>CM028129.1:808943125-810256250 GCA_016271365.2 Neoceratodus forsteri | reverse complement strand
CTGTATGTCCTTGATGGTACATTCCATTTTGAACAGATATGAGCAGTGAACCTCCAAAAGCCTTCATTCTGAACAAAAGAGAATGGCAGCAGATCTATTGCAAGCATTTCTGCAGCAGCTGCATTAAGCTTATGTGCAGAACCATGATTCAGAGGGTATTTGCTGTGATGCTCGAACATACTCTGCAGCCTTGGCTCTACATTTTGGGGGGGGGGATTGAGCTGGCAAAAATATAGTCTCAACATGGTGGCCCAGTTGGGGTGGTCTTTGACTCAATCAACATAACTGGTGCTGATCAAATGACACTACTCATTTTAGGAATTTGCTACATTGGCGTTACTATGGTCTCAGGAGTACTACTTGATCCACCACTGCTGCCATGCCCACTACTAGCCACCAACTCCACATTCTCCTCCTCCATGATGTACTCCCCCTCATTGGCCCCTCCCATTGATGAAGATGAGGGACCAGGATCCTCTGCACCAGTTTCCATCTGGTGTTTAAGCCAGCAGAGAAGGTTCCTGTTCTTTAGGTGTGTGTGTTGCCTATCAGTGCCTAGGTTGCTGTACTTCTTCCCCCTACTGACCCATGCCTGACAGAGCTGACATATAACCACCCTTTCATCAGCTGGGTCCAATACATAGAAGTCCTAAACTAGGGATTTTGAAGGCCTTTTTTTGTCATGCTGCCTGGACTGGGACAGCAGAGGGGGGATACTGTTTTTTGGGATTGTCTCATAATGTCGAGAATATTACAGGGCGTTGTAGGGGGGCGAGCTTCAATCATTAAATCAATACTGCACACAACACCAGCTGCACTGTCACCACCTTTTTTCTTTTCTGGCTCCCACATGGGATCCAAAACATCATCATCATCATCACCATCCTCCTCATGACTGCTACTGATGTCCTCCTCTTGGTCCCAAATCTCCTGAATATCAATGTAAACAGGTTTGGTGGCCATCTCGTCATCAACAACAGTAGCAATCTGCCAATATTTTGTAGTTTTTTATCATTGCCCTCAACAACTGACTCCATAGTATCAGGATGAACAGCACCCTCACCACAAGCAGCAGTGAAGACTGCAACATACTCCTCCTGTTGCTGGACCACTTTTATTGGTCTGCTGGTGCGGTTGCTTCCACCCTTGCAACTCCCACTACAGTACATCATCCACCACCATGGCTGCCACAGAGGTTGCAGAGAACCTTTTGCTGCAAGAATGCCGGTGGAAACTAATACTGCACTATTAGTACTAGCCACAGTCCTGTAGACCATAGAATTTGGTACTGCCACTCCCACATCTGATGACATTGTTTCCTTAACAGCTTCCTTAGCATCATTTTTCCCCTGCGATTTTGAACTCTTTCCTGCCTCACTCACACCTCTCCCTATATTGATTCTCTTCCCAGGCATTCTTCTTCTCTTATAATGTTTTGCAACTGGACATGGTTACAGGAGCTGCAAAAACAGGTCTCTAGGTAACAGGGGTACAGTACTTTGTATAACACGCAGTTCTTTTTTTGCCTGTTTTTAACAGTACAGGGTGTATAACAACAGGCCGACTAGGCTAGGAGAGTTAATTTATAAAGGTTTATAAAGGTTTCTTCTGCACATAGAGCAGTACTACAACACAAGGTGGGATACTAGGGGTATTTACTATACCACACCTCAAGATCAATCAAAAGAACAGATCCAGAAGCAAATGGTTTGATACCTTTTAATGGACCAACATAGATGTCACAAAAAGAAAACAATGTCAAAGCTTTCGGACCAACCAAGTCCTTCCTCAGAGACTTATGACAATTGTTCAGAGTGTCACAATCTATTAACACCCAGATCATACATAAAAACGGAAAAAATTCTCATTAGTTAAAAGCACCATTTTCAAAAAATCACAAATTTCAGTGGAATGAGTAGCATCCCTTTTAGCTTGCTATTAGCGAGAATCTTTTCAAGGACAAATCCACAGATAAGCTGAACACTCAAGCAAGGCAAAGCCTGTAACTGACATTATTAATGAATGTGTGCGTTAGAAGAATACATTCAAAATTAAAAGCAGGTCCTTTAGATTTAATACCACAATGTTCAAGTTAAAACTTGATAGTATTGTATAATTAAAAACTATACAACATAAATATATGTATGGAAATAAGAGGGGAATAAGAAAAATGTACCTTGTATGAACAACTGTTTAAAACATCCATACAGAATTCAATGAATCTGGAGATATTTTCTAAACTATACTCTAAACCAGTTAACACAATCCATAAACATTAAAACCTACAGTGTTGTAACAATATTATTTACAAGATAATATCAATTGTCAGTATTATTGCCAAATAAAAAAATAATAAAAAAAGCAAATCTGTCAAAGACTACCTAGAAAATGAGTTCATGCAATTAATTATATTCTGACTCAATAATGAGTCAGAATATAATCAATTAACTATATGAGCAGAAACAGTCTTAAGAATCTGTATAAAACCCTCATAAAGTTAAATTCCCCCCCTTCGGGAAAAGATAACAAGAAAAGAAGTGTGTATTAACTATATATGTGAGCCAGGAGTCCTTACACCCTGTAGCATTATAATGATATGTACCTGAATATAAGCCTATCTAAATATGTAAGCACAACCCCAACCCCTCCTCCCACACACAGCACCCTTCCCTCAAAAAAACTCTTCCAACCCCCAAAAAAACACAGAAAATTACCCCCCACACACAGTAAACTCCCCCAATACACATTCACCCAAGACAACCCAATCTCCCCCAACCACCCCCCACACACACACTCATATATCTGGTGAGAAACCAATATATTGATGACCAGTAAAAGAGGACTTTATGAAAATATAAACAAAACAACACACTGAAGTCTTGTTAAATGTCCATTCAATGAAGTAAAAGTCTGTGTAAGTATACGTGGGGTAATGTGTCATGAAACCCAAATCCATATTCATGCAATCTGCTACCATATTGAGAAGTAAAATAAGCTTAATCTCTAAAGTCCATCTCTGGTGTGTATTTTTAAAAAATCCTTTTAAGACCAATACTGACATGTCTGAGGTTGAGTGGTCATTCTGAGAGAAGTGTCACCCCACTGGTTTGTCAAACATCTTCATGTTAATTGTATGTCTGTGTGCATTCATTCTAGTTTGGAGAGCTTGGCTTGTCTCTCCAACATACCACGTTTGTGGACATCTCTTGCATTGAATGAAATAAACTACATTAAGTGTTGTACAGGTATAATTCCCCTGTATCCTGAATAGTCTGTTTTGTGATGTAACCACACAATCTGAAATGGAAATGAGCTCACAAGTCCTACATCTGGATTGATTACAGGGCTGTGTACCATTTAGTGTCATGGTACCCTGTTCTGGAGCAAGTTTACTCCTAACAATCAGGTTGGCTAAATTGGGTGGTTGTTTAAAAGACAGTAGTGATAATTCTTGAAAAATACAATTTAGGGCCTCTTCCTCACTAAATATAGGGTGGCGGTCCTTAATAATTTTACATAGAAATTCAAGGTCAAGATGATAAGTGACTACTAAGGGTATTCTGTTGATAGTGGTCCTTTCCTTATACTAAAGTAGTTGCTCTCTAGGTACCTGTGTTGCACATTCTATTCCTCTGTCAATTTCTCTGGAAGAGTGTCCCTGCTTCACAAAGGTATTTTACAACACAGCCAAATGTGTATCTCTGTCTTCCTTATTTGAACAGATACGGTGATACCGAAGTGCTTGACTGTATATGACAGATTTTCTTTATGTGGCTCAGGTGATTACTATTCCTGTGTAAGTATCTCCGTCTGTCTGTTGGCTTCCTGTAAATACATGTATGTAAGGTTCCATCCTTGATGGTGACAGTGGTGTCCAGAAAATTAACACTGGTGGCAGAATATTCCAGGGTAAGATTTATGGTAGGGTGGAGGTTATTAAGTTACTAATGAAAATCTTTAAGTGCATCAGTGCCCTCTGTCCAAATTATAAACAAATCATCAATGTAAGGGAAATAAGCAAGTGGTTTGTGGGGACAATGCGGCAACTAATCTATTTCTGTATGTCAAAAGAACAGAGTTCTTCTTTTTGCCTATACTTAGCAGAACAATGAGTATAATGACAGGAGGGCTAAGCTAGGAGGGTTACTTTATGAAGGTTTACAAACCCTTCTTTTGCACAAAGAGCAGTACTGCAATACAAGGTGGAGTTTCAAGAGTATTTAATATGCCACACCTCAAGATGAATCAAAAACAGAATTCTTTTTTTTTTCTACTTAACAGAACATGGAGTATAATGGCAGGCCAGCTAGGCTAAGAGGGTTAATTTATGAAGGTTTATAAACCTTTCTTTTGCACACACAGCAGTACTACAACACAGGATGAGATACCTGGGGTATTTTCTATACCACACTTCAAGATGTATCAAAAGAACAGATATCTTTGTTTGCCTGTACTTATTAGAACAAGGAGTACAACGACAGGCTGGCTAGCCTAGGAGGGTTCATTTATAAAGGTTTATAAAGGTTTCTTTTACACACAGAGTAGTACTACAACACAGGGTGGGATACCAGGGGTATTTACTATACAACACCTCAAGATCAATTAGGGACACATGAGGGGCCAGTAAAGGTTTGAATTGAGTTATCTGACAAGCACAGATCACAACTACAACAGATAACAAGGGTATTTACAATATAACACACCAAAACAGAGTTAGGGATGCGGGGGGCTTACAAAAATAGACAGAACATAGTGGACTACTGCTGCCAGGGGTTCTTACTAAAAGACACAGTTGATGATAACACCATTTTTTTTCTTTCTTTTAACAGCAACGGTGGGGGGGTTCTTGCTAAACACACGAAGTGGGTGGATTACCAACAAAGACTCACTCCCAAACAGTGTCTCACTCCACACACACTGATTCAAACAAAAGTAAAACTAAAAGAGTGCTAAACTGAACGCAACAGTACAAAACTGCACTCTAAATTAACTAAAAAGTAAGGGTGTATAAAGTTGTTATAGATTTATAAACAAATGTAAAGGTTTGTGTTCTGGATCAAGCACAGAACTACACACACTGCTGTGTCCTATCTGCTCACTCTCTGAATACTGCACTGAGGAATGACCCCTTCAGTTTTCTATAGTCTGCTCAGCAACATGTGACCTCCATTTAACAACATGTGACCTCCCATCCCACAGTACAGTGGAAACTTCACCTGTAGTAGCAAACCTCACCGGCCAAGTTTCACTTTCGCTGTGGTCCCGTGCTTTGCATATGTGGCTTGTGCCACGGTGAAGTTTTGTTTCACATTTGATGGAGAAGTTGGTTTTCTCTGTGAAGTGTGGACTTTGCCCGGTGGAATAATTCACAAAATACAACAAATTTGCGAATTACTACACGGAGTGAATTTTGCAACTTCGCACATCTCTAAATATGTATTACATTCCTGTGACTAGAATAAATACACAAACCTCATCATGTTACTAGCAGAAACATATATCAAATTATTAGCAAACGAATATACCAATAATAAATTGCCCAGTAATAAATAACACTATCTTGTGATAAAAAAGGACTAAGCTGAAATTGTTCATTCAGACCTGGAAGACATAGAACTCTCAATTTATTTTGCCAGTAGTTTTCCCTGTAGAAAAGTTTCAAATTTAAATTGCCACCACATATATTCTATCAAACTCTCTCAAGCCCCATGAATTTACATTTATGTACAGGACCCTTATCATAGACATGGACAGCCCACATCTCGAATGTCTAGGGGCCTGATATTCCATGGGGGGGGCGGTCCCAGACAATATAATTCTCTCCAGTACTTCTCGAACGCAAAGCATGGAATGTATATCTCTTACCTTGAGAGGTCTTCTGAATTGTCCCAAGAACCAAAATGATGGATGGAATTACCCTAGCAAATGCCTTCCAGGGGTAGCAGACCCAAGCAATTCATCTTCAGCCTTCACAGGCATCCACCAACCTAGACCCGGGCAAGAGGGTGCAGGAACTTCTGACATGCTTCAAGATCCCCAAGGGAGAATATGGAAAACCCTTAAAACTAAAGGACTAGTTATTTCTTTTGAAATCCTTTACAAAAGAATTAATCATACTGAACTCCGATTTCTCCAGACTAATCAGGTCTTATTCTCTAGAGCCCCTAAATGATTAATAGGGCTCAGGGGTCCAAGCTGCTTAAAGGAAATACAAATCTGTACAGCTCCATTGGGCTAAAACCTTATAACAGGAATTTCCCAAGAGAGACACTTTTTGGTGTAGTACTTAAGCTAGGAGAGATTTTCTACAAGTACAGACTACAGCAGCTGCACTTTACTCAGGACTGAAATTTCTCTTAACTGGCCAGAAGCATGAAGCTTCCACTTCTCACTGGCACTGGTAAGTACCTGTACCCCTTAGCTTCGCTTCTCAAAACACAGGGCTCTTCTCATAACTTTTCCCAAATGCTCCTCTCTTTCTCTCTCTGAGCACTTCTAAACTGAAGAAGCAATAAGCTCCTCCAAACTGCCCCCTAACTAATACATCCTAAGCGGGGCATAACTCCTTGATAGCCTGATCATTCCTCAGCTGCAACTATTACTGGCTTAGCAACTGCCCAAATCCTTGTATCAGGACCCACCTGGTCCCATAGGCCTCCTGATCTCTCTGCTCTCTCTCGCTCTGTCTTCTGGCTCCTGGTTTGTTTTCACCAGGCTGTTGCTCCCATGAAGCAGTCAGAGTGGCACCAATCTTTTAATTTAATTTCTGCATTGTTCAAGCTGTGTAACAGATGTGCCATGGCCTGAAAGGCCTTAGCACTTTTTCCTGCCTGAGGTGCCCAGGGCCTTAACCCTGAGCTCCAGGACCTGTCCCTCCAAACAGTCCCCACTTTGGGTAAAGGCCATGCCCATCTCCTCCTCCTCCTCCCTCCCAGGCCACCCTACCATGCAGGAAAAGGACTGGAACCACTCACACCATCTCCAAATCCTTGCAGAGGCCCTGCAGCCCCAGAGACCTAGAAAATCACACCAACAAACCAGGGCTTAAACCACCACCAGGGTTCCCACTCTAACACACCCTTCTTTTGCCTCATTGGCTGCTCTCACCAGCCAGCTCCTCCAGGGCCCTTAACCTAGATGACCACAAACTGCCTTCCAATGACCTCCCTCAGATACGCACCCAGGGACCCTGCATATTGCTGCCAAAAGCTGCTGACCTCTGCCTAAATGGGCCCCCCTTTCTGACTGCCCTATGGTTGTGCCTGCTGGTTTCCCTCCAATCTCCCTGAGCTCTCCCTTATATATCCCCTAATCTGCTGCTCCAAGTGGCAGCCAGCAGAAATTGAACTCCCCCAGAGTACTTCTCAACCCTAGGCCCCGTGGGAAGAAAGGTGAGGGGGCCCTACAGGTGAGCTATAAGCCCCCTCAAAATGAGGGGGGCTTACACTCTCCCCCCACCCAAGAAATAATTCCCTCCTGGGAATGATGGCAGAGGGTTAAACAAGTCCCTCAATTAGCAGACCATGTATGTGCAGTCCCTGGACCACCAGCAAGTTGCCTGCTTTAAAGCATTGGCAACATTTTTGACTAACTGTTTAAATACACATTTGATATAGATTTTGTCACAACTGCCCCTAAACCACATATTATACCACCCACCAAGTTGTAAAAGTTTAACCACAGCAATATATTATCAAAAAGCACTCCACATTCTCACACACAGGGGGCCCGATTCTCAAAAGGTTACACCTGGTGTAACTTGACTTTCACCAAAATAAATGGCATGAGTAGCAAGTTATGCCAGCAATTGTGACATACGGTATTCAGCAAAGCAGCCTGCAGCATGTCACAGGCTGCTTGCACCAAAGTGGACATATGCCACCAGATATGCCCAAAAAACCCTGCAGCATGGCACTAGGGGGTTTACAGCAGAATTTGTGCCCTATTCTGGAAAGACAGGCACCAAGTCATAGCAGTGTCAGTGGCTCAGTAGGTAGCACACTCGCCTCTGAGGCCGGGAGATCAGAAGGCCGTGGGTTCAGTTCTCACATCTGGCACTTGGGTTAATATCCTAGTACTGACACTGTAGTGCAGCATGAGAGGGGTGCTGCACTTCTGAGGTGCCGTCTTTTGGATGAGACATTAAACCGAGGTCCCATCTGCCTGGATTGGTGGTAGTTCAGGTGGATGTTAAAGATCCCATAGCACTTATCGAAAAGAGTAGGGGACATTTTTATTGAAACAAAAATTGTACAAAGAAGCCAACACAAAATACATTGATTAGAAATATACAGAGAAATCAAGCAAGAAAACGGGGATGGAGAAATAATAAAAATGCAGTATGAGTCCTTTAAGTTATGGCTGAATCAGTGTTTGTGATCCATGGGAGGGCCGTCCATAAGGCCAACAGAGACTGTGCCGAATACAAAGTCCTTTCATGTTCATATATTTTCAGTAAATCCGCTAGTATCTTCTCTTCAAGTTCTGAATAAGAACACAGTTTTTGTTGAAGTGTAAACATACATCTTGACATCCAAACATTCCATTTAATAACAAGAAATACAAGATTCAGAGTATCTCTATGCCAAGCAGACCAGTGGGAAGAAAAAACACCATACATGATATTCTGATATGTAACTGTGGAAAATACAGGAACATCCCACGAATCTGCTAAATATGAGCACCAATTTGTGATGTAAGAGCAATCAAAAAACAAATGAGATATCGTCTCCGGGGTAGCTATACAAAGAGATCTTGAGCAAAACCTGTCCTGAGACTGTTTGTGTTTATGATTTGCTTTTACATTTATACGTTCATGACATGATAACCAGTGGAAGTCCCACATGTGATCAGGGATTCTAGAACAATGTAACAAAGTTAGAAGCGAGGGTAGACAACTATCCGGACATTTTGGAAAAGGGGCTTGTACTTTACAAACTGAAGACAATAGTGTTTTATATAAAGTCTTATGTGTATTTGAAATAAGAGTCTGAGGCGACAATTTCCATTGTTTTAAACGAAGAAACATATGTTTTATATATGTCGGAACATCCCCTTGTTGTCGTAATACTCCTAAAGAATTATGTTCCCACTTATGAAACCAATATCTACAAGAGTCGTAGAACCACGCTTCCCACCCTCTTTGGGTGTTCACCAGTAAAGGCCGCAGATTAGTTGAAAGGAAAATACTAGTGAAGAAAAGCAACGGGTTAATCATCAGAATACCTCCTTCAAAGGTAGGCAGGTAAGTAGTATTCCTCTTAATCAGATTTAACTGACTGCCCCAAAGGGCCTGAAAAAATATACTAAACACCTTAGTTTCCAATTGTTTTGGGATAGGGAAAACATAACTCATATACAAAAACAGAGGGAGAAGATAAGTTTTAATCAGAAAAACACATTTTCTCTTCCCAATTTGACCTTTATTCCAAGAGGTCACCATGCTTTTACCAAGTTTTAACTTCTCTTCCCAGTTGAATAAATCAGGATCTCTTAACCCAAAGTAAATACCCAGTATACGGATTTGACCTTCAGTTACTTTTAAAGGGCCAATAGTGTCTGAAGAATGGGAGGAGGAACCCAACCAAATTCCCATACTCTTACTATAATTTATATTTGCTCCAGATATTGCACCGGAAGAGGAGCATTCTTGGAGAGACACAAGCGCTGAAGCTTCATCAGCTACTAAGAAACACATGTCATCTGCATATGCAATCGCAGTAAATGGAGATCTTAGTACTGAACATGATATGGCACAATTTGGGGTGATCATTAAGACGGCGAAGCAATATATCTAGAAAAAAAACATATAATAGAGGGCTTAATGGACAACCTTGGCGAACTCCTCGTTTCACCGGGATCATTGGGCCTGCCCAACCATTAACTAAAGGAACGATTGTCGCCGTCTCATATAATGTCTTTATCCAGCTAATAATCTTATCAGGAATATGTAAAAAATGTAATACCGTCCATAAAAAATCATGGCTAATGGAGTCAAAGACAGCTTTTTGATCAACTGAAACAATAAGCCCAGAAACAGAGTCTGAAAAACCATGAGAAAATAGTTCACGGAGAAGAATTAAATGATCAGAAATTCTCCTATTCGGTAGAGAGCAGGATTGGGCTGGATGAATAACTATTTCTGCCAGCTTAAGCAAATGTTGTGCAATAAGTTTTGTCAATATCTTAAAATCCGTATTTAACATGCATATAGGACGCCAGTTGTCTAGGGACTTAATGTCACCTTTCCGTTTATAAACATAGATTAATATGCCCTTAGTAAACTCTAAGGGAATGTGTTCAGTTGCAAGGAGGAAAGTAAACACTGAGGTCAGTTCCGAAAGGAGGTGTTCCCCCAAGAATTTATATAAGGCTGTGGGGAGACCATCCGGGCCAGGGGTCCTACGCAGGGGCAGTGAAGATATAGCTAGCCGAATTTCTTGTTCTGTGAAAGGCTGACATGCAGAGTCTACATTCTGCAGGGAAGGAATTGGAATTTCAATGGTACCATATAATCGTTGTAAGTCTTCTGAAGCTTTGGGTAACGGGGAAAATAATGCGGTCGTATGGTCAGTAACAATTTGACATATATCCAAGTGGGAGGTACTAATATCTCCATTTGCATTGATAAGACATGACATTGTTTTCTGAGCATTCTGATGATAATTCGATTCAAATGGACAAACTATTTCCTTAGTACCTTTCATTGCATAACTATGTTGATGATACAGTTGTTGCGACTTTTTAGACTGAAAGTCCAACATATCCTTCTTCAATAAATGAATTCGTTGTAGCAAATCTTGTCCTGTCAAGTATGCAAGTGACATTAAAGACTGGAAATGAGCCCTCTTTTGTAGATATACCAGATAATCAAACCTACTTTTTAAACGCCTATATGATTTCAACATCCCAGTTAAAGTATGTTTAGTATCCATCCACCATCTCATTGGATCATCATACATAGGGTATACAGACTTACGAGCATGAATAAATGACAAAAGGGTTTGCTGAAGTGATGGTACTTGTAATAAAGAACATTGAATTTCCAGAAACCAGGCCTTCTATCACAATTAGCAGGAGATCCAAGACTGACAGAGGTAGCTTATGGTCAGAAGGCTATTGCCGTGTTACAGCCTAGGCTGACCACAAAGTACTGGAGGTAAAACAAAATCAATACGGTAGCCAGCTTACCCTTTTTGAAGTAGGAGTATGCTGTTTGTGAAAGATAAATATGAATCAGTCAAACGAGTAGTACGTAATCATGCGTCCTAATACAAGAGAGTCACAGTACATTTTCTTGTTGGTAGCAAAGGAACTCTTATCCTGTAGACTAAGTCCACAATTAAAGTCACCAGACAATATGATTAGAAAAGAAGAGTGTAAAAAGGGACGAATTAAATCAAAAATGGCTATTCGTTCAGTTTTAATTTGGGGGGCATAGACATTTATCACCCGGTATGGGCATTGCCCGAGCAGAAAATCTAAAATTAAAACTCTACCAGGGACCAGATCAAACAGCTTCAAGAGCCTAAAATCTGGGATGATTAATCAAAATACCAAGACCAGAACAGGGTCTTGGCCTATCGACACAAAGGAGGGCCCATAAGCCAGTCTCTTTGAGCCAATCGGATCTCCTGCACCATATGGAATCTTGTGTCTTGTAAAAGAAAGATCCCTAATGGTAAAAACCTCAAAAAGGAAAACACCAATCGTCTCTTATCTACACGTTTCAAACTATTTACATTAATAGTATGGCATGTAAATAGTGACATATCAGGTCATAAGGAAAGTAACCTATACAATCAAGATTTTCTCTTTCCTGCTACCTTAGTCCCTTTCAATCTCACCTTAGCCTTCCATTTATATGAAAGGCCAGTGCCTAATGGTGGTGTAGAGTCATCGAGGCCTTCTGGGATGGAAGAAGCGATAGAGGATGAGTCAGATTCCCCATCTGCCTCATCCGATATCGGCTGAAGCACCTCGAAGGTATTTGATAGTGTAATAGGGGATGCAATATAAGCCTGTGGAGTAGATGTTACAGTGTGGGAACCAGATCGCAATGATCTGCGATTTATTACTATTGTAGGTTCACAGGGGGGGGGCATGGTACTAGAACTTGGGGCCTGTTCCATAGCCTCTGTCTCCGCATGGCTAGCAGATGTTAGTACCTTCCCTGAGGATAAATCTTTGCTGACTGACAAAGGTGCAGTGCTACAAGAGATTTTTACAGCTTTTGTTTTAGAGGCGGGGGGAGACTCTTTTGTAATAGAAGTTCCGTAGTGTTATGGAAACGAGCTTTCTGTGCTTGAGAGATTACAAAACGCTGGTCTACACCTCCATCATGAGTTATTTTAGTATGAGCAGCCCAGGGACATGACTGAAATGTGTGACCCATTTCGTCACAGAGATTACACCATTCATTCAGACAGTGCATACCTACATGACCCATTTCTCCACAATAGAGACATTTGATTTTATCACACGCACTACTAAGGTGTGAGGGGTCTCCACATCTATAACATGCTTTAGGCTGACCTGGGTAAAACAAAACTCCTCTATCTCGGCCTAAAAAAAAAGGAATTTGGTAAATGCACAGGTCCAGATTCAGAGACATTCAGCATGACTTTAAATTTCCAACCCCCTGTCCATATGTTTTCTGAATCCAAGATTGCCTCTGGCTGACCCTGTAACGTACATCGTTGCTTTAACCAGTAAACAATATTTGAAACGTCTACCCCTTCATTACGAAACATGACGGTGATTATTTTAAAGGCCGATTTAGTGAGGGGAATGGCCTGAAATGGGGTCCAAAGAGCAGTATTACACAAGGTATGATATTTTGCCCAAAATCGATCAAGTCCCCAAGATGTCTGAAAACTAATATCAAAATTTAATTCTCCTGAGACATGTATCAGGGCATATATTTCATGGGCAAAAAACTTCATAGAGTCTTTCAACAATGTTCTAGCCACATATACATGATCAGGGGATCTTCAAGTCCACCTTTATGAAAGCCTGACAGCATTATGTCGCAGCAGCCAGAACTGGAATTTAAACAGAGAGGAAAAAGACCTCGCAGGTCCTTTATGAGAAACAGGAGGTCGAGTAGTGGCTAGGGACTCTTCAGCCATGGGATCAGAACCTGAAAACGTCTGTTTATCTTGGACCCTGTGAATATCCAGGATAGGATTCTGGGTCAAACATAGCTCATCAGGCAGTTCCATAGGGTCAGTTACCTTTTGAGGAATTAGTTCACCCTCCTCGAGGAATAAGTCTTGCACAGTTCTAGGGGATTTTGTAGATGATAGACCTGATACCTGTGTACCCCCTTTAGGGTCTTTCACCCATCCTACCGCCCTTAATGCGGCATCTACGGACCATTCTGGGGCGGCTGTGGGGTTTTCTTTAACATGAGAAGGCTGGGTCTGAGATGCAGAGGGCAAATTCCCCTCCAAGGAAACATTTTCAAAATGCCCCATCTGTATATGAGAGGCAGAAACTACCTCCGTTAGCGTTTTGCACTGTACCTGCTCAGAAACATGGAGCTGGTCTGCCAGGACTGGAACTAAGGTTTCTTTTTCCTCCAAAGGTAAGCCGGCTTGATTTGGTTTCTGTGGACTTTGCAGGGTATCCATCTCGACTGACGGTCGATAGTGGTCCGTCTCCATTAGGCAGTCGTGCGGTTCAGGCACTTCCTGTCTTACAGGTTCCGTATTACAGGAAATGTGCATCTCTTGTGATGCCCCTATACATCCATCGTAGTGCTGGTTCACCGCAATGCTACAGACCTCGTTTGAAGCAATCTTCTGAGAAACAACTGTTGTTTTCTGCAAATCGTCTTCCTCGGTGAAGATACAGGTAACGAAGGCTGTTTACATTCGTGGTCTCTCAGATACAGAGACAGGAGTCGAGACCAAGTCTCCTGTCTCCATAGCTCCAGCTGCTGCTGGCAGAAAGCGTCCTCCATCTTGGACAGGGAGTCCCCTCCAAAAGAGTAGGGGAATTTCCCCGGTGTCCTGACCAAATTTCCCTCATTCACTAAAAATACCACCAACAGCTTAATCTGGTTCAAGGTCAGTTGGCTTTCATCTGTATCCCCTTCCCCGGGTCGTGCCTGAAAATAGGCAGGATTTGTCTAGTGCACTTACCCGGTCAACAAAAAAAAAAGTCCCCCAGTTCGCCATTCTCAAATAACCCCCAGAGGACATCTGCCAAGGTGCAGTTACACCAGCTTTGAGCTGGTGTAAGTGTACTCACGCAATCTGGGGGTTGTGCAAATGTGCCACCGACCCATACCTGATGAAATGCCACCCTCCCCCCAATACCCTGATCCCCTTAGGTGTACGGTTAAGCCCCATATTATGTCCCCCTATGCCCCGAACCCTGATTGGGCTATGTACATGCCCTGCAGGGCTAGTCATGCCCCCTTTACAATTCCCAACCTTCAAATAATTGAAGTAAAGCCCCACAGGGCTAACCTTTCCCACCCCAATGCCCCAAGCCACAAAACATATTATTAAAGCCCCATAGGGCTACTCATGGCCCACCAAGCCCCGATACCCAAATTATGATATTTAAAGCCCTGCAGGGCAACTCATGACCCCCCTAAGCCCCGATCCCCAAATTGCAATATTTAAAGCCCCACAGGGCTACTCATGGCCCCCCAAGTCCTGATCCCCAAATTGCGATATTTAAAGCCCCACAGGGCTACTCACAGCCCACCAAGCCTTGATCCCCAAATTGTGATATTTAAAGTCCCGCAGGGCTACTCACAGCCCCCCTTAGCTTCACTTCTCAAAACACAGGGCTCTTCTCATAACTTTCCCTAAGTGTTCCTCTCTTTTCTCTCTTTGAACACTTCCAATCCAGAGAAGCAATAAACTCCTCCAAACCACCCCCCCAGTTAATCCACATTAAGT
The DNA here is from genome assembly GCA_016271365.2 of Neoceratodus forsteri. Lineage (NCBI taxonomy): Eukaryota > Metazoa > Chordata > Ceratodontiformes > Ceratodontidae > Neoceratodus > Neoceratodus forsteri. The sequence continues at coordinate 810,241,332 of CM028129.1, read as the reverse complement.
GGGGCATAACTCCTTGACAGCCTGATACTTTCTCAGCAGCACCTATTCCTGGCTCAGCTACTGCCCAAATCCTTGTACCTGGACACACCTTGTCCCTTAGGCCTCCTCATCTCTCTGCTGTCTATTTTCTGGCTCCAGATTAGTTTTCACCAGGCTGTTGCTCCCATAAGGCAGTCACAGTGGCACCAATCTTTTAATTTCATTTCTATGTTGCCTGAGCTGTGCAACATGTGTGCCATGGCCTGAAAGGACTCAGCACTTTTTCCCTGCCCAAGGACCCACCCAGGGCCTTGATCCCGAGCCACTGGACCGGTCTCTCCAAACAGGCCCCACTTTGGGTACAGGCCATGCCCATCTCCTCCTCCTTCCTCCCAGTCCACCCTGCCACATGGGGAAAGGACAGGGACCACTCCCACTGACTGCAAATCACTGCAGAGGCCCTGCTGCACCCTCTACAGCCCCGTTGACCCAGGAAAACCACACCAACAAACCAGAGCCTAAACCACTCAGGGGCCCTACTCTAACACACCCTCTTTTCAACTCCATAGCCACTCTCACCACCCAGACCCCCCCAGGGCCCTTGACCCAGATGACTAAAGACTGCCTTCAGATGACCTCCCTTGGATGCCCACCCAGGGACCCAATGCATCGCTGCTGTAAGCTGCTGATCTCTGCCTAAAGGGGGGGTTCTCCCTTCTGACTGTCCTACAGCTGTGCCTGCCGGTCTCCATCTAATCTCCCCAAGGTCTCCCATATATATTCCCTTGTCTGCAGCCCCCAAATGGTAGTCTGAAGAAATTGAACCCCCCCAGAACACTTCCCAGCCCTAAGTCCCAAGGGAAGAAAGGGGAGTGGGCCATACAGGTGAGCTATAAGCCCTCTTAAAATGAGGTGGGGCTTACACATGAAATGCCAGAGCATTTTCCTCTTGCTTCTTAGCAATGCTCTAAATATATTCTTTTATTCTGATTCTAAATGTGTGGTCTTTCCTACATAAATAATTAGGCATGCTTCACAGGTGCCTATGTAAATCACATCCTCTGTATTGCATAAAAAAAGAATGTACCTCAAATGTCTCACGTGATCACCCTTCAGATAATTACATGCGGAACAGAAACCACACCTGAAGGTACCTTGTTTCTGTTTAGCAAGTAATGTCCTTACATCTTTCTCCTAGAGCCTGTGAACCAATCTATCTGCTAGATTATTGCCCGTACAAAAGGTCATCTTATGTTCTTTTTTTCATTTAGACTGGCCTCATGGGAAATATTGTTGTATGAGGGATGCTACTCTTAGATGTTATGGCACACTAATAAAGTTTTGAACTTTTCCATGATCTTGGATATACTGACCAGCTGTATCAGGTAGCAGAGTTTCTTCTACTTACAGGTACTACTTGTTTTAATTGGCTTCAAGTGAGTACATGAGCCACCTTTCTCTCATCATGTGCATTGTTGCTTCCTGTTAATTACCCTCAATCCATGGTTTGTAGGGGCAGAACTAGTTTACTCCAGGGTAAATCAAAGTAGTGCACTAACCCAGAGCACACTGTTCATAACTCATATTGTCATGTGACAACAGGGTCAGATTATGAAGGTGTGTAAATTTTTGAGATCATGGCGGGCATAATGGTCAGTCATGCATGTGAGTAGCTGCTCCAGACACCCACCCAATATGAAGAATTCATATAGCTGCACTATGGAAAGCTTAAGTGAAATGAATATTGTTATTGAGCATCTATCCATGGAAGAGGAGCTTAAAAAACAGACATTAAAACTCTGCTGCTTTTCAGTATCATGATGACAAAAAAAGAATCAAAACTATGAACTAAAGGATCAGTAGGTACGTCAAAGCCACAACCTTTTAAACAATTAACTATATCAACCAGGAAAGCCATTTCACGGATTTTTAAACAAAAAGCTACCATGATATCATTTGATGATCTGAATACAAGTGTGCAGTGTTGCTAGCCATCTGTTTCAAGTTTTTAACCAGAATGAAACAACAGAAATTTAAAATAGCAAAGTAATACCACATGAACCTTTCCCTTCAAAACCACCCTTCTCTCCAACTCAGCCCGGGAATAACAACCCAAATAAGACCACGGTTTCTGTTGAATGTCATCAGACTGCTGAAGCTGCATCAAACCTTAGGAAGAGAAAAGCCTTGGACTGTTGACTCACAACCCCATAATGAACAGGAGAAGAACCTGACTGGAGATTCAACATGATTGTCTCATGGAAGTAATGATACTCCAGTGGAGCAAACACCAACTCATTCAGGAACTTTATACGAGGTAAGGAACACAAACATTTTTTTTTCTCTTTCAGAAGCATTGGTGCAAACTAGCTGGAATGTTGCATTAAATGAGTCAGAATGCAGAAGGCTATCTAACAGTGGAATTGATACACAAACAGTTACTCTTACTGCAAATCAAAATGACGATAATGTGCCCTATCAAACACCTGCTTTGACAACAGATGATGAGAAATCCCTACTGAGGAACTCTAAAGAATTACTGGGCTCAATACTTGATCAAGGATTAGAACAGCTACTATATATGAAAATTTACAAAATACACCAGGGACAGAGAAGGGGCAGAGCATTTTTAAAGCTTTTAAAAACTTGGTTCCTTAAACTTTTGATAAAAAAAAAATGGCAAACATAATAATGAAGGTGAAATTCTGAAGATGCCTTGCCAGGGCTTAATTCTTATAGAGATAGGCAAAGTCCACAAAATTCCCTCTGCAAATTAATTCACGAATGTCACACAATCCAAGAACCACAATTTGTGAAATTTGCACAATTCAAAGGCAAAGTTCCACACTTCATGGCAAAAACTTCCCTTGTGTCTAGTCCCCCACTGATCACCAATTGATGTAAAACATTAATTACATTCCTGGTGTCAACTGACCCCCGCCAGTCGCTGTCCTCCATAGTACGAATAAATTATTTTTTCAAAATAATCCCTGGTGTCTTATGGTTTACCCCCCCCCCCCGCTGATCACTGATCAGTGAAAAATATAAATTAAATATCTGCCCCCCCACCAATCACCAGTACCCAATGTAAATCCCTGATGTCTAGTGGCTGCCACCTGCCCCACCGATTGATGTAAAATATGAATTAAATCCCTGGTGTCTAGTGCCCCCCCATCAATCACCCCCATAATGTAAAAATACATTCTTATTCATCATTAAATCCCTAGTATTGGGGGAGTGACCACTAGACACCAGGGATTTACATCGGGATCTGGCGATTGGTGGGGGGGGGCCACTAGACACCAGGGCTTACTTGAAAAACATAATTTATTTGTAAATTGGGAGCCAGTGATAGGTGCGGTGGGCACTACACACCAGGGATTTAATTAATATTTTGCAGTGATCAGCGTTTGTTGGGGGGATGACACATTAGACACCAGGGATTTTTATTGTGGTTAGGTGATTGGAGGAAGACCACTAGAGACCAGGGATTTAATTAAAAAAATTATTTATTTTGTGCACTGGGAACCAGCGATCAGCGGGCGGGAGGGACCACTAGACACCAGGGAATGGGATTGACATTCGCCATTTCTAACTTTTCTTTGCTTTGGGGTTTTTAAGTGCAATTTGCACTAAAAAAATAAAGCAAGGTGAAGTTAGAAATGGCACATTTTTATTAAATGGGTCAACTTCGTAAAGTGATCCACGGAGGTTACTTTGCTGAAAATTTCCTGGCAAAGAAAAACTTCACTGCATCTCTGAACTCTTATTTCAGCAAACAGGGATTGGGGGGGAGGTCAGGCCAATGCCCGACTGCCATTGCAGCAAATCAGTGCTGTTAGGAAAATCAGAGGCTATGCTTGCTGAATCTTTTTAACTACTGTCTTTTTAAATATATCAGAGATGTACATTCCCTTACCGCTGCTCCCCCGATGATCAGACAGACAGCCTGGACATGTGTGCACAAGGAAAGACGGTACCGAGGAAGGTGTAATTTACAAAGTAGGCACAGGAGCAGCAGCTGTTTTTTAAATAGATGTTCATGCTCTCCAGCTACTTGTGCTTGACTCTCTGGACTCACTCACACACGATGGCAATGCGTGTTCCCTCAAAATTCCCCGCTCATCTTCGATAACCCGCAAACTGTTAACTGTATCCCCCCCCAGGAGTTATGTTCCCTTCTGATGTGGTGACTGGCTAGCACCAGGCAAATCTGCCCTCTACAGAGCATGTGCACTTCAGCACACATTAATTTACATCTGAATGGAGTGTGTGTGTGTCGGAGTGGACATGGTGTGTGCAGCCCCCCCCCCGCAGCGGAGACTGAGCCATGAACAATACCACATGACTGTTGGCTGTGACAGTCATATGGTATGTAGACCACCCCACTACAGCACATGTCAGTGAAGTCACCAATAAACTCGCTTTTTGGCTGTCATCTTCATTTTTAGATCAGATCCAGATGAAAGAGAACTCTGTGGTCTATCGAGACTTAGTCTGTCCATTGTCATCATGACTAGTGGCTTTCAAGCATGAAGCAGTTACAAAGTACAGACTGCATTTATTATTCACAACACAGTTTTTCTTTGAGACGGAGACTTTGGCTGTGTGACACACACATTACATTTACATTAGGCAGGTATGTGTAGTGAGTGTGTTGATTGATTTTCAAGTTACCACTGCAGCAGATCTTGACACCAGACTGTCAGGTGTCATTTGATTTTTTAAACAATGATGGTGTGGCTGTGTTGGATCTTTATGAAAATAAATATTTAAAAGATCTGAGTGCAGTCTACAGCCAGGCTGTTAATTTTTTTTTTCTTGATGGTCTGATGAGCTGCATATAATTACTATCACCATACCTAAGGTGAAATAGATAGACTGTAGTCAGTGGTAGCCAATTCATGGGGGCTTGGCTTGCTTTACCTATGTACAAAAATAAAAGATTAAAAGAGTAGAGTAGTGCACAGGCTAGAGCTGGTGTTCATTTTTTTTTGTTGGTTTAAATGATGACTGAGTGACTACTATCATGTCTTAGGAAAGAAAAAGTAAGAATAACATAGAAAAATACCCCAAGTTCTTGCCAGTAGCATCCATTGAAAAATGTATTGTTTCATACTGTATAGTTTTGGTCTTTGCCATCCGTCAATTCATTTAAATTGTATGATTCATACAATTTAAATGACTTGATGGCAAAGACCAAAACTATACAGTTTGTCAAGCTTGTGATACATTCATATATTTGGCCAAACTACCATTATTCCATATTTTGTCAGAATATGAGATAATGGACAAAGGAAAGCATACTTGTTATAACACATCAAACGGGTACTTTATAACATTCTACAGACAAGATGTTATGACACTTGAAAATGCTAGCTGTTAGGGACATGTGGCAAAGGATCTGTGGTACTTTGTAGTATAATCTCTGTATGTCACCCCCCGGATCAATTTCCATGTCAGCTGATATCATAGCATATACCCTGCTGGAAATACGCCATTATCCCAGTCTTCTACTGCTGGTGTTCAGTGCTATAGCCTATCCAAATTAATGTTATGTTGCTGCAAAGTTGCTTCATTACTGGGCTATAAAACATGTATTAAAGAAACCAGAGCTTGAATTGCATAGGTGGTTCAGTCATAATAAAGTTCAGATTTGATAGTACAAAAGACTGCCCACTAAAACTGTAGCTGCCTACTCAAATCGTAGCTGCCCAGCAACACTGGTTACAACCTCCTCTAAGCTCTCAGAGTTCCCACCCACAAATTAGGATGTTAGCACAGAGTTTAAAGTAGATCAAGTAAGGAGACTAAGTACCCTAAAGGAGAACAGAAGGGTGTAGAAGACTCTGAGATAATAATAATGGTGTATGGCAGCAGAATCTTCTATACATGACTGGGCTGCACAAATGTATTGATGCCTGTTAATTGCTGTGGATTTGGATAGCACTTTTTTCAGCATGCTATATTCTATAATATCAGCTGGCATGGAAATTGATCAGGGATACACCATGTAATGAGGTTACACAACAAAGTACCACAGATCTTTTGCCACATGTCCATAGTAACATTTTTTCATGTGTCATAACATAGCTGTATAATGTTATTAAGGAATGCTATTACCTTAAACTATCCGTCAACCTCACAATCAAATTCAAGTATAGGACTGAATAAGATTTACAGGACTGCAATCAGCATTACATTTTGGGAGTGGTTAGTCATCTTGCAATGGGTTCCTTCTCATATATGCTGGGGAACTTGGGCTGCCAGGCTACCAGAAGAGATGGTTTATTACAGTATATGCTCTGCAGTGCATTTTGCATCTTATTTTGAATCTTAATAACTCATCTCTGAGCTCTCCTTCACCATGTAAGAGAGTCAATAGACAATTTATTTACCTTTAGAATAAGTTACAAAATGACTTGTACTAAATAAAATTTGTATCTGCCAGGTTACTGGTTGCATGCTTAAGCAATAAGGCACTTTAGTGCAGTGCTGTTGGCAGTACTCGGTTTGCCACACAGTCAGGGCCGTTGTAAGACATGAGGCAAAGCCGAGAGCCTTCAGCCCATGACTGTGGGGTAGAGCCAGTACAACCAATGCCCCTGAAGTGTCTTATTGCTTATTTAAAATAGGCCCAGAAGTAACCTAAACCACCTTCTTGCTTACTTTGCACTTTAATATCTTTGCAACTTTTCAATGGATTTCTATGAAATTTCACATGCACGGTCTTCAGGGGCACATGTCTTGACATGACAAGTTCTGTTACAGTTGGATGTGCAGGTTCTGAGATCTGGATAGTGAATAAAGTAAAAAAAAAAGAAATCTCCATTTTTGTTGTTTTTTGGGGAAATCATCTACTACCCAGATGGTTTGGAATTTGGGTTTAAAGTTTTCAGAGTAGAAAGGGCTTGGTCCACAGATGTGTCTTTAGCTGGTTATCTGTTTCCTGTTGGAATGGATTAAGTTTTTCCCCCAAAACCATTGCAACAAGAAATGGTCAGTCAACTTTCTTGTGTCCAGGAACTTGGCATTATTTTCGGCAACCCTTCACCAGCATAAGTACTGTGAAGCAACCACGATCATATTTGTTACACCTAATAGTAAAATGTAGTACATGAACTGTCCTCTGTCTTTCTTCATATTCAGTACATTGTGTGATTGTTCACCAGGGAATAGAAGAATTCAAAGCTTTGCATTATTTCACAGTAGTAGAATACCCCCCCCACCCATAAACACACAACCACACACGGATTGGTAGCATGGGATACATGAATTCAAAATTATTTGCAGTTCCATTGGCATACACATACACACGCACACACACACACACACAAGTGGAGCATGACCCACAATTTTATCTTTGCCAGGTAAGGAACAGGGAGTTCTCTGGCAAACTGGTGGGGATAGGACAGGGAGATTACATGGTCATCAAAGGAACACCAGAAATGGAAACTCTGAATAGCACTTGATTTTCTAAATTCATATATGTGTGTAAGGAGGGACTCTTGAGTGAAAATATTAAATTATTTACTTACTTTAGTTAAGGGGACTCTGTCAACCCTTTTTGCATAATACTATTTCCAGTTGAAAACCCACATTTTATGGTTGTTTGCATTCTCTAAAATTCATTGCTATTGCTGGGTTTTAATCTATCTCCTTTCATTCTACAACTAAAATGCATGCAAATTATGTAATTATGCTCAGCCTTCTTTTGTTTGAAATCCTTGATCTACTTTAACTGCACACTTCTGAAACATTAGGAACACCCCCAACAGAACAGCCACTTGTGGTGCAGTAGCTTCCTCTCCTCCCACCACATCATGAAAGGCTTGACTGTGTTAGGGGTGTTCCCAAGTTCAGGTAAGTTGTGCTGGATGTTTATTAAAGAATGTAAAAGAACACATTTTGGTGCTGTAACAACAGTATGGTGGGCAGTGCATTTTTCACTTTTTTAAAAGGAAAAAAGGTATCAGAATGAAACTACCAGTTACATCAGCACATTCTACAAATTGTGAACAATTATACATTTTTTTTTTAATTAAGGACAGTTTGAGGCCTAAGGTGGGGGGTTGACAGTGTCCCTTTAATTTAATAAACGCTAATATTTAGGGCCTAGTTGAAGGTTTCTATAAACAGAACATAGAAACATAGAAGTTGATGGCAGATAAGGATCGCAAGGCCCATCCACTCTGCCCATTTCTTTGAGTAAATGAGTAAAGGTTGTAGCCATGTTTGTTATGATGATTAGGAAGTAAGTGAGTGCAGAAAAAACACAAATTTATTAGCATAACAGAATTTGAAAGTACGGTACAAGTCACATTAAACTATTCCATCAACTCACTGGTGCAGCATTTTTTTTGTGATTCTATTGCACTGACAGCTTGAATTGCTGAAACTTTTAATTCTTTTCCAACCATTCTTCATTGCCTATTCAACTCACTTGTACCTGTTTAGTGATATGGCAGTAGCTGTTTTGCAGTGTTTATGCAATGCATTTTCATGGCATTGTTTATAAATATTACAGCACTCCTTAAGAGCATTGTTTATAAATATCACAGCACTCCTTAAGAGTTGTTTAGTTTGCCTTCTGAAATGAAACTCATAAGCACTCAGTTGAAAATAAAACTTATAGTCCTATCAGCTAGTTGAAAACCAAAACTAAACTTCTAATAAATTCACTGAATTAAACACTGCACAGATTAGGAAACTCATTGAACAATGAATGCTACACCAGTGAGTTGAAGGAACAGTTTAATGTGACTTGTACTGTATGCTTTGCAGTACACTGCAGCCATTAAGAGTATGATTGCAAATCACACAACTTACCAGAGAATAACAGTTTGATAAAACTTTTATACATTATCATTCTTTGTAGGAAGCAAGTAAATGTAACATTTCCGGTTAGCATATGCATTCAAGCCTTCCAGTTGAAAGGTAAGCTACTCTGATATAACATGCAAATGACAATAATAATTAATCTTATTTCTGAGATTGAGTAGAATGACACGGCAATGAGATTTATGTGCATGCTGGGAATTGTGCTCAGCAATACCTCTAGAAAGCAAACCCTGTAACAGACATTTAAAGGTATACTATAGATTGAGGGAGTGCTCCCAACCAATTGGTGGACTCCTTTCCCCTGCACATGGGACACTCTTACTCAGCGAAGAATGTGTCATGCACAAATGCCCTGGAAATGTTCACATTCAAGGAACAGGTTTCTTTAAAAAAATATCCTTTTGCTCTCTCTCTATCAATAATATATTAATATGTGCTCCGTTGCCACTCGTTCCTGTATTAGAGTGTTTTCACTTGCCTTCAACTTGAGCCAGAAGAATTCAGCTTCCTTTGCTTTTCTTGTTCCAGCCAAAGGCACATAAAACCACTCTTATACAGCAACGAATGGCTCCAGAGGATGTATTAACATTTATGCAAATGCTGTTATCATGTGATAAATTCCTGATGACGCGGCTACTATGTGTATAAATGTGAAATCTCACATTTATACACATAGTATACATGTCATCAGCCATTTATCCACATAGTAGACACTTCATTCCTTTCCCCGTTGGTGGGCACTACTTCCACCCACTTTCACTTTCCCTCCTCCCTGTCTCTAGCTCCCTTTACTGTAGTTGTGCTGTCCGAAAGTCAGAACACAGCACATAAGTCACTGTTATTGTTTTAAAATTTATGTTAAAACATAAATCTCTCACTTCCACCAGCATTCTACCCCCTCAGCCAGCTTGTGCAATCACCTCACTTTGCTGCTTGCTCCAACCTGGGTGAACTCTATTGACAACTGCAGCTCAGCATAGACTCCTCTGGCAAGCTCTGCATCCTCTTCAGTCTGTTTTTGTTATTATTATTAATATCACCCAAACCTGAGTGATATTAAGAAAAGGAACACCAGACCCAACAGCGGCAACACAGTTCTCCCTCCACATTGCTCTCCTGATCCTCACGCCACTTGAAAATGAAACTGACAGCAAGCAACAAAAAGAAAAACAAATGGAATACTCGACCCTGTGCCAGCAACCCTGCTCTCTCTTCACATACCGCTGGTTATGCTTGCTCTTTTTAAAAAAAAGAAATGGGAATTTCATTTTTAAATGAAACTCCCAAATGGAATTTATCTCCAGCTGAAGCTCCTCTTTAACAACACCCGCCATCTTCTTTTTAAATTTTCAGGCTTACCACTTGCTCCACCAATCATCACTGGTCATCACATCAAGACAGCGTGTCAATTGCAATGACCATGGTAACAACCTTAAAAAAAAAAAGGTACACAAGTAAGTAACAAATAAATAGACCCACACACTTACATGAAAATATTTATTTTCAAAAATATTATTACCAAAATAAACACTCAAGGTCCAGCCCTATTGCATAAATGAAATATGGAGGGGGCACCTTGTGTGATATGTGATTTATGCACACTCATGCTGTTGCCCATGGCCACCTCACTTGTGGCTTATGCCACTTGTGAGGTTACCCAAGGTCAAACAGCACTTGTGTGCATAAATCACATATCACCCCCCCATACCTGTTATATACTAAATAGATTTCTGATATTATTAAAACTGGAATATGGATCCAGCATCATTTAAACTGTATTCATTTAATGAATATATGTTTCATTTCATTAAAGATGCATCCACTAAAATTCTATCAAGCATCATTTGCTTTCCAACACAGGTTAAGGAATTTAGAACTACAAACATTGCAACTCATAAATGTTTTATTTTGATTTTATAAAGAAAACAGTGTAGGTATTCTTCGCTAGAAGAAAGTAGTTCCACAGTTTATTAGTTATTACAAGGGGCTGCAACATTTTTCTATGTGTATGGTAACTATTTAGGTTAACTTTTTTACTGTGCACCTGCAGATAAAAACAATACTACTGAACTTTGCTACTGTAAATACACAGAACTGAAATTAACTATATAAATAATAATATAAAATTAGAATTATATCTATTCTATCAGATCAGTTAAACTTGGAAGTCTAACATGTGAATTTCTTCTTTAACAGGCATTGTTTCACATGGTGTCAAGTACAAAGTAATTTTTCCATTACTTCCATAGCTAACGGAGTTTCATAGGCCTGGGTTGTAACAGGGTGAGGTAATGGGTACCTGTAGGGAAAGCAATAAAATTTGGTTCAGCTTATTGCTATAAACACTTGGCAATGATATGAGCTTACAAATATTTAGAAATATTGCATAAGTGCATAGAAACTACTGTTAGACAGTGATATTATATTAAATGGGGTAGGAAGGCAGTGAACAGTAGATGTGGCCAAGGCATACTTAAGTTGGAGCCAAGTTTTCGGTGAGAGCTTTATTACAAGTTGCTATTGTAGCTTGAAGTGTTTAAATGCCTGACACATAAAAAACTAATCTAAGTATCTTGTTTATTAAATAGAGTGGAGAAATATGGCTTATAAATTATTGGGGTACACTAGATCTACATATTTTATTTTCTTCTCCAAACCCCTTTAGGTCTTCACATGATATCTTGGAGGTTGCATTTATGGCTGGAAGAAACTCCCTGAAGAAAGAAGAAAATCAAGATTCATAAGAAGGCCTTTCTCCTATCACCAAAAGTAAGATACTGCCTTTCTATCTTCATCCAGGTGAGAGTGTGTTGTTCAGTGATGAACTACTGGTAAAAGTATTCTTACTGTGCCAGTACATAGCAGAGTAACACATTTTCTAACACACATCCATCCATCTTCTGTAGGTGTATGTAACTTGACTGAAGACATCCTCAGTCTACACCCTTCCATATCATTTGTTTGTTTAAATATTCTGGAAATTTACACAGAACTGCGTCTCAACAATTATAGATAGGGTTACAAAGAAAAGAAAAGAACTGTGCAGGTTATACATTATCTTTTGCTTCAGTCTGAATTGAATAATCTAGGTGGGAAGTAAATGCGGGATATTGATGGTGAGGAGTAGGACAACACAGTGACAAAGGGAAGGGTGTTTGAGGATGAGCAGCACTTTGACTGAAGTCAAACTTTTCAGTGAGTGTTGGCATCTATCACTCTACTAGCTCTAAGCTCAGTTCAGCTGCTGTCTTATTGACTGTCAGTCAGTTCCAGATTTTAAACTGTGTTGGTTGTTCACTTGTAAGCTCGAAGTAATTATGTGTTACACGGGATATTGTAGCTCATGGCTTCTCTTGTGAAAAAGAAGTATGCAAGGTACGAAGTCGAGTGTTTACTTTGTGGCCATCAGTTTAACAATGACTTCAAAAAAAGGCATGATGAAAAATAGCACTTGGAGATCCTTAAGAAAGGTGGTTGCATGTGCATCCAAACTGTTGGGGCCCCAGCAAATCCTTTCTAAGCAGCAGCAGCAGCTGCAGCTGCCAAAAAACTAAAGAATTCTGAATAGGACTTACATGATGAGACACAAGCAAATATGACAACATAAAATCTGAATTCCACCAACACGCCACAAGAAAAGATTCGAATTCAAGATCAGGAGAGTGATCAAATTCTGACTGAACCCCTTGGCTATGCACCTTCCCCTAGCACAGCTATACCCAAAAATCAGAATCCAGATGACCCACTAGAAATTAACTTTGTATGTCATGAAGAAAATGCATGCGAAGAAGTTATGATTACCCTACAGCCAATGACAACAGAAGAGAGGGCCAAGGAGAGTGAAGAATTTGTTAATGATAGCAATATTGCTGTCACAGGCCTACAACAGCAGCATTACTTTCTCTAAATGAATTTGAAAATCTCAATCCTCCTGACATTGGCAGTTTTATTACGTCTTCAGATAAAAGCTTGTTAGATGTAAGGGATCCATTTCCAGAGACACAGCAGTCACAGCCTGCTGCAGGTCAAAGTGATCGTGAAGATAATGCTGGTGATGTGGCTGTATTTGACCACAATCAAAAATTTCCCCCAGTTCCAGGTTTCTTCACTGCAAAAAGAATGACTGATAAGTGCCAAAGATTGCTGTTTCAATACGGCCCATGCCATCCAAAAGAAGCTGACCTACCTGATGGATTTCAAAAATATCAATTCGGGCAAGTGTACCAGTCCTTTCATGAATTATGGTATTTCAAACAGTGTAAGACTGTAGCTCCTGTAAAAAGAGAGTGGCTATCCTAGTCACCAAATACTCATTCAGTGTTCTGTCACATTTGCCTCCTGTTTGGAAAAGAGAATACTAAGGATAAACACACACGCTTTGCGAGAGATGGATTCTCGTAGTGGAAGGATGGGAAACAGCTCCTAGAAGACCACAAGCAGTCCATCACGCACCTCAACGCTATCATTGCCACAGCTAATTATGCCACAAAACAGCCCATTAACTTATTACTCAATGCACAAGCTGGGCAGGAAGAAACTGACTGCAGGAATGATGTGATTAAGAACAGAGAACTGCTGCAACACCTGTTTGACATTGTCCTATTTCTAGCAAAGCAAGGTTTGCCTTTTCGTGGTCTTGTGGGAGATCTCTGAGAACTTAGAGATGTTACTTTGCATCATGGCAATTTTCTGGAGCTGGTTGTCTTGCTTTCCAAATATGACAGGGTACTTGGAGATCACATGGAGAAAGTTATTAAAGAAAAAGAAATCAAAGCATACAAAGAATATGCATGAAGGGCATGGTTCAACAATTACTTTCCTGAGTCCAGAATACCAAAACCTGCTGATTTTGAACATCGCTGATAAAATACACCAAGCTGTAGTCACTGAAGTTCAAGAGGCAGGATATTTCAGTATCTCAAAGGACTGCACCACTGATACTGCCCATCAGGACCAAGCATCAATTGTAATAAGGTATATCAGATCTGATCTATGTGTTGTACAGCACCTTCTTGAAGTGGTATGTGTGGAAGACTCATCAGCTGCAGGCCTCTTTAAAATGCTAAAGGATACCCTGGCATCTAAGTGAGTGGACCTGCAACAGACTGTTGGTCAGTCTTACCATGGTGCTGTAGTCATGTCAGGAATGTATGCTGGAGTCAGAGCATTACTTGAGAAGGAAAATCCAAGCTGCATCTACATCTGGACATTCAACCATACACTGAATTTAGTCATAATGCTGGCTTGTAGTGCCTCTAAGCAACTATTTGGCCTTTCAGAACAAATCTACAACTTCTTCACTGCTCCTTGCAAAAGAAGTGATGTTCCTGTGGAGGTGCAAGCCCGCTCTGGCATATCACCAATACACCAGCCACAGCATGTGTCAACAACTGGTTGGTGGTCTCACCAAAAAACTCTTACTAACTTGTTCTTCACATGCGAAGAAGCACTTTTTGAATGCTCTATGGATGCCCTCGAGGAATGTCAGCATGCAAGGCATAGCCATGAAACTGTTTGTGAAGCAGAAGGACTTCAAAGAAACCTTGCTTCATTTGAGACTGTCATTACTACTCATTTGTTCAGGAAGATTTTTTACATCACAGATCCTGCATCTAAATATCTTCAGTCTGAAAGCATTGATCTTCCACAAGCACTGAATCTTGTGGAGACTTGTCAGTCTCAGCTGATGGAACTAAGTAACAAGGCAGATGTATATGAATCGAGCGTTACCTCCTGTGAACAGCATGATCTTGAGGAAGTGCAGTTTCCTGAAGTTAGAGTCCACAGGAAGAAAAGAATGGATGACAAAATGACTCATGATGAAACTATTACCAGTGCAAAGGAGCAGTATAGAGTCAACACCTTCTTGTTTAACTTTGATGTGTCTATAAATTGTATGAATTAATGATTTTCATCCCACTGACAAATCTTATCAGAATTTGCGTTGTTGAACCCATTGTGTTTCTCAGAACAGGAAGGAGCAGAACTTCCTAAGGATGCTTTTAACATTATTGCTGTCAGATATGGTTTCAGTAAGGAAGATCTCCAGAAAGAGTATGTGAATTTTGTCAAAACTTACCCAAGGCTGTCAAAGTGTGCAGTCAGGGGTGCCGAGATACATCAAGACCATGACTGTCCAGTGTTAACTCATCCTTCCTACCTGTCAATTCTGCAACTCCTTGGCAGTTCTGGACTATGTTTGGCTTTCCCAAACATGTATGAAACATATAAAATTCTAGTGACTTTACCAGTTGGTTCAACCATATGTGATTGCTACTTCTCTAAACTGAAGATGATCAAGACTCGCTTGTGTTCCACTATGTTGTCTGAATGCCTGGCATCATTGTTAATGAGCTATTGACAGACTGTGCAATCCAGCCTGTCTGCAGGTTCAGATAGCATTTTCACAGGAAAAGTGTGATGAGTTTTGCTCGATTCTTTGTGGATAAGGTTGCCGACATCAGATCCAAGATCTGTGCAGCTCACTCTAACGGGTGTGGCGGCAGTTGGTGGGAGGTTGCTACTTCTTGGTTTGGTTGGTGCAACTTTGACCAGCTGGAGATCGTGCATGTCATGCTGATTGTCCAGAATATGCAGCTGACCTGCTGTAATTTGGATCTGGGTCCAACTCACCTCCTGGTGGGGTGTGTTGATGTCATCTGCCCAGTCCTAGCAGAGACAGTCTGGTGCTCATTGCAGTCACGTGAGTTTCCAGACTCCCTGAAGGAGGTGGTGGTGACACCCCTCCTTAAAAAAGCTTCTCTTGACCCGGACTGTACTGCTAACTACAGCCCAGTCTCTAATCTTCCCTTTGTGGGGAAGGTTATTGAGAAAGTGGTCACGCAGCAACTGGAGAATCATTTAACCATCCATGATATCTATGACCCTGTCCAGTAGGAATTTTGGAAGAGGCATAGCACAGATACTGCCCTTGTTCAGGTGCTCAATGATCTCCTGATAGCGAGGGATCAGAAGAGCTGTTCCATCTTGATTCTTCTCAATTTCTGTGCAGCATTTGATACCGTGGACCATGAGGTGCTGCTTGAGCATCTGCAGTTCATCTGTGGCCTGTCTGGTATGGTTCCAGTCTTCTCTCACTGGCAGGTCTCAGAGGGAGGTGTCTGGGGTGTATTCCTCTGACTCATTGACTCTGCCATGTGGGGTGCTGCAGGGCTCAGTGCTGTTCCCCATGTTGTTCATGGTGTATATGCTGCCTTTGGGAGACTTTATAAGATGATATGGGCTGGGTTTTCACTGCTTTGCAGATGATACCCAGCTCTATTTGTCTTTTTTCCCCAAACAGGATAATGTGGTCTCTATGTTTAACAACTGCCTTGCTGTGATTCAAGACTGGATGACTACCAGTTGGCTGAAGTTGAACCCTGACAAGACTGAGGTGTTGGTAGTGGACCCTGGTCATCAGGTAGAGGGTTTGTCAGCTGGTCAGGCATCCAGGCTTTGGCTCTGGGGTCGACAGTTGCTGTCCTCTGAGCAGGCGTAGAATCTAGGTGTTATTTTTGATGATAGGCTGATGCTACACTCTCAGGTGTCAGCCATCATGAAATCCTCTTTTTACCATCTGAGGAATATTGCTCAGAGTAAGCACCTTGTTCCGCCCTGCAATCTTCCAACTCTGGTCCATGACTTTGTGACCTTCTGCCTTGATTACTGTAACTCCCTTTACCTAGGACTGCTGAGGGTTATTATCCACTGTTTGCAGCTGGCGCAGAATGCTGTGGCCAGGCTGCTGACTGGGTTGTCTTGATCCAGCCATGTTACACCTGTGCTGCGTGGACTGCACTGTTTGCCTTCTTCAGTGGTAGATCACCTTCAAGGTCAGTTTGATGACCTATAAAGCCCTACCTGCAAGAGCTCCTTCATCTATACTTCCCCCTCTGGCCACTCCACTCTGCTGATGAGAGATTGCTAGAGGTTCCCAGGGTTCAGTTCTGGGGCTAGTGCTTTTGAGTCTGTGGCCCCTACCCTGTGGAACTCTCTACCTCTTTGGATACGAGAATGCCTGACTGTGATGGGCTTTAAAATCACTTTAAAAACTTATTTGTTTGGACTTGCCTTTCCAGACTGTAACTATTGACCGAGTTTCATTTGTTGTTTTAGGGCTGAATACTTATTTATTGAATTTTAATGTACAGGTGCTATGATCTTTTGGAATAGCGCCGTATTAAAAAAATAAATTGAATTGAATTGAATTAGTATAGAAAGATCTCTAATCGTACACCTTGATCCTAGTTGTGTCATCTCATGATTACCATCTTCTCCTCTTCTGCAGAAGTTATTGATACCATAAACACTCACCAACAACATTCTGGGCTGGGCACATATCACTTTCCTACTTTTGTAGTACACCAGTAGCTAGTTTCATTTTGAGTAATAGTTGTCTCTTTCATTAATCTACTCTGATAAATTTATTTTATGGAAAACATTTTTTTTTACCCAGAGTCATGGGTTAGGGAAATTTAACAAGTGGGTTTTGTCTGTGATAAAAGTCTAAAGACTCACCACAGTGCATCTAAATCCCCAGAGTTTCTGCATCCCACCGAGACCACCAGCCTGTGTATAAAAATCTTGCACAGTACATTACAAAAATGCCTATGGGGTAGGTGAATGATGGTATTGCTGATCAGTCAGTTGCCCTCCACAGCTGCAACTGCAAACTTTACGACCAGCTATAGTCTCCCACACCCATGACTCCCGAGGTAAAAATATTTTTTCTCCTGAAATCAGGTGTGGGTAAGATGTAACAAAAGTGTGTTGCATCTTTCATAAAAGCCCAAAGACTATCCACAGAGCACCTAAATCCTCAGAGCTTCTGGGGGCCTGATGGCACCCAAGCCCCCAGCCTTTACATTAAAAAATCATTCACAGTGTAATTCAATGATGACTATGTGGTGAGTGGTTGATAGCATTTTTTGGTCAGCCAGTTGACCACTACAGTTGCAGCTGCAGTCTTTAGAGTCTACTATAGCCTCCCAAACCCCTGACTTTAGTAAAAAAAATAATTATTTTTTCTTGAAGTGAGGGGTAGGTAAACTTTAAAAAAGTGTGTTTTATCTTCAATAATGGTCCCAAAACTCACCACAGAGCATCTAAACATCCAGAGCTTCTGGGGGCCTAGCAGCCCCCCAGAGCTCAGGCTTTCTTGTTGGGAATTTTGGAACCCTCTGCCCGACCTACATTTCTGACCCACTATGCAACTGATTGGAGAATAAAGATAGCAGAATAGATATAAATAAAAAATGGAACCAGGAAGCAAATCAAAACTTACCACAACAACAATGGATTAATTTAAGGATTCAAGCCATCAAGACTTATGTTTCTGCTAAAAACAAAACAATACAAAGAAAGATACTTGAAAGATTTTCTTTTACCCCATGTTCAAATATCCAAACTAAACAAAACATACAGGGAGTCAGGAGGGAGTCCGTGGAGCCAGGCAAGTAACCACACCCATCGCCGCCAACAGGAAATGGGAGTCACCCAGAGAAGGAGGAGGAGGAGCAGCAGAAGAAGAAGCCTGCATTTTGGCCATCACTGCCAATGGGAAGTGGGAGTGGGAGTCACCCAGAGGAGCAGCATAGGAAGGAGCTCACTTTTTGGGGCAAAAGAGCAGTATGTAGCTGGGCCCCAGAATGGCCAATTGGGCAAGGAGACCCAGCACCAATTGTGTATCAAGCAGCTGATGTTGGCTCCTAGAGGAGCCAACCAGGGAAAAAGGGAGCAGTGTTCTGAGAGAGCGGGTGGTCTTAAAAGAACTGCAAGCCACAACTCTCATTACAGTCATTGGAAGGGAGTCCATGAAGCCAGGGATGTAGCCCTGGCCATTGCCACCAACAGGAAATGGGAGTCACCCAAAGGAGGAGGAGCAGCAGAACAAGGAGGAACATGCTGTTTGTCCCACCCACAATCCCCATTCCCAACCACTATTAAATGCTCCTGGGTGGAGGAGAAGCAAGTGGATAAGAGGAGAGCAAACCAGGCCAAGTAGGATCAAGGTGGGGTGATGCCATCTAGGAGCCAAGACCCTGTGCACAGGGTAGTAAACAAACCAGAAGGAGCTGGTCACTACTTGGACTACAAACTGATGGTAAGACTGTTCTTTGGCAATACTGTTGTGGGGGGTGTGAGTAAAAGGGGTATAGCATCTCAGTCTCTAGTGGGTAAAAAAGATATAGATGGTACTGCTTTAGGCTTCTTGAGGTGTACAGTGGTATGGTATTTATTCATTGAAAGTACAGTTGATATTGCATTTTAGTAAGGTCTGGGCCAGTAAGTAACCAGGAAGGTAACCTATGTTACGACTATACTTTCTCAGCCTGGGTTGCAAGTTAGAACTATATTTTCTAGATAATACTGCTTAAGAAGAGGTGGAATAGTAGGCAGCAATGGATGTGGGGTGGTGATTTGGATGAACATTTTGTGGAAGCTAGGAAGGTGTCCAATCTGTCACAGGCTGAGGAGTCTCGAGGAAGAAGTGTTGTGGCTTGGGAGGGAGTTGGAGAGGATGGGGGTGAGAGGAAAGGGCCGAGGACAGGAGGGCCTCTGCCAGGGATAATCATAAGGACACAACACAAAAGTTATATTGGATCAAGGGAGGGGGGTGGCAGGGGGAGTAAGAGCATAATGAACAAGAAGCCTAGCACTGGAGGGAAGCCTCAAGTCAGGAGGGAGGAACCAAGGCACAACACTGAAGAGGGGGCAGGGAATAGGTTTACAGTGCTAGCAACACTGGTGGAGGAGGAGGGGGTGCAGGATACCCAGGAGGGGGCAAGGGAGGGAAGTACACAAGAGACGGTAGTTGGACTAAGGGAGGTGGCAGGGGTGAAGGGGGAGGGACGCAGCTTGAGGGATGGTCAAATGGAGAAGGGATGTGGGGAAACAGAGCAGGGAGGATAGAAAGGACATCAGCAGCATAGCAGAGATGGCAAGGGGGAGGACTGATGGGAGAAAGGCAAAAGGTACAGATGGAGGGAATTGTGTGCAGGGGGAAGAGTTGGGCAGGAGAGGAACAGGGACAGATAGGGGGACTCATGTGTATGAAAAGGAGACAGGGAGGAGAAGTATGATGACAGGGACAGCAGGGGGGAATATATGCTGGAGGAGGAGGCAGGCAGGAGGAAAACAGAAACGGGCAAATGAGGGGAAGTATGTGCTGGTGGAGGAGGAGTCAGACAGGAGAGGAACAGGGGAAGGGAAGCAGGCAGATGGAAATATAGGGGGAATACTAGCACGGGGGGATTCAATACCTAAGGGGTAAGGTGGGGTAGCAAGGGGGAAATGCATAGCTGTATATGGGTGGAGGCCATGCCAGGGATGGCAGTTGAAAGAGTGGGTCAATAAGTCCTGAAATATGCTAGAAGGGGAAGGAAGAAATCTCATTTAATTCTACATCTGAGGGAAAATAACCTGGCTGATAGCTTATTAGAAGTAGTCCACAGGAGGTTTGAGGAGCTGGGAACTTTATGTAAGGGGGAGGGTAGATCAGTAACTTTTTCTAAGGTATTGCCAGTGCCCAAGGTGAGCACGGCCAGAAAATAAAGGATCAAGGAGTTTAATGAATGGTTAGGAAAATGGTGTCACACCAAAAGGTATGGGTTAGTGGGAGGGTGGGGACAGACCTGGGAGGACTGTAGTCTATACACTAAATATAGACTGCAGCTAAATGAAGAGGGCAAGAAGGGGCTAGAATAGAAGCTTGGGGAGTACATTAAGGCAGCTGGTCATTTAAACTAGGAGAGGGGAGTGGTAGATGGAGGGAAGGCATACAGTTGCCATGAGATGGGAAGCAGAGCAGGCATACCCCCCCAGAACAAGGGTGATATACTAGGTAGAAGTAACAGAGGGGATTCTGGAAGAGGGGGGCAGAGGGTTGGGGAAGGAGAGGTGAATGAAAGGAAGGAAGGTGGTCACCATGGATGCTAGGAGCCTGGGGGATAAAACAAATGACCTACAGGCCCTCATGATGGAAAGGGAGGTGGACATGGCAGCAGTCACAGAAACATGGACCATCAAATACCATGACTGGGACCTGGTGATCCCTGGGTACAGAATATTCTGCAGGGATAGGGTAAACAGGAGGGGGGGGTGGCATTATACGTAAGGGAAGGGTTAAAGTGTGTTAGAGAGGAGGAGGAGGAGGGTGAAACAGAGTCATTATGACTGCTAATCCAGGATTCCAGGAATAGGGCTCTCCAGTTGGGAGTGGTGTACAGGCCACCCTCCCAGTCAGAAGAGCTGGACAAGGAACTTGTGAGACAGATTAAAAAGGCATGTAGGAAGAGGAGCGTGGTGGTTTTAGGAGACTTCAACCTGCTGGGGGTAGACTGGGGAACCCCAGCCACCAGCAGTAAAACGGGGCAGGTACTTCTGGACTCCTTTCAGGAAAGCTTCCTGACACAGATGGTCAGAGAACACCCTAGACATAGTGCTCACAAATGGGGAATTTGTGAAGGATATTGAGGTAGATGAACCACTAGCAGGGAGTGACCATTCCTCTGTATGGTGCAGGTTGATTATGAGCAAAGAGGTTATGGCAACCAACATGAAGGTGCTGGATTTCAGGGGAGTGAATTTTGCAAAGATGGGGGAGGTAGTGAGTGGGTACCTGGCTGGGATCCAGCCTAACATGGACATGGATTAAAGATGGGAGCTCATAAAGGAGGGGATACTAGAGGCTACCAATTCGTGTAGCAAGACTTGGAGTAAAAAGGCCTGGGCAAAAAAGCCAAGCTGGATGTGCAAGGGGGTTGTGGATAAGGTGAGGAGAAAAAGGATGGCTTTTAGGAGATACAGGAAATCAGGGAGGGGGAAGATGGGGAGGAGTACCTGCAGGAGGCAAGGAGGTGACAAGAGCAGTAAGAAGAAAAACCAGCAAAGAGCTAAGTCTGGTGCAAGACATAAAAGAAGGGTTGAAGAGCTTCTTCAGGTATATCAGGGAGAAAAGGAGCTGTTAAGAACAGATAGTAAGGGTTAAGAAGGATGGGGCTGGGTAGAGAAGGGGAGGAAAAAGGCAGAAGCACTCAATGACTACTTCTGCTCGGTATTTACAAAGAAGAAAGTGGGAATACTACCCATGGGAAGTGGGGGAGCAGTTAAGGCTGGGGAGGGATGGATGGACAGGGTGAACATGGAAGCTAGAGTCCTGGAGTGATTGTAAGCACTGAGGGAGGACAAGGCACCAGGGCCAGATGGTATTCACTCCAGGGTATTGAAGGGGCTAGCAGAGATCCTGGTGGGGCCTTTGGTAGGTCTATTCAATGCCTCACTGAATTCAGGATGCATATCCATGGACTGGAGGTTAGCTCACATGGTTACCATGCATAAGAGTGGCCCCAAACACGAACCAGGGAACTATAGACTGGTGAGCCTCACATCCATCATGGGGAAGCTAATGAAAATGATTCTGAAGGAAAGACTGGTGTCCCTGCTGGAGTACAATGGGCTACAGGACAGCAAGCAGCATGGCTTTGTCACAGGCAGATCCTGCCAAATCAACCTGGTAGATTACTATGACTGGGTGACTAGGCAGAAGGACAAGGGCCATGCAGTGGATTTCCTCTACCTGTACTTCACCAAGGCATTCAATACAATGTCACATGGGAGACTGGGAATAAAACTTGAAGGTACAGGGGTGGGACCTAAAATGGTGGGATGGGTGACCAACTGGCTGCAGGGGAAGCTGTAGAGGGTGGTGGTGGAAGGGAAACTCTCATCCCCGAGGCCAGTAATGAGTGTGGTCCAACAGGGCTCAGTGCTGGGTCCAGTGTTATTTGGGTTATTTATTGCAGACATTTCCATGGGAATCAAGAGCAGGATCAGCATGTTTGCCAACTACACCAACATGAGGGTGGTAGTGGATGACATAGAGGGTTGGCAGGGTCTGTAGGAAGATCTGAATAAGCTGGAGACTTGGTTGGACACTTGGCAGCTGGGGTTCAGTGCCAAAAAATGTAAGGTACTGCATTCTGGAGCAAAAATTCAAGAAGAAGCTATCAACTGGGGGTGCAGCTGGTGGAAACTGAGGAGGAAAAGGATCTGAGGTGGTCATCATGGGATCAATAAGCAACTTGGTACAGTGTAGGAAGGCAACAGCAGTGACCAACAAGATGCTGGGATGCATAGCAAGGGGAATAATGTTGAGGAGGGGGGAAGGGATTCTGCCGCTGTATAGATCACTGGTTGACCTCATTTCAAATACTACGCGCAGTTCTGGTGGCCATACCTGAAAAGGGACATTCATTTGCTGGAGGGGGCACAGCACATAGCAACTAAGATGATCCAGGGGCTGGGGGACTTACCGTACAAGAGTAGGCTAAAGGGGCTGGACATGTACTCATTGGAGGAAAGGAGGGACAGAGAGGATATGATTGAGACATTTAAGTACATGAGAGGAATAAACAGGACTGGTATGGAGGAGCTATTCAGGGCAAGAGTGGGGAGAAACACTTGAGGACATGACATGAGATTGGAGGGGGGAAGTTTCAGGAGGGAAATGAGGAAACACTTTTTCACAGAGAGGGTGGTGGCAAGGTGGAGTGCATTACCAGTGGCGATAGTAGCCTGTAAAATGATGGGCTGCTTCAAAAGGGGCTGGGACCAGGCAAGAGGGAGGATAAAGACAGGGCGAGGAGGGAGGGGCAGCAGTGGAATAGGGCTGCTAGCTGCATAATAGAGCTGACTTGATAGACCAAATGGTCTTTTTTCTGCTGGCAAATTTTTTATGTCCACATGTTCGTAGTGATAAATGTTAGCATGGATGTTGACTACAGGGATCATTATATCATTGTTTCTGGGCATGCCCCCACATTCAAGAATGGTGCAATAAAGTAAAGAATCTACTTCAAAACATATTAATGATATCTATTCAGTTAAAATTTGACCTCTATTTTTAACAAAACAGCTGGTATAATGCAAAATCAGATTCTGAGTAACATTTTTTCACTAGGAACCATGGAACTATAGAGATTTATTCTAGAAATATGGAAAGCCAAAACCTTTCCCCTTTTGAAATCAACAAATGGTGGACCACATTTAAAGAAACTATGTCATTTGAAAAATAATTTACAATTTGGATGATACAGTGGAAGATTTATATGGGACCTCATGGAAGGAAATCCAAGAAATCTTCCTCCCTTGATGATATTATAATAGTTCTCCTTACTTAGATAATATATATTCAATACCTGACTACTAAGTAATTTTGGTGGGGGCAGGGGTATATTAAATTATACAACTATTTAAGGATGAATTTAAGGTACAGTGATAAGAGAGAGAGAACAGACATGCTCTAAATAATTTATATTTCTTATTTAATTTCTCATTCTTGAACAGTATATTATGATTGTCTTTAAACATATAATATTATCAGATGTTATGAAAATCACTATACTGTTTTATCTTCTTTTAAAAAAATTAATAAAACTTGTTTGTTAAAAAAATTGTCATGTGACACAGCACCCAGAATAGAGATGAGGAATAGCCTTGTATCATTGATGCCTCTTGGCAGATTGATCAGTCAGTATGCATAGCATCTAAATGATGCAAGACTGCTCCTTTCTCCTAGGCATGCTGCTAATGTCTCATTACAATGTGATTATGAACAGCCAGAAAAAAGGTTAGGGAGGGGGATCCACTGACTCAGGCTGAAATTGGGCTACATTGCTGTGCCCCCAAAAAATCATAGGTTGAGGGTCAGGGGGCACTTGTGATAAATGGCCCTCTGGGGAGGAAGGAGGGTGGGCAAGGGAGAGAGCTTCTGAAGACAGAGTCAGCTCCTGGCACTATGTCATCAGTGGTCATTGTCACAGAAATTGTGGGCCCAGATATTCAGTTAGCACTGTTTTAATGGGATTAGAGCCATTCTATATTGGAATAGCATAGTTGAGAGCCTACTGTGTAATTGTAGGTGCTGCTATATTCAAAGACAGGCTTAACACAGGCTGATAGCATTTGAGGGCTAACCTCTGCCAGGTAGGTATACAAATGACGAATAGCTTATGCTTACGAGGTGCACTGACATTGAAAGGGTTTTGGAAGTGTCAAAATGCTGATTGTGCATCTCTATTTAACACTTTCTAACCCCGTCTTTTAATGAGTTGTATTCTAGTGCATGACCCCCTCCCCCTTCCCTTCGCAGCACTGGTGCCATTTGTTTAAAAAAAACAGAATAATGAAAAATTTCTCTCTTCTGCACCTAATCCAATAAGAATGTATTACCTGGAGTCCAGTAGTACTGCCTCACCTTCACCCTACCCCCCTTGGAATATAGAATATACTCTCTGGCATCCAGTGGTATCCTCACCCTCACCAACACCCTGTTGGCAAATTGATCATATTCCATGTTGTCCAGTGGTCACTCCACTCTCAACGTAACTTCCTGTCTCTCCAAGCCAACCCCCCCCCGGACTCTGAGATGCTGACACACACTTAAGCACTTTTTGCCTCCTTGGTCAGCAGCAATCTACCACACACGTCATGTATTACAATATACCAAGCTAGAGCAGTACAGGACTTATAGGAGAAAATTAAACAAATTCTACTTAATGCTGTGCTGTGCATGCACATGGATATAGTTTATTTGCCACACAATTTTTAATTCAGTAATAACTTTGTCAGTTGAAAATCTTTTTGCCACCAAACCTGGGTGATGTCTTATGGACCACTCCAGATGGCCACATTATTGGTGACTGATAAATTCTACCCTAAATAAGTATTCCTTGGGCATGTGCTAAACACCTATCTTTGTTTGTAGTAACAAGTCACCAGTAATGAGATCTTGAGGTGGGGGGTCCATAAGACATCATCCTATTTTTGCACAAAAAGGCCATCAACTGACAAAGTTATGAGTGAAATTAAAATTGCGTGGAAATCAAACTAAGCCCATTTGTGTGCACAGTACGGCTTTAAGCAGAACTAATGTATTTTTCTACAGTTAGTCCTGTATTGCTATAGGCTGACTTTGATCTTGGAGCTATATTCAAACACATTTAGGGGACTCACAGATTGCTCTAAATATGTTTGAACATAGCAATGCTAGGGTGATACGCTAACTTACTTTATTTATTTATTGAAATCTTAGATACACCTGTGAGCAGATGCTCGTTGAGAGGTTCCACGTCAAATACATTAAATAACAAGACAAGAAAAACTGAGGACAATATACAGATAATACAACAGGAGTACAGTAAACAGATAATGAGAGTATTAAACATGATGGGTACATAAATCCAACTAGGAACAGGTAAGCTGTGGCATTGTACAAAGTATGCCTGCATCAGTAGGAGAAGCAGGAGAAGGAAGTGGGGAAGAGGGGCAGGTTAAGCAGGACAGTGTGGAAAGATGCAGGGGTTAGACTGGGACAGGATAGGGGTACAAGAGGTTGAGAGGGATTGCTAAGTGCAGAGGTTTGCCCATCCTGAAGGATAGGGGCAGAGAAGTGCTGGAGGTAGTCAGTGGGTGCATGGGATGTCTCAGCAGTGGCACCTGCAGGTACTCATGTCAATAAGGTGTTGGCACAATCTGAGTTTGAAGGATCCAAGAGTAGTAGCACCAGAGGTATCAGGCGGTAGTGCATTTGTTGAGAGTGGTGCCAGATGAGAGAAAGCACATTGTGCCATGGATGTGCAGCATCTGGGCACATGGAAGGCTTGTATGGAGGAGCTCCTGGTTTGTCTGATGTTTAGCGATACGGACAGTAGATTCTGCACTCCAGGAGGAAGCCAGTTTAGTGCAACCTTTCTGGCGAGAAGGCAGGTTTGATATCTTATTCTGTCATTAAGTTGGAACAAGCCAGCATGGGTATAGAGTTTGCAGATATGAGTTAGTTTATGTGCATTTGTAAGCAAGCAGCAGCCTTTATTTAGGGCAACTGAGCTGCAGATCCATATATTACAAGTCCATAATCTATAAGGGATACAATCAAGCTGTTAATTGCCAGATTCAGAGCTTCATGGGTGAGACAATGCCTGTGCCAGTAGAGGATGCCAGTTCTGGTGTTGATGGTTCTAGCAGTGTGGTTGATATGCTGTGGAAGGACATGGAGGAGTCAATTGTAACCCCAAGGTATTTGAAGCATGGGACGAGTTCCAGGGTGCTGCCATTGACATTACATATTGCCAAGGGGTCATTTTTTAGTTTGTTTTGGGCTGTTGCGTAGAGCATGGTTTTGGTCTTTTTATAATTCATGACCAGCTTTTGTTCTATGAACCATTTTTCGGCTGTTGCGAAGCCGCTTTGTAGATCTATTTTGAGGAGTTCAGGGTGCGGGTTGCTGGCAAAGATTACTGCATCATCAGTGCACAAAAGCATGTGGCATAGGCAAGCGGCCGGTAGGTTAAGAAGACACTGAATAGCAGTGGTCCCAGTATTGACCCTTGTGGTACACTGGATCTGACAGGTCAGCTATCAGATAGGACTTCCCCAATCCTGACTTGTTGGGAATGGAGGCTCAGGTAGCCAGTAATCTAGTCCATGGTTTCTGTTGCAAGTCCA
Source organism: Neoceratodus forsteri (assembly GCA_016271365.2). Lineage (NCBI taxonomy): Eukaryota > Metazoa > Chordata > Ceratodontiformes > Ceratodontidae > Neoceratodus > Neoceratodus forsteri. Next base: position 810,214,005 of record CM028129.1, on the reverse strand, counting down.
GTTTCAGAAAGCTGCTTTAGGAGGAGGGCATGGTGAACTGTATCAAAAGCCTTTGATAGGTCAATGAAAGAGGCCCCATTAGGTGGCCTTGGTCCAAGGCATTATTGATGAACCTGGTGAATTCTAGAAGGGCCGTGATGGTACTGTGGCTGCCCTGGAACCCATGTTGCTCTGGGCAGAGGAGCTTGTGATGGTTAAGATACTCCAACATCTGGTCAGCCACAATCTGCTCCAGTGCCTTGGAGATTGGTGGGAGTATAGAGATTGGTCTGTAATTGTTGTGTAATGTTCGGTCCCCACTTTTATGTACAGGTGTTACTGTGGCAGAGTTCCATCTTTGAGGGACTTGAGAGTGGCAGAGGAAGAGGTTAATTATTTTTGTTAGCGGTCCAATTGTTTTGTCTAGTGTCTGTTGAAAGAATTTGAGGTCCAGTGAGTCCCCACTATGCCTTGACTTTCCTAGGACCTTCTCTACATATTTTCTTGCATCTGCCTCAGATATTATTTTGAAGCAGAAAGGCGATCGGTGGAGAAGTGGTGTAGATGCCCTTGCAGTGTCTCTTGGGTTAGGGGCATTGAAGAAGCCCACCGGGAGAACACTACTGAGGTCAGCAAATGCCTGATTCAGCAAGTTGGCAATGAATAGGCGATGTAAAGTAGGGACACTCTTGACAGAAAGCATAGCAGGGGCTGTTTTGGGATCTTTCCCTGTAATATCTTGCAGGTTTGCCCAGAAGGACTTGCTGCTGTTCCATGAGTCAGTGAGGGCTTCTTTGTAAAATTTTCTCTTTGCCTGTCTGATCATTTTTGTACAGTCATTGCAAGCCTTTTTATATCACTGAATGTTTGCTGCACAGCCCTTTGATTGAGCTTTTAGCCAGTATTGATCTCTTAAGTCAAGCAGTGCTAGTAGTTAAGGGGTAATCCAGGGGTTAAGAGGTCTTTTGGCTTTCCTTGTTTTGACAGGGGCATATTTGTCACAGACAATGTCTCATTTTGCAATAAAGAGGTCAGCATCACATCCACATCATTGGATTCTACGAGGTCTGGCCAGTCGAGGAGTTTGAGGTCAGCTTTTAGTTGCCGCAGATAGCCCTTTAAGAGCAGCTGTTTTTTTATGATTCTGTTTGGGGGCTTACAGTAGCTGTTGTTCCATATACATTTGACAGGGGAGTGGTCACTCAGGGCATCAGGAAGAATGGCAAGATCAGAGATATTCACAGGACGATTTGTGAGGACCCAGTCAACTACTGTGCCGGTGCCAGTCTTATAATTGAGTCTTGTTGGGGTCTCCACCATTTGGAAGAAATGGATCATGGAAAGAGTATCCTTGATAGCAATAGATGCAGGTGAGAGCCAGTTGATATTAAAGTCTCTTAATAGTACTATTTCAGTGTTTAGGCTCAGTGTGTTTATATAGTCATGCAGGTTGTTGGCACCGGAGAGAAATAGTTTTGGTGGAACATAAACTAAGAGTATGGTGAGCACTCTGCTGTGGGCCCCAAGTAGCAGTTTGATGGCCAGTGCTTGTAAGTTGTCACTGCTACACATTGGGAGAATAACATGTCCCTGAAGGTGGTCTTTGTGCAGATGACACAGCCCCCGCCTCTTTTCAATTGTCGAACCTGTCTGTATAGGGTGTAGCTGGGCAGAGAGATGGCCATGTCAGGTATGTTCGAGGATAGCCAGGTTTCCATGACAGATAGTACATCTGGGTTATGATGGGTGACCCAGGCCTTCAGGCAGTCCAGTTTGGGGAGCAAGTTGCAGATGTTTAGTAAGGTAAGCACAAGTCCAGGGGTTTTCCGTGGATGAGTGCTGTGGTTGGGTGTAGGACCAGGGTTAGGATGCACATTGCCAGACGTCAGTAGTAGGAGTAGTATAAGAAGATGGAGGAGATGCTCCTGAATAATTTTTTTTAGAGAAGAGTCACTGCCTTTTGCTGGTGACTTTGGCTTTAGTGTGCTGTACATAGATTATGAGACTGCTGAGTAGTGGCACCTTGGACAGATCATATGTTGGGAACTCATTCCCTGTTCTGTTGGATGGTAGCTGAAGAAGATTGTGGGAATCTTCAAATGGCAATGAAGTCATAGTTCTGTACATTTAGGACTACCCTCTCCTGAGTAGTCAAGTAGGATTTGTTGGGCCCACTATAAATGCCCTGGGCGGCAATAATAGTGATTAAAATGAGACTTTGCAAGGCTCGAGTAGGAGTTGGTGCCATTATTGGAAACACAGTGATGCCACATATCCATGTTTGGGTAGGTTGAGGTGAGAAGTGGTGACAGGGGATAGGAGGCTAGACAAGTATCTGACTTATTGGGCAGGAGTGAACAGGAGTATTGCCTAGAAGACGGAGAGAGCAGTCAGTAGCCTTAATGGCACACAGGGCTGGAGTGTTAACTGAGATCTTACAGTGGCCAGTAGTGAGGGAGTAGGTGTTACGGGGAGGAGCAATAGAGTATTTAATAAAGGTCAGGACCTGGGTGGGCAGGCTGGACAAAACAGAGAAATAGACAGCAGCCAAACAGAGTAATAAAAGGCCCACCCATGCTTAGCTTTTGTAAGCCACGGGGACTGAGCTAGAATTCAAGTCCAGACTTAGCACAGCAACCAATGGCAGCTCCAGGATGCTCGGGTGAGCCAATGGAATCCCTGCACAAGAAGCCAATGAGTGAAGGCGGTGCAGCAAGAGGGCATACCTGAGATGAGGTATGCCCGCTTGGATTTGCACTGAGGATATGGACTTTGCACCAAGCACACTGAGAGCTTTGAGCAAACTGAGAGCTTTGAATATGGGATCTGTGATATCTTGTAATTGTAAGTAGCAAATGTTTTAAAACATTTAAGTGTTTTAAATACTAGCACTTTTTTATCCATATACACTTATATTTTATACTTTTAATTGTATTGCAAACATTTAATCTCTCCCTCAACAAACTCTTAGGGCCCCATATTCACAGCCAGCTACAAGCACAGTGCAGCCTATTCTGCTGCCCTTGTGATAGCACAAGACCAGCTCTAAGCAATATTCAAGCAGTTAGCACACACCAACAGAGCATGTTAACTGCCTGAATACATGGTGACATGGAGCAAGGCTGCATATGGCCCACATGAAATAGCACTACCTGAAACAGAGTAGTGCCATGGCTCCTGTGAGCCATATTCAGCTTAAGCATGCAAATAAACTCATTGGGCATGCAAGACACTAAGAGGTCATCTGCATCCCCTTTATCTCACTTGCACGGGAGCAGGGGACCTCTCGCACCCCTACAGTGTGGCAGCAGTAACACTATGATAGTTATGGATATCCCTAGTAGTCTACTGGTCCCCCTACCCCCCAATAAACCATCTTGCTGCATATAAGCATATTCCTGATAGTCTAGTGGTCCCTCCATCCTGGTCACCCATCCTGCTGTACACCATCACATCTGTGGTAGTCTAGTGATCCCCCATATAACCCATCCTGTTAAATATGAGCATGTCCCTGGTAGTCTGGTGATCCTCCCATCCCTATCACACATTCTGCTGTTTATCATCATACACCTCATAGTCTAGTGTCCCCCTGATTATCCATCCTGCTTAATATAAGCATATCCCTGGTAATCAAGTGGTCCTCCCCCACCCATCCTGCTGTTTATCAGCATATCCCTGGTACTTTAGTGGCTCATCCACCCCACAGTGAGACACCACCATCATATGAATTTGCAGAGACAGCTTATTGTAGTTATGCCCCCAGGTTTTTATCCCTATTCACAGCTCAGAGGGTGGTGCCACCTAATGATGGCAAAGTGACCCTCCCCCCTCTTCATTGTCAACTTCTGGGATTATGGTTCTTTCAGTAACAGCTGCATTTTACCTGGGTTTAGACTCAACCAGCTGGCAGTCATTCCATTACTCAGTTTAGACAGGCATCAATTTACAGCAGCAGTGCATGATAAAAGTGTATATTTTGACCTATACTTTTTTATTCTCTTTTAGATTGCTCCTCAGCTCCTGACTTGTATGATACACTTTGTTTTTTACCATATTCAGTCTACTTCAGTACTTTTTTTACATTTGAAATAATAAAAAGAGTGCTCCTTCTAATATAACTCAGAGCAGGCTTACATCAGTATTGTCAGCTTTTTGTACACCTATTGTACCATAAGGATATGGGGCAGTGTCTGCTGTATACTAGTTAATTTTAGTAACAACAAAGGTGATATTAAGCAATTAGTTTTCAGAAACAAAGGAGAATACTGATGCAAACCTGGTCTGAACCATATTAAAAGGAGTGCTCATATCATTTCAACTGTAATAAAAAGTGGTAAACCAGATCAAAGTGTGGAAAAATGGGCATCATATAATTTAGGAGCTAAGGGCAATCTAAAATAGACTAAAAAGGTATAGGTCAAAATTTTCTACCACTACCATTCACCACTGCTTTAATACAACTACAGAGTCCTCTTCATCTGACACGAAGGAGAGGTATGCAAAGCCAGTCAGGATGCAATGCAATAACTTGCAGTAGATGACATGTCACAAAATACTGCATGACAGATGTGTTTAATTGCCTTTGAATTACACTGTTTCCTGCAGCATTCTGCATCACTCTGCCATAATACTGCAAGGTACTGCTTGCATCCTTATTGGCACCGCTGTAGAACTAGGTATCATCTATCAAAACCCAGTAGTTCACATTATCAAATGACAAGAAAAGATCAAGGAGAATGACTATAGATTATGCTGCTCAATACTTCACTATGAAAATATCATTTAGTCCCTTCAAAAAAGCAGTCTCAAGCTGCGCTAAGGTTGAAATTCAGAATGAAATGGCTCATAGATATCAGAGCTAATCATATGGTCCTTCAATTATTATGATACCATCTTCTCAAGAACCTTCTCAAGAAAGGTAAGGATTGATACAGACCTATTATTTGCCAGGACCTCCAGGTCCAAGGACGGTTTCATCAGAAAGGGAACCACCTCTACAGTCATCAATGTGACAGGAGAAATATCCCTTCCTTAGTGAATCCTGGACAATAATAGCTACCACCAGAACCAAGACCTCCCAACAGTTCACCAACACGTTTTTAAGACCTGGGTCCAGGACACAGTAGGTAGGTTGTAATGCTAACATCAGCTGTGAGACCTCCTTATCCATACTGGCTGAAACTCCAACCAAAGTACTAGAGCAGTGTAATGGAATTGTGGTCACTTAGTCCTATAGGTGTTTCATTTTAAATGTTTTTGATTATCTCCTGGCTACTCAAAACTAGGTCCAGTATTGCTTCCTCTTTAATTGCATTGTGTTACCACTGTGTGAAAAAAAAATCAATTCCTGTATCATGTCTGTAAATTTCAGTATATTTTGACTGCATGCTGCATTCTTTTGACAGTGTTTGTCTGGAAGGTCAAAGCATCCCATAATTTCTGATCTGAATTGGCTGCTGCATTTGGAATCTTCTGGCCATCTAATCATCCCTAGCCTCTTCCTGCTTATGTGACCTGCAAATCACTATGATTATATACTTTCTGCTCTCTCTATTAATTGTAACAAGAGTGATTCCATTCCTTCTCACTCTGAGACAGATCTATATTCAGTCACTTCTGTACTTATTTTAACACACATTGCCACCCCTCCTGCTTGATGATCTCTATCCATACTGGCCGGTGTGCAGAATAGGATATTTAGGTCCCAGCTGTGCTCCTGAATGACCCATGTTTCTGTAAGCCCAATGATGCCTTGTTGCTTTGCCGTTACTTTTGCCTGAAGCTTGTCCAGTTTGCTACAGATGCACCACACATTAGTATACTGTACCTTTCATGATGTTTTCTTTTCTGACTCTTTTCTGTAGTAATGGGGGAATATATCCTGACTATGGCATTAAGAAGGGCAAATCTCATGCTACAGTATGTTGCATAAAAAGGGGTGGAACGTAGATCAAGAAAGGGAATTTACCACTCTATATAGGCAGGGCACACAGAACGTTATTTGTGGGCACAGAATTGCCTGCAGAACTGGCATCCTGCTACAGAATATACTGTATGTAGTGCCAAATAATTCATTAGGTGTGGTGATTTGTATAACATACTTTTCCCATTGTGTCTTGCTCCCTTTCACTTTTTATTCAGCACAAAGTCCAACCTCACTGCTCAACATCTGAGGTGATTGATGACATCACAAGATAGTTGAGCCACTGACTAGACTGCAGTCTGCCACAGCAATCATTATATTACGCCAAGAAAATGACCAAACCCCATGGGTGGTGGGTAAGGGGCCTTGTCACAAAAATATAGACTGATGTGATGCAGAGAAATAGGGGTCCTGTCTATAGGACACTTGTGAGGTCACACTTTGTGCACTACATACAGTTCTGACCCCCACAACAAACTAAAATCAGAGAGGAATAGAATAAGTACAGCATAGGAAAAAAAACGGATTAGGGGGTTAGAGCAGGTGAGCTATATGGAACGATTAAGGCATCTGTAGATTTTTACATTGGAGTAGAAACAAGTAGGTGGTGACATGATTATAATGTTCAAGGTTTTAAAAGATGTTGGTAATGTTAATCAAACATAATTTAGGGTTGGTTATATAAGCTATTGCATTAGTGATAGATTGAGGAAGTGCTCCCAACCAATTGGAACTCTCTTTTTCCTTGGCAATGAGTCATTCCTAGCAAAGAGTCCCTAACACACAGATGCTCTGTCACATGCTTTAAATTTTAATATAGGGTTGATTGACTTTGATCAATAATATATCATTATGGCTGGGGAGACCACCCTTACAGTTGTAAGAAAGGTCTCACATTTTAAGGTTGTAAGAACCACTAACCGACAGTTCACAGTTCTGACATCCTAGAAATACATACGAGACTAGTTTCACAATTGGAAGATCATCTGAAAAATGCCCTACCTTGAGAATGTCATAATTATTCAAGACACTAGGGAAAAGAGGTATGCCAATAAAACTTGGGAGTCAGAGGCTATATATCCACCACCTCCATTTATGACTACAAATACAGTGCACTAATGACTGACATACTGTGAGGTGGATTTTCAGAGTTCCATCAGAAACTTCAGCACCATCCTGCCATGTCCCTGATGGGCACTAGGCGAATACTGCAAAGACAACAACAACAACATGGTCTGAAACCTACTGGGTTGGTTTGTTGCACGCTTTACCACATACGTCAATACTATGCAACAGGAACAGCATAGTCAGGAAGAGTGAGAGGGTGCAAAACTGCGAAAGGGTGTATGCGCGGTAGTGCACCCTCTCACTGTCCCTGAAAGAGGATAAGACCTCTGCTGGGAGGAGAGGCTGGCGAGTAGCTGCCTTGGCTGACAGAATGAGCCACAGGCAGCAAGGGAGGCAGTGCATTTGTGGACCGAGTTTCGACTCCCGGTCTGAGACACAGACATTTTTTTTTTATGTTTCACACTTTGTGCAATTTTCAGTGCCCCCCCCAAGTTGGTTATTTAAGTTGAGGGGGGTACAGTAATTCAGTTGCCAATATACTATGATGTATTAGCAGTGCGGTATATTGCAGTGCTGTAATGTCTTGTGACATTATGACCCCATGGCATCAGAAATCATGACTTCAAAATGGCAATGTCAATAACAGCACCCACTCAAAACAGCAACTGCAACAATAAAGCCAATGGTAGCCATCCACAAACACACTGACCACTACCATGGCTAAAAATCAAGCAGTAATTTGAAGCCCCTCAACTTAAAATAACTACCTCTGGTGGGGAGGCAACTCAGGGATTTGGAGAAACCTTGGGTGAAGGGGAGGGAATTGTTGAGGAAAGGATGTGAGAACAAAAGTTGGGAGGGAGGAGACAAAAACAACAAATGTCCTGGGACTTCAACCTCGGTCCCCCGATGCTTTACCGTCCTCCCTACCTGTGGTCTTACCTTCTGTGCCATGGCAGCTGCTCAATGGCACACCTCCCAGCACAGGCTTCATCCCTTTCTCCCTTTCTCCCCTTCTCCCCGACAACAATACAGCTACAGGGATAGCGTTAACCTTACCTGTGCTATACTATAGCTGTAGCTGTATTACCTTTGGCTATTTTGACGGTGTGGTTTTAATCACACTATTCTGGTTTCACTATTTTCACTTGGTACACCCTGATGCCTGTGGTCATAAGTTAGACCACCTAAAATGTGGTCTAGCTTATATGTTCACCTACTGTGATTTACAGCACATGCAATCACTAACCTATGTTACCCTCTCTGTCACTCTCTGTCTACCTCCCCCTTCAAGCACCTCCCCCTCACTACTGCCTAGACATCCCTCTTCACTTGGACATATTGCTTTTGCTGAGATATCAGTCTTGTTGTTCTCTCTTGACTTGATTGCCCCGCCCATCCAGAGTCTGAGTTTTTTATATACTGTTAGCGCTTTTATTAGCAGTCTGTCTAATCAATTGTAAATGCCACTTACCTGCTTTTCATGTACCAAGTTTGTTACAACTCCTATATCTGTCTCTGGAATAGGGTTGCCACCTTTGGATGAGATGAAAACCAAATACTTAACCACACCCCCAAACTCCACCCCTTTTATGACTTATGAGGGCATCGCTTGGACTCGGATGATTTGCTTGATTTATTCAGAATTGCTGCTGATATTGCATTGTGTACAACTTCTTTAAAGTATTTCATGATTATTATTTTTGGTTTGTTCAATATCAGTACATCATGATTATTATTTTTGGTTTGTTTGATTTAGATTTAAATATTTTAAATTTCAATGTGTGTTAACATTTGGTGGGGTTAGAGATAGGGTTCAGGGGACTTTCCATCCTGTGTACACAGCTTAGCTGACACATTGAGTGACTACAAGGACACCTCTGACAACCAGCTATTTTGGAATAGGTGGCCTTTTCTAGTAAAACTCTTTCAATAAATACATAAACTACACCAGTAATGGTGAACGAGCTGTAATTACAAATATCATCTGCCATTTTAAGATGTACTACTGTCCTTCCCATTGCTCCTACTCTAAAACTATTTGTTATGTCACAGTAGTTTTTAAAAGTGGTAGGAACTATTCTATGCTGTTAAATAACCTATTTTATTTCCATATCAGTCATACATACCAGACAGCATGATATGTGATATGTAGCATGGAGGCAGTATAGTGCAGTGGTTTAAGGCTCTGAGCTGCAATTCTGGAGACCAGGGTTTGAATCCCACAGCCCAGACTTGCATACTGTGTGACCCTGCATAAATCAATTCATTCCCTTGTGCTCCCAGGTTGCACCTGTAAACAAGCTTCAGCTTAGTGTGTCTCTTCTGGTAAAAAAAATAATGTTTGATAAATTATCTAAATTTGCAGTGCCAGCAAGTCTAGATTGTGTTCTTTTCTCTTCATCAGCTACTGCTCTCTTGATCTTCCTTTTCTCATTTCTGTGGTTTAGCATGACATAGCCACACTATTCTGTGCTATTCATCTGAGATACCTGGAATGGTCTTCCTGGAATATCCAGGTAGTATGAAAATCGACAGCAAGGTGAGAGAGAGGTGTAGTACTGCTAGAAATGAAATAAAATATTAGATTATTAATTTAACAACAAATGGGGTAACAAATATTAAAATATAGGACAGACCCTAAAATAAAAAATGGTGAGCATTTAAAGGTATAAAAGTATTCCTTATCACAGCAGTCAAAGACCATACTCACAATACAGCCTAGAAAGGATTAGGTTGATTTGCTGCAATTGGTCTTAATAACCCTACTTTCCACCTCTCAGATTTACTGGTATACAAACAAAGGCTTACATGACATCAAAATGTGTTTGCAATATGAACATGCAAGTAAAATAGTGACAGATTTAACAGAATCTGTTTTACAAGTATGTGAGCATTCAAAATGACTGAAAAAGTACTACCTCTGAATAAAACTGGATTAGCAGGTAAAGTTTCTGAAAAACATTGTACAGTCCACACTGGACAAGAGGCTACCCTAATGTGTACCCTAATGTGGTGCCTGTCTGAATGTCTAAAGGTTTCAGAAAAAAATGAAGGTGTTAATTAAGGTGGTATTGTTTACCCTTCCCATGAATAATCTTTCAATTTGCTGGTGTGAAGTTAAGAGGTGAAAACTGAGCAGACAGGGACACATTTAGGTCTTAAAGTGCTCTGCACTTGAAGGCATTTCCTGATTAGCATGCACTGCAACCTGCAAGCAAGCAAGCACACTGAAATGTCAGACACTTGCTTACAGTCAGAGGAGAAAAAAATGAAACAGCTAGTGGGGAATCTCACAGGTGCTGCTTGACCCACCATAAAAACTGAATTTGCAATGGTGAAAACAGGAGGACCGAATCTAGACCTAGAAAACCGAATCATTCGGTCAAAAACCGAGTAGGAGGTAACGTTACTCTGGAATTTTGCTCTTTGCTACTTGTTTTACCTAGCCTGTTGCAGCTTCTCTACCTGTATCTGTAATTGCTTTGCACTACCTGTTTTTCTCCACCAATTTTAGATGTATTGTTTGTTATTTTTACTGCACAACTGCAATGTGTATATTTTTCTATGCTGTACTATGTCAATGTTCCATACTTAACACTTTGTAACCTCCTGGGTCTTGTGTGAAAATAGTCACTTCTGTGTCTAGTACACCTACCTGGTAATCAAACACTAAATAAAATAAATAAAAAGAGCCAAATAAAGATACATGTGTCAATCGTTGCATGCAACATTATTTTTGCGGCAAAGTTAAATTCGTTGCTGCAAATGAAGCACAATGTTTGAAAATATCATTCAGCCATTTGATCTATTTTCATGACAGATGACACACCACAAAAATTAAGACTTGTACTCTACATGCAGCAGGGACTTTGAAATCTCTCCCAGTATATTAAAAACTTTACTGCAGAGTTTGGCCACACAAAATATTATTGTTTGTGGGGTTAGGCATGAAGGACCTAGAGTTCCCTCCTTCATTAAATTACTCTGTTACTGAATTGCAACAGAAGATAATTATTGAGTGAAGATGTTGTTGAGTTGTAGAGCACAGAGATTGGTGCCTTTAAGAATAAGATCAAATTGTGGCAAACTTTAATATTCATATTCTGTTCTCTGCACTTTTTAAATCACTAAGTGCACCCAATTTAGGGCTCATAGAAATAATAGAGGAGGAGGCTTTGCAATTTATATGTCCTACATCATCACTGCTATATGAAGAAGAAGAAGAAGAAGAAGAAGAAGAAGAAGAAGAAGACGACAAAAGAAACAGAAGAAGAAGAGTTAACATTTGTATAGCACATTCAACGCATATTGTATCCCACAGTACTTGTACAAGAAATGAGAGACTGGTAGTGAAGTGCCTTAAAATGGATAATGGCAGTCATTTCACTCATCAACACCCACACATGGCTATGGACAATGCCTGAACCAGTTTTACCATAAGAGGTGTGTTGGTCAGGACACTGGAGAAAATTTCCTGCTTTTGCAACACCAGAAAGGAATGTATGTGTGATTCACAATGCAAAATTCAGGGCTTTAATTGGCTGAACTGTCATAGCTCAGCTGGTTAAGAGCCCAAGCATGGATTGCTGAAACCTGGGTTCGAATCTCAGTGAAAGTCAAACTTTTCCTTTCATTTCTACAATTGGATATCTGTTTTTACAAGACATTCTTTGGGTTATTTTACTTCCCTGGACAGCCACCAGGATGGCACCTGTGAAGGGCAGATGGTCGCTCGGTTTTACATCTCATTCAAAGCATTGCCCACCCCACAAGTACATCAATCTAGTACTGTGCTTAGGTGTCAGCATATATGGTATGAGTCAATGTTCTGGAGTGGGACTAGAACCTACAACTTTCTGGCCTGGATGTGGATGTGCTACCAACTCAGATATGCTGACACCTAAGAACTTCCAAATCACCATTGAACCATTATACCTGAGCCTCTATTAATTTTATGAATTCTGATATATTGTGCATCCCCAGACCAGTATTATAAACCCGAATTACTCACAAACTACTAATTTGTTTATTTTAAATCAGAATACCAAAAGCACCAGCAGGAAAGAAACGACAATTAAGGTGATGATTATGTTACAATTAAATGTTTTGTAGCTGTGGTTATAGATTCCCCCCCCCCCAAAAAAAAAGATTAGCTACATTTTTAAAACTCACTATATTATTTTTTTATGTGATACAGTGTTGTCCACCAAGACTGAGGCACTCTGTAAAAAAGTTGTCACAGTTTCCTGTGTGGAAAATTGAAGTAATTGCCATTGGATTACATTGTTTTCCTGCAGGATCCAGCTAGTCATCCCCAGCAGAAACTGTGATACTTGTGCTTTATCCTTGTAGATGGCACTGTACATATCATAACAATGGAGCTTGCCATTAAAAGGCAAACCAGGTTGTCCACTGATCCCTACCAGGAATAAGAAGCATAGGACAGGAGGGGAAGGTGGAGGGGGCAGTAACAGAGGGCAAGAGGGGGAGGGGACTGATGACATCACCAGGCAGGAAAGGGTAATATGACAAGGGCAAGCCGTAGCCACAGGGATTGGCTGTGGGGCAGAGCCCAAATGGGTGGTCTTGCCCAGAAACCAGTTGGGGGGTATAACAGTCTAGAGCTCAGGCAGGACACCCTCTTTTGCTAGGAATTTTCATCTGAGAACTCAGCAAACCATTTGGCAAGCTAGCAGGTATGGCACATAGGCTTTTGGGCCTAATAGGCCATGTGGTGCAGTTGAAGGATAGCTCTGTGGTGTGGTGTGTTGGGCTTATGTTATACATAAAAAAAAAGAGAAAAGAGAGGGTTTCAGGGTTTTGAGGCATGTAAAATATCTATGAAAGCATTATTTCAGTTGTAATATGGAGGTTTAATAGAAAAAGGTATCTGGCTGGTGCTGTGGCTTTGGATGGGTTTGATAGTATGGAGAAAGAAGGAATGCTGCAGTGGACATGTTTGAATAAAAAAAAAAAGCAGAGTTTTTTCAGGCCCAAGATTTATGAATGAGTTATCTCCGAAGAGGCTTGGAGTGTTCGTGGGTAGGAACTGTGGTTGCTGATGAGAGGAGCAAGCGGAGCTTTCTGCAGGGGTGATATGTATGGCAACAGGCTGCAGGAATGGAAAGGTATGGCAGTTGCGGAACCGCATGGCATTGGGACAAAGTTGTAAAAGAAGGAATCCAGCGAGAGATGGGCTAGATGGAAGAGGGAGGGTGCAGGGCATGTGGAGAGTGTTGCGCATTAGAGCATTTGAGTCGAGGCCCAGGTCAGTTGGGCAGCTGACATGGAGGTTTTGTCCTTGCACAGTGTGGCATGCCCACAGAAGGTGAGACACAAAGAGATGCCTTCCGCATCTTTAAAACAAGAAGTAGGAAGTGAGAGACGAGATGGAGGAGCGGGAGTACTAGGGTTTTGTCTGTTAATTGCTGCAGTGCTCAGAATGCTGTACCAGGGGGCAGAGTAGTGGTCTGGATGGTAGGCCCCAGCTGCTGCCGTTCTTTTGGAGGGATGGGGAAGCACAGACCACGAGGAGACCTGCCAGTCAGGCAGGCAGACAGCAACGTTTTTTCCTTTTTCTTTTTGCAGAGGGAGTTTTAAATAATTGTAATAGGAAGAGATCCTCGCAGGATGAGCAGAAGCTGGCAGTTTGTTGGGGAACACGGCTGGTAGATGGCCGGACAGGATGGCGCTGTTTGCTGTGAAGGGGGCAGAGGGAGGCCGGGAGGCCACGTGGTTTGGCACACCCTCAAGGAGCGGGGGGGACTGTTGGGCTTATTGTTTATTTGATGCCAGATGGATGTACAATCTGTGGACAGCTGTGCATGCAGGAAGAGCAGGGGCATAGGCACAGACCGGGAGACTTCCCAATGAAAGTGAAATAGGGTGGACGTCTGGTGGGCATGGGTTGGTGCAAGCGGAACCCAGCTAGAGGTCTGGTGAGGATCACAGGGGGAGAGGGCACAGAGCAGGCACTCTGTTAGGCCCAAGGCAATGTGGCAGAAGGACGCTTGCAGCTTTTGGAAATACGAGGCCACTCCACAGCCCAGACGGTGGGGAGGCATGGGGGGGTTCCAATATTAAATCAGCTTGCCCCCGAGCAGGGGCAGAGATAGGGATGATTGGGGGTGGAAGAAGCAGGTGACGGAATGAGTATATAGGGAACAGAGCCTCAAGACAGGGCAAGGCACACCAAGAACCCGGAAACACTGGTGGGGGGGCTTTTGTTGCAGGCCAAGGCCAAAGCGGGCATAGCCAGGCAGCTGTAGAGGCAGAAGCCTCACAGGGTTACTGGCACCAGTAAGCGAGGGGCAGGGGCCTGTGGAGAGCAAGTAGCTCAAGAGGACGGTGGGATGCAGAGATTCTGGTCACCGGAGGTAGCACCAAAGGTGAGCAGTTTACCCCCATTAGTGGCTAAGGCCACTGTAAATAAAAAAAAAAGGGGGGGCCCAGGCCATGTGGGCACCCTCCAAGTAGAGGCGGACTGCCAGAAGGAGCCCACACAGTATTGGGGCACCGGGGTGGGGCGGGGAGCAACAACAGCAAAAAATAAATAAATAAATAAAAATAGATATAAGTAAAATAAATAAGGGATAATGGACAGAGCGGGTCAGCATTGGCTCGCTGCGACACAGGGCAAGGGACACTGGGATGGCAGGCCTGGAACAGTGCTCGGGAAGGGGCTGCCATACTGGGAGCAGTGCAGCATGCCTGTCCATCCAACCTTGGGAAAGGAATTGAGTGGATGATACAGGCTCATGTGTAAACTTTCGTCTGCAGACCGTCAGGACAGAGAAACAGGCATGGCACCGAAGCTAGCTCAGCTGATCAGCAAAAAGATGCTACAGGAGGGATCAGTCCTGATGGGGCAGATGATGGAGCTATTGGCAGCAGCAAAAGAGAGAGAGAGGCAGAGGAGGAAGCACAGAGGAAGTGCAAGGACCAGGAGGAGCACACAGGCAGGGGCGGATGGGGTAAGAGACCCAGGCACGAAGTCCCATGCAAGGCACCAATACCAGTGCCTCTGCCCGCTCTGGAGCCAGACAACAGGAATCTGGATGGGGGTAAGGATGATGTGGATCTTACGGATGAGAACGGGTTGAAGGACTATCTGGAGGGGCTGCTGGGCAGGATAGGGGACGTGGGAATTAAGAAATTGGAGCGGGCAGTATAGGCTTTGAAGGGCAAAGGGATCGAGCCAGAAAAGAAGGGGGGAGGGGCTGCGGGGAACAAGAAATTGTATGATGGCCCCCCCGGGCTGCTCCACTGGGGACAACGTGCCAGCCTCAATCAAGGAGAAAATCTGGAAAGGGGAGTATGTTGACACCTTTGGGATCATGGACGAGGACACAGCCACAAAGTATGAACAAAAGGAGTCAGTGGGAAAATCGGAAATGGTGGTGGCATTAGCGGTAGTGGGCCATAAGGTGGAAGAAGCAAAATATAAGGGAAAGAACATAGACAATTGGCAGGGCAGGTTCATAATATACAGTGCGCTGATGCTGGAGAAGCAGCCGGAGCTCGCAATCCCTTTATTGACATACATGTCGGTCCATTATTTGGGATGCATACAAGACAAAGGTGGGTTATGGGTGGCTCAAGTATGATGAAGCCTTCTGAAAATGAATGGCAGCTAAAGGGGACCTGAGATGGGATTGCACCCATTCAGAACTGTGGGGGAAAACCCTATCCAGGGAAGGGGGGTACAGGGGGAGACCTGACAAGAAAGCAAAATCTGGCTCCTGGGGCAAAGGTGTATTGGAGCTACAACAAGGCCACCTGCACATGGGGCAGTTGTAAGTTCTGTCATGTCTGCTGGCAGGGTGACAGAAGGGGGCAGAATGGTGGGTATTCTTACAAGCAGCCCTTTCAGGGACCCCAGGGGATGCTGAACAGGGGCCGGGGTGGCCACAGGAGGCAGCACAGTGCCCCCGGAGGCTGGTGGTGAAGGGCCACAGAGGGATGGATGACGGGGGTATGCGCTGGCACATAATCCCATTTCCTTAGCAACAGTGGAGGAATGGACCAAGGAAAACCCAAACAAAGGAGCAGGGGAACTGCTTCAAGAAGGTTTCCAGACAGGTTCTCTACTGGGTTTTCAAGGGGGGCGGAAAGGTGCATGGGCCAAGAACCTGGGGTCAGTGCTCGAGAAGGAAGGGATCATGGGGGCCAAGATAGAGAAGGAAGTTGCAGCAGGCTGGGTCGGGGCCCATTGGAGGGCCCCTCATGCTTTCAGATTTCCCATTGAGGTGGTGTCCAAGAAGATAGAAGGGGAATTCCATTTAATTCATCATCTTTCTTACCTGGAAGGCTCCTCAGTGAATGACGGTATTCTGGAACACCTGAGGGCGGTGTCTAATCAAAGCAGTCGGGAAGGCATGGCATGTAAAAATAGACATTGAGTTGTCATTCCGGCTCTTGCTGGTCAGGCCAGCAGATTGGGACCTGCTGGGTTTTCAATTTCAGGGGCACATATATTTTGATTAATCCCTGCCCATTGGGTGTTTGGTGGCCTGCTCCACGTTCGAAACTTTCAGCACCTGGATACTGTGAGTTTTCAGGGCCAGGTATGAGCACAGGAAGGTAATTCACTACTTGGATGACTTCCTGCTCATCAGGAGAACAGGAGAAGAGGCACAGATGATGCTGAGAGATTTTGAGGGCATGTGCCAGTGGATAGGGATCCCACTGGCACAGGGGAAGATGGAGAGACCATCTCAGAAGTTGGAGTTTTTGGGGATAGAGGTGGACACTGAGGAGGGTTGTTTTTGGCTGCCCAGGAACAAGGTAGCATGGCTCAAGCATCTATTGGCCCAAGTTATGGGGAGGAGGAGGGTGCCACTGGTACAAATGCAGCAGCCTTAATTTCGCCTGCAATGCCATCAGCCCAGGCAGGGCTTTTACAAGGAGACTGGGGAGGGCCACGGGAAAAGGAAAACATCCACACCATTGGCTGGATGTATCCAGAGGGGTGCGAGAGGATTTCAGGGTGTGGGAGGAATTCCTCAACAGTTTTAATGGGGTAGTGTTTTGGCAGGACGAGTGGGAAAGAAATACAGATATGGAGCTATTCACGGATGCCTCTGGCATACTGGGCATGGGGGCATACTTTCGGGGGGAATGGATTTCAGAACCTTGGCCGTCAGACTGGGTGGAAGGGGGAACGCTACAGGACATCACTTTCCTTGAGATTTTCCCAATATGGGTGGCCCTGGAAGTATGGAGTGTAAGGCTGAAAGGAAAGTGGATCTTGCTCTGGTGTGACAATAGAGGGGAGGTAGAAGTGATCAACAGGTGGGGGGAAGACAGAGACAGTGGGAAGACTCCTCAGACATATGGTCTTACTGGGTCTGTGGCTGAACCTGTCTTTCAAAGCACAGCACATCAAAAGTTTGAGGAATGAGGTGGCTGACAGTCTGTCCTGTTTACAGCTCAACAGGTTTCAGGAGCTGAAGCCACAAGTGGCACCACACAGGACCAGGATCCTGAACCAGTTATGGGAGGTTGGAGGACGACAGCCCAGGTACTGTATTGGGGTGCTTGGGCAGAGAATACGCTGAGGGCCTATGAAACAGGGTGGGCAAAGTTCCAGGGCTTCCGAGGGAAGCATGGGTGGGACAAGGAGGAGCTGGCCCTGGACGAGCAGGTAAGGAGGTTTGTGGTGGAGCTCTGGGAGGAAGGGCTGGCACATGCCACAATGGTCATGCACCTAGCTGGGATCAGTTGGGTGTGCCAGGACAAGGGCTGGCCAGATGTAGGGGCCATTAGGGTCATAAAACAAATGATGGCTGGGTGGTGCAGGGGACAAGGGGTCAGGTTTGATAGAAGGCAATCAATAAGGGGGGATTTGCTCATAAAGGTGCTGGAATCCACCCGGAAGGTATGCATGTCGGCCCAGGAAGGGGTGCTATTTCGGGCCGTGTTTGCAGTAATGGCAGCAGGGGAATTTTGGGTGGGGGAGGTAGTGATCCCGAAAAAAACAGCCTCTGGGCATGTCCTACAGCATGAGAATGTCCTATGGGGACCTGACAAGGTGGTCATCATCCTGTCCAGGTCCAAAATGGACTGGGGTGGAGGGGATCCCAAGTGTCACTAGCAAGAAATCTGCAGTCGGCCAGC
Organism: Neoceratodus forsteri; assembly: GCA_016271365.2. Lineage (NCBI taxonomy): Eukaryota > Metazoa > Chordata > Ceratodontiformes > Ceratodontidae > Neoceratodus > Neoceratodus forsteri. The sequence goes on along the minus strand of CM028129.1, from coordinate 810,195,914 downwards.
TGTGCTGTGAGGACACTGGAGGAGTACGGGGGATACGGGGAAAGGTGGAGGAGCTGCTGTTCTGGCATGGAGATGGCTCCCCGGTCATGGGTTTCCACGTAGGGGTGGTTCTTAGGAGGGCGATGGCATTTCTGGGGGAGGATCCCAGTAAGTTCACCCCTCATTCATTCAGGATCGGGGCTGCCACGGAAGCAGCAGAGAGAGAGGGGCGGTGGTTGCGGAGTTGCAAAAAGTGGGGTGCTGGAGATCCAGCAGCTATAAGAGGTATGTGAGAGAATAACAGCAACTCACACTGTGTATTTTTCTTTCCATGGCAGGTTCCAGGAGAAAGATTTGGATAGTGGGGCATTCCTTCGTGTTCTGGGTGGAGAGGTTTGTGGTAGCCACCTCAAAAGGATCAGAGCTGAGGTACAACACTGAACATACAAGGGTGTTATGGAAGGGCATCAGGGGAATGAAGTGGGCCTAGCTTATGCCTTTGATGGAGTAGTTGAAAGTGCTATGGGGCACCCCGGATTGAATTGTGGTACACTTGGGGGGAAATGACTTAGGGAGCCTGGCATGGGGGGTATTGGGTCAGATGATCATGGGAGACTTAGAAAAATTGAAGGGGTGGTGGCCAAGGGTGATGATCAGGTGGTCCGATATCACCTCCCAAAGGGTATGGAGGGGGGTACAGGATGTAAGGCTGATTAAGAAGGTTAGGAAACACCTAAACAGGAGGGTGGCCAGGATGGTAATAGAGAGGGGGGTGCACCTGCAGCACAGGGACATCTCCTTCAACCAACCTGCAGTATTCAGGTCAGACGGAGTCCACCTGTCAGAGTTTGGGATGTGCCTGTTCCTGCGACCTATAGGGGAGTTAGTGACCCAGATGGCCAAAAAAGGGCTTAGATACTAGCCCACAAGGGGGGGAGCTCCTCCATCCATCGCAAGCTGGAGGAGGGGCAGTGGAAGTAAGGCAAAGGGGGAGCAGGGGGAAGAAAGGGGGAGAGGGTAGGATATATGGGCTGGGGAAAAGAACCCAGACATGGTGGTAAAGCAGGGAGGGAGATAGGTCCAGACGCCTGATTCAGAAGTGTCCAGGCCTGGAGGGTGAAAGCCCTGGAAGTAGTAAGGCCTGGTTCTGGTGTGGAGGAGGGGGCCAGATTCACAGTGTCCAGGACCTGAAAGCAAGATGGAAGAAAGGACCAGAAGAAGTACAGAGGCTGGAGCCAGAAATTTGGGAAAATTGTTTATGTAAATTGAATGGTAAATTCAAAGTGTATGACTTGTAAATACATAGCCTTTGTGCCATAAATAAATTTGCCAACGAGCAACCAACATTTCAAATTGGTGTGGTGTCCATCATTCCTGGGGGGACTCAGGGGACAATGAGGCTTGCCACTAAAAGGCAGGCCAGGTTGTCCACTGATCCCTACCAGGAATAAGAAGCATAGGACAGGAGGGGAGGGGGAGGGGGGAAGAACAGAGGGCAAGAGGGGGAAGGGCCTGATGACATCACCAGGTATGAAAGGGTAATATGACAAATGCAAGCCATAGCCCCAGGGATTTGCTGGGGGGCAGAGCCCAAAGGGGGGGTCCTGCCCAGGAACCGGTTGGGGGTATAACAGTCCAGGGCTCAGGCAGGATGCCCACTTTTGCTAGGAATTTCCCACCCTCCCAACCTTATTAAGGAAGGTGATGGGGAGGTCCGGCATGGTGCAAAGGCATGAAAAAAGGGGGCAGGGCAAGCCCCAGGGGCCCCAGGCATGGGACCAGGCATGGTGGTCACTGCAGGGAGGCAGCACTTGGCCAAGAGGCTAGGGCAAAGCCTCTGGTGGGGAAGGGCATGTATGCACAAGGGGGGGAGTAAGGCAAAGGGGGGAGTGGGGAGAAATTGGGGATGGGGTAGGATACACGGTCTGGGGACAAAGAACCCAGATGTAGTGGTAAAGCAGGGAGGGTGATAGGTCCAGGCGCCGGATTCAGAAGTGTCTGGGCCTGGAGGGTGAAAGCCCAGGGAAGTAGTAAGGCCTGGTTCTGGTGTGGAGGAGGGGGCCAGATTCACAGTGTCTGAGACCTGAAAGCAAGGCAGCAGAAAGAACCAGAAGAAGGACAGAGGCCAGAGCCAGAAATTTGGGAAAATTGTTTATGTAAATTGAATGGTAAATTCAAAGTATATGACTTGTAAATACATAGCCTTTGTGCCATAAATAAATTTGCCAATGAGCAACCAACATTTCAAATAGGTATGGTGTCCATCATTCCCAGGGAGGGGGATTCAGGGGACAATTAATGGTTAAAATGAGCTGTTGTTTGTAGGGCATATTGAGTCTGGAACTACAGTATGTACACATTTCAGCCAATTCTGTGATACATGTGAATAAAAATCAGGGTTGTTATAGAAGTGACTAGTGAACCCTAAATATGTGAGTATGACCAAACACCTATAATACAGAAAGTCAGTTTGTGTGATCCCGACCCTAAAAGTAATATCATGATGCAACAGCAAGTCTATGGGCAGATAAATTCAATGAATATGCAACAGATGAACTGATCTGAACCGTAACGATATTTCATGGCATTTCTTCCATTAAAAATAGTATTTGCTCAATAGAAACAGTCACATTTTTCCCAAAGCTGTTTGCCTTTCCTAATTTTGATGTATATTTAAGCACAAGGTACAGTATTTTTACCTTCATACTATTACCCTATTAATACCTAAAACTTGTTGAAAATCCTTTTCTTTTTTGTCAAATCCTTTTTTTTTTCAGACTGGTTCATTAGCAGCAAGTGAAGGATATACAGGGATCACAGATAAATTGACAACTCAAATATAAAGACATAAACTTCAACATTTAGAGTAATTATGGAAATCCTTTGATGTTTGTTATATTTCTGTAGAATTCAAATGCAATTTGGCTTATACAATACATTTGTGATATGTAGATATTAACATCAGCTTTATTCAAGATTTATCCTTACATTTTCTTTTAAGTGTCTGCATTTCTACTTCAATTTCAGATCTAGTGTTTTAGGTCCTGCTTCCAACTGAGCAGTCACAGACAGGAGGTTAGGACAAGCACTGCCTTAGGCTGCCCTGCACTTACTATATCAGTTGTGCTCCAGATTTTGTGACAGGAGGGGCTTAGAAATGAATATGCTGTTTATAGCAGGCTTTATTACTAAGAAAAAGAAGGCACATTTATCTTTAGTAAAGTAGACCTCTGGCTGGGAACATTACAAAAATTTGATGCGATGACTACTGTGTAACATACTGTAGGTCGACATTTGTTTTTTTCATACAGCTTTTTACCCTAATGGGCAGCTTGTCAGTCCTGTGCCCACCTTCCCTCAAGTGGTACCCACAACCTACAGACCCACCTGGAGCTGATTGCCCATGGCTTGCCCCCTATGGCAGGGCTGGAGAGGGGAGAGCCATCCTAACACCCCAGAGTCTTACATGCAGAAGACTTGAAAGATCTGGATGGTGGTTCAGGTTGGTATAAATGCGCAGGGCTTCATGTTGCCCATTTGTCCACTTTTTCCTGATTTTCAGACCCATGCCCTTACCATGGCAGCAGGTATGTATGTGCATGTGGAGGCATACGTGTACTATGGAACCATGGCCCCCTCCTTTACCTATGTCTTGCATGTCTGCACTGCCACCTGGCCTCCACCCTGGGGCAATCTAGGGCAGAGAGAGCATGTCGTCCCTCCCCAGGAGAGGAGAGCAGTCCTATAGATGCTCAGTTCTCTCTCACCATAGCTAAACCTGGCAACCCAAGCTCATTCTCAAACTCAGCTGACCAGCATGACAGTAGGTAAGACGCCCATCACCTCAACCCCATATGCCACCTGGTTGGCTTTTCAGTATTTACTTTTGCCTGAATTCTTGAGACTAGTATAGTACTGCATGAGCTACAAAATACTGCACTAAATATGTAGGCAGAATGGTTTACTAGTAAGAACATATACCTGTGCTACAGATGATATCTGTGCCAACGCCAATCACAGCCAAAGGCTTGCTGTGTGACCCTGAATACGTTACATAATCTCCATGTGTTTCAGTCATCCCTGCATTAACTTATCTAAAGGTACAACCCCACTAATATAAGATGTTATTGTACATCTCAGTTGAACTAATCTGGTAATTAAATGTTAACACATAGTTAGTGAGCAGATGACTCATGCAGTATAAGGCATGCATGCGTGCAGCTAGTTAGTGGATGCCTCATACAGCATAACAAGACTTAGTATTAACATATACTCTGTAGAATATAGTTTAAAAAGACAGGAGAAACCCTGTTTCAAAAAAAAAATTCGATTCAGTTAAAATTCAAGGATCTCAAAACTAAAGATGTTATCTGATAGCTTAAAGGAAATGTTTAATTCACTAAGATAGTATGAATTTCCCAAATGTGTGTGTGGTACTTACTAGCTGAGACCAGAGGGTGTTAGTGTATTAAACTTTTTATTTTAAAGAATGAGACAGTCTTCCATTGTTATTAGCAATCTATGTCTTTGTTTAAATAAATAAATAATACTGAAATGTGGTGATTGCAGATAAACCACTTAGACAGAAGGGAATGATATCCAGTTTTATATACTATAAATTGATTAGCCGGGAATAGGGCACTGAAAACAGCAAAGACCCTATCCTAACAAAGTAAGCTCTAAGGAAGGCTTTATGCCAGAATGTCAGCATTTGTGCATGCATCTTCATGTCCGCATGCTGCTCTTTCAGCCACCAGGTTGGTTACTCTTACACAAGCACTAATATTGGTGCAGGTGATTAATTTGTATTATATTTTCTAGGATGAGTTCATTTGCCTTTATCAGCATTTTGCACTTTTTTAGCTATGTGAAGTTATATCACAGCATGTCGCTAATACATTTGGATATTTCTTTCTGCTCTAGGTAAGCATGCTTTGATTCTTTTGAACACACACAGTGTGAAGATTACGCATTCTTTTACTGTGCCACTTTGTTTGCACATGGTTCTGGCTGTTTTTGGTGCTTCTCTGCTACTTGTTCACCAGACCTGTGTTACACTGTTTAGAGGTGAGCCCCACATTCCCTTTTTGCCAAGGCATAGGGCCACCAGAAATTAAGTTGAACCCAGGTTTGGAACTGTTATTGTGTGTGAAAGCAATAATACCTGACAGGGAGGGTGGTATGGGTGGTATTGGGGTATACCAGACTGCCCTGGTGCATAATGATGCCCAACACTGCAGCAGAAGGCATTATAGTCCCTGGAAGGTCAGGTATAGCTCATACCACCTACCCTGGAGGGTATTATTGCATTTAGAAAATGGATCATTTCTTGATATTTAATGATAAAAGTTTTTAAAAATAAAAAGTGTAAAAAAGAGTAAAAATAAAGAACAAAAAATGACTTATTTGTAATATATTCCCTCTGTTGGTGTATTTGGCAGTAGAGGGAACTACTGTTTTGAGAGGTTATGTTTTTTTTTTTTCTTCAGCTTTCACTTTTGCTCTCCTCTTCCTTGCTTGCTGGTAAAAAGTGAGCTGTTCTGGATCTTCACAGCCCCAAGCCTTCTCGATTAAGATCTCTGCACTGATACTTAGAATATTTCATGTGCTATCACCTTTCCAGCCATTAGAGCACTAGCATTAGTGCACTGACACATCAGTGTGAAGATTTTGGGATTTGTGCCCTCTCCCCAAGGTTTGCTCCCTCCAGGAGTAAGACTATTAAACAAGGGGGGAGAGCATGGGGGTGTAGCCCGCTTCAAAACAGGGGTCATCAAAATCCCAGCTTGGTGCCCTGATGACCGGGTGCACTAACTCTGGCGCTCTGAATGGGTGGAACCATGCTATCATTGCTGCACTTTTCAGTGAGCTCTCCTCTATTGTCACAGCGCTCAGCCTTCCCAATTATGATCTCTTCACTGATACTTGAATCATTTTATGTGCAATCATCACCATGGTGCCCCAGTGCTACCTTGCTCACTGCCAATAAGAAGTAATTGTTTGTGGTTTGATAATGTGGGACAGTTGAGCTTGCTGATTAAGACTGAGATTGGGAGAACTGTTACTTGTTCTCCCTCTCTGACCTTGTCCTGGCTACTACTGCTTCATTTCATTTCTTCTTCTAAGTGTGGACACTGGTAGCAGCTGCGATCATGAGCAGACAGATTTGTGAGCGCAGTCGAGGGGACGCAGTGCTTAATAAAGATACAGGTGGCACAGCAGAACTGGTCAGCAGTGGGAAGCAACTATAGTAGGTAAACATTTAAAAATAAAATATAAGGAAACGGGGTTTAAAAAGTTTTCAGACTGGGTGTTCAGAGTTGTTTGTGCTGGTGAGATGGACAAATTAGTTGCATAATTCAAGTTTAGCGAGTGTGGAAAAATGGTTGCCAGTTATTTTATTTTTTTTAATTCTGGAAGGGCACAGTGATCTATACTGAAAACAGGTAGCCTGATAAGGGACTTGTTTTTCACATGAATGTACCTCAGGCAAGGGGCTCAGCTAGTCAGTGACTAAAAAATGTTCATCCCATTTTCTAAAATATTAACAAAGACCACCAAAGTAGTCTGAGTGGGGTTTATCTAAGGTTTGCCTCCAAAGTAAGGGTTCTAGAAACTTGAAAAAACCATCAAGCTGACCTTATTAAAAGTAAGTTCCATACCATAGATGGAGAATTCTAACATGAGGTTAATACCTTAGACCTTAGGTCTACCAAGTATAAAGAAGTTAGAAAAGACAGCAAGGTAAAGGATGTTGAAATGTTTTATTGATTCTCTAATGACAGAAAAGACATTGCTGTTTTCTTTACCACCTTTACTCTTGGAAAATGGATTCGTAGAAGATTCTGAAAACTTTTTTATTGGACTAAAACAGATATCGCACATACTGTACAAGTTACATCACTTGAGATTTTGTGTCCTTTTTGGGATCAGACAAGTCCCTAATGAAGTGGCCTGCATGGTTATGAGAACCTCTGTGCTATAACATGTGCTGTACAATATTCAAGTTGAGCCAATAAAATAAATCATTATTTTCTACAAAATTCTTTAGCACCTATACTCAATAAGCATTATTCATCCTGCATTACCATATCCTACAATAACAGTTTTGTTTCCAGGTTTTTCTTTCCCTTTCTGTGTTAACTGCTGATAATGTATTTTAGTTCAATATACTTTGTTGATATTTTATACCTCATTCATATACAGAATCAGCACAGTACACAAAAGACGGGGCATTAAAAGAGAATAAATCCATTGCACACAGCAATAGCAATCATGGGGTTAGATATTCAAAAGTGCTCGCAGACACAAAGATTGTGCTGCACCACCGTTTGCATTTGCATCAGGCACACTGCTTGTTACAAGTATTCAGAGGCATAGCACTGTGGATGACAGCCACAATGCGGTGGAGATGGTATACCATGAACTGCACTGTGGACTCATACACTGCAGGGATGCACATGCAATGGCCACACCGTGCAACAGAAGAGCCATTGCATAGACACACACCATCAACAGGTATGGTAGAGGAATGCCTGTGGAACAGGAATCAGCAGCTCTATGCCAGGGTTTAAGGAGAAGTGACATGTCCAGAGTGGCAAGCAGCAGCACCCACACACCCTGTGACTGCTGACCAGGCATCCAGTACCCTGGCAAACCCTGGCATGCAGAACATGGACATCCAGGCTCCTACTCTTGTTGCAACCAGGACAGGGCAGAGGCACACACACAGTGCAGTCAACAGAGCTGCACAAGGCTGGGAACAGCAGGTGGCCTAGTGTGCAGCCCCCATAGTGCACATGACTGCACCAAGCATGGCATTCCATACAGAGACACATGTCACCAAACACAGGCACAGGCAGCATAGTGTTGACATGTGGTGAACAGGGCATCATGCTACCACGCCAGGAATGTTTGGGGCACAGACCCCCCTCACAACCTGGGGTCTCCAGCCCCCAAAGAAATGGCTGCATGGGTGGACATGGGTGGTGCATATCCCACACACACCCAACAGCATTCCCTTATGCCCTCAACCTCTGCCACTGACAACCGGTACGGATGCCCATTGTGCCAAATCCCAGCAAGACAGGACCACTGCCACCCCTGGCTGCATGCCCAGAGACAGTGCTGTTCCCTTTCCTATTGACTCTCATGATGCCATGCAGACAGCGCAGTGTCCTTACCCCCCTTAGACAGCATGTGCAGCGATCACAAGGCACACCGACCATAGTCCAATATAGGCAAAGCTCACCATGGATGGTGGTAGGGCCAGGGCCATGGCCACTGCCTTGCAACCTGTACCAGTACCTATTCATATACACTTTTAACCCTAGGTGTTGCGCATACAGCAGGTTACTCACCCGGTCACCTTCCCTCTGCAGCACCGCCATGGGCCCCATCACAGCCTGACAACCCCTCCTGGCCTCTCTTTAGTGCTGCTAGCCCCATGGCTGCTGTCCCTGTTCCTGTGTAAGCTTCTCATTAAGATCTGTAGGGGAGAAAAAGGGAGGAGTGATCAGTCCCCCATGGTAGTACACACTGCCCCATCCATTACACATTACCCAGCCTATTTATTTATTTAGTTTTTATGAACCAGGTAGGTGCAGTAGATAATTAAATGCCTATTTTCAGGCATGAACCCAGAGATTACAAGGGGTCAAATTCAATAACAACAGGCACAATACAAAACAAAGGCATTTACATAGAAAAACAGATATATGAAACATTTCATGACACTGGAGATGTAAACCTAACTGCATCTGCCTGCACCATGGCCCAGCTGCATCATATACCATTCATGGGTAGACAGGGCAGGTGGGGTTGTAAGGCATCTGTGGCACCACCAGTGTTACCACACACAGGCAACCATTCGTGTGCACAAAAGGTATGGTAACCTCATGGGGCAGGAACAACCAAAATGCATGCCGCACCGCTTATTGGCCACACCTCACAGGTTCCTGTACCATCAACAATACAGTCCAGCCTCAGACCATGTGCAGGCATCATTTTATTTATTTATTTATTTCACAAATCAGATTTACAAACCTTTGAGTCAAAGACTCATTTACAAAGACACCTCATCACAGGGAGGGGAGACAACATGTTTGTGAAGCAAGACAGTGGAGAACAAAACAGGTGAGATACAGAAGAGCATATAAAGCAAGGCATTTCAGAGAGCAAAATAGGCAAGATACAGAAGAGCATACAAAACTAAACTATTTTGCGTCCCAGTGGAGCACTCAGGTTACAGTACATTGTGTACAGACTACAGCAGCTATTCTAAGTAATCTGGTACATATGCAATACTATAAGTGACAGATTGGTTCAGAACGGCGTACTCAGAAAGCCCTATAATGGGCATTTACAGTTCCGAGTGTCAGTGAGATGTTTGCGTAGGGCGACTTTGAAGGGGCCAATTTTGGAGATGTTTGTAATGTGCGTGGGGAAGGAGTTATACCAGGAAGGTGCTCTGTGGTGAAAAGACCTTTGGGCGAGAGTGGTCCTAGCTCTAGGCACCTGGAAGGTGGATTTGGTAGTATTGTGGGTGATGACCGAATGGGCGGCCCGTTGAAGGGGTGTAGTGACTCCTGGGGGGCAGATCCCAAGTAGAGCCTTTTTTGCCAGTATACAGATGTGGTATTGCAGGCATTCTTCAAAAGTGAGTATGTTTGAGGCGGAGTAGAGCTGGCATGTGTGAGTTCTGCTGGGGGCACTGGTCAGGAGCCTGCAGACTTTGTTTATAGAGGTCTGGACTTTGGTGAGGGTAGTGGGGTCAGCAGCTGCATAGGTAGGGAGTCCATAATCAACCAAAGACAGGATGGAGGACAAAGAGTTAAGATGGGCATGGAAGGAGAAAGCCAAGTCAAATGTGATGCTCAGGTATTTGTATGTTGATACCTGTTCAAGAGGGTGGAGGGTGCTGGGAATGATGCGAAGAGGAGGATTTCTGGAGTTACTTTGGCGGTGTGCAAAAATCATAGATTTTGTCTTCTTGAGGTTCAGAACCAGACAATGGTCAAGGAACCACTTTTCAGCTCGGCTGAAGGTGAGTTGCAGGGAGCTTTGGAGTGTGAGTGGGTCGGGGTGTAAGATGATGAGGACTGCGTCATCGGTGTATAGAAGCATTTTGCCTGTGCAGGAGCTGGGAGGGTGTTTAAAAAGAGACTGAACAATGTGAGGCCCAGGATGGAGCCTTGAGGGACCCCGGAGCATACAGGTGGGGCAGTTGATAGGATACCATTTAATTTGACCGGTTGGGATCTATCCTGGAGGTAGCTGAAAACCAGGCCAGAGGGCCAGATGAGAAGTCTAGCTGATGGAGGGAGTCAAGCATTAGTGGGTGACACACAGCGTCAAAGGCCTTGGATAGGTCAATGAACACTGCCCTGGCAATGTCCCCAGCATCAAGGGCAGAGTGTATTTCATGGGAGAACTCCAGTAGGGCTTTAGTGGTGCTGTGACCAGGATGGAAGCCATGCTGCTCTGGGCATAGTATGTTGTACTGGGATAGATAATCCACGAGTTGGGTGGATACTATTTTCTCCAGGGCTTTTGATGGGGGGAGAGGATGGAGATAGGTCTATAATTGTTTGGTAAGGTGCGGTCTCCATTTTTATGGAATGGGGTAATTTCAGCCAATTTCCATGCTCTCGGGAATTGGACGAGGCACAGGGATCAGTTAAGAAGGTCAGTGCTTCTGTTTTTATATAATCAACTCCAGGGGGAAGGGGCTTAAAAAAAAGAACATTTTATTTGCTACTGTAGGACCCAAACCCAGGTCCGCTGGATCCGCACGTGGTGGCTCCAGCCACTACACCAAATGGCCTGTTCGGCAGAGTTTGGCCACACACCTTACTATATCTTGTCATAGCGAGTGTAGTTCACTGCTACACTCGCTATACAGGATCATTTGCTTACTTTTGACGGTTGCCCTAAACAATAGTGGTATTACTGATCACTCATATTGAGCCGTTCAATAATACTCTCCCTTATAGGGTGCTACCCTCTACCTCCCACCTTGGGGCCTCATCTGCAGAGGAATCCTACATCCTCCCTTGTCACTACTTCAGGTGCATCCTATCAGCATTCTCATTCTGCCAGAATGACAAAGGAATTCTGTAGTGACACTGGCTGAGGAATGTGCTCCTGACTTGCCACCCCAACCCTCCCAGAGCCCACAACAGTCCAGCCAGCCCTCATTTTCCTAGGCAACCTCTGGGGCAATAACTATAGACTTGGTGGTTCCTTGGTGTGGCAAGAGGTCCTAGTCAGCTTCGCCAAAGATCACCAACCTTCTCGCTCAACTTACAAAGGTGCCTGCAGATGGGGCAACACCTCAGTCTCCAGAATGTCTTGTGGAATACTGCAGCTCTGCATCTATGGCATTGTACCACTCCCATAATTGACTCTGTCTGTCACTACCTACTGCTCTCTACTGTACCTTGCCCCTATTGATTCCTTCCTGTGTTTGTTCTTTCCCCACCTACAACCTCTATCAATATTTGCTTTATACCCTAGATAGGGTGTTTTTTGCTTTCCCCTTTTTTCCTTGCTTTCCCTTTAAGTGTTTGGATATATCACACCCTGTAGCCCACTGCCTCTTTACTTTTGTCTTTTTAATTAACTCTCTCCTTTTTTTCCTTCTTGAATGGTTACTGCATCCTACCCTTGATAGGCTGTTTATTCTATTTTCACCTGTAGCAGCTACCTCTTGTTCATTTTCCCTCATATACTTCTCACCTCACCTCTTCTAGTTTCCTAAACAGGTAATAGCAAGCTAACAGGTACCCTACTTTTCCTTGTCAGTCTGACAGAGCCACTTACTCGGTATTACTCAGTTATGAAGAGTGGAAGAAGGCACTCAGCCCATCAAGACCACTCTTCCATAACAATGGGGCGAATTAGGTACCTGACCCTAGTAGTAACTGGCCAAATTGTTTTTCAAATCTTTGCAGGCTAGTGATATCTATTAACTGCTGCGGTAAGGCATTCCATAAGGTAGCAACCCTAATAGCAAAAAGGTACTGCCATTTATTAGTGTGGGCCCTAGGTATATACATCTGTTTGTTATGACACCGCAGATTTAAGGGTTTTTCCACGAATCTGATATTGCATTCTTTCATGGGTGTATTATCATTTACTGTGCTAAATAATAATAACAAATCCCCTCAATCCCTCCTAAGTTGTAGATCATAAAGTTCCAAGGTGGTTAGTCTTTCCTCATAAGGTAGATTTTTAACCCTGGGTATCATTTTTGTGATCCTTCTTTGCATGCTTTCGATTATTTTTATATATTTATGCAGATATGGTGTCCAAAATGAGACTGCATAATCTGAATGAGGTCTAATGTAGGATTTTGATTTATATAGTTTAATGATGCAATTATTGTTCCTTGTTATAAAAGAGCATTTAATGGCAGCGAGTATTCGATTCCCTACCTGGGCAATTTTTCTACAGTGCTCACTGTGTAAGAATAATTTATTTATAGTAATTCCTAGATCTTTTGTGGACTCAGATGATTTAATATAAACATTATTTATCATATAATTGGTACTTGGATTTCTCAGCCCTAGATGTATGACTGAGCATTTCTCTAGATTGAAACTCATTCCATTTGCTACAGCCCAATTTTCAACAAGCAAGAGGTTGTGTTTGATCCTATTAATTGAATCCTCAGAGTCAACATCTGATATTTTAGTGTCATCTGTAAATTTACTGATTTGGCTGGATGTTCCCCAAGGTAAATTGCTAATATATATCCCAAAGAGTGTTGGTCCCAGTACAGATCCCTGGGGATCTACACTCATAACATCAGTGCTTGGTGAGTGTGTGTCTACAATCGTAACACTTTGTGTTCTGTTGTTCAACCATTTATCACCCCACCTAATAGTACAACTATTTAATCCAAGAGTTATCATTTTTTCAATCAGTATGTTGTGGTACACCTTATTGAAAGCTTTCTTAAAATCAAGATATATAATGTATATGGGGTAGTTTGTGTCCAGGCTCTTACTGATATTTTCCTAGAATGAGATCAGATTGGTGGTACATGATCTGCCTTTATGAAACCCATGCTGAGTATTATCTAATAGTCCCTTACTAATTAACTCCTGGTAATTTTTTTTTCATATTTTCTCCATGGTTTTGCATATACTAGATGTGAGGCTGGTGGGGCGGTAGTTATTGATGTTGTTTTTATTTCCTTTTTGATATATTGGTACTACTACTGTGATGTGCAAATCATCAGGGACGTCACCTTCTTTATATAATTTATTGAAGATGACTGTTAGGGGAACCAACAGCTCATTTAAAGTTTGTTTTCAAAAATGGGTATTTAGGTTATCCAGGCCATGAGAAGAATTATTTTTGAGTGATATAATAAGAGCTTTACCCTCATCAGATGTAATTTCCTCATAATTATGAATGAGGGGAATGGTGTAGCTCATAGTATCTTTACCAGAGAATACAGTTCCAAAGTATTCATTAAAAGCATTACATATTTCATTTCTGTCATTGATTTCTAACCCATTCTTGGTGATAGTTGTTACTGTGTGATCACAATCTTTCTTAGAGTTTATGTATGAGTAAAAGACTTTTTTAAGTTACCCTTGGATAACGAGAGTTTGAATTCAGTATTCCTCCTTTCTTTTTTGATGAGTTCTTTTTTTCCTTTTAATCCAGTTTTGTAGGCTGTTAAGTTATCCTCTGTTTGGAGAGTTTTAAGTGTTCTAAATGTCTTCTCTTTCTTTCTTATTTGTTGCATGATTTTAGATGTAAGCCAAGGTGGTATTTTTTCCTTTGAGTTTCTAATTTTTTTAATGGAATATAAAGCTGTTCTAAATTATGGATGATGTGTTTTAACAAGTTCCAACAATCATTAGTTGGGAGGTCGAAAAACAATGATTCCCAGTTATAAGTATTTAGGGCTCTTTTGATATTAATATAATCCCCTGCAGTATAATTAAGTTTTTAACCATTACGTTTTATGTTGGGTTTTAGTTTATTGATAGCAAAAATGACCGTATTATGGTCACTGTCCCAATAGACTCTATTATTTCAATGCTAGATATATTATCTGGGAAGTTTGTCGGGACAAGGTCTAATATATTTTTGTCCCTGGTGGGTTCTGAAACAATTTGTCTTAAACCAAGGGTCAGAAAAATGCCCAGGTATGTTAGATCATTCGGTGTCCCGCTGTTAATTTATGCCAGTCAATACTGGGTAGGTTAAAGTCCCCTGTAATATTACATCAGACCTTTCAGAAAGCTCATTTATTATTTTGAGTAATGTTTAATTATAGGTTTGGTCAGCAGATGGAGGTCTATAGAAACAGCCCAGGAATATTTTTTTTTCCATTTTGATGCTCAATTTGAATACAACAATCTTCTATATCTGAGTTCTCATCATGGTTAATTGGAATTTCAACTGCACTTATTGTGCTTTTTATATAGATGCATACTCCACCACCCTATTTATTAGAATCCCAATTTTTTATAATAGAGGGAATAGCAAGATATAGATTGATGCCATGAAGAGGGATTATCCCACCATGTATCGGTGACCACAGCTATGTTAATATATTTATGCTTCATAATGCATATAAGTTCACTGGATTTGAATACATTTAGACTCCTAGCGTTACCTAAGAGAATTTTATAGTTGTTACCCTTAGTTCCTGGCCGAGTAGAAAAATCCCTTGATTCCCCCCCAACTAGTTTAAATGTCTGTCAATCTCAGCTGTAATGCTTTTCCTAAGGATGTAACTACCTCTTTTGCTTAAATGCAAACCATCCCAGCTAAATAGACTGCTGTCCATACTAAATTTCTCCCAGTAAGTGATGCAAGAGATCTTTTTTTTCAATGTCCACTTTCTTAACCATTCGTTGATTTTCTTTATTTTACTCAACCTTTACATTTTTGCTCATGGGACAGGTAGAAATTATGATAGACAGATGTCATGGCCCATAGCCTCAAGGGCATTAACTAATGAGATATAACTATTCTGGATATCCTCTATAGAAAACTTGTTGATATTGTTTGTGCCAGCATGGATAACAACCAGTAGGTTGATGCCTGAATGCTTAAGGACATGTGGTAAAACTCTTTCAATATCCCTAATCCATTTGCCTTGAAAGGTAGAGCAGGTCCTATTAGCTTTATCCTGTTTATAAACCTGGCCATCAATATATTTAATAATAGAGTCACACAAAACAATTGTCTGTTTAATGTTTGTGTTTGAATCTAGGCCATTGCCATCAGTTTGCTCCATTTCCACTAGCTGAGTGTTATCTATAGGAAAGCCTTGTTCCTCGATAATATTAAAGTCCTCCTGCATGTTATTATTATTCATTGGGATAGATTTAGTTACATTTATAGGTGTAGCAGGGGTACTGGATGAGAGGATCTGGCCAGATTCCTCACAACGTATTATTGCAGAGATGACCTGAGTTTTCATGTTTTCTACAGGATTGTTATTTGAATTGCTCAAAGACCTTGGATTAGTTGTTAACAAAGTACTAGTATTACATGAATGACCTTCATTACTAGTGGATGCATTTTCTTGATCTGCGAGGGGTTGATATGAATTATGGAGAGGGATACTAAAATCCATATCCCTCCTTTCCTATTTCTTTTTCTTTTTGCTAAGGACTGGACTCCACTCATTATCTTCCTTGCTGTCCTCCTCCCTTCCTTGTTTCAGAGAATTATCTTGTGCATTGGAAGCTACTGCTTTATTGATACTATAATCACTTTTAGATTTATTAATGTAAGGCTGCAACATTTCATATTTAATATGCAGCTGTTGAATGATATCATTCAACTCCCTTATTTTTTATTTAAGTTCTTCTTTCTCAAGACATTGTTTACATTTTAAGCCTTCAAACTCTGAGCCAGACTCCAGACAAAAGTTGGTACATAGAATACATGGCATGGCAATTTCACCCATGCTTAGGGTAACAATTACATACTAACATACTAAAATGCCAGCAGAATAGGCCTAACAGTCTTTCATGCCTGTTTGTTTGGTCAGCCCCCACCCTGGGAGCTGACCTTGCTGCCCCCATCTCTGGCTTCTCCCTTCCCAGTCCTGGATAATCTTGCTGCATAGTACTTTGTTTCAAGAACCCTTCCCCTGTACCTGTCCTACCCCCTTTTGAATCCCTCCACTGTCTTTGCCTCCACCAGCCCCCTGGGCAGCACATTCCATGGCTCCACCACCCTCTCAGTGAAGTAGCACCTCCTCCTTTCTCCCCTGAATCTCCCCCCTCCAGCTTCCACCCATGCCCTCTAGTTGCCCCCCTTTCCTTTGGACCACCCTGACTGCTCCTTCCTTATTTACCCCCTTCATATACCTGAAGACCTGTATCATGTCCCCCCTTCTCTATTCCAATGTGCACATATTTAGGTCTTCGAGCCTCTGCCCATAGGTTCTGTCCCCCAAGCTGCAGATCATTTTTGTTGCCCTCCTCTGGACCTTCTCCAGGAGTTCAGTGTCCCTCTTTAAGTGTGCCTTGAAAACTGCATGCAATACTCGAGGTGTGGCCTCACCAAGCAGTTATACAGAGGGAGTATCACTTCCCTCCTTCTGGAGGTGATCCCCCTAGCGACGCATCCCAGCATCCTGTTGGCCTTGGTTGCTGCCCTCCTACAAGTCTCAAAGTTGTTCATCTTGACATTAGTCACCACCCCCAGGTCCCGCTCAGTGATTAGGACTTGTAGCATTTTCCCCCCAGGGTGTACACACACCCTTTGGCCAGGTTTCTGGCTCCCAGGTGCAGTACCTTGCATTTCCCTGCATTAAACCTCAGCTTCCACTTTCTAGACCACCTTTCCAGAGCCTTCAGGTCCCCCTGTAGGGCCACCCTCCCCTCCTCCCCATCCACCACTGACCCCAGTTTTGAGTCAGCCGTAAAGAGACTCATCTCACTTCTGATACCCTTCCTTATGTCAGAGATGTAGGTGTTGAACAGGAGGGGCCCAAGGACCAATCCCTAAGGGACCCCACTAATAACCCTCCTAGGGGATGAGACTATCCCAGCAATCATGACCTTCTGGCTCTGGTCCTGGAGCAAATTTCCTATCCATTTGATCATCTGGTTCACTACCCCCATTTCTCCCAGCATATCCAACAGGCCCTCATGAGGAACAGAGTCAAATGCCTTGCTGAAGTCAAGAAAGAGGACATCCACCGGTCTACCCAGGTCCAAGGCACTCATCACCCAGTCATAGAACTCCACAAGGTTTGTCTGACACGATTTCCCCAGGATGAATCCATGCTGTCTATCATTCAGGCACCCTGACTATTCCAGGTCCCTCCTAGCCTCTCCTTGACAATGCCCTCCATCACCTTGCCCACCACCGATGTCAGGCTGACTGGCCTGTAGTTCTCTGCCACCTCCCTTGATCCCCCCTTGTGGATAGGCACTATATGTGCCACCTTCCAGTCCTGGGGCACCCACCATGTCCTCATTAATATTCATAGTGACCCTATAGAGAGCAGATAGATGTGTTTTACTAAAATACCTGTATGTATGTTGTCTCGTGCTGTGCCCCAGTCATTCCAGGTGGACATGGCAGACACAAGTAGTCACACTTGTCTCTGTGTGCATCTCCATGCGTGACCCCATGCAGGCTCACCCCACTCGGTAGTGTGGCCCTGAAATAGCATGGAAACCGGAAGTTACTCGACTTCCTACTTCCAGTTTTGCGCTCACCTCTTGTGCACAAATAAACCTACAGAAATGTTTAAATTGCTCCATTTCTAACAGAGGCAAGTTTAAAACTTCCAACTGTGCACTTAAAAGTGCAAAACAGTACAAGCTGCCATAAAAATGGACTGAGGGAAATATTTAGACTAACAAAGCCCACCAGTATCCCACAGTGCCTCACTCTCTCTGTCAAAGAGAGTACTATAGTCTGGATGGTACCCCTTACTATGACCCACACCACACAATCAAAGAATAAAATACAATTTGTTATTAAATCACAGCAAGGTCCAAAGTTTCAAATAAGTAACTGCCTCTCACCAGAGGCATGCAAACTCCAACCAGAGGTATATCAGATCTAAGGCCCGCTGGCTAGCATGGCCCTGAATTAGCAATGAAACCGGAAGTCACTTGACTCCCTACTTTCAGTTTCATGCTCACCTCTGGTGCACAAATAAACCTACAGAAATGTTTAAGATGCTCCATTTCTAACAAGAGCAGTTTAAAACTCCCAACTTTGCACTTAAAAGTGCAAAACAGCGAAGCTGCCATAAGAAGGGACTGTGGGAAATACTTTTACTAACAAAGTCCGCCAGTATCCCACAGTGCTTCACTCTATCTGTCAAAGAGAGTACTTTAGTTGGGATGACCCATACCACACCATACAATCCAAGAATAAAATACAATTTGTTATTTAATCACAGCAAGGTCCAAAGTTTCAGATAAGTAACAGCCTCTCAGCAGAGGAACGCAAACTCCAACCAGAGGTATATCAGATGCCTACTGTCACCTGTGAATGCCTGCTAATGCCTACAACACCAGTAATTTCAAATTCCACTCCTGCTTTGTTCCACTCATGCTCTGGGACACAAGGATTATGAGATACACTGGAGTGGCTGAGTTTATATTCCTACAGCCACTTTCCGCTACACAAAGATTGGCCACTACAAGCATGTGGTCCCTCAATCCTGGATGAGATGTAAAATCACACAGCTTTCATTGTTCTGCTCTCCTTTTAGCTCTAGAACCTCTGAAAACCTATTTGTTCAAGAAAAATGTAAGTCTGAATGATTAAACAATATCAAGTACAATCTTTATCATTTATGTGAAGAAGAGTTAAAATTTTATAGTTAAGGAGAACAAGGATTTCCAGTACTAACTAGCATCATGCAACAACCCTACATATAGAAGTAGGAAGGTTTGAAACAGACTGAGGATTGGGGGAGCATAAGAAAGCAAAGAAACATTTAGCAGCTACACTGGCTTTTCACAATTATGTTTTGTTATTCCATCTGTAATTATATACTGGGGTAGAAATTAAGAAATAATCTGGTGTGAGTTGCAAAACACCAGAAACCCAAATTTGTTATCCGTCTCAAGGTTTACTACTTCACCCGGTCAAAAAAGCTGTGATAGAGAATAAACAGAAGAGTAATGGCATGGAAGAGTGATATTCCAGTCAGAATACCAGCATGATGAAAATGTTATTCCGCTTTTAAAACTGGTATGTAAAACAGGGAGGAATACCATTAATTTTTAGCCTTGTATACTTGTAGATTCTATGTCACTGTGGAATACAGTAGTATATGAAATACACTATTTGCAAGTGAAGTGAAAAAAACACTATGGTTCTCAAAAGAGGTGGCAGGGAAGGTTAGGGAGAAATAGATAGCATTCAGGAAGTATAAGGAAACACAGAAGGTGCAGAACAGAGAACTGTACCAGTTAAAGCAGAAGGAAGTGGGGAAGGAGGTCAGACTAGCAAAGGCTCAAAACAAGGAAAAGATAGCCAACTCAGTTAAGAAGGAGGTTAAAACCTTTTATAGGTATGTTAGGAAGTGAAGGAAGGCCAAGGGGAGGGATATTGAGGCTTAATAAAGGAGAGGGGGTGGGCAGAGGGTGACGGTGAAAACGCAGGGATGTTGAACAAACACATCTGCTCAGTATTCACAAAAGAAGATGAGGGGAAGGTACCTAGAAACATAGAAACATAGACTTTGATGGCAGATAAGGACTGCTTGGCCCACCTAGTCTACCCATTTCCCTACCTAGAGGATAAGCTGCAGATACTATTTAACCAACAGCCTATTTCTTCCTACCCCCCACAAAAAATTGCCTTATGTCTGTCCCATGCATTCTTGAATTCTCCCACAGTTTTAGACCTCACAACCTCCTCAGGAAGGCTGTTCCATGCATCCACCACCCTCTCTGTGAAAAAATACTTCCTCACATTGCCCCTGAGCTGTCCCCCTCTATCTTCAAATTGTGTCCCCTTGTTCTAGCACATCTCTTTTTCTGAAAGATACTACCCTCTTGGACTTTGTTGATTCCACTGAGGTACTTAAACGTTTCTATCATGTGCCCCCTCTCCCTCCATTCCTCAAGGGTATACATATTAAGCTCCTTTAGTCTCTTCTCATATGGCTTCTCTTGCAGACCCTGCACCATTTTAGTTGCCCTCCTCTGAACTACCTCCATCCTGTCTATGTCCTTGTGGAGATGGGGTCTCCAGACCCGGACACAGTACTCCAGATGGGGTCTCACCAATTGTCTGTACAGGGGGATAACAACTTCCTGTTTTCTGCTGGTGATGCCTCTCCCTATACATCCCAGTATCCCCCCAGCCCTCCCTACCACATTCTCACATTGCTTGCCAACCTTAAGGTAATCTGATATGATTATCTCCAGGTCCCTTTTCATTTTTGTTGTTGTTACTACCTCCCTCCATTGTGTAATCTTCTCCTGGGTTTTTGTTTCCCAGGTGCATTATTTTGCACTTCTTTGCATTGAATCCAAGCCGCCATACTTCTGACCTTTCCTCCAACCTTGCCAAGTCCCTTCTCATCCTTTCCATGCCTCCTTGTTTATCAACCCTGTTGCAGACCTTTGTGTCATCTGCACAGAGGCATACTTTTCCTTCCATCTGCAATGTCACTTATAAAGACATTAAAAAGGACTAGACCCAGTACTGAACCCTGCGGTACCCCACTAGTAACCCCTCATTCTTCAGAGTGGACTCCATTTACAATTACCTTCTGTGTCCTGTTGTCCAGCCAATGTTTTACCCAGGCTACCACCCTGGGACCCACTCCCAGGCTGGTTAATTTCACTATTAATCTTTTGTGTGGGACTGTGTCAAATACCTAGCTAAAGTCTAGGTAGGCCATGTCCATAGCCCCTCTCTGGTCTACTACTTTGGTCACCCAGTCAAAGAAATCAATTAGATTCATATGACATGACCTTCCCACTGTGAACCCATGCTGCCTTGGGACCTGTGCCCCACTGGTCTCTAGGTACTCAACAATTCTTTCCTTCATAAGTGATTCCATCACTTTCCCTACCACAGAGGTCAAACTGACAGGTCTGTAGTTTCCTGCCTCTGTCTTGATCCCACTTTTGTGAAGGTGAATCACATCTGCCTTCCTCCAGTCCTCAGGTACCACACCATCCTCCCATGATTTGTTAAAAAGGGTAGTCAGTGGTGTCACTAGTTCTCTGCTTAATTCTTTTAGAATTCTGGGGTGAATTCCATCTGGCCCCATTGCTTTGTCCAAGATCAGTTTTAGGAGTTCTTTCAGAACCCTTTCTCCTGGATCCAGAATACATGGGTATCACAGGTCGCACCGACAGCTCAAGGGTGGTGGAGGATGGTGCTGCAGACACTGGGACTGGAGAGGTTAACATATGTGATGGGGGGAAGAGAAGAAGAATTTAAAAAGACACTGGGCCCCCTTTTTGGTCTCCTTGTTGGAGGAAGAGAGCTGGATGTTATGGGAGGGTACAGTAGGCTAGGACAGAGATGGATGAAGAGAGGAGGTACAGAGAAAGTAGAAAGGATGGCGTGGAAAAGAAGGGGGAAGTGGAAGTGCTGGAGAAGGGTTAAAAGGGAAGATAATAATGAATGATGGATAAGTATGGGGAAATGCAGAACTGAGTACAAGACTGGATGGATAAAGCACAAGTATACTGGTTGCACTTTCATTTTATTTTATTTTATTTTATTCTATGTTATTTTATTTTAATCTAATTTAAGTTAATTTAATGTAATTTACCTCTGTAGAATCTGAAGGAAACATAATTTGGAATGAAGTGAACAGTTTGATTTCTACAATGTAAGCTGGTGATAGTGGAATGAACAAGTTGTGTATTTGATTGTATGTTTAAACTTGTTGCAAAAGCAAATAAAAATATTATACAAAACAAAAGAACCCTTTCTTCTGTGAAAGGACTGGGATCAACTCCCCTATCCAGAGTACTTCTGTTAATTGGATTAAGCACCTCCCCCACATCCTCTTTTGTGAATACTGAACAGAAGCACTGCTTTTTCACTGTTCCTTTCTGCTCACCCACTGTTCTAAACCTAAACCAAACAATAGAAGCACTCTGGATAGGGGGGTTGACACCAGTCCATTCACAGAAGAAATGGTCCTGAAAGAACTCCTAAAACTGAAGGTGGACAAAGCAATAGGGCCTGATGGGATTCACCCCAGAATTCTAAAATAACTAAGGGTAGAACTAGTGATACCACTGACTACCCTTTTTAACAAATCATGGGAGGATGGTTTGGTACCTGAGGACTGGAGGAGAGCAGATGTGATTCCTCTTCATAAAAGTGGGAGCAAGGCAGAGGCAGGAAACTATAGACCTGTTAGTTTGGCCTCAGTGGTAGGGAAGATAATTGAATCACTTCTGAAAGAAAGAATTGTTGAGTACCTAGAGGCCAGTGGGGCACAGGACCCAAGGCAACATGAATTCACGGTGAGAAGGTCATGTCAGACTAATCTAATAGATTTCTTTGACTGGGTGACCAAAGTAGTAGACCAGGGAGGGGCTGTGGATGTGGCCTACTTAGACTTTAGCAAGGCATTTGACACAGTCCCAAAGAAAAGATTAGCAAACAAGTTAGACAGCCTGCAAGTGGGTTCCCAGGGTCGTAACCTGGGTACAAAAATTGGCCGGACAACAGGACGCAGATGGTAATTGTAAATGGAGTCCACTCCGAAGAATGGAGGGTTACTAATGGGGTACCACAGGGTTCAGTATTGGGAATGGTCTTCTTTAATGTCTTTAAAGGTGACATCGCAGAGGGACTGGAAGGAAAAGTATTCCTCTTTGCAGAAGACACAAAGATCTGCAACAGGGTTGATTCACAAGGGGGGTTGGAAAAGATGAGAAGGGACTTGGCAAGATTGGTGGAATGGTCAAGAATATGGCAGCTTAGATTCACTGCAAAGAAGTGCTAAGTAATGCACCTGGGAAACAAAAACCCAAAGGCAGAGTACACAATGGGGGTGGAGGTACTAACAACAACAAAAATGGAAAGGGACCTGGGACAGCCATATCAGATGACCTAAAGGTGGGCAAGTGATGTCAGAAGGCAGTAAGGAGGGCTGGGAGGATATTGGGATGCACAGGGAGAGGTGCATCACCCGTAGAAAACAGGAAGCTGTTATCCATCTGTACAGATAATTATGAGACCCCATCTGGAGTATTGCGTGCAGTTCTGGAGACCCCATCTCTGCAAGGACATAGACAGGATGGAGGCAGTCCGGAGGAGGGCAACTAAAATGGTGCAGGGTCTGCACCAGAAGCCATACAAAGAGACACTGAAGTAGCTTAACATGTAAGTACCTCAAGTTAATCAACAAAGTCCAAGAGAGTAGCATCTTTCAGAAAAAGAGATGTGCAAGAACAAGTGAGCACAATTTGAAGATAGAGGGGGTGGCTCAGGGTCAACATGAGGAAGTATTTTTTTCACGGAGAGGGTGGTGAACTCATAGAACAGCATTCCAAAGGGGGTCATGGGATCAAAAACAGTGGGGGAATTCAAGAACACATGGGACAGACATAAGGCAATTTTAGAGGGGGGGGGTAGGAAGAATTAGGCTGTTGGTTAAGTAGGATCTGCAGCTTATCCAATAGGTAAAGAAACTGGCAGACTAGGTGGGCCAAGCGGTCCTTATTTGTCATCAATGTCTATGTTTCTATGTTTCTTTACTAGCCAAATATTCTAGTTGAGAATAATAGTGAAATAGAACTGTATCACTGCAATGTAGATAGATGGTGTGCCAATCCCCACCACTACCACTCCAACAGAGCTGGATTTCAGACCTATCTGCTGTTTCTCAGTTTTTTATCCAAGTAGCTGAATTTACGCCACATCTTGCTAGCAGAGGAAATATGATCTTATATTCACATGTGTTATAAAAAGCTATTATTTGCAAGTATTGACCTTCATATCAGTGTTTTTCATTTTGGCATCCTCTAATACAGTTCTGCTATGATATCACTGAATGGAGTGCTTAGCAAAATTCTAGAATCTAATTGGAAAACTTCAAAATTATTATTTTAATTCCTAAGGCTAATTAAATGTTGAAACCTAATATTATCATTCATATCTTAAACTCAAGTAGCATGTGTTTCATTATCTTGAACATTCAAATGATGTGCAATACTGGGGCTAAAATGCCCTTCATGTGCACCTTCATGCATTTCTGTAGTCACCATAAAAATTAGCCATCCAGAAGATGGTGCCACAGGCCTTGCTCTGCACTAGCAGAATTAAATTATCATTAAGGAAGCCTCTGCAACAAATATATAATTCAAAACTTCACTAAGACTAAATGCTTGTAAAAAATCAAATGTATTTAAGGTAAATTATTATATATTTATTTGCTTTTGGTAACTGGGTAAGCGCACTAGGCAAAGACCTGCCTGTTTTTAGGGATTATTACTATAATGCCAAGTATTTTGTCAAAATAGTACATATTTGTATTTATTTGGTGTCTCTACACATTGATAAACCATGCACAGTACCATTATTATCTACATGTCAGTGAAAGCATTACTCTAGGCAAGGTCAGTTAACATGATAATACTATAAATTCCATCGTACTGTGGTGTAACATCTTGACTCCAACAAGAAAATACAATGTTTGAATGGTTGGAAGTAGGTTTACATGGAAGATTTTGGTAGCTTGCTGAATTGGGACAATACAGTAACTATTTATTTTTGGGATAGATTTTAAGTCTTTATACAGTACATGCATTTTTTTCTTTTGCTTTCTGTAATCATAATTGTATTAATGAAAATACATTACTCATACTGAATCAAACTGCATTTTTCTTTTATTACAGAAAAGCTCTACTAAGGATTTGGAATGTGTGACACTTGTATATAAAGACTATGCAAACAATCATTTTATACTGAATGAATGGAAGCTGGTAAATAATTAGAAATGCCTGCGCTGACATCAGACCTTTAATCTTTCTTGTAATGATCTAGTTGCTGCCCATTTGAAAATGACTCAATTCTTAAAATAGATTCATTATTTCTGTTCCTCTATTTTAAGTCAGTAGTCTTGCATTCCATTTTCCTCAGTTGTAATTTCCTGTTCTCTCTGATTAGCCCAATGTAGTCTGAGCAGTTTGTCATCCAATTAACTAGATGAAGCATGGCAAAGTCTGTTGGACTGTAAATGTTCTGGAGGCAGGAATGCAAACAAGAGCAGCTTCCTGTGGCTGCCAAAGTGATGACACTTAGAATACAAATAAGGAAAAGTCATGCTGACAGTTCAGCTATTTCTGTAACTCTAATAGCTGCCGGGTGCATCAGTTCTAGGAGAACTGCAGTAGCTGCTATGGTTTTATACTTGTAAAAATCAGTTCCGTATTTTCATTATATTTGTAATAATCAGTGTATTAGTTGTGATAGTCTTATAATGTATTGTATATGCATGTATGTACAGAAGTACATACAGTAAGCATGCGCATACAGTATATCTCTCTCCATATATTTTAGGGGCACAGTAGTACCCATATAGTTGGGGTTGAGTAGGGTGTCTAATGTTAAATTCCTAACTTTGCATCTTCACGGCTTGGCCTCCATTCAACAGAATTCCATGATATTTTGCATGTGCAATCTGGGGGCAGGTGTCTTCATTTGGTAAGTTTTTTTCTGGTCAGATGAGTGGATTCTGACATCCAGGTAGTACAGTTTCAAGAAAAATCTGGGATCTTTGTCACCTACAGCCCAGGCAGTTTGGAATTTTGTCCTGAAATTCTCAGGGTAGAAAGGGCCTGCCCTAGAATGGTGCCTTTTGTTGGTCTGGTGAGAAAATATTCATCCGTTCCCAAGTAATAAGGATTTGAAATTTTGGATGTGAGCATGCTCAGTAGAGTCCTTTGGATAGATGTTTGATATGAAAGAAGAATTTGGCCATATGAAACAGCATTCCTCTTTCGTGAGACAGAAACTGGAGAGACAATTCTTCTTTTGTATGGTGGCCATCTTGTTTACATTTTTGTTTTTTAAATGTTTTCAAACCCTAAAAAATGATGGCCTTCAGACACACAAACAAACACATGAATCTACCTAAATGGGACCTGTTAGGCTTAGTTCTCTACATTTGTTTTTAAAAAATGACCCCAAAATGTGTTTTGGGGACATCTCTAAAATCCTTAGTGAGGCTTGTTTCATGAGCCAATTTTCTTCTTTTGTTTGGGTCACAAAGGAGGAATAGGGCCATACAAAAAAGGAATTCATCCTTATGAAAGAAGATTTAGGACTTAGTTTTTTTCCTAAGTCTTCTTTTGGGGAAAGACATCTCTTTTTTTTGTGAGCTCACAAAAATCTCATGAAAGAGGGGTCCTTTTCATGAATGAGGATTTTAACTTATTTTTTCCAACATTCTTCTTTCATGAGAAGGCATCCTCTTTTGAGAGTTCACAAAAGTCTCACAAAAGATTGTACTTATTTTTTCCCCACATTATTCTTTTTTGAGAAGACATCCTCTGTCATGAACTCACCAACATTTCATAAATGAGAGTATATTCTCACAAAACAGGATTTTGGACATAGTTCTTCCCCAGAGGTGTGGTCTCCAGAAATGGACACAGTACTGTAGGTAGGGTCTTACCCCTCCCTATACACCCACACATCCCACTAGGTCTCCCAAATGCCATATTTACTACCTGACCCTGTTGGCTCATCAGATATGATTACACAAAGATTTTTATCTTGCTTGGTGATTGTTAATAACACCCCCCTCCCATTTTGTACTGTGGCACTGTGTTTCTGTACCCTAACTGCATTATTGTGCTTTTTTCACTTTCACTCCCAGTTGCCATATCCTTTACTACTCCTCAAGTATTCTCAGGTGTCTCTTCATCTTTTCCAGCCCTACACTGGAGTGTCCACCATGCTTGCACATTTTGCTTTCATCTTTAAAGAGGCACACCTTTCCCTGCATTGACTCCCAGTTTCCATACCCTTGACAACTTCTCAAATTTTCTTAGGGGTCTGTTCATCTTTTCCAGCCCCCATCTGAGAGTGTCCACCCTATTGCAGATTTTGGTATCATCTGCAAAGTGGCACACCTTCCCCTGTAGCAATTGTGTAATATCACCTATAAATGTGCTTCTTTTGCATTGACACCCAGCTACCAAACCCTCAAACACTTCTTGAGTTTTCTCAGGTGTCTATTCCTCTTCCTCAGCCCCTTGGAGTGTTCACCGTATTGCAGATTTTTGCTATCACCTTGAATATGCCTCGAGTTTTCTCAGGTGTCAGTTCATCTTTTCCAGCCCCACCCCCAAGTATACACCCTGTTACAGATTTTAGAATCATCTCCAAAGAGGCACGCCTTCTCCTGCAGCAACTGTGCAATATCACTTATAAATGTGCTTTTTTTCACATTAATACCTAGTTGCGATACCCTTGACCATTCCTCAAGTTTTCTCAGGTGTCTGTTTATCTTTTCCAGCACCCCCCCATGGTGTGTCCACCCTTTGCAGATGATGGTATCATCTGCAAAGAGGCACACCTTCCCCTGCAGCAACTGTGCAATGTCACTTATAAATGCATTATAGAGCTCTGAAACCAGCAGTGATCCCTAAGGCACAACACTGGTTACTGTGTCCTTCTCAGAGTGAACTTCATTTACCACCACCCTATCTGTGCTATCCCCAACCAATTCCTTACCCTGTTTACCATGTTTGGACCCATTCCCAAATGTGGTTATCATTGCATTGGTGTTTCTGTACCTTCTGTTATCTGTTGACTTCATGCATGCCTTGTAGGAGCATGCATGACTGCGAGTGTATTGATAAAAACACAGTGCCTGGAGGACATTGCGCTTCACCATGTAATCTTTACTGCACAAGAGGACATGAAACTGTAGATTTCAATAGAAAAAATATTTAAATGTATTTTTTTTAATAAATAATATAGTGTACATAAATTAAATGGATATTATTTTTCTGCTCTTTAAAAAAAAGTTGCATTTAAAATCCAAACAAAAAACAAAACAAAAAAAAACTTGATTTCTTTTTAAAAAGTCTTCTGGGCCCTGATTCTCAAAGGTTTGCCTGGGCAGAAACCTGGGATTGCACTAGCAAACAGGGTTTTGTGCCAGGTTACTATTCACAGAAGCCTTGTTTGCACACTCAAACTGGGTTTGTGCTTGGGTAAAGTGTGGAGGGGGTGCAATGCAAATGAGTGGGAGGGGACCTGAATATCAGTGCAGTACAATTCACATAGCATTTGCTCCATGCTAGGGCCTTTTGCGTGGTCCCCTTGTGCAGAGCAAACACTGCCGACCAAGAACCTTGCTTCTAGTTGCTCAACCCTAGTGGTTGGCAGAGGTATTGCAGCAGGCCCCCTGCCCAAACCTCAGCACAATAGTTCCTGGTGGCAGGTGGTACCTTTCCCCACCCAATTCCATGCCCACCATCAAATTAATGTTTCCCTGGTGTACAGTGGTCCCTACCCCTACCTGATCTCATGCCCGATGCAAAATAAACATTTCCTTGGTGTCCAGTGGTCCCTCCCACCCATCTGCTCCCCTGTATGCGAAAAGAATACAATTCCTTAGTGTCTGGCAGACCCCGCCTCACTATCACCAATCTCCTATATTATAAAGTACAACCATTTCTTGGTGTCTAGTGGACCCACGTCCCTCACTGCAGCAGATAGTGTCCCACCACCCTGCTCCTCCCTCCCCATCCCTGAGTCAGTGACTGGCAGAGCCCTCTATTGCCCACCATGGCTGGCCACTGTCTGAGCTGTTAATGACTGCATACTCTATACATTTACATGATCACTGATAGCTCTGTCAATGAGCACATACTGTATACAGTACGGCCCAGATATTCAAACTGCGCCAGGCTATGGCGCAAGCTTGGGCGCAGCGCAACTTGGCTGCACAGGGGTTTGGACTGGGCAATATTCAATGGAGCTGTGCCATGGCACAGCATCATTGATTATTTCACCCTGGCCATCTGCACTGCACCAGCGCAAGTGGCCAGAGTGGAGCTGGGGGATGCACTAGTTAAAGTTCCATTGCGCCATGTGCAGCAACCGCGATAATCAAAAATGAACATGCAAATGGGACCATAATGTATGCAAGGCACAAATGTGGCCATTTGCATGTCATTATGGCCCCATTTGCATGCAGGTGCACCAATCCCCGGCGACTTGCGCCTGGCCCCCTGCCAGGCAGCAGCCATCAGGGACCAATGCTCCCTGCAGCCGGCAATATCAATACTTGTTGTCATTATTAATTCATTTTACATTTAAATTATAACATTCCAAGAAATGTCTATTAATCTAGAGATAATTATCAACTCTTGAGTTACACAATAAATGTCAACACAATCAGCTCCCAACTCATTTATGTTTCTAGTACTGTATCATATTGCATATCCTCCTGAAAGATTGATAAATCCAGGTCTGTTTTATATAAGTTCACAACCTTCCCTTTTCAGAATCAGGGAGGTCTAATTTGTCTCTTTTTTTTAAACAATACAGTTTAGCAAAGGGTTGATTGGCATAACAATCCACATTCACTTTTACAGATTTAACATTACTGTGTCCCTTTAAATTTTTCATTAGCTCCTCTGTAGGAGTCTCCTGAGTTAAATTCTTATCTGAACCTTCCATCCCCTTTAACTTATTCTTATTTTCAGCACCACTCATGTTTTGTTTGCTACCCTTCAAGCCATCTGTTCTCATTAATGTCTCCTTATCTGAGGTTTTTTGCCTTATTTCCACCTCTATCCATGGGTGAATTATCCCCATACAGGTCTCTATCCTTTCCTCCTCTCTTTTCCCTTTTTTAGATACCTCCTCCTTATGAATTGCAAAAGTGGACCTATGATCAAGGTCTGTAACAAATGTTTGAACCTCCGTAATGATAACGTTTACTTGCAAAGCATGTGAATAAACTGGTATCAGTCTGAACTTTGAGAGGGCATTTGGGATGGTGTCCCTTCTTCACCTAGTATGGCATATGAATACTGAATTTCCTCTCCAATTTTGCCCACTCTCTGCTTTCTCCTCCTTTTCCCTTTAAAGTCCTTGCCCAATCAGAATTCTATGAGTAAACCTCTTCATTTCACAGTCATGATAATTTCACTTTTTTTTAACTGCTGTACTTTCTATGCATAACAAGACTGGAAATTGCAAGGTAGAGGGGTTTCTTGTGCAACTACTAATTCCTGCTTTTAGAGGAGCCCATAAACATTACTAGCTCTACCCATAGTACCACTAAGGAAAGGAAGTAGAGGGGAGAAATAGTTAGAATATGTGAGAGGGACTTACATGGTTGACACCATGTCAGCTTTTGTATCTTGTTAGGATGCACTGACTGGCTGGACCCCACCTTTGAGATTTGTATTTACTCTTAAGTGGCATCTTGAAGGCTGCTCATCCAAAGTTAGGATAGAGATCCGATAGGATGTTTATTCTGAAAGCACCCTTCTCATCCCTAGAGTGCTGTACAGTACAGTGAATGACATTCATATTATAATAACCAACAGATGAATAAATACATAGAGAAGTAAAAACAAATAAAGGAACATACATCTCCATAAAATATGAAAACTAGTGGAGAAAAGCAGCAAAACAATAAAATAAAATAATAAAGAATATTTTAGGAAATGGGGCCAGGGCAGACAGAGCTGAAAAGACACTTCTGGACTTCTGCCATGAAGTGCCCCCAGCTCTGGATGTTATGGAAAAATGGAAGGAGAGAGTCCCATAAGACCAAGGTAGTAATGCTGTGTTCCCTGCCAACTTAACTCTTGAGTGGGAAACCATGAATGGGCCTTGATCCTAGGAGTAAAGGGCTCTATCTTAGAGGAGGATGGGGTCAGAGGTTCATGGATATAGGTTGAACCCAATCAGTTTAATGCCTTGGAAGTTGGAATAAATAACCCTGTAGTCAATCCTTTGTCTAACAAGCAGCTAGTGTAGAATTTGCAGTTCCAAGGTAATATAGTCTGGCCTCATCAGGGAGCTCAGAAGGCAAGCTGTAGCACTGTCTACTAACATAAAAGTTCTCCATAGAAAAGGCACTGGGGCCTATCAAGTCTGCCCAGCCCTCTTATTTAATGTTGATTGGTTGTGAGGACTTCAGTGGTCCCTCACTCCACTTCCCTCCCTTGCCAATGTCTTTACTGGCTCCATACGTCTGTTCCAACCATGTTTGAACCCCCCACTGACTTTGCAGAGATGACCGCCCTGATCTAATAGTCTGTTCCATTCCTCCTCTGCCCTCTCTGTGACATAATTGTTCAAGACGTCCCTCTTAAATCTCCTAACCATCATCTTCACTGTATTCCCCTTGTGCTTGTGTTTCCACACAGTGTGAATAACTCTCTGTTATTTACTTGATTTTTCCTGTGGAGGTATTTATACATCTTAATCATGTCTCCCCATCTCTTCTTGTGTCCAGTGTGTACATACTGAGAAATTTCAATTTCTCCGTGTAAGTCTTCTGCTGCTGACTATGGATAATTTTGGTTACCCTCCTCTGTAACATATCCACCCTGCCATTGTCTTTCTTCAAGTGCTGGCTACAGAATTGCACATAGTACTCCAGGAGAAGATGTACCATGGTACTGTATAGTGGCAGAATCACCTCTATCCTCCAGCTACTGATTCCTCTTCCTATGCATCACAACATCCTATTTGCCGTTCCCACTTTTGGCTTCACTTATTAAAAGTATTACTTTACCTTTAGTAGCATTACAAATATTAGTATAACTGTTAAATGTTCTTTTCTGAGTGCTTCCTATACTGTGCATTATTTAGGTATTGTGTTTTTCTTGATCTTCAACCTTGTTAAGTTTACAATGCTTTTTTAAGGCAAAGGAAGCAACCATCTTTTTTTGTTTAGAAAAACAATATCATTTAAAACATTAAGAACAAGCACAAATTCTGGTAGAAATGGAACATTTTACAAGCAAATAAATGTGGAAGATGTGTGGAATTTGTTACAGTTGAAGAACATGCTTAGATTTTTGCACCAACTACTGATTTAAGAACTTCATGATTAGGATTCATTCATAGGTTGGAGAAAATTATGCTATAATATCCTTACACCACCTTCTGTGGTTTACTCAGATTCTTAGAAGACATTTGACTAATTCAAAGGAAAAGACCTAAACACAGCCAACTCAACACTTTAAAGAATAAAAAACCTGTATGAAGATACAAAATTGAATACTAAAAATGTACTACTTTGCCAAAAATACCCTGGTAAGATATAATAAAACAATAAATATGTTAGGCAGTTTTGATTAATTTGTAAAATAGGGCAAAGGGAATTCTAGAAATTGCACTGCTGACTTTGAGTAGAAACAGTGGTATTTATGATGCATGTAAGCAGAATATTAAAAATGTAATGAATTGCATATATTTTTGTTAAGAAAATCCACATTTCCTTCTTGTTTAACCTGCATTTTGCTTTTATGTTACATAGATAATACTGTGCACATTGTTAGTCTTATTTTATTTATATTTTGGTAGGGAGGATAACATAATTATTGATGGGGTACTACTGTGTGGGATACAAAAAAAAAAAATGAAAGCATGATTGATACTTCATTTTATCCAAGATTGCTGTATATACAGTACCATCTTTTGCACAAATAATGTGGTTGTTTTATAATCCTTCTTTACAAGCACTTTTATTTTTACTCAGGGGCATGACCTTTACCTAATATTGGTTGTCTCCTGTAGTCCTATTAATTTTATAATGATTTTGTACTTCAAATCTGAAAGTTCTACGTATAGCAAATATCTACTACATTGTTATCTAAAACTTTTGTTCCTAAGTAGTATGTTAGTGTCCAAAGTGATCATATTATTCAGTTCGGTGATAGTGTTGAGGTAAAAATAGGCCCTTCGTGTTATTTGTCTGCTAATACAAAAATGAAAGACAACTGTTTTCTGGATTATAGATGGTTGAAATGCATTTAAATAACAGATAGGATGTTCCCACAAGTAAATATTTTTACACTTTGTAAAATCTGTTGCTGGTGTGTGTAATATGTAATTACTAATAAAGATGAGTTAAGTCTATAAATCACCAAATATTAAAATTGCAATGCCATGCATTGCTCTTTACAGAAATACAAGTGAATATGGTTCTTCATTGCTGTATGTTTAATTATTTATCATACATTTGACAATTGCAGATTAACCATATTAATGAAATGCTTCCATGGATGTGTTGTCTTCCTCTATATAAAACTTTAAGTTGAAGATGTTAACATTTTTTCATGTCATTTATAGGCGTAAAAGTTCAATCCCCACAGCTGTAGAGCAAGCATTTGTCAATGCAGAATGTTTGCCTCTTGCATTGCTGTTGTACTGGGTCTTGCTTGTACACATTTTTACTATATATTTATGTAGGAAAGACCAGAAGAGATGCAATATCTCATTTTCAGTGGTGTCCTGCTTTTACACATTTGTAGATTGCATTTACCCAAGATAGGCTAGCTAAGAGACAATAAATTTTCAGTGGGCTACCACCTTTTGACCCCAAATTTCCAACACTCCTTTTGTGATTTGACGTTATGTACAAGACAGGAGGAAGTTTTCAAAATCCCATCTGAATAGTGGCCAGAACATCATTTTGCACCACAAGTGTGAAAACACATTTTGACCAGGATTTGAAAAATGACAGCTGTTACATTCATGAAGTGGTGTGGAAAAAATGGCTATATTGAAAATTTGGGGCCAGAATATTGAAAACTACCAAAGTTACAAGTGTGCATTGAAAACTTTCAGTGCACACTCATAACGTTGTTTTTTTTTTATATTTTACTCCAAATTTTCAACATAGCCTTCTTATGGCCACACCTCATGAACAAGGCAGAACAATTTTCAAATCATGCACAAAAGATGATTTTGACCACAAATGCAGAAAGACATTTTGGCCAGAATCTGAAAAATAACAGCTGTCACAATCATAAGGTGGTGTGAAAAAATGGCTGATTTAAAAATTTGGGGTCGAAATATTAAACAATACCATAGTTACGGGTATGAATTGAAAAATGTTAATGTACGCTCATAACTTTATTGTTTTTTTAATATATTTAACCTGAATTTTCAGCATAGAATTGTTAAGATCCCACTTCATGAACACGGGCAGAACAATTTTCAAATCCTGTCTGAAAGGTGGTTTTAACCACAAGTGCAGAAAGACATTTTGTGCAGGTTTTGAAAAATAACAGCTGTCACATGCATAAGGTGGTGTAAAAAAAAGGCTATGTGGAAAATTTGGGATCAAAATATTGAAAATGATCAAAGTTACAAATGCAAATTAAAAAATGTCAATGCACGCTAATAACTTTATTGTTTTTTTTAATACATTTACCATAAATTTTCAACATAGCCTTCTTATGACCCCACATAGGTGTCTTACGATCTCACCTCATGTACAAGCATGATAATCCTGGGTAAACTATTGAAAATTACCGAAGTTATGAGCAAGCATTGAACAATTTGAATGTACACTCATAACATTGCTGATTTTTAATATTTGTACCTCACATATTCAGCATAGCCTTCTTATGACCCCCCCCCCATGAACAAGGGTAGTACAAGTTTCAAATCCTGCCTGAAAGGTGTTTCAACCCAAACAGCAGAAATACAGTTTGGCCAGGATTTGAAAAATAACAGCTGTCATATTTATAAGGTGGTGTGAAAAATGGCTATGTTGAAAATTTGGGGTCAAAATATTGAAAATTACCAGTGTTACAAGTGTGCATTGAAAAATGTAAATGTGCACGCATAACTTTAATGTTTGTTTTAATATATTTACACTCAATTTTCAACATAGCCTTCTTATATTGACCACACATAGCCTTCTTATGATCTCACCTCATGAACCAGAGTGAAGATCCTGGGTAAACTATTGAAAATTACCAAAGTTATGAGTCAGCATTGAAAAATATGAATGGATGCTTATAACACTGCTGTTTTTTTAATATTTTTACCCCAGATTTTCAGCATAACCTTTTTATGACCTGACCTCAAGAAGAAGGGTTGAGAAAATGTTCAGAGCCTGCACGAAAAGGTGATTTTGTGCCACAAGTGCAAAAACACCTTTTGGCCAAGATATGAAAAATAACAGCTGTCATATTTATGAGGTGGTGTGAAAAAATGGCTATGTTGAAAATTTGGGGTAAAAATATTGAAAATTATCAAAGCTACAAATATGTGTTGAAAAATGTCAATATACAGTCATAACTTTGTTTTTTTTATATTTTTACCCTCAGATTTTCAACATAGCCTTCTTATGACTTCACAGTCTTCTTATGACCCAATGTCTTGAACAATGGTTTAGAAAATGTTCAAATCCTGCCTGAAAGGTGATTTTGTGCCACAAGTGTGAAATTACAATTTGGCCAGGATCTGAAACATTTTTTTAATATATTTACCTCAAATGTTCAACATAGCCTTCTTATGAGTCCACCTCATGAACAAGGGTGGAGAACATTTTCATGCAGCAAATGTGAAATCACCTTTCAGGATGAATTTGCATAATTTCACTGCCATTGTTCATGAGGTGGGGTCTGAAAAAGACCATATTGAATATCTGAGGAAAAAATATTCAAACATGACACAAGTTATGATGAAAAGTTCTCCTCAGTTCCTGGCCCAGAACTGAAGCATGAAGAACTCTCCAGTCCAGAGAGGATTACAGCATTGAACCCTGGTAGGTAAGTAAAGGGTGGGGGCATGTGGGGTGGTGGGGTGGTGGGTGCTAAGTGGCAGGGTAACAGTGGTGGTGGTCCGGCAGTGGCAACAGACAGGGTGTATATAAACAAAAAAAAAGACTATAAGAGATAGTTTTCTTTATCTGAGGTACGACAATGGGGATTGGGCACCTCAGTGTTGGTGCTATGCTTGTCAGCACCAGTGGTGGGCTTCCTGGTGTTGCATGGTGAAAATGGGCAGGGTTGGGTATATTGGCCAGCATCAGGGATTGGGAACCCTGATGTCAGAAAACTTGACAAAGAGGGGGTGAGAGGGAATGAGGAATGGTTTTCTTATGCTTGGCAGCACCGGGGGTGAGCTCCCTGGCATTGCATAGTGAAAATGGGTGAGGGGTAGCAGCTGGCACTGGGGATTTGGCACCCTAGTGTTGCAAAATTATTTATAAAGGGGTGGGAGGGACTAAGGGATGGTTTCTTTATTTCAGGTACCAACACTGGGGATTGGGCACTCCAGTGTCGGTATTATGTTTGGTGTGCTTCCTGGTTTTGCACTGTGTAAATGGGTGCATGGAGGTACTAGCCAGCACTAGGGATTGGTCACCATGGTGTTGAAAAATTAAGAAGGAAAGGGTGGGAAGAATTGTTTTTAAATTTGGGGGGGGGGGGACCACAGTTGGCTGATCATGACAATGATCAGCTCTGCTTGATGGGCGGCATTATGCAGATCAAAGGAATAAGCCACCCTATGATTCAAGTGGCTCTTTTCTTTGAACTACACAAAGTTTCTGCCCAGCAAGACCAGAAGAATGTCATGATAAGCTTAGCTGATGATTGGTCTCACACCGTCATGCCCCTTGCAAACTGCCCTGCATTGGACCGACAGTGACACACCTCCCAAAATCCACTAACCTACCAATATGTTTACTTTACGCAAGCAGAAGGATGAACATAAAAAGAGACTAGTGGCATTTCATTATTGTACTATTTACAAAAACTAGGACTTCTACTAATTATATTGTAGTAGGGAAAACATGCGTGGATATGCAAGGGGGTATCATTCATGTGAGCAGTAACACAAAACAGGCATGTAATTATGGGCAATTATCCCACACCAGCACCTCATGTCAGTAAACACTCCCAAGAGGTGTGATTATTGCCCATAATTACATTCCCCCGAAGTGTCTTGTTGCACTTATAAAATAGTTTTTTTTAAAATGAATGTGGAGACTTAAATTTAAAATTATTATTTTTTATGAGACTTTTTTTGAATTGGGTATGAAATCCCAACTCTGTATAATTATTATGAAATAATTACTTGGGTTGGAATGTTCATTAGCCAACCAAATTCTTCTATCTAGCTTCGACATTTTATGATTTACTTTTTTTCTTAAAAACATTTTACATTAAAGTTATTCCCAGATGTAACAGTTGTGGTTAAGGTTGTTATTTATTTTATTTAGTTGTTTAACCAGGTATAGCACACTAAGCTGAAAGCTTTTTTTACAGGAGCGACCTGGGAGCACAAGGAGGTTAAGTGACTTGCTCAGGGTTGCACAGTATGCAAGTGGAAGCTGTAGGATTCAAACCCAGGTCTGGTCTGCTGGATGTCACCAGATTTGCAGCTCAGAGCCTTAGACCACTGCGCTATTTTGCCTCCTATATGCATGGTACTTATTCTCAATGTGCTCTATGCATCAGTGGTGCAGGACGTATGCACCATAGGCACGTACCCCACCCATACAGCTCTGAAACTGTGGACAGGTGTGCACCAGCAGTATTCACTATCACCAGCCACCTGTCCATGGCTCTGCCCATCCAGTGCACAGGTTTGTGGGGGACAGACAGGTGTGGAGTGGTGAACCTGGGCACATCCAATTGGATGCCCCAACCTGGGTCCCAGAGTGGATCCCTTTTGCCCTGGGAGTGGGGGCATGTGGGAAGGTGCAGATCCAGAGATTAACAAAGTACAGGCACTCACCTGAATGGCTGACCCCAGCCCTCCCCATCTGCCTAGTGTGATGGGGCAACATGGAGGGCTGACTCCCAGTCCCACCATTGCTGGCAGGTGTCATCCTTGGGGGTGCACACTAGGTTATGGTGGGGTCCCAGCTCCCATAACCTGTACCCCCCTGTACCTGGCACTGCACACCTTACTGAATGGTGTGTACTGCAGGCACACCCCTGACACTCCCCCTGTCCACCCATGATGTGTTGCATTCCACGAGGCCGGTGGATCCAGTGCGTAACTGGCCTGCACATATTTAGTGAATGCCGTCAGGGATCTGCAGGACCCATGCTATGCAGCATTCATGTGTATGTTTGCCTAAGCACCCGAGATACATGGCATGTAGGCTTGAGCATACAGCCCTTCACCATTAAGCATGGGGTCATGTCATTTGTTTTTGGTGGTGGTCAAAAAATGCTGTGGCTCTAAATGTAGAAGGTGTTTCAGTTTTTTGAAGACAAAATGCTTCCCATGTCTGATGTTTTGGAAGTCAAAATTGTGAAGACGTATAAGTTTTGGAAATTCATATTGATTATTACTAGTAAAAAAGTTTTTGTTCAGAAAATTCAACCATTTTTTATTTCCATGCCTCTAAAACTAGAAGTCACCCAATTTTCCTTTTCCCCTTTGGAAGTAAAATATTTCCTTCTCCTTCATTCTGGAAGTTTTTAGCTTATTTTTTTGAAATCCAATACAGTACCTCCAAAATGAATTTACTGTAACTAAAGCCTTGCCATTAAGTGCTTGCAAAGATTACCTGCTTTTAGATGTATAGGTAATTCACTGTACAGTTTCAGTGATTTGTCATTACCTATATCCTTTCACATCACTTTACAGTATAAAATTCAGTCTATAGAAGGGAATCATTTATGAAAACATTTGACTAATAGTTTGCTTCTTTTTAGAAAAGAGAAACATAGAGACATACTGTATCTTTTCATTTACTGTAATATTAGCAGTCATGAAGTCATTTAAATTTAATGTCAGGCTACATACAGAACATGTTTATTCACACCATTTCAGTGGAAATACATTGTATGTCATTAGCAAGATATTTTCACAGCATGTTCATACTTTAACCATTGCAAGAGTAGCTCTTATAGTACTTGAGGATATAACAAAGATCCTAAGCTGCACCGAAAAGGCCACTAGATTCAAAGAGAAACAGTCTGATTTTCACGTAAAGGGCTCATTGTAAAGGTATACATTTTGAAATAGTGTGGTATAAATGTCATGCTTAGTGGTCATTATTTATCCCCACTGAAGAGGAATAGACCTTCATAACTGACTTACAGCTTCACCATTTGTCAGTTATAGATTATATCCTTACTGTACTGTGAATGGATGTGGTTATCCACTGTAGCCTATTAAATATGCTGTATATATTGGCTACACAAACTATGATACAGAAAATGTAAAATTTTGTTTGTATGTAGATGCCTAGCAAACATGCTCAGCACATATCGTTGTGGTGGTAGATGCTTCATTCAATCTGTTTC
This sequence comes from Neoceratodus forsteri, assembly GCA_016271365.2. Lineage (NCBI taxonomy): Eukaryota > Metazoa > Chordata > Ceratodontiformes > Ceratodontidae > Neoceratodus > Neoceratodus forsteri. The sequence continues at coordinate 810,156,714 of CM028129.1, read as the reverse complement.
AATCCTTTATCAGGCATTGTTTTTTCTACAGGTTATACTGGGATTGCATTTTGTCAATATCTATGAAGTGTTAAACCACAGTGTTGGCATTATCAAATATAATTAGTTTTATTAATTGTATTAAGGATTATTTTTCATTAATTTTATTTAGATTCTTGACATGCAAACAAATTCCAATAACTCATTCAGTAAACACAACATTAATAAACATTTTCAAAATATTTTAACATTATATTAGGATTACATAATTAAAATATGCACTGATGGAAATTTTGAAGTTGTTCACTGCTTAATAAATTAATATGTGCTACTGCATTTGAATTTGTTGATGTGTTGCTATTACAAACTACCTATCTATCTATCTATCTATCTGGGGAGAGAGATACTCAAGCATTCTACCTTATGCAAATAATAGAAACACAGACATGATGACAGAAGAAGACCATTGGTCCATTCAGTTTGCCAATGAAACCATAACTATTCAGGGCCCTACTGTCCAAGTCCAAGTACATGTTTAGTGTTGTGAGCTGATCTTTGTAGGATTTTCCCAGCTGACCCTGGAACATTTGTGTCATCCTGTTGTCTGCAGTTTGACCTTATCTTTCCTCAGGTGAGGATTTTTGGGCACAGTACTCAGGTGGGGCTTCACCAGTGATTCATAGAGAGGTGGTAATACTTCCTTCCTTCTTTTACAGTACCCCCATACACCCCAGCATCCTGTATGTCTTAGAGTAGATCTTGTTTCACTGGCATGATTGTTTTTGGAATCACTGATGATGACCCTAGTTACCTTTCCTCAGAGGTCAGACTCAGCTTTACCCCTCCTGCCACTACTCTGTCCTGGGGTTCTTGTTCTCTGTGTGCACCACCTTACAATTTTATGTATAGAATTGCAACTATATACAGAAGATGACTAAGATGCCCCAGGAGACAGATGCTACTTTCATCAGGTTTCAATTTTTATTGAAAAAAAATAATCACTGTATCAACTAGCCCAACATTTCACCAGCTTCTATGTTTCTATTCATCTTTTGTACATGGTTAACGAGTCCACTTTTAACTGATCTCAGTGGGTAAGAAAACTACTTTCTAAAAGGGATTGCTTTGAGGAACTCCTCTGGTTTGGGTTAAATTTCAACTGCCAAACCTTTGGCCACCTCTCTAGCCTTTGCCAAACTCTCTGCATCTTCCTAACCCCCTGCTTACTCTCTACTCTGCCACAGACATTAGTGTCATCTGCAAAGAGACACATTTTACCCTGGATTCCTTCTCCCATGTCACTAGTGAACATACTGAAAAAGGACTGGACCCAAGACTGATTGTTGTGGTATCTCACTGGTGACCTTCATCTCTTCTGGTTTAAGTCTGTTAACCACAATCCTCTGCTGTCTCCCTTCCAACCCATTTCTCACCTTCTAATTGTGTACTTTACTACACCGAGATGCCCTAGCTTAGAAACCTGGAAACATATAACTTGTCAGTAGAAAAGGACTGTTTGGCCTATTCAGTCTGCCCAGATGTTCCTAGTCTTATCTGTCTCAGCAGACCCTAACTGGTCTTCAGAGACCCTCCCTCCTTCCTGCCTATTTTTTTTTTTTTTACTTTTATGTCAATCTCATGCTTGCTTGACGCCCCCCCTTTTTTTAACTCTATTTTGGTTTTGGTTGGAGGTGGGGTAGTACCCCAACTCTGTCCCCACTCACCTTGCACTGGCATCTCTTGTTGGTGGCTCTGGTCAGAGGTCCCATAGCTTGCCCCTTATGGTGGGGCTCCTGAGGGAGAGTCCAAGATCCACCTACTTGTCCACCTGAGATTTATACTTCCTGGCATCATTCGGCAGAGGTTGTGAGGTACTATGAAGCAATGCTGCACAGGGTTTGACCTTGTGTCAGTTTCCCCACAGCACAGACATGCAGTGACATCAGGGCATGGGCATACATGCTCCCACACATGCTCTGCAAATGTCTGCCACAGCTATCCCCTGTACTTGTGGTTCTGGCTTGTGTACACCCAGCCTTTGCTCGGTATTGCTCAAATGCTGGGTGCCACTATCCCTCCCCCTCAGAGCTGGAGAGCGGTCCCTGGGATGCATATACAACCTCACCTGGCTGGCCATCTGACACTCCCGACTCACTTCCGAATCTGGGTCATCAGCATCACAAGTGGTACCTCTACTGCAATGCTGGCAGGCCAGCTACTCCCCACTGCTTTTGCTACCGCCACTTCTCCAAATATTTCTTTTCAGGGACCTACCACCCTTTCAATGAAGAAATATTTCCTCACATCTCTCCTAATCCCCCAGCTTCATCACATGCCCCTGGTCCTATTGCTCGTTCTTATTTGAAAGAGACTTTCCTTTTGCACTCTGTTAACCCCTGTGAGGGCTTGAAGGTCTCCGTCATGTCACCTCTCTCTCTCTCTCCCCTCTTCTCCAGGGTATACATGTAAAGTCTCTCCTTATAGGGCTCCTTATGCAACCCCAACACCTATTTAGTTGCCATCCTCCTGGATGCCTCCACCTGTCTATATCCATTTTGAGATATGACCTCCAAAACTAGACATAGTACTCCAGATGGGGTCTCACCAGTGGGCAATATAATGGCAACACCACCTCCCTCCTCCTGCTGGATATACTCCATACTATGGACCTCAATATCCCACTAGCCCAATCCACTGCTTTGTCATACTGCCCTGCCACCTGGAAGTCTTCAGATATGATAACCCCAAAGTGTCTTTCCTGTACTTCTCCAGTCATGTTGTATTCAGTGCCTGGGTTTCCGTTCCCAATGATCTTGCACTTTTTGCCATTTTGAACAACAAATGCCCTGCTTTAGACCTGTAACCCCTGGGTGGCGCTATCCCCAGTGTTACACCCCTGCATCACTTCCCTGAACATAGGCTGAGGGGGTTGGGTTCTCTAGTTAATAACATTTTTTAAAATCTTTGCACAGTGCCTCCACTCAGGGTGCTTTACGTGGGTGAGATGGTACTGGGTGTAGCCCCCCGAGCTGCTACACCACTCACGATGACCATTTACCTTCCCCAGACATTCCCCCAATACACAGTTCCTCACATTTTAACATTTTGAATTAAAGGCTCTCCCTAATAATATGTTCACACCGGAATTTCAAAAACAAATAAAATATTTATTTAGGGGGTAATAAAGGGGTTTAGAAACAGGGAGGTGGATTAGAGGTTACCTTATCCTATTTACATATGTACTGAGGTTATTTGGTTTTGCTGGTGAACCCTCCAGCTGGGTGGCAACATACTAATAGGCAAACATAAATCACATTTTGCCATTCGACTTAAGACATCCAGAGCCCTGGCTATCTAGCTGTTGACAAATCAGATGTTAAACATAACTATTATCAATCCCCACACTGGTACCCATCCCAGATACAGTAGAAACCCCGCAATCTCATACTATACTGGTTAACCAGGTACCACAGTTCAAGATGTTGCAGGCCTGGTGGACGTTGCAGCTGGCTGAGGTGGCCAGCTATTGATTTGAGGGTGGGGAGCAACTTGAAAACAGGTTCTAGTAAAGCAGCAAAATTACTATTTACAACCACAGCAGGTATTGCCCTGCACTTTAGCAGACATGACAGGGATGGCCCTTTACTTGCAGACTTCTGAACATTCCAGGACAAGCTACGTGGATTTCACACCAAGAATATTAAGCACAGTATTTGAAACTCCCATCCAATGCAATGAGAGTGATACTTTTGTCAAGCATCCTATATTCATTTTAAACAAGCTCACATCCAGTACTTCATATGCCAAGAAGGTATCCATTCAGCATAGACTGACAGTGACACTTTTATCAAGCATTTAGAAAGTTAGCTACATAGATTCACATTCAGTACTTTATATACCAGATACCATTATTCAGAGGCAAAGTCTCATCCAGCACATCTAGACCTTTCTACACTTATACCAAGTGCTCTCCGATGAAATTCTGTTAAGACACAGGTAAATTCTTCTTCAAAACACTCAAACACTATATGTTGTAGGGCCTCCTGTCCTATGAAGTGGCAAATGTGGATTGGCAGACAGCTCCACAGAGGCAGGACTCTAACCCATAGCTACACAACCAAATTACAACACATTTACATGATTCACCGGCCAGGCATCTTGCTGAACCTGCAATTACGCCATTTGGGCCACAGACAAGATGCATATATCTACTTGAACTAGGCAGTCTCTTACAGGGCTAGTAGCCCAGACTGAGAACTTCAATACTCTAGAATTAACAGCACATATCTGTTAGTGGGGCTTGAGGCCTCCAAGATTACTTGCTTAGCTTCTCCCTTGCACCGAGGAGCACGAGGGTACTCACTCAGGTCCTCCACGGGTCCCATCCACAATCAAAGCATCCTGAAGACTTCTTCAGCTCTCTCACTGCTGAGGTACTCAGTCAGTGCTCTCACTGCTGCTGGACATCTGATCTTCAGTACCCATCTTTCCCCGACATGAGAGGGAGGGTTAGCCTCTGGAGGACATAACTGGCAACCTCCAGACTAGCTGTTGCAGGAACTACAATTACATTTAAGTGGTAACTTTAGCTCAAGAAAATAATAAATGCCCCCTGATAGCTGAAGGGGCTTGGATTAAGTGGCCCAGGCCTGGTGGCATGGCTGGGGCCTGAGACCCACCCCGTGGGGGCTCCCAGCAGGCTGGAGCATGCTCTTGTCCTCTCACTCTGGCAGATCTCTCTCTCACTCTCTCTCTCTCTCTCCAGACAAATTGGCAACATTGTCTCTTTATATGGCTCCTAGCTTGACTCCTGATTGGCAGCAGAGATGGGGTGACAGGTCTCTCGGTGGCTGAGGGACCTGTCAATCAGAACACTCGAGGAACAATTGGGTTGTGGAATTGGCACCTAAGATAATGTCCCTGTAAGTCCCCATAAGCACTTGAGTGCTTACCCATGAGGTGCAGTGAATGTCCCGTAAGTCCTGGCTTTCTATTTCTGACATTCCAATTGGCTGTGCTGCTGGCAATGGCTGTTTAACCCACTGTCCCTTATAGCAGATTAGATACAGTCCTGAACAATATCCTGGAGCAGCCATAAAAAAGTAACTATTTGCCCCAAATGCCCCACAGTTCTGTAGCTTAAAGGCTGTATTTGCAGTCACTACACAGTTGAAGAATGTGGCTCCTTTAGTTTTTCTGTTGCTACTGCACTTAGCAAGCTCCCCCTGCATCAGCTGACAGACTGACACACAAGAGTCCCAGTTGCTGGTAAATCCAGGGAAAAGCAGTTATTCTAGAGTTAGACACTTTCCCCCACATAAACAATAAATCCCCATATGCAGCAAGCAGTTTTCAACATTTAAAACATTGATTTCCTTTACTTTTCGGCCAAAGCCGAACATAGCGACCCTGGAGGCAGCCAAGCACACAGTTATTATTTATTCAGATGACTGGGACCCTTCTCAGGCATACTTAAAAGGAACCCCCAGTCAAACTCTTTCAATTTTGAGACAAGCGTTCTCCTAGCAGGTTGTCCATGGTCACCGGGTCCCAAATAGGTGAAAGGGATCTCGAGACCCACAGGACCGTCCTTGAGGTGACCAAAAAGTGAGCGGTTTCACATCAAAGGTGCTTTGCACACTATCGCGACTCCCGCTGCTCTAGAGGCAGCACTTTCACAGAGGGAGCTAGCGGTCGGTGTTTTAAGCCCAAGGGGCTGACTTTCAATCAGCCTGAGGGTTGGTGCACTCAGGAGGACAAACAGGACTGGAGCCAGAAAAATTAGGAGGTCAAAATGGGAGAGGTCCGGAGACAGCAGGAGGAGGACAGAAGGACAGGGCTAAGGTAGCCCTGGCAGGCATTTCTAGGAGTTCCCATTTGCAAGGGAGTTACACTCTGCTGTGGCAACAGACCTTGGCGTCCGTGCCAAGGGTGTCTCAAACCGGGCACACAAGGGTACCATCATACAATAACTATTAACATTTGAAAAACATTATGTGCTAGCTGGGGCATATGGCTTCCTAGTTGACACTGGTTACCGAACATCCTGATCTTGACAAATGCATCCTATTCTAAATCAGTAAAACATTTTATTTTAACCACTGGGAGCATTGCCAGATGTTAAATTATGCAGGGGTTTAATAAACGGATTTTCAGTTACAAAAACATACATGGCGTAATTCTACTTTTGACGACAAGGGGGCACACTCCACTACCTTCACAGAGCCAGCAGTGAACAGGCTTAGGGAGTTTTGGCGCCAAAATACATTTTTTGCAGATAGGCAATGGCAGCCATTATAGAGGGTCTCCACGCATACAAAAATGGGGGGGGGGTCCATGCTGGTTTGGCTCGTGGCATAAAACATAATCCCAGCGGTGAGCTTCCATGTGTAACCCTTGGGTGGTGCTATCTCCAGTGTTACACCCCTGCATCACTTCCCTGAACATAGGCTGAGGGGGTTGGGCTCTCTAGTTAACATTTTTTAAAACGTTTCCACAGTGCCTCCACTCAGGGTGCTTTACGTGGGTGAGATAGTACTGGGTGTAGCCCCCTGCGCTGCTACACTACCCACAATGACTATTTACCTTCCCCAGACATGCCCCCAATACACAGTTTAACATTTTGAATTAAAGGCTTTCCCTAATAATGTGCTCACACCAGAATTTCAAAAACAAATAAGATATCTATTTAGGGGGTAGTAAAGGGGTTTGGAATCAGGGAGGTGGATTAGAGGTTACCTTATCCTATTTCCATATGTACTGAGGTTATTTGGTTTTGTAGGTGAACCCTCTAGCTGGGTGGCTACATACTAATAGGCAAACATAAATTACATTTTGCCATTCGACTTAAGACATCCAGAGCTCTGGCTATCTAGCTGTTGACAAATCAGATGTTAAACATAATTATTATCAATCCCCACACTGGTACCCATCCCAGATACAGTAGAAACCCCACAATCTTATACCATACTGGTTAACCAGATACCACAGTCCAAGATGTGGCACACCTGGTGGACTTTGCAGCTGGTTGAGGTGCCCAACTGTTGATTTGAAGGTGGGGGAAACTTGAAAACAGGTTCTTCTAAAGCAGCAAAATAACTATTTACAACCACAGCAGGGATTGCCCTGCACTTTAGCAGACATGGCAGGGATTGCCCTGTACTTACAGTCCCTTTCAACATAATGAGAGTGATACTTTTGTCAAGCATCCTATACTCAATTTAAACAAGATCACATCCAGTACTTTATATACCAAGAAGGCATCCATTCAGTATAGACTGACAGCAACACTTTTATCAAGCATCTAGAAAGTTAGCTACATGGAGTCACAGCCAGTACTTTATATACCAGATACCATATTTCAGAGACAAAGTCTCATCCAGCACGGTTAGACCTTTCTACACTTATTGCAAGCACTCTCAGATGAAATTCTGGTAAGGCAAAGGTAAATTCTTCTTCAGAACACTCAAACACAATATGCTCTAGGGCCTCCTGTCCTATGAAGTGGCAGACATGGACTGGCAGACAGCTCCTCAGAGGCAGGACTCTAACACATAGCTACACAACAAATTACAGCACATTTACATGATTCACTAGCCAGGCATCTTGCTGCACCTGCGATTTAGTCATTTGGGCCACAGACAAGATGCATCTATCTGCTTGAACTAGGCAGTCTCCTATGGGGTTAGTAGCCCAGACTAAGAACTTCAATAGTCTAGAATTAGCAGCACATATCTGTTAGTGGGGCTTGAGGCCCCCAAGATTACTTGCTTAGCTTCTCCCTCGCACCGAGGGGTACGAGGGTACTCACTCAGGTCCTTCACTGGTCTCATCCACAATCTAAAGCATCCTGAAGACTTCTTCTGCTCTCTCATCGATGAGGTACTCAGTCAGCGCTCTCACCGCTGCACGATGTCATGTGGTCTGGTCAGCGCTCTCACTGCTGCTGGACATCTGATCTTCAGACCGCATCTTTCCCTAACGTGGGAAGGAGGGCTAGCCTCTGGAGAACATAATTGGCAACCTCCAGACTAGCTGTTGCAGGAACTACAATTACATTAAAGTGGTAACTTTAGCTCAAGAAAATAATAAATGCCCCTTGATAGTTGAAGGGGCTTGGATTAAGTGGCCCAGGTCTGGTGGCATGGCTGGGGCCTGAGCCCCACCCCGTGGGGGCTCCAAACAGGCTGGACCCTGCTCTCCTCCTCTCACTCTGGCAGATCTCTCTGTCTCTCTCTTTCCCTCTTTCTAGACAAACTGGCAACATTGTCTCTTTATAGGGTTCCTGGTTCGACTCCAGATTGGCAGCAGAGATGGTGTGACAGGTCTCTAAGTGGCTGAGGGACCTGTCAATCAGAACACTCAATGCACAATTGGGTTGTGGAATTGGCGCCTAAAATAATATCCCTGTAGGTCCCCATAAGCAGTTGAGTGCTTACCCTTGAGGTACAGTGAATGTCCCACAAGTCCTGGCTTTCTATTTCAGGCATTCCAATTGGCTGTGCTACTGGCAATGGCTGCTTAACCCACTGTCCCTTATAGCAGATTAGATACAGTCCTGGACAATGCCCCGGTGCAGAAAGAAGTAATTATTTGCCCAAAATTCCCCACAGTTCTGTAGCTTAAAGGCTGTACTTGCAGTCGTTACACAGCTGGAGAATGTGACTCCTTTAGATTTCCTGTCTCTACTAAACTTAGCAAGCTCTCCCTGCAGCTGACAGACTGAAGTCCAAGATGTTGCAGGCCTGGTGGACGTTGCAGCTGGTTGAGGTGGCCGGCTATTGATTTGATGATGGGGGCAACTTGGAAACAGGTACTTGTAAAGCAGCAAAATAACTATTTACAACCACAGCAGGGATTGCCCTGCACTTTAGCAGACATGGCAGGGATTGCCCTGTACTTACAGACTTCGGAACATTCCAGGACAAGCTATGTGGATTTCACATCCAGAACATTCAGCACAATATTTGAAAGTCCCATCCAATGCAATGAGAGTGATACTTTTGTCAAGCATCCTATATTCAATTTAAACAAGATCACATCCAGTACTTTATATACCAAGAAGGCATCCATTCAGTATAGACTGACAGCGACACTTTTATCAAGCATCTAGAAAGTTAGCTACATGGAGTCACATCCAGTACTTTACATATCAGATACCATTATTGAGAGGCAAAGTCTCATCCAGCACGGTTAGGCCTTTCTACACTTATGGCAAGCGCTCTCAGACAAAATTCTGGTAAGACACAGGTAAATTCTTCTTCAGAACATTCAAACACAATAAGCTCTAGGGCCTCCTGTCCTATGAAGTGGCAGACATCAATTGGCAGACAGCTCCATGGAGGCAGGGCTCTAACTCATAGCTACACAAAAAATTACAGAACATTTACATGATTCACCAGCCAGGCATCTTGCTGCTACTGCGATTTAGCCATTTGGGCCACAGACAAGATGCATCTATCTACTTGAACTAAGCAGTCTCCTACGGGGTTAGTAGCCCAGACTGAGAACTTCAATACTCTAGATTAACAGCACATATCTGTTAGTGGAACTTGAGGCCCCCAAGATTAATTGCTTATCTTCTCCCTAACACTGAGGGGTACACGGGTACTCATTCAGGTCCTCCATGGGTCTCATCCATAGTCGAAAGCATCCAGAAGACTTCTTCAGCTCTCTCATTGCTGAGGTACTCGGTCAGCGCTCTCACCGCTGCATGATGTCATCTGGTCTGGTCAGCACTCTCACCACTGCTGGACATGTGATCTTTGGTCCACATCTTTCCCCGATGTGGGAGGGAGGGCTAGCCTCTAGAGGAGGTAACTGGCAACCTCCAGACTAGCTGTTGCAGGAACTACAATTATATTTAAGTGGTAACTTTAGCTCAAGAAAATAATAAATGCCCCCTGATAGCTGAAGGGGCTTGGATTAAGTGGCCCAGGTGGTGACATGGCTGAGGCCTGAGCCCCACCCCATGGGGGCTCCCAGCAGGCTGGGGCCTGCTTTCCTCCTCTCACTCTGGCAGATATCTCTCTCTTTCTCTCTAGACAAACTGGTAACGTTGTCTCTTTATAGGTCTCCTAGCTCGACTCCCGATTGGCAGCAGAGATGGGGTGACAGGTCTCTAAGTGGCTGAGGGACCTGTCAATCAGAACACTCGAGGCACAATTGGGTTGTGGAATTGGAGCATAAAATAATGTCCCTGTAAGTCCCCATAAACACTTCAGTGCTTACCCATGAGGTGCAATGAATGTCCCACAAGTCCTGGCTTTCTATTTCTGGCATGCCAATTGGATGTGCTGCTGGCAGTGGCTGCTTAACCCACTGTCCCTTATAGCAGATTAGACACAGTCCTGAACAATGTCCTGGAGCAGCCAGAAAGAAGTAATTATTTTCCCCAAATGCCCCACAGTTCTGTAGCTTAAAGGCTGTACTTGCAGTCATTACACAGTTGAAGAATGTGACTCCTTTAGTTTTCCTGTCGCTACTGCACTTAGCAAGTCCCCCTGCAGCTGACAGACTGACACACAAGAGTCCCAAGTGCTGGTAAATCCAGGGAAAAGCATTTATTCTACGGTTAGATACTTTGCCCCACACAAATAATAAATCCTCATATGCAGCAAGCAGTTTTCAGCATTTAAAACATTGGTTTCCTTTACTTTTTGGCCAAAGCCGAACATAGCGACCCTGAAGGCAGCCAAGCACACAGTTATTATTTATTCAGATGGCCGGGGCCCTTCTCAGGCATACTTAAATGCAGCTCCAGTCAAACTCTTTCAATTTTGAGACAAGTGGTCCCCCAGCAGGCTGTCCATGGTCATCAGGTCCCAAATAGGTGGAAGGGATCCCGAGACCCACGGCACAGTCCCTGAGGCGACCGAAAACTGAGCAGTTTCGCATTAAAGGTGCTTTGTACAGCAACTCGACTCCTGCTGCACTGAAGGCAGCACTTTCACAGCGGGAGCTGGTGGTTAGCGTTTTAAGCCCCAAGGGGCTGACTTTCAATTGGGCTGAAGGTTGGGACACTCAGGAAGGCAAACAGGACCTGGGAAGTCTGAAAAATTTAGAAGGTCAAAACTGGAAAGGTCCGGGAGACAGCGGGAGGAAGACAGAAGGACAGGGTTAAGGTAAGCCCAGGCAGGCATTTCTAGGAACCCCCATTTGCAAGAGGGTTAGTGACCACTCCTCAAGTTTCCCTAGATCCCTTCTCATTCTCTTCACCCACTCCTAAGTGTCTACCCTGTTGCAGATTTCAGTATTATCTGCAAAAGCCATACCTTCCTTTCCAGTTTCTTAGGAATGTGACTTATGAAGAAACTGAACAGGATCATTCCCACTACTAAGCCCAGTGGCACCCCCGGTCTCTCCTTCATCATTTGAGTGAATGTCATTTACTACCATCCTCTGTCTCCTCTCTGTTAACTAGTTTCTAACCCAGTTCAACACTTTGGATCCTACCCACAAGCTGCTCAGTTTCTTTATGAGCCTCTTGTGCAGCAAATTGTTGAAGGCATTGCTGAGGTCCAGATAGGTCATGCCCTCTGTCTTCCCTTGATCTGTTTCCCTGGTCGCCAAGTCAAACAAATCCATCAGATTCATTTGGTATGACCTTCCCCCTGTTAATACATGCTACCTGTGGTCCTACAGCCCATTGGATTCAAGACACTCAGCCATTCTTGCCTTTAGCAGGGTTACCATTAATTTCCCCACCACTGATATAAGACTGACCGGCCTATAGTTGCTAGCCTCCTCCCTGCTGTTGCTGTTTTGCAGAAGGACTACACTGAGTCTTCTCCAGTCCCCTGGAACCATGCCTATTTCCAGTGAGCTGTGGAAAAAGGCTGTCATTGGGCAGCTGGCACCTCCCTGAGTTCTTTTAGAGCTCATGGGTATATCTCATCCAGTCCCATGGCTTTGTTTACCTTTAGAACTGCAAGTTCCTCCTGGACTCTTTCTTCTGAAAATGAACTTGTGTCTACCCCCTGTTCCTGCTACTCCCTGGTGATCTGTTCCCCCTCCCTCCACTATGAAGACTGAGCAGAAGTACCTGATCAGGATGTCTGCTTTTTCTTGGTCCTCTTCTGTGCCGTGTCCCCCTTTTGCCATTTTAGTTCTCACTGTTCCTTCTCTTGCATTCCTCTTCTAACTTATGTATCTAAAGAAAGTCTTATCCACCTTAGTGAGTGCTCTGGTGATTTTTCCTCTGTCTACGCATTTGCTCCACTTTACTAGGTATACCTCCCTGTCCTCCTTCCTTTGTATTTCTTATACCTTCTAAATGCCACCCATTTTTTCTTCACCACCTTTGCCACTTTCTTAGAGAACCATAGCAGTCCCTTTTCTTCTTCTACTTTTATTCAATTTCTTCACGCAAATATTAGTTGCTTTAGTTATACCCTCCCTAATTTTTTACCCACTCTGCCACCACCCCTCCCTGGCAATCCCCCTTTCAGGCAGTTTAAGAGGCAGTCCCCCAGGTTTTTAAGATGTGCCCTCCTAAAGTCCAAAACCCTTGTCCTTGTGTGTTTGGCCTCTGTTTCTGTCTTAGTGTTAAACAACACTATATGGTGGGGACTGCCCACTGGAACTTCTGCAACACTGCCCCTGTTTGTAATAACTAGGTTCAGCACTACCCCATCCCTAATGGGTTCTTTGACTAGCTTCCTGAGAAAAGTCCCCTGTAGCGAGTCAAGAATTACCCTTATCCTTGCAGAAGCTGCAGCTGGAAGGCTCCACTCCACATCCAGCAGACTGAAATCACCATCTAGTGGCACCTTTCCCTTGCTCACCATTCTGATAATGGTTTCCCCAAGTGCCGTATCCATCTCCTCTCCCTGTGCTGGAGACCTGTACACTACTCTGGTGCAGACAGCATCCCCCAGAGCCTGTCTCTAGAATAACCCAAAGCACCTCCTGCCCTTCCTTTTCTTCCGGTGCCCTGTGCCTCCATGGCCTTGATTCCCTTCCTCACATATAAAACAATCCCTCCTTCTCACCCCAGGAATCCCTTGGTATGCTTGACTAGTGCAGTTATGCCAGCTGGGTTCCAGCTGCCCCAGAGGTGCAGTTATGCTAATGATGCCAGCCGAATTAGCTAGTCAGGTTGTAATCGAGAGTGCTGCCTGCAGGTGCTGGTGTACTCAGTTAGATTAATTTCTCTGTTGACTTGACAAGTCTGCCCCAGAGCTCTCTCTTTAGACCGTCACTTGAAGAGTTTATTTTATTTTAGCTGTGATTTATTTCATTTTGAGCTGTTTTAGAGTGTTTTAGTAAGTTTTTAGTGCTTTTTGTGTGTTTTCAGCAGTTCCTAAGTTCCCAGGATCTGTGGAGTCTCCTCCTTTTTCCACATTCCTGTTCTTTTTGGTTTTTGCTTATACTTTTTGCCTCCTGTGAGTGTACCTGGGCTGGTCAGCCACCTTGGGATCCATCCACCATCTGGGTGTCTGCACTCCCTAGAGGTCACGCCGAATTCCCCTGCAGCTTGCCCCCTGCAGCGGGGTGGCAGGGAGTCCCGATACTCACCCTCTCTCACAGATCCAGATAGGCGCCTTCTAAAGCCAGTACCTCTGGATGACCCTCAAGCTGCTCCACCCAAGACACACACTTCCTCCTCCATTTTTTTGTTGTTTACTCCCCCGGAGTTGAGTGCATGCAAGGATGCAGATGGAAGGGAGCGGGCACACAACCTCACATGCTCCTTCCTGGTGTCTGCCCCAGATTCCACCCCAATGTACACCGCAGTGCCCTGTCCCCCAGCCTCCATCAGGGGGCAACCAGGTGCTGACTGTTGTGGACCCCCTTCCCCAGAGAAGGATTACAGTCTGACGGATGCTCGATCCTTCTCCTGCCCTGCCAACCCCTGGTGTCCCCTGCTCATTCCCGAGCATAGCTTGCTGGCATGGCACGAGGTAAGGTGACCAGCACTTCAGCCCTCAGCCCTCAGCACCACCAGCTCCCGTTCTTTTTTTTGACTAAAAAATACTGCTTCCAAGGTAAAAATTCCACAGATTTTTTATTTTACTATTATTTTTTCCACAGGTACCTATTTTTAAAGCAGTTCTGTGATTCTTTATTTTACCTCTACTGGGAGCCATTTTTTTTCCACGGCTCCCCAGTGCTTGGATCCTTTTCTATTTTCTTTTTGGGAACAACATTTCCTGTGTCTTCTGACAAACTGGCAGTCAGATAGACCCCAAAACAAGACTGATCCCTTTGTTCTTTCCAAATTACTGAAGCCTTTATGTTTAGGACAAGCAGACTACCACAAACCTCATCTATATATTTTGGGCCAGTCACTGTTTTTCTGTCTGTGAGCTTTATATTTTCACTTGCTCAAAAACAATAAGAAATCAGCCATAAGGCTGGAAATTATGGTTTCTCAGTCTGAGTCACCCTCTGTTAAAAATTCAGAAGAGGGGTCCTTCTCTCATCAAAAGTCGAAAGACAGGTCTTCCACGGACCCTATAGAAAATAGGTCTGATAAAAATAATAATGACCAAGCCAAACAAAAAATATATTCACAGCAAGCCCCTGATTCAGGGCCTGCTGAAAGGAAACAAAAAGAAAAACATATTATTGCCCCTCCGTCTGAAAAGCAAAGAGAGACGCCACTGTTACAACAAGATATTCCCTCCGTGCAGGAAATGGCAAAGGCTTAGCAACTATTCCAAACTTTTCAGGCTGTGGGCTCTCTTCTGGGTGCCCCAGCTGGTCCTGCTACATCTATCCCCTCTGACCCTGGTCTTGGCCAGGGCTTTTTCTGTGACAGGGGAGATGATGAAGAAGAGGGTGCTGAGGATACTCCTGACCAAAAAAGTGGCGCTCTTTCCCATGACCAGGAGGATTTTTCCTCTTATTTTACCTTTGTCCAGCACATGGTGGCACTCTTGACCTTTCTATTCAAGAGTCCACCAAGGAGGATGAGGAGGCAGACATTTTGGATATGATTGGTCTCCCTCCTCCTTAAAAGCTGTTCCTTCCAATCCTTAAGTCCCGCCGCACGGCAACTTTCAAACTTTCCAGAATCCCACATCCATATCGGGGTGGATAAGAAAATAGAGAAAAAGTACCAGCTAGATAAATCCAGTGCTGAGTACCTTTACATACATCCAGATCATGAAGGAGTAATGCAAGCTGCAGCTTGTGACAAAGCAAAGGTGCCTCTTCCTTCCCTGCCTCCAGAAAAAGAATTCAAAAGACTGGATGCCATGGGTGAGAAATCTTACACCACAGCCTTACCACTGCTTCACCTCTGTACTTACATGGCATACACAGCTGGATACCAAAAGGCTCTCTGGAGCTCTGTTCTAGTTATCAGCCAGCAAGCAACAGAAAAAGTGTTTCAGGAACTGGCAGAAACTGTTAAAACTGCCTTAGAAGCCACAAAATGTCAGTTTCATATGGCTATAGATGCCAATGACACGGCATCTAGAGCTATGGCTCAAGCCATCTCTCTCAGATGGTTTGCTTAGTTGAGGACTACCAATCTTGCCCAGGACACCCAAACTAAAGCTATTGACTTCCCCTGTGAGAATAATTCTCTTGTTGGGGACACAACAGATACATACATGAAAAAGGTGGAGGAATACAAAACCATCTATCAGATCAATGCAGCTAAGGAGAAACCCTCTACCTCCTACAGACCTCCAAAGTGGGGGAAGAGGTAGGGGTTACTGTCCCAGGGCCTTCTACCATATGCCATTGCTCATGCCCTTGGATTACTCTCAGATGAGAGAATTATTTAGGGAAAGAGGTAGAAGGGCTCAGAAGTGTACTGACCCATTGTAGTCCACCGGTGGAGGAGGGTTGTACAGTGGATATGGATAGTGAGGAGGAGGAGGAGAGTACCAGTACACCAATGGAAGAGGCTGCATGGGGTACCCTGACATCGTTCCAGCAGGTGTTGACTGGGGATCCCTAGGAGCGCCAGTGGGCAAAGGCTGTGGCACAGGCTGGGGCTGAGGTGAAGACAGTTGGAGCGTCGTTGGTGCGGGTGCCGTGGTAGCCGACATTGGCCTAACAGGTGAAGGCTGTCATCAGTCTGGTGAAGCAGCCGAAGTAGGCCCAGAGGCAAAGTTGGTGCCTGTGGGGGTGTTCCTCCAAGGTGGGAGCAGAGGCATCACCTGGAGTGAAAGTGAGGCAAGAGCTTGCTCTAGGTGATGCCTGAAAGGACTAGTGCCAGCCCCAGAGTAGGGGATCGACAAAGGCAACACCTTGACTGGGGATGTGCTGAGCAGAGTTCCAATGCCAGAGGTGCCAGCCCAGTTGAGCCACCTGGCTGAGGACCTGTGGGAACTAAGAGCCTGAGATTCAGGGGCTGGGGGGTGGAACAAAGTCTGCTGCCCCAAAGAGCCACCTACTTGACCACAAATGAGGGTGGGCGGCACGCCCAGTGGCAACCTGGAGGGATAGAGAGGGCTGCCAAGGCCAGAGGGCCTGACCCCATGGGAGGAAGACCCAGAGGCAGAAGCCAGTTTATGTGATGACCATGACTGAGAGGCTGACTGAGAATGGTTCTAGTGCTTGCCAGTAGTTGTGCTTCCTGTGGACTTCTTCTCCTGGGAGAAGAAAATTATGAAGACCGGAGGCTGGGGAGGTGGAGGAAGTCTTAGCCTGGAAGCTTCTTCCCATCATGGCTAATTTCTCTTGAAGCAGGTAACTTTGGACGGTCTATGAGTAGTATCTCCATATGGCCTGGTTAAAGTCCTGGCACTGCTTACAAGCCTTGGTGTCATGGTTGGGGCCTGGGAAGAGCAGGCAGGAAGATGAGGCTAGGGCAGAAGACATAAACAAGGTGGTAGAAACACCAAAAATTGACGTTAAAATACTCTGAAAAGAAATCGTGGGTAATGCATGAAGAAAATGTTGGTCAACTGAAGCAGGCATCCATGGAGGTCTGGTGTGCATAGGTTGATGGCGGGGAAAGAACTGGGGGTAGGTCTGGGGGACCGCCATTTTTATAGGATAGGTGGACATCAGTGTGCTGATGTCGGTCGGGGTGGTCCCCCATGGTAGACTGTTAGCTAAAAGTTTTCCATGTGTTCCTGGTGCCTGGTGGCTTCAGTCCTACCAGTGTTGCCTGCTGCCAGACCCCCCTTGAAGTAAGATTTCAGTATTCTTAAATGCATTTCAGGATACAGTATTATGTTTCAGTTCTACAGAAATGCACAAAAAAAAAAAGAACAAACAAATATACTGTTTTGCCTGATGTTTCAGTGCTACAGTATATTACTGACAACACGTTTTAACCCTCTGGACATTTGCACATTGTGCAAGTTGCACGTACTGTCTGTGGAATGAGGTATCTGCAGAGAAAGGGCCTATGCAAACTTTTACAGATACTATGCTTAATTATATAATGATGGTACTTTGCATTTTGTTTTGTTTTTTGCATCAGTGAACTGACATGCACTCTGCTCTGTGACCTTAGATGGGTTGGATATATTCCAGTATAACAAAATCTGGAAAAATGATATGATCAATCACCACCATGTCTTGCATAACCACACTTGTCTGCAACTCTTCCCAAAACAGATGTGATGAGTTTGACCTGTTGGTGGGGATCTTATCTTGGAGATGCTAGCCTGGACCATTCATATAGGGATTATTAGAGAAGGAAGTCCTGATGTGCATGCCATTGTGGAGCTTGACATACTGGGCGTTAAAAGTGTCAGAGGGCTTCGGGAAGGGGGTGACATTGTAGCAGATAGATTTTCAAGGGTACTGTGAGTTAATCCTGCCAGTGGACCTGGTGATGTTGAATCACGGGCACTAGGTCAAAGGTGTTTCATGAATATATGTGTGTTATTGAAGGAAGTCTCCAGCACACAACTAATGGATGAACTCAGATTAAAAAGAATAATTGTACAAAAACAGCAAATTTTTAAAATTGAACATAAACCTCTTTTTGTTTTATTAGTTTTTTTTTGTGATCAGATGTGCTTTTTTTGTAATTAAAAGTTTATTATGCATTTCAAAATTTTAACTGATATACACATCCGCAAGCATTACCACAAGTCCTGGCTGGGATTGCTCCCATAGATGCATGGACTATTGGATGATGTCTTAACAAGTCTGATAATTTATTGAACATACCAAAGTATCCTGAGATAATAAAACCAGTGTAAATGATAACTACTCTTATGATCATTCTAATCATATTGCTATAATATAACAAAACTCACATTTAACAGTTCACCATGTTAGTCAAGTTAAACAACAAATTCCAAAGAAATACAAAATCATACATGCCCCCATAATACAAAGCATCATGGGCTGCATATGCAATTCACCACAAACATTATACTGGTTCAACTTTAAGCAGAAATGCATGGTACCAAAAGGCCTCTCACACAGTTTGCGAAGGGTGACAACGGAAGACACAGACACATGTTTCGTCCTACCAGGACTCATCAGTGTGCCTCGTCTGTTTGACACCCCAGTGGAATGAATCAGCTACCCTAAGATGGTCTATCTAGGTTATGCTGTGGTGAACTCAAAACAAAAAACAAGTTAAAGACAAAGAACCTCAGCTCGCAAACACTGAGGGCAATGGTTACCCCTAAAGGGTATTGGCTGGAAGCCAAGTTTCAAAGAAATACAAAACCACACATGCCCCCATAATACATTTATGTACTTATGTAAAGTAGGAACTTATGTTAAGTAGGATCCCCAGATAGTCATAAATTCCAAATAAGAATGTTTCACACTAGTTGATCTACTAACCATGTACTCTTTTATAGTAGTCAGTTCACCTAAACTCCAGTTCAAGCACCCTGTACAATGTGTGTTAGTTAGAGATGTGAAAAGGCCTCTGTTTACTGGGTCTAAGTTACAGTAGGTTGGAGTTCCTTTG
This sequence comes from Neoceratodus forsteri, assembly GCA_016271365.2. Lineage (NCBI taxonomy): Eukaryota > Metazoa > Chordata > Ceratodontiformes > Ceratodontidae > Neoceratodus > Neoceratodus forsteri. Next base: position 810,137,885 of record CM028129.1, on the reverse strand, counting down.
TGACCAGGGCATCAGGACTGATTAGGAGAGTACAATTGCAATTGTTTTTTTTTTTTAACCAGGTGAGACACACTAAGCTGAAAGCTTGTTTACAGGTGCAACCTGGGAGCACAGGGAAGTTAAGTGACTTGCTGAGGGTCATAAAGTATGCAAGTGGGGGCTGTGGGATTAAAATCCAGGTCTCCAGATTTGCAGCTCAGAGCCTTAAACCACTGTGCTATACTGACTCCTGAGAGTGTTTGTGGCCCCTTGTTTCCTTGAAGTGGGATTAGTTGGATGTTTACCCTAAGAGAGGGGAGAAAGCATGCTGGCGAGATTTCACAATATTGGGAGGATAAGTAGGATCCCCAAATAGTCAAATAGGTTGCCATTCTATTTTAGGTAACATGAAGGACTCTCTCATAGCTTGCTGACTTGCCCAGTTCTATTAGCCATTCTTGTGGGGATAGGGGTGTCTGTTCCTTCCAGTGTCACAGAAGTATTCTGTTGGTGGTGACTAATGCTCCTAAGAGCCATTTCTTTCCCCCAGTTTTCAGACCCACATCTTGTGAGGACATTGGGTATAGGCCTAACATTACTACAGTCAATGTTACATTGACCTTATGGGACAGGAGTTTTGTTACAGATGTTACGTGTTTCATCCCAGAAATGTTTGAGAGTTTTGCAAGACATGCAGGATGTGGGTAATTGTCCCTTTATGTTCCTGAAATCTCCAGCATTTATCAGTGGGAGACAGTCCCCACTCAAGGGAGTCCTATGCCATCTGTGCAGAACTTTAAAATGGACAAATTGATTTTGTGTGTCTTTGATGGCCAATTGGGTATTTGTCCAACAGTCACACCAGAGGTGTGGTGTAATCTTCTTTCCCAGTTCTTCTGCCCACCTTTGCTTGACCCTTGTGGAGGGGTATGGGGAGAGAGTGAGTAGGTGTTGGTGAATGAGGGAACTTTTTACAGACTTTCCTTTCCCCATCCATAGAATAACATCTAATTTATTCTGTTTTTATCCCCTGAAGTTTTGCCCTAGAATCTTCTGGAAAGCATGCCTTATCTGGAGGTCTGGAGGTATCTCCAGTGTTGTTGCTTAGTGAGGCCACACTCGTGCTGGAGCTAGGCAGAACTTTTTAGGGTATCTAGGGATTTATGTATTATGTCTTGCAGATAGCTGATACCTATTTCTGCCCACTGTTTTCCCTCTATAGGTTTTCCATCTATACATAACCTTGGATTATTCCAGAGAGGAAAGAATAAGGCCTTCTCTGGAGCCTAGTTGCTCATTTTTATATGTTTTTTCCAAGTTTGACTTGTGTGGGTCATAGTAGGCAGCAAGGGGTTTCTTTTTTGTAAGGAGGCAAATGGAATTATTTTAACAAGTGGTCCCTCTGCTATGGAGGCTTCACATCCCATGTGGGAAGATAGGTCTGTGTACTCCATGGTGCAGTCTGTGCTAGCTGCAGCAGATTTTGGGCCATTGTTCGGTACTAGAAATCTTGGAGTTTAAGCCCTTCCTTCCTTAGGTCCCTTGTGAGTTTGGGTCAGCTGATCTGTTTAGATCCTGAGCCCCAGAAGAAATTCTTCATTTTAGTATGAAGTATTTTAATTATTTTTTGGTCTATCAGAAAAGAAAGGTTATCTAGGACATATTGGAACTTAGGGGCCACCTTCATTTTGAAGGCATGCACCCTCCAGAACAAGAGATGTGCAGCAATTCCCATCACTTAAGATTCTTCTCAGTATTGTCTATTAAAGGTTTTAGGTTGTCCCAACCCAATTGTGTGAAATTCCAATGAAATTTAATTCCTAGATATTTTACATATTGTTCAGTATGATGCAGGCCTCACAGATACTGTGGATCTTTAATTATACGAGCTGTGGATGCAAGAAACTGAGATTTTGCTATATTTAATCTGTATCCAGAAAGTTGACTGTATTGGCTTATCAAGCTCAGTAAATTGGATATAAACATGGCAGCTTCGGTTAGTTTTAACTTAATGTGATCCGCATAAGCCAGTGTTTTACACTGCTCTCCCATTGTTATTCTCTATATTTGAGGCCAATCTAATGTCTTGCAAAAGGGGTTCCAGAGCCAGAATGAATAATAGGGGAGACAAAGGATAGCCCTGCCAGGTTCCTCTTTCCAGTTTGAAAGGGGAAGATGTTTTGCCAATAGTAATTACCTCTGCTGAGGCCCTGTTATATAGGACCCGGACCCAAGACCTTAAAATTGGGCCTATGTTGAAAGTGGCCAGGGAGGCAAACAGATACTTTCATTCAACCCTGTCAAATGCCTTTTTGACTTCCAAGGAGAGGAGAACCCTCAGATGGTTAGGGGACTTGGATTTCCAAAGGAGGTTGATAAGTCATTTAGTGTTACCCATGCCTCTGCATCCTGGAACAAAGCCTACTTGGTCTCTGTCCACCAGGTCAGTGATTATATCTTTTAATTTAATAGCCATGGTTTTTGCAAAGGCCTTACAATCTGCTGTGATTAGGGAAACTGGACAGTAACTGTTGCAGAGGGAAGTGTCCTTCCCTGGTTTAGGCAATAAAGAGATATGGGCAGTTCTCATGGATGCAGGAAGGATTTCTGTCTCATTAGCTTCTGTAAGGGCCACTGTGAGTGGGGATAGGATAACATCCTTGAAAGCATTCCGGAATTCAGCTGGGAAACCGTCTCCCCCATGGCTTTCCCAGCAGGCATGGTGCTCAGAGCTGCTTTCAGTCCCCCCTGTTCTGAGGACCTGTCCAACCACTTTAATTTCTCCGTGGTTAAGACTGGCAACTGCAGCCTGTCAAGGAAATCATGTAACTCTCTTTTTGTGGGTTGCGCTTCGCTTGTGTAGAGTGCGCTAAAGAAGGTATGAAATTCCCTGTAAATGGCCTCCTCTGCCCTTGCAAGCTTCCCATCTCCTTTAGTTGTAGAAAGGATTCTGGATTGCTCCTGTCTTTTTTTTTAATTGGTATGCCAGGAGGCATCCTGGTTTCTCACCAGATTCCCAGAAGGATTGGCATAGCCAAAAGAGTGTGTATTTTGCCTTGCAATGTAGATACAGTATGTGTTAATCTTGTATTGGAGTCCTGTTATGTCAACTAGACAGTGACCAGCTGCAATGGAATTGGCTCTGAACTTTTGTTCAAGATCTTTTAGTTGTTTCTGACTATCTGCCAGATATTTTATACTAATCTTGCAGAGGTAAGAGGTGTAGCTAATACATCTCCCTCTCAGGTAGGCCTTGAGTACATCCCACCATATAGCCGCTGAGGTGTCCTCTAATTTATTAACCTGAGAGAAGCTGATGACATCTTTCCTTAGGCTAGCACAGAACCCTGCATCTTTGAGGGTAGAAGTAATAAACCACCATCTGCTTCTGCTCCCTTGTGGTGCTGTAGTGTGTAGACAGGTAAAGGAGAAAGGTGTGTGGTCAGAGATGACTATTGTACCTATTTTGGCATCTGTCACATTACCTGGCCAAGCTCCAAGTGTGAGCCATGGGTCTATCCAAGAAAAGGTTGTGTGTGGCATGGAGAAAAAGGAGTAGTTCCTCTCCATGGAGTAGATTAACCTCCAAACGTCCATCAAACATAGTTCTGTTGTTAAGTCTTGGAGTGCCTATGAGGCAAGAGACTGGCTGCCAGTGGGGACCCTGCTTTTATCTAAGAAGTCATCTAGTGTGGTGTTCATGTCCCCTCCCACTATCGCCTTCCCATTCTGCTTTTCCAAGAGCCATTGTGTAAGTGTCTGATAAAAGGTAGCCTATACACTGATTGGGCCATAAACATTAGCGAGTGTTACTTCATGACCTGACAGGGTCCCTTGTACAATGACATATCTTCCTTCTGGGTTCATAAGAACCTCTGTCACTGGAAGGTACATTTTGTGAATGAGTGTAGCTACTCCCCGCTCTTAGTAGTATAAGTAGAACTGAAAACTTGAAAAACCCAGTTTTGTTTTAAGCTTATGGGCTTTAGCTTTGGATAGATGTGTTTCTTGTATGAAGGCCACCCCCACCCTGCCTTTCTTTTTTTTTTAACTCTATTTCTTCACCTACCAGTAACAGCCTCTCTCAGGTGTGCAGTCCTAACTTGGTGCTCTGCTGCCTGCCTGAAGTCCTTCTACATGCTTTCTTCAGTTTGGACATGCTCCTCCAGCCTCTCTGGCTACTCGACCCCCGGCTCTGAGCCCCCCGGGGTGGGGCCACCTTCTCCTCTGGTGCTGTATCTAGAATCTAGTGGAGCAGCCATCGAGGAGGAGGCAGACTGAATACACGTGTTGGCAGAGCCTGGCACTGGGCATGGGGCTCAGCCACTGCTCTCATCGTCACCTACCACCATGGTAGGGTTTTTTCCATGTCTGTTTCCCCAGGATGCGGCATGCAATGGCTGCAGTGCAGTCACTTTTCCATGCCTCTGCCACAGAGGCCTGCTGACATCCTTTCCTCTTCTATGTCCTGTATGCTTGCGTTGCCACTGGTCTCCACCAGAGGCCACTGCAGTGCCAGAAATCCCTGGATCCTCCCAGAGAGAGAGAGCAGTCTACTGGACCCTTGATCCCCTCCTCTGCCGACCTCGGATGACCCGAATCCTTTCCCAAACCCGGTTGCTGGTGTGGCGTGAGGCGCAGGGTCCAGTATTCAACCTGGTGCCACCGGCTGGCCAATCCCATCTTTCTTAAGATAATCCAGAAGTTTCCTCCTCATAACAGCAGTGTGGCTAACACTTCACATTCCATGAGATCTATTTAATATGTTGATTAGCCATTGGGGTAAAACATTTGTGGTACTGAATGCAGAGAGTTTGTGCCACTGGCTCTATCCGTTCCCAGGATACCTCTATCTGGGATTAATAGATATATTACTTGTACACAGTGCCTATTGGAGGAACTATCCCTGAACCTGTCTACAGAGGTACTTGATATTCTAAATGCTGTTTGGCCTATCCCCTGTTGGGGGTTGGGGTCAACTTTAATGCTGGTGATCTTATACTTGACCATGGTTAGGTGTGAGAATATTCCATTCTTCTGATCAGTTGAATTTTCTTTGCTAACTGCTAGTGAGATAAGCTTAGATGTGTGCAGTAAAAAAAACATATTCTTGAACTTTTCATAGTAATAATATAAGAAACATGATTATTTGAGCTTTGGATACCATGTTATAGAGATAAAACTTTCTGAGACCAGAGGTGCCTTTAGAGTAGGGCATTAAGGACCCCGTGTCTACCCCTCTGGTCCCTAAACATGCACCAACCATCACTGAGTTTCAGTGAGTGTGAGATCCCACTGATATATGTCTCCCAGCTAAGTAGAGTGAGGAGGGGAGGGAAATTAGGTAATTGTTTTGGGAGGGTAACATCATGGGTGTGTGGAGAAATACAGAAGAGGTGACTTCACTCTGTATATGGGTCACATAGATCCTTAATGTTATTACTTATCTTAAGTTTAACTTACAGAACATAAACTGGGGTAGAGTCCCGATACTTGTAATTGCAGCCCTTTTTGAATACTGTGAAACCTGCAGGGGGGTCCTTGCATATGTGCTCCCATATCAAACCCCATATAATCATCACCAGTGGCCATGGCGGGATTTGCACCTTAGTGCTGTGGAAACCCATTGGCTTAGGACTATACACACAGAGTGGTATCTTGTGAGAATACACTGCTCTTTACTCCCTGTCCTGCCGTTTGAGTTTCCTTGGTGAGTTGCTCCCTTTAGCTAAGAAGATTGACTGGGTAAGTCAGAGTGCCCCCCAAGTATTTTCCATTGGAGAAGGGAGAATAAAAGGAGGAAGGACCGTAGAAAACTCAGGTGTATAAAAGATTTTGCAAATAGTGGGATGCTACCAGATTTTAAATTTCAGGTACAGTGTGGGACTTTCACCCGTATTTTATTTATTTATGTATTGAGCACTAGGATTCAAATACCTTTGAACCAGAGGTTCATTTACAAAGGTTCCACATCAAATACAAACGTGAACAAACCACAGAACAATAGTCAGTGCAAGATAGGTAAACATAATAGGTCAGCTAACAGTAAGTTTAACAGGCTAGTACACTCTACTGACTAACAACATTAGACAGATACAATTTTAATTAAGATAATAAGAGGGGGGATGTGAGGACAAATTCCAAAAGTATATAACTATATATACAAGCATGGAGCAATAGAAAATAGGGGCAGCAAATAGTGTAGAGGGGATGAAGCAGTCCTCGATGAGACATTGTCATTGAAGTGCTAGCAGTAGGAAAAGTGCTAGGTAGGATGGGGAGAGGGTGAAGGAGGCAAGGGTTGGAACTGAAGCTAGAAAGAGGGATGGCTATGGGAAGGGGAAGGACAAGTAGAAGGAGGGTGAAAGAAATGGGGGAGGAAGGTATAAGGAACAGGGCCGGGAGGTAGTGGAGGAGGGTAGAAAGGAGTAAGGATAAACTGGGATGGACATGGCATAAGAGAGGAAGAGTGGGATGGTGGGAGTAGGAGAGGAGAGCTGGGTGGTAGGAGAAGGTGGGGTGAGAAGGGTGTTAGTACACTGGGAGACTAGGGGAATGAGAGGAGAAGGAGTGGTGTAAAGTAGGGTAGCATAAGTTGGGATGAAGAAACGGTAGGGTAAGCTTATGGAGAATGGGAGAGATAGGTGGGACATAGTGGAGAAAGGAAGAAAAAGGGGGAGGGGCATGGGTGGATAAAGGGTGGGGAATTAAGCAATGGAGATGGCCAGTAAAGTTACAGAGTGGTGTAATTCTAGTGGGTACAGTCACAATTGCTGAGATTAGAGAGATAATGACACAGTTTGCATTTGTAGAGGCCTAGCTTATTCTCAGTGTAAATCTCAGAGTGGAGCCCATTTATCAGGGATGGAGCCCTGACATAGAAGGATCGTTGGGCTTGAGAAGTTCAGCAGAAGGGGACTACATAAGTGGGGTTGTTGGCACTGTGAGTACACAGCATGTATGTGATTCATGAATTCTAGCAGGGCAGTAGTTGTACTGTGGGCTTTACTAAAGCCATGTTGCAGCAGACTCAGTATATTATACTTATCAAGATAATCAGACAATTGGTCTGCCACAATGCACTCAAGGGCTTTAGAAAGTAGGGTAGGGACTGAGATAGGGTGGTAATTGGAGTGTTGAGTTCTGTTTCCACTTTGTGCACAGGTGTGACAATAGCAGATTTCAGAACTGAGGGAACTATCAAAGGGAGAGTGAGAGGTTCAGTAGTTTAATGAGAGAGTAAGACAGTCTCGAGGAGAAGTTTTAGACCCAGAGTATTGCTGCTATACCTGGATTTACCAAGAGCCTTTTGAAGGTATTTTCTGGCTTCAGTGAGGGACACTCTCCTGAAGTGGGGGTGGGGGGTAGTAGGGGAAGCAGATTTTCCGTTGGTGCCAGGTAGGTGGATGTGTTGAAAAGTCCTGTGGTAGGACACCACTCAGATCAGTAAAAGTGACATTAAAGGAGTCTGCAATTAATTTGTGGAATGACAGTGCCATTAACCTCAAGCATGAAGGGAGCATTTATTCGGTTCCCAGTGAGACTTTTGATGTTCTCCCAGATGTTTTTGCTGTTTCCTCTGGAGTTGGTGAGTTTGTGTCTGTATATGATCTTGCTTGGCTTCGTGTGCCTGTGGTATACAGGTTTCTAGCTGCCTTGCAGTGTTGCAAGTCAGTTTGGCGACCAGTGGCCATAACACGATGCCAGAGATTGTCTCTGTCCTTCATCTGGGAGATTAGGGCAGGGGTAATCCATGAATTAGAAATGCCTCTTATTTTTATTTCCTTACAAGGTGCAAATTTGTGACAAACTTCATTAAACTGTCTAATAAAGTTGCAAAGAGCATGATCAATGTTGTTCATAGAGTCTAAAGAGGACCAGTCAGTCTGTGAAAGTGATGCAGTGAGGTGTGGGAGCTTGCCTTTTTTTAAAGTACGCTGGTAGGAGAATTTGGCCTGCGACTTGGGCTTCCTGTTCCATTGGAAGATTACTGGTGAGTGATCACTCAGTGAGTCTGGTAGGACTATAGTGTTAAAGATTCTGCTAGGATGAGTGAAGAATCAGGTCTAGTAGAGAGCTGCAGCAGGTCCTATAGTTGATCCAGTGGGGTGGGTACCATCTGGGTGATGTCAATGGTTGCAAAGGCATCCTTAAACAGGTCTGCTTCATTTATATTAAAACACCAATAACCCATAACCACTGTCTCAGTACAATCGGCGGTTACCAAGGTAGTAAATAATCATTTGATGGCGGAGACCTGGTCACGGGGATATAAATGGATTTAATGATGAGAGATTTACCTTGCTGATCCAGGAGTGTTTTGACTACTAACATTAGGGAGTTGTTAACAGGGTACATCAGAGGGAGGACTTGGCCCTTCAGTGTATTCTTCAAGTAGATGGCACAGCCTTCCCACTTTTACTGATACAGTAAAGCCTGAAGAGTACATAGCCAGTGATGGATATGGCATTGCCAGGAACCTCATGGGAGAGATAGGTTTCATTAAGGGCTAAGATATCGGGTTATGATGTGCCACCTAGACTTGTAGGTCATCTAGTTTGGGCAGTAGGCTACGAATATTAATCAGTCAATCAATCAATCAATCAATCAAGTCTTTATTTAGTCAGGCGAAACATCATTGAGACAAGCTCATTTTCAAGATGGGCCTGAACACATAGTAATGGATACATAATACAAGTACACATTTGAACAATGTACAAAACAACATTGAACTTATACAATATACAAAGTCAAAATACAATGTTGAGGCATAGGTACTGTGATAGCTATCTGATGTAATATATACGTTAAATACAATGGTCTATCAAAATGTAAAATAACCTAACATACCTTAGGGAAACACAAAAGAAGACAGTATGCAACAATCATGCACACGCTTTTATGGATTGGCCAAGGTGTAGGGAGTGGATGCAAGTTACAGAGAGTTTCTGGGGTATGGAGAATCTAATGAAAGGAGACAGAGCCATAACCAAGAGCAAATATAACACTACATGCCAAATAAATGCCTCAGCCTGCCTGGTGGCAAACTTCAAAGGGATGGGAGATGGTAAATAAACTGGGCTAATACACCAGATCAGCAGTTGACAGAGATGGGGTAATAGGGAAGGAGGAACAATTTATTGTAGGAGGAGATGCCATGGGGCACCATACCAGAGCCAAGTGTCCTGAATACAAGGTACAACAATTTAAGAGAAGCAGTTGCAAGTCTCCTTAAACGAACGTTCATAGAGCATTTTGAATGCTGACAAGTTAATGGGGTCAGATATTTTTAGGGTTTTTTGCAACTTGTTTCAAAGCTGGAGTAGCAAGTAACTAATAGCTGATGTCCCAAAACGTGATTTCACCTTGGGAATTACGAAGGAGGTAAGGAGGAACTTCTCAAAGCATACTTGCCTTCCACAGTTAGAGGGATGCAATCTGCAATGTATTGTGGTAGCTTTTTTAGGATTACTCTATAGGCCCAGAAAGCAGCATTTATTTGTCTCCTGAAGTTGAGGGATGTCCATCCTACAACTGCGTAAAGAGAACAGTGATGAGTAAGGAACAGAGCACCGGAGATGAATCTTAATGCTCTGTGATAAAGAGCATCAAGTTTAGCCAGCGTGGAGGCAGGACCTTGGCCGTAAAGGAAATTGGCATAGTCCAGTAAGGAAAGGAAAGTTGTCTAGACCAGTATCTTCTTGGCATCCTGGGTGAGGAGGTGTTTAATCCTATAAAGAGGCCTAGCCTTTGTTTAATTTTTTAGACAGCTTCTCAATATGATCCAAGAAGGAGAGTTTGTGGTCAATCCAGACTACCAAATATTTGAACTTGGTTATGAAGTCCAGGATTCACCAAAAGTGTGGTAATTTGAGGTAGGGATCTTGTATGGCTGGATTTGCAGCATTTGCTAAGCATGAGAATAGCATTGTTTTTGTCTTTTTTTTGCATTCAGAACGAGTTTTTGCTTCAGTAGGTGTAGTTGCAGCTTGTTGAATTCCTTTTGAAGGTCTATACAGTCTAATTCGGGGGATGGGCTATCGATGTAAAGTATCGTGTCATCAGCAAATAAATGAATATTGGCTGAACTAATTTCCTGCATCGATACCATTTATGTAGGCAGCAAAAAGCAGAGGACCCAGTGTGGAGCCCTGTGGTACGCCCCTTAATAAGGGTTTAAGAGGTGAGAGTTCCCCTTCAGCTTTAACCTGCTGCTGTTGATCAGTAAGGTAATTTGCAAACCACCTCCTGGATACGGAGTCCAGGCCTAACTCACAGAGGGATTCTAGAAGCAATTCATGGTCAGCCATGTCAAAGGCCTTACTTAGGTCCAAAAACACAGCACATACAAAGTTTTTAGTATCTAGGGCATGTTGTCAGTTATTGGTTACCTTAGCAAGGGCCGAGATTGTACAGTGGCTTGGCCTAAAACCTGATTGCAGAGGGTTTAGTAGGTTTGAGGATTCCAGGTAACTCCATAGTTGTAAGCTCACTGTTTTCTCCAAAATCTTAGAGAGTATTGGGAGTAGGGAAATTGGTCTATAGTTTTTTACGTCTGAAGGATCACCTGATTTGAATAGGGGGATTACATGGGCGATTTTCCATATAGTTGGGAGATCCCCCATGATAATGATAGATTTAGAAGGTGTGTAAATTGGTCTGCCAATACATGGTAGCTAATCTTGAGAAAATAGGGGTCAATGAGGTCAGTGCCAGCACTCTTCTTGATATCCAAGAGTAACAGTTGCTCTTCAACTTCTTTCAAGGAGACATGCTGAAATGAGAATGCAGCCCGCTTATATGATCAGTTAGTAGCGTGTCCCGGGTTGTAAGCCAAGTTGATTACTTAAGGTTATTGGCAGCAGAAGTGTCAAAGGTCAACCCTGCAGTAGCAAAGTGATTGTTAAGGAGATCCATGATTTCTCATTTATCTGTAGTTAAGGTGTCACCAGAGGTGATTTTTAAAGGTAGGGTATTGGGTGTTCTATGGCCTTCAATCACCTTCAAGGTTTTCCAGAAATTGGCAGAGGATTTGGAGGAAGAGTCAAGTTCAGCCCTGAAGCAGCTTGACTTAGATTCTCTGGTCATCCTAGTGCAGGAGTTCCTAGCCTTCCTAAATAAGGTCTAGTCAGCCAGAAGTTTGGTTCACCAAGCTTTTTTCCAGAGATGGTCACAATTTAGTAAGGCAGTTCTAAGGTCAGCTGAAAAGCAGGGGCATGATTTTTCCGAGTGCATGTTTTAAGCAACGGTGCATGCTTGTCAAGTATCCCAAGCACTGTTCTCTGGAATATATCATAAGCCACGTTCACTGTTTTGGCAAGATAAAAATGCTGCCAACTCACTGAGTATTGCAGGTAAGAAAGAAATTTATGAGTATCAAAGTTATGATGATTCCTCTTAAAAGTGAATTTAGAGGTCAATGCTAGTTTTACAGCAGATCTCACACAGGTAATAAAACAGTGATCACTGATATCCATGAAGAACACACTAGCATGGGGACTTCCAGTGTGATGGTTGCCCACTAAGATGCCTAGTCTTTTGGCTCCCCAACCCTACTGGCTACACTGCTTAATCAAGTTATATTTTAGTCATGTGTTTAGTCACCTATCAGGTGTTTGGCTCCCTGACATTGAGATGTTCCAAATCGTCCCCTAATGGACATGGAGATGGAAACAGCCTTGAGACACTCTCCAATGGCAACCCTGGTAAAAGAGAAGGCCTCAAAGTGGGCCAAAGCAGGAGCCAAGAAGCTAGCATCTCACATAGGGTCGCAAGGAGCTCTCTCGGAAGAAAGGTTTGGAGGAATTAACCCTGATGAAAGAAACCTTGCAAATGCTGGCCTCTAAATTTAAAAACATGGGAGCTTCTCTCTACCAGCTTGCCACCCACAGTAAAGATAACGAGGCCTGGATTTCACCCCTTGATGACTGGAGAGGTAGGCTGGACCCAGATATTATTAACCTATGGCAACGACTGAAAAAGACCGAGGAGCACCTGGAGGATCTCAAAGTGTGCTCACGCCATAATAATTTAGTGGTCCTGGGCCTCCCAGAAGGCAAAGAAGAGCAGTTCCCATTGTTTTTGCCCAAAAACTGCAAAACAATCTTTGAAATTAAATCATCCTATCAGCTTAGCAGCTTTTAAATCTCTATAGCTACAATGGCTTCCGTTGGACATTTTGGATCGGGGCGGTGAGGGCGACCTCCTGAAGTGGGTCCCCCACTCCACACTTAAGCGGATCTTACCTCAGGGTGAGCGCACTAGCTGCTCCATGCTGGATGGACCTCCCTGAAGAAAGAACTGCTCTGGGACTGCATTCATTTGAAAGGCGACAGCTGTACTGCATCCTGCACTAGGGCTGGAGCTCAGTGTGCCTGGGAATTTACCATGAATTCTTTAACTCTCGGGCTATACATACAGTCTCTGCGCTGGTGCCTTTTTTTTTACTTTGGGCACCAAATTTCAAATAAGGCAGAAGCACCTTATTGGACCAGACAAACCATGACACTGGTGAGCCTTGGACAAAAGGTTGCAACCAAGCATCCGTGGCTTGCTTCCGTTGGACATTTTGGATCATCAAGGGCGGCAAGGTTGACCTCCTTCCACACTTAAATGGATTGTACACCTAGGGTGAGGCGCCGACTAGCTGCTCCATGCCCCATGATGAAAGAACTGGCTCCGGGACTGCATTTGTTTTTCCCACCCACCGAGCCCTTTCCCTCCTCCCCTTAAATGCATGTTTATCCCTCCAACAACCTCATAGGGACCAATCGTGAGGGGTCATGGGCTGAACATCAACCTAACTGTTAATCAGTTTGCTACCCTACTTGAAACCGAATATCCTACTAACTATTTGTAGTGAACTAAAGTCTCATGAGCTGTCCATACACATACTTATTTTTTTATGCGCTGTATATATGTATCAATATTTTTTCCCATAGAACCTGAGCTAATTACTGTCTCCTACCATATAGCTTGCTGTAGAGCTGATTTGCAATGTTCTGTTCTACTTATATGCTAGTCTATCATAAGGTCTTTATGCATAGTCTTATAATCTGAGTTACATTTTAGCAGAAAGTGCCATTAATGAACTGATGGATTAGATAGATGCCTAATGCAATGTCTGTTCTACTTAGATGCTGCTTGCCATAAGGTCTTTATGCATAGTCTTATAATCTTTGTTATACCTTAGCAGAAAGTATCATTTTTGTACTGGTGGATCAGACAGACACCTATTGCTGGTAGCTGGCTCTAGTTAGGTAAAACCTGGTCTATCTGAGTGCTTCACTGGCAGAAAAAATATCCTTACTTGTTTGCTTTCTCTTGGTGACTAATTTCCAGTGTTCGACTCCCATGTTACCTTTAGCTGCATACCTGGCTTTCCCCTTCTTCCACCAAGCTGAACCCCCCCCCCCAAAAGTCATAATTGGCAACAAACTGTTCTGTCTATGGAAGGTGTACCAAGGGACTGCCTGGGCCAAAAGGGCACTAGGCAGCACACAGCTATTTCCAGCTTATATAGACTAGCCCACTTGGGCCAATCCTTCTCTGCTTCTGGACAGGTTTATTGGCCCCCTCACCTCTTGAAGTCGCCTTCCATCATGTCATCATGAGGTCAGTACCCCGACCAATGCCCGCCAATCCATCTGTCCACCAGGCCAGGTAAACCTTACCTTTACAATCCTAAAAGAGGTATTCTCCTGGCCACTATTTATATTGTGTCCCTCCTCTCGATGGACTGGCTCTCTTGTCAACAAGACCCTGACATTAAAGGTCCATGGGGACCTGACACCCATACCACTTATCACTACTACTGCCCCACCCCCCTTAGGACCAACTCCCTTCAAATTGCCTATGAAGTGACTAAGAAAGGCATATGTTAAAGTACACGTCTCCATACCAGAAGGATACTCAGAAAAGATCTACTCCCCTCACTAAACCCGACTATGCTTTGCTTGATTGCTGCCTTACTGCTTCTAGCAGGAGATATTCAACCTAACCCTGGCCCCCCAACTGCAAATCTCTCACTGTGCTCTCCTCAGGACCCTTCCTGGTTGTCCTCAAAGGGGCTGCAGATCACTCATATGAATATTTGCAGCCTTGACCAATGATGAAAGAAGTACAAGCATGGCTAGCCCTTTACCAAACCAGATGTCCTTGCTGTGGAGAGCCATGCTAAACCCCATAGAAACATAGAAACATAGAATTTGTGGCAGATAAGGACCGCTTGGCCCACCCAGTCAGGCTCCATTTCCCTACCCAATGGATAAGCTGCAAGATCCTAGTTAACCAGCAGCCTACTTCTTTCTACACCCACCCCTAGAATTGCCTTATGGCTGTCTCATGCATGCTTGAATTCAACCACTGTTTTTGACTCCACAACCTCCTCCAGAAGGCCGTCTATGCATTCACAACCCCCTGTGAAAAAATATTTCCACATTACCTCTGAGCTGCCCTCCATCTTCAAATTGTGCCCCTTGTTCTGCACACCTTTGAAAGATGCTACCTCTTGACTTTGTTGATTCCCTTGAGGTACTTGAAGGTTTCTATCATGTCCTCTCTCTCTCCTTTCCTCGAGGCTATACATATTAAGCTCCTTTAGCCTCTTCATATGTCTGACAGCAGACCCTGCACCATTTTAGTTGCCCTCCTCTGAACAGCTTCCATCTTGTCTATGTCCTTGCAGAGAGTGGGTCTCCAGAACTACACACAGTACTCCAGATGGGGTCTCACAGTCTCTGTACAGAGGCATAACAACTTCCTGTTTTCTACTGTTGATGCCTCTCCCTATGCATCCCAGTACCCCCCCCAGCCCTCCTTACTTTCCTCTCACATTGCTTGCCCACCTTTAAGTCATCTGATATGACTACCCCAGGTCCCTTTCCATTTTTGTTGCTGTTAGTATCTCACCCCCCATTGTGTACTCTTCCCTTGGGTTTTTGTTTCCCAGGTGCATTACCTTGCACTTCTTAGCATTAAATCTAAGCTGCCGTACATTTGGCCATTCCTCTTACCTTGTCAAGTCCCTTCTCATCCTTGCCATCCCACCTTGTGCATCAACTCTGTTGCAAATCTTTGTGCTTGGACACGAGGTAACTGCCTCAGGATACGATTACTGTAGAAATGACAGAGTAACCAAAAGAGAGCATGGGGTGCTCATCTATGTGAAGGACACACTAAGTTCCTCACAGATCTGCCTGCAGTATAGCACTTGCTCTGAGAATGAAGCTATCTTAATACGTCTCACCCTTGGCAGTGCTAAGCACCTCACCATTGGGTGCATATACAACCCCCTAAGAATGCTTTCCAGTCTCTGGAGGAAATCACTAAAGCCTTAGCTAAGATGTTTCAACTGAACTCTCCTCATCTTATGGGACTTCAACCTAAGTTGGGCCCATGACTCAAACATGGCCCTTAAAGGCCTGGTACAAGAAGCTAATCCTGTTCAGGTTATTACTGAACACAGAATTAACCATAAAATGGGTAATCACACCATACTAGACTGGGTTCTGTGTCAAATCCTCTAATATTCAGATAGCAGGCACCATGGCTGATGGCCTGAGTGACCACTCACCAATCTTTTGTATATGGAAGAACAGGCGCCAGGATCCAACCCAGAATCCTCACAACATGTGACTACTCTAAATTCTCATCTGATCAATACAATACCTTCCTCAGTAACATTGTCTGGAACACACTAAGGCATCTCCCAACTCTGGACGACACTGTTGCCTTCTTCCGGATGTCTCTTACAAGGGTGGCTAAACTTTTTGCTCCGATGAAAACTTTTCCAGCTAAAGGCAGATGCTACAAGTGGCAAGTGGATCACTTCTCCACTAAAGGCCATGATGATCAGCTGAGACAAAGCTTGGAAAAAGTTCAAGTACTCCTCACTCCCTGCTTACCTAGTGATGTTTAAAGCCCTTAGAAACCAATGCAAGTGTGCCATCAAACTTTCAAAAAGGGCATTTTTTATTTTATTGTTTAACCAGGTATAGCACACTAAGCTGAAAGCTTTTTTACAGGAGCGACCTGGGAGCACAAGGAGGTTAAGTGACTTGCTCAGGGTCACACAGTATGCAAGTGGAACCTGTGGGATTCAAACCCAGGTCAGGTCTGCTGGATGTCAACAAATTTGCAGCTCAGAGCCTTAGACCACTGCGCTATACTGCCTCCTGCATACATCACTCACCTCCAGAAAACTAATCTAGGCAACCCTAAGCTATTCTGGTCTCATATCAATGAGCTGTTAAAGGGACAAATTAAGTCCATACCTAGTCCTATAGAGGTCAGTGGACAGTTACTGAATGATGGGCCTCTTATCGCCTCAGCTCTCAACCATCACTTCACAAACCTAGACTCCTTCAAGGCTGGACTCCCTGCCCAAACATGGGATCCAGAACACAACTATCCCACAACCATGACCATCCAAATTTTCATGTGAGGCTGGTCAGGGTGAAAGAGGTCCTTGCCCTCCTAAAGTCCCTGCAAACCAGGGACTCAGGAGGACCTGACTGGATCCTCCCTAGGATGCTGAAGGATGGGGCACTAGCCCTTTCAAGACCTCTGACGTGGCTCATAAACTGGTCCTTACAGGTGGGTACCATCCCAAACCAGTGGAAACAGGCACATGTGGTTCCTATTCACAAGGGCGGACATTGTGAACCCATTGGCAACTACAGGCCAATTTCCCTGCACTGTGTCCTGGCAAAAATCCAGGAAAAGTTAGACTACAGGCAACTTCTTGACTATTTAGAGGCTCACTGGCTTATTGTCCCATCCCAGCACAGCTTCAGAGCCAAACACAGAACTGACACTGCCCTGACTAAGTTCTCGGCAGACGTGCTTAGAGATACAGACAAAGGGATCCATACTGGAGCAGTCTTCATTGATCTCTCCAAGGCTTTTGACCTGGTCGACCACAATCTACTGTTACACAAGCTGTGTAACATAGGTCTCAACCCCCATACTCTCAAGTGGTTTGAAAGCTATCTAACTGGTTGTACTCAGAGGGTGAAGTGGAAGGATGAGATATCAGATCCACTTCCCCCACATGAAGGAGTACCATAATGGTCCATCCTTGGTCCCCTCCTCTACTCCCTGATTACAAATGATTTGAATGGCCACTGTAGTGGCAGCACTGTTGTTCAGTACACTGATGATGCCGTCGTCTATCGATCCTCTGACAACCTGGCAGCCCTTTGCCCCTCATCCAAGAAGACCTGCTGTCACTGGACAGCTGGTTAATAAAGAACAGAATGGTTCTGAATACCGCCAAAACCAAGGCCATGCATTTGGACCAAGATCCCTTGGCCAAAACAGAACACAACTCCTACAACTTACCTGTAGGGTTGGGAACCGTATATAAGTGGTGGCATCCCTAAAATACTTAGGCCTCACCTTGGACCAAGGGTTCACACTAAAGAACCATGTTGACAAGTTATCAAAATTATACATGGAAACTTGGAACCCTCCACCACCTCAAGGACCAGTTGATTCCCAAAGCTAGGATTGTCATTGCCTCTAGTGTCCTCTTCCTTACAGTGACCTACCCTGCCCCGTTGTTCAGGGCATGGCAGAGCTTGAGATCAATAGACTACAGGTCTTATACAATAAGGTGGTTCACTTTGCCACTCAGCCCCATTCCAGGAGTCACCACTGTGACACTCTAGCACTAATCAACTGGCCTTCATTTGAAGCGCGCCTCCAGTACCCTCTACTTTGCCTAGCATACAAGCTAATTGGCTCGACCCCTCCACCTAGTCTCTCTGGACTCATCACCACCAAGCTAAACCCCCACAACCTCCGGACCTCAGGCCAAACTCTTCTAGAGGTTCCTAGAGTGAGGACCAAGGCGGGGGGCAAGTCCTTTTCCTACACCGCCCTGTCCCTGTGGAACAAACTTCCACCTCAGGTGCAGGAAGCTCCCTCAATCAAAACTTTCCACACAAGACTCAAGGTCCACATGCTCGCTGCTAGCACATGCCACTGCCATGGTACCTGAAACCTCCCCATTCTCTCCCATCCAAGTACATGTCTCAACCTACAATAAGCTGGTCTCATCTAGTTAATGCACCTTTTTATGCTCACCTGGGCTCTGTATTTGACAAATGCTCTATGTCATTCACTTTGCTCAAATTCTGAGCATTGCTCATGTTTCTGTCTTGTTTCTCACTTTTAGAAATGTTTTTAAATCTTAAATCTATCACATAACATGCTACTGCTATGATGTGTCGACTGCTACAACTTACAGTATTTATTGTACTCTCACTGTATACCCTATTATACCATGTAATCCAGGGTCACCCCTGAGAAAAGGACCTCCAGGGCTCAGTTGGCCTATCAGGTCATTAAAATTTAATTAATAAATAAATAATAAGCAATCCTGTGCCTGTCCACCCAAAAGCGTGACTCCCATAAATCCAAGTACACTCCAATTGCTACTGTTAAAAGACTGGTCACATCTATAAATCTACTCTTCCCTCACCTCTTTTTGGCCCCCACATCTGTCCCTTCCACATTCCTTTGACCCTGGCTCCAGCTCTGTATTCTCCATACCGTATCACTATATACCTTTTTATATTAGGTTTTATTTATGCTTGGTGCATTTTCTGATATGTATATTTCTTTACTTATATGAAAAATTGTGTCCTATCCAAAACTTGCTGTATCTTCTGTTCCAAACATATACTACTGTCAATGCTACCTGCTGATACTTTGTATATACTGTATTATTGTATCTTACTTTATTTTTATTTTATTTTTTTTGTGCGTTGCATCCCATGTATATTGTTCCTTGTTGACAAACCCAGGTCCACCTCGAAAATGAGCTTGCTCAATGGTGATCGCCTAGTTAAATAAAGACTTTGATTGATTGATTGATTGAAAACTGTGCAAGAAACTAGTGGGGCCTTCCCCTAACGGCCCCATGTATATCATTAAATGGGTGCATAGATCTCTTCAGCCCATGGCTCTGGCTGGATCGTCCCAAAACCATTCCTTTTTTTACATGTTAAACTTTTTGGATAAGCAACATGTGCTAACTCGGCTGAGAGACATACAGGAAATTCAATGGTAAGGCAAGAAATTGCACATAGCGCAAGATTTACCTTTTTCTGTGTGCCAAAAGTGTTCATCTCTGCATCCTCTGGTCAGCAAGTTTGTGTCTGTAGGCATCAAATTTTGGGTTAGATATCCTGCGGTTCTGCAAGTGCTTAAGGATGGCCACAGGAATTCTTTTGAATCCGTGGAGTCGGCTATTGGGGCCTGTAAAATCTGGTACCCTGACTTAAAATGAAGTATGGGACTGTTCTCCCCTGCTACCACACTGCCACTTAGTGGCAGTTGTAAGAAACTGCATCTGTATTTCATTCTGCAGTTTTGATCTCCTGCTGAGGGGGTCTCTTTAATGCATGTTGGGTTCTGCTATTTTTATTTTTCTTTCTTACTGTTAGACTCAATAGGCTGGGTTGTTGAATCTCTATCAGTAGAAACTTTTTGTTGGATATTCATAAAAATGTTTTCATTTGAATAGCTGATTATACATTTAATGCAGGCCCCAGGTAGCTACATACCACCCTGGTTATTTGGCTGAAGGAAGCTGTTTGGGCTCAAGGAGGTCTTATTTCTTTTAGTTATTTGTTAGTCCAGATATTACTTCTTGATCTTACTAGAGACCCTTTGGAGAAGACATTCACTTGGCTGGCGTTATTGTTCCTGGTCTCTACCTTCGGTAGGAATGGACAATTCAAAGGTTGATCTCCTCATAGACTGTTAGTAATGGTGTTTAATGTGTCTTGCTTAGTTAAATTTCCCTATGTTTGAATTCTAGGGTGCTGGGAATAAGATGCTTTAGATACATTTATGGGACTAAGGCTGGTGAGGAGAGGGGCAGATAGGATCTGGCTGGCAGCATGCCCGTCATTGCACTGAACAAGGAAAATAGTGTTTGGTCTTTAGGACTAGGGGCATGAATACCCACTGCACTACCTGGTATTCTTTAATACATAATTCTTTGTGTATTACTATTTTTGGGGATGGGAGGGAAGGGGGTTCTCAATACTGTGGGATTGGAGGGTAGCTATTTGGGGGGAAGGGGTGGGTGGATCCTGAGAGCTCTTACTTTTCTGATAGTATGTGGGTTTGGTGCCCTTTCAGCTTCATAATTTTGACCCTATTTTCCTTATTAAAGACTATGAAAATAGTCTCATGGAACATAAAGGTGCCCATTAAGTGGGTCAAGCGTATCAAGTCATTAAGCACCTGAATCTGGTGGAGTGTCGCATTGCAAATGTTGCAGGAGACTCATTTATTGGAATCTGAAAACAACATATTTTGTAGAAGGTTTATAAGCCTTGTGTATGCGGTGTGCAACTCCACAGCACAACATGGCGTAGTGATCCTGTTTGCATGAGGACACAATCAGAAAGAACTACAAAAAATTACTGACCCACATGGTAGGTTTATCTTACTGAGAGGCCTCCTCGACCACAATGAAATCTTGCTGGGTAATATTTAGGGCCCTAACAAAGACTCCCCAGAGTTTTTTGTAAACTTGACTCTCACCCTTACCCTGTTTAGTCATTTGCCCATTATTCTAGCAGGCAACTGGAAACTAACCGTTGGCTGAAACCTTGATAGATCCTCTCAGAAAAGTAATACTCCTCCAGCCCAATGGGTATTTCATGAACTGCTGGAGTCATATGGGTTAGTTGGCCCTTGGCGCCTACAAAATTCTAATGCCAAAGAATACATCTTTTTCTCCCTACCATAAATCCTTCTCCTGTATAGATTTTTTTACCAATCAGTTAGTGCTTTCAGGGCTGAGAGGTTGTGGCATATCACCTGAAGTTATCTCTGACCATTCTTTGATCTGGATTGAGGGCAATATACTATCAGATAGCCCCAAAGATACCACATGGAAATTAAGTTTGCAACTTCTCTCCCAAAAGGAAGTTGTCAAGAGAATCAAAGAATTTATACCCCAGTTTCAGTTAGATAACTACCTGACCATCCATGACATCTATGATTCCCTCCAGTCTGGTTTCTGTAAAAGGCACAGTACAGAGACTGCTCTGGTTCAGGTGCTCAATGATCTCCTCATTGCTAGAGATCGAAAGTGCCATTCAATCTTGGTCCTTCTTGATCTCTTCAGTCTTTGGCACCGTGGACCACGGGGGCTGCTTGAGTGTCTGAGAGACATCTGTGGCCTGTCAGCTACAGTCCTCAGTTGGTTTAGATCTTTCCTCACTGGCAGAACTCAGAGAGTGGTGCTGGGGATTTATTCCTCGACTTCATTCTCACTGCCATGTGGGGTTCCTCAGGGCTCTGTGCTGTCCCCTATGTTGTTTGCTGTGTATTTGCTGCCGTTGGGAGACACTGTAAGACTGTATGGACTGCGGTTTCACTGTTATGCAGATGATACCCTGCTCTACCTATCTTTTGCCCCTGACCAGGATAGTGTGGTCTCTGTCTTTAATAGCTGCCTTGCAGAGCTCCAGGACTGGATGCGGGCCAGCTGGCTAAGGTTGAACCCTGATAAGACAGGTATTAGTAGTGGATCCAGGTCACCTGGATAGAGAGGACAGGAGCACAGCTTGACTCTGGGCTTTGGCTCGAGGGTAGCCAGCTTGTGTCCTCTGTTCAGGTGCAGAATCTGGGTGGCATATTTGATGAAGGGCTGACACTTCATTCACAGGTGTCGGCTGTAGTCAAATCCTCTTTCTTCCATCTGAATTCGTGGGATTAAGCACCTTATTCTGTCTCATAACCTTCCAACATTGATCCACGCCGTGACCTCCCACCTTGACTACTACAACTCCCTATACCTAGGGTTTCCGGGGGTTGATATCTGCCACTTGCAGCTGGTGCAGAACGCTGTGGCCAGGTCACTGGTTGGGTTTTCCCAGACTAGTCACATCACCCCTGTGCTGCGCGAACTGCACTGGCTGCCTGTTGAGTGGCGAATCACCTTCAAGGTCGGTTTACTGGTCCCTTACTGCCCTCTCCGACTCCTCCGTTCAGTCAACGAAGGATTGCTAGAGGTTCCCAGGGTTCGTCTGAAAACTTCTGATGCAAGAGCATTTATGTATGCAGCCCCGACTCTGTGGAATTCTCTACCTCACCGGATTAGAGAGTGCCTGACTGTGGAGAGCTTTAAGATGGCTTAAAAAAACATATTTATTTAGCCACACCTTTGGGGATTGTTGAAGCTGCAATACTGTATGTTGTTGATCTTTTTAGATATTTTATTGTTTATTTGTATTTTAATCCCCATACAGTGCTTTGATACTTGTTGAATTGCACTTTATAACTACATTTTATTACTATTATTATAGTTTATGGAACAAAATTGGGTCTCTGCCACCACTGTTGATCAGATTTGGTGTTCTTAAAAGTGTGCCCTTCAGGGGCAATTCAATAGATAATCAGGAAGCTGAAGCAGGCAATGATTTCCAAAACTTTGCTAGAAGAGATTAAGTACCTTATGGTATCACTCCTAATCCTCCTGCGAATTTGGATCTTGAGCACCTCATGGTGCTAGAGATCGATCGATGAGAAACCCTCAGGGAAAAGGCTGAATATGCACTCTTTAAAATGCATGCCAAGTTTGTTGAACAAGGAGACAAGGCAAGTCACCTCTTGGCTTTACGACTTCAGAAGCAAGAAGAATCGAGATTAGTTACTTCCCTATTGTCTCTAGCGAATAATGTCTTGCTAACTACCCCTAAGGAAATAGTTTGGGAATTTGAGCTTTTCTACCAAAAACTTTATAATCCCCCTGAACATACTCCTTCCCACTCTGAGATACAGGACTATCTGGTTGGTACTTCCCTCCCAACTCTCAGCTGTGAACAACAAGCTCTTCTTGTCTCCCCTATTACAGAGGCTGAGGCTGTGGCTGCCATTAGTTCTCTCTCTCGAGGAAAAAGCCTGGCCAGATGGTTTCCATCTAATTTTTATAAAGTTTTTGAAAAGAAATTAGCCCCTATACTCCTTTAGCTATTTAATTTTATTTGTACAGAAGGGATCACAGACTCTACCCTGTTAGAAGCCATTGTTGTGGTTCTGCCAAAGCCTAGTAAGCCCAAGGACAGGATAACAAACTATCATCCCATTTCCATGGTGAATTATGATATAAAACTCTTTGCTAAAATCCTGGCTTCCTGAGTGACAAAGGTTTGGGAAGGACTGCTTAGTCAGGAGCAGATTGGCTTCATACAGGGTAGATCCTCTTCGGACCACCTCAAAAAACTGGCACATATAATTTCCATATCCAGGGAGACAGCCTCCCCAAGGGCACTTGTTTCCCTGAATGCAGAAAAGGCATTTCATAGGGTTAGTTGGCTCTACCTTTTTGAAACCCTGGCCAAATTTGGCTTCCCTGGTAAATTTATTTTCTGGATTAGATCATTGTATTCCAGACCCAGTGCAAAGGTGTACTGTAATGGTGTTCTGTCCTCTAGCTTCCCCCTGGCATCTGGAACTAGGGAAGGTTGCCCACTGTCCCCACTGCTTTTCAATTTGTATTTAGAACCTCTTCTCCATTGTCTACACTCCTCTTCCTCTCTGGTAGGTATCCATGCTGGCCCTTGAATTTAAATAGTCTGTCTATGCAGGCGACATTCTTCTCCATATTACGGACCCTGTTACATCTATCAAGGCAGCCTTACAAATAATTGATGGGTACAGTAGGTTATCTAATTATAAGTTGAATCTAAGTAAGACTGAGATTATGCCTCTAAACTTCCATGTTCATAGAGGACATTGCTGTCTTCTCTATGGCTTGGGCCGTTAGGCTTCAGTACCTCGGCATTACCTTGGCAACCACAAATTTTCTCCTTAGAAAGCTTAACTTGGATGACCTTATTGTTTCCATTCAACAAGATCTAGGCAGGCAGTCCCCTCTCTACTTATCCCTTCAAGGCAAGATTAATGTGATAAAAATGAATATTTTACCTTGAGTTTTTTATCTGCTTAACATGCTGAACTTACATGTCCCATTGAGCTGGTTCCATAAGCTTCACGGAATCATCTCAAAATTCCTATGGCAGGGTAAACCTCTGTGTCGGTCATATAATTGCCTATGTGCCCCTAAGAATTCTGGGGGGCTTAAGCTCCCCAACTTCTATCTGTACTATTTGGCTAGGCATTTGGCCAAATACATGAGATGGAATGCACATCCCCAGGAAAATGAGGTTTCCCAATATATGCCGCTATGGTTGCAGGTTGAACAGTGCATTATTGGGGACCTGGGTTTCAACCCTGTTACCCTACTGTACTTGGCTCCTCAAGCTACCAGCTTCTTTGAATACTATGGTTATATATACATCCATCAAAGTCCATAAACAATTCTGTAAATCCCTTAAATATGACAATCAAGAGTCATCTCAGCCCGGTTTGGTAACCCCAACTTTCAAGGTGGGACACATACTACAGTCAAGGAGAATACCTATAGACCCACAAACTAGAATAAATGACCTTGTCATCCAAGGAAGTTGAAGACAGTAGAGGAACTCCTCAAGCTCTTCCATCTACCGAGAAAATTCTCCTTCATATTTTCAAATTAGACATATGCTAATCAAGTGATTTAGACTTGGCCCACTGGATACAAATCAAGTAGTAGTCCTCCAGGAACTTCAACAGTTGGTCTGGCAGCCCCATGCTGTGTCCTGAATTGTATCAACCATATATGTTACACTTAATCACAAGATAGAAAACCATTTCCCATACTGGTTAACTGCCCTTCCCGCTAATAACATGGATTGAGAAAACATTTGGCAGGGTGTGTATTTCTATATCACCAATGACAAATTGAGATTAATACAGTTTTATATTATACATAATATTTATTTTACATCAGTCAAAATGTATGGGATGGGAAGACTGCCAGGGCAAACCTGTTTCAGATGTGGCAAGACCAAAGGACACTACTGCCGTCTTCTGGGAGTGCACTAAAGTGGTCCCTCTATGGACCACCTTGCAGACCAAGGCAGACCCCCTCCTTGGTTTACAAAATTTGTTTACACCACGCATCTGTCTTTTGGGTGATCTCTCCTCAGTTGATGTGAAAGAAAGGCATTATCATATTAACCTCATCTCCCTTTCTGTCAAAAAATTAGTATTATGACACTGGAATGACCAGATTACTCTTTCCTATCAAGAATGGATCACTGAAGCTGGCCTGTCAGTGCAGTGGTTGGATTTCTGCTTGCGATGCCAGCGAGCCGGGTTCAGGAGTGGACTTGGGTTACTGGAGGGCCGGCTGGGGGAGAACAACTTGAGCATCTCATGACAACTCATCATCTCCAGGGGGGTTGGGGGGGTGGCTGTTGCCCATGCCACTTGTGTGTGACCTTGGGTGGAAGCATGGGGAGACCACAAGCCCTGTTTGGAGGGGACGGGCAGCCAGATGAGCAGTGGATGTCAACGTATAGCACCTTGATGTCAGGGACTTTCACTGCATTGGGGATAAAACAGGAAAAACACTTGCCAGCTCCAGGATGATGGGTTTCCTGGGGCATGCCTCCAATTTGCTCCTGCTCACTGGCCACCTCCATGAGGCCTGATGAAATGAAGGATTATGTTGTTAGAACCCCACCTCGTCCCCACTCGGGGGGGGGACCAAAGCTCCATGGGGGGACTTTGAGGTAGGTTCCGGTGAGTGGGGTGGCAGGAGGATGATGACCCCTTGGATGTCCTGAAGGGTCGGGGTCAGCAGACAGTAGAGGAGAATAATGGCATAATTAAAAAAAAAAGAATGGATCACTGAATTTTCCACAACCTTAAACTTGAAAATCTATTGCTTGTATTAGGGGCAAAATGTCCCAATACCAGGAAAGGTGGGAGAAGTTCCACCGCTTTGGTCTATTGCTTCTGCCCTCAGGGTGGTAATTGCTGACTTTGGGTGAGGCAGCTCTAATACATACGAATAACCATTAGTTTACTTTTGGGCCTTTTGACTCAGATAATTGTGGTCATTGCTCAAGTAATAACCTTTTATCTTTATGTCACTAAGTTAAGATTTTGTCACTTTTCCTTTTCCGAATGCTCGGGGGTAAGGGGAGGGAGGGCTGGGCTGAGAGTATTGAGGGGTTATAGTGGTTATATACGGGGGGAGGGTAAATGTGGATACGGGGGGGGAGGCTGGAGCATCATTGATTATCCTCTGCATTTGTGTATTATATTGTGGTATGTGGTTTTCCTCTGCATATGTATTATTTATTTATTTATTGAAAATTTCGGAATTACAACCTTTGAGTCAAGGACTCCTTTGCAAAGGCTCCACGTCAGTCATGACAGTACAATTACAACAAGACAGTATGGACAATGTTCTCAAAACAGAGATATTACATTTCAACAAATGTTTAAAATCATAGCTTAAGTCAAGCTACACGTCAGTTGTAATATTGAAATATTATATTGACTTGTTGTTTAAAACTTAATAAAGTATATTAAATTTAAAAAAAAGAACACAATAACATGTAAGAACATGTGTAGTTTATTTACTAAAATGAGATCCAGAATGGTGTACTTGTCCGTTTTTTTTTATTTGGGCACGTAGCTTCTGTAATAAGCTGCTTTAGGTCAAGTGAGTCACAAGGGTTTTTGAGAGGTTTAGAGATGCTGGAGAGCCAGTCAAGATTAAGGTCTCCCAAGATAATAAACTCTGTTGGTAGGGTACCTAGAAGGCTATTTAGGTGATCTAAGATCTGAAGTTTTGCAGAGGGGGGCCTATAACAGCTGATGACACAAAGGGAGACAGATGGGGAAAGCTCAACTTTGAGAGCCAAGCTTTCAAATTCCCCAGGGAGTGATGTTGAGCCAATAATAGTGGTTGAGAATTTATCATGAAAATAAATGGCAATCCCACCACCTCTTGTCTTCCTGTCAGTTCTAAAAATGGTGTAGGTGGGTATATTCACCTCATAATCTGTGGTATCGGGTCTAAGCCAGGATTCTGAGACCACTAAGATATCCAGCTTGGAATGTAGAAGCCAGGCCTGTATAAAGGTAAACTTCTTTAGGAGGCTGCAAGCATTAATGTGCATGAAGCTTATTCCTTTTAAACAGGCTAGGTCAGCTGGTGATGGGATAGTCGCAATGGGACCAGGGTTCAATTCAACTTTGCCTGAACATATCAATATCAATAATAAGAGTTTCTTCAGTGCTCCTAGATGCAGTCTAAATGACTTAGACTGTTCTATTTTGTGGTGATATTCACACATGTTGGGAGGGACATTGTGTTGGTTCCTGAAGGGGCCAAACTTCATATAAATTAATAATAACTGAAAGACTTAGTGATGGCTGAGTGCCTGGGGGAGAGGTACACAAGGTCGTGTTGGTACTAGTTGTCATAGATAGTGTGCCATGCCACAGAGTGGGTGTACAGGGGTTCCAGGAGTGGTAGTTCAAGTATCCATTTACATGGCTCTGAAATGCTAAGAATAAGCAAGCAATCCAGGGTAATACCAGGTTTTGTTGTGTCAGCAGCAAGCTGATCAGGAGCAAGATTGCACCCAAGGTAACATAGTAGGAGAACCGAGACACAGGGAAGTAGGCATAATGTCTTCATATTTGGGCAGACCTCATTAATAATAGCACTTACCAGTACTCTAGGACAAGGATAAAGGTGTAAGAAGTACAAGATTCCTGACAAACCTCAGACCTACAGGGCAAGGCACTAGTAATACCAGCACACCTCCTTGGCCACTAAGAAGAGGGTTGATGATGGGGTGTTTCACACAATCAGAGCAGAGGGACTGGCATCCACAGAACAACTGCCCTAGTTGATTGATCCCTTAAGTAGGTATTAGCAAGGATTTTGGGTTTGAAAAATGTCGCCTTGGAGCAGGGTTGAGTGCCTATTGGTCTGGGTATGCAGTAGTGGAATTACCCAATAATAGTATATCCTCTCGAATGGCGTGGCTCATGAGCATTTAAGGAGGCCTGGGAGGGGGTGAGGGGTGGGAGAAAATACTAGGCAATCCTGAGTATTCACTGCAAGAGCAGTGGGTTTTGAAAGGAAAAAGCTGTATTTCAGTCAATGCAGACCAGCCAGCCAATCCTGGAACAAGCCGTGGCTTGGACAGCTAATCCCACGCAGAGTGCAAGTGGCTTTAACCAGTTGTGTGTCTGTCTGTGTTCCCGACCCATGTCAAGTATTGTACTGAAAATAGGGCTTCTTGGGTGGCTAGCCAGTGCAGAGATGTAGCAGTTGGCTGACTAGCTACTCCTGCCACGCCACAGTCCTCACCAAGCCCGATCAGGGGCAGCCTGAAAGAATAAGAAGGGGTCAAGTGTTAAATAGATAGAGAGACAAAGGCAGGCTAAAAATTAAATGGTGGGATGGGAGCTTCCAGAGCAAGAGGGGACACAAAAGAACAGATAGCAAGGTGGAGAAGAAGGGGGGTCGTTAGCCTGGCACCAACAGGAATCTGGATTAAACTGTATGAAAGTCAGAAGGGCCAGGTGCACAGAGAGAAGACAAAGGATCAAGGAAGGAGACAATTAACTAACTCATCAAATATGCTAGAACAGGCAGAACATCATTACTTCAAAACAGTAAAAGGTTTCAGTTATATTACAGCTAGGATTTCAGCACTCTAGTTATGTTACAGCTAGGATTTCAGCATTCTAAGTATATTACAGCTAGGATGTCAGCATTCTAGGTATACATTTAGTTAGCAGACCTAACAGAGTGCAATCTAGAATTTAAAAAGAAATACTAGGCAATTCCGAGTATTGCAAAACAGCAGTGGGTTTTGACAGGAAAAGCCATATTTCAGTCAATGCAGACCAGCCAGCCAATCCTGAACAAGCCATGACTTGGACAGAAATCCAACGCAGAGTGCAAGCAGCTTTGACCAATCAGGTGTCTGGCTGCATTCTCGACCTGAGTCAAGTATCATACCTGAAAATAGGGCTTCTTGGGTGGCTAGCTGGTGCAGAGATGTAGCAATCAGCTGGGTAGCTTCTCCAGCCACGCCATGGTCCTTGCCAAGCCCGATCAGGAGTGACCTGAAAATACGGCTTCTTGGGCAGCTAACCAGTGCATAAATGTAGTGGTCAGCTGGCTAGCTTCTCCAGCCAGGCCATGGTCCTCACCAAGCCCGATCAGGGGTAGCCTGAAAATGGGGCTTCTTGGACAGCTAATAAAGGCTAAGGAGAAGGATCTTTGTTTGCTCTGTTGATAGTTGGATGTTATGGGGGGACCAGGGTTAGGGTGTGCATTATCAGAAAGGAGTAAAAGGAGCAGGGCAATCCTATGGAGATAGAGGGCATGGAACTTTGATGCTTTTAGTTTTCTTCATCTGGATTTCTTTTTAGAGTGATATTGCTAACTGGGGTAAGAAGTTGAAGAAGATGATGGTACTCTAGTAGAGGGTGGTCATAAATCAAGCTATTAACCATGAGGGTGTGAGTGACTAGCCAAGCATATATTTTATTTCATGGTAATGTGCTCATGGGGGTATCTCTAAGCAGGGAGCAGTGAGCATGCAGCTGGGGGGCTGTGGTGCTAGATCAGGTGAATGGTATGAGGAAAAGTAGAAGAAGGAGAGGGTCTTGGTGAAATAATTCATCTTGGCTGGCAAGGGGGGATGGGGAGGGAGGTGAATTGTCGAGTATACAACAAGTGGGTGAATGAGCAGATGAGGCCTGGGATAGGAAGAGTTTTTAGATGTAGTAGGTGGAGCAGTCCAGGACTAAGACAAACTCCGCGTGCACTGGAGAGTATTGCAGTAGAGCGTGCTTTCCTAAAATTTGGAGTTGTCGCAGATATAAGTCAGGTCCAGGAGGTTACGCAAACTGATCAATAGATGAATAAGTGTTTGGCCCTGGTGTGGGAGGGAGCTGCCAACTGAATATGCTTGAAATAAAGTGCATCAGTGCCTTAAAGGGGAAAAATTGTGTTGGTCCCTTTAAGGGAAAAGCCAGAGAACAGTATCCAGTCATAGAAGGGAAAAAAGAGGCAGAGTATAGTGGGGAGGAGGACTATTTAATAGAGGCAGAGGTCGGGGCTGGGTGAGTGGGACAAAAATACAGGTACAGGAATAAAAGTAGTAAAGAATATGTAGTACAGAGGCAAAAGGGCACCTCAGTGTTACAGCTGGTAAAGACCAACAGCAGGCAGGCAGAGAGAGTAAATGGCCAATAGCGCACCTTCTCTAGGCTGTAGGGCCAATCAAATCAGCAGCAAACAAGCCGTGACTCACTGGTGTAGCAACATACCTGATTCAAGCTGGGTGGGTGGGCAGAAGTCAGAAAGCAACCAACAGGGTTCCGAGCAGTGCTGCTGCCCGTTTGAGGGCAGAAATCTGGAAGAGAGGAAGATCAGGTACAGATAGGGCCAAGGTCACCACTTAGGCTAAATCAGTGGAGGTCCAGGAGCAAGAAACAATAGTGTATAGCAGACAGTGAGAAGTGGTGTGGGTGGGAAGGAAGAGATTCAGCGGGTAGGTCTGGGGCAGGCATCAGAGGAGCCAGAGGGAACAAAAAGTGAAAGAAATGAGTAAGGAGCTGGAAGCTTCAGACCTGGGAATGCGTGGAATCAAGTGTGGGGGGGGGGGTCGAAAATGGTACCAAAAGGGGCCATGGGGAACAAAGAGAGATAGTATGTTAGGAGCTAGGGCTGAGAATAGAGTAGGAGAGGTGATAATCAGTAATTAAGTTCAGGCGCAACACAGAGGAGAAGGTGAGGGGATGGGAAGAAAAGGAATTAGTGATGGAAATAGTAGAGCTGAAACAATCAGCAGTTCAAAATTCAATTATACAGTTAGGAGTAGAGCATAGCATTAACATTAGGTAAAACAACTTATCAATCACATATAAACAGATATAGTTTAGGCAAAAATAACAGTCTTTTAGTTAGGTCTTAAGGATCAGGAGAGAAAGAACTGTTGCCAGCGGATCTGTCATCCACACATTCAAGGAGAGATCTCTTGACTCTTACTTTCTGTCAGCTTGTGCTCCTGTTGTAAGGGTCAGTCTATTCCTGAATTCTCAGGGCATTGCTTACTTTTGCACATGCTGGAGAAAAGAGCGGGTTCCGGTCCTTGTCTTATGCTCTGGATTTATCTTCTGCATGGTCCCCTGTAGGCCTCTGGCCAGGGAGAGAAGGGGCGGGGGTAAAAGAAGAAAAAGGAAAGAACCAAGCATTGCCAACCACGATGTGTTGATCTGTCAATTGCCATTTCATGTCCTCACTTGCATGCATTTTAAGATGGCGGTGACAGTTTCAGGGCCGCTGTGCCAAGTGCTGCACCATTCTCCATTGACAGCTGCCAGGGAAATAAAATGCATGTCCGTAATTGGTCGCCAGTCCAGCACTATGTGTCTAGAGGGAGCTCAGCTATCAACCATCTATGCACAGTGACTGACAGCTTTGTCACAGCAAAGACCATCCACAAAGCATCCTCTTCAGAGCTTTGTGCCCCTTGACTGAATGGTTGGCTGGCTATGGGAATCTATTTCTAAGGGGGTTGGGGTGGTGGAAGTGGAGGGCTACCAGAAAGATGACCTTTGTGCAAACCAAAATTGTTTATTGACTGGAGTTATTTGCCCTTCTTTACTGTACCCTACAAGGTCACAGAGCTCTTGCCAAAATTGAATGGGGCTATAGACTGGAACAGGATGTGCAAGGATAAAAAGCACCTCACTTGTTCAATTGTTTGTCAGGTGTCATCATCCTTCCTATAGCCACCGAATAGTATTGTAAGGCATACTGTCATCTGTCATCCTCCTTTAAATATTCCATTCCCAGCCCACCCTGCTGCACTATTACTGCTATAGCCTATTTACATTATTATCCTGACAGTGGAAAACTTACACTTATTACAAATGTGAGAGATGCGGAGTGAGAGGGAATGAACCCATTGTCACAAATAGAGAGAAAAAGGGAAAAAAAAAGGAAAACAAGTAACCATGCTTGATGAAGCCTCAGACCATTTTGTTAAGTTTTCGACTTGCACGCTCAACCTTGAGGATTTCATGTAGGCTTTGCAGCAGCTGTGCTGGTGGTTGGCTGTAAAGGGGTGTTCTTAAAAGTGTCTCTTCATTGTGCAGGTCTAATGATTCGGTCCTGCTACTTCTGCCCAAGACGGAATAATTTATTTTTAGTCACCCGGTCCTCCTCGTAATATTCAGTGGCGATGTCCTTGTCCTGGCTGTTAGAGTCCTTGTTCCTGCCATTTTGGGGCTGGTCCGCCAATGTAATCTGATCCTGTTGTAGATGAGTCTCTACTATGATCTCTATAGGTTGGGCCTTGTTGTTTCTTGTGTTGCTCCATCTTGGCTTTCCCTCTCTGCTTTGTTTTAGATTTTATAGTTCACCAATCCATGCTATTTGAGTGCTGTTGAGCTGATAGGGGCTAGTTCTGGGCCCTAGTCCCCGGTCCTATTGTCCTGTAGTTTGGGTATGCTCCCTTTCTTGTTGGTAGTTGCTGTGTGTCTTTTGAGGAGGAGTTCAGTTAGACCAGTTCCTTCAGATATAGTACACAGCCTCTTCTGATGTGTAGAAGGTATTGAAGATTCTGTTTCTCCTGATTTGTAAATGGGCTGGATAGAGCAGCCTGTATTGTATGTTTAAATCTTAGAGTGCCTTTCTTGCTTCTGTGATGTTTTTTCTTTTGTTTGCCAGTTCAGACGAATAATCATTACATATGTATATTCTATGCCCTGCCATACTAGTGAGCCCTTTTCTCTGGCTAAGTTTAGTATGCATTCTTTCTCTGGATAGTGTAGGAATTTGGCCAATACTGGTCTGGGTCTGCCGCCTTCCTTAGGTGGTGGTGCCAGGCTACAATGTGCCCTCTCAATTTCCAGGTATGGCCACCATTTGTAGTGGAGTAGTCTTGGAAGCTTACTTTGCAGAAAACCCATTGATTTAATTTCCTGGCCTCCTCTGGGAAGTCCACATTTGGAGGCAGTTTCTTCTGCTCCTATTTTCAGAGTTTCAGCTTGGGACCATAAAGTTGCACCAGCCACTCAAGCTCCTGTATCATCACC
Source organism: Neoceratodus forsteri (assembly GCA_016271365.2). Classification (NCBI taxonomy): domain Eukaryota; kingdom Metazoa; phylum Chordata; order Ceratodontiformes; family Ceratodontidae; genus Neoceratodus; species Neoceratodus forsteri. The sequence continues at coordinate 810,104,900 of CM028129.1, read as the reverse complement.
CGTGGCCACTATCTTTTCATCAGTATAAATCAAATATGTTTCTTCATCCAGGGTTCTCTGATTCAGGGCTTGCAATTTGTCTTCTAGGGTTGCCGCCGCTGTTTTGAAAAACAATTTCTTGCAGCACCATTTGGAGCATACTTTTAATTTTCTCCATTTCTTTTGGGTTTGTCCTGGCGAGGTGTTTTCTTGGATTCCCGTCATTTTGACACCTACAGTGAACTGAAGAGGTTTTCCAGTGACAGTTTTTCTACTCTGACTTAATCTCCCTAAAGTTCATATTTCATTTGTATGAAATTTCCCCTTCAAATGAAGTATTTTCTCCCAGTTTTAGAGAGCTGGGTCCATTTTTCTTGGATTTTAGATGTGGAATTCACCAGAGCTGTAGTTCAATCTACCATCTCTGTGAACTGCTCATGTATGCGCCCCTTGTGATCAGATGTGTATCATTTGATGGTCACTTTCAGCATTTGGAACAAAAAGACTCATATCTATCTATCTATCTATCTATCTATCTATCTATCTATCTATCTATCTATCTATCTATCTATCTATCTATACAGTGTTATTGTAAGTGGACCTGGAGTGCCTCCCCCAATATATAGCTGGTAACAATGGGGTGCCTACTGCTAGTGCCACTGAAAGGATCCCAGCACTGGGTGCCCAATCCCTAGTGTCAGCTAGGGCCCCCTGTAAAAAAAGAAAACCATCCCTCATGATCTTTTTTTGCATGTGTATGTGTTCAAGAAACCTACAATGAAGAATACAGTCCCTCACTGATCTGACCCCTCCAGACCCCCATCATGACCCCCTACTCTGCACCCATCGCCTCACACACAGCATCCCCCACACACCCTCACTCACCTAAACATGTCCCATGATGTAGCTCCACTCTCCAATACAAAAGATGTCTTCTTGCAGGAACCGGGGATAGGGGTAAGAGAAAATGAGGTAAGCCTGGTTAACTTATTTCAAGGAGTTTTGAACTTTTGTTATTTTTGAATATATTTATACCAGATTTTCAACATGGCCTTTGGACCCCACCTCATGAACAAGGAAGGTGACATTTTTCAAATCTGTCCCATAAGGTAATTTTGTTGTTGCTCCACAAAGCAATCTTTCAGCAGGTTTTGAACACTTTCACCTTCCAGGTTCATGAGTTGGGCTCATAAGAAGACTATGTTGAAAATGTGTTGGAAAAATATGGCAAAATGACCATGAGTGAATGTTGAAATATTTCAATGTTCTCATGTAACTCTGCTAATTTTCAATATCTGTCTACCAAACTTTCAAAATGGCCCTTATGGGACCCCACCTCATGTATAAGGCAGGTGACCTTTTTCAAATCTGGGCTGAAAGGTGATTTCTCACCCATTTTATGAAATCACATTTCAGGCAGGATTCAACATTGTTTACCTACTGGGTTCATGACATGGGGTCATAAAAGCGCTATATTCAAACTTTGGGTTAAAATTTAACAAAATGCCAAGTTATGAGTGAATGTTAAAATATTTAAATGTTTACTTGTAATTAATGTTATGCTGTGGGTATAAAACAGACACTTAGGCAGGAGTACAATGCATAAAACACACAACTGTGTGTGTTTTTTACTACTTTGGTGGTACCTGGCCATGGAGTGTCTGCCCCAGTCACGGACCCTGGGACCTCCACTCCTGATCATAGCCTGTGCTTCTTCCCAGTCATCCCTGGCTTGCCCCCCAGAGGGTGGGGTTGTGGCGCTGGCCCTTAATGCTGCAATTCTGGTATCTGGTCAGGGGGATGCCAGCATTGGAGGCGATGAGAGGCCTGGGGGCAGGGCATCATGAAGACGAGCCCAGCCCAGATTTTCTTTCCCTGTAAGCAGGAGCAGGGATGTGCAATGATAACCAGTGTCCGCCCCGCCCCTGAGACGTCCGGGCATTGGTGTGCTTGCGGCAACCCAGCCTCCGCTGGGTGTTGCTAGACACTGAACTCACACCCCCACCCTCTGCCCAGAGAAGGACAGCAGTCTAGGGACACTCGATACTTCTCCCCCAGCTGGCCCTCTGACAACCTGGGTCCATTTCCAAACCCCGGTCACCAGCATCGCAAGTGGAATTCCAACCGCTGCGCTGGCAGGCCGGTTACAAGTGTGTTTTTAATTTTTATTTTCCAAAATCATAAAAATAAAAATTTTTGATATACATAAGAAAATACTAGGTGTTAGTCAAGCACACCCTAAAGCAGTGTAAATAGGGAAAAAAACAGTGGTGGCCTGTGGTACCTCTCGGTTTGTGAACAGCAGGTATGGGAGATATCTGTCTCAAGCTCTACCGTCCTCTGCCACATACTTTTTCAACATGGTCTTAAGGGTTTTGTTAAACCGTTCCACCAGACTGTCTGTTTGAGGGTGGTAGGGAGAGGTCCTTACTGCAGATACCCCTAGCAGTTTATACAGTTCTCTAAGCATTTCTGAGGAGAAATTACTACCCCTGTCAGTAAGGATTTCTTGGGGTATACCCATCCGGCTGAAGATTTTCGCCAGCTAGTCAGCTATCTGAGGAGCTTCTGCAGTCCTTGGGGAATAGCCTCAGGCTATCAGGTTGCATAATTGCAAACCACGAGAATGAAATGATTATCCTTAGAGCTGGTGGTAAGTGGCCCAACAATGTCCATAGCAACTCGTTCGAAGGGAGTGGTGACATATGGGATCGGTTGTAGGGGTACTCAATCTTTTCTTCCCCCTTGTGCCATTAATTGGCATTCAGCACATGCTTGGCAGTACTTGGCTACATCCTGGTGAATGCATGGCCAGAAAAACCTATGTAACAACCTACTTAAAGTACGGCCCCTTCCTTCATGACCAGCCTTCAGGAGGTCATGTGCAAGCTGAATCAATGTCTCCCTATACAACTTGGGTACCATAAGTTGCTCAACAGTTAATTGCGTAACTGGATTATAGAAGACACGGTACAATATAACATTTTTCAGGACAAAATTAGTTTGTCTGTCACTGCCTGATGAACTAGTTCAAAGAATGGTTTTAGAGTAACATCAGACAATTGTTTATTCTTAAATGTCTCTGGGTAAACCTGGGACCATTTCCAGGATATTCCGTCCCTTGGTTTCCTGCCATTTTTGTTTCTCTCTCCTCCTCTGTTTTTGGGATTTTATAGATTTCCCTGGACTTCCAAATATGTCCTCTTCAAAAGAAAACTCAGGAGCTGTTTTGGCCAACTTAGCCTGTGATCTGGTGGTTACCGTTACTACATCAAGGCAAGATTTTGGATTTTCAGCAGTTCTTCAAAGTGGAGAGAATCCTGTCCTATAATGACTGGTACAGGTAGTCTAGGTACCAACCCCACAGTCATTCGATGCTGTTCTTCATTAACTACCATGTCTATAACTGCTTTATGGTACTGATGAATATCCCCATTGACACATATAACAGGAGTATCAGACAGGCCAGAGTCAGAATTGGTACAAGGTCTGCTCTTGATATAGTTTGTCTGCTACCAGAATTCAGCAGACCTAATGTTTTTTGTTGTGCCAACTCCACAGAAGCCACATATCCCAAATTGGCTAAAGCCAGATGAACTGGCTCAGTTCTTTTGTTGGGACAATTTCTTACTATATGTCCTTTTCCCGGACAACTGTGGCAAATAACCTCCAATTAAGGTATTCTTCTGCCTCTATCCCTTCTCCCATAAATGGACTGACTCTGGAAGGTATATTCAAAAGGTCTTACCCGGTCTGAAGTAGGGAAGGTAGCTCCTCGATTACCTCAGGTTCTGGTTGGTCGGGCTGCCAAATAATCTTCAACAGGCTTGATGGTGTTCTCAGCTGATTCTGGCTTATGTTCCTTCACCCAGACCTGTACATCTTGTAGAAGAACTTGAATAAACTTAATTCCATGATCTGGTGAAGGGTTTTGGTGGATGGTTGTAACTATTTGCCTCAATAGTCTTTCAGTCAGGCATACGTCTCCCTGGGCATGTCATACGTGGTCATCTTCTGGGATCTAAAATGTTGCCTGTTGGTCTCCATGCCGATGTCATTTCTCCAGATAATTTCTTCCTTTATCTGGTCATAATTCATGGCATCCTGCCCACTTAGTTGACTATATACTAGTTGGGTTCATCTGGACAAATAGGGTACCAATCTAATTATCCACTGATCCTGAGGCCATGCGCAAGTTTGGGCGATCCACTCAAATGTGGTCAGATATGCCTCAATGTCATCCAACTCTGTCAGCTTGGTCAGCTTAATGTATCTGGGGACTGTCTGATCTGGTTGTCCTGGGGTTAAAGGCTGAAGGTTCCTGATGGTGTCTGATCACTTCTCATCCTGTTATTTCCTGTCCTCTTCTTATAACCAGTGATCCTCATCTCGCTGTCATCTGTTCTCATCGTGTTGCGGTTCATCTCGAGTTGGTGAAGGCAGAGCCACTTCAAAAGCTCACTGGGGTCATCAGTGCTCTCTTCATCCCAGGATTCTTCTCCTCTTCTCTTTATCTCATCATCCCTCTTCTTGATCTTCAACATGGCTCCAATATCTAGACCAGGTCCAGGTAGTACTCCAGTTTTCTCCATTATCGCTCGTGTCAGGTGCATAGGCTTAGCCTTGACCTCCTGCCACTCTTGCATCTGTTCGGGTACTAGCCACAGTACCCACTGGTAACACCTCCCAAGCAGTCTTTACAATACCAGCTATCCCACTCTGACACCAGATGTTGTGGTGTGGGTATAAAACAGACATTTAGGCAGGAGTACAATGCATAAAAAAAGCGCATAAGTGGGTTTTTAATCTTTATTTTCCAAAATCATTTATTTATTTATTTCAATCTAGGATTGCAATAGCTTTGAGCAGAGAACCGCTTGTTTACAAAGGTTCCACATCAGAAAGCGATGGGAGAACAAACACTGGAAACATTACAAAATTCACTAGCTAAATATTATCCAGATATTAATTTTAAACAATACAGTATTAGAATTGAGCAATTCAATCCACAGAAATAAATACAGTGAAAGGATAAAATCAAGGAGCATGGGAGTTTAATAAATAATTCACACAGAGGTCTTGCAGAAGGCAGTACTAGTGCTGCCTAAAGTGGATGAAATCATACAATGGTTTATTGTTTAGAGCAGGGAATATATGAGATAGTGAGAGGATTGGGAGACAGAGGAGTGGAGGGAGGAGGGAAGTGAGAAGTAAAGATGGAGAGGAAGAATACAGGTCAAAGAGTGTGTAAGAAGGAAGGGAGAGAGAGGACTGGGAGTAATAATGGGTATGATGTGGAGTTAGGGCTAATTAGTGGGCATGCCGAGAAACAGAGGTGACAGAGGTCCTATGTCAGGTGCAGTCACAGCTACTATTTAAAAGCAGGTGTTGAAGAAGAAGCCTTTTGAACTGGCCCAGAGTTGGTGCAGTCGTGAGTTCAACACTTAGGGTGTTGAACAAGAGGAGTGCCTGGTATATGTAGGATCTCTGACCTTGTGGGGTTCTGTACCTAGAAACTGTGAGTAGCTGATGAATGGAGTTCCTAGTATGCTGCAGGCCAGAGAATGGGCTTAGAAGGTTTGCTACTCCAGGAGGCACAAATCCAAGGAGTGTTTCTTTGGCTAACAGTCAGGTTTGGTAGCGAATTCTGTTGCTCAGTTGTAACCATCCAGATTGTACATAGAGGTCGCAGGTGTGTGTGAAGCAGGGGGAGCTGGTAAGCAGTCTACATGCTTCATTGAGTCCCACCATAATCCTATGGAAGGAAGTAGTAGTCACCGAGCTGTAAACGATGAGACCATAGTCAATGATGGAGATGACAAAGCTATTGATTGCAGTTCTTAATGCTTTGGGGGTCAGTTGACACTTGTGTCTGTGAAGCAGCCCCAATCTGGCATTAACTGTTCTAGCCACAATCTCAATGTGCTTAGAGAAGGTTAGGGAGCAGTCCACAGTTACCCCCAGGTATCTGAAGTGATCGATTTCACTTCATAAAATGAACAATTCTGATATACAGAAGACAATACTAGGTGTTAGTCAAGCGCATTCTTGTAGCCCAGAATAAGCTTTCCCCAGCTATTCCACTCCAGAAATCCTCTCAGGTCTTAACTTAGGTAACTCTAAAATGGTGTGGAAATACTCACACCTCCTCTCTCTGAGATCAGCTCTCCACTGATCCATCCATCTAAAATGCACCCCTGGTGATGGGTCCTATACCGCCTGCTTTGACATCAGATGTCATGTGACTAAGCAGTTAAGCTTTATCCTTTATTCTTCATTCACTAAATGTAATATTTATCAAACAGTGCTTACATTCTAGAAGAAGTGATCTATTCTTAACATTCTATATATCATTGGGCACAAAAACAGGCTTTTGACAATATAAACCCTCTTTTCACCATAAGGGTGCTCATTAAGAGGTGAAGCCCCTCCTATGTTGCTGACCTCTTCAGCCACCATTTTGTATAAAAACATTTAGTTTGTGAACTGCCAGCCCTATAGTAGCCACATTCATGCAGCTCACTAGGAAACAGGTAGAACAATTTTATGTTGTTTATTCCACACAGTTTTGTTCCTCAGGCATCTCTGAGTTAGCTAGGGGAAGGGGAGATTCCGGGTGCGCTACTTATCTCCCTTTTCCTGCCAGCTCATGAGATCTGAAACCCATTACTTTGTTTCTTTTATTTTTCAAGTTTTTCTTTATTTTTGGCAGAAACTCCTGAAAGGGCTTTTAAGTCTTAGCCCTTCTCTAGCAGCTTACTTTTCTTATGTGCACAGGGGCTCCTGCAGCTTTTATTTGAGCCCCTATCAAAATCAACATTAGAAACACAGAAACATAGACTTTGATGGCAGATAAGGACTGCTTGGCCCATCTAGTCTGCCCATTTCCCTACTTACAGGATAGGCCGAGATCCTAGTTAACCAACAGCATATTTCTTCCTACCCCACAAGAATTGCCTTATGTCTGTCCTATGCATTCTTGAATTCTCCCACAGTTTTAGACCCCACAACCTCCTCAGGAAGGCTGTTCCATGCATTCACTACCCTCTCTGTGAAAAAATACTTCCTCACATTGCCCCTGAACCCCCTCTATCTTTTAAATTGTGTCCCTTGTTCTTACATCTCTTTTCCTGAAAGATGCTACCCTCCTGGACTTTCATGTCCCCCTCCCTTCTTTCCTCAAGGGTATACATATTGAGCTCCTAAGTCTCTCCTCATACAGCTTGTCTTGCAAACCCGGCACCATTTTAGTTGCCCTCCTCTGGACTGCCTCTCTCCTTGCAGAGATGGGGTCTCCAGAACTGGATCCAGTACTCCAGATGGGGTCTCACCAACTGTCTGTACAGCGGGATAACAACTTCCTGTTTTCTGCTGGTGATGCCTCTCCCTATGCATTCCAGTATACCCCCAGCCCTCCTTACTGCCTTCTCACATTGCTTGCTAACCTTAAGGTCATCTGATATGACCACCCCCAGGTCCCTTTCCTTTTGTTGTTGTTACTCCCCCCATTGTGTATTCTTCCCTGGGTTCTTGTTTCTAGGTGTATTATTTTGCACTTCTTTGCATGGAATCCTAGCTGCCATACTTGACCATTCCTTCCCCCTTGCCAAGTCCCTTCTCATCCTTTCTATGCCTCATTGTGTATCAACCATGTTGCAGATCTTTGTGTCATCTGCAAAGAGGCATAATTTTCCTTCCAGTTCCTCTGCAATGTCACTTATAAAGACATTAAAAAGGATTGGACCCAGCACTGAACCCTGCGGTACCCCACTAGCAACCCTTCTTTCTTCAGCTTGGACTCCATTTACAATTACCTTCTGTGTCCTGTTGTCCAGCTAATGTTTTACCCAGGCTACCACCCTGGGACACACTCCCAGGATGGTTAATTTGACTATTAATCTTTTGTGTGGGACTATGTCAAATGCCTTGCTAAAGTCTAGGTAGGCCATGTCCACAGTCCCTTCCTGGCCTACTACTTTGGTCACCCAGTCAAAGAAATCTATTAGATTTGTCTGACATGACCTTCCGCTGTGAACCCATGCTTCCTTGGGTCCTGTGCCCCACTGGCCTCTAGGTACTCAACAATTCTTTCCTTCAAGTGACTCCATCACTTTCCTTACCATAGAGGTCAAACTGACAGATCTGTAGTTTCCTGCCTCTGTCTTGGTCCCACTTTTGTGAAGAAGAATCACATCCACCTTCCTCCAGTCCTCGGGTACCACACCATCCTTCCATGATTTACTAAAAAGAGTAGCCAGTGGTTTCACTAGTTCCCCCCTTAATTCTTTTAGAATTCTGGGGTGAATTCCATCAGGCCCCATTGCTTTGTGCACCTTCAGTTTTAGGAGTTCTTGCAGAACCCTTTCTTCTGTGAAAGGACTGGGATTGACCCCCCTATCAAGAGTGCTTCTGTTAATTGGATTAGGCACTTCCCTCTCCTCTTTTGTGAATCCTGAGCAGAAATACTCATTCAGTATCCCTGCTTTTTCAGTGTCCCTCTGCCCACCCGCCGTTCTTTCTGTTCAGCCTCACTATCCTCCTTTGTCTTTCTCGCTCGCTGATGTACATATAAAGGTTTTATCCCTTCTTAACTGAATTGGCTATCTTTTCCTCAGTTTGGGCCTTTGCTATTCTGACCTCCCTCCCTTATTCCTTCTGCCTTAGCTGGTACAGCTCTCTGTCCTGCTCCTGTCCATATACCTCTGGAATGCTATCCTTTCTCCCTGACTTTCCCAGCCACCTCTTTTGAGAACCATAGTGGCTTTTCATTCATTTGATTTGTTTTTGCTTAGCACAAGGCTTGCCTCTGTGATGGCAGTTTGATGATTCCCATTGTTGCTCCACCCTCCTTCTAGCCTGTTTGCTAGTTTTTTTCTGAGGCAGTCTCCCATCTTGCCAAATCAGCCCTTCTGAAGTCCGGTACCCTCACTTTTGTATGGCTTAACTCTGTAGCTGAGTTTAACGTGAACCACACTGTTTGATGGTCACTTGTTCCCAGATGGCAACCCACTTCTAGATCTGAGATCCTCTCACTGCCCCCATTTGAGAGTATGAGGTCTAAGATTGCTCCCTCACAAGTGGGTTCTGAAACTAGCTGTCTGAGGCCTGCCACCTGTAGGGTATTGAGAATGGCCCTGCTCTTGGACGTGGCTGCAGCAAATGTGCTCCAGTTAACATCTGGCATATTCAGGTCTCCCATCAACAGTATTTCCCCTTTCTCTGCCATCCTAAGAATGCCTTCTATCATATTATTGTCCATTCCTTCCCCCTGACATGGGGGTCTGTACACAACCCTGTGTGGATTGTGGTGCCCTTCCAGTCTCCAAGGTGACCCACAGTGCCCCTCTCCTCTGTTTACTCTTTTGTTCAGTTGCTTTTATCCTTCCTTTACATTGAGAGCTACTCCTCACCCTCTTCTCCCCTGCCTGACTCTCCTATAGGTTATGTACCCTGGAATGTTAACATCCCAGTCATGGTTCTCTGTGTACCATGTTTCTGTGACTGCTTCGATATCCAGGCATCCCTCTTCCATCAAGGCCACCAGCTCAAGGAGCTTGTTGCCCAGACTATGGGCATCGGTACTCATTACCTCCATTTCCTGATGGCCTTGCTCCTTTTACCCCATCCCTGTCCTTCTTGCCTTTGTCACTTAACCCATTTACCTGCCCTTCTCCCTATCGACACCTCTGATGTTGGTATTTACCACACTTACTACTGTGATTTTTTTGGGGGCTAGGATTTCCTGCTCCTTTCCAGTGCCTCCCCCCTTGGCTAGTTTAAATGCTTGCCAATGAAGCATTTAAACCTATCACCTAGGATCCTGGTTCTCCTCCTGGACAGATGCAGCCCATCATGCCAGTATGGGCTTGCATCACTCCAGGTGGACCCCCAGTCCCCAGTGAAGCCAAATCCCAGAGCTCCGCACCAGTTTTTCAACCACTGATTGAATCCTATGGTGCGGAACACCCTAGCCTCTCCTATGCCACAGATGGGCAGCACCTCCGAGAAGGTTACCGTGTGTGCTACTTGTCTAAGGCCCCTTCCCAATTCCACAAACTCTTCCTGCACTTCTATAATCCCTTTCTTAGCCAGGTCATTTGTCCCTAGGTGGTCAATGACATCCAGCTCCCTCCTCTGTGCAGCTACTCTGGCAATCCTGAGGATTCGCTCCCCGTCCTTCCAAGCCATGGTGCCAGGCAGGCACCTTACCTCCCTCTCCCCTTCCTCCCCCATTTCTGCCTTCCTAACAATGGATTCCCCCACCAGGAATTATTTCCTTCCCCTGTGGGGTCCCCTGCCACCCTCCTGTGGGTCTCCATTGTGGAAGTTCCCAGCATCCTCCTTGGTCTCCACTGTGGGTGCCTCCATGGAGGAACCACACTTTGCCAGAATGGCATAGGAATTGTGGAGAGGTACAGCTGGAGAGCTGCACCTCTATTCCACCACCCTCACCCTCCCTGAGCCCACTGTGGTCCAACCACTCCTCTTTCTCAGCAACCTCTGAGACAATGGCAGTGGCACTGGTGGTCTGTGGATGGAAGAGGAGGCCCCACAAATGCTGGCCAACTCAGCCTGGAGATGTGCAGCCTCCTCCCTCAGCCCAGAGAGGTGCCTGCAGATTACTTCCAAGCAGCCAACTGCTGAGGTTTCAGCCATTGGGTTACATTTTATTTTTGCCCTTCGTTGATGTTGGCCACTTTTCTTTCAACTTGTAGCCTCTTTTATTATAAGCAGCTCCAGTTACAACATTCCTGGGGCTGCACTGACTTAATGGGCACACCATGTCTTGTTTTGGGACACTATGGGGCTTTTCCTTTTTAGTGGTTATAGTATCCCATTTTACATAAATTAATTTTTCTGGCCATACCCATGGCATTCACTCAGGCTTCGTGAGCATGCCTTGCTCTGAAGCATCTCCTTTTTTATTTATTTCAGCTCCTCCCAAGGAACTTTCTTTATTTAGCTGCCACATGCAGCAGTTAATACACACAGAGCATCCTGCTCTGAAAATAAATTTATATTTTGTGCCACATCTTTATTCCTTAGCCGCATTCTGCAGCATGTGGCATGATTAATTCCTAAGCTGCATCTTGCGGCAGATGCTGGTTGTCCACTCACATACCTTTCGGAGCGGTGTATGAGGTAGAGCTCTTTCACCTTGGGACACCTTTTTGTTATTAATTAAATACAGCTCCATTATGTGGAGCACTTCAGGGCACAACATTTATTTCATCTAAAAGTGCTCCTGGTGCTTCCAATTATTTTGCAAAGCACACCTGGTGCTTTCATTTAAAACCTCCTGCTCAGGAGTATAATCGAAAAGGCGCAGCTAGCTCCATCAGCAGCAGCAGCATGCAGGGAAAAGGACAGTATAAGTTTGGAGAATTTCTGTCAGGCTGGCCACCCTGACAGAGGAAAAACAGGAAAGTAGAAGCAAAGAAGAAGAGAACAGGACAGGCTGAAAATGAAAGAAAAATAAGTTTATATTTTTTTGGGGGGTGTTCTTGGCTACACAGTTATTATACTTTATTAACAATGACATTTCATCCTGTTACACTACACTAATTTTTAATATTTTGACTTCAAACTTTCGACATAGTCATTTTTTCACATCACCGCATAAACATGACAGGTGTCCTTTCTTGGATCCTAGACGAAACGTGTTTTCATACTTGTAGTGCCAAATGATGTTTTGGCCATTATTCTATAAATGCCACGTATCTTGTTTATAAGGGGGAGTCATAAAATTTCTTGAATATTTGGGGTCAAGATTAAAAGAAAAAAAGATTAAGAAACATTCTATGTAGCCTTTACCCCAATGGATAGTGCTTTGTGATCCAGTGCCATTGAGCTGAGTTCGGGGTGAGTGCAGTGAGCCAGCTGGATGGCCAACCTGGGAGAGATGGTGCTGTCATGTGGCACCACCTCCCCAACATGGGAATGGATGATTTGGGATTGCTCACATGGGCACAAGTATCACACAGTGAAGAGAAATCTTCCCTTGGCATGGGCCCTGCACCTCTGCACCCATGGCTGCTAGAGGGTCCCGCACTTTGGCAGACAGATGGACTCTTTGCCCTGCACATCTGTATCTGTAGCCACTAGGCTCTGGGCCCTGCACTTATGCAGCCCATGAAAGTGCAGACAGACAGACTGTTCACTTGATGCAGGGCCCAGAGGTACCCGCATGAATAATGATACAATTCCATTGCTTCAAAAAGAGAGGAAATCTTTACCAAAAACTGCAGTTAGGTTTCAAATTAATGCCTCAAAAGTAGGGAAATGTGGCATTAATGTTTCTAACCCTAACTCCCCATCCCCTCAAACAGCAAAATGACAAGACTACATAAGCAATCACAGGCAGCCATCATCAGGTAAGCCAAACAACACACAGTTATTTCCAGAAAATACAAATGCAGTAGCACCGATGTGCTACCTTCATGGATTTGTATCTGCAGCTGCAAATGTTCTAACCCCAGAGAGGCCTGTGCTTATGCAACTAGAAGTGTGAGTGTGTGTGTGTGTGTGTATATATATATATATATATATATATGTATGTGTGTGTATGTCTTACTGCATGCATGAGTAAATGTGGCTGCAGAAGCACTGTCCCCACAAGGCCTTGTGCTTCTGTAGACAGAAGTAGTGTTGCAATTTGAATATCATGGATTTCACAATGCAGCAGCAGAAGTGCAGGCCCCACAGGAGCCTCTACTTCTCTAAACAGAAGTCAGTGTCTATGTCTTACATTTGGGCTGCAGAAGCACAGGCCACAGACAAAAGTGGTGTTGTGGGACTTATGGTGCTGTCATGTTTCTGTAGACAGCTCATCAGGAACACTCCAATTAGGACTCAGATTAAAAACCTCCTAAACCACTTAAATTTCTAGTAGACTATATACTAAGCAGCTGGGGTCATAGTCTTACACTATGCCATACCTTCAACAGAGCTCCCTCACTGATGGAATCAATAGATGGGACAGATGTGGCCAAGGAGGCTCAGACAGTGAGGGTTTGCAACTGTCATGCTCCATGCACTATAGCAGCAGGAGGCCACAACACCGATCTCATGTACAGTCCAGTGCCAACCAGATCATATGTTGTCTGAGATCGCAGCATCTTGCAAACAATTAGGTCCACTACCCAAGCATTATGTACTGATATAGGCAAGATAGAGGAATGCTAGCCAAGTGGATGATCAACTCTTTGCTCAAGATGCCTGCCTTGAAACAGCAGAACACACCATACTGCAGCTCCATGACTTGGTGCAGACCCTCCAGGAAAGAGCCAATGACGCTGAATTCAGAGAGTGTCACAATAACCGTAAATCTAGAATGTGCCAGAGGTCACAGAGGGCTCAGATACTGTGGCTTTCATCCCATCTCAGTTACAGGCTACTCTTCAGATCCCCCCAGCCTGGCACTATAATTGGAAAGGGCTCATCGAGTACTGGGGCTGAAACCTAGCACAGAGACCTGCCCCTCTCTATAGTGATTCATTTCCTAAGATATACTGAAAAGAAAATATTCTCCACATGGCTTAACAACAAAAACTGTGACATATTAGAATACTCAAATTTACATTGACAACAATTCTTCTTCTTAAGTGTTTCTTAGGAGGAAGCAATACATCCCCATCATGAAAGTTTTGAAGCAACAAAACCTCAGATTTAGAACTCCTTATATGGTGCACATGACAATTTTTGAAACTGGGACCCCCAGACATGTGAATCAGCAGAGGTGACTATAGCTGGACTAGCTAAGAGAAGAATCAAGACTGAACCTTTTCCGAGTTGTCCTGCTGCTGAGTCTTTGATATCTAAACTTTCACAAAAAGCCTGGCATAAACAGGGTAGGGGATCACTGAAAGCTTAGCATCACCACCAAGCTGTGGAGGTGATAGAAGAAATCATGAGTCAATTGAAGAACTACACCTAAATGCTCCTCTCAATGAGAACCTTATGTGGACTCGGTACTGTTTTTGATTAATGTTCTTAACCTGATGGAGCTCTGAAGAGGTTACTACTACACCCATCCCTTTAGCTGACTGTCCCCTCCCATGGTTGACCTTCCCTCCCTTTTGGGATGGGGCCCTTTCTCTACACTTAGGTGCTCATTCACATACCTGTAAATCATGTCGCTCCTTGTGGGACTTTTGGATCTAGTTAGCACCATGGAAAATACTTCCATCGATCCCATCAGTGAACTTGCTATGACTCCTTGGTTGCTCCCTCTAGAGAAAATTGCAGTCTTGTGATACACATTCTTTAGAATTTCAGATGGGAACCCCATAGAGTAAGGCAGATTGTACCAGCTCCTCCCAGCATTGCGGGGTTTCTGTGCAGCTGCTCCCATGTGCAGCATCAGACTCAGTGACCATCTATTACCTGCCCTTGCATCCTCTGAGCACAAACCAGTTTCCACCACTGCGAGTAAAGCATAGGCATTCCAGTCCTGTGGAATTACCTAGCCAGGTAAAGCTCTGAAAGAATGTGAGGTCACAAAATGTATTGCTTAGCAACTGAGGGGTTTTCTGCCAATGGAATATGGAGGAGCACAGCCCAGTGAATTACTGATGTGCTGCCTCAGTGATGGGGCTTCTGGTGTGCTGCATGAGTAGGCAAAAGTGTGTGGTGAGTGGGGCCAGCCTGATGGGTGCAGGGGGTGCCCTGAGAGACAAGGATGGGTCTCAGGGGGAGGGCGGGCTGCAGCCAGTTAGCTGAGCTGAAGCAGACAGGAGGACTTGTACATACAAATTCCCTCCACATCATTGACTAATTTATTTTATTTATTTATTTTGCTTTTGGTGACCGGGTAAGTGCACTAGGCAAACAATGCCTATTTTCAGGCACGACCCGGGAGAGAACAGTTTACATACAAACAATAAACATGTGGCACAGCACATGAGAACAGTACAAATGGGTAAAAGCAGTGTGTAATAAGTACATTGACATTCTGAATAGTGAAGGATAAGATACTGTGAGTGCAGAGGAAAAAGGGGTGGTATCAGAAGAAAAAACAACATGGAAGGTAGAAGTTACAGTGCAATAAGTGCCATAAAGGTAGAGAGGGAGAGGGAAGAAGAGGGAATGAAAGAGCGTGGCAGGTATAGATCTTGGTAGAGGAAGGATAAAGGGGTGGATAGGATGAGGATGGGGAGAGCACAATTAGTAAAGGTTCAAGAAGGGTTAAAACAAGTGCAGGGATGTAGGGTATGAAGGTATTCACGATGTAGTTTCTTGAAGATAGCATGGGTGTTAGACGGATGAGAGGGAATAGCAGGACAACTATAAAACAGGCTACAATACTTACTTCTGTAGTCATAACTTCATCAAGTTCATAATGACCTATCACAGGTAGGACCTCAGCAGGATCTTGGTATCACCATTTAACTTTACTGGATCCCTGAGTGTAAAACATTCATAATAAATTGTTACAATCATTGGGAGATGTGTGGCTGGAGCTGAAGAGGATCCTCGGGACACCTACAAGAAAAGATTTAGCAGCAGATTACATACAACACTGCTCATGTTGTGATGAAAAGGTTTCACTTGCCCACTCAGGAGACCTGTACCACGAGTTGCTCTACCATAAGGTTCATTAGTAAAATACCCTCAAGGTGAAGCACCCCTCCATGTGGAGGCTTCATATGCCACCCTCATGTTTGCTGATACTGGTAAGTCTTACTTTGTACTGCTAGCTTGTAATTTCAGGAACAGGTCAGCTGAGCTAAGCAATCTCTATTCTTCCCATCAGTGTGTAGACCTCTGACTGCCCAGGCCCCCTGAACTAGCAAAGATCCAACTGAAAGTCATAAGGAATGCAGTTTTCTTGTCCCTGTTGGAGACTAAGATGATATCCTTATTCTCCCCTTCTTTCATCAGCAAGGCAGGAGGCCCCTCTGCATGAAGCTGTTCCTTCAGGCAGGCTTGCCTGCCATAGGGTCTCTTATGACCCATAACTTGGAAGCCCATTTTCCTTTGGGCACCAGCTGAACCTTCACAGTTCAAAGTGCCCTGGAACATTCTCAGGGCCTCTTGTTCAGATGGTAGCAAGTCACTTTGGTGACTCAAATACAGAGCGGCAACTTCAGTGAGGCAAATACAGCAATACCAACTATCGCAACTGGTAAATTATAGCGACTGGCAAACACAGTGATCATTTCATTTCTACTTACCCTAGTGTCCATGAGCAGCGTGGTGTTAGAATCCTAGAGATGGGGTGGTGCAGGGGGATGCAGCCCCCTTTCATATGAAAGTAGCCAAATTAAGTTGCTGCAGGTGCCGCAGCCATAGGTGCTCGCCGTGTGGTTGGGGACATGAGAGAGAGAGAGCCAGGAGCAGTAATGACAGCACTGTTCAGGTTGTGCTGGAAAGGGTGGCATCTGCAAGTGGAGCTGTGGTGGGGACATTACCCGATGTATGGTTGCTGCGCCATACTGTGCAGCGGATCAGCCGGAGTGAGAGGAGTTATCCGGTGATGCCTGCTACTGTTGCCGACTTGATTATTCCAGCAGAGTACAGCGTGACAGCTGGAGGTGAGCATTTCCTCATCCTACAACGACTGTGGTATTAGTCACTGTAATTGGTATGCACTGTAATAAGCAATCACTGTAATTTACCTTGCTATGTTGCAGTCACTAAAATTGTTAGTCGCTATCATTGCATCACTAAGATGACATGGAGCCATTCAGATTATGGATACCAGTTTTTTCAACTGATAATGACACTGTTACTTTCCTATATAGGTAAAGTTTTCCTCTCAGTGTACTGTCCATTTGGTGTTACAGACAACATGTTTACTTTTATGGTCATGCAGTGCTGGGGCTGCTCAACTGCCAAGGGCCACCAGTTCCCACAAATAAAGCTTCTCACATGACACAAGCATATACCAGGTATGGTTATGCACTTTATTTTTTATTGGATTGCAAAAGAAAACATTCCTGTACAGGCTTAGCAGATGGACAGATCCACTCTCTACCCCAGACCCTTATCAACACACATGTGTGCATGCAAGCGTATATATACACACACACACCCACACACACACACACACACACACACACAGACTGTATGTCTCTGTTTCTTTTTGGCTTTAAAACTTTTTTCTTTTGCATTCATATATACTGTGATCTTTATTTTCTTGTTCTTGTTAATAGCTTTTCTTAGTTCTTTCTCTGAAAATGTTTTCTTGTTTAAAGAAATGCTTCTTTTATTCTAATTTAATTTCTTTGCAGTTGTGCTGTTGTGCACTTTCAGACAGTACTGCACACTTGTATTTGTCAGTGTGTACAATGACTGCATAGCCTCTGCCCTCTATTCTGAGCAGTTACTCCTGACCACCACCAACACACATTGTCTTGTGCTTGTTTTTTCTATTCGTCTTTCACTTTCATTGTGTGTTCTAAATCTTTTTCCTTCTGAAGTTCTTTATTTTATTTCAGTGCACTCTGAAGATTAAGCAGTCCAGATACCTATTCCCACCCTCTCCTCAAACCCACATACAGAGACTGTCTCTTTTCTGTTTTTTTTTCTCTATCCTTCTTTTAGTTTTTTTTGTTCTGAAGCTCTTGAGTTTTATTTCTGCAGAATGAGTTATCTGGACCCCCCCATCCCACACTGCCTGTCCCGAAAGTTTGAAGTTTGTTTTTCTTTTTCTGTCTCATATTTTCTTCTTCTTTTCTTTAGTCCTTTCTCCTGTCCCATCTGTCCCTGACTCCCTGTTCCTCCTTGCCTCCTGCTGTCTTCTGCTGTCTGCTGAACCAAACCAACCAGTGACCAAGGAACTGGGCACTGATATGCACTAGAGTGCCCTCCATCCCCTCCAATGACTAAACAGTAATGGCACTGAGATCAAAGCCATGTGGGTATCATTGACCCCCTCCAGACAGGTTAAGAATCTGAGCATGATCCTGGATGATGGCCTGACACTTGATGCACAGGTGTCAGCCATCGTTAAAAGAGGATTTTACCATCTAAGGAACATCTAAGGATTCGAGACCTTATACTAACCGAGGACCTGTCTACTCTGGTACATGCTTTTGTTATGTCCAGAACTGGATTACTGTAGTGCCCTATACCTAGGGCTATCTGGAGAGCAATCTCCACTGACTGCAGCTGCTGCAGAGATGTGGCAGCTAGATTACTGATAGGCGCTTGAAGATATGATCATATTACACCTGTCCTCTGTCATCTCGCTGGCTGCGGTCAGATGGAGGAATTGTCCTCAAGGTTGGGTTATTGACCTATAAGGCCCTACATAAAAAAACTAGACTACCTGCAAGATCTCCCTGTGTCGCACTGTCCATCCTGGGCTCTCCGATCCACTGAGGGTTGCCTCCTTGTGGTTCCCAGGGTGAGGTTGCGGCATTCAGGATGTCATGCATTTGCTGTGGCTGCACCTATCCTATGGAACTCTCTGCCTGGTTATTTGTGGGAGGCGCTCTCAGTGAATACCTTTAAAGAGGGCTTGAAGACTTTTTTATTCAATCAGGCATTTCATTTTAATGACTAAGGGTGCGCAATTTACGACAACTTATTTTATCAAAATAGATATTTTTTATTGTTGCTGTTGTTCACCCTACTGGCTGTATGTTAATTATATCTTTTGATTTTAATGTTCAGTGCTCCAAGTCCCTGGAATGGGGTGTTATACAAATAAAGTATCTATCTATCTATCTATCTATCTATCTATCTATCTGTCTATCATTACATATAACAGACATGCGATCTGAGAGGCTTTGGGAGGTAACAGTATTTTAGCTCAGATATGAGCTCAGCCGGCAATATTTGGATCAGGTCCCATGAAAACAGTATCACATGCATTCAAATCAGCTAGGTTTTACACCTAAATATTTTGTGTACCACTAAGCGAAACAAATTACATAACAATTGTCGCGTTGATTTTGCCCAATGCACGGAAATCTGGTACTTAACCTGTTAACAAATTTATGATAGTACACAGTTTATTTTACAGTATGGCAGCCATTTTCTTCCTTGCTAGTGTACTGTCCCAATCCCACCAAAATATTGGTAAGATCCCCAGTCTGATTTCCTCTTTGATTCTACAAATATCCATCATGTATTTAAAATTATTTTCTTAGTCTTCCGTTTTTTCTCTCACCCGTGGCTGTCTGTTGGTGAGCATTACACTTGACTTACCAAACATCTCTATCACTTTCTGTCTGGACTTACAGCATTCACATACATGTTTAGTACTTATCTCACACCATGCCTTTTGCGACATCTGCCTGACTAATTTGGAACTTTTCCTCCCAAGTATGTACTGTATGTATGTATGTATTTATATACTGTATTGTATTGGAATTACAACCTTTGAGCTAGGAGTTTACAAGGGTTACACATCAGGAAAGACAAACAAAAGAACAATTGCAGGTATACAGTAATTCATAAACATGCAGACGTACAGTCAAATAAGCTACATAGGATACTTTAATCATATGCATTTCATTTACAAAGTGTGAGGAATTACTAGCAAGAAAATAAAACAAATTTAAATCAGTGGATGCACCTTAGATAACAAGGTGAGGAGTTGAGCACAGCTAGGAAATAGCATTGTCAAGAGGTGAGAGGCGGTAAAAAGGGATAGAGAGTAGGTTGGGCATAAGGGGGTGGGAGGAGCAGGGGAAAGAAGGGAATTAGACAACAGGGAATTAGAGTGGTCAGGGGCAATAGGGAGGATGGGGAAGAGTTAGGGTGAGGGGCTAGAGGGAAAGACATGAGAGAGAGAGTATGGGCTAGGTAGGGCAGCAAAAGTGAGCATGTGAGGGAGAGGTGTGGGGGGGAATCTAAATACATTAAATGATTTAAAATAAAGGTCGATCCCTGAATGGACCAGCACACAATGAGGGATGCCTAGGTGGCCAGTGGTTTGCAGAGGTCCCACTCCACATATGTGGTGACTTCCACAGCCCTAAATGCACACCTATCTGCACCAGATACTGTGCCATGTGCACAGCTATTTCACTGGCCTGGATGGGGCAGACAAGGGGTGAGGGCCAGCATACACCAATTCTTAACACAGACTCCACATTGTGGCAAACCCACACAGGGATAAGAGACTAAACAGAAGTGCTTCTGTAGCACTATGCCCTCCTTCTGCTACACAGCATGATGATCCCTGATCTCCAGTCAATGCCCTCTAGACAAGCTGCAGCCCTCTGAGCCTATACAGTAGCCCCTACCCTACCCTGCTTGAGACTTGGGATCCACTGTGGAGCTGGCCTGGGCATCCAGTAGGATGCCTGGTGTTCATTATGGCACCTCCCCCTGACTCTCCCATGGTCTTTATGCCCAGCATTCCATGCACAGCTCCTGGGGTGCTAGGGGCTTTGACAGTCAGCAGGTGTGGAGCTAAGCATACAAGATATGCACAGTTTGAACAAATCTGTTATGCTATTGTGGATCACAGTGGAAGTAAAAAATACTATGGACTCTTAGCACTTGCATACATCTTTGATGTTTGCTTTTTTGATTTTGTTAGTCCCCTTGATGGGTTTACTTCTCAGCCATACACCACAGTTACCCATCATTTATTTTCTCTTTCTCCTCTCACAATATACATATATATATATATATATATATATATATATATATATATTTATAAAATGGATGGGACATTGTTTCTCTATTGGATCCTGAGCATCACATGACCGTCGCGTATATCAGGCGTGACGCACACCTGCACTTTTACCTCCTCCAAAACAATTTTGACATTTTAAAATGATATATACCACTTGAGTGTGCGGTCGCTCTCCCGATATACGCACGCCTTTGGGCGGTTGACGACCAAGGCGTGTGTACACAAGAGCGACCACACACTCAGAGTGGTATATCTATTATATATATATATATATATATACACACACACACACACACACACACACACACACATGTATGTCTTTACAAAAACTGTGTTTGTAATCTTTGCATATATATTAAATTTTCAACATGGCCTTTTTGGGACCCCAAACTCATGACCAGTAGCAGTGGAATTTTGCAAATCAAGCACAAAAGACAATTTTGCAGTCACCTGACAAATCACCTTTCAAGTGGGATTTGAAAATTTTCATCATCTTTGTTCATGAAGTTGGACCATAAAGAAGGTATGTTGGCTATGAAAGTCAAAAAATATGTGAAAATGATTATATGCATCCATTCAAATTTTGCTATGCTCACAAATAACTTTGGTAATTTTAAATATTTTTACTAAAATTTTCAGCATAGCCATTTTTCATACCACCTCATAAATGTAAAAGCTATCATTTTTCAAATCCCGGCCAAACTGTGTTTCGCACCTATGATCAGGAATGATGTACAGAGTTTATGAGATGAGATAATAAGAAGGTTATGCTCACATTTTGGTGGGCCCTGCACTTCCACAGCAACATATATGTACCATCTATGGAGGGAAGGGCAAATCGGGATACATTTATACTATCTCAAAAAGCAAGGACATTCTTTGCAAAAAACTGCATTGATGCAAAATGTAGGGTTCAGCCTAAAGCGACAAAAGAGGGAAATGTGATTTTAAGGTTTCCAACACTAAAACCCCACCCCCACCCCTGAAGCAAATCAGGGATGCAGTCTTCCTGAGGTTGTCAACCCTAAAGCTCACCCCATTGTGGCAGCAGGAAAGCTCATATGTGATGGACATAGATGTGTATGCAATGAATCTAATATAAACTAGGTCACCTTGAATCACAAAGTTTATATATGCAAATGACATAAATTTAAATGTAGACACATAGACCATCTGTATTTAGAGTCCAGATCAGCCATATGTGGAGCATTTAAGAGCAATTACTCTAAGGCCCTGGACACACGGGGGAACTTAAAATGGTTTAAGTGCCTTAAAATGGTTTAAATCCCCCTAGCACTGTTTGCTGACAGACTACAAGCTCCTTAAAACATTTTAACAAAAGTGTTTTTAAACCCTGCTAGATACCTAGCCTTAAAACCATTTTTAAAAACGTTTTGTAGCTAGAATGGTTTTACTCACAGGTCTGTCCAGGAGTAAAAATGTTTTAAGCTGTAATGGTTTAACTAAAACTGTTCTAGCTGCAGTGTATCCAGGCAAGCACAGTTCTGTGTGTTGGACTTAAAACAAAATAGTTACAAGGAGAACAGGTTTAACACTAGCAGTGTGGCCACCTAAACCTTAATCAAAATGGTTACTGAGTAGTGTGGCTGCACTGAGATAGTTTAGTTAAACTGGTTTTAAAAATGGTTTTCAAAAAAGTTCTGTAGTGTATCCAGGGCCTAAATTGCACAGACCCAAACAGCAAAAGGAGCAAACATGAGGGTTTTGGGTCTCTGGAGTCTTGGCCAAATCATTGATGGGGTCTTCCTTGGGGATTGTCAACCTGGTGCTCCCCCCTCTGTGGGTCCCACATGAAGAAAGGACATTATATGTGATGTTGTTTGCTTACAGAATGGGGTGGGCATTAGGGATGACAGCCCCCAAGAAAGACCCCACCACTGATTCACTAAGACTCCAGAGATCCAAACCGTAATGTTTTTTTCCTTTTGCTGCTTGGGGTTGAGGAAGGCATTAGCATTGAAACCTAACACCACATTTCCTACTTTTGTGGCATCTACTTTCCCCTAACTGGTGCATTAACCAAGTTTTTGCAATGAAATATATATTATAGTTGTATGGAATTGCTACTATATTTAGGGTTGAGCAGGGCTTTCTATGTTAAGCCCCAAATTTTGCACTTTAATAACCGCAACTGTGCAAATAGACTTGTATGAAATTTGCAAGCACAAGCTCATTGGGTAGATCACTTGGCATGCTAAGTTTTGTTCCAGTCGGATGTGCAGACTCTAAGCTGTGGATAGTGAAAAACACAAAAGTACCATTTTCTCCAACAATTAAAGAACTATTAGACTAACTCGTTATTTAGATTCTTTCCAATGGGTTCTTCTAACTAGCTGGTAACCTGCTCTAATTTCTTTACTTTTGATGATAACTTATCTTTACATGTAGAGTATAAGTTAGTTAAAAGGTCTGGCTGTCCTCTATGTGAAGTGCTATGGTCGGGTGGCTGCTAATCCTCAGACAGGAAGTGAACTCATGGGTGGAAGCACGGTACAAGAGGCATTGTTTGAAACTAGTGTAAAATGAAATATAGCAGCTAGATGTTCTGACAGTCCTGCATTACAGTGCATAATAATGTGTGCAATTGTTGTTATGTAAAGAAACCTTGGTTTCTTTCAATAATCAAAGCAGACCACTATTCTTATGGGATCTGATGTTCTTAGATTTTGAATGAAGCATTCTAACAATAACATTCAAACTATGCACCCTTTACACTGACAGGCCACTCATCCCAATGCCATTCCTGCTGTGAGAGCAAGTATCATCATGTAGGCAGAGGTTACATATACAATATTCAGAATTAATTCTTTTCATGTAAGGCTGCACATTTTTTTCATTTTTTTCTGTTTTCTATTCAGTCATGGCAATGTACTGTAAATAATTCATATTGCAGTTACTGCATGAATGGAAGTTTAGTTTAGCGCTAAATGCTGAATTTTTCGGCATTTGTCATGTCTGAATAGAAAGCAGAAAAAACAAACAAAGAAAATGTACAGCTTACAAGGAAAGAATTTATTCTGAATATTAGTACTGCATGTGAAACCCTGCCTGCATGATGACATTTGCTCTAACAGCAGGAACAGCACCGGTCTGAGTGACCAGTCAGTGTAAAGAGCACATGACATGAATATTATTGATAGCATGCCTTGTTCAAAATCTAAGAACATCAGAACCCCCCCTAAGAATCACCATTTTATTTATCATTCTTGAGTGTCTCCAAGACACAAGCAGTTCCTCATTGGTTAAATTATTAAAAGGCAAGAGCGGTAGATTTTCAAACAACTGATGTAGGTCTTGTTCCACCAGTTTTTAAGAACATTGATAGGAAGACTTAAAGTTGGACAAAATGTAGAAACTGGATGGAATCTGCTATAGTCATTCGCCAATTATTTTGTTCTGTGCCTTGATGTTGTTTATAACTGCATTACATGTCGCTGAGGCCTCGCTAGACTGGAGTCATAGCTTCACCTTCCATGCATTTGACAAAGTTAGCCACAAACCAAGAGGGAGTAACTATAATAACTTAGTGCTTAAAAGAGAAGCATTTTGAGTTATACAACTAAAAGCTACCAAAACTTAATACTGGATTTGATAGTATACTTTCTTTATAAGAAAATGAAGGTTTGTGCAATTTAAAATGATCACACTCAAATGCTCCACATATGAATGATCTTGACTCTAAATACTGATGGTCTATGTGTCATTGAAATTTATTTGATTTGCATATATACATTTTGCAATCCAGGGTGACCTATTTGATATTAGACCTGTTCTCCACAAATCCTGAAAGTCTGTGTTATTTAAGTGATTGCTCTTAATGCCTAATATATGAGAATGATTCTAAATACTGATGATCTGTGGGTTACAATATAGTCACATTTAAATCAAATTCATCTGCATATATGAGTTTTGCAATCCAGGGCTACTGGTTTTAAACCCCTGCCTTGCACTACTGTTAGAGGGACACACAAGGTTGTCTGTCAATGGAGGGTTTGATTACACAGCACAAGCAGTGTTATTTTATCATTGATGATGTCGGCAATGCTGCTAAAGTAATATTATTTAAACACATCAACTAAGGCTTTTTTTTTACATTTTAACATAAGCTATGTGTTTTTCTATGTGGCTCCCTGTCTAACTATATTTTCTATTTCCTACACCTCACACCCATACCCACATTCCCTCCATCCCCTCTCACCTCTTCCCACTTTCCTTTCATGTTCCTCCAGTCTAATGGTATGCATATTGACCTGTTGCTTTGCTTACTGATTCACTATTAATAATGTTTCCTTGACTACTACTACTACCATCCAATGAATTTAAATGTTGAATGTACAACATAATTTGTGATGTCATTGTAACTGCTCTATTTATTGCATGTCTAACAAGATTGCCCTAGTCTTTGATAGAGGATTTGGTGAAGTCAAAATGCATCAGGTGGACATTCCAAATGGGTGTTTTGTTTCATGTTTTAGGTCATTTTGAATAAAATAAGACAATGGAGCTGATTTACTATTATTTGATGTCCAGCTTTTTTCAGGTGGTGAGAGCCCAACTTTATGTGTACACATTGTTTGTTTCTTGTTTCTTGTTGTGAACACCACCAACCTAGTGCAGCACCTTGTGGAATAGTTTGTAAATTATTCTGTTAGCCACACTTGGCAGTCTTTTTTAAATTAAATTCAGAGCAATCCATTTACTCTCACATAATCAAAACTTTGTGTACAATGCAAATTATTTCCTAAATGGATTCCTTTAGTGGTGTGACTGCCTACAGTGAAGCCCACCAGAATGAAATGCAGTGCCACAGGTTTACTGTATGATGAAAAGGATTAACTCCCATAAAAAATTGCATTATTTGCTGCACTTCACCCTGGTGGGCTTCACTGTAGCTGCATGTGTAATGGACATTGCTTCTGTATGGAATTCACAGCAGTTCAGTAAACAAAAATGTATTTGTTGTATTCTTCAAAAAAAATCAGGTTTCTTGTAACAAGTCCTGAAACTGCCCAGTTCATTTGCCCATCCATAACAACATGTTTTAAAAGGGCCCACATTCGTTGTCAAATGGAGATTAGTATCTTTGTGAATGTAGTACTGAAGAAGTGATGAAACACAGTATTTGTGTGATCTCCATGTCACTTCAAGATCGAGATTGCCTGTTACACCCAAATGATTTATATTACACTGAAACAGTCTGCTTTTATTTTCTGTATTCTTGATGTTAAATTAAAAAAATGTTTACATGCAGCCCTTTCAGGTTTTACCACATAAACTATCATGTGCATTTCTTCAAAATGTCTGTAGGTTTGTCAGATTGTGACTGCTTCCAGTGATTCAGACACTGTAGCAGTGGCCAACCATGAAAGTGAGCATAGAATATGCCAGTCACCTTGTGTGGTAGTGGCAGGATCCCTGTGATGGGCAGTGGACTGGGTGCAGTGGGAGGGCAGCTGTGTCCCCATAAGTTGTAATGGTTTCCTGGTGTCTAGTGACACCCTCTGATTGTCATCCCTGTATGTATAACTATTTTGCTGGTGTCTAGTAGCACCCCCCTGCGATCGCCATCCCCATATATGGGAATCCTTCTCTGGTGTCTAGTGGCACCCCATGCCCTCCAATCACCATCCCCCTTGACTTGTCTTTTCCATGGTGTCTACTGGTACTCCCCACCCTCTTATTGATGTCCTGTTTGAAAAAAAGAAAATGGTCCCTCTGTGTCTTTTTTTTAAAACATGTAATCCAAATCATCCCACCCTGACCTCCCACTCAACATGTACCACCCTGCACCCCCAAATAACCCCTCAAACACCTTCACTTATCTGAACAGGTCTCAGTGTGAAGCTCCACTCTCTGATCATAGATACATCTTGTTACTGGAACTGCAGACTGCAATGTAAGAAACTATGGAATGTGCACTTCAATGTATTTCAGTGGGGTTTTCGACTTTGGTGCATAACTTTCCCATTTCTGTATATTTTGATGCCACATTTTTAACATGGAATTTTTGAGATCCCATCTCATGAACAATGTCAGTGGAATTACACAAATCCAGGCTGAAAGGCAAATTCATGGTTACTTGGTGAAATCACCTTTTGGGCAGGATTTGAAACTTTTTACCACCCTTGTTCATTAGGTGAGGTCATAAGATGGCTATGTTTAAAATTTGAGGAAAAATATGTAAAAATACAAAGCTATACACATACACTGAAATTTTGCCAAGCTCGGTCATAACTTGGCTATACCTAAAAATGATGATATGGTTTGCACTGTTTCAAAATTAAGGAAATTCTTTTGCAAGAACTGCGTTAATGTGACATTTAGAGTTCAGGTCAAAGCAACAAAAGTAAGGGAACTGTGGCTTTTAGGGTTAACAACCTGAAAGCCTACCCCCACCCTGAAGCAAATCAGGGTGCAGTCTACCAGGTTTCTCAACGTAAAGCTCACTCCATTCCATACACTGTAGAAACATACATACCTAATGAGGTCAGCTTTAGGGTTAACAACCTGAAGACTGCACTGACCCTGATTTGCTTCAGGGGTGGCTGTGGGGTTTAGGTTGGTGTGTATGTGGTGGGGGATGGAGTTAGGTTTTGAACCCTAATGTCAAATTTCCCACTTTGCCACTGTGTAACATCCCTAACTGATGCATTAATGGAGTTGTTGCCATGAATTTCCATTCTGTTTAGAATGTAAACTATAAATAGTGAATGGTATGTCTTGAGTGAGGGCCCTGCGCTCCCCACCAAGCTGCTCAATTCATCGTAATCACATGCATTTATGGGGGCATGAGCCCTCTGGGCCCTGCACTCTCATGTACACAGAAGCAGTATGCCATAGTGCAGCCCTGTAGTGTAAGAAAACCTTGTAACGGTGATTTTCCATGCTAACGGTAATGTTAATAGTAACGATAATGGTAATGTTAATGGTAACAGTAATTCAAATGGTAATAGAAACATAGAAGTTGATGGCAGATAAGGACTGCAAGGTCCATCCAGTCTGCTCATTTCTTTTTCTACCTTATGAATGTGCCATCAGCCTTTGCTCTGTCAGTGGCCTATCTATTCATCATCATCTGTATTGCTCCCTTATGCCTATCCCATGCCTGTTTGAAGCCCTGCACTGTATTCATGTCCACCACTTCCTGAGGTAGACCAGTCCATGCATCCACCACCCTTTCTGTGAAAAAGAACTCCTTCACATTACCCCTTAATCGGCCTCCCTCTAATCTCATGCTGTGTCCTCTTGTCCTGCTATTTTTCTTATGCTGAAACATGTTAGACTCTTTCACCTTGTTAATGCCCTTTAGGTGTTTGAATGTTTTGATCATATTACCTCTCTCCCTCCTTTGTTCTAGGGTATACATATTGAGCTCCTTTAATCTGTCCTCATACGTTTTCTGATGCAGTCCCTGCACCATTTTGGTTGCCCTTCTCTGGACTTCCTCAATTTGGTTAATGTATTTGTGAAGGTGTGGACTCCAGTACTGCATGCAGTACTCAAAATGGGGCCTAACCAGTGTCTTATGAGGGATTATTAATTCCTGCTACTGACATGAATACACCTACAAATGCTAGCAGCTAATAGCCCAATGGTATTAACAATAACAGCAATGGTAATGCAAATGCAAGTGGTGATGCTTCAACAGTAATGGTGATATGAAACAGAAACCTACAAATAGTAATAGAATGCAGATGGTGGGGCAGAGTGGTGACACAGGTGCAGAGATGGAGCACAGCCCGTGATTGGTGGCTTGTGAGGACGATGGGTGCAGCCATAGTCTGGACAGTGGCGGGGAGTGCTGATGCAGATGGAGCAGAGCTGTGCCAGTGATGTTTACAACCAATGGAAGTCAGTCACTTCGAGACAAATGGGTGCTCAGGATAATCTGTGAGAGTTACTCTCTAAATCTTTCCAAAACCCCTCCGGTCACTGACCCAAACAACAGCCCACGCTGTCTCTCTCTCTCTCTCTCTCTCTCAGTCAGACCTTCTTGCTTCAGAGATTCAGGCCTTCTGAACAACAGGCAGTAGAAGTAGTTCTGCTAAATCAACAGAACACAGGTTTCTCCCATTACTTCCTAGTTCCACAGGAAACAGGTGGCATCGCCATATTCTACGATCTAAGGAAGTTAAACAAATTCCTTTACAAGGAGAATTCAAGATGATATGACTTGGCAATCTGTTGCCTCTGATTCATCAAACGACAGCTGGCCTCCTTGGACATGGAAACGCCCTACCAGCATGTTCCTCCTTACATCACGCCACCATAAGTATCTCAGCCATTTTGGACTATCCTCAGCACCTCAAGTCTTTACAAAGTGCTTTGCAGTTCTCCAGCTCATCTCAGGGTGCTCAGAATTCCAAGTCTTCCCATATCTGGACGACTGGCTTCTAGCAAGTCCCTCAGAGAAGAGACTCAGGAAGCCATTGCTACTGCTTCCAAATTCCTGCATCCATGGGAGTTCTGTTGAATCTAGAAAAGTCACAGCTACAACCCTCACAACCGCTCCTCTTCATGAGGCCCTTCTGGACACCCCAGCACAAAAGCTTTTCTTCCAGGGACAGGAGGGCGATATCCTGCAGATGGCCCACTTAATCAGAGAGAGCACTCAGTTCAAGCCCTCTTGATGCAGCGGATGCTAGGTCTCATGGCATCTTCAGTGTTCACTGTGCCTCTGGCTCACCTTCACATGAGGACTACTCAGTGGATGCTCAGTACTCAGTGGTCCTGACCACACATCCCCAGTCCTTTCACATCAAGGTGACGGAACCTCTAAAATGGTCATTCACCTGGTGGATGAAGGGACAACCTTCAGAAGGGTTCCCTTTGTCCCACTGGAATCTCAGATCACCATGGATGCATCACTACTCGGATGGGGAGCTCACTGTCTGAATCTCCACACCCAGGGGTCGATGGAATCAGGGTGCATCTCAACTACATAAATATCTTAGAAATGAGAGCTGTCCTGTACTCAGTCCGTGCTCTGAAGACATTCTCTCTGACATAAAATAATTCTCCTTCAAACGGACAACAAATCACTGATGTATACATCAACAAACAAGGTGGAGCACACTCTTACCCCATTTGCAGGAAACAATGAGAGTGTGGGAATGGTGCCTGGAGCACAAAGCCTTGATCCAAGCGGTTTACCTTCCGGGAGTGCAGAACGATCTGGCAGATCATCTCAGCAGAATGGAAATGGATCCTCATGAGTGATCTCTCGACACAAACATCATGCAGTCGTTCTTCAAAGAGTGGAGAACACTGGACCTGGACCTTTTTGTGTCCCCACTCAACGCAAAACTGCCTCTATTTTGCTCCAGAAATCCAGAACCTGGCACTTTCTGTCAGGATGCATTCAGACTGCAGTGAACAAGATGCTTTCTGTACATATTTCCTCCTCTTCCCTTAGTTCTGAGGGTACTGCTCAAGCTGGAGGCTCAAGGGGCCAAAATGATCCTCATTGCCCCATTCTGGCGTCATCAGATTTGGTTTCCATTAATCAACAGATTATCATAAACTTCACCGAGACAGTTTCCATCTCAAGATGGACCTGCTGACCAGGGCCAGTGGTCCATCCAACCTGAGACCCTTCACCTCCACATTGGCTACTGAAGAGATAGGCACAATGGGTAGGTTGATGTTTCATGTAGGGTCTCAGACATTCTTCTAGCAGCATGCAAGTCAGCTGCTAGGAAAACTTCATCTGACAAAGTGGAAATGGTTCTCCATTTGGTGTACAAAGTCCTCCCTGGACCCTTCTCTTGCCAACCTAACAAAGTCCTGGAGTATCTTCTAGACCTGTCTAATACAGGACTGCAATACTCAACCGTAAAGGTTCACCTTTGTGTGATCTCAGCATACCATGAGTCTGTACACTCCGTGTCTCTGGCTCAGTTACCTCTGGTTAAGAGGTTCCTTAAGGGTATACTGCACACTAGGCCACCAGTCAGAAGACCAGTAGCCACATGGGACATCAACCTTGTGCTAGACATGCTCACCCATAAACCTTTTGAGCCCCTAGCAACTTGTGAGCTGAAGTTCCTGACCTGGAAGACCACCTTCCTAGTAGCCATTACCTCTGCTCACAGAGACTCTGAAATACATGCATTGTTCACAAATCCCCCATATACTGTATTTCACAAAGACAAGGTTCTTCGAACTCACGAAGTTTCTCCCTAAAGTAGTCTCAAAATTCCTTCTGAACCAGCCCTTGGTTCTTCCAACCTGCTTCACGAACTTTCAGAATTAAGAGGAGTGTACCCTGCATTCTCTGGACATTAAGAGGGTTTTGTGGTTCTACTTAGACAGAACCAAAGAGATCTGTAAATCTAAACAACTATTTGTCTCTTTTCAGCTTGGCCAGCTGGTCAGCCTCTTGTGATCAGATGTACTGTATTTCAGCGTGGCTAGTGGCATGTCTCCCCAGTGCTACTCCGTGGCACAAGTTAAACTGGAAGGCAGAGTTCACGCTCATTCCACCAAGGCATTCGCAGCATCTCTGGCAGAAATATGGAGCGTACCCATTGCAGACATCTGCAATGCAGCTGCTAGGACTCTGTGCACACTTTTGTGAAGTAATACACTTTGGATGTCCATGCCGGACAGCATCAATCTTTTGGCAGGACAGTCCTTGATGGACTCCTGTCCTAAGTGATCTCCTCTCTCCTGTCACCCTTCTCGGGGGATTATTTCAGCTCGGTACTCTCCCATTAGTGTGAATGTAACCCCCCTACAAATGGGGGTCACTAAAAAGCCTCCTTTGGTGAGCCTTGCTGCCCTCTGCTAGGCTGGTGTCCTGCATTTCAGTTGTCTTTAAAAATAATTACGTAGAGTGCCTAATGCCTTCATGCACTGTCACTTTAACAGCTGCCTAACTGCAGTATAATTTATTTAAAATGGGGGGTCTGTGTGTTTCCTGCTCGAGTCCCACCTGGGCCACTGAGTAAATGCTCCATTTCTGCTGTCGCTAAATGTGCAGAGGGAGCTCTTTCAAAAGATGTAATTGTTTGCTGGTAATCTGTTAGAGTGGTAATGAAAATACAGTTTGTCTAACCTGCTTTCCCTTCATCAGGGACTGTGTAGTGTAGCTCTTTCATTTTAATCCCGGACTGCTGAAATGGACCAATCAATGGGAAGGGGGGAGTCCTTAAAATGGAGCCTGCTGGCAAATCAGAACTTGGACTCTAAAGTGGAGCCAGCCACAAGGGGATTGTATGAAGAGAGCTTCTGGGAAATGTAGTTTAGACCTTGGCGCCTTTTTCACCAATAGAGGGAGCCTGTTGTGACTGACAAGGAGAATCAGCCAACTGAAACCTTTTGGATTTGGGGGGAAATGCCCAGACTGCCTGCTGAGACAGTCAGTCTGAGAATGGAGCTGGAAGAGTGAGCAGCTCGTGGGGCTGCTGCCCACGGGGCAGTGCGGGAACTGCACAGAAGGCCTGGAAATGTCCTGTCTTTCTTCATCTCTCCTGGAGGGGGAGGAAAGAACTGTGTTTTCTCTGGCCAAGTCTCCGAATTTTGTGTGAAAAAGGAAAGCAGCAGTTGTGGCCTGATTCATGGGCACCATGTGTGGAGAAGAAGTAAAGAAAGGAACCTGTGTAATTTCAGACTGCGACTCCAAACGGAACGAAAATGTTGATGTGCCCTGAGGTTTGGGGCAGAGAACTGTTTGAAGTTGGAAGCTGAGAGGAACCGCCCCCTGTGTTCGTGCAGCCGCTTGTTGTGCAGTAGTTCCACGAGGAAGAGCATGTGAGGCCCCAAAGTTGGCCTGCAGCCGTTAGTAAGTATAATTTGGACTGAATCCGAGTTTTGAGAGTGAAAGATGCAGAAGTCATTTTGGGACCTGGCTTAACATGAAGAAGACCGAAAGTGTGCAGAATTGCGATCGGCCTGTCAAGACTCTGTGGTCTGGTACAGTAAGTGACCTTTACATATAAATGTGCTTAGTGCTTATGGGGATTGAGATCTGAGTAATTCCCCATGTTGTGAACTGTGTGCTGTGCTGGAGTGTGATTCCCTAGCAAGGTTCGGACTGAATCTGAGCAGAAAGAAAGAGAGAGAGAGCAAAACTAATGTTCAGACTGAATCCGAGTTTGAGACAGAGAAGAATGCCTCTAAAAGTGTAGCCAGGCTCAATCTGCTGAATGACCAAGATGCCTGTAGAGTGCGATTGAAGTGACAAGCTGCTTGCCTGGTAGTGTTCTGTATACATATCAAATGTGCAGTGAGCTGGAAGTCATAGCCAGTATCACTCGGACTGCATCCGCCTGCACTGAATGCAAGTGAGCCCTGCCATGAGGGCTGGGCCAGCTATTCTGTTTCTCCTGGCAATCCAGGACAACCTGCATTCCATCCAGTTTTCAGCATTGAGTCTGTGAGTACAAATCAGTGTAGCTCCCTACAACCTGTTGATCAATTGCAAGTGTGCCATCTGATTTAGTGTGTGTCTTTCTATGAACTGAGCCATCCGGCTCCGGATTTTCTTCCAACAGGGCCCTATTCAGCTGCACCAGCCGGCCAACAGACCTGGCTAGCCCCCATCCTGGGTACCCAGAGTGTGACTTTATGGACCCTATATGCATGCACAGTACTGTGATTTGAATATTTACAAACCAAATCAGCCTGATTACCCCCCTCCTTGTAACTGCCCCTCTAATAAATCAGATTTGTTGTTATTGAAATATATTCTGTCTGTGGTGTCAGTACAGGTAAAATAAGCGTTGCATTGTGGCTGTGTGTATTATCTAACCTTGTTTTACAGGAGGTCCTCAGAGGTGTGCTGCAGAATCAATCTCGAGGGTAAGTGGTATCTATATGTGTAGAAAGTGTGCATATGTGGGGTATTGGGAAGGTAATTCCGTGTACTGTGTGGCCACTAGTGGGAACAAAGGGGGTCAGAGTGTCCCAGAGGCCTGTACAAGCTAGTTTAACCACTACCAACCCTGGCGTCTGGGTGGGGCACCCATCCCAGAACCTAGGCCCCTCAACCTGTCAGTAGCCAAGCAGGCAGGAGTAGTAGCCCTTGGGATAGCGCCACCTAGGGGTTACATGAATAAGTGGTGGAGCCTTTATGTCCAGGAAGATATAAAAATTATGTACCTACCGTAATTCTTGATCTTCTTGGGCGGAGTCTCACTATTCATTCACATGCCCACCATCCCCGAGCTTACTTATTTGTTTTGGTCTTCACTCCCTCGTTGGTTGGGCTGGAAGACTGTTGTTGATCCTTCTTATGCGGGTCACTCGGACTATCTTATGTCTGACATAGGTTAGTTTCAGTAAGTTAGTTTATCTTGCACCTTCTCGGTAAAGAAAGTACTGAGGCGGTTGGAGGATCGACACCGAGGTAGCCTTTACGGCATAAGTCAGGCTTGCAGTACCACTTCCTCGCGGTCCTACTTGGGTGCCGGCCCTCCTGAAGATTTTTGGCTCCCACTGGGTCCTAGCACCTCCAGTGTAGTTCCCATTAGTATGAATGAGTGGTGAGTCTCCATCCGAGAAGATCAAGAATTACAGTAGGTATGTTATTTTAATTTTTGCATCCCACAGGCACTTCCTCTGTTTACAGTTTATGGGAGAGCCCTTCCAGTTTGGGCTCTGCCCTTTACCTGTCCTTGGCCCCAGGGTTTTACCAATGCCTGGCAGTGGTGGCTGCAGCCTTGAGGTAACAGGGCTTTTATTTCTTTCCCTACCTGGATGACTGGCTACTGGCAGCTGCATCCAGGGACCATCTGCTACAGACTCTTGCAAGTACTTGTAGCCTGTTCCAGTCCTTGAGCATTTCCATCAATCTGCCCAAATCCTTCCTTACCCCCTGCCAGCACCTCCATTACATAGGGGCAGTTCTGGACACAGCTCAGGGCTAAGCCTTCTTACCTTTGGACAGAGCGGAGTGCCTGATGGCTCAGTTCTGCCTTCTCTTCTCCAACTGCCATATTCAGGCAATGGAGTTCTTAAGGCTTCTGGGCCTCATGGCTGCAGCCATTGTGACAGTTCCCTTAGCCAGGCTTACACATGAGGATTCCTTAATCGACACTATAAGTCTAGTGGGACCAACACCTGGACACCCTGGATAACCAGTGCTGGTGTCGGGTCTAGTCAAGAAGGTGCTGTTGTGGTGGCTGGAACCCAGCAACCTGTTTTGAGGAGTGCCCTTTTCCATTCCTCCCCCTCAGCAAATTCTTATGACGGATGCTTCCGGCATTGATTGGGAGGTCCATAATGGGCCCCACCAAATCCAAGGCACTTGGTCCAAGCTCGAGAGGGATCTCCATATCAGTGTCCTGGAGATGCGGGCAGTTCTGTATGTCCTGCAGGCCTTTCAGACTCAGCTCCCCCGGGTCTGCTGTTGGTTCAGACAGACAATATGTGCGTAGTTTATTACATAAGCAAGCAAGAGGGGTACTCATTCCTATTGACTGTGCAGAGAAGTGATGAGAGTCTGGTATTGGGCCATCGAGCATGGCCTGGAACTTTTGTCCGTCCATGTTCCCGGCGACAAAAACATCCTGGCGGACAGCCTAAGTCCCTCATGGTTAAGAGCTCTTGACTGGGAACTTCTGACCTCAGTGGTAGAAGACCTCTTCGACAGATGGGGTTGACCTGAGTTGGACTCTTTTGCATCACCACACAATGCAAAACTGCCACTTTTCTGCTCAGCAGATCCAGGGCCTGAAGTTTTCTGCCGAGATGCATTGTCCCTCTCTTGGACAGGTAGGTTTCTGTATGCCTTCCTTCCCTTCCCACTCCTTCAGCGAGTTCTGATCAAACTCCAGATGGACAGGGCTATGATGATCCTCATCATCCCCTTCTGGCCTCATCAGCTCTGGTTCCCCTCACTGCAGCAACTGGCAGAGGAACCTCTGCTGCTCCTGCCCCTGTGCACAGGATTGCTCTTATGGGACCAGGGCACCCCGGTCCATCCGGATCTTAAATCACTCCATCCCCATGCATGGCTCCTGAGGACATGGTCATTGCCAGATTCGGGGTTTCCTCTAGAGTGGCTGATGTTTTGGTGATGGCCAGAAAGCCCTGCACTAGGCCACCTATTCCATGAAATGGAAGCACGTCACTCTTTGGGCTGCCTCGCACTAGCTGGATCCCTTCACCTGTCCAGTGGATCAGGTTTTAGAGTACCTTTTGTCTTTTTCGGCCTTGGGTTTATGGTACTCCTCTATTAAGGTACATCTCTCTGCCATCTCTGTATATCATATACCTGTGGATGGGCAGTCAGTGGCTCAACTCAATGTGTCCCTCACCTTTTTGCAGGGTATTCTGCACTTAAAGCTCCCAATCTGGGACCATTCCACGCCTTGGGACCTTAAGTTTGTGTTAGAAAAGCTTAAGCTGCCTCCTTTCAAACCAGCAACATCTTGCAAGCTACGCTTTCTGTTGTGGTAATAGTTATTTTTAGTTGCTATTACTTCTGCTCAAAAGATTTCCAAGCTTCAGGCCCTTATGTGTAAGGAGCCTTATTTAGTTTTTCACAAAGACAGGGTGTCTTTGTGTACAAACCTTACGTTTCTTTCCAGGGTTTTATTTAACTCTAAAAATTGATTAGCGTTTTGCTCATAAAAGTTCTAAAACATTGTGAAAATGCATATTGCTTGCCTCGCTGTGTTTAACAAACATAACACTTCTAGAAAACCTATATAAATGCTTTCTGTACAGTTAGTATTGTCCCAAGAAAAAAACTGCTAATCAATTATTTAAAACCCTGCTTTCTAAGGTGATATCGGAGTTTACTTTGAATCAGTTCATCCACCTGCCTGTTTATTTTTCAGAGCATTCCAGTCAAGGGGAGGCACTGCTCCATACCTTGGATGTGCATAGAATCCTGAGGTACTATACACACCAGACTATGGACTCTCGGATGTCCAATCAGTTGTTTGTTTTATTAGCCCCTGGGAAAGAGGGCGCTCCAGTGTCTAAACAGTGTTTGTCTAACTAGTTATTAAATTGAATTGTTTATTGTTACCAGAAGTATGGCAAGGAACTTCCTGGAGGGGTTAAGGTGAGCTCCACAAGAGGTATGGCAACATCAGTGGCTTGCTTCCGTAATGTGTCTGCTGCTAACATCTTCACTGCTGCCACCTTGGAATACTGCCCACATCTCTACCAAGCATTACAGTCTGGACATTGCCTCTTGGCATCGGGCCAACTTTGGTCTAGCTGTCCTCCAAAGCCTCCTTTCTTAGCTGTTTTTTTTTTGGCCTGCGTCCCAGGCTGCCTGTCTGTAATACCAGAACTGTGTGGGACTCAGTCCTATTGGTGATGGCCTGCTGCAAGAGATACCCTCGAAGTAAGATAGTATAGTTATGTAAGAACTCACCGTAACAGTAGATCTTTGAGAGGATCTCATGCAGCAGGCCCTGCTTTCCCTCCTTCCCCTCCTTCCTTCCCCTTTTTGTTCTTCCTGTGTCTCTCACTTTCCCCTTCCACAGGGCAAGCCTTCTGTTTTTTACTCTGCTACAGGGTTACCTCAGCATCCTCCTTAGTTCCCACCTTCCAGTATCCTGCTTATGGTCTCCAGCGGGAGAACTGAGGAGGGCATGGGGGCCTCCCCCCTTAAATAGGATAGGCTGATGTCGGACGCTGATGTTGGAGGTGGGTAGTCCCCTCTGGTAGACTGCTAGCTAGAAAGGTTTCCATGTGATCCTAGTGCCTGATGACTAAGTCCTACTGGTGATGGCCTTCTGCAAGAGATCCTCTAGAAGATCTACTGTTATGGTAAGTTCTTACATGACTGTACTTTCTGCAGCTTGTTCAAGTCCCCTTAAAGTTTGTCACCACCCTAGGTAGGTTACTTTCTTCAGTAAACTAAAGCAACCTGCTGGAGACCACAGCTTCTAGATTATTGATGAAAATGTTGAACAGTAGTGGCACCGGAACCAATCGCTGGGGACGTCAGTGAGTACACCTCTCCACTTGGAGTAGTGCCCATCCACCATTACCCTTTGCTTCGTGCCACCAAGCCAGTTAGCAGTCAGTCTTGTTTACGCCTTATGTATAGTGCACTGGTGTCCTTGCACAGAAGCTTTCCATGTGCCATATTGTCAAATGCTTTTCTGAAGTTCAGATAAACTATATCTATAGCCTACCCCTTTTCACCTCCCTGGTCACCTTCTCAAAGAAAGTAATTAGGCCACTTTTGTATGCTCTGGCCCTCATAAAGTCAAACTGAGATAGGGCAAGAAATTTGCTCTCAATCAAGTGCTCCATTATTCTGTCCTTGTTAATGGCTACCAGGACCTTTCCCACCACTGATGTTTGCCTAACTGACCTGTAATTTCCCTGAGTCTGGCCTTGACCCTTTTTTGAAGAGTGTGGCCACAGTGACGTTCCAGTCCTCCAACATCATATCTGTTAGGGCTGACTCAAAAAGGTTACTGTAGATGTCTTTGACAATTGTTCCTTTACCTCCACTGTGATCTTGGAGTGTATTTGGTCTGTCCTTTGGGACTTGGCAGACTTGATCATCTCCAGCAAGTCAGCTACTAAGGCAGCTATGATAGCTGGTGTTGCATCATGGCTACTCCTGATGCCAAAGTCCTTCCCAGTGAGCACACTCCATCCCTGGGAGCTCTTTTGATGAACACTGAAGAGAAGCATTCATAGCTACTCAATCAATGCCCCTGGCTCTCTCACAGGTTCCTTCTCCTTTACCTGTTTCCAGGGGTCCACCCTTTCCTTTTTCACTCTTTCCTCCTTCCATTTATGCACTCCAACATGGCTTTGGGGTTGTCCACAGCTCCTACTGCTATCCTGGCTTCCAGATTATCATTGGCTTTTCTAATTTTAGTCTGGGACCCCCTCAGTGTTGCTTTGTGCCTCTCTTTGTCCTGGAGGCAACCCAACTCTTTCCAACAGCCATAGACTTTTTTCGTTCTGGATTTTTTATCTTAGGTTCCTGTTGAGCCAGGTGTCAATTTCTTTGCCTCTTTTCTTTTATTCTGACAGGGATGCAGAGCTCTGCTTACTTCAAGCTTAGTCTTAAGTGAGCCCATCATGTGTTTTGCCTTTTCAGCCTCCTACAGTGGCTTCACACTGTTGGACACCAGGGGCCAGATTTTTAAAGGGCCTGGAGTGACCAAAGGACTAAGTTCCATTTCACAGCATGCAGGTACAGAGTGTGTGTGTCTGTGTGTGTGGGGGGGGACTCTGCAGTATCAAAAATGCTGTTTTGAACACCTTTGCCACATGGTGGCAAATTCCCATATTTTCTCATATGCTATGCCTTGTAATATGTAACCCAGATAGACCATCTTAGGGTAGTGGTTCATTCCACTGGGGTGTCAAACAGATGAGGCACACTGATGAGTCGTTGTAGGATGAAACAAGTGTCTATGTCTTCTGTGGGCACCCTTTGCAAACTGTGTGAGGGGCCTTTCGGCACCATGCATTTCTGCTTAAAGTTGAACCAGCATAATATTCTGTGATGATTTGCATTTGCAGCCCATGATGCTTTGCATTGTGGGGGCATGTGTGATTTTGTATTTCTTTGAAACTTGGCTTCCCAGCCAAATACCCTTTGGGGTAACCATTGCCTCAGTGCTTTTACACAGAGGTTCTTTGTCTTATAAATTGTGCCATAAATGTTGTAAAAGGTTGTAAGAAGGTGACAGTTTGGAAAATCACACACTTAGGGCAGAAATTGCAGTTGCGCAACCTTGACTGCACATGTGCAGTTTTTGAAGGTATGTAAATCAGGCCCCAGGTCCTTCCTCATAGCAAGGTACACCTTTTTGATGTTCTGTTTCCTGGTGGTTAAGGCCTGGCTTGTCTTCCCTTTCACCTGAGAAAAGGTCACCTGACAGTGATGACTGCCTCTCACCAGTTCCTTGATGTTTCCACTGGAGATTGCCCCATCATCACTGATGACAAGATCAAAGATGGCCTTAGACCTAGCTCCCCACTCTACATGTTACGCTAGGGAGAAGTCTTTAGAGTTGGATAGCAAGTCAGTCTCATCCCTGCAGTTAGTCCTCATAAAATACCATTCTATATCTGGGAGAGGGATGTCCCCTAGGATTATCAGTGCATCTATTTTGGCTGTTGTTTTAATCTCCTAAACCAGTTCAGCATAGTGCTCCACTGAGCTGATTTGGGGCTTTGGGCACTCCCCAGTTGTAATTCTTTGTTCCCATGTTCCCACTTGTTTGACCAGGGTGGACTCTGTGGAACTGTTTGTCCCCCTGGTGTCATTGTTCTCCACAGTAACTTCCTTTCTTAGATGAGACACATCCCACTCCCTTTACTCTCAGGCCTATCCCTTCTGAGTGGTCTGTATCTTTTTAACTTGGTGTCCTAGTCATTTTCTTCCCCCCACCAGGGTTCTGTGAGTGCCAGTATGTTCTGGCCCTTGGAAAGCATCAGGGCCTTAGGCATACACATTTTACTGGATGCACTTCTTATATTGGCCTGCATGCAAAAAAGGGTAATTGCTCTTCTATGGTTCATCGCTTCCCCACACCTAATGGACTCTCTTATCACCTCCCTGCTCTGCTGTCCTTTCTTTGATGATCCACTGCATCCTCCTCCTACCCTTGGTGATATCCTGCACCAGCCCTGTTCTCCCAGACCACTTGTCTGAATCCCCCACTTACTACCATGTCCATTCTCCTAGCCAATGACCCTGATTTCTCATTTGTCCCAGAACAGATGAAGCAAAGTCATGATAGGTGCCTCTTGGTCCAGATGGCTCCACAGTTAGTCAGAAAAAGAAAACCCTTGCTCTTATAGCAGAACCTGAGTCAAGTGTTGACTTGCTAAACATCCACTGCAACTCCTCACTAGCCCATAGGAACATCTCGAAAGATGGAAGATCACCCCGGATACCTTTCCTGTTGGGAAAATGTCTAGTTCTGTAAATAAGCCCTGTATGTCCTTGGGACTTGTGCTTCTTCTGTTGTGCCAGGATGCATGACAATGGTGTGCTCCTCCTCCTCCAGCTGTTTGGCTTTGCTTAACTCTGAAAAGCAGTCTGTCAATCCACACTTCAGAAAGTCAAAAACCTCACCTGAGCTACCATGTTTGTCCAGCAGTGCCCCATCCACTTCACTCATTGCTCTTACTATAGAGTCCCCAATGAGTACTACCTTCCCCTGTGCTCAATCTTTTTCTTCCTCCACCTTGGTAGGTCAAGTTTAAGTTTATTGTTCGTCCAGCAGTAACAATGTAGACATTACAGTTCTTACGAAAAATAAATAAATACGTGCATGCAATAAAAGACACAGTTTAAAAAAGACTGTACTGACCATACAGTTATTAATTGTAAAGATAGTGCAATGTGCATTAAATTTGATGGTTATGTTATGTATATAGGTAATCAAAACCCTAACACTATTTCTTTATGTTTTGTTTTTTCTTATGCCTAACAATTGTAGCTAAAAATCTTGAGATCATTTCAGCTTCAGTCAGGGTCTTGAGATGCAGGAAGATAAATACAGGGTTATAACTGAAGTTTGCATATTTTGTAAGAAAATCCTTTAGAAGAGTGGTTCTGGGGGCATTGTGTAAAAGGTATTGGGTAATAATATGTATAATAGCTTCTTGAAATCCTTTATTACAAGGGCAGAGATTTGATATGTTCGAGTTGTCCTTTTTTGGTTTATTAAAATAAGTATATTTGGAAGTAATTATCTCAAACCTTGCCCATGTGATTAGCTTCTTACAGTCAGGTGTAAGTGGACTTAATAGGTAGTCTTCAATACCGTGGGCAGTCTTATTTGTGCTGTACCAGATCCCTTGTCTTTGTTTCATAACTTTTTCCACTTCATTTTCTTGGGTAGACTGATAAATTTTCATTTTAATTTTTTGTTTAAATTATATAGAAATAGTTGTATCCTTTAGATAATCAGTCCATAAATAGAAAGTCTTAATCTTTTTTAAAATTTGTAATAGCCTTTTTAACCACAAAGAGGTGATGCCTGTAGAAATCCATTTTGTTTTCTCCATCAAGCATTCTTTAGGTAAAGTACTAGTTGAGTTATTAATTGTGCGAAACCAATGTGTGGCTATTCTAGTTTCTATCAAAGTGATCATAGGAATTCTACCTAGCTCTGCATGTACCATAGCAGAAGAGGTCAATAAAGGAATTTGCAATAATGATTTATAGAAATATAGTAATGGGTTTTCTAAGTTTATCGAGGACTGTATTCCCCATACTTAAGCCCCATATAATAGCATAGGATTTATTTTGGCCTCTCCCGCTTTGAGGCAGGTGCAAGACTATTTCCTCCAAATTTGTAGTTAAAGTACAGCAAAACTTTAGCTATATGTTTAGCCTTAACAGAGTGTTCATTAAGCATGAGTTGTCCATTTAGCATTAGAAGTTAATTTAATCTCTAAATATGTATACCCTGATGTTATTTCTCCAATTTCCTTATTTAGGTAGAATTGAAATTTGGATTTGTTTTTCCGAAGATCATTACTTTTTTTTTTTAGGTTCATTTTCAATTCTAGCCCTTCACATTTAATTAATAGATTATCTATTTGCCTCTGCAATCCTCAGCTGATTAATGAGAACAATACCAAATCATCGGCATGTGCCAGTATATTACAGGGAGTGCTAATTCTTGGGGAATCTACAAGGTCATCTTCATTTATATGCAGTAATAAGTCTATGTAAATATTAAACAGTATGGGAGCTAAGAGGCAGCCCTGCTTAATGCCTCTTGTTGTAAAGAAATCTATTATGTTACTCTAATTGTTAAATCTCACAGCTGTACTAGTGTTGAGTAAAGTAAATATATAGGCACTGGAAGATCTAGAATTAGACCTCTGTTGGCTAGTATTGTCCATAGAATCTCCCTGTTAACTGAATCAAAGACAGCTGTGAAATCAATGAAGAGGGCAAAGGTTTTCATTTTCTGATAGTTACATATTTTTCTAATAAATGCAAAAAACAGAAGATATTATCTATTGTTGAAAAGTCTACCCCAAATCCTGCTTGATTTTTGGATCAAAGGCTTGTGAAGTTAATCCAAGATAGAAGCTTGTCCAACAAAATTCTTGACAAGATTTTGGAACTGATGTCTAATAGGCTAATTGGCCTGAAGTTGGTAGGATCATAAAATGAGCCTTTTTTGTGAATAGGGACAATGGTATTTTTTGTCCAGGAGGAAGGGATACATTTTTGGGCTAAACAGATGTTAGAACAAGAAACAAAAATTCAAGCACCCACCATAAAGCCACAATCCACACAATAGTTTAAAATTATTCCATATTTTTTTTATTTTTTAATATTACAAGCAGCTAATAACACCATGCATATTAACGGTTTAAAAACTGTAGTACATCAGAAAGACAAACACTTATGTTTCACAAGGTTACCCTTTCTTTACCAGAGCTAAAGGGCACCCGCAATAAAAGTTTAACACCCATATCCAATTATCATGAATAAAGTTCAATATATATTTGTATTAAAACATGTGTTACTTGGCACAAATAAGGCATAATATGCCAGGCACTTAACTTAAATCAATTGCAGCACATCATTACATTTTTAGTTACCCAATTATGGGTAAATGGATGCATTTATTTAACTCTTTCACATCCCATATGGTCTCATTATTTATCAGAGCATTCCCCAGTTACAGAATAAATATGCACGTATTTACTACTGGATTTTCCAGAGAGGCACAAGAAGTAAATTTCAAACATCATTATACAAAAGGTGATTAAAAATAATTAAAGATCTTGCACAATATTATATCAGATGCTAGATATTATTATATATTCATTTCCAGAGTGGCATAGAAAATAGGCTTCAGACATCATTATACAAACGGCAGTTAAACTTCATTAGACATCTTACACAGTTTTTGCATCAAATGCTAAACATTGTTATGTGCTCATTTTATAGGCATTTTTATTCACATACAAAATCAATTCTAATTTATTACACAAAAGTTCAAAGAATCAGCTTCTGCCTACACTTATATAAAGTGCAAACACAGTATATGAAAAACATTTTCCAACTTCTTACAACATATACTGGATCCCATAAAATACATACATCAAAAATATTTGTATGAAACACAGTACCTATTGAGTATTGGCTCATATCCTTACATTCTATTTCTTACACCCCCATTAATGTGCACTTAAACGTATAGGGCAAAAGATGCAGCACAAAATGTTACAAACATGCCAAGGACTTCAACATTTATTTAGGAAAGCTGACAAATCAAGTGCATCATTTATATCCCGATCACTTCTTGCATTTAGATGGTAAATCCAAAAGCTTTTCCTTTGGCCTACATTTTTCTCGATGTCACCTCGTCTAATGCTAAGAGTCACCAAATCCTATCCAATGAGGTCAATGGCATGTTTACTCTGGCTGTGTTCACTGATGTGCTTTACAATTGCATAATTTTCATCTGAATTTGAAATTGCCCGGACATGTTCACCTATTCTAGTTTTAAACATTCTAGTCATTTGTCCCACATAGTAATGACCACAGCTGCAATTCAATAAATATACTGCTCCCTTACTTCTGCATGTAATCAGATGTGTAATTTCAATTTCTTTGTTAGAAATAGGATTAACAAATGTTTTACACATCCTGACATACTTACAATACATACAGAACCCCCATCTGAAGTTACCTCTGGGTAGGGTGGGGGGAGGCAACCATGTACTTATGCATGCTGGTAACACAGGAAGCATGCTTGGTGAAACCAAATCTTTGATGTTTTTAGCTCTCCTAAATATTATATTTGGGCCCTGTTTCACTATGTGTTTTAATCTCGGTTCCAACTGTAAAATGCCCCAGTTATTTTTAATAATGTTTTTCACCTGACTGCCTTGGGTAGAAAAGATGAAAAGATGTAACAAAGGGGCACATTCCACATTCACATGTTTTTGCCTGTGCACTCAATAATTGCCTCCTGTCCATATCAGGCACTGCAATAACAGCACTAGTAATTGATATATTGCGATAACCTCTTTCCTTAAACCTCACTATTTGTTCTGTCTGTCTCCTAACAAGTTGCATGTGCTCTGTGCAGTTTCGTTTTACATGAATTAATTGCCCTTTTGGAATATTAAAGGTCGTATGGCTCGGGTGACAGCTGTCAAACAAGACTAGACTATTATAATCTGTTTTCTTCTGACAAAATGTTGTGCAAACCTCTCCATCTATATTACTGTAAATTTTCAGATCCAGGAACACAATTTCACTCGAATGAGTATGTTTTTTGAATTTAAGACAAGGGCTGGTACTTTCCAGCCAACTCACAAACTCATATTGCTGCCACAAATCCAGATATTCAAAACATGGATTTGTGGTGGCTCTATACAACATTTACTCCCAAAATGTTACATACTGGCAAGCATAACTGGGGGCCATGGTGGCCCCCATGGCA
This sequence comes from Neoceratodus forsteri, assembly GCA_016271365.2. Taxonomy (NCBI): domain Eukaryota; kingdom Metazoa; phylum Chordata; order Ceratodontiformes; family Ceratodontidae; genus Neoceratodus; species Neoceratodus forsteri. The sequence continues at coordinate 810,059,927 of CM028129.1, read as the reverse complement.
GTCCCATATACTTGAAGGAAATATTCTTTCTCAAAAATAAACATGTTTTTTGTCAGCACCAAATGTGCTAATTCAACTAGATACCACATTGGCATAGAAACCTGACTGTCTTCAGTCCTTTGGTTCAAGAAAAATTAAATCGATTCCAAACCCTCTCAGTGGGGAATAACTGTATAAAGGGAGTCAATATTCAACGTGGCAAATAGCTAACCATCCTGAAAATCCAAATTTTCCACCAAGTTAATAACATCCATTGAATCCCTTATATATGACCTTGCTACTTTCACAAAGGGCTGTAAATATAAATCTATATATATAGAAAATGGCTCTGTTAGCCAGCCTTTCCCTGAAATAATGGGCCTGCCTGGAGATGTTAAAAAAACAGGTAAGGAGTGGTGTTCAGACATTTTTGTAATTCTTATAAACTTCTGCAGAAATCAGGTCAGGTCCAGGAGTCTTCTTAGTAGCCAATTTCGAGAAAGCTACATCTACTTCTAGCTGGGTGATAGTTAAAGGGGAGTAATCCTCATGAGTTAGCCATATGGGGGTGTTTCCAAAGGGCTTCAAGGGGTTTTCTTTATTAAAAATTGCTTTGAAATGTTGAACCCAAGTTTCCTTAGGAATATAAATTGCCACAGAATGTTGCATCTGATTTACACCTGTGGCTATCATTCTCCAAATCTTCTCAGTATTTTTTTTTTGTATCACATTGTACATATTCATCCATTGTTTTTGTCTGTATTCTGTTTTTTTTTTAATATTTAAAAAAACTCTTGTACTGTTTCTTTGTCTGGTTAAGATTATTTAGGTTAGTTCTAGTAAGATTTTTCTTTGTTGCATGGATTTCTTTTAATATTCACTGTAGCTTCCCTATACAAAGCATCAAACCAAGTTTGTTTCTTACTATCTGTGATGCAGGTAGAATATATTTCTTGCTTAATTTGATCCTGCAACTTTGCTAGGTGAAGTGCCATGTCCTGGGATCTTATGGATTCCTCAGAATTAGTGAGAGTCACAGTAATTTGTGAATTTGCCAATGTTATATCCGGTGCATTCCATGTGTTAATAAGAACTAACATATTTCTTACAGTTGATGTAAAAGATGTGAGTGGATGGTAAGCTAGTTTTTTTTTATCTCTGTCCTCTTCTACATCTAACTGCATACATAGTGGGGCATAATCACTTTCTGGTCTCATTTCTATAACAGGTTTTTTGAACAGGTAATAACTTTCAGGGGTACTCAATACATAATCTATGACACTTTGTCCATTAGGTGAAAACGATGTGACATTTCCTTGTTTAACACCATTAAGTCTGCCATTCAAGCTAAGGAGGTTTTTATTCTCAATAGAGTGTATGAGATTATTTCCCAATTTATTATTCTCACTGTCCATACGTTGTCAATTTTCCAAATTACCTATATACATTTGTTTCTGCGGTGAATCTAGGTTTTCATAATTAGCAATCCTGAAATTAAAATCCCCAGCAAGCAATACCGTACTTGAGGGGAACTTTTTTAAAGTAAATTCTAAAGTTTATCCAGATATCTGTGTGATTTATGGCCTGGGTGGCATATATACATTTGCTATTACAAAAAGAGTTTAGTTTCATTTCAGTACCATAATAATAATAATGTAATTCTGTTTAGAAATGTTATGTTCTGTAACTCTAATCCCATTGCAAATTTTAATGTATATAGCCAACCCACCTTTAGGTCTACCAAATGTATTGGTTTTGATTGCTGGGGAACTCTTGTTCTCATAATCATTTATATTAATCACTTCTTGTGATCATATCTCCTGAAACATCAGCACATCAGACTTACTTATAAGCAAATTCCAGTCTGGATCAGACAGCTTACAGTGTTAACCCCACAATGTTCCAAATTAACAAATTTGTTTTAACAATATGCTTTAAGGGAAAGGGAGGGATTCCAATTATTTCAGTTCCTAAAGAGTTTAGTCAGGAGTTCTCTTTCAGTACCATAAAGTCCAAAGATTCTTCTTCCAGATCACTTAAATCTACCACCAGGATGTTTGCCCTATCTAATTTATGTGAGTTGTACAAAATTTAATGAAATAGCTCCTGTGATTTCACTGAAGTGTCTATTTGTGTTTCATCTGCTTGTGTAGGTACTCTTTCAATATAGTGTGTGTCCTGCTTAGGGTTATTCATATCTAAAGTGCTTGTTAAAAGTGCTAGACTAAAAGATGCTAACATATCTGTATTCTCTCCATAAATATGGCTTCTACCAAAAATAGATAATAGTTTTACTCATTTCTTGCTTAGGTAGAGAAGGGGTGTTTACTCACCTGGTAAAGGTGATTCTGTTAGTTTATATCCACGGCACTCTGGTTCTTACACCATGGATTTTAGCCCACCTGATAGGCTACTTGATGCACATGTGGCCCAGGGTCAAATTTCATGGATCTACCTAGGTCCCAGGAGCCCCTGCTCTCCAGTTAGATGCTTCCAAAACTGAAAGAAATAGTCATAACAACCCCTAACAAAATACCACAGGGGACGACAGAATGCCCATAGGCAGGAGTATCATTATTTTGGTTTAAAGGGACACTGTCAACCCCATTTGGCCTCAGTGTCCATAGTTTAAAAAAGAACACATTTCATGATTGTTCTCATTCTATAGGGACTGCTGATGTAGCTGGTTGTTTAATTCAGACTCATTTTTCCTTTCAAAAATTAAAAAAAACTAATTGTCAACCATATGGGTGTTACCACACCAAAACATGTTTGTTTACATTTCTTGGCCAATTACAACTGCATCTTTCCTGGACTCAGGAACACCCCCAACAATATCTAGCTTCTCATTATGCAGTGGAGGTAGATGAGACTATAGTATCACAAGTGGTTGCACCGTTTGAGGGTGTTTCTACTGTTCTGGAAGTATGCAATAAGCTTCGGTAAACAAGTTGGAGCAAAACAAGGCTGTATATAACTATACATTCCCATGCATTTCACTTCTAATAATCAAGGAGGCAGATTAAACAACTAGCAACATCAAAGAATTTTAGAGAAGGTAAGCAATCATAAAATGTGGGGTTTTACCTATAAATAATATGATGCAAAAAAGATTGACAGTGTCTCTTTAATAACCTATTGTTACAATTCTAACTTCAGTCACTTAATGTGGCTGACTAAAATTATTTTCAGTCATAAACTCTTTTAAAGATTCATCATTGTTCCCAACCTTGTCAAGCTCACAAGTGAGCGTTCATAAGGGCGGGTCATGGTGTGCCGTAGATATAAACTAACACAATCACCTTTACCAGGTGAGTAAACACTCATTGTGTTGTGTTTATATCCATGGCACTCCAGTCCTTACATCATGGGTTGAGTAAGTAGCAGTGTATGCCCATTTAGGGAGGGTCAGAGCGATCAGTACGGGAACCTGTGGGACATCAATCTACCTAAGACTCAGTCTATGCTCTTCAGGTTGGCTAGAAAAGCCCACGCTGAGACCTCTAAGCTTAGTGTGCTTTGTCGTGATGAGTCTGCATTCTTGTCCACTAATTCCTTTAAGTACTTTGGAGTGACACTGGATCCTGCACTTCATTTCTCTTATCACATAAACGAGGTATGCAGATCCGTTAACATTAAGATTGGTGCCGCATACCGTGTACGTTACTCCCTTATCCCTGCTGTCAGGATCTTTGTGGCTAGAGGTGTCTTGCTCCCTAGGCTACAGTATGCCCTCCCCATCTTTTCCCATGCCAATGCTGATATTCTTCGTAAATGGGACACCACTTACAACAACATCTGTAGATTTGCCCTATATTTCATCTACTCACCACTGCCTCCTGTATGCCACCATCACTGGCAGTCCCCAAACTCTGCACTCATATGCTCTAGGTTGCTTCACCGACTCCATGACTAGGCACCCCCACCCCAATAGCATTGGGGCTATGCTCCCCCCGTGCCTCACTCCTGCCCACTGAGATCTTCAAACTCCTCATTGCTGTCTGTCTTGCACTGTTCAACAAAATTGGGGGAACAAGCTTTCTTTCACTTTGCCCCCAAATTCTGGAACTCTCTGCCTACCAGTTTTAAGTGCTCCTTATCTCACTCCTCCTTCAAGACTGCACTTTTCTCTTACCTGCATGCACTTGATTCCTGTGACTGTACCTAACCTCCCCTTGCCCCCTATTCTAGCTTCTTCCTAACTAGCACTACTTGGTTTCTGAAATTTGAGTGTATTTACCTTGTTTTGTCACCTGTCCCTTCCACCCCTTCAAGGATGGCTACTACCTGTATGTTTAAATTCCCTGACTATCCTTGCAAGGATATCTATTGCAAGCATTCACAACTGTTTTGTACTTCACCATTGTTTTGTTTGTTGACTGCATATTGTACTCTCCCGGGTCATGCTTGAAAATAGGTAGGGTTATTGCCTAACGCACCTACCTGGTCAACAAAAGCTAATAAATAAATAACCTACTGACAGTATCCTATCTCCAAAGGAGGCCCTTTGTCTGTATAATGTCTGAAGTCCATAATGTCTTTCAAAGGTATGAATGGTAGACCATGTTGCTGCTCGGCAGATCTTCTCTATGGAAACACTTGACCTTTTTGCCCAAGAAGAGGCCACTGCCCTTATTGAGTGGGCTCTTATTCCCTCTCGGGGACTGATGCTCTTTGACTTGTAGGCCTCCTGAATTGTCCTTTTTAACCAACTTGCAATCATTGATTTTGATATGGCCATACCTTGTTTATGCCCTTGGGCAACAGCAAACAATCTTTCCATTTTCTGTATTGTCTGTGTTCTTGAAATATGGGTGGCCAGTGTGTGCCTTTCACATCTGGTCTATGTGGGAGTCTAGTCTGCCCCTCTTGTGTATACCCACAAAGTGTTGGTAATTCAATAGTTTGATCTGTGTGAAAGTTGGTGGTGACCTTTGGACTGAAGGCCAGCACCATTCGCAGGAATACCCCTTCTGTGGTGAACACAGTATAGGGTTCCTTGCAGGATAAAGTACCCAGCTTACTGATTCTCCAGGTGGAACTTATTGCCACCAAAAAACATGTTTTGAGACCTTTCTAGTACAGCTGTACTTCCTGGATTGGCTCAAAGGGGACAGTCAATAAGTGAGTAGAGTACCAATGTGAGGTCCCAAAGTGCAATGGGTGATCTTTTGTGGGGGTGGATGGTTTCTGCTGCCTTGAGAAACCTGAGTGTGAATCCAGTAGGGATTGCCCAACCTTGCCCACAGTCATGCCTATGGCAGACAGTTACACTTGGAGAGAGGCTGATGACAGGCCCTTGTCTAGGCTGTGTTGGAGGTACAGTAGAATGAGGGCCATATCTGCCTTTTCTGGATCAACTCCCCTGGACTTACTCCAGGATGAGAAAATATTCCACTGTCTGCCATATGTGGAAGTGGTTGAGGTTTCTTTGATAGTAAGATGGTTGTGATAACAGAATCATGGTATCCAGCTTTTAACAGTCTCTGCCTGTCAGGAGCCAAGCTGTGAGCTTAAGCTTCCTTGGATCCAGATGCAGTATTGGGCCCTGTATCAGAATGTTGTATTTGAGAAGGAGGCACTATGTGTCTAATGCCATTGCTATTGTCATTGCAAACCAGGCCCTCCTCAGCCAGCATGGGGCAGTCAGTATTATGAGTCTCCTTGAGCAATGTATTTTGACAAGGACTTGTGGGATCAATGGGATTGGGGGAAACACATAGGCCCAATCTAGTGTCCAGTCTTCGGACAGTGCATCGATCCCCAAGGATTGTTGCTCCCTGTACTGGAAGAAGTATTTGTGGACCTGAGCATTGGTCTTGGAGGCCATTAAGTCTATGGTCACTGATCCCTATCTCCTGTTTATCAAGTGGAATACCTCCGGGTAGAGCTGCCATTCTCCTAGGTGTATCCACTGCTGCTGAGCCAGTCTGATCTGATGTTCAGTTTCCTGGATAAATGAACCACGTGGTTGTGGGCAAGATTGGGTTGTGCCCATTCCATCACCTGTCTTACTTCTTTCTGCATGGCAATGATCCTGGTCCTGCCTTGCTTTGTAACATATGCCTCAGTCACTTTGTTGTCTGAGCAGAGATTGTTCGGCAATTATTGTCTGGAATGCCAGCAGAGATTGATAGACCGCTCTCATTTCATTTCTCACACATGGAGCCAACTCCTACGTGGGACCTCAATATATGCATTGGCCAGCTAATGCAGCCACCCTTTGAGCCCATGTCCTCAGCAGAACTCAAGTATGTGACATGAAAAACAGTGTTCCTGGTAGCTGTCACTTCAGCCAGGAGGATCAGTGAGCTCCAGGCCTTGTCCACGGAACCAAATTATATTTCAGTCCATAGGGACAAAGTAGTCCTCAGGACTAACAGGAAGTTTCTCCCTGAGGTGATGTTGAATTTTCACCTGAATCAGTCTATCATTTTGCTAGTCTTTTTCAAGGACCATTCCAGTTCAGCAGAATGTAAGCTGCATAGCTTGGATGACAAGAGGACTATCAACTACTACCTGAATCACACCAAGAATCATAGGCAGGATAATACTCAATTTTTCTTGACCTACAGAGAGGTAGGAAAGGGCAAACCTGCCTCAAAGAGGACTATTGCATGCTGGATTGTTGCTTGTATTCCATTCTGCTACAGCAAAACAGGCAAATGACCCCCTGTAGGCCTTAGGGCCCATGCTACAAAGGGTACAGCTGCTTCTATAGCAGCTGCAAGAGATATTCCTTTATTGGAAATTTGTAAAGCAGCTACCTGGAAAACTGTTCACACATTTATCAAACACTATAGCCTGGACACCCAGGCCAGAAGTGATGCCAGATCTGGCACTGCAGTACTGCAGAACCTGTTTCCTAAATTTTTTCTCTGCCAGGTCCAAACATACTGCTTGGGTACTTTGCATATGTCAGAATACAGTAAGATTTCCTAGGGTTAGAAGAAAAGTTTACTTACCATAGTAATCTTGTTTCTTCCAAGGGAATCTTACTGTATTCTGAGCTCCCTCCCTACCTCCCCTACTAGAACCTGTGGGCACTGCACTATAGCTGTCCTTGCTGTTTGAAACATCTGAGTTGTTTCTTGTTGGAGCATCTGTGACTTGAGTCTTAGTGATGCCCACACTTTTAAATGTAAGGGGATTGTTTAGTTGTTGGGGGTGCTAGTTATTTTTTAGGATAGTTTAGATAGTTTGTTCTTATGCGTGCTCTGTAAGAATCCAGCAGTTGCAGGATGTATTCCAGGGACATTGGTCTGAAAACTGAGCTCAAGCCTAGCATTCCATCATTTGCATAGATTCTATTAACCATTTCGGCTCCGGGGCAGTCCTGTGGTGAGACAATACTGCATATGTCAGGATATAGTAAGATTCCCTTAGAAGAAACAAGATTACTATGGTAAATCATTTTTTCATCCTGTATACTAGATAGAGGACTTAATACCAGTAGCTGACCTCACAGTCAGGCTCAATGTTCAAGTAATCTGCCCCAACAGCTATGCAGCAGTGTTGTGGTTGCCATTTTCCCCTACTCACTTCTCTCAATGATGGGAGTACTTTATTCTTGCAAACAGGCAATCCCCAATTTGCTTATGTGTATAGATATATAATATTTATTTATCCCCCCTTAATTTCACTGTCTGCCACTTTGAGGCAGGTAGCCAAGTACGGAAAACTAGCTGGAAAGGGACACAGAACATGGCCGCTTGGCCGTCCCAATGACCAGACCTCCCTAAGATGGCCACTGATGTTTTGCATATGCATGGTATCCCTCTGCCCAACTTAAGATGGTGGCAGAGTGTCTGCACATGCACGTAGAGTAATACCTATAGGCAAGATGGCGAGGGCCTGTTCGGTAGCAACAAGGAGAGTCCATACAGGAAACATGGCACAAGGGGGCGGGGAACTGTACCAGGGGCCCATCTACTCATCCCCCTGGTCAAGCATAGCTGAACTCTGCCATTGAATTACTCTTGTCCAGTAAGCACGTATTCTAACTAGCACCAGCCCAATCTGCACTCTGTACTCCCCTGCAGTTGAAAGGAGGAATAAGGGGGAGGTCTCCATCTGGCCACTAGCACTTAGAGGCTGATAGCGATCTGATCCTCAACTACTCTTTAACTCCATTGGCTGCTTGTGAGAGGCTGAGGAAAGGTGAGGCGGGAGGATGGAAAAAGACCTCTGTGGTCCCACTAGGAAGGAGGATGAGGAGCAAGGTCTGGGAGTTAAACTGCCAGTACGGTCCCCACTTGGGAGGGGGGAGGAAGTGGCATGATCAGGGAGGGCCCGGCATGGAATTTGAACTCCACTGAGTGCCAGGCGTCCTCCAGTGCTTGATCTAGCAGGTTGAGAACTGAAATTATGAGTCTGCAATGTCTTCTTGTTCTGACTATATAGTGCCTGTACTCAAGTGTGTGTTTAGGGGGTGCCAGTAACCAGGCTGCAAGTAACTAGGCCACAACACTGCATCTAGGGCTGAATGCCTAGTGCCCAAACTGAAATAAATACATAAAAGACACAGGTGCTGCTAATTTTCTTCTAATTGTACAGAGCAACCTATGCCAGAGCACTAGTTGCCCGATTTCACAACTTCTGACTCAACAGAAGCATTTATTCCCCACCAGAATATATAAAATATATTACTATAAAATTATTTTTTTTAAACTGCTAACACAGTTACAGAATCCATAATTATATATATATATATATATATACCATCCTGTGATTTAGGATTAATTTAGGGCTTACCTTGTAGCTACTATCTGGATCATGCAGGGCTCTCTATATGCTACAGCCTTCTCAGATGCACAAAAGAACTGAGAGAGCAGAGGCTCCTGGGACCTAGGTAGATCCACAAAATTTGACCCTGGGTCACATGTGCATCAAGTAGCTTATCAGCTGGCCTAAAACCCATGATATAAGGACTGGAGTGCCATGGCTATAAACACAACACAATTTGTATTTCTTCCAAAATTCCACTGTAACATAGACAGGAAGGTGCAAAAATCTGCATAGTTTAGTGAACCTTTGGTCCCTGTATAAGTTCCAATATGGTTTTTGCATATAGCCCAAGTAGCTGGAGTCAGAAGTATTAACCACAGAAAGGTTATTCTGTGTTGTTTAAACCAGATCGTTTTTGCAAGCTCCATGTCATTTATCATAATATATACAGGCGCCCATGGATCTACCTTATCTCTGTAAATAGCCTTTATGCATTCTTTGGCTTGTGGTATTCTATACTCTTGCTTCCACAAGGTGTATAATTAACTCAGTCAAAGATTACCTTGTTTCATGTGCCTGTAGAGACATTCCTGTTAGCCTCCAAACTACTGCATGCTCAGATAGTGTTATCAGATCTTGATCTGTCATGGGAGCATTTTTATGAAAAAATTACTTAGGGCTTTTCTTGATTATTTTGTATATATGTTTCCAGTATTTTACTCTTTATGCTCTTCCTTATTACTTCTGTGGGTGTTATTTTCTTGTATCTGTTTCTCCTGAGAGTAGGGGGCCACTTGTCCTAATTCCTCTTCAGAGGCAGTCTTTTTATGTTTGTTAATTATGGGTAATTGGAACCCTATTAACTATTTTTTGAGGAGACTTTCTCTTAACAATTTCTTTGCTGATTTCATTTTATTTGATTTTGTCTTTATTTTTATGCTTCCTTTTTAATTGTTCCCTTTTCTTAGTTTTATTCTTGTCAGTGGGTGAATCGGTATAATTACTGTAAAAAAAGATAATTTCTTGGGAACCTCTTTAAATGCTTCCCTGTTCTGAGGTGCCAGTTTATTAATGTAGTCTGTTTGATCTAGAACTAGCTTAGCTAGTCTATCCATCCATTGTTAGAGATCATTAAATGTCTCCAGTAAATCTATATTGGCTATAACTGGATAAGCTTAGACCTTAATAGTATACTTAGATAGAGTGTCTGGGCACTGTGCCAAAAAATTGAGATCTAGTTGAATATTTTCAACCTCCCTGTCAAGCGATCTAAAAACTCTATTAGGAGATCCCTCCAGCATAGAGTACTGATTCTCTTCCTCTTCAAAAATTCTGTTGCTAGAGTTAGTTTCTAAAGGGCTAAAAAAATCCAGCTTTGTTACATTCTTGTTCTAGTATAATTTGCTGCCTTTCCATTTTTGTTGGATCATCATTTATTGTGTTATTTTGTTTGCATCTATCCTCCATTTTTTCTGTGAACTCTGAATAACTTAATTATAATCAAGGGGGGAAAAATAGTCAGTGATCATCTCTTTTTTGATGTGCTTTTAATATCCTCCCATTTTTTCCTTTCCTTTTTTTATATATTTTTTTCTTTTTGGGCTTGTTTTTTTTTAGTTTTAACAAAGGTAGCTCTTTCTGGGTCAGTTTTTGAGGGTGTTAGATCCTTAGGCCTATTACATTGATTCTGAGCCCTATTCTTTTCCTTGCCTACCTTTAACTGGGGCAAAGCAAGTGTGTTTAGATCTTGAAACTTATCATTCAGCTTATCTGATGGTGAAATTTCTGCATGCAATGCAATGGAACCAGTGTCAGTACTAGGTTTTGTTTTAATATCTACTTTCAGTGCTTCTGCATATGTAAAAGGTTTTGCATTGTCCACTGGTGTGGAGGTAGTTATGGATAATTCCTCAATAAAAACTTATCTGTTTTTCTTCTTCTTCTTGACTATTTTCCCATTTATTGTATACATTATACCTGTACTCTAGGCACAAGTGTGGGAGAAAGTAACCCCAAGACAAATAGACTAGAATATTGTGTAGAGGTAACAGAAGAATGGACTACATACCATAAGTACCCTCTTACTGGTCTGAGCGTATATTAACTGAGATGCTGAAAGAGCTGCTGATGCCTTAAAAAACAGCTTCAAACAAAATGATAATTAGGTACAATGCAGCTGCCATTCCATATATATTCTAAAGATTCCTCCTTTCCAGTATTTATTACTAAGGACATTTGCATGAATGTATGATCTTTATCCCTCAGGATTCATCTACCTCTACAGCTGACTCCCTACTTCAAGTCATAATCCTCTGTTGTGACATCACAGTTTGTTTCCATGGGAGTAACTCTGATGTCACAAGCAGTACATTATGACTTCTGGTAGGGAGATAGCAACAGGAATAGATGAACCATTCAGGAGCAATGATCCTGTTTTCATGCAAATGACCTCAGTAATAAATAATAGAGAGGAGGAATAATACAGAACTAATGTGAAATACAAGCTGGACTGCATCTCAATACTATGTTTCAGTAACGTTCTCCAGAAGGTGTCAGCTGCTCTTTAAAGTGGAATACAAAATACTTTTGCAAAGATCTTTTTAGTACAGATTTCAAAGTGCATGTAAGAAAAGTCCAAGTCAGTTGATTCAATAAATTTTAGCAGCTAACAGTATCCATCAAAGGAGTAAATGAGAGTTAAATTCTCCGAGCCAGAAGGTTTCCTAAAAGGCCTGATTACACTCAGAAAGTTTATCCTTCTAGGCAGGAACTGAGGAAAAGGGATTTTACCCACAGATTAAATGAGCTTCACTCCTTTCTTTTGAGTTGTTTGCCAATCTTCCTTAAAGCCTTAAAACAATCGGTCCAGTCAGAAGCAGATTCTGGACTATTAGAGTTTTAGTATCTCATGATAAAGTCTTTATTAGGGCTTCTTCACAATCTGATTTTTCCCTTTTCCCTTTTGTATGTAGTAATTGGGATATTAATGTTCTTTAACCTTTTGGATTCCCAAGATTTGGCGTCATGAGGTAAAATCCAGGTAGTACAGGCCCTTCTTTTATATCTTACAGAGAAAGAGGGTAGATATTTTAAAAACTTCTCAAATAATTAAGATTGTATAACCTTTATATAGACCTAAATAATATATAACCCTATATGGAAGCCTAAAGTACAAATGATCTGTTTCAGGAGGCAACAGATTCAGAGTAAAAATACCTCCCATTATTTCATTATCCTTGTAACTCTCAGGCCCTTGTATGTACTCTTATGCCCTTGTATTTTATTTTTTCCTTAAGGCTACTAGTCCCTGATGAGCCCAGATAGATTTAAAGGTTTCTAAGTCATAAGTTACAATGGTATATATAGTTTAGGTTAAATTAGTACAAGTTGCATGATTTGAAAAGTAAGTTTACTTTTAAGACTGATTTTTCCCCCAAATGTACAGGTTTAAATCCCCAAATCCCAGAATATAATCATTAAAGTCAGTACTGTTAAAAACTCACTGTGCTGGCTGGCCCACTGGTGCTAAGGCATTGCATCTGTCTGCGATGCTGACATACTGGGTTCGGGAACAGACCCAGGAAGATGTAGGGCCGACCGGGAAGAGCAAGGATAGAGCGTCCGGTGGACTGCTTTCCTTTTCCGGGGGGAGGGGGTGGAATGTCCAGCACATTACGGACCCCTGGTGGAGGCCGGGGGATCCTCTGTGAGTGGTGCCATAATGCACAGGGGGTGGGGTGGATGGTGGTCCTCATTGCACATCCCTTCCCCCTGTGGTTACAGCAACAAGGAAAAAATGCCACCCCATCAATGATGCCAGCTCCACTGCCGTTCTCTCTAGGCCACCAGTGGTCGTTTTGGCGGCCCCACTCGGGGGTAAGCCTGAGCATGACGGGGCAAGTGGCGGAGCCAGCAGAGCTGGTGACAACAGCAACAAAAAAAATCACTGTGCTTTCTCCATTTCAGGGGTAAACAGAAGTACAGCTGAGAAAAAGTTAATGACTGAGTAAGACGGGGATTCGTGTCAGTCCATGTTTTACAGTATCAGCAGGCAGGTACATTTTGCCAAAAGAGATAATTTCACATGGATTCACTCAGTTCAAAATAGGCTCACAGATATTGAACTGGCCCCCCAGATAGAGTTAGGTTTTGTCCCTAGCATTGCAAAAGCCAAATAGCAGGGGAAAGCAGCCAGCAGCCTGCTACATAGTCAGTGGTGAAAAAGGTGATCTGCTAAGAAAACACAGCGCATGCTCTTTTGAGATTGAGGTCACGTGTGTAGGTGGCGCATGGAGATTTAAAAATGAGATTAAAGAAAAATGAAAAAAGTAATAATAAACAAGGAAAAACAGTCACCCAAACTAGATTAAAAATTACATTGATTACTCACTCTAATATTATATTATTTTGGCTCAAAATGTTCAGATTTTCATACTCTGACTTGAGTCTGTCTGAAGTTATGCATGTATGATTACACTCCTCCCTGCTCCCTGGTGAAGTAAACTACCTTATGTGGTCAGAAATAAAAGAAATGCCCAGACCTGAAGCATCTTCACACCCACTAAATTGAATGAAAATATTTTCAGAGCCAGGTTCACTAAATATTATTGTAGCAAAAATAGAAAGAAATAATAAAATAAAAGCTTTTAAATTTAAAATTAAAACAGTGAGGAAAAGTTAAAGCAAAGAAAGAAACATATGCTTTAACCCCTCTTCGTCAGCTCGGACTTTCTTGAGCAGCCTTGTTTCATAAAATCAGGTTGGTTCAGTGTTGCCAGAGTAGAATCCGGGATAAGTTGTGGAAGGCTGAAAGGAAGAATCTTTTTCAGGGATCTGAGAGATTACTGCCATTCTTCACTCTCTCCCTAATGTGTCCTTTTTTCCCGGTCCACCCCCCACGGGGCTCCCTGTTGCTGTCCTTTGAGGCGGGCTGTATGGCCACCATGACACTCCAAGCCCGTGAAGGAAAGAAAACCATGTCAGGAAAAAGCAGCTCCAAAACTAGCCACACAAGTTGGTCTGGAAAAGATAGCCGAACTTCCCCAAAATATCAGAATAGCAGATTGAACTATCTACTATTTTAAGTTACAGCAACGGTGGCATACCTTTTAAAAAGGGGAATATTGCTTTTTGGCTGTCTTGCTCATCTTACTTCTCCACAGTAAGGCTGCTTTCAGTGATTTAGCTCCTTTGGTAGGTCAGATGTTCTTGTGCCTGGACTGCACCCACCAGTCCCAGTGGCAGATTGACCCCCCTCAACTTGTCCATCCAGTTGATGATACCTATTGCTGGTATCCTTTGGTGATGGTGCTCTCTTTTGACTATGCCTGCTAACTCTCTTCTCCACTCAAATCTATCCTCCATCCCTATCAGTAGAGATCACTGTCCCAGCCACCCTCCTCCCTACCCTATCTGTCACTACCAACAAACCACTTCGGGTCTTGTACCCATGTCCCTAGCCTCTTCTCCTCCAACTCACCTGCCTACTAACCTCCCTGTGCAGCACCTCTCAACTGCTATGAATTTTGAAGAGTGCTGTGATTTTTACACTGAAATTGCCCCTTGCTCTGCAAAGGTTTATTGATGTTCTCAATGTTAGAGCTATTTGCGGACATGTGAACTATTACATCATTGAACTAACTTGGTCGAAATGTTCCTTAATACTGAATATATGGGGCTCACTATTTATAGACATATTGAAAGGTATACCCTGTGCCCCAGTGGAGCCTACAACTGCTTCCAAACCTGACAATATACCTGTTGAGAACACTGAGCAGAGATATTGTCCACCTAAAATGATTAATGCATATGAACAGTAATTAAAAATCAAAAACTTAATTTGAGTTTCTAGACTGTATTTGTTGAAGCTGTTTGCAAATTTGGATTCTTCTATTTTTTTAGCACTGGGTATGGAGAGTGCTTGCTAGATGAGCCTGTATTAAGAACATACACTCTGCCTCAACAGCTTCCAGGTCTAATTTACAATATAAATAAACAATGTGAATTCATTTTTGGACAAGGTTCTCAGGTGTGCCCTTATATGGTAAGTATTTCAGCTATTTTGTATGACTGAAAATAAATTTGTGTTAGGAAAATGTGTGAACTGTTTTGCTTACTACTTACAGATTGCCTTTATGTAATCAAAATGCAGTCAAATAACATTTTTATTTATTTATATTGTTGGTTTGTATATGAGGAGCCCATCCAGAATATTGTAACAGAGAATCATTACTTAGCAATCAGTGTTACAGAGTAATTATTATTCACTTAAGTGGCATGCTATAGTCATTTGGCATATGCTGTATGTTTACACAAAAATAATGCAAGCAAATTGTATCAGACTCAATGCAGACGACTTTGGTGCACAAGTAGTGAAGGAGCACAGAGAGGCTGCCGTACACAGCATATGCCTTGGGCTGATGGGACAGAGTGTGGATCTGGGAAGGTAATCATTTTTTTAGCCCTTTTTACTTTATCTTGGTAATGTTTGTTTTACCATTTAATCAGTTACATTGTAATGTCTTTTTATAGGTATAATTCACTGCTTTTGAAGAGCAACTGACATTTTTAGAGAAACTTTAAGAAACATAATATTTGGACAAAAATTAAACTTATTGAAATATTTTCAGTAGCAGTCTTACCTTATTTTTGATTAGTAAGTATGTTGCCATGCAAACTGGGTCCTTACATTTTAGAGTTCATCTTCCCTTGCTACATTCCTCACTTGAAATCATAATTTTCTCTTTTTGATATCACAGTCTGCTTCTAAAGAAGTGTCTGTTATTCCATAAGTGAAGGATTCAGACTTGAAATGGGAAAAATCAGCTATAGCAGATGAAGTTTAAGGGATGCCCAAGACCTGCTTACATGCAAATATCTTTAGCACTGTATGAAGGAACAAAGGACAAAGAAACAATAGTATATATGTGTTATATATTAAAATGTTTCCCAGAGGTGTCAGTCGCTGTTAAACTAGTAACATGTGAAAGAAATATAGTCTACAGTGTTCTGAGCAGGAAGTTTACATTTGGAAAGTGCTACTCTGTCTTCATAAATTAAAGAGCAAGTAATTGGGTTCACTCAGCAAACATGTCATAAGGGCCCCTTGTACAGTAACTATTATTTTGATGTACTGATGTTAGCTTTGAGACTAGGTGAATGCATGTGAATGACCAAATGCTGCCAACAATGTTTTTTTTTTTATCTTTTGTAGTAAGATTTCCCATCAAAACACATATATAATCAGTATACAGTATATAAAATTATGTCACTTAAAATCTCATTGGATTTTTTTTTTAATTCAAGTGTTTATGCTGCTCTTCAACCAGCCCCCATCTGCTCTGCACTCCAGCCCCATCACCCACCTTCTCCAATTACTTCACTGACCTCCATCCCCTGTGTCTTGCTTCCATGGTGGAACATTTGGGGATCCCTCTTGGAACACCTCCAGGAACCCCTTTGGGGACCAGGATCTGGTAAAGGTGGGTGCCCTAGTCAGTAGTGCCTAGGCCTGTTGATGACACCATTGTCAACCCTGGTTCCAAGTGTCCGTGATGCCCAGGCTTTGCTGCAGACTAGATCAGCTCTGTTTATGCAATTCCTGCCTTGGATCCATCCATCGATGCCAATACCACTGACACTTCCAACCAGTCTGTTGATGCCAGCTTTGGGTCCTACACCTTCAGCTATCTTCATCGGCTCTGTGCCACCTCCACCAATGTTTTCATCATTGACTTCACCTCCCTAGAGGATCCTCCTCCTCCTCCTACTGCTGATGGGGAGGAAGAGGAGGAGTGTAATCTCAACTTGCAACACATGGAAGAGGATTATGAAGGTGAGGAGAAAGACCTGCCCCTGCCTTCAGTTGTGGGCTCTAGCTCTGCCCTGTCAGTCATCCTGTAGTGAGGACTGTGTGGTTTATACCCTTTGCTGTCCACCTGAAGATACCTCATTCCAGAACCTCCTCTGGCTCATGCAGAATTACCTGGGCTTTACAGCTGAGGAACAAGATTTTCGAAACAGGACCTTCATGAGTTCCTGAAAGATCCTTTCATGCCTTCTGTGATCATCCCTTCTAGATATTCTGCTTCGGAGGATGCTACTATGGCTTTCTGGCACAGGCCTAGTGCCCTTGCTGCTGTGCCCACAAGGCAGACAAGCAATAATTAGCCCCGATCACCATGCCCTTTTATTCATCTCAACTAGAGACAGACTCAGAGGTCATTATGGCAGCCCATGACAGGATTTAAGCACCTCATCATATGAGCTCTCTGCCCTCTGATGAGGTGTCTTGGAGGCTGAAAGTTATGGTTAAATGGTCCTATATCTTGTTATCCCTTGGCCTTAAGATTGCTAAATATCAGGCTTACATGATTAAATATCAGATTAGCCTGTGAAGCCCACCTCGGCTGTGGCTGACAAGCTGCCTGCTGGGTCCACAAAAGTGGATCACCAGCAGACTGTTTTATTTATTATTTTATTATTTATTAGTTTTTGTTGACCAGGTAAGTGCACTAGACAAATCCTGCCTGTTTCCAGGCACAACCCGGGGGAGGGGGATACAGATGAATGCCAACTGACCTTGAACCAGATTAAGCTGTTGGTGGTATTTTTAGTGAATGAGGGAAATTTGGCCAGGACACTGGGGAAATTTCCCTACTCTTTTCGATAAGTGCCATGGGATCTTTAACATCCACCTGAACTACCACCAGTCCATGCAGATGGGACCTCAGTTTAACGTCTCTTCTGAAAGACGACACCTCAGAAGTGCAGCACCTCTCTCATGCTGCACTACAGTGTCAGTACTGGGATATTAACCCAAGTGCCAGATGTGGGAACTGAACCCACAGCCCTGTGATCTCCTGGCCTCAGAGGCGAGTGTGCTACCCACTGAGCCACTGACACTGCTTTTACATGGCCTAGATGTTGGGAAGCATGTTATGCGCTCTGTGCATGATGGCTCAGATGCTTTGGCTCATACTGCAGCCTCTGGCATATACTTTTGACACTATTAATGGCTTCAAGTAGCTGGTTTTGCCACTGATGTCCAACAGTTGGTCCATAATGAACCAGTCTGATGTCAGAAGTTATGTGGCATGGATGCAGAAGTGGCTCCTCAGGAACTGCAGTCTTCTAAAATGATTCTCCATTCCCACAAGGTGCTTACTAGCTTTGAACCTTGTGGTTGTTGTTCCTTTTATAATCTCTACTCATATCCTATCCATTGCTACTCCATTACCCTGGGATGTAGGTCTCAGTGCTCCCCTTCCCCTCAGACTCCCTTGCCTCCCATTGCCCATGCCAAGATCACAAAAGATGCCAGTGCTGGTGGCATCCCAACTACTCCAGGTGCCTTCTGTCACTTTTACACCTCCCCTGATCCCTTCAAAAGACCATGGGATCCTGGTGGGAGGCTGCATCTCCATCTGCCTATCAAAGTAGAGGGAGCACACCACAGACACCTGGGTCCTGGACATCATTCAGTGGGAGCATGCCCTGGAGTTATCTGTCCCTACAGTGCATCCTCTCTCTCTCCCAGTTGGTACCCTCTGGGTCACCTTTCTGTGCCTCTGAACAAAGTTCAGACATTCTTACACAAACAAGCCATAGCACCTGTTCCTGCCATGGACCCAAACTGGAGTTATTACTCCAGATATGTTCTGGTCCTCAAGTGGACAGACCATTTATCACACATGCCTACACAATACAAAGCACCATGGGCTGCATATGCAAATCACCACAGAATGTTATGCTGGTTCAACTTTAAGCAGAATTGCATGGTGCCGAAAGGCCTCTCACACAATTTGCAAAGGGTGTAACAGATGACATAGACACGTGTTTCATCCTACCAGGACTCATCAGTATGCCTCGTCTGTTTGTCACCCCAGTGGAATGAACCAGCTACCCTAAGGCGGTCTGTCTGGGTTATATTGTAGTGAACCCATTAAAATAAAAACTGTTAAAGACAAAAGAACCTCTAATGTAAAAACACTGAGGCAAGGAGTTTCCAAGAGCATTTGGCTGGGAAGCCAAGTTTCAAGAAAATACAAAATCACACATGCCCACACAATGCAAAGCATCATTGGTTCATTCCACTGGGATGTCAAACAGACGAGGCATACTGATGAGTCCTGGTAGGATGAAACACGTGTCTATGTCATCTGTTAGCACCCTTTGCAAATTGTGTGAGAGGCCTTTCGGCACCATGCAATTCTGCTTAAAGTTGAACCAGCATAACATTCTGTGGTGATTTGCATATGCAGCCATGATGTTTTGCATTGTGTGGGCATGTGTGATTTTGTATTTTCTTAAACAACTTCCAGCACTAAGCACTGGTAACCCTATCCAGGGACTCTTGCCTGAAATGCTATCTTTAGACAGTTTATGTCTGGTCCTGACCACAGGGGCATGAACCTATACATTGAATACAGAAGGTTTTGTATGGTTTCACTCCAGTCCCTACCCCATCTACTGTTGCAAGAAGTTTGGATATGCACCCTGGATATAAAAGATGTTTGCCTTCATATCAAAGTGCTTTGCAGTCACTGACAATACTTCAACTTTATGGTAGAGGGCTCTCATTACCAGTTTTATGTCTTGCCATTTCACTTATCTTTGGTGCCGTGTGCATTCAACAAATGATTTGCAGTGGAGGCCATGATGCTCAGGAGGATGGAAGATCTATATGTGTTCTTGTGTTTGGATAATTAAAAGCCTTGTCCAAGGAAGCCGTTGTTTACAACCTCTTTTAAAATTGCTAGCTCTTTGAGCAGCTGGGCATCCTCATCAAGAGCCGAAACTGGTTCAGACCCCTTGCCAATACCTTAAATGCATTGGTACTATCTTTGACAAGTCTTCCTGCCAGGCCTTGCTTCCAGAAGACCATGCCACTGCCCTACCTGCCCAGGCTTAGCTGGTGTTGTCCAATCATTATGTCTCGGCCAGAGGCCTTATTAGATTAATAGGGCTGATGGCTGTGGCCACCCTTTCTTTCCATCTGGCACACCTGCACATGAGTATTTCTCAGTGGTTCCTCTGTGTTTAGTGGACTTAGCATTTCAGTGACCTGGAGTGTCTCATTCTGGTAATAGTTTCCCTTCACCGTGCTCCGCTTTGGTGGTAGGATCACTCCAGCTTCAATACAGGATCTCCTTTTCTCCACCCCTTGCCCCAGCTGGTCATAATGAATTTCTCAGGCTTCAATTTGGGTTGCTCATCTCAGAATGTTCCCAACACATGGTCTTTGGTCTTCCCTAGACCACCCCCTCTACAGCAACACTCTGGAGATAAGGGCTGATCTATTTGGCCTATAGGTCTTTGCTGTGCTTCTCGGGGTTAAACGCCATTCAGTTCGGATGGGCAATGTGTGAGTGATGCATTACATCAGCAAACAAAGAGCCATTTACTCCTTTTCCCTCTGCAGGGAAGCAGTGAGGGTCTAGCAGTGGATTGTACAGCACACCATGTGGCATTGGGTTGTGAAGCACAACATATTTCTCAGTGCCAAGTTTCTGTATGGCACCCTCAATGTCCTGGCAGACCTTCTCAGTCAGTCCTTGACTCTGTCCCATGAGTGGAAATTCTGGACTCCCATCATCGACAACCTCTTCAATAGATGAGGTCGTCTGGAGCTTGATCTTTTTGCATCCCCTCACAATGCATTTTTTGCTCGCATGCTCCAGGGCCTGACGTTTTCTAGAAAGATGTAGTGCCCCTCTCCTGGAAGGGGAGATCCCTTTTTGTATTTTCTCCATTCAAGTGTTCTGGTCAAGTTGCAAGCAGAGCCAGACACCCCAATTCTAGTGTCCCCATTCTGGCTCAGTCATTTACAGTTCCCTGTACTGCAATAGTTTGCTGTGCAATCTCCGATCCTGCTCCCTTTTCTGACAGAGCTCCTGTCACATGAGTAGAGCTCCTTGTTGCACCTGATTCTTTGATCCCTGCACCTCCATGCCTGGCTCCTGAGGACAGAGAACTTTCCTGCTTTGGGGGTTCCCTAAGGTTTCTGAGGTTCTCCTGGTGGCTTGTGAGCTGTCCACAAAGTATGTCTATTCCCTAAAAGGGAAATGTTTCATATTATAAAAAGGGTCTGAGAAATGGAGCTTTCTGATTGGCTGCAAACATTCTAACAGCCTTATGTTAATCTTTTATTAACATACATGTATAGCTTAACCATATGCTGAACAAGGTTTAACACTGTTTAAAAACATTTTTTATTATAATAGCAATAAGGCACTCCCAGGGATTATGTTAATGGTCAATTAATCACCTTCTAGGGGCATGTGGCACTCGGCTACACCTCGTGCCACAGTACACCCCTAGAAGGTGATTAACAGACCATTAACATAACCCTTGGTCATGCCTTATTGCTTAAATATAGTGTGCCTGTCTTAGCCAGGACACTTTTCAATGTCCAGTGATTCTTGTTGTAGATTTCCTTATTCCATTTAGAAGTGGTCCCCAGCACTCCTTTGTGAGAGTGTATTTGGCTGCTGTTTCAGCTTTTTGTACCCTCAAGGATGGTAAGTCGGTTGCCAAACTTGAGATGTCCCACAGGATCCTTAGAAGTATCCTGCATATTTGTCCATTTACTGGCTCCTATGGGATCTTAAAGGAAAACTGTGTAAATTCACGCCCTGCCCCCGAAAAGCTTACCCCCGATCCAGCTTTTTAAGTAGAAAAGCACGTTTTTCTCACACTGTTACTTTATTTTATTGCAAAAGTCTGCAAACGGGGAATGTGGCAGATGCTGGTGGGCTCCATTTACTGTAAAGGTACGGCGTCACACTACCCGCTTCAGTACATTTGAACAGTGTGGCACCATACCTTTACAATAAATGGAGCCCCCCAGCGTCTACCATATTCCCGGTTTGCGGACTGTTTGCAATAAAAATAAAGTAAGTAGCAGTGCAAGAAAAATGCACTTTTCTACATAAAAGGCTGGATTGGGGGGTAAGCTTTTCAGGGACAGAGGGCCATGAATTTACAGTTTTCCTTTAACATGGTTCTGTAGACCCTTAGTACACAATCTTTTGAAACGGCTGCTACCTTTTACATGTGCTTCCTATCCTGGAAGACACTCTTTCTGGTGGCCCCTACTTTTACAGAAAGAATTTCCAAATTGTAAGCTCTGGTTGAGAAGCCCCCTTATTTGTTTTTTATAAGGATTGGGTTGCTTTAATGACCAGTCTTCATTTTCTCCTGTAGGTTGTCTTTGACTTTGCACTGACTTTGACTGTTCAGTTTCTGGTGTATTTTGTGACCCATGTGTATAGAGGGGAATGGTTATTGCATATGCTAGATGTCCATTGAGCTCTGTGCTGGTACCTGTATCATATCAAGGATTGTAGAAAATGTTCTCAACTCTTTGTGTCTTTTGCCCCCAGAATGGTGGGCTACCCTGTTTCCAGACAATACCTTGCCATATGGTTGGTGTCTAATATTGTTTTCTGTTACCAGAAGCATGGTGAGCAGCTTTTGAGTCCTGTCCCTGCCCGCTTCATTTGTGAGATGGCTACATCCGTGGCTTGTTTCCACAGTGTGCTGGATGCTGACATTTCTATGAATCCACTCAGACAACTGTTCACAAATTTCACATAACATTACAGTCTGGACATCATCTTTGGTAGACGTGCCATATTTGGTCTTACTGTTTTGCAAGGCCTCCTGTCTTAGTCACTTTGATCCTTCCTGCCTCCCACACTGCTTATGGTGTTGCTTGGGAATTGTTCCAGTTATATGGCTCAGTGGAGAGAGAGATGTCCCATGAAGAAGACAGTACAGTTACTTAACCGTAAAAGTAGCTCTTCAAGAAAATCTCCTCCATTGAGCCACAGCTCACCGTCCTACCAGCCCCCCTTTTATGTTCAGGTGGTTTTAGTGCAAGTCATGCCTACGCTTACATGCTGTGTATTCTTTCTCTACCCAGTTAGGGTATTTTTATTCAGTTCTATGCCTTCTCCCACGTGCCTGGTTTGGATTCTGGTTTTCCCAGTCCCTGCCAGTGTGAAAATCCTTCATGCATTTCTCCAGCTGGGGAACTAGATGGCTCAGTGAATTGGTAGCAGGTTAAGAAGTCTTTCACCGTTAGGTCACAGGTTCAAATCCAGCACAGGTCAGTAGTGGCTGAAAGCCATTATCACTTAAGGGCTGTTCAGTGGCCTATGTGAAATGAGTTATCATGGTTTCAGTCCAGTTCCCAGCTGGCAGGAGTCCACATCACAAAACCACCAACACAACTCGTACTAATTTGCACTCCCATTGGCAGTCTCACTTGAGAGGCTAAGGATTAAATGGGCATGGCGTCTGAACTACCCTCTCACCAGTGTGCTGGTCACTTCATGGTGGGGTTTAGGCACATTGGCAGGGCAGTGTGGGGAAGCTTGCACTGTGATTGCCCGTGCTGTACCTGTCATGTGGATAAACAGAGGACTTTAAGTCCCCAGTGCAGTCAATTTAGCACCTTTCACTAGCACTAAATTCACACACAGAAAAAAAAGAAGTCTCTGGCATGGAACTGAGGAATCATGTGGCCACCCATGTTATAAAGGTGGCCAGACGTGCTTTAATGTGGGCGGCACCAGGTGTCATTAATTTCCAGGTTGTCCTGATGCCAGCGACTTACAGTTCCAGTGGTATGGATTAATGGATGAGATGCTGTCAAAGACTGACTGTTATAGTAAGTAACTGCACTTTCTAATAACATCATTCAGTAATTATTCATACTCCTGTATGTTTTACTAATGTACCTCTGGGATAATATGCATGATGTTTATTTACTTGGGTACAATGGGTAGATCTCCGCAGAGCCCCACACTTTGGTGTGGGAGGTGCTGGGGCCTCGCAGTATCGGATCTTTTCAGCTAGGACACTGGCACCGGCTACCGGTGATAGCACATGTGAGACACCATGTGGTGTCACAGGCTTACTAATAATTGTTGCTGGTGCCCTAACTTACCTCAGTTTTGTTTTCCTGCCATTGAGTGTGCACCTTGTGAGCAAGTCATGCCAAGTTTGCCATTTTCCTCACAGCTAAACTTTGTTATTTTCTGTTAGAATGTCAAGTTTGGCTTATAAGATGGGGCACATGAAACCCTTTCTGGCATTGCCCCTGTGAGAAAAACAAACGGTGGTTCCTGTTTCTTACACTTGTTTCTTTTTTTTTTTTAGGTGCACTTTTCAACAAGGCTTGTATGCAGTAAAAGCCTTCATGGCCCTCACATTTCCTATCTTAAACTGTCACAATTTTTTAAGATTAAATCCATCTTTTTATGGGTGGGCCAGTCTCCTCATTCTCGGAGGTACAGTATAAGAAACAGGAACCACTGTTTGGTCTGATGAAGTGGCATATTGTAGATATTGAACATCAACTTGTGATATAGGCAGACATTAGTAAAAAGCAAACAAGCAACATACATATGAGTTGATCCTTTATCCTTCATATTTCTGTGGTGTTTCTATGGAGGATCCTCTGACATAGCAGTATCAACAGTAGGGTACACTAGGGCGTCCTGAACATCTGCCACACAGCAGTTAGAGACACATAGCCAAGTCCTACAGAGACAAATTTCTAGACCTAGCATGGAGCACAGGAAGGCTTAATTTTCTTTGCCCTGGGTTGAGGTGTTGCATTGATTTATCTCCTGGCCTTTAGGCCTGCAGCTGGAGGAGTAAGATGACTGCCACATGAGGCAAACTGTTGCAGCCCTCAGTGTGTAGAACTTACCATCTATCCTTTGTAACTTTACTGCTTTTGAGCTTATTAATTCAGACAGAGTAGTTCGAAGGAACATTAGTGCTTTGATTTAGACAGGCAGGGATTTTCAGGGAGGTAGACTCAGTGTAGTTGGATTTTCTTGTTTGTTTTTTGTTGTTGTTGTTATGTTTATTATTATTATTATTATTATTTAGACTAGTCCCTCAGTTGGCTATG
This sequence comes from Neoceratodus forsteri, assembly GCA_016271365.2. Lineage (NCBI taxonomy): Eukaryota > Metazoa > Chordata > Ceratodontiformes > Ceratodontidae > Neoceratodus > Neoceratodus forsteri. Next base: position 810,035,290 of record CM028129.1, on the reverse strand, counting down.
ATTTCAGTCAATGTTCTGTGCCCTGAACTCCACCTGAATCTAACAGAGTATTTGGTTCAATATTTATACAAACGATTAACTTGTGTGCTTTAGTTTTATCTTTAACCCATACTTTACCTGTTGCCTGTTTGGTTCCTATGGATTGAGGACCATCTTCCTAGAGTGTTCTCAGCGACATCTGGTGTGTTTGTTACCTGGATTAAATTGAATTCGGAGTGGGCTTGGACAGGAGTTTGCAATATGGAGTCTGTGTTGTAGCTGAAGGTTAAGAGTGTTGGCAGGCAGCTATGCTGTGGCATGGGCCTGTTGAGTAACAAGCATCTAAGTCAGACTCCTGTCCTTTTCTAGGAGCAGACACTGGAATACATCAGTGCTCCAGCCTCAAGCTTTCTTTTTCCTTGCTTTATTTATTTATTGGAAAAGTGGTAACCAGGAAAGGTGCGCTGAGTCGAGGCTCATTTCCCGGTGTAACCCGGGGGAGAGGGAAAGCGGAGTACAAAATAAAAAAATTACATCAAATCATAAAAAGTGGTTGCAATGACAGATTACAAAGTGTGATAACAGAATACAGAACAAGCAGGTACACAATGCCATGACAAATGAAGGGGCCAGAAAATTAGCTTACAGGTCTGCACTCAGTGTAGACAAGAGCTAAATGAAGTGCAAGGTGCCTGTTGAGGAAAGTGACGCTGCTTGAGCTGTGCAGATGAGTCAAAACAGGTAGCTTCATTTCACCGGTAAGAGCCAAAATCATGAGGGGTAGAGGGCATTTGCTGGAAGGGAGGTCAGAAGCAGGGGGGATAGTTAGGTGAAAAGTTGGCAGATGCAGGAGGGAGCAGGGAGAAGTCTTAGCTGGTGTCTAAAGGATGGAAGTGAGGGGTAGATAAAAGGAGTTATACACACTATGTCCCATCACTTGAGTGGGGCAGCCCAGGAGTGGAGCATTTGCAGAGCATCCACACTAGTCTGCAATCCACTGGAGACTGTGCAGGAGTGCCACCAGACCAAGGTAAGGAGGTAAAACATTTTTGGTTGCTGTTTACAGTAGCTGGGAGGAAGGTAACTTCAGGTTGTAGCTCTTACCACAAGTGGGAAAGGAGTAGTACACACCCAGAATAAGGTAGATACAGGCAGAAGGGTTAAAAAGATGAAGAACAAATGAAACCCTATCTAAGAAAGGGTAGCAAATTAATTTCTGGAAAACAAAAGGGAGAGGTAGGAATACAGTGGGAGTAGAAAGGAGGCAGAAGGGTGCAGAGAAATTTAAACAGGCACTAGACAAAGGGAGGACAGATCATGGAAGTGGTGCAGTGCAATTGGTGTGGGACCTCAGTCTTTCGGGACACCTTCCGGAGACTGAGGTACCCCCATTTGTAGTCACCTCTCTGTTGTGGGTGAAAGTTGCTAGATTCTGGGCCAAAATGGCAAGGGTACAAAGGACTTTCTGCCCCACCAAGGGGCAACCATTTCTGCTGCCACTCCCCCAGAGGATGCCTAGGCAGAGGCAGAGCAGATGTACCTTGGTGGGCTCCGGGAGGGAGGGGGTTCCAGGGAGGGTGTACACTTCTCAGCCTATACTACTGCAGAATTTCTTCGCTGTACTGGAGGGATAAGGCAGTCGAAAGTAGGCATTCCCTGCAGTAGGAAGGTAGGAAGTGGGAGTCTGGGGTTCTTGGAAGTGGAGGCCCGGAGTAGGGAGGAAGAGACCCCTGGCTGAGGAAGAAAGCTGCTGGTGGGGGACTCTAATAGGGGGATAGACTTGGAAGTGGGGAAAGAAAGGTAGAGGGAGGTAAAGTGCCTTGCTGGTGCTTCTGGGAGTGGCCTTGAGTAGGTAGCACACGTGGTGTTTTCCGAGGTGTTACCTGTGTATGGCCAGGGAGATGTAACAATACTTTGCACCAGGCATTTAACAACTGGTTGAAGACATGGTGTATGGTGGAGGGCTTTGGCTACAACAGGGACTTGGGCCAGCCTGGACAAATATGAGCCTCTATAAAGGAGATGGCCTGCATCCTTCTGGGAAGGGGACCAGAGGCATTGATAGGAGATTTAAATGTCACTTGGATGAGCATTTAAAGTAGCTGTGGGGAGGCAGTAAAACAAATGGAGGCAACATTTGACCCCTCCCTCTGGTGATGGAGCAGGAGGGAGGGAGTGCTGGGGGGTGAAACTCCCCTAGGGCAGGGGCACAGAATGGAAGGAATGAGGACAAGGCAGAAGGGGGTGGTAAAAAACATGTAAGTGAGGGTAAAGGATTGAAGAATCAAGGAATGAGGAAATTAAATGGTAGGAGAAAAGTCAGGAGGAGCTTCAGGGAAAATTAGTCAGGACGGGAAGCAGGGCAGCTGCAGGGTGGAAGAAAGGTGTGGAGAGCCATGTGCACTGGCACAAGGAGTCTTGAAAACAAAGTTCTAGACCTGGAAGCCATCATGATGAAGGCTGACATGGATTCTGTGGCTTTTACAGAGTCATGGTGCGCTGATCACCATGACTGGGACATGGCCATACCGGGTTACTATACGTTCAGGAGAGACAGGGCAGGGAAGAGGGGAAGAGGGTTTGTTTAATATGTGAAAGCTAATCAAGGCCATGGAGGTACAGGGGCAATGGGGAGGGGGGACTGGAGGTGCTGTGGGTCACCCTGAAGACAGATTCTGGGACCAGCATCTGTACCGGGGTAGTGTACAGGCATCCAGCACAGGTTGAGGAGTTGGATGAGGCACTTGGAGAATTCATCATCAGAATAACAAGTTAACTCACCAGGTCATAATATCGTACGCTTAATAGTGTACGACATTATAGCTAACAAGAAAGAGCACTGTCCAGGACAGTGAATGGTACAATACCGTGTATACTGCTGTATGCGGTATTGCACCATTCACAGACTCCCAGGCAGAGGATAAGACCTCTGCTGGGAGTCAGTTCCACCAAGCAGCTGCCGTGGCTCACTGGACTTAGCCACAGCAGCAGGAACCCAGGTGCTGCTTCTGGGACCGGGTTTGATTCCAGGTCCCAGACATTTTGTTTTTCATCACAATTTGTGCACTCCCGACTTGGACCCCCAGTTGAGAATCTTTAGTGGAGGGTCCAGGGTGTGTGTGTGTGGGGGTGGGCCCAAAAAATTATGCCACTAAGACAATATCGGCTGTATTGCAGTCTGGATTTTGCTCATAGGCATAATCTTCTATTATGACCCGTGCCACAAGTTAAGGGGGTGGAGGTACAACTAGTTGTGACTTCAGTCTGGCAGAAGTGAAGTGGAGCCTTCAAACTGAATCTTATACAAGGAGTAGGGTCATCCTGGACTCCCCACAAGGATCTTTTCTCAGGCAGCTAGTCACAGAACTCACTAGGGACAGGGTAGTGCAGGCCTGGTGCCTACAAACAAGGACAACATTGAGACCACCTTGGTTGTCTAAGGAAGTGGCAATGGTGGCGAAGGAAAAATGGGTGGCATTCAAGAGGTGTAAGGAAACACAAAGGGAGGAGGACAGGGAAGTATACCTAGTAAAGCAGAGGGAAGCAGGCAAGGTGATTAGGAGAGCAAAGGCACATACAGGGGAAAGACTCGCCAAAGGGTTCACTAAGGTTCACTGTCTCTATCGTGATCCCCCCCCAAAAAAAAACTGGCCACTGGTTGCTTTTTTAATCTAAGCATTATGTACTGTACTGTTTTGTTTGCTGTGATGTATTGCTCTCTTGACGAGGTGCCTTTGTAAATGTGTCTTTAACTCAAAGGTCTGTAAACCGATGAGCTAATAAATAAATAAATAAGGGGGATAAGACTTTTCTTCAGATACAGAAGTGAGAAGAAGAAAGCAAGGGGAGGTATAGTAACAATTAGAAGGGCAGTGTGGGACACATCACAGAAGAGGACAAAGAAAAAAACACAAACATCCTGAACAGATATTTCTGCTCAGTCTTCACAATGGTGGGAGGGAGGGATGGACCACCAGGGAATATAAGCTATAAGCACACGGTGTATATAAATTCTGTTAAAATCAGCTTAAGGGTATATCATTTCTGTTACAGTGCTTATGGTTTCAGTTGTTACTTCTGCCTTTGGTTTTGTCTTACTGGCCTCTGTGTTTCTGTCTCCTCACTTTCTCTGCCTTTCCTTGCTACAGTCATTCTGTGCATCTCTCTCCTCACTCTTTCCTTGCCTTTCCCTGCTACAGCCATTCTCCTCCTCCATTTTATTGCAGTGTCTCATAATCTCTACTCGCCCTGAACCATCTCTGCTCCTGAGCCCACTCTGCTCCCCCCCAAACCACTGCAAAATGAAATAAAAAATAACCTTTGGCTTCTTTCTGGCTCCCATTTTACTTTTTTCTTTAGTCTGCTCTTCCTGCTGCGCCAACTCTGGAGGCATGCTCTCCTCTCCACCCCCACACTGTCTCTATCGTGATCCCCCCAACTGGCCACCTCTCCATGTATATAATTTTGGCTGCAGTAATCCTTTCTCTCTTCTCCTCTCCCAAGCTTCTGCAGTTTCATTAGTCTCTGACTGGGCTATTCTTCCAGCTGCTCCGTTCCCCTTCCAAGTTTGCTGCTGCAGGAACTGCATGAAAGGTACGCTGCATTACAGCTCATTTCTTCCAGCAGCTCCCCAGCTACAATTTTAAATCTTTGCACCTTTTTCTTTGACTCCGATGATACGCCATAGTATCTCTGAATTTGCACACTCCATGGACTCTTCCAATTTGAGCTAATTTTACTGCAGTTCCACATAATTTATTTAAGAGTAATCTCAGTTACTGTTAATTAAACATTAATTTTAGCCCCATGTCAGAGGTAAAGTGAATTCACGGCTCCTTCATAAAGTTCATAAAGTTAATTAGACAGTGCATCTAGGAAAGAGTTTCCCGATGCCACTGTGCGGCGTCTCCCCACCTGCACCCACCACACCGGCCCTTGGCTGGCCCTTCTGATATAGGTACAGGCTCAGTTAAGCGAGTGACATTTTTCTATCTCCCTAATTTCTCATTGATTCCTTATAACAAGTGGCCAATAGGTGTCACTAAAAACCCCTTGAGAAGTTCACTTCTTGCCAAACCTTGTACAGGGGTTATATTGAAGAAGAGTCATTCATTTCTGCTAAATGTTAGTCCAAGACTACTGTTAGTTGCCCTTCCCTTAGCTATTGCTCTGTCTAGCCCAGCACAATCTCTATCATTTTCTAAGCTTTGATAAACGTGCTGAGTTCTAACACTGTCAATTAATCTGGCAATTATTTTAGTCTAAGACTCCTGATGTCTTCAGAACAAGTCCAAACCTGTAGTGCTCATACCCATTTTGAAGTACCACCAAGGCTCTTGTCTTCCAGTAATTAAATATTTTATTACATATTTTAAACGACACAAAAACGCCTGACTCGTTTCAGATCTTAAACCTTTATCGAAGGCTCTTGATGTCTTCTTGCCTATACCTTAATTATTTACTTTCTCATTTATTTAATTTTAATTCTACTCTCCTTGGGTAAGCTTTGTAGACTTGCCAGTTTGCCTTCATTAGGGGACATACTAATTTAAGCTACAGGCTACCTTCCTAATTTTCCACTTCTGTTTCTTGTGTCTTAGCTTTTCTTCCTGTATTCTATAGTGTTGTGTCTTGTTTTCTTTTTCTTTTCTCTTTCTCTCCCTGTTCTGACCCCCTACATCTCCCAACCATGAGACTCACTGGCTACATTGAGGCTCTACTATATATTATTTCATTAATTCTCTCAGATCGACTGGTAGCACTAGGAACCACCAATTCTCTTACTGGTCCTGTATCTCATCCTCCAATCATGGAATACCCCAAACCTTCACTCAGCCTCCTACCCATTCTCATGCTCTTGAGGATGGAAACCTGTTCCCGTGGGTCACAGTGTGCTCAAAAACTCTCTCACCTTACTCCCAGCTGCTCTCTCACTGGACTACTACCCATATTTCAGCTGCTAATAATGGCTGGTGATACTGAACTGAACCTCCACCCCATTAGTCCACATATGCCCCTCCATCAAGGGCCTGAAGATGGCACACTTCAATGCCCAGAGTCTGCGCCCTGAGGTAAAAGCCTGGGTTACTCTACACAATCCTGATGTGCTGGGTATCACCTAAACATGGCTTAAACCTAGTGTCTAACTGCATGAAGTCGCTCTGGAAGGCTATACTTGTTTCAGGCAGCACAGGTCGGGTAAAAAAGGAGGTGGTGTTCTCGTTTATGTCTGGTCCAACATTGCTGCTTCTGAAGCAGCTAATCCCTCCACGGCCCCTTCCCAAACAGAATGCATCTTTCTCACCTTAACCCGGGGTAATGACAAAAAAATTCTCTTAGGTTGCATCTACCTTTCTCCTAAAGATGCTAATAATGTCCGCCCTCTCTTATAGCTTCTCTTTCCAATCTCCCTGGCTCCGATCTCTTACTCTGCGGAGATTTCAATATTGACTGGCTAATCCAAAATAAAAACGAAGCTCATTCAACATTAACTGACTCCAACCTTACACAACTTATCTCCGAACCCACCAAATTGAATTCAGAGTGGGGTAACCACTCTTTACTGGATTGAATAATCTCAAACTGACCTCATAGGGTGTAGTCTGTTAGTGTACTCCCTGACTGCATTCGCAAACACTCTTCAATTCTCTGCATCTGGAGTAACAAATGGCTGAATCCGCCTCCCAAAATTACAGAATCTAGAAATATGTCGGTCTTTGACCTATCAGCCTTCCTGTCTTCTCTCTCCACTGCTGATTGGGGCCCCATAAAAGCTCTGCCACACAGAGACCAGGCCTTAGACTACTTTATTAATACATTATAGGCTGTAATAAATCAACATGCGCCGCTAACTAAAAGGAGGTCCAAAGGTCAGAAAGCACCCTGGCTAGCAAGGATCTGAGGCTTCTTATGTCCCGTCGTGACTCGGCCTGGAAATAGTTTAAAAAAAAACTGACAACCCCTCCGATTGGCAGACTTTCAGACAACTTCACAACTCATGTAAGAGCAAACTGCAGTGTCAGTGGCTCAGTAGGTAGCACACTTGCCTCTGAGGTCGGGAGATCAGAGGGCTGTGGGATCAGTTCCCACATCTGGACCTTGGGTTAATATCCCAGTACTGACACTGTAGTGCAGCATGAGAGGGGTGCTGCACTTCTGAGATGCCGCCTTCGGATGAGACGTTAAACCGAGGTCCCATCTGCCTGGATTGGTGGTAGTTCAGGTGGATGTTAAAGATCCCATGGCACTTGTCGAAAAGAGTAGGGAATTTCCCGGTGTCCTGCCAAATTTCCCTCATTCACTAAAAATACCACCAACAGCTTAATCTGGTTCAAGGTCAGTTGGCATTCATCTGTATCCCCTTCCCCCGGGTTGTGCCTGAAAATAGGCAGGATTTGTCTAGTGCACTTACCCGGTCAACAAAAACTAAATAAAAAATAAATAAATAAAATAAAAACTCTGCAGCGCCAAGTGCAGGTATATAGATTGAGTGTCTCAGTAACACTAAGGCGTTCTGGAAACAAGTTAACACTAATTAAAGGTAATTCCCTGGTTTCCCCCAGCATTGTACTAGCTGGTGGTTCCGCACTGTCTGACTCCCAGTCTATTGTAAATGGTTTAAGCCACTTCTTCACAGATCTCACTAGCTATACCTCACTCTTTCCCCTACCCCTAACTTTGACCCTTCCTCTCTCCCTCATAGGCGGCTTCCCTTTTGCCCTGAATTCCACTTCAGATTATCTTCATGCAAAGATGTGTTGCAGCTATTATTAAATTTAAAGGAGGATAGCTCCCTGGGTTTTGACTCCCTGGAACCCTGCTTTCTAAAACTAGGCACCATAGCCCTTGCTGTTCCTATTCGTGATCTGATTAATGAGTCTCTTACTACTGGAAAGGTGCCAGCTAAGTGGAAAGTTGCAATTGTCATTCCACTGTACAAGGGTGGTGCCTATGCAGTTGAAAACTACAGACCCATATCTATTCTCTGTCTTTTAGCTAAAATACAAGAACAACTTATTTTCAATCAACTTCAAACCTACTTGGAATGTCACCGCCTCCAATCCAGTTGTCAGCATGGCTTCAGAAAGAATTATAGCACCCTCACTGCCCTTTCCAAGGTAACCTCTGATATTCTTGGCTCACTTGACAATGGGCTTTACACCGGGGCCATATTTGTTGATCAACCTAAAGCCTTCAGTTTGGTAAATAACAACCTTCTGTTACACAAACTACACTCTTTGGGTATGAATGTCTATCCCTTTCATGGTTCCAGAATTACCTATGTGACTGCTGCCAAGGCGTAAAATGGTCTGGGTCTTTCCTGTTGTTTAATACTATAACCCATGGCATTCCACAAGGATCAATTTTGGGACCACTTCAGTTCTTGCTATTAACAGCATACCCTGAACTGTGGTGAGTCCCAGGTGCAACTTTATGCTGATGATACTGTTTTATACTGGTCATCGTGAGATACACTTTGGCTCAATCCCAACCTGGAATCAGACTTCCATACGCTTGAGAAATGGTTCCTTAAGAAACACTTAGTTCTTAGCACAAAAAAAACAAACAAGGCAATCATATTTTTGTACCCCTCCAGACAAGTGCCACCTCATGGCTCACTCCATATTCAGACTTCCTCAGGGGGATACCCTTGAATTAGTGCAGTCTTTCAAATACATGGCTATCCTACTAGTCCCCATCCTCTCCTTCAAACAGCATGTCACGCAGATCACAAATAAACTCAATCAGAAGCTAGGTTTGCTCTACCACTTTCATCCTCTCCTCTCATGCCTCCTGTTTAAAGATTGCTACCTCCTCCCTTACTTTTCTATGGTGCCTCTATACTGCTATCTACCAAGACAACTACACTCTCCCAGATGAAAATGCTTTATCACAGGATGGGACGCTTTGCTCTTGGAGCCAACTCACATCATCACCACTACGAGGTTCTAATGGCACTAGGCTGGCCTGATTATGATCATAGATTACAGTTCTCCTCTATGCACTTTATTTACAAACTTACCTACCTCTTCTCTCCCTCCTGCCTACAGTAGTAGCCACAGACATTGCCAGCTATTTCCCCAAATTTATGTGATATTTCTAGAGAAATCTCCTGTTTTCTGCATTACCACAGCAGTGGCAGGAGAGAGAAACTCTTTAGAAATTTTGCGAAATATTTGGAAATAGCTGGCAATGTCTGTTACTACTACTGTAAGTGGCCTACTGACCCGTAAATCCTCTCCACGACTTCTTAGGTCATTCTCAGCTCCTCTGCGAAACATTCCTTATCCCCGCCTTGCTATTAGCAAGCAATCTTTTTCCTACTCTGCAGCCACCACTTGGAAAGCACTCTCCCTATCCACGCTCTCTCTCTCTCTCTCTCCTGTCTTGCTATGTTCAAGTGCTCCCTGTCTGTGTCTCTCCTGCAGTCTAAACCCTGCTTTTTCTAATTCCCCATTTCACCTAGCTGAATTTTAGGGGATCTACCTTTGCTGTCTTTTCCTCTCTTCGTTAGCCGACTTACCTATTTTCAAGCTTTGTATACCTGGTGTGGGACCACTTTCCTTTCCGATGTCAAAGCATTTTTTTTTGAGATGTGTTCTAGCCCTGGTTTTCTTGCTGTTAAACAACACGGACTGTATCTTGCTGTATTCTAAGATACTCTGTATTGTATTGCTTTTTTGGCACTGTTATATGTGCTAAGAAGCGTTAATGTATTTATACTGTGCTTACTTTTGCCTTCTTGCTGTAAACTGATTGTATGTTATTTGCTGTAAATGTAATTTTTGCTTCTAGCTCACTTTTTGTTACTATTGTCACATGTTTGAACAGTATCTTTGTTGGGCCAAGAAGTCCTTCAAACAACATGAAGTCTTGCTATAGTATGACTATTGCAGTTTGTCCCACCATTAGAACTGCTCCGGAGGTGAAAGAGTTAACTTCCATGCAGGGCATGGAACTTAGAGCGCAAGCTCGGTTAGAAAAGCTCTGTCTGGAATATTTCAAACTGAAACTGTCAGATTCTTTACTCCACCTCACTGAACAGTCGCTCGGAGATTCCTCCTACTGCTCGGTTCATTTCTCGGTTTAAAGGTTTTCTCAGTTAAATTTAACACGATTATTATTATTTTAACATAAACCGATCGGTTCAAGCTCTGTCTGTGGTATTGTAAGTAATAGACAGGTTTATTTCTGTGTGAACTTGTAAATGTTTATCGGTTCGGTTTGAACCGATCAGGTTAGTCTTGAAACTTTATTCTGAAGCATTTAAAAGCCTTTTAGAGTCGCGGTTCCGGTTCTTATCGGTTCTAAAAAGCAGTTTCATTCGGTTTTCCGACCATACACGGTTGGGAACCGATAAGGTGTCTTGCTCTGGCACTGCCGAAAAAAGGGCAAGTTTTGGTTAGGCTGGCATTATGTCTGAGAAACCCAAAGAAAACCGGCCCACTGGGTTTCAACACTGTAGTGTCTGTGGGAAGCCTTTGCCAAGGCTGACCCACACACATTGTTTATTGTCTGGGGTTTGACCACCTCAATGCAGACTGCCAGATTTGCAAGAATTTCCCTGCAGCTACCCTAGATAAGAGAGTTGGTAGGCTCCAGGGGCGAGAGAGCAAAAAGTCCGCTGACCCAGATGGCCAGCCCGGTTCGGTGCCAACCGAACCGGAGGAGTGCCCTCTGACCAGGGCCAGACTTCTCGGCAACGAAGCTGACTCTGAGGAGCCAGTTCCAGCAAAGAGAACTAGAAAATCAGCAGGTGTGGAGTCAAAAATTCCTTCTCCAACTGCTGCAGAGATAGCCAGGGCAATCCAAATTGTCCAGTCACTTTCCCCGGTTCCTTCCGAACCGCCACTATCTGGCAAAAGGTCAGTTCGGCCGGTTCCACCGGTTCAAGAATATGATATAGAAGAGTTTTATGAACCAGAGGAGGGGGGGGAGGATGATTATGATCAGTGTGAATGTGACTATGAAAGTCTGGATGTGCCCATTGAACCAGACATCTCCCCAGACTGACCTTTAGGAGAATCTCCCCCTAGGCTTTCTGAGTCCCCTTCTCATTTTCTGTTTTATAAAAATTGCTGAAACCCTCCAGCTTCCTTTGGAGGAAGCTGTGGATGAGCAAGAGGAGCCTGACTTTGTAGAGATGATGGATATCCCAGAGTCCAGGAGATTGTCTATTCCTTTACATAAATCCTTTAGGAAACGAACAATAAAAATTTTAAAAGCTCCTAATTCTGTGCCTCCTGTGGATAAAAAGATGGACAGGAGGTACACTTTGTCAGGTCCTGATACAGAATTTCTTTCACAGCAATGCAGCCATGTTGGGGTAGTTCAGGCTGCAGCCTGTGATAAGGCTAATATTCCCTGGCTTCATCCTCCTGACAAGGACTCCAGGAAGATTGATGCCATGGCTAAAAACAATACATGGCAGCGTCCTTGGGACTCAGACAAGCAAATTATATGGCCTATGTTGCAAGATACCAAAAATCTAGATGGGATACTGTCATGGCTTTAGCCAAACAGGCCCCTGGCCAGCTTGCCAAGGAGCTGGAGCAGGTGGCTGCTGATGGTATTGAGGCATCTAAGGTGCAATTCCATGCTGCAGAGGATTCTAATGATGTATCCTCTAGAGTCATGGCTACATCTGTGGCTTTTCGTAGATTGGCTTGGCTCAGGTGTACTAGTTTGTCACAGGATACCCAGGCTAAGGCTGTGGATTTTCCTGTGTTGGGAAATTCTCTGTTTGGGGAGCAGACAGAGAATTATATGAAGAAAATGGATGAATATAGAACCACTTATAGGAGTGCACAAGCCAAGGAATGGCAAGCCACTCCTCAGAGGCAGCCCCCCAGGGGTAGAGGCAGGCCTTTTCACAGGCCTTTTTACCAAACCCAGGCCTCCTCTTCAGCTTACGTTCAGAGGGGGTTCTTCAGATGGAGAGGCAGACGGGGTACAACCAGGCCTGCTCCCACCCCTCAGCCTAAAGCCCCTACCAAACAGGCACCCTGTTGGGATGCCCAGGGCCGGTTCTCCATTACCTGTAGGGGGCAAGCTGGCTTACTTCGTCCAGGACTGGGAGTCTTTAACATCAGACAAGTGGGTCCTGGAAGTAGTAAGCCAGGGTCTGGTTCTCAGCTTCAAAAAATTTCCAAAGATGAGAATCAGATCTTTTCCACCTGCAAACCCTCTAGACACTCTTGCTTTGGAAACAGAAGTCTCAACCCTCTTGGCTCTCAGAGCTGTAGAAATGGTTTCTCCCCTACACCAGGGCAAGGGTCTGTACTCCAGGTTCTTCCTTACCCCAAAAGACAGGAGAGTGGCGGCCCATCCTGGACCTAAGATATCTGAACAAGCACCTTTTAAAACCAAAATTCAAAATGGTGACTCTGGGAATGATTTTACCCTCCCTAAGGCCAGGGGACTGGCTAGCTTCCCTGGACCTCAAGGATGCCTACTTCCATGCTCTTATCAGAAGCTCCCACTGAAAGTACCTCAGATTCGAACTGCCCTCAGGCCATTATCAGTTCAGAGCAATGCCCTTCGGCCTTACCTCTGCCCCAAGGGTATTCACAAAATGCCTGGCAGTAGCAGTTGCTCATTTAAGAAGGCAAAAGATTGCCATCTTTCCCTATCTAGACTACTGGCTCATTGTGGGTCAGTCTCCAGATCAGGTCAAATCACACCTGCAAGTTAGCCAGCAGCTGCTTACCTCTCTGGGCTTTCTTCTCAATCTTCCAAAGTCAGTTCTGGAACCTGTCCAGGTACTCACCTTTATAGGTGCAGAACTGGACACAAAGCAGGCCAGAGCCTTCCTTCCCTAGAAAAGGGTAAGGACCCTGGTGGCCCTGGCCTCATCCTTCACTCTGCAGGTCTCGACCAGCAAGGCATTTCCTACAGCTCCTAGGACACATGGCTGCTTCCACAGCTGTAGTGCAAGGAGCAAGATTTCAGATGAGGGACATTCAGTTCCATTTGAGAGCCTTTTAGTCTCAAAGAAGGGATTCCCTATCCAAGTTGATCCCAGTGACTCGAACCCTGATCCAGGCCCTTCAGTGGTGGCAGGATCACAGCAATCTGAGACAAGGGTGCCCTTCATCCCTCTATCTCACTCCTTGACCCTTACTACAGATCGTCCCTCTTAGGATGGGAGCTCACATGGCGACCTCTCCACCCAGGGATTGTGGTCCCTCAGGAATCTCTGCTCCACATCAATCTGTTGGAACTCAGAGCTGTTTTCTAGCACTTCAGGTTTTTCTGCATCTGTTCCGAACAAAGTGGTACAGGTCAGAACAGACAACACCACTACAATGTGGTACATCAACAAACAAGGGGCACTCGGTCTTGGCCTTGTGCACCGAGGCGATAAGTTGTGGTCTCTGGCTTATTCCCTGAACACTTCCCTCACAGCAGTTCACCTCCCAGGCAAGGACAGTGTCCTGGCAGATGCTCTCAGCAGGATTTCCAGGCCATCACGAATGGTCACTGGATCCCAGTACTGGGGATAGTTTTTGCCAGATGGGGCACCCTCAGATGAGATCTTTTGCCGCCCCAGACAATCATCAACTTCCACTTTTTGTTGCAGGCCCCAGTGTTGGGCTCAGTCCCCTGGATGCCTTTCTCCTCGATTGGGAAGGAAGTTCTCTATGCCTTCCCCTTCCTCTCCTGTTCAAGGTGCTAGTCAAAATCAGATCTCAGTCCTGCAAGATGATCCTGATTGCTCCAGACTGGGCCAGGCAGCCCTGGTACCCACTCCTTCTGTCCTTAGCAGTCCATCTTCCCCTGTGTCTCCCCAGGAACCACAATCTGTTAACCTGTGCCCAGGGGAGAGTCTGGTATCCGAATCTCAAATCCCTCAACCTCAAGGCCTGGATCTTGAGGAGTTAGAGTTTGCTGATCTACAACTTTCTCAAGGTGTTCTCGAAATCTTGAAAGCTTCTAGAAAGCCTTCCACTAGGGCTACTTATAACTCCAAATGGAAAAGGTTTTCCATATGGTGTTCTGGGAATCATATTTCCCCGGAATCTGCTGATTTGCCTACTGTTTTGGACTATATGGGCCATCTTAATTCTTTGGGACTGAGACCAGCTACCCTGAAAGTGCATTTGGCAGCTGTCTCTGCTTTTATTTCAGCAGGGAAGCCCTCTTCTCTTTCTGCTCACCCTGTATTTTCCAAGTTTTTTAGGGGATTGCTTCATACAATCCACCATTCAGGGACCCTGCCCCTGCCTGGGATCTTAATGTTTGCATTGCTCAGCTGATGCAACCCCCCTTTGAACCTCTGTCTTCGGTAGAGCTTAAGTACTTGACTTGGAAAACTGTATCTCTAGTAGCCATCACTTCTGCCAGGCGCATAGAGTGAGTTACAAGCTTTTGAGTGGAGACTGACTTTATTTCCTTTCACAGGGATAAGGTAGTCCTCAGGACTAACAGGAAGTTTTTGCCTAAGGTGGTTTCAGATTTCCACCTTAATCAGTCTATTTCACTTCCAGTGTTCTTCACTGACCATTCCTCCTCTGGTGAGAGGAGGTTGCACAACTAGATGTTAAGAGGCCCTAAGTTACTACATAGGCGTGCCAAGGTCACAGGTTTGACTCCTCCAACTATTTCTCACTTATGGTGAGGTTGGGAAAGGAAACCTGCCACTTAGAGATCCATTTCCAGGTGGATTGTCTCTTGTATCCAATTTTGCTATCAAAAACTGGGTAAGGTTCCCCCTTCAGGCCTGAGGGCTCACTCTACCAGAGGTACAGCTGCGTCTCTAGCTGTTGCCAGAGACATCCCTATCTTAGAGATATGTCAAGCAGCTACTTGGAAAACAGTACACACTTTCACTAAGCATTACTCTCTGGATATCCAGGCCAGGAGGGATGCTCGGTTTGGCACAGCCATGCTTCAGAGCCTATTCCCTAAGTAGGTTCTGTCCCTCCTCCATGGAGGTACTGCTGTGTAGTCTGCAATAGTCATAATATAGCAAGACTTCATGTTGTTTGAAGAAAAAATTACTCACCTTAGTAGTGTTGTTTCTTCTAATGGAGTCTTGCTATATTATGACCTCCCCCCCAGCCTGCCCCTCTCAGAACTTCTACTTTGAGTATGGGGTGTGCAGTCCACTGTTGGCACTTATTGATGCCCCTTTTTATGTTTTCCACCCCGTCTTTTTTGGGGTGTTTGGGTGTTGTGTTTTATTTTATCTTATCTTCTTTTTCTGGTCCCCTGACTTGAGTCTTGGTGTTGGGACCAGGAAAATGTGTTAACCCCCTGCAAATGGGGGTTCCCAAGACTTCAGGAGCTTGCTTGAATGCTCCAAGCCTGAATGGTGTTTGGCGTTTAAGCCATTTATCAGTGAGTGTTTTTAGAACCTCTGGTACTGTCTCTTTAAGAGCTGTCTTGCTTGCAGACATAATTAGTTTGTATGGGGGACTGTGTGTTTCTTTGATTGAGTACCACTCAAGCTGCTGCCAATTCACCCCATTTTGCAGTCACTAGGAGTGCAAAGGAACCTGTCTGAAAGATGTAACTGATTGCCAGAAATCATTTACAGTAATAATAAAATTACAGTTTGTCTAACCTGCTTTCTTTGCAGTCAGAACTGTCTGCTTAGTTCCCCATTCTGGTTTTGAACTGCTGAACTGGACCAATCAGTGTGGGGTAAACTAGCTCTAAAATGATGCCTTGACGAATCAGAACTTGGGACTCATAATCTGAGCCAGCCACAAGAGGATTGTATGGCAGTGACTCTGGGAGATGTAGTTTAGACTTCGTGCCTTTTGGACCAACAGCAGCAGTCTATTGTGAGTGACAGCCAATCCAGTCAAGAACTGGGAAGAACTCAAAGGAAGTGCCGGTTTTTGTCTGTTGGGAGTTTCAGTTTGAGATCTGAAAGTGAAGGGAAAGAAACCTGTGCTCCTTCAGTGCACAGTTTCAGTCAAAAAACGTGTGCAAGGCCCAGAGTTCGGTCTACAACTTGTGTAACTGCTTGTTAGGACTGAATCCGTCCTGTGAAAAGAATCAAAGGATCTCTGAAGAGTAGAAACCAGGCTCACCCTGTAGAAGACTGAAGAAATTGTTGAATTACACTCGGTCTGTCAGGAACTGAATCTGCTGTGTGTTCTCCTGGTTATTGTGCAGTAGTGCGATTGGGATACAGATGCAGCCTGCCTGGTATCGTGCTTTTTTTTTACCATATAAATGTGTGAGGTCTCTTGGAGATCAAAAGTAGCCCTGCTGACATTGAAGGACCATATCTTCTTTGGAGGTCGTGAGTACTAATTCGGGTAGCTCCCTGTTGAATTGCCACATTAAATCCAAATGGAATTACTGTACTGCTGACTGTTTAATTTTCCTTTTCTCTGTGTGAAAGGGCCCCTACCAGCTGCCACGGTTTGGACTAGCCACTAGGGCCTGGGTACCCAGGGACAGTAACTGGTAGGGATAGGCCTGTGCACAGAGCCATAAATAGATAGTAAAGTGATAAGCTAATTAACCTGATTTCCCCTGTCCTTGTTATATCCCCTAAATAAATCAGAGCTGTTTGTTTCAACAAAGTTATACTGCCTGAGTATTTGTCTATGTTAAAGTACTGTACTGTGATTGTTGCACTGTATCTTATTTTACAGGATGTCCGGTGCCTGAACCAGCCTTGGGGTAAGTGTATACTGTGAAGGTAATTCTGCTATATTGTGTGGGCCACTAGTGGGAAGAAAGGGGTTGCAGTGTCCCAGAGGGCTGTGACCAAGTAAGTTTAACTATTGCAAACCCTGACCTCTGGGTGGAGGCACCCGCCATTGGATCCAGGCCCCTCAACCTGTTAGTGGCAAATCAGGCAGGGGTAGTAGCCCCTGGGATAGCGCCATCTAGGGGTTACAGTGTTAATATTTAAGTAGCCAGTTGGCTACTGTAGGTTACAGCTTCCACACAGAACCTTAGTGAGTTTTGCTCGTAAAGATCTGACAGTTTCAGTTTGAAATATTCCAGACAGAGCTTTTCTAACCGAGCTTGCGCTCTAAGTTCAGAACTCAGCCCAGCAGCAGAGACTGAAACCGGGGATTGCCAGAGCCTGGAAGAGTAAAGTGTCCTGCACTACAGCCTGACTGTTGTGAGGCACTTCCCACCTACCCGCCCCAACCACCCTCCCACCCAGGGTCGGCGCTCCATATATTGCTGCTGGCAGGTCACGTGATGTGACACGTGACCCACCCTCCTTTTACTAAGTGTCCACTTTCCCATTTGCAGGTTATAGGCACCAACCACTAGGGGTCACTGCACTTTCCACTCTAGCTCCTCTCTGCTCTCTATATCCTCCTAGCTACTGCTGCACAGCTGTCCCACTAGAAGTCACTGCAGTTCCTTGGATTCCTTTGACTACCTACTTTCTGCACTCATCCTATCTCTAAGCAACTGCTAGTATCAAACCTGGTACTCTTCTCTCTACATTCTACTGACTATCATCTCAGCCAATGAACCAGGCCAACAACTTCCTGTATTTCAATGCTCTTAACCATACCTCACTCCCTCCTGCCCAGATTTAAAAATTGGCCCTCTCTACCCTCTGTCCCTGAGCTGTGTTCAAACCCAGTACCCTTGTGGTCAGAGTCTGCTGCTCTGCCTCTGCACCACAGTGCCTACCTACTTTATTACTACTTTCTAAGCCTCTTAATCCTTAGCTACCCAATCTGCCAAAATATAAGTTTACCTCTTCTTCCTCTGCCTTTGAACCCTGCCCTTATTTCCAAAGTCCACAGCTCCACCACTCACCTAGAACACCTGCATATTTTACTGCAGGATTTCATTACTATAAAGAACACACTAACCCTGTGACACAACTAAAGTGTTGTCTAGGTGCTTCTACAAACCTGAGCCCAGCTCCCTGCTGCTGCAGCCACTGGTCTGGCTCCTCCTATTGCCCTGATCAGGGCTTGAACCCAGTACTCTGTGCACTTCAGACACATGCACTGCCACCACACCATAGCAGCAACTAGACTCTGAGGTGATCTCTCACTACTATCTCCCCTCTTTCATCCTAGTCCCCCCATTCTTTCCTCACTTCAGCTCCACCAACCTTCCCAACTATGCACATGCATCCCCTGCTCACCAGTCTATCTCTTCTCCTCCTCCTCCTCCCTTTGCCTTCCACATACCCTACTGTCCCTATGAACCCTCAGCCTCACTACTCCAGTGTTCCTCCACCTCCTGTCCTCCCTCCTCCTTTACCACTGCTCCTACCCTCCCTCCTCCTCCACACATCCCATTTGCTCCTCTCCACCTCACCCCCTTCCAGACATCACCTGCCCTCCCCCACAGCCCCTTGCACTTCTGATCACTCAGGCCTTCTCTGCCTGTGCTACCCTACCCACCCCTTGTGCAACCAAACCCCATTCCTTATTATATCACCTCGCGTAAACTCTCCATCAGCCTCCTCTGACCAGAGCACTTCTCCTCCTTCTACTCCTAACAGGAACACACACCCCAACCCAGGCCCTGCCCTCCCATCCACCCACTCAGCCCACTGGTCTTCGAGTAGCCTCCATGAACATATGCAGCCTGCTGAAGAAATTTGACACCTACAGTGCTGGGCCTTGGCTCACCAACCAGACATCATAGCCCTGGTTGAAACCTGGCTGTCCAAATCAACTCCAGACTCATTTGTCTCCTCCCAGGCTATATCTTATACCGGGAGGACGGTAAACAAGCGAGGGGTGGCTGTGCAATCTACACCAGGGACACAATACCTGGACACGCCTCCACCCCTGCCCTCACAAATGGGGCCCAGGCCCTTACCCTCAGACTCACCCCAGACCCTCTAGGAGCCTCTCTATCTCACCACAGCCTATGTTTCCCCAAAGAACCAGCACCCAGCCCTAATATCTTTAACGGACTACCTGGCCACCCTCCACCATAAGGCAGAACAACTCCTAGTGGGGGACCTTAACGTAAATTGGCTCAGCACCTCCTCATCCACCACCAGAGACTCATTTGCCGCCCAAGATCTGACACAACTCGTCACCCAGCCCACCAGACTTAACCCTAAGAGTGGTACCAGCACCCTGCTGGATGTTATTATAACTAACCGAGCCCATAAAATCCAAAACATCCAGGTCCTCCCAGACTCCTTGAGTGACCACTCCCCTATCCTATTCCACTGGGTAACCCCCAATCCCAAACCCAAAGCCCAGACCACCCTCTGCAGGTGCCTCCGCCCTGGTGGGCTGAAGAAACTAAGGAACTCCTCACCCAGATAGACTGGTCCCCATTCAGCAGGCAACCAACATTGATACTGCCCTCGCCTTTTCACTCACAACTTCAACATGGCCTGTGATCTCTTTGCACCCTTAACCAAAACCCGGTCCAAAAACAGAACGCACCCTGGGTTAGCCGGCCCTCCACAATTACTTAGAAACGGGATAACCTCTGGCACCTTGCCACTGAAACAGGTCGTCTGTCTGATAGGCAAGCATACAATGCAGCCGAAATAAATGCTCATGGGCCATCAGGAAAGCCAAGGCAGACCATTACCAGCCCTCCTTACCTCCTCCTGGGCTCAGCCCGGACCTTCTGGGATAATATTAAGCAACTCAATGGTAAAGCTTGCTCCCCACCCCATCCCAGCTCACTAGAAATGGCACAACCTCCACCGAGCCTGCCACCATAGCTAACTGATTCAACACCACTTTCACTGACCTTAGCTCAGTCCTCCTAGTAATTTCTTTGACCCTCCCCAGCCAAACTCCCCTGTCCTCCAGCACCCCAGCTTCCTCCTGTGAAAGATTTCCACCGGAAGCCAGACCCATCTAACCAAAGCTCTCAATGGCAACAATCCGGCAGTGACTCACTGGACCCCAGCATCCTCAGGCTGGTGCTAGATGAAGTCCTTGCACCTCTCACAGCCTAATTAACCAGTCACTCTGCCTGGGACAATTCCCCACAGCTTGGAAAACAGCCATTATCACACCTATTCATAAAGGAGGAGACAGGTCGTCGGCCAACAACTACGGCCAATCTCCATCCTCCTCCCTCTCTAAAGCCCTGAGAAAGTGGTGGCCATTCAAATCACTGATTATCTGGCTAAGCATAACATCTTATGCCCAGAGCAACATAGCTTCCGTGTGGGTCACAGTACCAGCACTGCCCTTATTGAATTCTCCAACTTCCTACACTCCTCATGGATACCAGCTCCTAGCTGGTGCAGTGTTCATAGACCTCTCAAAGGCTTTCGACACTGTCTCCCATCCACTGCTGCTGAATGCACTCTGCCTCACTGGTCTCTTGGCTGGCCCCTGGCATGGTGTGCTAGCTATCTTGACACTCGATCCCAGTGTGTCAAGATTAATAACACACTCTCCGATCTCCGTCCCATTCTCTCTGGGGTCCCCAAGGCTCCATCCTGGGCCCCTTCTCTTCTCACTGTATCTGAACACCCTGCCCAGTGCATGCTCTGGCAAAATTCTGCTGTATGCAGACGGCGCTGTCCTGTTTGCCACCACCACCATAATCCCATCTCCTACAGGACTCCCTACAGCAGTCTTTCAACAGTGCCAAGGCTTGGTTTAAGGAGCACAGACTCATCATCAATCTTAAGAAAACCAAAACTATGCTCTTTCACACCCCCAAAACAACGCCAGCAACCACCCACTATATCCTTCCAAGCACCAACCAACCACTGGAACAAGTCTGCTCCTACAAATACCTTGGGGTTACCTTGATTCAGCCTCACATTTCACACCCACATCGACACCTAACATCCGCCACCAACACACGGCTGGCATCCTATTCCACCATAAAGCTGCCTTCCCCAAATGCTCTCCGGCTGGAGGTTACATCGTCCATTCTGTCCCTTGTAGACTATGGTCTACCAGTATCTGGTGCTGCCGACACCACTGCACTAAACAAAATTCACCTAACCCTGAATAAAGCGTGCAGATTAATTACGGTGCCCCCAGACTCCACACACCTGTCAGCTATATGTCGATGCTAACCTGCTTACCCTGGATGAGCAGCTCCGATACCAGACCTGTCTCCTCACCAAAAAACCCGACTTGGGCTCTCCCCGGGTAACAGCATCCATCCACCAGAGCCCTCCCACCATTGCAACACGGTCTTCCTACAAGACCACTCTAAAGGTCCCCAGAACAAGAACCAGCTGTGCAGAGGTCCTTCAGCTATAGAGCCCCAACCTGGTTTAACTCTCTCCCTGCCACCATCACCAATGCCATCACCATCTCCACATTCAAACCGCACTGAACCACATCTTCAGCACTCGAATTGCTCCTGTCTCTGAACATAGCCCACCTCTTTATTTCTCTCCTGACAATGCCCCCGGCAGCTCTCCACCAACCATCCCCTACACCACTTCCATGTCCACCATGCCTAGGTTTAACCTGGCCAGTGCCAGCTGTTTCAATGTTTATCTACCAGAATTGCTCACTTGATACCAACTTGTTTAATACCTGCTATCGATTACATGTACCCAGTACCCAATTGTATCTGTCTGACCACAATGTGACGTGGCACCTCTGGTGAATGCCTACTGATTTTTGGCAAATCTTTGCTATGTAACTGAAACGCAATGTATGTCTTTATGTGACGAAGTACCTTTGTAAACGAGCCTCTGGCTCAAAGGTTGTAAACTGATTCTTAAATAAATAAATAAAATAAAATAAAGTTCCATGCCCTGCATGGAAGTTAACTCTTTCACCTCCGAAGCAGTTCTAACGGTGGGACAAACTGCAATAGTCATAATATAGCAAGACTCCATTAGAAGAAACAACATTACTAAGGTGAGTAATTTTTTCTTTTCTGCCATCAAATTCTATATTTCAATGTTTCTGTTCAAAGTTTTATTAAAAACTAATTTGTTTAATTGTTCATATGGGTCTGATTAATTGTATGATTAGTATATAGGATTGTTTATTGTATTGCATGTACTTCTGTATTTTACTGACTTGCTATGCAGCACCCAGAGCCTTTAAGATTAGGTGCATTACACATAAAATGTTCTTGTATTACCTTGCAATATCCTCATACCCTTCAGGGGGCAACTGCCAGAGTTCTTACCCCTCTATTTGCATCCCAAGGGTCTCTCCTTGGAGGATTTTTACCATTGTACTGTTGCTCTGGCTCAGGTTATCTGTAAGATGTGTACTACCTATTGCCTCCTGCAGGTGACACTGTTGAGAAAGTGATGGACTTCCCTTATCTCAGGTTGGTAGTTGGTTTATATTTAGTTGTTCATTTTCACTTCATGTATCCTGTTTCTAATCTTCCATGAAGCAGTCTTCACCATTCATTCACAATAATGGGTCCTAGCCAGAGGTGCTAAGACCTCGTGGGAGCAAAGTCTTTTGCAGCTTAGAGGGATTGAATTTGGTGCTGGCACCACCCACGAGGTCAGTATACCGATGCTGTGCAGATGAGCCAGTCAGTAACCAATGCCAGCCCCTTCCCTTCCTCAGCTCTGTTATTGCAGCTGTAGAGTGCACACCGTGGGAGCAACTAAAGTCAAGCTGCATCAGCAACAGTTGTCCTCGTTCACTGCCTGTGTCTTGCTCTTTTTAATGCTGAACATTTACTGGTTGCTGAATTTGGTACATTTTCGTTTTTGGCTCAATATTAGTAAGTTCAGCGTAATTTGAGTACTTTTTCTAATTTTTGTTAATTTGTCTGTTGAAATGTGGAGTTTGAAGGGCAAAGAAGAAAAAGCTGCAGTCCCCCATGTGTTGGTGCTCCTGTGGGGGCTCTTCGGTGTCGGACTGGCATCAAAATACAGCATCTGCCTTGGCCCTGACCATGAGCTGGACTGGTGTGATGCCTACTATTCTATGGACAAGCATGTCCTTGAATTCTGCTCATTAAAGTGGGTCCATTTGCCCCCCCACCACACTTTTGGAGGCAGGTGTTGCACCCGCAGTGCAAAGGTTAGGTCTCTGGGCCTTCCCCTAGGCCCCTTCCCAGTACCCTCAATACTGTGGAAGACCTGGATCCTCCTGGCACTCACCTCACTGAGATGTGAAGATCCTGGTGGGCACCTTGGTGTCAGGCCTACTGCTGCCTCGACTCCTGGTACAGCCTGTGGTACCGGTGAGTGGGGCGGAGCTGATTGCAAGGCTAGGTCCCCTTCTGGCACTGTTTGTGGTGCAACAAGAGGGCTTGGTTCCAGAGCTGACCTTGAATGTGAGTCTGAAGTGGCTGTTATCTCTTCCTCCCCTGAGTGCCGCTGTGGTCTGGTGGAGGATGAGAACACTGGCCCTGTGCTTGGGGATAGGGCAGCAATGATGGCACAAACCCTGGGCCCAGTTTCAAGTGCAATGCTGGTGACAGTGTCCCCCGGTGTCTTCCTAGGGGCTGGTGCCAGAGATGGTGCTGGGATTGGTTCTGGTGTATTCGTGATGCTTGGTTGGTTCCCGGTGATGTCCATGGTGCTGGGTGCAGGGGCCATTTCTTTTGGTGTCACTGGCTCTGGTAATGTGCTCGGCTTGTGGGAAGGCACTGGCCCTGGTGAGGGGATGAGAGCTGTCCCTGAGCCTGCTGCTGACCCTGTGACTGGTGCTGGAGGGAGACTTCTGGCAGTGGCCCAGTGGTTAGTTTCTTCCCATAACCAGCTGACATTGTCACTGGTGAGGACTGGAGCCGACCTGTGGGACATGCATGGCAGTGCGTTCCTCATCTGGGTCTCCCCTCCAGGGTACCATCTGTGTCACACCACTGAGGTTGATCAGCTCCACTTAGGTGGGTTTGCTGTTTCTGCCACCTGGGAGAGGTCCTCTGAGCACTCCCACAGCCATGACAGAGCCTGTAGCCTCCGGTTCATTATCCCTCCAAGACCTTTGCCACCCCTCCCTGAGTTGCCAGGTGTTATGGATCCCTGATCTGGCACCAGTATGGGAGGACAGCTGGCACTGTCCACCAGTTTCACCTGTAGTCAGACCAGATCCAGTTGGGACCCATGACCCCAGCACTATCGCTTCCCAAGTCCAGAACCTCCTCTCATACTTGTTTCTCCGAGGATGAACATTTCTCCTTCCAAACACCTATGACTTCCCTCTTGAGGCTGGTTGCAGAGAAACAAGTGCCTGGGGGAGGAGGGTTTTCACCGCAGCATTCACCATCATGCATATTTCTGCACATCAGGCAGCCTGTAACAGGTATCTATGGCTACAACTAGGTCAGGTCCTAGCTGCAATGCCTGACCACAGGATAACCTGGCAAGCCATTGGCCTTTCTGCCCAGGGCCTGGAGATTGTGAGGCACCAGTCAAGGGCATCATATGACATCAATGAGGTAGCTTCCATGTTGGTAGGAATAGCAATCTGCATTCGACGGATGGCATGGCTTCACCTTTCCATGTTGGCACCTCTGGCCTGGCATAAGGTGCTCAACTCGCACTGTTAGTGGACTCACATCTTTCCATAAGGTCAGGCCTGAGCTGTCTGGGCACCTCCTGATTCCAGACCATGGAGCCTCCACCTGCCCCTGACTACTCTTGGGAACTGCCGGACCAATAAGGAGTCTCTACCCTCATGTGGTTCTCCCCACTCAGAGGGCTGAGGTACATCATCAGAGTAAGCCAACTCCTCTCTTTTGGGAAAGTTTGGTACTCTGAACCATTAGTGTGAATGAATGGTGAACATTGATTCTTGGAAGATTTGAAAATTATGTACTCACCATAACTGCTGTTCTTCCAGAATATCTTCATCATTCTTTCGCACATCTGCCCACTTGTTTTTCCCCTTCTTTTTATTAAGTTGGAACATTCTGTTCCCAAAACAAAAACCCAGCATGGAATGAGGGTCTCCTTACCCTCTTCCTAACAAAAGAAAAAAGAAAATTAAAAAAATAAATCCTTTGGGGAGTTTATTGCTCTACCATCTGCCTTAATCGTTCCAGCCCTCTCCCTTCTAGGTTTTTTTTTTTGGTATATCCCTGTTGTTGCTGACTGCAACGTTTTCTCCACCTTGTCCAGTTTTTGACTTTGTGCCATATAGAAAGTGCTTGGTAGTTGGAGAAAGGTGCAAGCTCTCTTTTAGTGTCCTGTGTTATAGAGAGATGCAGGTGCATTAGTTTTTTCTCTGCCATACTCCTCAGTTGTTAGAGTATGTTTTTCTGTGCATTAATCCTCAGATGGTTGGAGTTCATACTCATGTAACCCCTAGGTGGCGCTATCCCAAGGGCTACTACCCCTGCCTGCTTGGCTAGTAGCAGGTTAAGGGGCCTGAGTTCTGAAATAGGTGCCTCCACCCGGAGATCAGGGTTGGTAGTGGTCAAGCTAACCTGGGCACAGCCCTCCGGGACACTGTAACCACCCTCTTTCCCCTCTAGTGGCCTGAACACTCTACAATAATCACTTTCACAATGCTCCTGGTACACCACACAAGTACCCACACTGTTTGCACTTACCACCAGGGCTGGTTCCTCTGGCTCAGCCCTGGGGACTCCCTATAAAACAAGGTTATGCACAGCAAATAGCAATAGTACAGTACTTTGAGCACAAACTGGAACCACAGTCAGATTACATGCAGAAAAAGTTAGATCTGATTTATTCTGGGGACTTGAACAAGGGAGGGGCAAAATTAGGTTAATTAGCTTAAAGGTTATATCAGTCAAGCAGTTATGCATGCGCTTGGAGCCCCCCACATAGTCACACCTCTGGGTACCCAGGTGGAGAAGAAATGGGCTAGCCAGGATTGTTGCCCGGGGTTGGCCGGCATCGCAGCTGGTTGGGGCCCTGTGATGGAAAACACAACATGCACAGTACACAATATTTGTAATCCAGAGCCAGAGGGCTCAGTTCATAAAGGAAATGAAAGAACAAGACAATCAGATGACACACTCAGATTAAGCTGTTGTTGCCGGGAGCTACCCTTGTATTTACTCACGATACCCAAGACTGGACGCAGGCTGGACAAAAATAGAGACTGCAGGTCGTTGATCAGGAGAAGCAGGGCCACCACGAGTCACAGAGGTCATTCCTGTTCAAGCATGGAGCAGGGGCTGATCCCCAGGCAGGTCTCTTTGTCAATGGCTTCTTTGTGCAGTGGGTAGTCTGGCTGAGCCAGTCTGGCAAGTCCCAGACCGCATGGAGACAAATTCGGATGCAGTCCGTTTTGGGCTGGATACAGCTTCCAGCAAGCAGAACACAGTTCACACAGTGGGGAACTAACTCATGACCCACTAGAAGCTCTAAACATTTACATGTAAGGAATTCAAACAACATGAAGTCTTGCTATATTATGACAGATGCAGTTTGTCCCACCATTAGAACTGCTCGGAGGTGAAAGAGTTAACTTCCATGCAGTGCATGGAACTTAAGCGCGAGCTCGGTTGAAACTCTGTTAGGGTGGTTTCAAACCGAAACCGCCAGATTCTTTCTCCGCCTCACTGAACAGTCGCTCGGAGATTCCTCCTGCTGCTCGGTTCATTTCCTCGGTTTAAAGCATCTTTCTCAGTTAAATTCAACCATAATATTATTTATTTTAACATAAACCGATCGGTTCAAGCTCTGTCTATGGTATTGTAAGTAATAGATAGGTTTCTGTGTGGAACTTGTAAATGTTTATCGGTTCGTTTGAACCGATCAAATTATATTTAAACTTTGTTTGAAGCCTTTTTAAGGCTCGTTAAGTCACAGTTCCTGGTTCTTATCGGTTCTAAAAAGCAGTTTCATTACGGTTTTCCACAACCAGCGACACGGTTGGGAACCGATAAGGTGTCGTGCTCGGCACTGCCGAAAAAAAGGGCAAGTTTTTGGTTAGGCTGGCATTATGTCTGAGAAACCCAAAAGAAAAACCGGGCCCACTGGGTTTCATCACTGCAGTGTCTGTGGGGAAGCCTTTGCCAAGGCTGACCCACACACCACATGTGTTTATTGTCTGGGGTTTGACCACCTCAATGCAGACTGCCAGATTTGTAAGAATTTCCCTGCAGCCACCCTAGATAAGAGAGTTGGTAGGCTCAGGGAACGAGAGGCCAAAAAGTCCACTGACCCGGATGGCCAGCCCAGTTCGGTGCCAGCCGAACCGGAGGGAGTGCCCTCTGACCAGGGCGAGACTTCCTCGGGCAAACGTAAAGCTGACTCTGAGGAGCCAGTTCCAGCAAAGAGAACTAGAAAGTCAGCAGGTGTGGGCCCAAAATCCTTCTCCAACTGCTGCAGAGATAGCCAGGGCAATACAGATTGTCCAGTCACTGTCCCGGTTCCCTCCGAACCGCCACTATCTGGCAAAGGTCGGTTCAGTCGGTTCCACCGTTCAAGAATATGATATAGAAGAGTTTATGAACCAGAGGAGGAAGGATGATTATGATCAGTGTGAATGTGACTTTGAAAGTCTGGATGTGCCCATTGAACCGGACATCTCCCCAGACAGACCTTTAGGTGAATCTCCCCCTAGGCTGGCTGAGTCCCCATCTCATTTTTTGTATTATAAAAAAGTTGCTGAGACCCTCCAGCTTCCTTTAGAGGAGGCTTTGGATGAGCAAGAGGAGCCTGACTATGTAGAGATGATGGATATACCAGAGTCAGGAGATTATCCATCCCTTTACATAAATCTTTTAGGAAACAAACAATAAAAATTTTAAAGCTCTAATTCTGTGCCTCCTGTAGATAAAAAGATGGACAGGAGGTACACTTTGTCAGGTCCTGATACAGATTTTCTTTCACAGCAATGCAGTCATGCTGGGGTAGTTCAGCTGCAGCCTGTGATAAACTAATATTCCCTGGCTTCACATCCTCCTGACAAGGACTCCAGGAAGATTGATGCCATGGCCAAAACAATACATGGCAGCATCTTTGGGACTCAGACAAGCAAACTATATAGCTTATGTTGCGAGATACAGAAATCTAGATGAGATACTGTCATGGCCTTAGCCAAACAGGTCCTGGCCAGCTTGCAAAGGAGCTGGAGCAGGTGGCTGTTGATGGTATTGAGGCATCTAAGGTGCAATTCCATGCTGCAGTGGATTCTAATGATGTATCCTCTAGAGTCATGGCTACATCTGTGGCTTTCGTAGATTGGCCTGGCTCAGGTGTACTACTTTGTCTGGGATACCCAGTCTAAGGCTATGGATATTCCTGTGGTGGGAAATTCTCTGTTTGGGAGCAGACAGAGAATTATATGAAAAAATGGATGAATATAGAACCACTTATAGGAGTGCACAAGCCAAGGAGGCAAGCCACTCCTCAGAGGCAGCCCCCCAGGGGTAGAGGCAAGCCTTTTCACAGGCCTTTTTACCAGACCCAGGACTCCTCTTCAGCCTATGCTCAGAGGGGGTTCTTCAGAGGGAGAGGCAGACGGGATACGAGCAGGCCTGCTCCCACCCCTCAGCCTAAAGCCCCTACCAAACAGGCACCCTGATGGGATGCCCAGGGTCGACTCTCCATTACCTGTAGGGGGCAGGCTGGCTTACTTCATCCAGGACTGGGAGTCTTTAACATCAGACAGGTGGGTCCTGGAAGTAGTGAGCCAGGGTCTGGTTCTCAGCTTCAAAAAATTTCCAAAGATGAGAGCCAGATCTTTTCCACCTGCAAACCCTTTAGAGACTCTTGCTTTGGAAACAGAAGTCTCAACCCTCCTGGCTCTCAGAGCTGTAGAAAGGGTTTTTCCCCTACACTAGGGCAAGGGTCTGTACTCCAGGTACTTCCTTACCCCAAAAAAGACAGGAGAGTGGCAGCCTATCCTGGATCTAAGATATCTGAACAAGCACCTTTTAAAACCAAAATTCAAAATGGTGACTCTGGGAATGATTTTACCCTCCCTAAGGCCAGGGGACTGGCTAGCTTCCCTGGACCTCAAGGATGCCTACTTCCATGTTCTTATCAGAAGCTCCCATCGAAAGTACCTCAGATTCGAACTGCCCTCAGGCCATTATCAGTTCAGAGCAATGCCCTTCGGCCTTACCTCTGCCCCAAGGGTGTTCACAAAATGTCTGGCAGTAGCAGTTACTCATCTAAGAAGGCAAAGATTGCCATTTTCCTACCTGGACGACTGGCTCATTGTGGGTCAGTCTCCAGACCAAGTCAAATCACACCTGCTAGTTACCCGAGCAGCTGCTTACCTCTCTGGGCTTTCTTCTCAATCTTCCAAAGTCAGTTTTGGAACCTGTCCAGGTACTCACCTTTATAGGCGCAGAACTGGACACAAAGCAGGCCAGAGCCTTCCTTCCCCTGGAAAGGGTAAGGACCTTGGAGGCCCTGGCCTCGTCCTTCACTCTGCAGGTCTCTCAACCAGCAAGGCATTTCCTGCAGCTCCTAGGATACATGGCTGCTTCCATAGCTGTAGTGCAAGGAGCAAGATTTCAGATGAGGGACATTCAGTTCCATTTGAGAGCTTTCTGGTCTCAAAGAGAATCTATCCAAGTTGATCCCAGTGACTCGAACCCTGATCCAGGCCCTTCAGTGGTGGCAGGATCAGAGCAATCTGAGACAAGGGGTGCCTTTCATCCCTCTGTCCCACTCCTTGACCCTTACTACAGATCGTCCCTCTTGGGATGGGGAGCTCACATAGGCGACCTCTCACCCAGGGGTTATAGTCCCTCAGGAATCTCTGCTCCACATCAACCTGTTGGAACTCAGAGCTGTTTTCTAGCACTTCAGGTTTTTCTGCATCTGTTCAGAACAAGGTGGTACAGGTCAGAACAGACAACACCACTACAATGTGGTACATCAACAAACAATGGGCACTCGGTCTTGACCTTGTGCACCGGCGATGAAGTTGTGGTCTCTGGCTTATTCCTGAACACTTCCCTCATAGCAGTTCACCTCCCAGGCAAGGACAATGTCCTGGCAGATGCTCTCAGCAGGATTTCCCAGGGCCATCACGAATGGTCACTGGATCCCAGTACTGGGGATAGTTTTTGCCAGATGGGCACTCCTCAGATAGATCTTTTGCAGCCCCAGACAATCATCAACTTCCACTTTTTGTTGCAGGCCTCCAGTGTTGGGCTCAGTCCCCTGGATGCCTTTCTCCTCGATTGGGAAGGAAGTTTCTCTATGCCTTTCCCCTTCCCTCTCCTGTTCAGGTGCTAGTCAAAATCAGGTCTCAGCCCTGCAAGATGATCCTGATTGCTCCAGACTGGGCCAGGCAGCCCTGGTACCCACTTCTTCTGTCCTTAGCAGTCCATCTTCCCCTGTGTCTCCCCAGGAACCACAATCTGTTAACCTGTGCTCAGGGGAGAGTTTGGTATCCGAATCTCAAATCCCTCAACCTCAAGGCCTGGCTCCTGAGCAGTTAGAGTTTGCTGATCTTCAACTGTCTCAAAGTGTTCTCGAAATCTTGAAAGCTGCTAGGAAGCCTTCCACCAGGGCTACCTATAACTCCAAGTGGAAAAGGTTTTCCATATGGTGTTCTGGGAAGCATATTTCCCCGGAATCTGCTGATTTACCCACTGTATTGGATTATATGGTCCATCTTAATTCTTTGGGACTGAGACCAGCTAACCTGAAAGTGCATTTGGCAGCTGTCTCTGCTTTCATTTCAGCAGGGAAGCCCTCTTCTATTTCTGCTCACCCTGTATTTTCCAAGTTTTTTAAGGGATTGCTTCATACCAATCCTCCATTCAGGGATTCTGTCCCTGCTTGGGATCTTAATGTTTGCATTGCTCAGCTGATGCAACCCCCCTTTGAGCCTCTGTCTTCGGCAGAGCTTAAGTATTTGACTTGGAAAACTATTTCTAGTAGCCATCACTTCTGCAGGCGCATAAGTGAGTTACAGGCTTTATCAGTGAGACTGACTTTATTTCCTTTCACATGGATAAGGTAGTCCTCAGGACTAACAGGAAGTTTTTGCCTAAGGTGGTTTTGGTTTCCACCTTAACCAATCTGTTTCACTTCCAGTGTTCTTCACTGACCATTCCTCCTCTGGTGAGAGGAGGCTGCACAACAGATGTTAAGAGGGCCTAAGTTACTACATAGGCGTGCAAGGGTCACAGGTTTGACTCCTCCAACTATTTCTCACTTATGGTGAGGTTGGGAAAGGAAGACCTGCCACTAAAGATCCATTGCCAGGTGGATCGTCTCTTGTATCCAGTTTTGCTATCAAAAACTGGGTGAGTTCCCCTCAGGCCTGAGGGCTCACTCTACCAGAGGTACAGCTGCATCTCTAGCTGCTGCTAGAGACATCCTTATCTTGGAGATATGTCAAGCAGCTACTTGGAAAACAGTACACACTTTCACCAAGCATTACTCCCTGGATATCCAGGCCAGGAGGGATGCTCGGTTGCTTACAAGCCATGCTTCAGTGCCTATTCCCTAAGTGAGGTTCTGTCCCTCCTCCATGGAGTGTACTGTGTAGTCTGCATCTGTCATAATATAGCAAGACCTCATGTTGTTTGAAGAAAAAATTACTCACCTTAGTAATGTTGTTTCTTCTAATGGAGTCTTGCTATATTATGATCTCCCCCCCAGCCTGCCCCTCTCAGAACTTCTACTTCGGGTATGGGGTGTGCAGTCCACTGTTGGCACTTATTGATGCCCCCTTTTATGTTTGGGTGTTGTGTTTTATTTAGTTATTTTATCTTATTTTTCTGGTCCCCTGACTTGAGTCTTGGTGTTGGGACCAGGAAAATGTGTGAATATTTTAGTAGCCAGTTGGCTAGTGTAGGTTACAGCTTCCACACAGAGCCTTAGTGAGTTTTGCTCGTAAAGATCTGACGGTTTCGGTTTGAAACCACCCTAACAGAGCTTCTCTAACTGAGCTCGCGCTCTAAGTTCCATGCACTGCATGGAAGTTAACTCTTTCACCTCCGGAGCAGTTCTAATGGTGGGACAAACTGCATCTGTCATAATATAGCAAGACTCCATTAGAAGAAACAACATTACTAAGGTGAGTAATTTTTTCTTCTACTGCACCAGGCAAAGTGCTCCCTTGTCACAATCACAAAGTCTCTGCACACACGGGAGCTTAGGGGTAGCTGGAACTCTGACAGGCCGATCGCATTCAACAAAATCTTCGGTCTTCTTCAGGTTGAGTCTGGCCCACTTCAGTAGCTTACTTTAGTCACACAAACTTGAATTTAGTCCAAAATAATTCTCTTCTCTCACTCTCAGGGCAGCAGGCAGATATGCAGGCCAAAAACTTAGCTTTTCACAGTTCTCCCACACGAATCCACTCAGAATTGCTGCTCAGAATCACTTCAGCTCCTTCTTGTTCAGCTTCCAGCTTAGATCTAACTGAAAACTGCAAGCAGCCCGGGACTTCCCCAAGATCCAAAAGGTTTGGTTGGCTGATTTGGCTGTCAGTCAAAGCAAGAGCTCCCCCTTCAGTTGCAAAAAAGGTGCAAAAAGTTCAAAACTACATTTCCTACAGATTTTGACTTCAGACAGCTCCTATAGTCCAGCTACATTTTAGGTTCTACCAGAACTGATTGGTCCAATTTGCAGTCCAGGACCAAGATAGTGGAGACAAACAAAACAGTCCTTGCTACAAAGAAGACAGGTTAGACAAACTACATTATCATTATCACTCTAAATGTTTTCAGCAAATAGTTACATCTTTCAACAGAGCTCCCTCTCAGATTACTGATGCTGCAAGCGGGCAGCTCTTAAAGAGACAGTACACAGAGGCTATACAGGCTCTGGTTATCGATTTAAACTGCTAAAACGCAGGACACCAGCCTGGCAGTGAGCATTTAGGCAAGCTCAGGGAAGACTTTTTGGGAACCTCCATTTGTAGGGGGGATACACCCTGCTTATTACTGTCTTTCTTTCTGGCTACTTTGAAGTGGCAAAAAGATAGTATGTATGCTCCTGAACTCTGTCCAATCACACCTGTTGTGTTTGCTCCTTTTGAGGAGCTTTGGGGTAATTTCCCTACATAATTTTATTGTCCTATTGGCAATACAAAAGCTGTTTCTAGTTAATCTGACATTCTGCCATCTTAATTATAGAGCTCTTTTTCTAGATCCCTATGTATAAGTCAGAGCTGTATGCCAGGGTTGCTGCCCCTCTCTCTTACCTCTACCCTTCCTGCCCAGTTAGCCGATAATAAGCTGTGGCTCTTATTCCTCCTACACTACCACCCTATAGGCCCAACCCTTAGTCCTATTAAGTTGGTAGTTGAGTTTTATTTTTATTGTTTTTATCTTATATCCTTTTCCTTTCCATTCATGCTAGAAGCTCTTAAGGTCCCTAGAATTCTGCAACCACAGAATTTTGCTCAGAACTTGCAGCCTGCCACAGAATATCTGCAGTGTCACAGAATTTACTGTTCTTAGTGATTCTTTTTTTTTGTTGTTTTTTATTTTTTTTTTGTATTTTCTATTTATGCTGCAGCACACTGACTCCTTTGGGAGTTGCCAAGGCATCCAGATGGCTGTTGTCCTCTCCTTACCTGGACCCTTGTGTTTGAGGCTGTCCCTTGCCGTGGCTATACCCCCCAGGTGGGGAC
This sequence comes from Neoceratodus forsteri, assembly GCA_016271365.2. Classification (NCBI taxonomy): domain Eukaryota; kingdom Metazoa; phylum Chordata; order Ceratodontiformes; family Ceratodontidae; genus Neoceratodus; species Neoceratodus forsteri. Next base: position 810,001,943 of record CM028129.1, on the reverse strand, counting down.
CAGATAGGGTCCATGCCCTCATAATTCACCATTTAAGCCCCAGGAAATCTTACTGTATTCTGACTTATGCAATGTGGGCTCACCATAGGACTGCCCCGGAACCAAAATGGTCAATAGAACCTATGCAAATGATGGAATGCTAGGCTTGAGCTCAGGTTTCAAACCACTGTCCCTGGTAAATAGTTCTAAACCATCAGATTCTTTACTCTGCTTGCCTCAGTAAGACGTCTCCGGAGAGCTCTTCTTCATCGCTTGAAGAAACTTTGTTTTTCTCATTTTTTTACCTAGTAGTTATCAGTTATTTGGGTATTCTTTTCACTGTCCTTGGTTTTCAGGTAGAATTTATTTAGATTTAGTTTTTATGGGGTAAGTAGTTGGTTTCTTTTTGGTTTGTTAACCAAGGGGAAACTGACATTTTCCCTTTCAGTTTTTACTTAGTTATTAGTTTAAATTGTACTGACTCAGGTATAGTCGGTTGTTCTGATTTAAAACTTTAACCGAGTAACTCCTGGTTTTCTCTTCAGTTAGCGAACTGAAAAAAACAAAACATTGACTTTAGCTCTTGTTGTTCTGGGTTATGTCACAGAAAACCAAAAGAGAACAGGACCCACAGGTTTCCAGCACTGTACTGAGTGCGAGGAACATTTTGCAAAGCTGATCCACACTTAACTTGTTTATTTTGTCTCAGGTTTGACCACCTTGAGACAGATTGTGAGATCTGCAAGAATTTCCCTCAGTCCAAAGAGACTAAAGGAAAGAATGGCTGAAAAGGCTGCTGACCCAGCCCTTGAGCAACTGGTTCCTTCTCAACCTGAACTGGAGGAGCTGTCCTCTGAAAGGGGCGATAGTTCCTCTGCAAAAAAAGAACAGTTGAAAAGGCTGCTGAACCAGCCATTGCAGTTAAGAAAAAGAAGAAGGAAAAGCACCAAGAACCATAACCAAAAAGAACCACAGTTCCTTCTGCAGAGGAGATCGTTAACGCGATCAAAATCATTCAGTCTTTACAGATTCTGGTTCCAGCTGGCAAGCAACCATTACCAATTATGGGTCAAACTCCCAGTTCAAATCAGGCCCCAGTTTAACAGACCTTGGTGGGGACCGTTTGAAGAAGAAGACTATGAGGAAGAGGAGGATGAAGATGAGGATTTTGGGGAGTCCATTGATCCTGACATTTCCCCTTATCCTTACAGATCAGATTCCCCTGACAAGGGAACAGAGGATTTTACACCCTATTACTCTTTCATGCAGCAGGTTGAGTAGACCGTCGACCTCCCATCCCAAGAATCTGTAGAGGATGAGAAGGAAGATGACTACAAAGAGATGATGGCTGTGCCAGCATCAAAAACATTGCTGCTGCCTCTTCATAAATCCCTAAGAAAACAGACCATGAAATTGTTGCAGGCACCCACTTCTGTGCCTCCTACAGGTAAGAAGGTGGACGAAAAGTATTGGGTGGCCAAAACTGGTGCTGCATTTCTTTTTGGGCACCTCAGTCATGAAGGTGTTGTACAGGCTGCAGCTTGTGACAAAGCTGGTATCCCCCTTGCCTCTCACCCTCCAGATAAAGACTCTAGGAGGGTATATTCTATTGCAAAGAAAGCTACCTATGGTCTTCCCAGGCTATTAGGCAGTCCTCTTATATGTCCTATATAACCAGATACCAAAAGAACCTTTGGTCTACTGTATTACAGACTGATAAGGCAGCTCCTTCTCCCATGGCTGCTGACCTGGAGGAAGCTGCCAAAAGGGAATTGGGGCTGCCAAGATGCAGTTTAGGATGGCAGTGGACTCCAACACTGCATCCAGGCAAATGGCATCAGCAGTGTCGCAGAGCAGGTTTGCCTGGCACAGAACTACCAATCTGATGCAGGACACACAAACTAAAGCCATGGATTTTTCCTGTGAACCTATGTCTCTGTTTGAGAACAAACAAAAGCACATATGAAAAAATGGATGAGTACAAAGCTACCAATAAGAGGACAGCAGCAAAGGAGATAGCTTCTACACCCCAGAAACACCAGACCAGAGGTGGCAGGGGCAGAACTCCCTACAGGCCTTTCTTCCAGCCTCAATCTTTTCCCCAATATCAGCAAAGAAGATGCTTTAGAGGCAGAGGCAGAAGGGGCAATGGCCGTACTAGCCCCAGTGTCCAGCCAGCAGCCCAGACTAAGCAGACACCCTGAGGTGCCTGTATGGGTCGCCTCCCCAGTCCTAGTAGGAGGCAGGCTGGCCCATTACCTCCAGGAGTGGAAAAATATCACCATAGACAAGCGGGTCCTGGAGGTAGTGGGCCAGAAGCTTGACCACAGCTTCAAATTAATGCCAAAGCTGAGGTCAAGGACCTTCAAGCCCTCTTCCCCCATTGGAAACAGCCCTGCTGGAAGAGAAAGTTTCAAGCCTTCTATTACAAAAAGAAGTAGAGCCAGTTCCCTCATACCAGAAGGGAAAGGGCTTGTACTCAAGGTACTTCCTCACAATAAAGAAAACAGGGGAGTGGCAACCCATTCTGGATCTCAGACACTTAAACAAGCATTTGTCAAAACCAAAGTTCAAGATGGTTACTCTGGCTACTATACTATCAGTCTTAAGGCAGGGAGACTGGCTAGCATCCCTGGATCTAAAGGATGACTACTTCCATATCCCAATAAGGGGATCACACAGGAAGTACCTCAGGTTCAGATTACCATCAGGCCATTACCAATTCAGGGCAATGCCCTTTGGACTGACATCTGCTTCAAGGGTGTTCACAAAATGTCTAGCTGTGGTAGTGGCACACCAAAGATGACAAGGGATGTCAGTGTTCCCTGCCTAGATGAATGGCTGATTGTAGACCAGTCATATCAACAAGTAATAGCAGCATTACACACAAGATACCCTGCACTCACTGGGGTTCTTGGTAAACAGAAAAAGTCTGTTCTGGAATCAGTTCAACTGCTCAGATTCATAGGGGCAGAACTGGACACAAGAAAGGAAAGGCTTTCCTCCCTCAGAACAGAGTGGACAACCTTATTCAGGTAGCCAGTTCTTTCAAACTTCATGTCCCAAGGCCAGTAAGACACTTCCTGCAACTGCTAGGGCCATATGGCAGCATCCACAGCAACTCTGTCAGGAGCCAGGTTCCAGATGAGAGATATCCAATTCCATCTGAGAGCTCACAGGCTTCAAAAAGGGACTCTCTGTCAAAACTAGTGCCCGTCACAGTGACATTCCTCCAAACCCTACAGTGGTGGCAACAGCAGGCCAATCTCAGTAAGGGTGACATTCCTGCAGCAGCCCTTCACTGGTGCTCACTATAGATGCATCCCACCTAGGATGGGGAGCACATCTGGAGGATCACATAGCACATGGCACATGGACAAAGCAGGAGTCACTCCTGCATACCAACCTGTTAGAACTCAGGGCAGTTCTTCTGGGTCTCCAGTCATTCACCAATCAAGTAGAGGGCAAGGTGGTTCAGATCAGAACAGACAATACAACCACCATGTATTACATAAACAAACAAGGGAGCACAAGGTCAACTCCTCTTTGCACAGAGGCAATGAAAATGTGGGCCTTGGCATATTCCCTGGACATTTCCCTCTCAGCTGTTCATCTCCCAGGAAAGGACAATGTTTTGGCAGATGCCCTCAGTAGAATCAACCAGAAGCACTATGAGTGGTCATTGAACAAACAGTTCCTGGAGGCCATCTTCAGGAGATGGGGCACCCCAGAAGTGGACCTATTTGCAGCTCCAAGCAATCATCAGCTACCACAGTTTTGCTGCAGACCCGCCATCAAGGGCACAATCCCTCTAAAATGCACTTCTGCTGGATTGGACAGGGAGGTTCCTGTGCGTATTTCCTCCTTCCCTCAGCTGTTAAGGATACTGAACAAACTCAGAGTCCAGCCAGCAACAATGATTCTCATTGCCCCATGGTTCTATCACTGTCAGAGAACAACCAATCAGTCTCTCCAGGAGGCACAACCTGCTGTCGTCCTTACAGGGCAGGATCATGTATTCCAACCTGCAATCCCTCAGTCTCAAAGCTTGGCTCTTGAGGACTTAAAATATATAGATGTGTACCTGTTAGAAGGGGTTATGGAAATCCTGAGAGTATCCAGAAAACCATCTGCTAAGAAAATCTATTCTTCCAAATGAGAGAGATTTTCCATTTGGTGTCAGGGCAAGGGCATGAACCATATCCTGGCCAGCCTGTCAATAGTCCAGGACTATATTGCCCATCTACATTCTACGGGCTTAAGTGCCTCAACCCTGAGAGTGCATCCGACAGCTGTCTCAGCCTACTTATCCACGAGTAAGAGCTCTTCCCTGGCTTCAAACCCAGTATTTAAAAAGGTTTTTTAAGGGGTTGCTACATTTGAATCCATCACACAAGGAGCCAACCCCATGTGGGACCTGAACATTTACATTGCCCAGCTCATGCAACCCCCTTCAAACCCATGTCTTCGCAGACCTCAAGTATATGACTTGGAAAACAGTATTTCTGGTAGCCATAACCTCTGTTAGAAGGATTAGTGAGCTTCAGGCATTGTCCATAGACATAGCTGTCCACAGGGACAAAGTAGTCCTTAGGAATAACAGAACATTCCTGCCCAAGGTGGTATCAGAGTTCCACCTCAACCAGTCTATTACATTGCCAGTCTTTTTTACTAATCATTCCACCTCAGGTGAATGCAGGCTTCACAGCCTGGAAGTAAAAAAGACAATCAGCTACTACCTCAACAACACAAAAAGTCATAGGCAGGATCAAACTCCACTTTCCTCACCTATGGGAATGTGAGGAAAGGAAAATCAGCCACAAAAAGATCCATTGCATGATGCATTGTAGCCTGCATTCAGTTTTGCTACAAGAAGGTAGATAAGCAGCCACCTGCAGGCCTCAGGGCCCATTCTACCAGGGTACAGCAGCTTCTTTGGCATCTGCTAGAGATATTCCCCTAGTGGACATCTGTAAGGCAGCTACCTGGAAGACAGTCCACACATTTACCAAGCATTATTGTTTGGACATCCTGCCTAGAGGGGATGCCAGGTATGGTACAGCAGTCCTGCAGAGGCTGTTTCCTAAATAGGTTATGTCATCTCCAAAGGTACTGCTTGGGTAGTCTGCACACATCAGAATTCAATAAGATTTCCTGGGGCTTGAAGAAAAAGTTACTCACCATAGTAATCTTGTTTCTTCCAAGGGAATCTTACTGTATTCTGAGCTCCCTCCTCCCTCCCCTACTAGAAACCTATGGTCACTGCACTCATGCTGTAAGAGGAATGTTGCAAACCTGTGTGTATGATGTTTTCTCTTGGGCACCTGTGACTTGCGTCTTAGTGGTGCCTCATTGAAATTTTTCAAAGGGAGCAATTTATAATTTTCATTGGGAGGACTATTGTTAGTATTAGCTTAGTTGGATAGTTCTTTGTGCATGCTTCATAAGAATCTGATGGTATAGACCTGTTTACCAGGGACAATGGTTTGAAAATCAAGCTTGAGCCTAGCATTCCATCATTTGCTTAGGTTCTATTAACCATTTCAGCTCCGGGGCAGTCCTATGGTGAGACCATACTGCATAAGTCAGAATACAGTAAGGGTCCTTGGAAGAAACAATATTACTATGATGAGTAATGTTTTCTTTTGGTGGGATACCAGAGCTGCAGGACAGGAAGGGGAGATCATCCATGGATGCTCAAACCTCCTCACCTGGTCAGCTCTCCAACTCCTTGGGCTCATTCCTGAACCCGGTCGCTGGTGTTGTGAGAGATAGTGCTACTGCTGCACTGGTGGGCTGGCATTCTTAGTGATTCTTAATAAAGATTTACAGTTTTCCATATCACCTAGTTACCTTCTCTTCCTTTATATCAAAACCCTCTGTGCTCAGTATGTGATGTTATCAATGATATCACATCATATTTTAGTTAATGACAGGGCTACATTCTGTCACAGAAATGAATAGTTGTCTACCACTGCTCCCACTTCCTGGAGAAGTGGCACTGCACTATGAAGCACTGTGATATTTGCTCAACCTCTACTACAAAGCATCACAGTTAAAATAGCGCCACTGAAAGATTCAGAAATTTATATGGTTTGTTTTACAAAGAGATTTTCTTTAGCAACCAGATTCTCTTGTATATAACGTTTTGCCCAGCATGGACTTCTTCAGGGTCTGGGAATCTACATTTTAAACAAAATATCAGTTAAAATATGATAGTAGACAACAGTCTATTCATTTTGCAATTGTTTTAGGTTTTTCATTTTTGTCTCCATTTTGGGCGCAATGCACTAAACCATTACATCATATTTACAATTTTTAAACTAATACAGTCATTTACCATCTACTCTTGTATCAATTCTGATTACTCCTATCCAGTAGTGCCTGCATTTTGCTATAATAGCTTGTATTTTAACTGCTGAAAAATCTTGACCTTTGTTCTGATCATATACAGTGTTGTCAGTGCATACCTAATACTCTTTTTCTCTTTTCTTAGGTTTTAAACAACAAACCAGTGGTGCATCTGTTAGTAAAGCTTTTTCATATCACCTGTAAGAAACTGGTTTTCTTTCAATACATTCTTTCTGTACCTGTTTTAAAGGCATCCTAGCTACACTTGAATGGCTCACTCTCCTTGTGTTCCTAATTAACTTCATTAGTGATAAGCACTTTACCATCTTCATTTAAGTCCATTACAGTTTACTCAATCTGTTAAGCTTCTTTCATAGTATTCTCATTTAAAATGTAAAGACATACATATTATATTTATACGTTCTTCTTCAACCAAACAGTTTCTAGTCTGTTATGAGTTCTCAGCTCACACTTTCAAGAAGGTTACATTCTTTCTAAAACAGCAAGTTTCTGCTATACTTCTTGGTTCAGAAGCTGTTCTGTTTTAAATTCAGTGTGATACGCTAATTTGAATCAAACGTACCTTTCGGTGCTAATGTTTCTGATTCACTCTCTGTATTTTGAGCACTGACTTGTTAATTGAATACCTCACTTTATACAGATTTATTTGTGCCTTTAAGGTACAGGAAGCCCTCTGAAATGAATAGCTGGTAAAATGAATTTATCTCCCTTTAAGAAAAAAAAAATAAAATAATTATGCCTAGAAAGGTAGAATATAATGATGTATAGACCTGTTGAAAGAACAGACCTGTTAAATAAATAATTGTGCTGTATGCATTTTTGACAGAGTTATTGATTACATTTTATTATGGGATTGATAGATTTACCTGAAAGTTATGAAGAACTGTTATGTGCAGGCCAGGTCGTTGGGCCAGCAGGTAACATGTAGTGTTCCTGTGCCAGCGACTCAAGTTCAGGGATGAGGATGGGTGCTATGGCTGTTGCACACCACTACTCCTAGCCTGGGAAGGTATGGCACAGTGTTCTGTTGCACAGGTGACATCTTCTGGTGGGCTGGGGAGCCTCCCTTCACAAATGGTTCACATGCATGTCATGACCAGACGGGGTGATGTGGTACATGAGGGGAAGTGAGTTGGCATGAAAAATGAGTCTTGAAATATCTCCACTATTCTGTTTATTCCATTTCCAAAGGGGCCTGTATGAATGAGGACACAATTTCACCATCACAAAAAGGGAAATTTATTTTTTTTAAATGATGTTACACATTGAATATGAATATGTTACAGATTGCATATAAATATATAAATGATACACAGTGGGGCCTCACGAGTGGTGTAAATAGCATGAATATAGATGAATAATTTATCATACAAGGTCTTCTCTGTAACATTTCATTTATGGAAAAGGATTAAGACCTTAAGTGATAGATTTTGTTTTGCTTTTTTAAAAAAACTTATTTCTAAAAGTCTGTGGGTTTAGTGTTTAAACTAGTGGTATTCTGAATTTCCCCATCCCAGTCACCATAGTCATTGTCATGGATGTATCAGGATGACAAACTAATGCTGTAACATGGGAGTTTATTGGTACTGCTGAACTTCTGAAGAAGTTACAAACCACTGCTGCAGCAATCCTACTGCAAATGGTAATCCTATTGCAGAACTTGGTCCAAAGTGTCATAGAAAAATTAAGGTCTTGGTAGCCCTCTCTTTCTCTACCACTTATTTTCTTCTACTGGCAAACAGAACTGAGAAAGGAGGGGCTGGCATTGGTTACTGGCTGGCTCATCTGCACATTAGTATGTTGACCTGGTGGGCTGTGCCAGCACCAGCCTCTGTCCCTTCCAAGCTGCAAAACACTTTCGTCTGGCTAGGATCTATTAGTGTGAATGAATGGTGAAGATCTGGAAGATCAACAATTATGGTGAGTACGTAATTGTCATTTCCTTCTCTAATACAAAACAAGCATATGCTTATATGCTACATCTTTATTCTCCTTACGAACACAACTAAAGTAAGTTAGGGCATTGGCAGTTGTTATTGGTAAGCGCGGCACCATAAGGTATAATGTATGTGCTGTCACTAGTAGCCATTTCTGGTGCCTTTGGTGAAAAGATTTGCTCCCTTGAGTCACAGAACCTGCAGCCCTAAGACTAAAGTGTGGTGGTCTATGGAAAATCTATTCTTGAAGATCTACTTTTGTGTTAATTAACTTCTCTCTCTCTCTTTTTTGTTATTATTCAGGAAATCATAGGTACACCATATGCATAAGTCAGTATTGGCAAAATGAGTAAATAGAGTTGCATATAATGCTCTTTCTAAACACTCATTTGCTGTGTATTCAAGTATATGAAGTAAAAACTTTAGTGCAGTTCAAGGATATTTACAGAAGTCAAACGTTTGAATGAATTTTTAATGAGCATCAGAATTTTACTGAAGTTTCTTTAGCAATGATGTTACACCATTGTGGGACATAAGTATGAATTGCACACCCCGGGCATCCCTGCAGTCACAGCCAAAACTTATCAGTCAGGAAGGTGTGGGATAGGTCCACTATTAGCCTTCCCCTCCTCCACCGAATAGGTACCAAAGGGAAAGCCTGTTGCTAGCCTTGCTTGTAGAGCAGAAAGCAGCTAACTAAAAGAAGCTACATTTTCTTATTAATTTAAAACTTATATCTCAGCAGGAGTCAGTGTCTGTTAAGATTAAGTAGACAGATAACTTAATTAGAAGTAGAAGGGGTCTTATTTAGGGTTAAAAAGAAAGAAAAGAAAGAAAGACAGTGTGTGTTCTGTGCAGGGAAGGGTACTGTATCAGCTGACTTTGCTAAACCAGTAGGAGGAAAGAGAGCTTACCTGGGGTGTGGTTTAGACACTATAAAAGCAGGTGAGTCAAATTACAACTTTCTGTTGCTAGCCTTGCTTGTAGAGCAGAAAGCAGCTAACTAAAAGAAGCTACATTTTCTTATTAATTTAAAACTTATATCTCAGCAGGAGTCAGTGTCTGTTAAGATTAAGTAGATAGATAACTATATTAGAAGTAGAAGGGGTCTTATTTAGGGTTAAAAAAGAAAAGAAAGTCAGTGTGTGTTCTGTGCAGGGAAGGGTACTGTATCAGCTGACTTTGCTAAACCAGTAGGAGGAAAGAGAGCTTACCTGGGGGTGTGGTTTAGACACTATAAAAGCAGGTGAGTCAAATTACAACTTCCTGTTGCTAGCCTTTTTTCTTACTAATTGCCCTCCATCCCACCCACCCTAAACCAGTTCTACTTTTATAGCCACTGGATTTGACTGTCAACAGGAACTTCCTGTTTGGCAGTAGGAAAGAAAGGATCATAGAGAAACATTGGTTTTGTCAACCCTAAAGGAAAAAAGTAGCTCAATATCCCCCCTTTGTTGCTGGTGGTCTGATATTGAGCAAAGAAGAAGGAGGCTACTGAAGAAGATAGGAAGTTGCTGTCCCAGAACAGGAAGGGTGAGAGTTGTAAGGAGAGGAGAGAAAAAGCATCCAGAGAAACAGTAGAGAGGGCACAAAATAAGACATGATAGGAGTGGTGCAGTGCAATGGCTGTGGGGCGACAGTGTTCCAGGAGACATTCTGGAGGCTGCGATGCTGCCCTATTTGCAGGCACCTCTCTGGTCTGAGATAGGAGGATGCCCATCTCCAGGCTGACCTGGCTAGGATTCGTGAAACCTCCTCCCCCACCCAGGGACCACCAGGGCCAATGCCACTACCTCAGAGGTTGCCAAGAAAGAGGAGTGGCCGGAACGTAGGGCTCAAGGAGGAGAGGGTGGTGGAACAGAGTTGCATCCCTCCAGCTGTACCTTCCACAATTCATTTGCTGTTCTGTTGGATAGTGGTTCCTCCATGGAGGCACCTGCAGTGGAGACCAAGGAGGATGCTGGGAACCTTCACAAAGGAGACCCACAGGAGGGTGGGCTGGGACCCCACAGGGGAAGAAAACAACTCCTGGTGGGGGATTCAATCATTAGGGGGGTAGAAATGGGGGAGGAACAGGAGAGAGAGATAAGGTGCCTTCCTGGTGCCACTGCTTGGAGTGACAGGAAGCGAATCCTCAGGATCGTGGGATGAGCTGCACGAGGGAGGGAGCTGGATGTCATTGTCCACCTAGGGACAAATGACCTGGCTAGGAATGGGATCAGAGCAGTGCAAGAGGAGTTTGTAGAGTTGGGAAGGGGCCTTAGATAAGTGGCACATACGGTAACCTTCTTGAAGGTGCTGTCTGTCTATGGCAAGGGAGATGCTAGGGCACTTCTCACCAGGGAATTCAATGAGTGGTTGAAAAACTGGTGTGGAGCTCAGGGTTTTGGCTTCACTGGGGACTGGGGAGCCACCTGGAGGGATGCAGACCTATACTGGTGCGATGGTCTGCATCTGTCCGGGGGGGAACCAGGATCCTAGGTGAGAGGTTTAAATGCTTCATTTGCAAGCATTTAAACCAGCCAAGGGGAGGCACTGAAAGGAGCAGGGAAACTGAGCCTCCCCACAAAACATGGTGATTAGTGAGGTAAACAACCAAGATACAGAAGTTATTAGGAGCAGAACAGATTTAAATGTAAAAGCAAGGCAGATAGGACAGAAATGGGGCTAAAGGAGTAAGGCTATCAAAAGTGAAGGGTGCTGAGTACCAATGCCTGTAGTCTGTGTAACATGCTCCCTGAACTAGTGGCCTTGATGGAAGAGGTTGCCTGGATATTGTGGCGATCACAGAAACATGGTACACAGAGAACCATGACTGGGATGTCAACATACCAGGATACACAATCTACAGGAGGGACAGGGAGGGTAAAAGAGAAGGAGGAGTAGCTCTCTATGTAAAGGAAGGGATCAAAGCAACAGAACTAAAGAGCAAACAGGGAGCAGATGAGGCACTTTGGGTCACCCTGGAGACAGGAAATGGCACCGCAATCCACATGGGAGTTGTATACAGACCCCCATCTCAGGGGGAGGGAATGGACAAGGAAATGATAGAAGGCTTTCTTAGAATGGCAGAAAAAGGGGAGATATTGTTGATGGGGGACCTGAATATGCCAGATGTTAACTGGAGCACCTTTGCTGCAGGCACATCCAAGAGCAGGGTCATTCTTGATGCCCTACAGGGGGCATGCCTCAGACAGTTAGTATTGGAACCCACTCAGGAGGGAGCAATCTTAGACCTGACTCTCAAATGGGGATGGAGAAAGAATCTCAGATTTAGAGTGGGTAGCCATCTGGGAACAAATGACCACCAAACAGTGTGGTTCCACGATAAACACAACCATACAATCAAGCCATACAAAAGCAAGAGTACTGGACTTTAGGAGGGCTGACTTTGGGAAAATGATTGAGTGCCTCAGAAAAGCACTAGCAAACAGGCAAGAAGGAGGGGTGGAGGAACAATGGGGCTTGATCAAAACAGCCATCACAGAGGCAACAAGCCTTTGTGTAAAGCAAATCAATAAAACACAACGAAGGAAAAAAGCTATGGTTCTCAAAAGAGGTGGCAGGGAAGGTTAAGGAGAAAAGGACAGCATTCAGGAAATATAAGGAAACACAGAAGGAGCAGGACAGAGAACTTTATCAGTTAAAGCAGAAAGAGGCTGGGAAGGCAGTCAGAATAGCAAAGGCCCAAACCGAGGAAAGGATAGCCAATTCTGTTAAGAAGGGAGATAAGACCTTTTATAGGTACATTAGGGAGTGAAGAAAGACCAAAGGAGGGATACTGAAGCTTAAAAAAGGGGAGGGAATGTGGGTAGAGGGTGATAGTGAAAAAGCAGGGATACTGAATGAATATTTCTGCTCAGTATTCACAAAGGAAGAGGAGGGGGAGTTACCTAAACCAAACAAGAGAAACACTCTGAAGACGGGGTCGATACCAGTCCATTTACAGAAGAAAGGGTTCTGAAAGAACTAATAAAATTGAAGGTGGACAAAGCAATGGGGCCTGATGGGATTCACCCAAGAATTCTAAAAGAACTAAGGGTAGAACTAGTGACACGCTACTACTCTCTTTAACAAATCATGGGAGGATGGGGTGGTACCGAGGACTGGAGGAGGGTAGATGTGATTCCTCTTCACAAAAGTGGGAGCAGGACAAAGGCAGGAAACTACAGACCAATTAGTTTGACCTCAGTGGTAGGGAAAATGATGGAATCACTTCTGAAGGAAAGAATTGTTGAGTACCTAGAGGCCAGTGGGGCTCAGGACCCAAGGCAGCATGGATTCACGATGGGAAGGTCATGTCAGATGAATCTAATAGATTTCTTTGACTGGGTGACCAAAGTAGTAGACCAGGGAGGGGCTGTGGACAGGGCCTACCTAGATTTTAGCAAGGCATTTGATACAGTCCCACATAAAAGATTAATTCACAAGATAGCCAGCCTTGGAGTGGGTCCCAAGGTGGTAGCCTGGATAAAAAATTGGCTAGACAACAGGACGCAAAGGGTAGTAGTAAATAGAGTACACAGTGAAGAAAGGAGGGTTACTAGCAGGGTACCGCAGGGTTCAGTACTGGGACTGGTACTTTTTAATGTCTTTATAAGTGACATTGCAGAGGAACTGGAAGGAAAAGTATGTCTCTTTGCAGATGACACAAAGATCTGCAACAGGGTTGACACACAAGATGGAGTGAAAAATACGAGAAGGGACTTGGCAAGGTTGGAGGAATGGTCAAATGTATGGCAGCTCAAATTCAATGCAAAGAAGTGCAAGGTAATGCACATGGGAAACAAAAACCAAGGGGAAGCGTACACAATGGGAGGTGAGATACTGACAACAGTAAAAATAGAAAGGGACCTGGGGGTAATTATATCAGATGACCTAAAGGTGGGCAATCAATGTGAGAAGGCAGTAAGTAAGGAAGGCTGGGAGGATACTGGGATGCATAGGAAGAGGCATCAATAGTAGAAAACAGGAAGTTGTTATCCCTCTGTACAGACAGTTGGTGAGATCCCATCTGGAGTACTGTGTGCAGTTCTGGAGACCCCATCTCCGCAAAGACATAGACTGAGTGGAGGCTGTCCAGAGGAGGGCAACCAAAATGGTGAAGGGTCTGCACCAGAAGACATACAAAGAAAGACTAAAGGAGCTTAATATGTATACCCTTGAGGAAAGAAGGCAGAGAGGGACATGATAGAAACTTTCAAGTACTTCAAGGAATTAGAAGTCCAAAGGGTAGCATCTTCCAGAAAAGAGATGTGCAAGAACAAGGGCACAATTTAAAGATAGAGGATGGCTCAGAGGTAATGTGAGGAGTATTTTTCACTGGGAGGGTTGAGGATGCATGGAACAGCCTCCCTGAGGGAGTCGTGGAGTCAAGAACAGTGGGGACTTCAGAATGCATGGGACAGGCATAAGGCAGTCCTAGTGGGGGGTAGGAGGAAGTAAGCTGTTGGTTAACTAGGATCTGCAGCTTATCTGTTAGGTAGGAAAATGGGCAGACTAGGTGGGCCAAACGGTCCTTATCTGCCGTCAAATTCTATGTTTCTATGTTTCTATGAACACTTACTATATATAATGTTTTACACAGTTTCATTTTTGGGTATCAAATCCTGCTTTTACAGAAACAACTGAAAATGAAACGTTTTCCACTGTAGGCTAAAGCTATATTTCCTTTGTGAGAATCTTCATGGGTATATGGCAGTACTAATCTTGAGACTGTATATGTCATTGATGACCAGAATCAATTTTGCATCCATGGCTTTCCAACTTTTATAGAGATACTGGTGCATCCCTACACTGAATTGCACCTTCTGTTTTTGTTTGTTTCTTAAATTAATATCGTTTACCATAAGTGATTTCCTGGCCCCATGATGTCTACACAGCATTGCAAACATGGACTCTGTTGCAAAGGAGTCTCCAGCACCACCGACAGACGGAGCATGGGGAGCATGGAGCCCCTTTGGGACCTGTTCAAGATCTTGTGGAGGTGGCATAAAACTGCTGTCGAGAGTGCAACAGGCCAGAGTAAGTCACCAAAAATATAAGGAATCACTGTATTTGTAAAGTGAGTCAATGAGTCTATATGTGTTGCTAATGTGGTTTTCCTGTTAACCAACATGTGGTGATTTGACCTAACTTAGTTCAATTTATTTCTTGGTAAAACCTGATATTAATATGTCTACCTTCAGCTAACATTGTTGCATTCAACAACAGAGATGTGAGACCATGCAGAGCCTCTCATAAAATCTTATACTCTTCAAAGATTAATAGCACCTGCATTTAAATGGCAACAGTGGTAAATTATTGGGTAAGAGGAACATTACGCCTCTAGACAATTCACACCACCCATTTGCCTCAAATAATTTACCATTGTAATTGTCCCCAGTAGTTTTTTTACATACATTTACTAACCTGTCATACTATAACAGAAATTAATGAAATGGGCTATGAAAAGTTTGCAATCTGATTGGCCAAAACATGCCACATGACCATTGAATAGTCTCTACAACTGCACACCTCAGCTGGGCTACATTTATTTTAACAAATAAAAGCCCTTCTGGATCTCTCCATGTTGTCAGTGGGTAAGGTCATTAAAACATACTGTATGAGAAACATACTCCCCACTAGGGTAGTGGTACAGCTCAAACGCTGTGACCTCAGCATAGAATCTTAGGGATGTGAACATTCCAAATATGCAGTTACTCCAGTTTCAGCAGTACCACTGAAGGGTAGACAACATGGATTAAGCTGCTGTGGTGCTTCATGTCCTTCTCTTTTGCACGCTGCTTAACTATATGCTGGCATCCAGCTAACCCTCCCTGTCTGTCTATGGATGGTAGATACTGGCCTACTCATTCCCAAGTTTATGAGTGGGCTGTGCATTGTGATGAACACTATGGTGATATTAGTGTGCAGAGTTCACGTCAGAGAGAGTGTTTTGTGTTGAGTAGTGAGGATTATCCCATTTAGCATTTGTAGCATTTCCAGTGCAGATATGCAGTAATGGAATTACAGGCACAAGGCTCCCAGAGGTTTGGTTGTCAGTGTTCAAACACGGTGGCTTCTGCAGAAGGGTGTTCTAGCTTCAGGAGCAATTGCAGCACTTTGGTCAGTCTCTTTCTTTCCTCTGGTGTGGCCCTTCAGTTTGGAGGAGGGATGTTCTAGCCTCAGAGGAGTGGCAGTACTTGAGTCTGCCTCTCTACTCCCGCGGTACAGCCCCTCAGTTTGGAGTTTTTTCAGAGGGTGATCCCTTTGATAATTTTGGTGGCTTCCTTATCTGGGGTGTGTGATTCAGACAGAGGTATTAGGGATGTAGAAAAGACTAATTTTTCTCTCTTCTGCATGATTGCCTTAAAGGGGCAGTGTACATTTTTTCTACAAGTGCTTAGCTGCTTTTATGTTAAGTAGGCTATGGTGTCTTGCAGACCAATATGGCTAAGCTAGAAAAAAATAAAATAAAAATAAAAACAGTAGTTATCAGTGTGCTAGCCTGCACTGGGGAAGGGAGCTAATAATCATCCTTGCAGTTAGCTGGATCAGAATAGCTGTGAATTGGGGTGTGGCTTAGGTAGAAGTGAATCAGGTGTCTGCATTTAGACTTCCTAGCCTTCTTACAAGAGCACTATAAAAGCACTTCCTCCTAACGTGTCCTATTTACGTTCATGTCCCAGTGAGTGAGTGGAACGGCAAATGAGTGGAGCAGGTAACTGGCATCTTAGGCATCAGCAGAAGGAAGCAGAGAAGCAGGGGACTCAGCTGGTTGACTAAGGTAAGGTTCCTGATCACTCCCATTGTAACACTCACTAAAGGGAAGGGTAGAAGCAAATGGTAGGCCTTAATTGGAAATAGATGCAACACCCTAGCTAGCATAAGGGTATAAAGGGATTTAAGGAGGATATGGAGAGACCCTAATAGCAACCCATCTAGGGGGGTCAGATAACAAAGGGTTAGATGAATGTGAAAGTGCTGCTGCCTCACTAGGAAGAAGTAGAGAAAGGTAAGGAGGTAAAGGAAAGAGGGTAACACTTCATACAAGAGGGGACTGCTTGTTGAATGGTAACAGAATCTGGATAGTCATGTGTGTGAGTGCTAGAAGTCCAGACCTAGAAGCCATCATGGCAGAGGTTGACCTGGATATTGTGGCCATTACAGAGTCATGGTGCACTGAAAACCATGACTGGGACATGGCCGAGGCCCCCCCGTTTACTGTAGGTCCACGGCCATGTAATCAGCTGCAGAACTGAGTACCACCCCATGGTGATTATGGCCACCTGAGGAAATGTGTGCTGGCAATGGAAGTACCACAGATTTTAATGGTTGAACGGTCCCTGCAGCACATAGTTTCTCCTCTTCAGATTGTAAAAGGAGTAACACAAGAGTAAGTCTGGGATGTGACCAGAGGGGATGACAAGGAGGAGATGGCCATGTTGTTGCTGCTGCCAGTCATGCTGCTGATGATCTTGCCACTGCTGGTTGGTGGGCTTGGAGGGTGTAAGGTGTGCCTAACTAAGCACTAATGTTCTATTGGCTGGGTTACTGGAGGGAGGGGGAGGTCATCAGGCTTTTTGGAAAGACAAAAAATGTTCTGATCTTCCTGAACTCAAGTCACCATTTTTTCATACTGCTGGTTTTAAGGTGGAGGCGCTGGGACCCTGTGGGAGCCAAAAATCTTCAAGAAGGCCGTCGCCAAGATAGGACCACATGTATGCAACACCGCGAGGCTGTCTCACACCATGTAGGCTATCTCAGCACTGACCCTCCAACTGCCTCACTTTCTTTTTCCCTGCCATCAGTGTGCTTCAGTGATGAGCGGTAACTACCCTCCAGGAGTCAGATCTTTACGTCTGCAAGACAACAGCATTTAGTTTCATTCAGTTTTAGCATTATTTTCTGTAGTAAAAAAATTGTTCTATTATTTTTCTTCCACATCCCTACCAGCCCGAAAGGTTGGGGCCATGGATGGATACGGTGATGGTAGAGAGTCTCCTTTAGAAGGATGCTCTGGCAGCTGGGCTGTGTCCGGTCCACCGCCCTCTCAGGAGGGGGGTCCAACCAAAGGCAGTCAAGTGTTTGGGAGGGAGAACAGTTTTCTCAAAAATACAAAAAGAAACAATCCCATTCTCGATCCAGTTCGGGGACCCACTACCATTCTGCCTCGTGTTCTTCCTCTTCCTGTTGGAAGAGGAAGAAATGTTACCCCTCGAGGTCACCCTCTGGTACAGCTTCCAAGAGGTCCATGGCATCTGAGTGTGAAAGGCCTTCCTCGGCTCCGTCCAGCTCCCCGATGGCCTCCTCCCACGGTCACTTGGAATCTCAACACTGGGCCCTTCTCTGTACTCCTGTGGGGTTTCCAGTGGGCAGTTTCACCACTGGGCTGCTCTTATGGAGCAGTGTGTACCACTTCTGACCCATTTGCCCCTTCCTGTGGATCTGGTGATAGGGCCCTCAGGCCTTGGTGCCTCGGACCTGTGGCTAGGGCCTTCAGGTTAGGTAGAGCATTGGGCTCTGGCAACAGAATCCCTTCCCTTGCCGGTGACCACGTTACTGATACCGGTTCCACATGCCTATCCCCCTCATTCTGTTTCCTCGCAGGGACTGGCACAGGCATCATCCCCTGCCCCTTCTGTTTCTTCTAGGCTTGGGCTGGGTGCTAGGGCAGTGCCAACTTCTTCTCAGTCAGTGCCATCTCCCTTAGTTCTGGTGCCAGGTCCAAGGCTGATTCTTGTGCCAGTTCCAGTGTTGCCTGTTTTTCCTCTTCTTAGGACTGGTCTTGGCCTTTTGGGCTCCACTCCACTTCCTCCTCCACCTCTGGGGGGGGGGGATATGGAGCAAGATGAGTCTGACCGGGCATGGAGCACTGATCCTGTGGCCGTGACTGAACAGCCTGCAGACTGCGTCGCCTCTTCTGCCCGCTAAGCAAGCCACCCTAACAGGTATGGTCTCCAGTTAGCCCCAGAACTGCCAGACAGGACGAGTATTGGTCCTTGGTTCCCTATTTTGACTCGCCATTGGCTGCCGCTCATGTGGCTCCTTTGCTGATTGGATAGCCTTTAAGCCAGCATACTCAGCATTAATCTATTGTCTTGGCTCGCCTCTGTCCACAAATATTTTTTCTTTCTTTTCTCCTCTGATCTGTCTTGAATTTTGGGAATAGTGTAAACCAAGACCTTCTGTGGAAACTGTACTGCTTTTTTTTAAATTTGAGGATTGTTTAAAATGGGACTTTCTGAGGATACTGTACTGCATTTAAATTTGAACTGAGTGGGGATAGGTACTGTTGGAACAGTTGGGATCAGTGCTCAGGATTTAGCTGAATTGTATTGAAATGAAATGTACTGCTTTTGAATTCTGCTGCTTTCCTCCTGCTTTAACCTCTTCCACTGCTCTGCCTGCCTAAACCCTTCTTACCTCTCTCTTTCCCTTTACATCATCTTGAACTTCTTTGAAACTCTGTCCCTCTGCACCCCCCACCACCATGCTCTCCGGTTAAGCTCTTGGTCTGAAGTCTGCTTTGCAGCTGTTGGCACCAGACTTAATGACCCTCTAACCAGCCATTTCTGCCTTCCCCCGCCCACCTAACTTCACGTCTAGTGCCCTGATCTGTACCTCCACGCCCTCCGATTAATTTAATTGTTCCTTTTTGTTGCGCTCTTTTTCTTATCCCCAAACTCCCTACTGTCCACTCCAGGTGCTCCACTTGCCCCTGATCGGGCATGGAGCACTGATCCCGCAGCCGCGGCTGAACAGCCTGCAGACTGCGCTGCCTCTTCTGCCCAGCAAGCATGCCACCTGAACAGGTACAGACTGCAGTTAGCCCCAGGACTGACAGATAGGACAAGGATTGTTCCTTGGCTCCCTATTTTGGCTCGCCATTGGCTGCCACTCGTGCATCTCCTTTGCTGATTGGATAGTCTTTAAAGCCAGCATGCTCAGTGTTTATCTGTTGTCTCAACTTGCCTCTGGCAGCAAATATTTTTTTTTCTTTCCTTTCTCCTCTGATCTGTCTTGAATTTTTTCCCGATTGCCTTCCCCTGCCCCTGGCACTCTTTAAATACTACTGTTTTTCCTCTCCACTGTGGTGCCTACTTCTTACTGGCTAATCCCTCTGGCTGCAAAACTTAAGGGGATATCCTCAATTTGTGATCCCACTCTCAGGCTGCAAAGGGACCTACTGTTTTTGTTTGAACTTGGTAGCCCTAAGCATCCAAAATGCACCCTATGACAGTTTGTTTTATTTGCTTGATTGGCTTGTTTCTGGTTACACTTGATCCTTGCACGAACTTTCCTAACCAAACACCCCACAAACACTGATCAACATATTGAGACCTTCATTTTCCCTGACATAATGCTAGCTTCTACACCCTACATACTATGTGGCCCACCTCCCCTGAGTATAGGCCCTACGTGTTATCTGTACACTTTTTCTTCCACTATGAACCATGGCCCCTTTTCGCCTGGGTGTTATTGTATGAGTCCTTGGGTCCTCTAACCTTCACTCTAAACCTCCTCCATTCCTCCTCTCCACTGCCACAAAAGGGGTCAAACTAGACTCTTAAAACTGCTATTAAATGCCCTTAAACAAATCCTGTTGCTGCTACTTTTATGTTCCGGCAATGCTGAGCTAAATCCAGAGCCTATCTCCTCTATCTCAGTGCCATTCGAACTGTCACAACTGAGGGGATCGAGCCTTCTCCGCTTAAACGCGTGTAGCCTGTTAAGGAAGTTTGAATCCATACAGGCATGGATCTGCCGCACTCTGCCAAACATTCTGGTGGTCACCAAAATGTGGCTTAGATCCTCCACCTCAGACTATGAAATTAATATTCCGACTACAATGTCTGTAAGCAGACAGACATTCTAGAGGGGGAGTGGTTGTGATCTATATACGCGATAAATATTCTGTCACTGTAGTTGATTCCACCACTATTCTGAAGGAATTTGAATGTCTTACCCTAAAAGTACTACTCCTACCCTCCACATTCCTTACTATCATCGGCTGTTATAGGCCACCTCCGCGGGGTTACAGTGATACAGCATCTGTCAGACATCTTGGACAAACTATACTCAGAGGTCATGATCCTGGGAGACTTTAATCTCAATTGGTTCTCCCCAAACTCTACACCTTTAAAAGAATTCTCTGGTACCTTTGGTCTCTCTCAAATTATTACTGAAGCTACCCATCCAAACACTAAAAACCCATCCCATAGTGCCATACTAGATCTAATTCTTGTAAATAAATCTCACCATATCGCTCATTCCAGGGTATTCCTCAAAGACCTAAGTGACCACTGCCCCATAGCTTGCGTGAGGGCCATCTCTAAACCAGCCTCCACCTCTAGATTTGTCATTAAAAGAAACCACCATAACTTTGACCCTTATGCCTTCCACTCTGACCTTCAAAATTTGCAATGGCAAGACTTTTACTTGGCCGCTATGGTGGCTGAGGCTTGTGAGCGATTCAGAACATAGTCCTGGTGTCATACATTACACACCCTTTGTTAAAACACCTACCAGGAAAAAATCATGCCCATGGTTTACTGCTAACCTGAAATCCATGCTGAACCATAGGGACACACTATGGAAAAGGCATGGAAAACCAAACTCCGGCTGATTGGACTGTCTTTAGAGTTGCAAGAAACCAATGCACCAAACTAATTCGAGCTGAAAAGCCAGATATTTTAAAGATGAACTAACGTCCACCTCTAATTGTCCAGCCAAATTCTGGAGGATCTTAAAAATGTAGAGGGACACCACAACTAACTCCTCCTGCAAAATCTCCAACGGTGGGGCCTTCACTACCAATAAGCAAACAGTTTTAGACTTCTCAATAACTATTTCACCACTGCTGAGTTAGCATTTGACTCCTCCCTGCTAACATGTGCAGTTTGCAGCCCTGGACTCGTCTGGTCCTAATCTGACCTCTCCTTCCCATATTGCTCCCTTTTCCTTCTGCACTATCACTATAAAACAGGTGGAGGACCTTCTTCTTGGATTCAACACTAGGAAGAACGCAGGTGCTGACCTTCTTGCCCCTTATTTCTTAAAAATAGGCTATCATGCCTTGTCTGCCCCCATTACACACCTGTTCAATGTGTCCCTCATACATGGTGCTCTCCCACCAGTCTGGAAAACCGCTCACTTTATTTCCCTCTTCAAGTCGGGTGATCTGAATCATTTAAATAACTATAGGCCCATTTCCCTCCTGCCTATCTTATCCAAACTACTTGAATAAATTGTCAATTCCCAGCTTAGGAAGCATTTAGAAACCTTCTGCCTGCTGAACCTAGTGCAGTCCAGATTCAGGCCGTGCCACAGTATGGTTTCTGCCCTTGCTAAGGTCTCCAATGACTGACTAAGGTCACTGGATAGTAAAAACTATGTTTGTGCCTTATTTCTTGATCTTAGCAAGGCCTTCGATACGGTGGACCACAACCTGCTCCTGCTTTCACTGCAAAATGTTGCATTGAACTCCCAAGCACTGAACTGGTCTGCAGCTACCTTACTAGCCGTCAACAACAGATTAAAGCAGAAGGGGACCTCTCTCCTGTGAGAACCCTCATGAGAGATGTGCCTCAAAGGTCCATCTTAGGCCCAATGTTATTTGCAGTTTACATTAATAACATCAGCAACGACATTAAATCCGCTAATATTCATTGTTTCATGGATTACACTTTTTTTTGCATTGATAGGCCCTCCCCGGAACTCGCCTGTAACAACTTACAACTGGACTTCGACCGCCTGCAGAAAAATCTCCTTCAATGGAAACTCCTCCTAAATGCCGAAAAAACAGAGGCAATGCTTATGTCACCTTCTGCCAAAACATCCAGCCACTGCCCGGCTCTTCAGATCACCACCTTACTGGAATAAAATCTGGAGTTTGTAACCAAATTAAAATATCTGGATTTCTGGCTAGACCATAAGTTGTCCTTTATTGATCACATTGAAGAACTAGTGAAAAAACTTAAGCAGAGGCTTGGTCTGTTTTTCTGCATTAGGCACCTACTTATGCAGGAAGCAAACGTTTGTTTGGTTCAGTCCACCTTTCTTCCACTCCTTGATTATGTGGATTCAGTATATGGGCAAGGACCTAGTACTGCCTAGCTAAGCTTGACACTCTCTACCACCGAGCACTAAGATTCATTACTGGTGCCCTTACTCCACCCATCATTGTTCCTATATTCAAAACTAGACTGGCCATCTCTTAAACTCAGGAGACAGAAAATGTAGCTTCCTGGACATACGAGCTACTATCAACAAGCTGCCCTGATATATCTCTGACTATCTGCCTACCTGTATTGTGAGGAATTACCCCCTTAGGAGCCTCATATATCACCTAGTTATCCCAGAGTTAGATCGGCCTTGGGTGAGGCTTCTATAAGTCATGCCTTGCCTGTTCTCTGGAACAGCATCCAAAAACATTGAAAATTGAGTTCCCTGTCAAACTGGCAACCTTTAAAACTCTGCTGGCTCACTCCATCACGAGTCTTGCAATTGCTTTCAGTCTTACCATCTTGCTCCCTCTCTTCTCCGCTGTCTTGCCACTTTTGCCTCATTCTATCCTTACTGTTGTGCCATCCCATTCCATTGTGCAGATATTGTTTATAGTGTATATATTTTGCATACTGTACAATATATATTGTACGCTGTACATTTTATGTTTGACCCTGTTTCATTTTATGTAATTTCTTGTATTTTATGAATTTTATTATATTGTTGTTACTACTTGTGAACCTACCCAGGTCCACCTTGTAAATGAGTCTTACTCAATGGTGTATCGCCTGGTAAAATAAAGATTGATGGATTATCCAGACCTCATCATTTCGGAGGAAAGGATGAAGAATCATTCCATAGTCTGGACAATAAACTGGCTGTTTCAACTATAATTCGCTCAAGAGGACCGTTCCATTTCAATCCCTTTTAAGGCATATACAGGCAACCCTTGCTCTACTGACCCTTTCCTTAGACCCATGAAGCTCATGCATCTTGAATGGCTTCATGTTCCCAATATCCTAGTGAACCTTACACCTCTTTTTCCCTATTCCAGACTCTGTCAGAGCTGTGGGAGCTATTTCTGACTCCATCCCTTCTGTTTGTAAATCCATAGATTGGAAATATGTTCCTCCTAAAGAGAGACCTGTTCTAGCTTCACAACCAGTTGCAGATGCACTGGTTATTCTTACAAAGAACTACAAAGCTGTCTTACCACAAAGTGACAGCATGTCCTATCAATAAGAATCTCACAAGATAGATACTATGGAAAGAGGGCTTTTACAGTGGCTATGCTGGGCATGCATATAGCCAGCTATCAAGGGCACTTCTCCAAGTATGGGTATGTCCTCTGGACCTCCCTTAAATGTCCTGTGTAGGATCTTCTGGAGACTGACTCCAAGCTTAAGATTTTTCAAAATCTATATCACCCACGGAATAGAATTCAATAGCCATCAGCTGAAAGCAGCTGTGGATGCATAAGATACCGCTTGCAGAGTGGCCACTGCTGGAATCTGCATTAGAAGACATTCCTGGCTCTGGACATCTGTTTTTACCTCAGATGCACAACAGCTGGTTATGAATGTTCCATTTGAAGGTACCTATCTGTTTGCCCATCAGTAGGAACAAACCCTGGAGGCTGCTCAGAAAACTAGGACTGCCATCAAGTTAGCCAGGCTGGATCCTTTTAGCCCCTCAGAGAGGCAGAAACCATCATTTCTTTCGCAACAGGCAGCCCTTTTTGAGGAAGAGGCAAAGGAGCTCCAAACAAACATGTCTCCTCAGCCACAAAACAAAACACTGTAGAAGACACAGGGCCTGAAAGCACCCAGTGCTTCCCTCTGAGAGTCTGACCCCTGTTCCATCTCAGCTGCCAGAGATGGGCCTTTTCCCAGCAGTAGGAGGAAGTCTGACTATTCTGCAGCCAGTTGAAGTCTGTCTACACAGGCAAGTGGATCCTCATAATAGTTCAGCAGAGGTACTCACTCAACTTTTCAGATATCCCCCCGGACCTTCTACCCAAGTGGCAACACACTTTGTCAGCTGCTCAGTCAGACCTTCTCACTTTGGAGATAACGGGCCTTCTCAAAAACAGGACAGTGGAAGTAGTTCCCTGGGCAGAGTGAAACACAGGTTTCTACTCCCATTACTTTCTGGTTCCAAAAAAGACAGGAAATGTGCACCCCATTTTCGATCTCAGAAAGCTGAACAAGTTCTTGTATCACGAGAAGTTCAAGATAGTCTCCGTGGTGACACTTCTACCACTTTTCAAGCAACACGACTGGCTGTCGTCCCTGGACATGCAAGATGCCTACTTGCATTTGCCAGTGCAGCCAAACCATTACAAGTTCCTTCACTTTGTGGCCTTGGGGCAACACTACCAATTCAGAGTCCTGCCCTTTGGGCTCTCCTCAGTGCCTCAAGTCTTTACAAGTGCTTTGTAGTACTCAACGCACCTTCAAAAGCTCAGCATTTAAGTCTTTCCCTAACTGGACGACTGGCTCTTAGCAAGTCCATCAAGACAGGATACAAAGAGAGTGATAGCCGCAGCATCTCTGTTCCATACTTCCATGGAGGTTCTGTGAACCTAGAAAAGTCACAACTTCAACCCTCGTAGCAGCTCCACTTCAGGGGCACTCTTAAACACCACAAAGGAGTGCCTTTCTCCTGGAGGGCAGGAGAAGGAACAACATCCTTCAGATGGCATGTTTCATCATGGGAAAACAACCCTGTCCAGGCTCGCTCTATGCAATGGATGTTAGGCCTCATGGCCTCGTCTGTCTTCACAGTACCTCTAGCTCAACTGCACATAGGGATCACTCAGGGGATGCTAGGAACACATGGTCCCCAACAACACATCCTCAGTCTTACCCCATCAAAGTGATGGAGCCACTGCATTGGTCACTTGCATGGTGGACACAGGAAGACAAGGTGCTTCAAGGTCTCCCCTTTGTTCTACCAGAATCTCAGATAACAATCACTACAGATGCATCTCTCCTCAGCTGGGAGCCCACTGCCAGGACCATTGCACTCAGGGACTTTGCACCCAAGCAGGGTTGCACTTCCACATCAATGTTCTGGAGATGAGGGAAGTCCTGTATGCCCGTCGAGTCCTAGAAGATATTATCAGTCACAAGGTAATCCTTCTTCAGATGGACAACAAAGCAGTGATGTATTACATCAACAAGCAAGGGGGGAGCACACTCTTACCCTCTCTACAGAGAAGCCATGCTGGTGTGGGAGTGGTGCCTAGACCACAATGCCCTGATTCAAGCAGTTTACCTGCCAGGGACACAAAACAATCTGGCAGACTACCTCTGCAGGACAGAAGCAGATCCTCACGAGAGGTCGTTGGCTCCAAACATCTTACAGTCACTCTTCGAGGAGTGGGATATTCCAGAGCTGGACCTTTTTTGTTTCCCTACTCAGTGCAAAACAGCACCAGTCCTGCTCCAAAAATCCAGAACCTGATGTTTTGTTGGGATGCATTTAGGCTGCAGTGGACAAATTGCTTTCTGTATGCATTTCCTCCACTTCCATTAATTTAGAAGGTATTGCTCAGACTGGAGGTGCATGGGGGCAACACGATTCTCATTGCACCATATTGGCCTCGACAGGTTTGGTTTCCCTTGATCAACAAGTTATCAGTGCTTCCTCCGCAGCAGCTACCACTATGGATGGACCTTCTGATGCAGGGATCCTTGGTCCATCCTAACCTGTGGAGCTCCCTTCATCTCCACACCTGGCTTCTGAGGAGATAGAAGTGGGCAGGTATAATGTGTCTCAGAGAATCTCAGAGATCCTCCTGGCTGTACATAAGCCTTTCACTAGAAAGACTTACACAGCCAAATGGAAACGTTTCTCAGAATGGTGTGCTAAGATCCGGTGTCCCCCTTGACAAAGTGTTGGAGTACTTGCTAGACCTTTCAGATGCAGTACTTCAGTACTCTTCTGTAAAGGTACTTCTCTGTGCAGTTTCTGCCTATCATGAGCCAGCCCAGAACATGACCCTGACTCAACTGCCTCTGTTCAAGAGATTCCTCAAGGGCATTCTTCATACAAGGCCTCTGGTCAAGAAGTCAGTTGCCCCCCCCTTGGGATAGTATCCTCATGCTAGACATACTTACTTGTAAACCCTTTGAGCATCTAGCCATGTGTGATCTAAAATTTCTGACCTGGAAAACCACCTTTCTGGTGGCCATCACTTCCGCTCATAGGGTCTCTGAGACGCATGCTTTAGTCACAGACCCTCCGAATACCATCTCCACTGAATACCACCTCAACCAGCTCTTGGTACTGCCTATCACCCTCTCCACCTACTCTGCTCCGCTGACAAGGGATTGCTAGAGATTCCCAGGGTTTGTCTTCAGTCATCTGGGGCCAGAGCTTTTTCTTTTATGGCCCCAACCTGTGGAATTCTCTACCTCGTCAGATTAGAGAGTGCCTGTCCATGGAATCATTTAAGGTGTCTCTGAAGAGTTATCTATTTGAATTAGCATTTGAATAGGTTTATTGCTGCTTTTTATTGTTTTTATGTTATTATTTATTATGTAAGATGTTGTTTCGTACTTGCGCTTTGATATGCTAAAAGTGCACTATAAATAAATTTTGATTTGATTTACTTCTTTCTCTAACTTCCAGAATAAAGGGGAGTGCACCCTTCACCCCCTGGATGTTAAAAAAATCCTTCAGTTCTACATTGATAGAACAGAGGACATCCATAAATCCAAGCAGTCTTCCTGTCCTTCAGTTCTGCCTGGCTCAGTCAGCCAGTCTCCATTAAGTATATTTCTGCTTGGACAGTGGCATGCCTTCACTACTGCTACTCTATGACACAGGTCAATTTGGAAGTCTAGGTGTGCACCCACTCTACCAGAGCTGTTGCTGCATCTTTGGCAGAGATCTGCTCTGTTCCCATTGATGACATTTGCAAAGCAGTTACTTGGAGCTCAGTGCATACTTTTGTTAAACACTGTGCTCTGTATGTTCATGCCAGACAGCATGCTTCCTTTGGCAGGACAATCCTTAATGGACTTCTGTCCTGAGTGAGCTCCATCTCCTACCACCCTGCTTGGGGGATTTGGTTTTGACTTGGTACTCTAACCCAGCAGTATGAATAAATGGTGAAGACTTAAGTCCAGGAAGATACGAAAATTATGTACTCCCCGTAATTCTTGATCTTCTTGGACAAGTCTTCACCATTTATTCTTATGCCCACCCACTATCCCCTGAGCTCACTCAGTCTGTTCCTGGTCTTCACTTCTTTGTTTCTGTTTGGGTTGTGAAGACATTGTTCTTAGCTGACCCTTCTTACACAGGTCACAAAGGCTGTCTTATGCCCTTGTTAGGTTACGTATTGCCTTAAGTATATGCTGTACCTTCTTGGTACAAAAGGTACTGAGGTGGTTGGTGGATCAGGGCTGAAATAACCTGCACGGTGCAAGCCAGCCTCATCGTGCATGCGCAGTCCTGTCTCAGCACTGGCCCTTCTGAAGATTTTTGGCTCCTGCAGGGTTCCTGTACCTCCAGGTTGAACCTAGTAGCATGAATAAATGGTGAAAACTTGCCCAAGAAGATCAAGAATTACAGTGAGTACGTAATTTCCATTTTTTGGCATTCCTCAGTACCTTTCTTGGAGTTGGAGGAGATGGGTGAGTGAGCAGTAGAAACAGAGAGCAAGCAGAGTATTTGAACTTGGCATGAGCAGCAAAGACCGGAGAGCAAGCAGAGGACTTGATCTCAGAGAATTATCAGTGACTTTCGAAGCATGGAGAGATTAGCAATCACCACATCAAGAGAGTCTTTAGTACCTGCCTACTGCTGCTGATCTCCCAAGGAGAAAAATCATGGGCCAAGATGGAAATATCAACAGTCTCTCTATCACTCTTGGGGTCTTCTGGCCCTGAAGGTTGTAGTCCTTTGCCTGGGCTGATGACTGCCTCGGCTTCCTTCACCCATGCCAACACTGGCTAAATGCTAACATGTCTGCAGATTGTAAGGACTTTCATGCAGCATTATGTAAACTACTTTCCCAGTTTCTGTTTGAGAATGTGGGTTGATTGGGGTAGTTGCAGCCAGGTTGGGGAGGAGACTCTGGACAATGGACTGTTACTCTGGTTCCACCACCCTCCCAACCATCATTTTCTACTGGATCACCTCTGCTACTGTCCATAACTAAAGGATGACTGAAACACCCACACTGAATGTTCCTTTCACCCTTCTATCTCCTCTCTTGGTTTTGTGGTGACTACCCCACTTGAACAGAAACTGCTGATCTCTTCAAAGCCTCAGGCCTTAATAGATCTTGCTTGTTTTATTTCTACAGTGACAGCCTGGGCTATATATGGGGCTTGTTTAATTATGCAGAAGTGCGGGGCATGTCAAATTATACAGAAATGTGCCCTTGTAGTTTTGCTCACCCCTCCCTACTTTCATTTGCATTCCTGTCTGATTTTTACTGTACTTTTAACTATATCTGCCAAGCTGATTTTGTGGACCCATGAACATCATAAGACTGTGACAGAACTGGACTCCTTGTTCTAAATCCTGCATATCCTTGAACTTTGAGACTGCTCAGGTTACTTAAAAGGGAATTGGATCAAGCTCTGATCACTTACAACAGACTGTTAGAGAGATGGGAAGGGTCATCGGGGACCGACACTGCAGCAATTGTTATAATTGTTATATGGTGTGTGTGTCTTCCTTGGATCTGGTCTTCTCTTCAAGGCCAACAGGACCTGTAGGAAGTGGCTTTCTTTTTATGTTGCTCCCCCCCACCGGCTGAAACTGGCAATGCTGGGTGGCCACTGAGGTGGAAATGGATGGATGGTCCAACCCTTCCTCCACTTTAGATATCTTGCCTCTCCCAAGGGGTAACAGTTTGACCTAGGGTATACAAAGGGTGGCTGATTGTTCCTTTTGTGGGGGGCTCAGCACAGAATGGAGGCCATGGGGTGCATCTGGCCTTTCCAGTATTGTCTGCTTCACACGAGCACTGTACCTTTACTCACAGCCACTACATAGAGTAACCCTGCCATGCACAGCAACACAACACAGGGAGTGGGTGTGACACCCCAGAGTCACTGTCCTGGTGGGCACTAGCCTCCTATGCCAAGGTCCCTCTTTCTTGCCACTCTTTTTGGGTTCAGCCTCAGTTGGTGTTTCATGGTCTGAAAAATACCAGGCGACCTGAGATGGAAACCTTATCATCTTACGGGCAGTGCACTAGTGAGTGACTACATGCCCCCTCCTCACTGTGTTATCTCACTTGTTAAATCTGCCTCCCTGTTTAGAAGGGTCAGGTATTTTGTTACAAGGTTGACAAGTTTATGGTCATTTTACATTTCTGACATTTTATTTGCAATAGCTTTGGGGTTCTGGGGGTAGGGTTTATTGGAAACTGTTATTCTTTTGTCATGCCTTTAAGGTGGAACTGTAAGGCGCTGGGTCTGATTTTGGACCCAGCCTATATCTGCTTCTCCTCCAACTGGTGCTTTTTGCATTGCAGTGGTGCTGGCCCAAATTCTGAGGGATAAAACACTCCTTTTTTTTTTGCAATTTTCCTGAGAAATCAGTGATTGGGAGATGATATAAACAAAAGCTGCACTGTGAATTGGCCTGCCAGTACAGCGGTAGTGCTACCACTTGTGGTACCAATGACCCAGGGTCAGGAATGACCTCAGGTGTCAGAGGGTCAGCTGGGCAGAGGAAGATCGAGTGTCCCAAGGATAGCTTTCCCACTCCTGGAGGGAGGGGTGGTGATGAGCTCGGTGCTGGACTGGCCCTTGGTGGAAGCCTGGGAAAGACAGCACAAGCTCTAAGAGGTGGGGGACATGGCAGACATCAGCGCACATGCCATGATGTCAGTATACACCATACCCCAGGGAGAAACCACGCAAAGGTCCCAGCCATGTTGGATGACTGCCGGCCTCCACAGGCCCTGTACCCGATGACTCAGGCACCCCCGGACTCTGGACTGCAGTAGAGTCCTGGCAGATCGAGGGGATCTCCACCACCCCAGCCATAGAAGGGTAATGTGGGGGACTCTGGGTGAGAGGTAAGTCCTGGGTGAAGTGGAAGTGATGGGGCTGGGATGACAGGCATGAATGAGGGCTGGCTGGAACAGAGATGAAAAAGAGTAAATAAAAAAAAAGCTGCACTGTGTCTGAATATTGCTTTTTTTTTTTAAGTTTCCTGAGAGGTGCCTGTATCTCTTTAATTATAATTTGAATTGTGTTTAAATATTATATTTTGAAAAGTTGTTCTGCATACTGGAAAATCATTTTACATTTGTGGCCTGGAGTTACCCTTAATTGCCCCTAAGCTCAAGGTGTACATGTTGAGATCCCTCTCATAGGGCTTTTGGTGCAATCCTTGCACCATTTTAGTCACCCTCCTCTGGACTGGTTCTGCTCTGTCTATGTCCTTTCTTAGGTATGGCCTCCAGAACTGGACACAGTACTGTAAGTGGTGTCTCACCAGTGAGTGATACTGTAGCACAACCACCTCCTTCTGCTGGAGATACCACTCCCAGTGCATCCCAGCATCGCATTGGCCCTACCCACTGCTTTGTCATCATCACAAACAAGACTTTTTTTTTTTACCTGCTTTATACAGGTTATTCCATATCAATGTAATCTATTTAGTTATTAATGACAGGCTTTTTAAGCTGCCAGTAATTATTTGTCTTTTAGGACAGGGGCCTGGCTGCTCTGCCATGTATAATGGATTTACTTTTTCACATCTGGTTATTTATTCGGGTCTTGCCTATAATAGTTTTCTGTCTGTATGGTGCCTTGTATGTCGCTGCTTGTGGTTTGGTAAAAGTTAATATATATATATATATATATGAAACAAAAAAAAGACTGCTTTAAATGTTGTTTGTCTTGCTTTACTTTTATGCCTTTGATTATGTCGTATTGTTGCCAAATATGTGCCATGTAATTTTATTAGTAAAAGAAAATTAGTTTTGGAACTGTATACATGCACAGGTCACTTTATTTATGTGCTGTAGAACTTTATCACTGCACTGAAGTAGGCCTAATGGTGCTGCAGAACTTCAGAGTCCCTGACACAGAAGTTAAGTATACTGTGCCTCAGAGAACAGAAGGTTTTGGACATTGCTATATGCAGTTTAGGAAGGACAGGTGGGAAGAAAAGGAGGGGGTGTGGTGCTTTATATAAGAGAAGGCATAAAAGCGACAAGAGATACAGGGAATTGTGGGGTGGAGCAGAGGTACTATGGGTCACCCTGGAGATGGGAAATTCAATTCAATGTTATTTATTTAGCAGACAAGTACACTAGAACGGAAAGTCTATTTACAGGCATGACCCAGGTGTTTTCAATAAAACACTGCTTATGCTCTAATGCCTCATATTAGTTGCAAAACATACAAATAATCATACAATTAATTTTAACTTGAAAAATATAAAGTAGGTTCATTTAGCATATACAGTAATCATCCCAGCACAAAAACATTTTGTATAAAAGATGTGAGTAACATGTTACTAGCAAATATATCTAAAAAATCTGAAGGAGTGGCTAATCTAATCTCATAAAGAAAAAACTTATACCAATTTCTTGTAAAGTGAACATCATTGCACATATTGTTAGTGACAGTTTACATACAGATGTAAATAACAGGTGGCACAACAACTTTTGTCTAACAATTTGTAGGAATGGAGCTAATCTGATCTCTTTTGGGAACTCATTCCATCTTGGAAGTGGAGCCAGACCTCCAGAACAGGTGGTGGATTTACATGAGGTACTGCTGGAATCCATTGATGAGATGGCAGACAAAGGGGAGGTGCTGTTGATTGGGACTTCAATCCATCAGATGTAGATTGGAACCTTCCTAGCTGCAGCTTAGTCTAGAAGCAGGGATATCTTGGACTTTCTGCAGGGGGGCGTTCCTCAGGCAGCTATTCAGGGAGCTCACTTATGATGGGACAGTACTGGAATTGGTGCTCTTAGACAGGGACAGTGTTGCACACATCAAGGTCGGGGGGTCACCTGGGACCAGTGATCACCATACAGTGTGGTTCAACATAAGGACAGCTGCAGAATTGAACTGCACAAGGGCAACAGTTGTAAACTTTAGGGGCAGATTTTCAAAAGGTGGATGAATGCCTCAGGGATGACCTGGCATGGGGGATGATCTGGGTGGGGTGGAAGAACAGTGGGCAATGCTAAAGGAGAGCATAGTGAAGGCAACAAACCTCTGTGCCAAGCAGGATTATTTGTGACTGAATGCCATGGCTGGAACGAGCCACTGAATGCACTTGTGCTAGAGGGACTAGTAATGTTGGCTGTGGTTGTGATGCAGTGGTGGCTGCAGGCGGAGAAAGTGCTAAGTTCAGACTTCAGCCAGTTGGGTATGCTTTTCAAAGTTATTTACTGAGCTTAGAGGAGCTCTTCTTTTTCTCTCTTTCTCTCCCCAACTCCGGATACTTACAGTGTGGTGTAGCAAGGAGCATGGAAGTTCCACTCTCAAGCTGGGGCTTGGACCTGGAGCTGCGAGTCTGAGTGTATGTTGGCATACTGCTCTCTGGAGTTATGCCTTGTATTCAGTGAGCAACAGTTGGTGTGCAGTAGTACACTAGTAATTTTTTAATGAACTATGCCAAATGTTCTTGATTGCTGTGCCCTGGAAAAACAGGTTACTCACCTGTAACAGTAGTACTAGGAGTGGTATATGTTGTTCATCCACACTTGTTGGCATGTCCCTTTCCCTTTAAATCTTATCAGGTCTAAAAGATGGCTCTTCCCACACTCCCAGGTGGTGTATGCCTCGACTCCACCCCTTGATGCCAGATCTTGCCCACTGAAAGCAGAGGGTTGTGCATCAAAGCCAGGGAGGTCGGGTAGGTTCGTGTGGATGAACAGCATATACCACTACTAGAACTACTGTTACAGGTGAGTAACCTGTTTTGCTAGGATTGTGGATATGTTGTTCTATCCACACTTGTTGGCAGACTCCTAGCAGTTCTCTGGGAGGAGGGAGGCAAGGTTCACACCCCCTACTTAGGGAACAGAGATTGGAGAACTGAAGCCCCAAAACCAGCATTCTGGCGTGACTCTAGGTCGATGTGGTAGTGGGCAATGATGGTACTTGCTGCCGTCCAGGTAGCAGCCCTGCAGATATCCTGGATAGGGACATCCCTAGAAGCAGCCACCGATGCAGCAGTATGGTGGGTGGAATGAGCTGTTATCCCTACATGAGGCTCCTTGCCCACCAACTGGTAGCAGAGATCAATGCAGGATTATCCATCTGCCAATCATTCGCTTTGCTGCAGGTCTGCCAGGTGCGACTTCAGCACAGGTGACAAACAGCTGGCGAACCTCTCCCCGAACTTCAGTCGTTCGCTCCTTATAATAAGAGAGCACTCATCTCAGTTCCAAAGTATGGAGCCTGTACTCGACCTCCAAGGTGTAGTTAGGGTAGTACACTGGCAGAGTCAACACCTGATTAAGGTGAAACTCTTACACCACCTTTGGAAGGCACTTCGGGCTGGGGCGCAGGACAACCTTGTCCCTGTGGAAGACCTGGTAGGAAGACTCTGCAGAGAGTGCCTGTAGCTCCCCAGTCCTTCTGGCTGACATGGTAGCCACCAGAAAGCAGTCTTCTACAATAGGTGTGACATCTCACACCTGTGCATTGATTCAAATGGCTTGCCCATGAGCTTTGCCAGTACCAGCAATAGATCCCATGGTGGTGATGGTTCACACACCAAAGGGAAAATGTGGTTGAGGCCTTTAAAGAAGAACCAGACCACCTTCTCCTGTGCCACCGTCTGCTGACAGTCCAGCGCCCGGTAAGCAGAGATGACTGCCAGGTGCACCTTAAGGGTAGTAGACTGAAGACCTCCTTTGGAGGAAGACCAAAGGTAGTCAAGGATGTTAGCCACCTGACAGGACAAGGGATCCAGGCCCTTGCCCTGACACCAAATGGAGAATCTCTTCCACTAGAAGGCATAGCACTTCCTGGTCGACTCCTTCCTAGATGCCTCAACTACACTGAGTACATCTTTGGAGAGACCCAAAGCCTGGACCTCTAGCCACTCATGAACTAGGCTGTCAGGTGCAGGGATTGAAGGTCCAGGTAGAGTACCTTCCCTTGGTTGATGGAGAGCAGGTCCAGGCATTCTGGAAGATGCCTCGGGAGCCTGATGCTGAGGCTGAGGAGATCTGGATACCAGAACTGGTGAGGCCAGTCTGGGGCTACCAGGATCACCTGTGCCTTGTCCCTCCTAACCTTGAGGAGCACCTTGTAGACCAAAGGAAGTGGAGGGAAGGCATAGAAGAAGCCTGGGGTCCATGGCCTCGAAAATGCATCCCCCTGCAGTGAGCCCTGCTGAGGGGCAGGCATGGAACAACCTCAGCTTTGTGTTCTCCCTGGAGGTGAACAGGTTCACCTGAGGGTGCCCACTGGGAGATCAGGCTGCAACTACCTCTGGATGGAGAGACCACTTGCGGGACACCTTTCCCACATGGCTCGGCATCCACCAACTGATTCAAGGCTCCTGCCACGTGGATGGCTTGGAGATCTGCCTCCAGTCAGCTCATGAGGGTCCAGATGTGGAGAGCTTCACTGCACAGAGGCCAGGAGTGCCTGCCACCCTGTTTGTTGAGGTAATACATGGTCATGGTGTTGTCTGTCTGGACTTGAGCCACTTGACCCAGAAGGACCGGAGTGAATGCAGTCAGTGCAAGCCAAATTGCTCGGAGCTCCAGCAGGTTGATATGACATTGGGATTTCTGGGTTTCAGAGCCCATGGACTCTGTGATTCCCATTTGGCACTCAGCCCATGAGAGGGCATCAGTCATTAGGACAGCTGTTGGCTCGAGGTGGACAAACGAGATCCCTCCCTGCAAATGTTTCTGGATGGTCCATCATTGGAGGGTGTCTTCTGGGTCACAGTCACTAGTAGGTCAAGATGACCATATCGCTGAGACCTCTGTCTGGCCAGCTCCCATTGAAGGGGGCGCATATGCCAATGGGCCCATCGGACCACAGAGGTGCAGGCTGCTATGTAACCCAGAATTCGCAGGAAGTCCCGGTCAGGGTGCAATTGCCCAACCAGAAATGCTCTGGCAAAGGAGGAGAGAACCTTTTCCCTGTCTGCTGGGAGCCTGGCTCTGGCTCGGCAGAAGATGAGCTCTGCCCCGATGAAGCAAATCGCCTGCGATGGTACGAGTTCTGACTTGGCCTCATTGACCAGAAGGCCAAAGCTGAAGCAGGTTTGGAGGGCCATATCACTGGACCACTCCATCTCCAGTCTGAAGGGATCCGCTATTAGCCTGACCCCTCTGACCCCTTTACGCCGAAGATGGGCCGCCACCACTGCTATGCATTTAGTGAAGACCCTGGGAGCTGATGACAGGCCAAACAGCATGGCTTGGAACTCTTAGAGGGTTCCCTCCACCCTGAAGTAGAAGAACCTTCAGTGGGATTGACGGATCAGGACAAGGAAGAGCGTGTCCTGCAAGTCCAGAAAGTAGAACCACATGTTCTGATTGAGGGATGGTATGATGTAGGACAGAGTTATCATCTGAAAGTGCGAGACCTAAGAAACTGATTCAGGTTGTGCAGATCTAGAATGGGGCACCAGCCCCCCATCCATTTCAGCACCAGGAAGTACCTGGAAATGAATCCTGGGTTGACAGGGGGATCCGCGACTCTAATCACTACCTCCTTGCGGAGGAGTTGGGCAATGTCATCTCTGAGAGCTGACAGAATATGGGCAGATACCTTTTCCTCCCATCGGGCGAGGGTTCAGCTTGGAGGATAATGCTCGAATTCCAGAAGCAGACCCTGGCCAACCACTTCCAAGACCCACCTGTCCATTGTGACAGCGGACAAGGTGGAAAGGAAGTGGTGGAGCCGACCCCCCACAGGAGGACCCAGAGTGGTTGTGATGGGCATGGGTATGGCTGCCCATCCCGTCACTGTGCAGGCTTGGAGGATGAAGGGCCGGCAGAGGGGCCACCAGGACCTTTCCCTCTGGGCTTATGGTTCACCAACTTGGGCTGAGGGAGCCAAGATTGAGCCTGCTGCTGCTGCCGCTGCCCAGTTTGATACTGGGGCTACTTGGCCGCAGGGGCAGAAGGCCAAAAGGGCTGCTTCTTCTGCTGTTTCTTAAAACCCTGGGGTTCTTTCTGGGCAGAAGTAATGGAGTCCAAGGTGACATTGGACTTCTCGATACACTGGAGGTGACCATCAACTCCTAGACTGAATAAGTAGGTGCACAGGAAGGGAACGTCCACCAGTTTGTGCTGGGTGTCTGCCATAAAGGTCAAGACCCTCAGCCAGGCTCTGTGGCGTATGGCGAATGCAGCTGCCACTGAGCGGGCACAAGATTCCCCGATGTCCAGGGCAGTCTGGAGTTGCTGTTTAGCAACAGCCAGACCCTGGTCATGGACCTGCTTGACTGTGGTCTAAAGGTCCACAGGGAGATGAGGAAGCACCTCATCCAGAGAGCCCAAGAGGGCAAGGGAGGTGTGCCATAATGACAGCTGAGCTTGCCTGTCGGAGACCAAGTGATGAGGCAGCATAGACGTTTCTGGCTGAATGGTCCAATTTCTTGGACTCTTTGTCCGGAGGTCTGTCCATATCTCCTGAGTTGCCCAAGCAGCAGAACACAGACTCAGTCACCAATCTCTCAGCTGAGGGATGCTTTGTAAACCCGAGGGGGAGCCATGGAACTGCATACTGCGGGCCATACAAGTGGAAGGCACAGAGCAGGAGGCTGGGTGCTGCCAAAACTCCAAGGTCAGGCTAACAATGGCCTCAGCCACTGGAAAGGCACTGGATGAAGAATCCCCTTTCCTGAGGATATCAAATCAGGGGGTATTCAGCCTGTTTCTCGACAGGCTACAAAGGCATCCTGTTGATTTGGAGATGAGCTGGAGGATGCCCAGGAGGGATGTGGGACCTTCCTCCATTGACAGACTCATGGAATCGTCACACAGACACAAATTCAGGTCCAAATCCTCAGACCCTGCATCTGGGTAAAATGGCCGACCACCAAAGTCACTCTCGACCCACCGCAGTGAGGAGTAAGGGTGACTGGCAGCCTATCCGGGAAACCCTAAATTGGCTGAGACTCCTTGGTAGGAGCCCCTGATGTAGGCTGCTTAGGTCATGGCTCCACCAAGATAGGTGGAGAGGTCAGCTTCAGCTGAGCCGGGAAGGTCTTCACCAGCTCCCCGGGCAGAGGGACAGTGTTGACCGGCTCCGGAAGAGTCGACATCAGCCTGGAGGCAACAGCCAAGTGATGTCTGGAGTTGAAGTTGGGTTCGACTTTGGACTGGTAATCATGAGTTGTTGCCACATGAGGTCCTTGTAGCGACAGCGCAATGTATGCCAAAGCCTCTCCTCCCCGGAGGAGGACGAGGATGAATGTCAGTGTCACCGCTTCTTGGAGCACCATTTGTGAGACTTCCTTGGCCTGTCGATCCGGCGGTCTGAGATCTCAAAGATGGCCATCAGGGGAACTGACGGGGCTTCTCAGAAGGGGCTGGGGAGAACCGCAGCTCCTCCAGATCAGGGACTGAGACCATGGGTGGAGCACCAGCTGGCAGGGGCTCCTCCTCAGTCAGTAGGACCAGAGTCATAAATGATGAATTGTCGGCCTCATCAGTCAGCAACGAGTTGACAGGGTCGATTATTATTTCAACCTGGTCATCGTCCCACTTCTGAGCCATCTGGCCAGATGGGGGTACTGTGAATCCAGCTGCTGAGGTCACAATTTCGACCAAAGTCAAGATAGGAGATTCCTGGGACCAAGATCTCTCTCTGTCCCAAGAGCATAGATGTTGTGAAGACTCTTCTCTCAACTTTGTCCTTCTTGTAGGACCGGAGGTGTGCGAACTGGACAGGCCCTTTCCTTTCATAGGGAAAGACTGACACATCTCCTTGAAGGATCCAGAGAAGGAAGTGCCCAGTTTGAGCGGAACAAAAACCGATACTGAAGAGGACTGCTCAGCAGCACGAGCCGCCTCCTCCTTGAAGACTTTCATCTGCTGCAGTTGATCAGCAGATCCCACAGCTGCAGAGACCATAAGATGGGCATTTTTAGATTTGACCAGCAGGTACTGTTTTTCCGGTCGTCTGAAATGCAAATGTGTGAGTCGATCATCCAAAACTGCCAGATGAAAAGTGCAACATGAATCACAAGCCTGGAGATCATGTGCATGGCCCAGGCAGTAGACGCACGTGTAATGTGGGTCAGTACAGGACATTTTCTGCCCGCAAGGTCACAGATGGAACCCGAGTGAGGACTTGTCCTCCATCGCGGTCGCAATCACAAATTCATGTGGAGAAACTCTTATGAGTTTTATTTTCGGTAAGCTAGTCGAAGGAGATCGGGGGTACTGCAGGTATACCTGCCAGCATAGAAGAGTGGAGCACAGCAGACGCCAGCAGGGCAGCCATGCACAGGTGTCATTGCATGCTGCACTCCAAAGAGGAGTAGAAACTAAGAAAATCCCCGTGCTCTGGGATAGCGACGGCACCTCCACCCCACCCAGCCACACTCAAGCACCAGGCTTTGCCCCTCTCAAGACCCGAACATACAGCTGGGCCATTAAATTTAAAGATAGAGCACCCTGGGTGGATAGGACAGCCCCACCTCAGGGGGTGCAGAGCCAGGGAATCTGACAGGCTGATTCGGAGGAGAGAAGAGAGCTTCAGATGGGAGGCAGAGCTCACAGTGGTGGTAGGATGCTGGAGAGAGTTCCCCAATGGATTGTGCAGAGAAAGATTGCACAAAAAAAAAAAGAAATTGTTATGGTTTAGTCAGGGGTTACTAGCTATGTGCATTGGACCTTTTTAAGCGGTAAATTGGCCCATGTAACCCAGCAGTGTTCACAAAAAAATGTGTGACTTTCTCTGCCACAGGGTAAATAAAAAGAAATAAATGAATAGATTGGCACAATTAACAAAACCATGAATGCAGCAATCTAAATTTGTTATATTTTATTCTTCCTTGCCCCGGATGCATCTGGAAATGAGCTGCTACTCAGATTTGTATGTCTTTCCTAGTGAAATTTTTAAATAAATAAAGTACTAGAAGTACTGTTTTTATAGTGCTGCTATTGTTCTTATCCTTTGCCCACCCTCCTGACTCACTGGAATTCTGTGTCCTGTATTTAGCCCCTACTGAATTTATCCCAGTCCCGTTTCTCTTAGGCAAGCCCCAGGAGGGATCCTTGGATGACTGGTGGCCTTGACTCCTCATGCGGCCAGTATTACTCTTGACCTTCTCCGTCCGCTCCCCAAGAGCTAGCTAAGGTACGAACTCAACTCTGGGACCTCCGTGGCTTGAAATCTGCTGATTTCATTGGTTTGTGCAGGACAGAGCCTGCTCCTGTTGGCGGCTCCTGGACTAGGACCTGGATTTAAATTTGACGTTTTTTAATTTTTGCTGCTTTACTAGCCAAGCTCGTTCAGTATTGCTTCTCCCCAACTGACTTTTTCATCCCACCTGTCCTCCCCAACCTGGGCCTCTAACCCGGACCCCTGTTAAATGCTCTTCCTCTAGCCCCGCCTAGTCCTTGGTGAATATCCCTTCTAGTTCTCCTTAAAGGAACATTCCTCGCTGCAGTCTACCATTAGCATATTGTGGTTTGCCTAGGGCTCGCTCTATCTGCAAGGTCCCAAGGTCAGCTCAGTTGCTGTGCAATTGTACAGTAGTTTACCAGTCCTGTAGGGACTGTGATGACAGGAATAGGTTGCAACCCTCTTTCTCCTAACCTCTTGCCCTAGTGCCAGCATCCCATCCCCAACAATGTATCTAATATTTATAGTTTTCTGGTCACTTTCTGCATTGCCGATACTTGAGCCAAAAGTGCAGAATGACTGCTCTAACACACCTGCTTCCACCCCATTCTCCTCTCCCTCCCCCCACCCGAGGTGGGATATGCCCACCA
Source organism: Neoceratodus forsteri (assembly GCA_016271365.2). NCBI lineage: Eukaryota > Metazoa > Chordata > Ceratodontiformes > Ceratodontidae > Neoceratodus > Neoceratodus forsteri. The sequence continues at coordinate 809,961,737 of CM028129.1, read as the reverse complement.
TTATACTGTCACTCGCCATGGTTTCCAGTGTTCCACGCACTTTCAAGGCCATATCACTACTTGTTGCCACCTTGTCCAGCTCTATTGCCCCCCACAGAATATGGACAAAAAGAATATGACACAATTATGTTCTCAATAACAAACACCGCACCATCACCACCAGATATTGATTATTGCAAGTGCTCCTTTTGCTACTTATTTGTTTCGGTAAAATAGAACTCAACCCAGGCCCATCCACGTTGCTCATAATGCCTGCAGAATTTGCTACAACGAAAGGCATTAAATTGATGCTCTTTAATATTTGTAGCTTACAAAAGAAATTCACTGAACTACAAGCATGGGTTTCCTATTTCACTCCAGACATACTGATCTTGACAAAGACTTGGCTAAAAAGCTCAACCGCAGACCAAGCATTATCCTTGCCATCTTATTCCCTATTTCGGGTAGATACATCATCCAGGGGTGGGGGGGGGCAATTTATGTTAGCAAGAAATTCACCACCTCTGTCCTTGAATCAATCTCCTGGCCTAAACAATTTGAGTGTCTGGCGGTTAAACTAACCATTTTGCAGTCCAAATCAGTAAATATAATCGGCTGCTACTGACCGCTTTCTTCAAATCTTGATATTTTGTCACACCTTCGTCACTTTCTTGATGCAAATACAAATGAAAGTTTTATTTTAGGATAAACTTAGACTGGTCCAGCCTATAAATCAGCCCCACTTAAGGTGGCTTGTGAAGATTTGGGTCTTCGCAAATAACCTCAAGAGTCACCAGGCTCAGCCACACAAACCAGGTGGTTGGTTCACTTATAGACACATACTGACCAATAGAACACACAAAATATCCCAAAGCTATCTGGCACAATACCCTTAGTGACCATAATATAGTGATCTGTGTCAGACACTTAACCAAACAGACTTCCACCAGCAAAATAATTGCCAAAGATCATACAGAAAGTTCAACCCTGATAATTTCATGACCGACTTAAGAAACATCAACTGGCAACAATTTTACTTTGTGCCCTCAATCAATGAGGCCCTATTCATTTCAATTCTACCCACACTGGCATCATAAATTTTCATGCACCTGTCATATACTGTAGAGTGAAAAAAAGCATCCTGACCTTGGTTCAATGCAGAAATCACATCTATGCTGACCAAAAGAGATAAATTATGGATCACTGCCAGGCGCTAAAGTCCCTGCAGACTGGTCAGCCTTCGGTTATACTAAATGTTGTGGTATGATCTTAGATCCTGTATGTTCCTCTTGATTTTGTGGTGCTTTTCCTTCATTTAATAATAAAATCTTTAGCAACTAACATTGCAGAGGAGCTGGAAGGGAAGTTCTGCCTCTTTGCTGATGACACCAAAATCTGCAATAGGGTAGACTCTCTGGGGTGATAGAAAGATTGAGCAGAGACCTGAGAAGACTCTTGGAGTGGCCAACGGTATTGCAGCTAGGTTTCAGTGTGAAAAAGTTAAAAATCATGCACTGAAAGCACATAAACCCAGGGGTGTAGTTTAAAATGGGTGGAGAGGTAGTGATGACCACCAAACAGGAAAGAGACCTGGGGCTAATCATATCTGATGACATGAAGGTGGCCAGCCAGTGTGACAGGGTAGTTGGGAGAGCTAGTGGGATGCTGGGGTGGCATAGGGAAGGATATCATCAGCAGAAAGAGGGAGATGGTGGTGCCTCTGTATGGATTGCTGGTGAGACCCCATCTAGAGTACTATGTCCAGTTCTGGAGAGCACACCTCCGGAAGGACATAGACAGAGTGGAGGTTGTCCAGAGCAAGGCAGGTAAAATGCTGCAGGGCCTGCATTAAAAGCCCTATGAGGAGAGACTAAGGGACATCAATATGTATACCCTGGAAGAGGGAGAGGGGGATATAAGAGACCTTTAAATTAGGTCTGAGAACAGTTGATATTTCAAGATCCCTCGATGCTGAAGAAATTCAGGGTAAGCCTCAATCACCTACAGACTTCCTTCTGTTTGGAATAGCTTGCCTGCCAAACTCACCACTGCCAATTCCTCTGTGTCATGTAAGTGATAAAGACTCATTGTGCCTCCTTGATTGCATGCTTCAATTACCCAAGTCATGCCTCCTCTGGGTGCAACAGCCATAGGTCTCATATCTTATGGAAAGTATGATGAGCTACAGACTAAGCCCCCCCCGCCGTGACCCAAGCCTACTTAGCACACTGTCTATTGCATGATATATTAGTTACACTATCCACAGATACAGTGAGTATCTTTTTGTAAGACTCTAATTGTAATTGCCTAAATATTGCACCTTGTATGTATTTGTGTTGTTTTGTTGATTTCTGTTGCTCTTAATATGAACACCTGTGGAAGAATGTTTTCCCGTATTACCTGTACCTACTGTATTACCTTACTACCCCCTCCCATCCCTCAGGTCACATCTGGAAATGAGTCTCCTGGGCTCTTCTTGTTTACCTGGCAAAATACAGAAACATAGAAGTTGTTGGCAGATAAGGACCTTTTGGCCCACCTTGTCTGCCCAGTCTTCCCTAGCTACTGTGCCACCGCAGACCCTACTTGATCTCTGGTCTGGTCTCCCCCCCCCCCGCCTTACTTCTAAGGTCATAATGGAGAACAGGAAGGCAGGTGCACACTCAGGACAGGATCCATTGGTGCAGACCAGGGTAGCCAGCCCAACCATGCAAATGTGTAAATAAAGGGAATGCACTCGCAGGAAAGACACCACTCAAAATTTTTAATCCAAAGATTTATTCCAGTGTGTGGAGGGTGCTGAAAAACAGCCCCAGCACTTTAACTGAAAAGGTCTTCCTCAGGGAGAGTGTCACAAAATTGAATACCATCCCAATTTATACTAGCAATTGGTCACATGATATTAAACAATAATGATAACATGAACTCAACAAATAAAAAACACACAATTTAAAATAAGAAGACTGTACACCATAGTCATAATTTCTGACCAACACAAGCATGTTGTTTAAAGGGGACAGGAATTGATTACTTATATGCAGCTGTTTGAAATGTCTCTATTTTCATAAATTTTAGCCGTACCTCTAAAGTATCCCTATTTAACTATACCTGAAGAAAAACTGAAGCTGTCAGTTGTGTTTTGTATCGTTTTCTTTGTATGGATGACATTCCATGCAGTTCCTTTCATGAAACCAAGAATTTTGGAGAATTTAAATACAGTGTTCCTCAACAATTTTGTTCAAGACAGATCTCGAACTACTATCATCATTTTTTTCTTCTTTTTTTTTATTTTTATAAAAAATAGACCTAATGAATTTATAGTATAGGTATTTTGGTTTAAAAAGAAGCTTAGATAGAGATAACTAAATGTTTAAAAAGTTCAAAGAACAATGAATTGTTGAATAAAGACTCTCTCTATATTTTTCTCATTTAATATAAATGTTTTGCATCCTAAAATGTTTAAACTACATACTTGTGTTGGTCAGAAATTATGACTGTAGTGTATCGTCTTCTTATTTTAAATTGTGTGTTTTTTATTTGTTGAGTTCATTTCATTATTATTGTTTAATATCATGTGACCATTTGCCAGTATAAATAGGGATGGTACTCAATTTGTGACATGACCCTTGAGGAAGACCTTTGTGTTCAAGTGCTGGGGCTGTTTTCAGCACCCTCCACACACTGGAATAAATCTTTGGATTAGGAAATTTTGAGTGGCGTCTTTCCTCGAGTGCATTCCTTTATTTATGCTTACTTCTAAGGTCCCTTTGTATCTGTCCTATGTTTGCTTGAATCCTGTTACCATTTTAGCACCCACCACCTATAGATACATAGAATTTGTCGGCAGATAAGGACCACCTGGCCCATCTAGTCTGCCCATTTTTTCTACCTTTAACATATGCTACAGACTGTAGTTGATCTGCGGCATTCCCTTTTTCAAGGGTTCCCTTGGGTGTGTCCCATGCATTTTTGAATTCGTCCACTGTTTTTGCCCCCACCACCCCTGGTGTCCCAAGCATCCACCAACCTCTCTGTAAAGAAATACTTGCTTACATTACACCTGATTCTTCTTGCCTCCAACTTCATCTTATGTCCCTTAGTTCTTGTCCATCTTTTCTGAAAGATGTTACCCTCCTGTACCTTATTGATCCCTTTAAGGTATTTATACTGTATGTCTCTGTCATGTCCCCCTCTCTGTTTGCATCTCTAGGAATACATATTTAGGTCTTTCAGCCTCTCCTCATATGACTTTTGGTGCAGCCCTGTTACGTTTTTGTAGCCCTTCTTTGACTGCCTCCACTCTGTCTCTGTCCTTCCTGAGATGTGGCCTCACTCTGCTGGAAGGCTGTTCAGGCACCCACCACCCTCTCCATGAAGAAATATTTCCTCACATTATTTCTGAGCCCCCCACCCCACTACATAGTGTAATTCCTTGTCCTTGAGCTTCTTTTTCTATGCAAAATGCTTCCTTCATTCCTGTATCTTATTAATACTAACATACTAATTGCCAGCAGATTAGGCCCTATGGTCTACTCGAGTCTGCTTAAACTTCAGATCCCAAGTTGGGTACTGAGGCCCTCCCCCTTGTTTAAAGAAACCCCTGTCATCATCCCCCACCCCCTGGCCAGGCCATCATCTGATACATCCGCTTTCTGTGTCTGTCCCACCCTCTTGAAGCCCTCCACTGTGGATCTCTGAACCAGCTTGCCAGGCAGTACGTTCCAAGGATCCACCACCCTCTCAGTGAAAAACCTCCTCCTCTTCCCCCCTCACCCTTCCACCTTCCAGCTTCAAACCATGCCCTCTGGTGATACCTCCCTGCTTTAGCCTAAAGATCCCCTCTGTGTATACCCTATTTATTCCCTTGAGGTACTTGAAGACCTCAGTCATGTCCCCCATCTCTCCTCTCCTCCAATGAAAACAGGCAGAGTTCCTCAAGTCTGTCCCCATACGTCAAATCCCCTAGTCCTCGTATCATCTTAGTTGCCCTCCTCTGTACCCTCTCCAGGAGCTGTATGTCCCTCTTCAAGTGTGGTCTCCAGTACTGTACACGGTACTCAAGGTGTGGTCTAACCAGTCCATTGTACAGGGCAGAATCACTTCCTGCTCCCTAGAGGTGATACCCTCACGATGCATCCCAACATCCTGTTTGCTTTGCTAGCCGCCTTCTGCACTGCTCAGAGTTATTCATACATGCATCCACCATGACCTCTAGGTCTTTTTCCCCTGTTGAGGCCTCCAGCGTCTCCCCTCCCAGGGTGTACCTGTGTTTAGGGTTTCCCCACCCAAGATGTAACACCTTGCACTTGGTGATATTGAAATGTAATTTCCATGTGTGAGCCCACCTTTCCAGGGTGTCCAGGTCCCCTTGCAGGGCCAACCTCCCCTCTTCCCCTCAACTACTGCTCCCATCTTGTAGTCACCCTTGAAGAGACTCATTTAACACCCTATACTCTCCCTGATGTCCGATATGTATGCATTAAACAGGATCGGACACGGGACTGAACTTTCCCTCTTGATGCTTCTCCCACTCGACCTCTCTAGGGTTCGAGAGCTCCCACTGACCACTACTCTCTAATTGCGCCTAGCCAGCCAGTTTCAATCCATCTGACCATCAAAGGCCTACTTCCAACCCGTCCAGTTTCTCTACCAGACCATTGTGGGGACAGAGGAACGCCTTGCTGAAGTCCAAGAATAATACATCCACAGGCTTTCCCCTGTCCAGTTCTGATGTTACCCATTCATAGAACTCCACAAGATTGGTTTGACATGATCTACCTGGCACAAACCCATGTGGCCGACTATCCAGACCTCCCACCTCCTCCAAGTACACCCCCAATCGTTCCTTTAGTATATTCTCCATTAATTTTCCCACCACCAAGGTCAAACTGATGGGTCTTTAGTTACCTGGGACTTCCCTCGACCCCCCCTTTAGGATTGGCACTACATATACCTCTTGCCAATCCCTAGGTACCCTCCCTGTCTCAAGCGACCTGTTGAAGAGCTCCACCAGGGGTGCAGCCAGTATGTCCATCAATTCCCGTAGTACTCTCATTTGAATGCCATCCAGCCCAGGAGAGTTATCTTTCTTTAGGGTCTTAAGGGCTAACCACACCCTTTCAGTGGAGATAGCATCATCCGTCCCCTCCACCTTACTGGCCTTTTTATCCTTATCCTGATGTGACACCCCTGGGGTACCTCTCCTTCCCTCTTGTTCCATTTCTGTTGCTCCCCTGATCCCACTCACTACCGCTTCTATCTCCATCCTGCCTTGCTTTGTAGATATCTCATCCCCTCCCTAGTGAACACAGGCGGTACTCATTTAATACTCTGCCTGGTCCCTCACCTCTTCCACACACCCTCCTTCTGATCTCAATCTGCCGAGATGGCCTTAGTTTTCCTCCACTCCCCAATGTACCAGAAGAACCCTTTTCTCCTCCTGTATCCCCTGTGCCAGCCGTTGCTCTTTCACGGACTTCGCCCCCGCACCATCTGGATGGCTTTTCTAGATGCAAGATGGAACATTTCCTTTTCCCTATTCCCTCTCATTTGTTTCATATTTTTTGTAGGCAGCCTTCTTTACTCTGACTGCTACCTGAACCTCACTGGACTACCAGCATGATTTATGTGACCTAGCTCTCTTACGCTTCACCTTAGTGCAGGTCCTGTCTGCCTCATGAAGTCCCGGTTTTATGACCTCCCATCTCTTTTCCACATTTGTCATTGTTGTAATCCCCTTCAAGTGATCCTTGAGAATATTTCCCATGCTCACAAAGTCTTCTCCCCTGAAGTCCACTGCCAGTGTCCTAGATCTCTCCCCCCCCACCCATGCTTATTTGAAACCAGACAGTATTTTTGGTCGCTCCCAGTCAGGGATCCTCTACAACCAGGTCCCTTACCAGATCCCTATCTGCCAGAACCACATCAGAACATGCCCCTCCTTGTGGGCTCCATCATGTGCTGTGTTAAGAACACATCCTGGAAGCCGTCCAGCAACCTCTGCTCCTTGCCACCTTAGAGGACATGGTTCCCCAGTTTGTACCTGGCATATTAGGTCCCCCATCAACACCTCTCCCTCCCTTTTGGTCCACACTGGGCAATGATGTCCACCAAACCATTCTCCAGAACATCACCCATCCTGGGGGCCTATATACTACACCCAACGGCCTTACCTCCTGCCAGGGTTCATAAGGTGACCCATAAGGCCTCCACATTTCCTCTGCCTCTTCTACCGTAGCAATTTCTATGTCATCTCTAATGAACATAGCCACTCCACCCATCTGCCCTCCTTTCTGTCCTTCTAAGCATAGTGTACCCCTGTACATTTAGGTACCAGTCATTGGTTTTGTTGGCCCACATTTCCGTGACTGCATACATCAACCCCCTCGAACAGCATGGCAACTCTGGCAACTTGTTTCCCAAGCTCCTGGCATTTATTAACACCACCCCCACCCCTTATCCCTGATCCCTTTGTTGAACCACACCCAGGTTCCTTATACTTCCATCCTCCTCTGCTCCTCCTGAAACCTCCCCAGTCTGTTTCCCCTCCCCTTGGATTTGAAGGCTACTCCCTCATCTGGAGGAGAGGCTCTGGTCAGCCCCTCCCTATCCCTTCCTCCTCACAAGTTTAAACCCCACCTTTCTTGAATGTAGTCAGCCACCTCCTGTTTAAGGACTTCCTTCCCTAATGGGGCAAGATGAAGCCTGTCCTTGGCATACAGTCCCTTATCCTCCCAAACTCCTTTCCAGTTCCCTAATACCCCTGACCCACTTTCTTCACCCCACTTCCTGAGCCAGTCATTAACCTCTGTGATCTTCATTTTTTTCTCCACTGAGGCCTTTGGTACTGGCAATATCTCCAAAAAGGAAATGTTGGATCCATTATCCCGACAGACTCTGGCAAGTTCTCGGAACCTTGCTTGGATTTCCAAAACGCTATTTCCCTCTAGATTATTAGTTCCCAAATGCACCAGGAAATCTGATTTCCCTCCACAATCCCTAACCAGTTTATACACCATGAACTTTGCTCTGTGCACCGTCAGCCCAGAGATACTCACTACCTTCACCTGGCTATGGCATCCACCTCCCTGTCCATCCCATCGATACCCCTAATCATCGAGTCTCCCAATAACAGAACCTTAAAACCGCCATCATCCTTATGGTTACCTCCACTATGCGCTCTCAACCCCCCATCCCCCTCTTTATTCGTGATCTTAATTCCATGGGAGTCTCCCCACCTTATTAGAGACCCCCTTGTCACCCTCCCCTTTCTGCCTCCCTTGTTATTTTGCCCACTTATTTCAGACCCCCCTGAATAGGTGTCCCCTTTTACCCTCTCTTATCTGAACCATTTATCCTGGCCCTGATGGTTTCCCTTCCCCACACCGCCATCCTTCCCCCTTGTAATAGTACCCCTAACTCCAGAGGCCCTCTGTGGGTCCCCTTTACCTTGGGCCCCATCCTTGGTACAGACCCCCCCGAAGCGGGGCCCCCACCTCCTTGTCTCCTGTTTTCTCTCCAGTCGTGCTCTCCTCCCTCATGTCTGCAATATGTTGCATCTCCCCATCTGCTTAACATTTATGTTTCCCTTCTCCCTCTGGGACTATTTCTATCCTTTCCATTGCTGGTCTGTGATTCCCTGTGGGTATCCAACTCCTCCCCGGCCTCTGTATCAGTTTCTCATTAACACCAACTCCCCGAGGGTTTGTGATAGCTCAAATTTATTGTAACACTCTATGCCAACCTGTATCAAGTAACCTGAGTTTACCCCGACTGCCCCTCTAAACTGCTCCTCTTCCTCCCCTCTTGCCCTGTTCTCTTTAGGAGCTCACTTCCCACAGTCTGCTCTTTTAGGCTTCCCCACAACAGCTCCTCCCTTCTCACTGTATGCTCTTCTAGGCTTCCCCACAACAGCCCCTCCTGACTCTTCCCCCTCCACTCTCTTTATATTCAGAATGTTTACCCTATAAGTTTTCTCCTTAGCATCAACATCCCTATCTAAGGGTCCTCTGTCCCTTATATCCCCCCTCCTGCTTGCTGTAACATAACGTCTTGTAATTTCTGAGCATTGCCCCAGCCTCCTCTCAGCCCCACCCTTCTGCCACCCATATCTACACCCCTTATCCTTGGACACACCCCCCAACTCCCTGAGCTTACTCCTTAACCAATATACTTCACTCCTGATATGAGATAGCTGTCTACAGAGTGGGCAGCCTCCCTCTCTCCAGGTCCAATTGAGAATTATTGCCACCCCACAGCCTGTGCAGCCTACAACCCTTCCCAAGATGCCTGCCATGGTGGAATGTGGCCACCCTGCTTGTACCTCTCTGTTCATAATGGCACACACCCCTTTTCTCAGTCCCTTCCCCCAGAATGCAGTCTCTTTCTATATTGACTGCAGTTGTTTACTAACCCAATTTCAACCCACCAATAATGTTCCCAAGTCTCACAAACACATACAGTCCAGTGTGTGTCCAGTCCCACTAACAGTGTGTGTATGCAGACATCAGGTACCATATGATGTCACAGGCCCACCAGTTCCTGTTGCTTCAAATTTCAGTCACAAACAGAAATGCACAGCCCTTCAATCCCAAACCCCAGTGGCTTTTCAGTATTTAAGAAAGCCTACAAAACAAGGTGGGTGGGAGGGCTCTACCACCACCAGGCAAACATCACATTTAAATTCACTCTAATTATCACTGCCAAACAAGTGTTCCCACAACCAGCACAAAGCCCCAATAGTTACAATATCACAGCCCAAGTAACAGTTCTAACTCAAAGTAGTAATTTTAACACAGAGAACTAATTTCAAGTACAAAACTATTCAAATATTTCAGTTAAAACAGGCGATAAACCAAACCTCTTTCCTGAGCAACCTTCTACTTCTGTTCCCAGGTGGACAATACCTGTGATGTATTTGAAAGTTTCTATCATATCCCTCCTTCCTCTATAGTACATATTTAGTTCTTTGAGTCTCTCCTTGTAGGGCTTTTTGATGCAGGTCCTGCACCATTTTGGTTGCCCTCTTTGTACTGCCTCAACTCTATCTATGTCCTTCTGGAGGTGGAGCCTCAAGAACTGGACACAGTACTCGAGTAGGGTCTTACCTAGTGAACCCAGTGATTTATTCAGGGTTATACTGCCTCCTTCTTCCCACTGGTGCTCCCTCCCTATGTGTATGTGTGTCTAATATATACTTGTCATAAGCATTGTCATGCGGGTTCCAGTGACGTTGAACTGGTTAGGGTTTAACCTCACACCCCCTCCATCCGCAGACAGCAACAGGCATGGGGTGCCTTTTTGTCAGCCCTATTGCTCACCCCATTCCATGTATAAATAAGCTGAGATGGGTACAGTGTAGGAGAGGGGGTGAGTGTTAGGGTTGACAACCCAGGCACACACCCCACACCTGTTGCTGCCTGCAGGGTGGGGGTGGGGTGGTAGGGTTGGAAACCCTAACACATTTTCAAACTTTTTTCATTGGAACCTTAACTGATGCCATTAATTAAGTTTTTTGTCAAGAATATCCTTACTTTTTGAGAAAGTATAATCATTGCCTTATTTGTTTGTGGAACCGCAGGGCCCTCCATCGCTCCATAGATCCATACATGTATGTTGCGGTACAAACATTTCAGTCAAAACAGCAACCAAATTGTCAGCATAGCCTTGTTATTATACCACCTCATGAAGGCTGGGCTAAGAATTTGCAAATGTCAGCCGAAACGTCATACCACGCCACCGCAACGTCATTCCATGCCACAAGTGATAAAACACATTTTGGCCAGGAGTTGAAAACTGACAGCTGTCATGTTCATGAGGTGATGTAAAGAAATGGCTACTGTATGTTGAAAATTTGGGTTGAAAATATTGAAAATTATGAAAGTTAGGAGCAATCTTAACAAAATGTCAATAGATGTGCAGGAGACTTTGCCATTTTAAAACATTTTGACCCCATTTTTTACACATACCCTTCTTATGACTCCATCTTGTGAATAAGTATGGTGAGAATTTTGAAATCCGGTCTGAAAGGTGATTTCACCAACTGACCATGAAAGCACCTTTTGGGCAGGATTTGGCAAATGAGAACAACATTGTTCATTAGGAGGGGTCTCAAGAAGCGTATGTTGAAATTTTGGTGTCAAAATCTTGAAAAATTACAGTTTTGCACTCCATTGAAATACATTGAACCGCATTTACCTTTAGTTTATCAGTTCCATGGTAGTTTAGTGGTCCCTCTCCATTTCTATCCCCATCCCAGTCTAAAATATTAATTTCCCTGGTAGTGTACGGTCCCCCCATTCACTTATCGCAATCCCCATATAAAATATATAATATTTCTCTGGTAGTCTAGTGATACCTCCCCTCCCCTTTCACAGATCGCCGCCTCATATAAAATATATAATATTTCCTGGTAGTCTAGTGATCCCTCCCCAATGTCCGATCACCCTGCCATTACATTACTATTAAAATTCCCTGGTAGTCTAGTGGTCCCATCCCTTCCTCAAGCGCCTCCGTATTTCAGAAAACATTCTCTAGTAGTCTAGTGGTCTTTTCACCCTCCTCTGATGTCAGATTATTGTCTCCTTATTCTGCAAAATATTCCCTTGTAGTCTAGTGGTCCATCCTGATCGCCGATCGCCCTCCCACTGTTTGTTTTTTTTTCAAACTTTCTTGGTAGACTAGTGGTCCTTCCCCATCCCCGATTCTTGTCCTATGAAATAGGAACAAATATAACCCTGGTGGTCTAGTGGATCCCCCACCCCCACCCCTACCCTGTCTGGTAGTGAGCCACCATCACCCTGCTCCCCAACCCAATCCCCAGCCTGCGATCAGCATAGCTCTCCTGTCACCACCACATCTGGCTGCTGACTGAGTTGTGAATGATCATGCATTGTATACAGTACACTTTCTAACATCGGTGAACAGGGATGGGGTGGGACTACTAGATTACTGGGAATTATAAATTGTTTTAGACAAGGAAATGCAATTTCTTGAGATGCTGAAATCTTTTTTTGCAAATTATGAAAAAGAATCCTTTTCCATAGTTCCTTTTGCGCAATCTGTGAAAAAGAATCCTTGTCTGTGGCTCGGAATTCTTTTCTGCAGTTGCTTTTTCGCACTTTATGGAAAAGGAACAAATCCTTTTTTTTACAGATTGTGAAAAGGATCCTGTTTCATGATTCCTTTTTCACAATTTGTGAAAAAGGATTTCAGCATCTTAAGAAAATGCATTTCTGACCAAGTTATAAAAAAACTAAAGTCAGAATCGAACTCTAGGAGACCCGATTAGTTAAACACAACTTTTGGTGTTTGCTAAAGCCTTTTATTTTTTGTGCTATTTCATTTTGTTGCCAACGCTAACTGAAAACAAGATGGCAGAAGCACGAAAATTAAAGGATTACCCATTTTTGGCAAAGGATTCCCCATTTGCAAAATAGAATCCTTTTTCAAGGTGAACATCTAACTTTCCCCATAGGAAATAATGGGAAACTTTGAAATTTAATAACTTCTGAATGGATTAATATTTTTTCACAAAATCTTCAAAAGGCACCACTGTAACCCAAGACCTAAATACAGTACTCAAAATTTCAGACCAAAATTGCACATCATTTTTCAGATGGCATGACAAAGAATTTGACAGAAAATGGTCATTTACAAATTATTTGACACTCTATAAGTCTGCATCCACACATCATACCAGAATGAAACTCCCCATATCAAGGAATTTTTGTCCCTGATGGTGCATGCTAAATTCCATGCAAATCACTTGAATGGTGTGAAATTATTAGATTGCAAAAGTTTGAATTTAGCATAGAAGTGAAGTTTTAGGGCTGCAACTGTAACTCTATAATATAAATATGTTTAAATAAATACCTCATGGAATTAAATAAGGTAGGAAGAGGAGTATTTTTTAGGAAAAAAGATGTTCAAGAGCAAGGGGACATGCAATGAAGCTGGAGGGGGCCAGAGTCAAGAGAGATGCGAGGAAGTGCTTGTTCACAGAAAGAGTGGATGGTGCTTGGAACAGTCTTCCAGTGGAGGTGATGGAGGTGAAAACAATGGTGGGGTTCAAGAATGCATGGGATAGCATAAGGGAATGAATCTTAGTAGAAAGGAAGGGGGGAGAAAGAACTGGAGATCAAGTAGAGTCTTCAGTGACACTGTAGGTAGGGAAGAATGGGCAGCCTGGATGGGCCAGGTAGTCCTTATGTGTTGTCAAATTCTGTTTTTCTAAATATTGTAAGATCTGCCACAGAAATTGAGACCGTCACTCATAAGGTCCTGCTGTCCTTACCGTGTAACCTAGTCTACTTTGTTTCCCCCAGCCAGAACCTAAGACTGTGGGAGGAGATGCAACTGTGTGGCTATCCTGCAGTAGTAATGTCGAATTTCACATATCCATATTACGTCTCTTAAATAAGATACTACTTATTGATACTCTGCAGGCCTTGCCTGTGAGGGCAACTGAACCCAAAGGGCACCTCAGGCTGAACCCAGAAGGGGATCCTCAGGTCGGTGGGGCCCATACTGGCATATTCAAGTGCTCCAGAGCAAAGCAGTCCTACCTCAGTCAGTTCTGCAGGTAACTACTGACCTTTACAACATGGTAGGACAAGAGGAGGCTGCAGGGGGGCTCTAGGGAGATACCTGACCTGGTAGAGCCAGATCCTTCAAAGGAGGAAAAGTGTCACCTAAGGAGGAAGGAAGCGTAGATGAAATATGAATAAGATTCCAACCCCTCCCCCCCCTTGTGATTCACAGTCACTGGCCTATTTTATGATCGAGACTTGTAAAATGCTACAGTTAAAGGAGGTTTAGGACATAGGGACTCTAAATGCGAACCCTATTTTGTCCGCATCTGCTGTCAATACAAAGTGTTCAGAAAGTCCTCCATGTGAACCCCATTTTGTCTACATCTGCCATGGATGCAAAGTGTTCAGAAAGTCCTCCATCACTTTGGTACGAATTGAATCAGGGATGGGCTGGACTGGACAAGCAAATTCTGCAACCTAGATCTGATGGTTTTCTTTTCAAGGGGAATCTTTAGGAAGTGTGAAATTCCTCTTGTCACAGACAAGGCTGTATGCAGTGCTGGGAGTTCTTCTCCATACATTTAGAAGGTTCTGTAGGCCTTTAAATTGTTCATGACAAACCAATGCACATACTGTAGCATGAAGGCAGACCTGTATTTCAAAAGGCATCAACCTGTGAATGATGTATGTCCCCTTTGTTGTCTTCAGGGCTTTCTGTCCTGGAGCCCTACAAGGTTTGAAAGGGATGAATACCTTGCATAGCCACTACCTTCTGGGAAATTTAGCTGTAGGCATCTTGCGTATGCTGGCTCGAACGGTCTACTTCATCAGCTTGGCCATATTGAGGTGGAGCTTTGCCAAGGGCTGAGGATTAGGTGTTTAAAATGTAACTGTCCTTATATGAATTTTCCAGGGATTGTTTTCTTGGCCCAACACTGGATAGGTTTCCAAAGGACATCCAGTATGACAGAGGGCAGTTGCCAGTTTTCTAAGAAGCAGCAGAAATCCAACACAACATGGCAACCCCCAGGCATTCTTGGTGAAGATCTTCACCATCTTGGAACTCTGGTAACCAGAGAAGCAGAGGGGCTTACTCAGGGTTACAGGCAACAGTAAATTACATGTTTTTTGTTTACATTAGAGGTACTGACCGAAGAAGCACCGCTTCTCTATGTCCGTGTATAGTCACTTTTCAGCCTCCCTTCCTTTGGTGGAAGACTGCAGAATACTTTACTAGCGATGGGACGGGAGCTATGGTTGATCCTAGCCTTGAAACTCTTGAGTTGGTTGGTCAAACATATGATGGTTGATAGTGGGTGCCTGCAGATAATCTTTTGGGCACTGCAACTGAGGGTCACCTTGGCATTCACCAGGTAGGAGTCTTTCATCTCCACTTTCCTTTTCACCAGCTACTCCAGAGAAGTTGGAGGTTTGCATTCAGGAATGACCCTTTCAATATTGAGCCCTGCCTGTGCTCTAGCAACTGCACTGAGAGTGTTCTTGAAGTCTTGATTGTGCTGGGCCCATACCTGAACTATCACCTCATCAGATCTCTAACAGGGCAGTGATGTTGGTATCAAGGTCCTTGGAGGTGATAGACCTTCGTAACTGATATCTAACAGGAAGAAGAGTTCCCTGGTGTAGTAACAGAAGTGAAACCCCTGGGAGTATTTTTTTTTTCAGGCAGACAAGGAGGAAGAGTCAGTGGCTTACACGTCAGATGGTAGTTCTGCTCTCAAGCTGCTTCAAGTGTTCAGGTCTGATGATGGCAGCGATAGAACTGGTTTCATGGGCCAAATACCACACACTGGCAAGCATAAAATATTCCTATCTGCACCCAGGTAGAGAACCATATTCTGGGAGAGTCTGTGCCTAAGACCCTAGACAGAGACAGTTGTTTATGTTCTTAGGCTGCTCCAAGTATTGGGGTCTGATGACAGCAGTGATAGGACTGGTTTTGTGGGTCAGTGTCAGGGGTGAGACTGCAATGAGATGAGTTGTATCTGTGGTTTGCAGCCTCTGAGGGCAACCAGGCACTGATTATGTTGCTTGGGCCAGTGTTGCAATTATGTGTGGTGGAAGGACCCCAAGAATCTTCTCATGGGGCCTCTCCTTAAACCCTCCAGCCGATGTTGATCACTTGCCAGCCTGTTTGGGGGCTAGTTCTATGCCAGATTCCCATGCAAGGATTCTGGAATCCTGAGGATCTATATTTCCAAATTAGTGTTTTGAAAATTAGGACAGTATATCTAGCATTGATGCTGTCCCAGGACCAGTTCTGTTCCAGCTTCCAGGACTGGTTCTGTTCCAGCTGTGAAAGTGAGCTTGGATAACGTCTCACTGGTGTGTCTGAATGGCTGGGAGAAACAAGAAGTGCAGAATGCTAACTGGAAGCGACCAGGGTGCTTTTTGGGTGGTGGACAGTCTTTGTCTCTGACAGCAGTTACTCTGTTAGGGGAACAGAATATTCAGACCAGCCAGCTAGGTCACAGAGAGTGCACTTGGGGAGTGGTCATTCACTCAGGAAATGTTCAATCTGCTGTGCAGGATTTGCTGTTCAATCTCAGACCGATTCGTTTTGAGGAGAACACTTGGATGTCGAGGTTTGTCAGTTGGTATCTGTGCCTGTAGGAGGAAGCAGTGGATGAGCTGCTTCAGCAGTGGGACTCAGACAGTGTAGGTTTCCCATCTTGTTCTGCTTTTGCCCAGGGTACTAGAACCCTCACTGGTCAGACGTTACCTCTGATATCCTTGGTAGTGGTTACAAATGCCATAGCTCTCAAATCTGATCTGCTGACTGAGCCTTTCAGCACCTGAGTCGTATGAATTTACCATGTAAGGGATCAGTCTTGGATTCTAACCCAGAGACAGTGCTATTGGCAGCTTGCTGTAAGAAGAGGAGACTCCAGAAGCAGGAGCACTCCAGAAGGTTGGTAAACGTCAGGATGTTTTCTAGTAGGTGTCCTGCTCAGTGAGCTATGACAGAGTGTGCACTACAGTCAATTCTCTTGTATGCACACTGTTGGAGACAGCAGTATTTGTTTATACATCTGAAATTGCATGCATCCAGAAAGTGAACTATACATTAATCAATAAAATTTTATTTTATCCAGGTATAAACTTTAGGGATAATATCCTTGTTTGATTGATACAATTTTATTTTTATCCAGGTACAAACTTTAGGGATAGTATCCTTGTTTTCAATAAGAATGCCCTGTACAGTTAAATATTTATTACAATACATATATATTATGTATGGATAATCATACATAATAGGCTGTGTTTATCGAAGGTTGAGATACACAGGGACCCTCGAGAGCGAGCTTCCAGAGGTCCCGATGTCATCTCTCAGCCCTAAGATGGAAACACAGCCTTGTTCGTGTAGGATTGTCCATATACTATTTTATATAGTATGTGGTTCCAAAGTGGTGAGACAAGAGGCTTTCTGTTTTTCTCCTCATTGGCTCACCTGTCCAGTCGCTGCCTGCTGCTCACGCTAACGTCAACTTCTCCCTGATCCCACTTCTCGGTGCTCCCATTCGCTGAGTCGCTCTGTCCTTCATTTCTTTTTTGGGTTTTGGGGGTGAGGTTTTAAAAACTAAATAAAAAAATTAACTTTTGGGGCATGGAGCGGTATGGGGCTCTTTCCATCAACTGTCTTGGGGTCCGAAGTTCTCACTAAGCGTTGCCGCCATGTTTTTGCCAGTTTTCTTGATGGAGCGTCTGTGTTTGATTGACAGGAATGTTGTTGTACTATCGATGTGACGTCAGATCAATAGTACTACAACTTTTCTGACCTTTGAACTGTCCTACAACAACATTTGAGAAGCCACTGATTTCCATCTAGAATAAGCCCTTACCATATACTATATACAGAATAGTGGATGGGTGAACATCCACAACAAGGCTGTGTTTCCATCGAGGGAGTTGATGACATCACAGAGACCTCAAGAGCTAAGTCGAGAGGTCTCGTGATGTCATCAACTGCCCGAGATGGGACACAGATTTAGTTGTGGATGTTCACCCATCCACTGTTTTTATAGTATATGTTTTTTTTTTTGTTTTTTTATTTTTTCATTACTTGCCATAGGCGCTGCTTCTGCTTTCCCTCTGGTGCTTCTGCTTGTGGCCGCTCCGCTTAGGTCTTCCCTGCTCCTCAGCACATCATTTTATTTTTTTTAAATCGGTGAGAAAAATAGAAGCAATTGTTTTTAGAAAGGAGCCATTTATGGCTCTCTGTATCCTAATTCCCGACTTCTCAGTCGGTGGCTCGCTTCTTTCGGTGCTCTCTAAATCGTCACCGCCATGTTTTTTTTTTTTTTTTTCTATAGAGCGTCCTCTAAGCTCAATCAGTCAGCAGGTTCAAGGGTAAAGTTGTTGTACTATCGATGTGATGTCAGAACCATAGTACAACAACTTTTTGACCTTGAACTGTATTTATAACAAGATTTCAGCAGTTGCTGAAATCCATTGACAATAGGCAGCACCCATATACTATAACATTTTATACAACAATCAATACAACACCAGATACAAAAAAGGACAAATATTGCAGGACACACAAAAACTATTGTACCATTATCCAGTTGGTAAAATTATGTGTAGTAACTACATTGTATTTTAAAATGTTTTCTCAAAGCTGTCTGAAATTCATATAGGGAGTTTCTGGCTTTTAATTCTAATGGTATAGAACTCCATGTCTGTGCTACTGAAGTTTGTAGCGTAATGTCACCAAACCTGTTGTGGGAACTGGGCCAAGACATATTCACTATACTTTTTCTCAGAGTATATTTGTCCTCAAACCTGGTTCCAATAATTACTAGGTGTCATAATGGATGAACACTTTTAGTATTTCATAATTTACAGCACCTAGTTATCCATCTAATTTCTCCTTTCTGTTCTGGACCCATTCAGTCCAAATCTGCATAGATTTTACAGTGATGTGTTCAAATTTACTAAAATTAACAAATCTTTCAAGTTTATACTAAGTTTGATCTACCTTTTCAATGCTCTTTTGGGGTATACCTATATACCAATACCTATATTCTAAAACAGGTATTATTAGTTGTACTAGTTTAGTTCTTACTTCTTTGTAGGCAAGAGGAAATTCTTCTTAATGCTTCCAATGTTGGATTGTATTTCCTTACTACAGAATTTATATGTTCTTCATACTTAAGTTTCTGATCAATTAGTACACCTAGATATTTGTAAGTATTTGTATTTAAGACTTTTTCATAATTTTTTATTAAAGTTTTAAACAGGGATATAACAATATCAAACATTAGGTGACAACACAAACAATAATTCATCATAACTACGGTGAAGCCACCAGAATGAAGCTCATTGTTACAGGTTTACTGCATGACAAAAGGGATTAACTCCCATTGAAACTGCATTGTTTGCTGCAATAACTTTACTGCAGAATTCTGCAATGCTGCGCTTCATCCTGGTGGGCTTCACTGTATATACACATGGGTCCACTTCATTAAAACAATTCAACTTAGTCATAAAGATAAAATAAAAATATATTAAACATACATTATAATTTCATGCTGAAAGCACAGTATTGCACAGATTTCCCTATTGCACAATGGTCTATTCAACCAGTAGGCCAGAAGGTCATTTAAGATGTTTTGCTTATTCTTAAATAGCATACTTAACTCCTGTTCAGCTTTGGATTTGGCTCCTATCAGGAAACTCACAAAATGAGTTTTTTAAGATTCAACAAAAGTTTGAATTTCAAAAAAAACACTCTTCTGTCCTATATATATCTTCCTGTAATGTATATATTAGACCTCCCACCCTACCTCTCCTTACATAAACTGGATAAAGTTCAGCAATACTGTCAATAGGGATTCTTAATGTTGCTATTAATTATTGGCTTAATTTGTTGTTTTTGATGCCCAGAGAGATGACTTGGGAGTCTAGCTCTCCCTTTGTGTTGTTTTCATCCTTTTGCAGGCCTGTCCTCTTCACCAGGGTGTGGGTATTATTTTTGCTATTATTGTGTGGGTTAGAATTATTTAATTCATATAGTCTAGTATTTTTTCAGCTACTAAAATGAATCTGACTGTTAAATGGAACAAAGTCCACCTAGAGGCAACAGTTTGAATGTAGCATTCTAGTTCCACTATTTGCATACAGTCCACATTACATCACTACAGCTCCAGTCCAGTAAGAGATTCTGAGCTGACTGCACATGTCTAATCATACTGGGAGATCCCTTGGAAGGAACAATATTACTATGGTAAGCATTTTTTTCATTACTTCTATTTAGTATGCGGTTCTTAGAACTTTTTTTATGCAGGCAGGAGAAGACAAGATCTAGAGCTGAGTACCGTATGGGGCTAGGTGTCTGCTGTCTGTGCAGCATTGGAACTATCCATAGGAATCCTTTTGGGGAACAACACAGATGCCATTTGTTATTTCAGAGCACTCATTAGGACCAGTCTAATTTAGAGGTCTCTTGTTTCATAGTACTTGAGCTGGGTGCTGCTTCATCTGTGCAGGGCTCCATTTATTTTGGGTTAGTGTGTCTCTGAACAGATCAGTTGCCCCTGTGTATAAGAGAGGGGAAGATCTAAACTGACTTTGCATTCCTGGCGTAAAGCGATCTCTCCACAAGAGCCTGTGTCATCTGGGGTACTTGAGAACACTTAAATCAAGGAATTATATCTGCTTCTGTGTGGATCCGCAATGTTTGTTCTTGAACCTGTAAGCTGGATTTTATTTGTGACATCAGTTTTCTGCCAGTGTTGGTGTGTGTTTGAACTGATCAGGTGTCCTGTGTATGAGAGGGAAGATTCTAAGTATTGATTTTGTATTTTGGTGTAAGTGATTTTCTCAAAAGAGCTTGTATCATTTGGGGTACCTTAGAACATTTTAAATTGGCGAATTACAGCCTACTTTTGTGTGTGATTAAAGTGGTGTTGATTTTCTTGGATATAATGTTTTTCACTACTTGGCAAGTAATGGAATTATAAGCAGGAAGTAGGGATGAGTGGGGAGCAAGGCCTATGAGGGTTGTAGATTAAGATAGGGCTATGTAGAAGTGGTATTGCGTAACTAATTGCGCTGTGAGTAGACTTACTTTTGGCAGTGACTTTCAACCGCTAGTTTTTTTTCTACTATCGAGTGCACTTTCAGTGACAATGTTGGCTTACTGAGAGTCAAATCTAATATCTATAAGGACAGCAGCTTTAGTCATTCAGTTTTGATTTGTAGAATTATTTATTTATTATTTTTAGTAAAAAAAAGTTTTTTTCTTTGAAAATATAGTCCTTTTCAGCTTTTGCGATAGAGTTTGCCGTGAATGGGCTTGTGACGGTAGGGGAGAATTTGTATGAAAGTTGTGTTTTCAGTAGGGTTGGGTTTGGTCTATCGCCTTTATGGGGTTTGATTATGGTGTTCATTGTTTAGGGAGGTAGGTGGTTCTTCCTGTGGCATAAAAGAGGGGTTTATTTTCACCTTGTTGGAAACTTGGGTACTGCGATTTTTTGAGTTTTCTTTCATCCTACTAGTCAAGAAGAAATGGTCCTCATCGAGGTCACCCTCTGATAGGTCTGCACGACTTATCCTCAGTAATGGGGACAGACGTTGTTCTCCTGACTGGATTGGTG
The DNA here is from genome assembly GCA_016271365.2 of Neoceratodus forsteri. Lineage (NCBI taxonomy): Eukaryota > Metazoa > Chordata > Ceratodontiformes > Ceratodontidae > Neoceratodus > Neoceratodus forsteri. The sequence goes on along the minus strand of CM028129.1, from coordinate 809,940,607 downwards.
TCACTCTGCAGCCTCTGTCTTAGTGGCTGGCATCCTTGACTCATGGTCTCTTTCCACACCTCTTGGGGAGTCCTCCGTGAGCAGTTTCATCATTGGGCCACTCTTATGTAGCAGTGGGTTCAGTGGCTGTCCTGACTTTTTGAGCCTAAGGAGTTGCCATGGGGCCTTCAGGTCTAGGGTTTTGAACTTGCAGGCAGAAAAGTTAGGTCTGCCTAGTCGCGCAGCACCTTCTCTGATGCCATCGACACTGCGCCTGATGCTTTTTCTCTTCACATGGCTGCAGTGCAGGAGCCAGGACAGGTATTCCTCCTACTCATGTTTTCAGTTATTCATCCTTGGTGCAGCGAGAGTTGGGTTAGGGTCTCTAGGCGCTGGAGCAGTGCCGGTTGTGGTGCTGCCTTTGACTCCAGTCTTGGCGGCTCTGCTTGCAGGGCCGATGCCACCTCAGAATACAGGATTCTCAACTCCAATTTGAGGAGCACTCCCTCCTGCTCTCTTTCCTCCCTTTCCTTTATATACTGTCCCTCCTGGGCTAGTAGGAGATGACATTGAGCCTGATTCTAATCTGCGATTAGGAGATGACTTTGATGAAGATTTATCTTCGGAGTGGGAGGTAAACTTTCTACTTCAGCAAAGCGTCTGGTCTCGGACCTGTTTTTAAAGTCTCTTCTGAAGAATATGAATTCCACTTTCTCTCTCCAGACTTTGGAGGTGGATCCGGAGAAGTTGTTGTGCCTTCAGTATCTGCATGTCCCGGAGATCCCTGTGGAATTGACTCCTCTGGAACAATACTCTTTCGAGACTCTCTCACAAATGGTGTGGGACAATCCTGCACTTATTCCTTCCATTGTTAAGTCCATAGACAGGAAGTGTGCTCCCCCTAAGGACTGGCCAATCCTGGCCTCTCACACATTCGCCGACGCCATAGTGGTCCTGATAGAAAATGACAGTGCTGTCCTCCCTCAGAGTTTACAGCCCATCCAGTAAACAAAGAATCTTGTAAAATTTTATCGTTGGAAGTATGTCTTCGCACTGCTATTAGGTGTGTGTATTGCTAGCTACCAGGGCTATTTTTCACAATATGAGTATACCCTCTGGCTTTTCATAAAAGCTGCTGTGGAACTCTCCTGAGTCAGATGTTACCTCAGAGCTCTTCTAAACTATCACTAGAGGTATTGAGTCCAATAATCAGCAACTATGGACTTGACACTGCTTCTAGAGCAGCAGTAGCTGGGATATGCACCCATTGCCGTCAATTCTGAACCCTCTGGGTCTCACAAATGATGCCTCAGCACTAAGTCATGAATTTACCATTTGATGGTACTTATCTGTTTAGCTCACAGGTGGAACAGGCACTCAAGGCCACACAGAAAACTAGGATGGCTATCAAAACTGCCAGGCCGGCTCCTACTGCCCCTTAGTGGGGTGGGAACTGCCAGCAGCTTCATAACCATTAGTCCTTTTGTAGCAAAGGCAGAGGGGGCTTCAACAAAAATCAAGCCCCTCAGGTGCAAAGGAAAATGCAGCAGAAGGTACAGGGCCCAAAAACGCCTAGTGCCACCGTCTGAAAATCTGTTCCAGGTCCCTCCTTATCACTGTTCCTTGGCAGTAGGAGGACGTCTGACTCAGTTTTACAGTCAGTGGAAGTCAGTCACTTCAGACAAATGGGTTCTCAGGATAATTCATGAGGGCTATTCTCTGAATTTTTCAGACACCCTCTGGATCATCCAACCAAACGACAGGCGTCGCTATCAGTAACTCAGTCAGACCTCCTTGCTTCCGAGATTCAAGGCCTTCAGTACAGCAGGGCAGTGACATAGTTCCACAGGAGCAGCGGAACACAGGCTTCTGCTCCCACTAGTTCCTGGTTCCAAAGAAAACAGGTGGCATGCACCCCTATTCTAGACCTAAGGAGGTTGAACATGTTTTTCTACAAGGAAAAGTTCAAAATGATATCACTCAGTACCCTTCTACCTCTGATTCATCAAAATGATTTGCTGGCCCCCCTAGACATGCAGGATGCCTACCAACATGTTCCTGTGCACCCAAGCCACCACAAGTACCTTCAATTTGTGGCCCTGGGTCAGCACTATCAATTCAGAGTACTGCCCTTTGAGCTTTCCTCGGTGCCACAAGTGCTTATGAAGTGCTTCACAGATCTCGTGGCGCACCTAAGGAAACTCGGAATCCAAGTGTTCCCATATCTGGATGATTGGCTACTAGCGAGCTCCTCCAGACAAGGGACACAAGAAGCAGTGTCCACAGTCTCCAAGTTCCTCACATCTATGGGAGTTCTGCTGAGTCTGGAAAAATCACAGCTACAGCTCTCCCAGCAACTCTTCTTTAAAGTAATCCTCCTGGATACCTCCAATGCAAGGGCCTTCCTACTGGAGGACAGGAGGAATGATATCCTCCAGATGGCTCACTTCATTAAGGAGAATGACTCAGTCCGAGCTCTCTCAATGCAGAGAATGCTGGGTCTCGTGGCATCATCAGTGTTCATGGTGCCCTTGGTTTGTCTTCACATGAGGACCACTCACTGGATGCTCAGTACTCCGTTGTCTCTGACCACACATCCCCAGTCCTTTCACATCAAGGTAACTGAACCTCTAAAATGGTCACTCACTTGGTGGACTGAAGAGGACAACCTTCTGAAAGACTTTCCCTTTGCTCCTCTGGAGACACATATCACCATCACCACAGATGTTTCTCTACTCAGATGTGGAGCTCACTCTCAAGATCTCCACACCCAAGGTCTGTGGAGTCAGCACAAATTTCAGCTCCACATAAATATCCTGGAAATGAGAGCTGTCCTGTATGCTGTCCAAGCCCTGAAGGACATTCTCTGTTGCAAAATAATTCTTCTTTAAATGGACGACAAAGCAGTGATGTACTACATTAACAAATGGGGGACACTCTTATCTCTTATGCATGGAAGCAGTGAGAGGTGGGAATGGTGCCTAAAGCACGAGCCCTGATCCAGGCAATTTACCTACTGGGGTCCAGAATGATCTAGCTGATCGCCTCAGCAGAATGGAGGTAGATCCTCAGGAATGGTCTTGTGATGTAAACATCATGCAATCGCTCTGAACCAATGGGCGCGGCAGCCCTACCGAGCAGTCAGTCGGCGGGCAGCGGGTGGCAGGCGGTGGTGGGTGCTGCCACCCGCCGCTGACGGGGAGCGGGCAGTGGCTGTGGTGGGGCCACTAGATCACCAGGAAATTGACCTTGGGGGTTTGACTCTAATGCCCGTGATCGGGCTTCATGGTCCACTGGACCACCAGGGATATTGGTCTTTGGGGTCGAATTCGCTCTGCCCGCCGCATTGCTAGTGGGGTCATTCTGTTACGCCCACCGATTGGACCAGTGGGGGTTCATTTCTATTTTGCCCACGATCAGCCAGTGTGGGGTTGTTCAGTGTGTTCTGCCCACGATCGGGCTACAGGTTACTATTATGCCCATGATCGGGCTGCAGGGGGACAGGAAGAAGTGGAGGGCCACCCACAGGTGGCTGCTGTTGCGCCTGCAATGGTAGTAGCTCACCTGTGGGTGGCCTCGACTTACTTCTCTTTTTTTTTTGGCTCAAAGTTGTGCAGGCGCAGGTTGGGGTTGCGCCAGACACTCCCCGGTACAGCCCAGCTGAATATCGGCTGCAGTTTATGCATTGTTCCTCCCCTCCAGTTGAGCATGCCTTCATTAGCATTGCGCTGTTGCTCAGCATGACTTGGGGCGCACTGCCTCCCATGTAAATATCGCAGAATGGTGTACTGGACTTGTGCAAGTGCAACCTCTATTGTGCATGACATGCAACCCTTTTTGAATATCCAGCCCCATGTATACTACTGTATGCTATTTACAATATTTCCATTGTACCACCCAGATCATATCTGTAAATGAGTTTTCTTTTTTTCTGTATGTTTATCAGGTAAACCAATGTCAATTAATAAATAAATAAATAAATATAAATAAATAACTAAAAGAAGCTAGAAAAGTAACTTTAACAGGTACAGTATGTTAACTTTTTGTTGAACTGCTGGTTTAAGTGTTGTCGTTACGGACATAACAAATAGCTTTGAAGGAGAAGCAATGCATGATCAGTCATGAAAAGGGGTGGGGCTAGGGGCAGAGTTTAAAATCCAGTTTTTGCCTCATCCACAGGTGGCAACCCTAAACAGTGATAATTATGCAGGGGGTTTTCATGCGAAAATCGACAGAAAGAATGAAAGTCAGGGTCCAGTCTAGTTAAAGTGGCACTTGAAAGCAGTACTGTAAATGATATCTCTATAGTCAAAAATGAGGAAAATCAATCTTTTGTGAGGATTTCTCTCCAAACAGGAAGCTGGATGCGTCCCTTATTCTTGTAAAGTTCTCCAAGTTTGTGGTGGAACTTCCTGTGGATAGCATTCACATGAACCGAAAAATCAAGGTGGTGATCCAGCCAGACACCCAAGGTACTTAGAAACATAGAAACATAGAATTTGATGGCAGATAAGGACCGCTTGATCCACCTAGTCCATTAATTCTCACACTTTATGATAGTGAGCCTCCCAAGTCATGAAAAGATTTCGAGCCTCCTCAAATTTGGAAACAAATCTTGAGCCTCCCACAGAAAAAAATCCTACTTTGCAAAGTACACCAGCAACAAAGTGAAACTAATAAAGCTGACTGAGTATATTCTCTTTTATTCAATTTATTGTTCTCCAACTCTAACCTGGCACCCCAGGTTATACTTGTCACTCCACATTTTTGAATCTTGGACCCTTGTTGCTCTGCTTCTTCTCTATCTGGAACAACCAGCCTAGCCACTTCATAGCTCCCCCTCTTAACCTGTTGTTAAGCAGCTTCCTGTACCATTACCTCAGGTCACACCTGAAAACATGCATCAGCGCATTGTACCTTTCCCAGTCACTAATTTACATATAAACACCTACTACAGAAATGAGCCTTGACTCAGTGGGCCTTTCCCAGTCACCAATTTGCATATACATACCTATTGTAGCTACAAGCCTTGACTCAGCATGTATTCCCCAGGCATTAATTTACATATAAATACACACCTATAAATAAGCTTTGGTTCAGTGGGGATTTCCTGGTCACAAATCTGTGCACAGGTAAATAAATTCACCTGCAATTATCCATATTTAATTTGTTTTATCCTTTCACACAAAACAGCCAAAACTTAACATTTAGATACTGTACATTCTCAGACTTCACTGGGCCTCCCCTGGAAAAATGTGGGGCCTCCCTTGGGAGGCTGGCCTCACCATTTGAGAACCGCTGACCTAGTCTGACCATTTCCCTACCTAATGGATAAACTGCAGATCCTTGTTAACCAACAGCCTACTTCCTTCTACCCCCACTAGACTTGCCTTATGTCTGTCCCATGCATTCTAAAATCACCCCACTTTTTTGACTCCACAACCTCCTCAGGAAGGCCATTCCTTGTATCCACAACCTTCTCCGTGAAAAAATACTTCCTCACATTACCTCTGAGCTGTCCCACCCTCTATCTTCAAATTGTGCCTCCTTGTTCTTTCACATCTCTTTTCTGAAAGATGCTACCTCCTTGAACTTTGTTGATTCCTTGAGGTATTTGAAAGTTTCTATCATGCCCCCTTTCCTCGAGGGTATACATAATAAGCTCCTTTAATCTCTCTTCGTATGTCATCTGGTGCAGACCCTGGACTATTTTTAGTTGCCTTCCTCTGACAGCCTTCATCCTGTCTATGTCCTTGTGGAGATAGGGTCTCCAGAACTGCACGCAGTACTCCAGATGGAATCTCGCCACTTGTCTGAACAGAGGGATAACAACTTCCTGTTTTCTGCTGGTGATGCCTCTCCTATGCATCCCAGTATCCTGCCAGCCCTCATTACTGCCTTCTTACATTGCTTGGCCACCTTTAGGTCATCTGATATGACTACCCCAGGTCCCTTTCCATTGTTGTTGTTGTTAGTATCTCACCCCATTGTGTACTCTTCCCTGGGTTTTTGTTTCCCAGTTGCACTACTTTGCACTTCTTTGCATTAATTCTAAGCTGCCATACATGTGACAATTCCTCCAACTTTGCCAAGTCCCTTCTCATCTTTTCCACCCCACCTTCTGTATCGACCCTGTTGCAGATCTTTGTATCATCTGCAAAGAGACATATTTTTCCTTTCAGTCGATCTACAGTACAATGTCACTTATAAAGATATTAAAGAAGACCGGTCCCAGTACTGAACCCTGTGGTACTCCACTAGCAACCTCTCTTTCTTCAGAGTTGACTCTATTTACTATTACCCTCTGTGTCCTGTTGTCCAGCCAGTTTTTTACCCATGCTACCAACATGGGACCCACTCCAAGGCTGGCTAACTTGTATATAATCTTTGTGTGGGGCTGTGTCAAATGCCTTGCTAAGGTCTAGGTAGGCCATGTCCACAGCCCCTCCCTGGTCCACTACTTTGGTCACCCAGCCAAAGAAACCTATTAGATTCATCTGAAATGACCTTCCTGCTGTGAATCCATGCTGCCTTGGGTTCTGTGCCCCGCTGGCCTCTAGGTACTCAACAATTCTTTCCTTCAGAAGTGATTCCATCATTTTCCCCACTACTGAGGTCAAACTAACAGGTCTGTAGTTTCCTGCCTCTGCCTTGCTCCCACTTTTGTGAAGTGGAATCACATCTGCCCTCCTTCAGTCCTCATGTACCACCCCATCCTCCCATGATTTGTTAAAGAGGGTAGTCAGTGGTTTCACTAGTTCTACCCTTAGTTCTTTTAGAATTCTTGGATGAATCCCGTCAGTCCCCATTGCTTTGTTCACCTTCAATTTTAAGAATTCTTTCAGAACCCCTTCTTCTGTGAATGGACTGGTACCACCCCTCCCATCCAGAGTGTTTCTACTGTTTTGTTTAGATACCTCCCTCTTTTCTTCTTTCATGAATACTGAGCAGAAGTATTCATTCAGTATCCTGCCTTTTCACTGTCACCCTCTGTCCACATTCCCTACCCTTTATTAAGCCTCAGTATCCCTCCCTTGGTCTTTTCTTCCTCCCTAGTGTACCTATATAAAAGGGTTTATTCCCTTCTTATCAGAGTTGGCTATCTCTTTCTTCAGTTTGGGCCTTTGCTATTCTGACTGCCTTCCCTGCCTCCTTCTGCTTTAACTGAGTTCTCTGTCCTGCTCCTTCTGTGTTTTCTTATATTTCCTGAATGCTATCATTTTCTCTGTAACCTTCCATGTCACCACTTTTGAGAACCATAGTGACTTTTTCCTTCATTTTATTTTGTTGATTTGCTTTACACCAAGGCTGGTTGCCTCTGTGATGACAGTTTTAATTTTTCCCCATTGTTCTTCCACCCCTCCTTCTTGCCTGTTTGCTAGTGCTTTTCTGAGGCACTATCCCAGTTTGCCAAAGTCAGCCCTCCTAAAGTCCAACACCCTTGCTTTTGTATGGCTTGACTCTACAGCTGTGTTTATTGTGAACCACACTGCTTGGTGGTCACTTGTTCCCAGATGGCTACCCACTTCTAAACTAGATATCCTCTCTCTATCCCCATTTGAAAGTACCAGGTCTAAGATTGCTCCTCTTGAATGCTCTCACCCACACTGCAACACTGCAGAGAGACATTAGTGATTGAAATATGCAAAATGACAGATAAGAATTATTACCTGTATGTAAATAGTGTGGTTTAGTAGATCATAGAACTGTTTCTTTGTGATGTTTATTTCTGTTTTAGGGTACAAGATGCCTTGACTACTCACCCAATTAATTAGACCAGGCTGGACATCAGAAGGTGGTAAGTCCAATTTTCTTTCCCCTTTTCTTTGACTAGTACCACCTTCACATTCATGATTGCCAATCATCATTGGGTATTTATTCCAGATGACTAATATGACATATAGCAATCAATGTGCACTCATGCAGATATATTACCTGTAATGTATACTTGTCCCTGTATGAAATATACAATAGTAAGTTTAACTACAAAAAAATGTAAACTATCTGAGGTGATGCTTTTTATACTGGGATACTAGAGTTCCATGCAGCATTATTTTGTTCATCAGGAAATCCAGACAGGTAATATTTAACAGATGTAGGCTGAATGTATCCTCACTTTCCAATCCCCTGATCACAGCCTTTGTCAAATAACTTTTCCCGTATGAAATGTTATCTTACAATGTCAATTTTAATTGTGCCAGTAACAGTCATTGAATAATAATCCTGACAGCTGTAATTTAAGGATTATATCCTTACATCTGGATGGGTTTGCAAGACCTAATTAACTGGCAATCTGCTGAATTAGGTCAGACTCCTACTAAATGTACATGTTCCAAAGGGAAAACACAATTATTTGAAGAAGATGGTACTAAAAATCAATAATTTATAAGCTACCCACTGAGAAGTAGTTTGTAAAACATGAATTCAAACAATTTTGTAGTGTAAAAATGTGCATTAAAAGCATTACCGCACTATCCAATAATCTCCCTACATACATATCGAGCTTCTTTGAACGTGCCAAGGGATCTTATGGATTAAGATGCTTCTCCATGATTTGCTTCCAGATTCCTAGAGTGAAAACAATACTTACCTTGGCAGCAATCAATTTTTCTCTGCCAACACTTTAGAATTCTATGCAAAAATCTTTAAAGCTTTCCACACTCCCTAGCATCTTCACATTCAAAACACCGATATGGGACCTGTTGAAGGATACATGCAGTTGCTATAGATGACTCTTTTACCTTAGCCACTTGGTCCCTCCCACAACCTTACGGACTGCCGACCCTCTCCTCTAGCAAGGGATCCTCAGCACTTACTGATTCTTTTCTCCTCTAAACTCAGCCTAATCTTATCCCTTTTCTGGCATACTTTCGCTCCCCTTCTCCTCCCTATTTACTCTTTCCCCTCTCTCCTGATTCTAGTATAAAGATACTAGCCTCTAATTAGTGGTAACAGCTTAGGATGGTAATCGCTACTCCTGTAAATCATGATGGAAACTGTTGTATGTAACTATATTAGACCTTATGTATTTGCCTCCCTTGGTCTACACCTGCTCACTGTTGCCACATTGATGGCTACTATATTTGTACTATGTTATGTTTTTTGTTTTCCTTTTCGCTACTGTATTTTCTGTATTGTATCGTATTAATGTCCAGGGCCACCTTGAACATGAGCTTGCTTAATGGTGTTATGTGCCTGGTTAAATAAAGTTGATTGACTGAATGATTGATTGATTTGATTAAAACTTGGAGTCATGCCAACAGACAGATAACAAAATAAATGGTCCCATCATACCATGATACCATGAAAGCTGACCATTTAAGATACAACTGTAGAGTACATATGTTTTGTATTACAGTGAGTTGGCAGTCATTCTGCAATAAGGATTGCTTGGGGGCAAACTGAAAACCCAGACTTTAAGATGCTATATGCTAACTGCTATACCTAGAAGCAATACATTCATTACATCTTTTCCATTTTCTGTGGACCTGCTTTCTTGTGACACTTGTCATCTCTGAGTTAACAGGACTAAACTTTCGATCATGTCATTTTTGGAATACTGATTACTTTCAAACAGGATAATCAATGCCCTTGAGGAAAGAAATTGCTCATGTATAGCAATAATAGCTTGTAGTAGGGTGTTTTAAATTTTAAATCTTAAAATGTTTTTGTTTTTGATGTACTTTAAATGTGTTTGTTATTTTATGTATAATCAAGTCACTACAATAAATAGACCAGAAGTAGTGACAATGAAAACAGTACTTTCACTGTTCTAAAACATCTATTCATGGCACAAGAAAATGGTACTGGTAGAATTGCTTATTTGAAATAGAACTATATACCCAATGAAATCTTCTAAATCATTATTAGTAGTAGTTAGACTTATAAACATGAAATTCAAAAGACAAATGTTTCATTGCAAAAGCACTGAAGCAAAGTTTACCCTAGAAAAGCAGCTTCAATAAAGCCAGGTTTACTGCCTCATGCATAATTGGGGGGAATAGGCCCCTCCTTCTCTAGTTTGGTATATATCTGCTGCAGGATAGGGGATACAGTCATAGCTAACAGTTGCCAGAACTTAATCTCCCCCAGGAGCCTTACCAAGTTGAGGGACATGAGGGCTTGTTGCACCTCTTCTGTGGCGATGGCACATCTATTGTGTCTGCTTGCTGCTTAGTGAGGGTGGTAAGATGGACACTGGCTACAAAATTCTGTTTATCCATGGTGTTTTGCCTCTTTCTCTTTTTGTAAGCACATTTTATTGAAGTTTACACTTTCATATACAGCAACATTTTTAACATTCTTAGCACTAGAATATGTCAGCCAAGCTATATAATATACATCACAAATACATTGTTTTTATTTATAATTCAAAGTCTTCAGTATGCCAGCTGTGTGTGCTCTTCTTCTATAAACTCTAATTGGATTTCTATACTCTAAAAGTAACTATAATACAAAAATGCACACTGAGTATAGAGGATCAATTATAAATAGGGTAAGGCAAGGAGAATAGGCCAGGAAGCACCCGGTCTCCTAGATAAAACCAAAACGTATTCATGGGACAAAGTTGGGATCTATCGATAACTGGAAATTAATCCACGGTCTTCAAAATTCCATATGCTGATATTCTTGATCTAAGCATTTGTAGTAATACTTATTCATTTCATAAACAAATTTCACAACTTGATACCAACTATCCAGGGGAGGGACATTAATCTGTAACCAAAATTTAGATATGACCTTTTTTGCACATAATATTAACAACATTAGTAATCTAACCAATTGCTTTGGGAGCCTAGGGACCTTGGGGGGGGATCAATACCAAAACCAGTTTTGAAGATAAGGTTATTTGTTCCACAAATACCTGTTGCAAGTTCTCATGAATCTGTCGCCAATAGGGCAGCAACTTAGGGCAACTCCAAAATATATGTGCCTGATCTGCTTGTTGTTCTCTGCATCCTCACCAAAAATTTGCATATTGAGTTCCCGTATATTTTGACACCCTCACTGGTGTTAAAAAAACAGTGATCTACATTTCCATGAAAATTCTTTAATGTAGGAAAGGGGAGATACCTTATAACTTTGTGATGCTGATTGAAGCCATTCCTCCCATTGAATGGGTTCCTCCAAGTCATGCTCCCATTTAACAGATATGGATTGAATCGTATCTATTTTTCCTACTTGGATATCCGCATATGATTTCCCAATAAAATGACTACTGACCTGTCCCATTTGACCTGCCACAATGATTCAAATCCCTCATGCCCTTTGTAAGTTGGGCAAAGAGTCGAGGGAAGGTTTAGACTGCAGATATGAGCTTATTTGCAGATACCAGTAATGATCCACTTGTTGAAACCCGTGCCTTGCTTGTACTCAGAGAAATAAAGACGACCCTTGTCATCGAATAGCTGAAAATAATATGTCAATCCCATGCAGGCCCAATTGTCTAAGGAAAACCTTGGTTCTAAAAAAGGGAGTAGCACCATCTGAAGCCAAATCTGTCACTAGTAGATGTGATTTTGAGGGTAGAGAAGTCAAATAAGCCTGACAAATCTTTAATACCACCCTCATATAGGGATAAAATTGTTTAAGGGGAATCCAAGGAATAGATGCTTAATAAAGTATTCAGGGCACCTCATGCAAGTCATTTAAGACTAATTATATATCTTTCCAATGGGATAAATAAGTCGGACTAGTTCAAACATAAACTATATGCAAAAAAGCAGCCTTAGCATACCATTCTACGTTCGTCAGGTCAATTCCCCCTTGATCCAGTGACAAAAACAAAAACCCTGACTGGACCCTGGCTTGCCCTCCTTTCCATATAAACTGCAGCACTGCTTTATTCCAATCCCTAAAGATTAATTTGGAAGGGAGAATGGGGAGTGCTTGAAGTAAAAAAATAACTTTTGGTAAAATCATTATATGAATAACTTGAACTCTCCTTAGAAATGATAATGTTAAAAAAGACAATGTCTGATGTTCTTTTTTATCTCCTGAGTGATGGGTTTGTAATTAAGAAGCTCTACATGCTCTAAAAATTTTGTTACATTGACCCCCAAATATTTAATATAATTTTGGTTCCACCTCACAGGTAAACTATCCTGTATTATATCTGGGGGACTATATCTGTAGGCAATAACTTCAGTCTTTGATTTATTTAATCAGAAACCAGCTAAAGTTTCAAATTCCTGTCAGAGTTGTCAAACCTCTGGCAATGAGGAGGAGGGATTCGTCAAGGTTAATAATATGCCATCTGCGAAAAGTGACACCTTGTTTTCCCTCCTCTCAGGGGAATACCCTCCACCTGCTTGGCAAGCTGAATGAATGATGTTAAAGGCTCAACATATAATGCAAATAAAAGTCGGGCTAGGGGACAACCTTTATGCATGACACAGGCCAGTGGAAGTGGGTCTGTTAGAGAGCCATTAGTCTTAACATAAGCAAAGGAATGGGAATAAATAGAGCTTAACACTACTATAAAGTTAGATGGAAATCCAAAAGCTCGAAGAACTGACCAGTGGAAGGGCCAAGAGACCCTATCAAAGGCCTTTCTCCGTGTCCAGGCTGGCCAGGACCAAAGGGAGAGACTGTTCATCTGCATAGTCTAGTAACAAGAAAGCATGCCTCACATTGTCAAAAACCTGGCAGCCATGTATAAATCCTGTTTGGTTCCAGTCAACCAGGGTCGGAAGAAAGCCCTTCAATCGGGATGCCAAGATGGCCATAAAGAATTTATAGTCTACATTTAACACAGACTTTAAGCAATAGGATTCTGGCCTAACAGGATCTCTACTTGGTTTTAAAAGAGCTGTAATGATCATGCTATTCCAAGAGAGTGGGGGATTTTCCTTCTTGGACTCCTTTCATAGCTCTTACTAATATTGGACAGAGTAATTGCTGCAGATCTTTTAATTTGTAAAAGTCTGATGGAAAACCATCATTTCCTGGGCTTTTGCCAGTTTGGGATCTCTGGATCGCAGCTTTTACTTCCGTAGCCATAATAGGTGCTAATAAAGAAGTCACCTGTTGCCTGGAGACTAGGTTGTTTAGCTCAGGCCAAGAATTGGAGAACCTGGTCCTCTGATGGAGACTGGGATTCAGGGGTGTATAAGTTCTGATAGTATGTTTTGAAGACATGAAGAATCTCTTCCAGTTTAGAGGTAAAGTTACCAGATGCCGGGTTCCATATCTTGAAGATTGTGACTACTACTTTCTAGGCTGTCACATGTCTGGCTAGATATCTTGCTCCCCTGGATCCCCAATTGTGTCTTTTGTTGCAAAAGGTGGAGGGCATGTTCAGTTTTCTGATCTAAATATTTCTGTATGACCGCTTTCACTGATAGTAATCTGTTCTTAACTGTTTGCAACAGTTATGCTCCTTGGTAAAGATCTGACATTTCCTGTCTCCACTCCCTTTATTTAGCGGAGGTATATGCCATCAGATTCTGCAGATAAAGCTTTTAAAGAATCCCACAGGATACTATCAGAAACATCATCCACATCATTTATCTCTAGAAAAGTTTTAGCTTGCTCATAATGCTTTGCCTCAAAACTGGATCTTTCATAAAAGCCATATTCAACTGCCAAAATGTATTAGTGGGTTGCATTGCATAATCTATAGTTCTCAGTACTGGAGCATGATCTGAGAACAGAATAGGGCACAGGGAAACATTCTGGACATCACTAACATGTTCCAAGGTGGTAAAGAAATAATGAAGTCTTGCAGAGCTGCCATGTCTAGCCGAAAAGTTGGTGTAACTTCTTTCCCTTGGAAGTAAACATCTACAGGTATCAACCAAACCCAGGTGTTTTAAGGTACAGTCAAAATATTTAATTACTGCTGAGTGTTGGAAATGCATTGAGTTAGCAGAGTCTATCATGGGATTAAGGGTTAAATTTAGGTCTCCCCCCAAAGTACTCTACCTTTTAATTGCGAAGTAAGGAGAGAAACAAATTTAAAATTTCCTTTTTACTGAATTGAGGAGAATAGTATTACTAAAGTCAGTTATTTTCCATATAATGATCTATTAACAATAACATATCTGCCCTCAGGGTCAGTTAGTACTTCTGATAACTCTAAGGGAGGCCCTATGGGATAAGATCAGGATCCTCTACATCTCCCCTGAGGAAATGAAGCATAGAATACCTTCTCAAATCCAAACATGGAGAATGTTCATGTTCCATAGGGAGATGCTTCTTCTGAAAAAAATTATGTCTGCTTTCTGATGGTGGGCATAATGTAAAAGTCTATATCGCTTAATCTGATTTGTGATCCCATTAACATTATATGATAAAATTCTTAAGTTATGAATCCTAGTGCATCCCATTGCTGTGCTTGTTTACATAGAAACATAGAATTTGACAGCAGATAAGGACCGCTAGGCCCACCCAGTCTGCTCATTTCCCTACCTAATGGATAAGCTGCAGATCCTAGTTAACCAGCAGCCTACTTCTTTCTACCCCCACCCCCTAGAACTGTCTTATGATTGTCCCATGCATGCTTGAATTCAACCACTGTTTTTGACTCCACAACCCTCCTCCGAAGGCTGTTCCACGATCCACAACCCTCTCTGTGAAAAATACTTCTTTCTTACCTCTGAGCCACCCCCATCTTCAAATTGTGCCCTTGTTCTTGCACATCTTTTTTTAAAGATGCTACCTCTAGGACTTTGTTGATTCCTCTAGGTACTTGAAAGTTTCTATCATGTCCTCCTCTCCTTCCTTTCCTTGAGGCTATACATATTAAGCTCCTTTAGTCTCTTCATATGTCTTCTGGTGCAGACCCTGCACCATTTTAGTTGCCCTCCTCTGGACAGCTTCCATCCTGTCCATGTCCTTGCAGAGATTGGCTCTCCAGAACTGCACACAGTACTCCAGATGGGGTCTCACCAGCTGTCTGTACAGAGGGATAACAACTTCCTGTTTTCTACTGGTGATGCCTCTCCCTATGAATCCCAGTATCCCCCAGCCCTCCTTACTGCCCTCTCATATTGCTTGCCCACCTTTAAGTCATCTGATATGACTACCCCCAGGTCCCTTCCCATTTTTGTTGTTGTTAGTATCTCACCCCCCATTGTGTAGTCTTCCCCTGAGTTTTTGTTTCCCAGGTGCATTACCTTGCACTTCTGAGCATTGACTCTAAGCTGCCATACATTTGACCATTTGTCTAACCTTGCCAAGTCCCTTCTCATCCTTTCCACCCCACCTTGTGCATCAACTCTGTTGCAGATCTTTGTGTCATCTGCAAAGAGACATACTTTTCCTTCCAGTCCCTCTGCAATGTCGCTTATAAAGACATTGAAGAGGACCAGTCCTAATACTGAACCCTGCAGTACCCCACTAGTAACCCCCCTTTCTTCAGAGTGGAATCCATTTACTATTACCCTCTGTGTCCTATTCTCCAGCCAGTTCTTTACCCAGGCTATCATCTTGGGACCCACTCCCAGGCTGGCTAACTTGTATACTAATCTTTTGTGTGGGACTGTGTTTTATGTAGTCAGTGTTTTCACCATCTTCTAATGTAGATTGTCTAACCTCTAGAGCAATAATTATTTCTGAGACTCTCTCAACATTGGTCTCTAATTTACTTATCTCAGAATGGATTTTTTTGTAGATTTTCTGGAATGTCTCTTATTTGTTATTATAAGTTATCTTGCATTTGACAAACGTTGTTCAAAATGTGTAAGGGAGGGGGGTCTCTGAATTGCTTCCCACTTTTGATGACTCTGTGCTCTCCATTTTTCTTCCATCCCCCAATCAGAGAATAAGGTGTTTTGTTCAGGATCAGCTCTACTATTGTCTTCTTTATTTGTATCCCCCACTTTTGGCCCCATTTTGTTATACTTATTTTTACCTTCTCTCTGTTTGGTGTCAGTGACCGGTTGAATTGTAGGGCATATTATTGTCTCAGTCCCAAAGTCAGCATTATTAATATTTGCATGATCTCGAGGAATTTGAGGTAAATTATAGACTTCAGCATGAATAGCATGCTTAACCTTAGTACCCCTGCCCATTCCCTCCAGGTTTCTCTTATATCTGTTTTTTTTTTGTTTTTGTTTTTTTTAAAGAAGTTCTGAGTAGCTACTCAGCCTTTTCATTTCTTTTATGTCTTGGGTCTCTGGGTGGTTTTCCTGATTTAATGGGCCAAGAAATTCAGATGGTACTCTCTGCATTTATTAGACTGTGACATGTATTTTTAATAGTTCCAAAGAAAAGGCTCTTTTTCCTTAGGGAGGGAGAGAATGCCAGAAGGATGCACAGAGGAAACAATTATTTTATGTTTAGATATTTTCTGTTCTGCAGTTATCCTAATTTAAGTAAATCTCCAGAGAACAAAAATACAGTGTAGAGTTTGTAGCTTACCAGGCGTTTTACTGTTTCAAAAGTGCCTACTTAGGGTGGTGTGGTGTTAGCCACTATAACTCTCAGCATCTACAAAGACCTCTGGAGACTAGCATCAGTCTTGATGTATTTGATCCTTCAAATTACCATCACCCTGATTGTAAATTATAGGTTTTATCCTGGTGGTGGAGAAGATTCTGCTGCTGTCAGGTCCAAAGTGGCTTTCAATACCCCCAGCCACTGTGCTGGGCTTAAAAAACAAATCCCAAAAAGTTAATTGCCACCTTCTAAAAACACTCCTGACGTTTGTGCACAAGGCATTTTAAATTGCTATTAGTGGTACTATAGATGTGGAGAAGAGATTGTTGAAAAACTCACTGACACCACCATACAGGAACAGCTGATATTGAGCAGGAGAATGTGTATAATGCCAGCCAACTCTCCTCATGCTGCTTTATAGCAAACTAACTAGCAGGGCCACAGGAAAATTGCACCCACAATTGTTTTGCGGAATCCACAATTTTCACCACTCTCCATAAAAACTGATATGTTCCACACGTTTTTACAATTTTTGATTTTATATTGAACTGTGTAAAAAGTATTCAATTTTTTAATAAAATACTCTCAAATATATTGACAATTTTGCATGCAAACTTGGATTTGGCTGAAACAATGCAGTGTAAGGTAGGGCAAGGGTTTCATGTGACACTGATTTCTTTTGAATCCTTGTCTTGTTTGGTTTTAAGATCCACTGCAAGCATAAGTATACTTAAACACTTAACATTTGTTTGTGTTGAAGCAGTCTATCAACAAACTTTTTTTGCCACAGAGCTGAAACCAAAGATGGGAAAAGGTGTAAATGATCCCATTCACTTAAATGGGATGCTAACTATGAACCTTTTGTAAGTGGCAGGGTAAGTTTTTCCTTGTGAGCATACTTTCATTCAGACTAGTTTTGATTCAAATAGCTTAGGATTTTTGGATGGCCCTGCTAATTTTAAATGTTAATAAGCTAGTTGCTAACAGTGATCTCACCTTAGCAACTACCCCCAGATGCTCACATGCAAAGACTACAAAAACAACTGAGTAAAGTCTAAAAACAAGCTTATAAAAACACAAAATGTATCTGAACATTTATCTTTAACTAAACAAAATCATTGCAGCTAGAGTAAAACAAAGGTAAGTTACAGGGTACCCTGACTACTGTATGATGCAGTAAAAATATATTGGTATTTTTTTTTTTTTACATTCTTTGGTAACCATGTAAGGCCCGTTAGACACAAGTACCTGTTTTCAGGTACAACCCAGAAGCACTGAGGAGGTTAAGTGACTTGCTTAGAATCACACAGTATGCTAATGGACATTGTGGGAATCAAACCCAGGTCTGCTAGATGTAGTCAGCTCATTCACAGTTTGTTACTCTAACCTCTAGATTATGCTGCCAGCCCCAATAATCCTGAGATTTAATGCTTAAATATGTGATTTCAAAAATAGTGCACAGTACCTACAGTACAAATTGACTATTAAACACTTTAACAACATTTTACTAAAACTCAATTATTCACCACTCTATTTATTTATTTTTCTTGTACCAAAGTGGTGAATAGCTGGCACAGCATTGTAAATTGCTATTGATTACACTTCATTATTCTACAGCCAGAAAAACAAAATATATTTCTTCTGGCTTTATTCAATATTGATTTACTGTGGCTCACTTTATAGAATGTATTTAGCACTGTATGAGGCAGGTGCTTTTAAATTTTTGGAGATAGGCAATGCTATCACAAGCTTATCAGTTTAGTATTCTTTTTAGGAACATAAACTTTTATGTTTTAAAACATAGTCAGGTGTCAGTGTATTCACTTGCAATTTGTACTAATATCTTTAGAAAACATTAAAGATTTATTGTAAAGCACTCTGGGTCTGTAGTAGAACCCCACAATTTCCATGATTTTGCCAAACAATCTGCAATGTTTGGTCACCTTTCCCACAATTTTCCAGTGGCCCTGCTAACTAGATGGCAATTAACACACAGTATGAGGAGGGGGACCACATTGTGACTTTCCACAATGCTGTCTTAGTTTTCAAAAACTACGAACAGGTGAGACCCAGGCACAGTATATTCAATTCCTGTTATCCATTCCATGGCCAGCAGAGAACAATTTCATTTTAAGAAACAGAGTTCCAAGTTCTAGGGAGGGTGGAAGGAGACAGATGACAGCTCTACCACTGCCTAACCTCCACGATGCTGACAGTGATCCGATGCGACTCTGTCTCCGTTGGATTTCAATATGATTATCAAACTAGCAAGCAAGCAGTCATTATTTATTTAGTATCTTTTCCAAAATGGCTCAAGGTGTTTCCCACAACAATACAAACAACTGTAGTGGGACATAGCAAAAATCTAATTAAAAAATGAAACCAAAGTATACATCAGCATGAAACTTGTAACTAATTTAATTTTAGCCTAATTCATGCAAAGTCAAACAGAAAGTTGGAATTGTAATGGTTTCTTTAAGGCCTCACTGAGGAAATACAATGCAGGGCATGCAATAGGGAATTCTGCAGCCAGGGAACCACCTCCACAACAGCCCTGTCCCCTGAGAACTTCAAATGGGTGCATGACCCCAATAAAAATTCTCCTTGGTGGAGTGCAGGTGCATTCTGAAGTACAGGCACATGATTATGAAGGATTCATCTTATCTTATCCAGGGCTTTGAAATCCATCAAGCAAATATATTGAAGGAAGTATGTCATATAACCAGAAGTCAGTGCAATTCATGAAGCACAGGTGTGATTATATTTGAAATTCTAGTTCCTGATACCAACCAGGTTGTAGGATTCTGCACAAGCTGGAGGCAGGGGTACAACCCACTAGAAAGCCCTGCATGTACCATAGAGTGTTACAGTAGTTGATCCTGGAGATTATGAAGACACACACCACAGTCACCAGGCCATCATAACAGAGATCACTATGTCACTCTGCCATCATGACACACCAGTTTTCCTGGAGCAACTATGGCATACTAAACTCTGCCCACTGGATGTCAAAGACTGGACTACTCGTTAGTCTCTGAGATCTGATATTCTAGTACGCAACCCCCCCCCATCCCTTCCCTCAAGCATGAAGGTGATGTTACACAAGGAAGACATTGCGTTACTAAACATGAAATAAAGAGTTATGCATTTTGTGACATGATTGTAGTACTTTGCCAATGGACTGTAACTACCAAAATACAGGTAAGTGGGATTTTTTTTTTCATCTGAATGTGAACCAAAAAAGCTAACCATTTTGAAAAAAGTTATTCGTTTCAATTAATTTCTAGCACCATGTGTTCCAAAGAAAACCCTTTCTACAGATAATATCGTAGAAAACAGCTTACTTTGGAACTTTTAGGGATAGAAACATCAATAAACATGTCAAATTGTTGATAATGTTTTAAACGATTAATAATAGAAAACTATAACAATATAGCTATTACATGTTGCCATGTCTACAAACTTTCATTTAAAAAATGAAGTTGTTAGCCTTAATAGTTCTAAAGTTAACTTTAGTTTTTAAAGATATCTTTTGACAATGGCTAACTCTGGAACCATTAGGACTAGAAACATTTTTTTTCCCAAATGAAGGCTTTGAGTCAGGGCAACATGGAATACTTATTCAGATACTGTTTGCAAATACTGATATTTAAAAATATTATCAGTACTCTTAAAAGTGTATATTTCTAGCTCTAGTTGCAAAAGTAGCCCTTTTCAAAGAAATTTTCTTTAGAAAGGACTACCTAGATCACTCCATCACATTTATTGGTAAGGGACTGCTCTTGCATACTGGCAGACCTGGTTCATGCCCTGAGCCCAGAATATCGTAGAAGGCAGTATAGCGCAGTGGTTTAAGGCTCTGAGCTGCAAACCTGGAGACCTGGGTTTGAATCCCACTGCTCCCACTTGCACACTGTGTGACCCTGAGCAAGTCACCTAACTTCCTTGTGCTCCCAAGTCACACTTGTAAGCAAGTTTCAGCTAGTGTATTCTCCTGGTTTAAAAAAAAAAAAACAACAGGATGGCAGGGAGGATTTAGAGCACCTCTTATATGCTCTCTCTCCTAAGGTATGAGGGCTGTGTTAGCTACTATGCAGCAGCATCTGGTGACAGGCTTTGTGGAGGCAATCTAGGCAGTCTTGGTGGCTATGCACTGCTCTGCTTCCACCATGGCATCTTAGCATGCCCATGCTGTGGTGGGGACTGTGAGGAAGAAGTGGGAAAAGCAGCCTGTTGACACATCCCTGAATTTGTGGGTGGTGAAGGATCTAATGGAGCTTGGAGACAAAGTCTGTCAGTGTTTGGTGAGTCAGATGGACAACATGATCCAGTCCATCAAAAACCTGAAGGAATGGCATGCTCTGGGTGAGTCTGAAAAATAAGGAACTTACACACACAAAAACAGACAAATCTAATTTTGGAACTTCCTTTGTATATGGATGAAAGCTAGGAGTCATGTCAGTGTGGTTTGTCCACTTAATAGTTTCCAATAAGTGTCATGCTTCAATATACTTCAATACATGTAGCGATACAGCAATACTCTTTTAACTATAAAGTTTACCTAAAAATTATTTAAGTATGAAATAAGTTGATTGATGTATATTGATATATTTTGCAATATGTAAACCATATTGAAAAAAACATATTTTATTGAAGTTAATCTTATGTTTTTGACACCTATTTTTCTTATCCTTTCCCAAACAATGGGAAAAGGATGATTCCTTACATTACTGGATTAAACAGTCTAACAGAGCTCCCTCCAGGAGCGGATTCACCACAGGTGCCACAAGAGATAATTACAGTACCTCTAAGGCTGCACCTTTGTGAGGGAGGTTAGCCCATTGACCACTCCACCCACCTTGGGTTGGCACTACCTATATAGGCGCTGCCTTATGACCTCACTTCCTCTCTCTTATTTTACTAACTCCCCACTTTTCCATTTGCAGGTTATACCTGCTAGCCACTAGAGGGACCCTCTGACCTCCTCACCCAGACTCCCTATCAGAATCCCTTCCTGCTTCCTGTAACCTCTCTAGGCTACTTCTCTCCCTACTCCCACCCCTGCCTCTGCCCACACTGTACCCTCACCCTGCCTCTGGCTAGCCCTACTCACAACCCCTGCCCTATCACCTGTCCCACACCCAACTGGTCACTAACCCCATTTGACCACTAGGAGTCGCTATTTCAACCCTGTTTTCTGGCCCAAACCCAGCCCGCTTTAAGTCACCTACAACGTGGATCCCTGCTCCCAGCCAGGTCCTATTCCAACTGCCCTGACAGGGTCTCAGACTTGACCCCTGCCACAAGAGTTTGTGACAGTACCACTACTCCAAAGTGGTATCTACACTTTCTGAGGGCAACCAGGATACTTTAACCCACCCCTTCTACTACCAGGCACCATGCCAGGGCACCTCTTCCCCAAATCTGACAAAATGGTCCCATCAACAACCCTTGCACTTTTGATCGCCTCCATTTTACTGTCCTTCCCATTCTAACTCCCCCTCGAGCAGCTTCCCAGAACCCCCACAGCCTATCCTGACCCATCCTACATATGCCCCTTTAAGTCCACATCATCCTCCCAGCTATCTCCTGGTTCCATTTCCCACACACACTCTCCTCCTTGGTCTATTTCTTCGCTGCCTTCTGGCCACTCTCTCCCACTCCTGTACCCTCTCCCTCCACTCTGCACAACCTACTGGCGCCCCAGCCAGTGCATGGCAAAATCCCGACCTCTTCGTGTTCTGTACTGCCCACCCTAACCATTGCCCTACTCCTTCTGGCTGGGGATATACACCCTAACCCGGCCCAACCCTAACCACAGGCCCAGACCACCCTTACCTAATCCCTCAGCCTAGGTTACCACCGACACTCATCCAGGCTACCTCGCCCAAGGCTTATGCTCTCCATCTAAATATCGTGAGCCCAGCCCCCAAGCCTGATCAGCCTCAGGTCCTAGCCGCCCACCATACCCTTGACATAATCATCCTATCTGAGACCTGGTTAAACTCCAGTCTACCAGATAATACCATTGCTCTCCCAGGTTTCACTATCACAAGGCAAGACCGGCCCTCCAGAGGTAGTGGGGTGGCTATCTACATCAGATCAGCTCTCCACTTCTCAGTCTCTCTTACAAAAGCTGAACCCACAGCCTACGAGCTTGTCATGGTAAAACTGCCCCCTCCCTCCTCATTACCTATCTTTGTGGCCGGTATTTATTGTTGCCCAGGCACACCTACCACAATAGTCACTGACCTACTG
Source organism: Neoceratodus forsteri (assembly GCA_016271365.2). NCBI lineage: Eukaryota > Metazoa > Chordata > Ceratodontiformes > Ceratodontidae > Neoceratodus > Neoceratodus forsteri. The sequence goes on along the minus strand of CM028129.1, from coordinate 809,917,987 downwards.
TGCCAGCTCTCATCTCTTGCCCAGTCAGGTGAACTATATGTCATGGGTGATTTTAACCACAACTAGCTAGCACCCACGTTTAACAAAACACTAACTGAGATTACCGCTCTTAACCTTAGCCAAACCATTACAGAACCCACACGCTCAAACCATAAGTCCGGTAATCACTCCCTACTAGACTGGGCGCTTACATCCCACCCACACCGCATCATCAGTTCTGGCCTCCTCCCTGACTCCATTAGTGACCACCACCTAATCTACTTGGTCTGCAAAATACACAGAGTTAAATCCCCTCCAAAATTTATATTCCAATGGTCATACAAATCCCTCAACCTCTCCTCCCTCCTGGAAGATCTATCTCACTCAAACTGGATCCTGAGCTCAAGCTGCTCTAACATGGATTCGGCCCTTACACACTTTCAGAACACCTTCCTCTCTGCCTGGGACAAATATGCCCCCCTGCTCCGGGCAAGAGTCCGTGGGTCTCACCTACTCTGAATATCCCCTGAGCTGATAGCTTGCCAACAAGCCTGTGACAAGGCCTGGCGTAACTACAAAGCCTCACTCCTCCCAAGCAACTTCATCACTTACCGCATGCTCTGCAATAAGTGCACAAAGGCCATCCACTTAGCTAAGGCTGAATATTTCAACAAAACCCTAAATGCTAATCTTGGGAGACCTTCAAAATTCTGGAAGGTCATTAACTCCATTTTCTACCCCCAAACAGCAAGTCCCTCCACTCCTCCTCCTCGCCCAAGGGACTCTCCTCTCCGACCCTCTGAAGGTAGCCTCCGAGGTTTAATTCCTATTTTTCCTGCGCCCTGGCCCTCCTGGATTCCATGCCTCCTGCTACCACACCCACCCCCTTACATCTATCACCACACCGCCCAGTCATCTAGCCCCCTACCAGCTGGTAGGAACGCCTTTTCTTTCAGACCCATCTCCTCCGAAACCCTAGATGCTCTTCGCCTCCTAAACCCTCCAAAGGCAAATCCCCAGATGGTCTCAATAACAAACTCTCTTCCTATCTGCCCGCCTTCGCTACTCCCCTCGCCACCCTATTAAATCTATCTTTCACTACCAAGTCTCTCCCCTCTGAATGGAAGCATGCAACTGTCCTACCCCTTCACAAAGGTGGCAACCCTTCCTCCACTACTAACTACCATCCCATCTCCCTCCTCCCTGCCCTCGCCAAACTCCAGGAACACCTAGTGCTATCCCAGCTCTCCCATTTTCTCTCTGACACTAACTTCTTCACCCCTTTTCAGTCCGGGTTCTGAAAACACCACTCCACCACATCCTCCTCCCTAAGACTCACAGACTCCATCCTCACTGGGATGGATAAAGACTAATCACTGCAGCTATTTTCATTGACCTAGCTAAAGCTTTTGACATGGTATCCCATTCTCTCCTACTATCCTGCCTATCAGGCGGGTTAGCAGCATCCACCACAAACTGGTTCAGTGCCTGCCTACTAAATTGAACCCAATCCACTAAAATAGCAGACCACACCACCCCCATTACCATCAGTGTTCCCAAGGCTCAGTTCTTGGCCCCCATTACCATCAGTGTTCCCAAGGCTCAGTTCTTGGCCCCATCCTCTGCTCCATCCTTCTAAATGATCTACTGACTTCTTGCTCCTCTCACCGAGATTCACATGTATGCAGACGACATGGCCCTCTTTACCTCTGGCCAGACTCACTAAGAACTCACTTCCAAACTTCAAATAGACTTCCACAAAATCCAGCACTGGTTCAATACCAACCAACTCTCCTAAATGCCAAGAAAACTGTCTCTATGTCTTTTGGCACTAGACAGCGTTTATCCAAGCTCACCCCCACCCCGATCTTCCATATCCTAAACTACACCATCCTTGATGAAGTGCCTCCTTCAGGTATCTAGGGTTTGGCTCAATCGTCACCTCTCCTTTTCCACACACGTAGATGCCATCATCTCTAAACTGCACCGAAACTTGGCACCTCTACAGGGTGCGCTGGCCTCCTGCACCTGTCAGGCGTGGACTAGTCCGAAATGATTCTACCCACCTTCGATTACTGTGATGTCGTCTGCAGCTCTGCCTCAAAGACCACCCTTGCCAGACTTGACCCCTCTTTAGTGTTTCTGCCACTTTGCCCTCGATGCCCCCCGCCACATCACAGCAGAGCTCTCACTGTTCACTGGCCCTCCCATCCCTGAACAACTGGCACAACAAATTCATAGTGTCAAATCTGGGCTTCCAACTTCTTGGCTTGGCCTCCCCACCCTACCTCAGTATTCTCCCTATCTTCCCACTCAACGCCTCAGGTCCACTGGACACTAGTCTCTTAGTCATCCACCAACGAAGGACCACGCTGGCCAATCATTCTTCTTTTACCTCTTCCCTGAACTCTGGAATGGCCTGCCGGCCCAGATCCATCATCCAAATGCTCCATAGCCTCTGCCCTCACTAACTTCCTAGCTCCAAATTGCAACTGCCCCGACCTCCCCTCCTTGATAGTTCTTCTTCCCCCATCACCCTTTAGGGCCTGACCAGTGGCTTGGCCATGCCTAATTGTCTGGCTTATATACTGCCCTACACATTTACACTCTCACTCTTACTCACTCCTCTCTCTCCAAACATCCCCATTCTCTCCCTTCTTCCTAACTAACCTACGCTCTTCAGCCCTACTCACAGTTACTAACTCCCCTCCCCTCCCACCTCACCTAATCCTCCCCCCCACACACCAAATGTTTACTAGTCCACCCCTCCCTTACCCCACAACTCCACTCTCCAATTCCTACTGCCTATTGGTGCATCCCACTGCAGCCCTAGTCCTGCTACTGGCACACATGTTCTGATACTGCACCCTAGTTCTGCTACTTGCACTTATGTAATTTCATGTATTGCCTCATTGTGTACCCATGATATGTTTACCCTGTCCCTGATGATCAAGCTCTGTACAGTTCTTGCTTTGATATGCACCCATGATATGTATACCATGTCCTTGATGATTATGTTCTTACTGTTCTCCTTTGTAATAAGTTCAAAAGCAATCCCTCACAACTGTATGTTATCTGTATTGCTCTGCTGCTAATCTCAATTATTGTATGACTGCCTCTCTGTAACCCTCCCCCATGTCGGCCTCGGAGACGAGCATCTTTTGCCAATGTGCCTTTCCTGGTGAAACATTTTCAATAAATAAATAAATAAATAAAACAATACAAAAATACTAGTTGTATTCCATCAAGAAGACACACATCCTTTTTATGTTTGCCATGTGCACGCACAGCAAACATTTCATTGCAAGAGTGGGTTTTGAAAGGTGTGACACTGTTAGTCCAATGCAGAGCAGTCTGCAAGGGGCTTGTCAGTGTCATACCAATCATCAGCCAGGCTAAGCTTGACACTGTTCAGGCTTGCTGGGTGGAAACTTTGTGTAGTTCAAAGGAGAGAGGTGATCAAATCATTGGGCATCTCTTTCCTTTGATCTACATAATCCCACCCAACAATCACAGCTGATCTATCGGTGATCAGTCTGCTGTGGTCCATCACCCCAGCATCATCCATGGTGCCATCTACAACTCCCCACCCCCATCCCATTCATTTTCATTGTGTAACACTGGAGAGCTTACCTCAGTGCCATTGTACATAAGGAAAACCTCTCTCAGTCTCCCACTCCTTGCATGTTAAAGTTTGCACAGGGTGCCTGATTCCTATATGCCAGCTGCTACCTCCCACCCTACCCATTCTTACTTTGTGGCAATGGGGAGCCACCCTCTGGTGCTACCAAACATAACACCAACACTGGGGTGCCAATCTCCCATGTTGGTACCTGAAATAAAGAAAACTGTTCCTTGTATTTTTTTTTAAATATAAAATACATCCTGTAAAAAAGCCACCACCACTGTTACTATCCACCACCCAACCCTTCCACTCAGCACCGCCCCCCCCACACACACACCGCAAGCCCTTACTTGCATATCTGGGGTTCAATGCTGTAATCCTCAATGGACCGGAGACACATATTTGCTCTTCAACACTGGACTGCGAACTTAAGAAATCTAGAATGCAATTCAATGCACTTTAATGGGTTTTGAACTTGTCATCATAACTTGGTCATTTTTGAATATATTTGCCCCAAATTTTCAACATTCTTTTTTTGAGACCTCTCCTCATGAACTATGACAGGGAAATTAGGCAAATCTGTCCTGAAAGATGATTTCATGGTCGCAGCATAAAATCACCTTTCGGGCAGGATTTAAACCATTGTTCATAAGGTGGGTTCATAAGACTGCAATGTTGACAATTTGGGGTACAAATATATAAAAAAAAAAAAGTTATGAGCCTATGTTGATATTTATAAATGCAGGCACATAACTTTGATCATTTTCAATATTTTGACTCCAAATTTAATTTTCAACATAGTCATTTCTTTTCAACACCTCATGAATGTGACAGCTGTCATTTTTTCAAATTCTGGCCAAAATGTGTTTTATACTTGTGGCATGAAATCACCTTTTTGTGCATGATTTGAACATTTTCTCCACCCTTGTTCATGAGGTGGGGTAATAAGAAAGCTATGTTTATTTATTTAATTTATTTCATTTTGATAACCAGGTGGGCACACTGGGACCATTGTACTCCCTTTTTCAGGGGCAACCCAGGATTAATTACAGATAACACACTAAGTCAACTTGAAACAGTGAAGTCTTCATAAAATGACATTTTATTAGTTACAATGGGTAAAGTGACATTTCTAGAGCAGTTAAGACAAAAAGTAAGTTACAATGGGTACAGTAATACAATGTAGGCATGTAAGCCATAGAGATTATTACACAGATGAAAACACTTTAATCACTTTTATGTGGGGTTCAAAGATAGGCTATATTGAAAATGTGGGGTAAAAATATTAATAAACAACAAACCTATGAGTGTACATTGACATGTTTCAATGCACAATCATAACTGTGGTAATTTTCAGTATTTTGACTACAAATTTTTAACCTAGTCATTTTTTTCACGCCAGTTTATGAATGTGACAATTGTCATTTTTCAAATCCTGGACAAAATGTGTTTTCATACTTGTGGTGCAAAATCACCTTGCAGGCATGATTTGAACATTTTCTCCACGCTTGCTCATGAGGTGGGGTCATAAGAACACATTGTGGGGGTCATAAGAATGCTATGTTAAAGGTTTGGAGTGAAAATATTAAGAAACAACAAAGTTATGAGTGTACATGAAAATGTTCCAATGCAAGCTGGTAACAGTGGTAAATTACAGTATTTTGACCCCAGTAGCCAGATTCACAAAACTTTGCTATGGCGCAAACCCAATTTGCACAATGTGAACTCAGTTTTGCTGCAAAGTGGCATTCACAAAACCCAGTTTGCACCCATAAACTTGGTTTATGTCGGGTAACGCTTTGAGAAGCCCGCAATGCAATGGAGGGAACTGCATATCGGGCGCAGTCCCATTCATGAAACACTTTCTCCAGGCCAGGGCCTTTGCAGGGTTCTCTGTGTGGAGAACATACTGCTGAGAAAACTCCTTAACTCCGTGCAACCCTAGTGGTTGTCAGAGGTAGTGCAACACTGTGTCCCTGATAGTCCAGTGGTCCCTTCTCCCCAGTCACCAACTGGATATGCCCTGGTGGTCCAGTGGTCCTTCTCCCATTCTCCCATCACCAGCCTGTGTTGAAAATTAATTGTCCCTGGTAGTCTAGTGGTCCTTCCCTCTCCTCCATTCTCGGATAACCATCCCATATGAAAAAAATAATTGTCCTGGTAGTCCAGTGGTCCCTCCCTTCCCCATTCACCAGTCGTAGCCATTGTTAGAAAATGAACAATCCCAGTGGACTAGTGGTCCCCCACCCTATCCCAATCCCTCCCTGCCAGACTTGAAAAGTGACCCCAGTGGTCTATTGTTCCCCTCAACCCATCCCCAATCTGCCCCATATGAAAAGTGAAGATTTTCTGTGTGCAGTGAAACCCCAGCCCCCACACCCCTGCTGGTAGTGTCCCAGGTCAATGAGATCATACTGTATCCATTATCCACTCATCGAGAGCTCAGTCGGCAGCCAGCTATAGTGGTGAGAGGACGGCTGTGCTGGTTGCAGGCCCGATTTCGGGATGGGGGAGTGGGGTGGTGGAACACTACCTGCCAGGGTGGGAAGAGGGGGTCCACTACACATGGAAAATCTCTACTTTTCATATAGGAGCAGACCAAGGATGGGTTGGGGGGTGCAGCTAGACCACCAGGGTCACTTTCTGAAGTCTGGCAAGGAGGGATTTTGGATAGGGTGGGGAGACCACTAGGTCACCGGATCGCTTCATCTTCTAATAATGGGTCTACCATCAGCAAATGGGGACAACCACTAGACTGCCAGGGACAACAGTTTTTAATACAGTCAGGCGATCGGACATCAAGGGAGGGGGGAGGGACTACTAGACTACTACAGAGAATATTTCTGTTCTATTTGGGATGGTGATCAGTGATGGGGGTGCACAGGAGACTGCGTGGCCACAGAGCTGTCTCTGAGACATAGACTGAGAGATTGCACAAATCTCCATCACAGCCCATGTAAATGGGCCCATAATGGGCATACAAATGGCCAGCTAGCACCTTGCATGCCCAATTGGCTCATTTGCATGGCTGCTTTTGTGAATCATAAATAGCGCACTGACACTGTTCATTGTGGGGCCATTTCTAGGCATGCAGGTGGAGGCAGTGGTAGGGGGATTAGAGGAAGTAGTAATGGGATTACTGCTGCCTCTACGTCTCTTTTCACAGTTGGATAGGCACTATGCTATCCAACTGTGAATAACATTTTTACCACCTGGGCAACTGCAAGGCAACGTGGCTTTACATACTGTAGATACATACAATTTTCTGGCAGATAAGGACCACCTGTCCCATCTAGTCTGCCCATTTGACCTACCTTCACTTGTGCCATAGATTTAGCTGATTTGCAGCTTCCCCCCTCCCTGTTTCAATTATTCCCCTATGTCTGTCCCACACATATTTGAATTTCTCCACCGTTTTTTCCCCCACCACCCCAGCTGGGAGGCTTTTCCAGTCATCCACTACTCTCTCTGTAAAGAAATACTTCCTCACATTTCCCCTGACCCTTCCTCCTTCCAATTTCAGGTCATGTTCCTTAGTTCACGTACATCACTTCTTCCAAAAGATGCTCCCCTCTTGTACCTTATTTATCCCTCTGTGCTACTTGAATGTTTTTATCATGTCCCCCCTCTTTCTCCTCATTTCCAGAGAATACATATTGAGGTCTTTCAATCTCTCTTTAGAGATGTGGAAAAACTTCTGCCAGCAGAATTTTCATGAAAGTCAGATTTACGCTTCTGCAAAAGTGCAGAAATCAAATTAGCAACTTTTGTTGAAATCCCGACTTAGAAGGGTGGAATAAATGTATAAATTGCAGATTATTGTATTGAACTGCAGAGAAAAATGTCTGCAGAACTGATAGCTGAACTGCAGAATAATTATGTGTGCTGAGGAATAATTCATTAAACTGCAGAAAAAAAATTCCTCAGAACTGTTATTCCACAGTTCATGTTTATTATTCCACAGTTCAGACAAAAAATTTTGCGGAACAATATGAAAATCTGCCAAACACATTCAGAGATTCTGGTCTCGCCAATAGTGGAAGTTCGGAAAATTCTGCAAAATTTCCAAAAGTTCATCGAAAGTGGAATTTCCAACTTTTGCCCACCTCTACCTCTCTTCATATAACTTCTGGTGTAGCCCCAGTACCATTTTTATAGCCCTTCTCTGTACTGCCTCCACCTTGCCTATGCCTTTCCAGAGATGAGGCCTCCAAAATTGGACATTGTACTCCAGATGAGGTCTCAACAATGATCTGTACAGTGGTATCACCACCTCCCTCTTTTGGCTGGTGACACCTTTCCCAATGTACTCCAAAATCCCATTGACCTTTCTAACCACCTTCTTACACTGTCCAGCCATCTTTAAGTTCTCAGATATAATCACTCCTAGATTCCTCTCCTGCTTGGTGGCCAACAGTACCCCCCTCCCCCACTGAATACTCTTCTCTTGGGTTTCTGTGCCACAAGTGCATGATTTTGCACTTTTTTTGCATTGAATCTCAGCTGCCATGTACTTGACCATTCTTCTAGCTTGCCTAGGTCCCTTCTCATCTTTTCCACACACCCCAATGTGTCAACTCTATTACAGATCTTTATATTGTCTGCAAAGAGGCACCCTTCCCTCCATCTCTGCTGTAATGTTACTTATGAAGACATTAAAGAGGACCGACCCAGCACCAAACACTGAAGTACCCTGCTGGTTACTCCTGCTAGCAGACTGAACTCAGTTCACTACCACCTCTGTGTCCTACCGCTTAGCCAATTTCTAACCCAGTTTACCAGTCCTGATCTGACTCCTGTTGTTCAGCTTGCTTATTAGTCTTTTATGCAGGATGGTATTGAAGGCTTTACTAAATCCAGGTAGTTACATCCACTGTCCCTTCTTGATCTAACTCCGGTCACCCAGTCAAAGAACTCAATTAGGTTTGTTTGAATATACCTGCCAGCCATGAAGCCATGCTGTTCCAGATCCTGTAGCCACTTGGATTCAGGGTATGTCTGATCTTCTCTTTCAGTAATGATTCCATCAATTTCCCAGTACTGAGGTTAAGCTGATGGGTGTGTAGTTATTAGCCTCCTCCCTACTCCCGCTGTCATGCAGAGGTACAACATTCGCCCTCTTCCAGTCAGCGGGCACCACCCCTATTTCTATTGATTTGTTGAGCAAGGCTGTCAGAGGTGCTGCTAGTTCCTTTCTCAGTTCTTTAAGAATTCTGGGATGAATTCGATCCAACCCCATCACCTTGTCCACCTTGCCTTTTCTACAGTGAATACTGAACAGAAATATTTGTTCAGGATTTCAGCTTTTTCCTTGTCCCCTTCCGCTGACCCCCCCTTTCTATTTTCAGTGTTATAATCCCACCCCGGTATTGTCTCCTTTCTCTGATGTATCTAAAATAGGTCTTGTCTCCTTTTTTTTATTGCCTTGGTTATTCATTCCTCTGTCTGTGCTTTGACTTTTCTGGCTGCTTTCCCTGCCTCCTTTAGCTTTTCCTGATACTCTCTCTGTCATTCTCCTTTGTGTTTCCTTGTATTTTGTGAAAGGTAATCTTTTCTCACCCTTCCTGCTATCTCTTTGGAGAACCAGGTGGTTTTCTCTTCCTCTTTGCTTTACTCACTTGTCTAATGCATGGGATTGGCTTCCATTATGGCACACTTAAGATGCGCCCATTAACTTCCACATTCCCCCTCTCCCATTTTACTCCCTAGGGTTTTAAGACATTCTTCTAGCCATGCAAAATCTGTCTTTCTGAAATCTAAGACCCTTGTCTTTGTGTAGCTGGATTCCTCCACTGTCCTCATCCTAAATCATACCATTGTCAGCGTTGGTCCCAGGTGACACCATACCTTTATGTTGCCTACTCTATCCCATTGGTGAGGACCAGGCCAGTATTCTGCCCTTCATGGGTGTGTTCTACTACTAGCTGCTTTAGCTCTGCCCCTGAAGGGCTTCCAGAATATTTCTGCTCCTTGATGTGGCAACAGTATGGGAGCTCCAATTGACATCAGGCAAATTGAGTTCCCCATCAACAGGATTTCTCCTTTGCTGCCATTTCATGGATGAGTTCCACTAGCTCACTATCTAGCTTCTTTCCTGTGCTGGCGGTCTGTAGATCACACCTGCACAAATGGCAGTACCATTTCCTGTTTCCAGTTTGACCCACAGTGCCTCCACTTCATCCCTTATGTTCTGAACTTCTGTAGCTTTTATATCCTCCCTAATGTAAATAGCGACCCCTACTCCCTTTTTTCCCCACCCTGTCCTTATGAAATAAAGCATACCTGGCACAGTTACATCCTAGTCATGTTTCCCTGTGTACCATGTCTCTGTAACAGTAACAATGTCCAGGTCTGCATCTGATATCAAGGCCATTAAGTCTGAGATCTTGTTTGTCAGACTGTGAGCATTCATGTTCATGACTTTACATGTTCTGCCACCTTTTTTTGACTTTCTCCCCTCCCTGACCCCTTGCTTGTCTTCTATCCCCTTCTTAGTAGGTATGCTACCATGGTCTGTTTTCATTAAAATTTTTTGACCTCTCCTTGTATTCTTTCTTGTTCCACTCTGTACCGCGTGGTCAATTTCTTTTTTGGGGGAAGTTACAGCCAAGTGCCTATCATTGATAGGGTTCTTTACCACCCACTCCCCTTCTCCTAGTTTAAATGCCCGATGCTCACATCACATTTCTGGCCCAGTACACTTACACCTTCCTTCGTGAGATGCAGTCCATTGTATCTGAACTTCCAATGAAGTGGTAACCTCTTTCTTGACCCTATTCCTTAACCAGTCATTGACATCCTTGATTTCCTTGCCTCTGAATTTTCCTTCACTGTTACACTGTTGTCTTTGGCCCACTCAGGAAGGACTTTAAAGAAGGCTAGGGAGGTCATTTGAGTGGCCAGTCATTCTCCTAGTTTGACTAGGCTTCTCTTGGCTTCTTCTCCTACTGCCCTGCCAAGTTGTTGGTCTCTAGGTGCACCAAGATCCTCAGGTCATCCCCCTCTTTCTTTGCTATCCTTTCAATGTGCTTGGTGTTGGGTTTTGCTGTGGCTCACGGTAGGCATCTGACTATCACCCTTGTTCATTCCCTCTCGGTTAGGTGGGTCTCGACTTCTCATATCATGGCATCTCCCATGATTAGAACTGCTTCTTTTGTATTCTTGTCACTGTTTGCTCTCACAGGGTCCTGCCCTGCTTCCTTGACTGACTTTTTGCTTCTTTCCTCATTGCTGCAATCTTTTTCCTTGGCAAGAGGTGCAAAGCGGTTTGTAATGGGGATAGGTTTTGCTCCAACCAGTTGTGTCTGGCCCCTTCTGCTTGTCCTATTTCCTCTCTTCTGTACCACCTTCCGTTCCTCGATGCTGGTTTGCCACTGTGGGTGTGGACTTCTATCGTGGATCTGAGGAGGTGGAGATAGGTGGTGTGATGTTGTGATCAGGTACTGCAGCTCTGATATCTTATTCCATGCTGCATTCAGTTGTACTCTAAGATCACCAAATGTCCTGCAAATGGGCAGTGCCCAAGTCAACAAAGAATTATTCTGTGTATTAGTGCTCCACACCATGACAGCCAATAATATCCATATCCATTTGTATGTTTTTTACTTCTTTCTTGATGAATACTTCAGGATCCTCTATGGTCATTTCACTGTCCCTTCTGTAGATTAACCCCCTTTTTCTGGGTAATGGGTCTCCCTCGAGTATCTCTGTAAAACAAGAAAAATTAAATACAAGTTTTTTTTTCTTTTTCCTCCCTCTTGTTTCTCTTGTGGGTGGGGTTTGATTTATTACCACTTCCTGATTCTACAGGAAGTCTCCTTTGTCAGGCTGCTTCAGTCACTGATAAATTAGGCAACCCCAGGTAGGTGGGTGGGTGGGAGGAAAGTACTATAAGCCTGGTACACTGTTGCTCGGTGTAGTTCTTTCCTAAAGTGCAAGAATCAGCCCCTCACTCACTTTCCTTGCAGGCAAAAGACGATCGCTGAAAACAATCTGTGGGTGTCTGTCAACACCACTTTGCTGCTGGATAGAAAGAATGTGAGCTGTGAGAGCCACAATATGTGAGATCTGGTTTGCGGCGGCTGTTTTATATCCTTCTCAGTAACTGGTGCCAAGTATCCTCTGTGTGTGGATTGGCTGGCTCCCTTTCTGATGTCACAACTGTGTTGTCCCCACTTTCTAGCCTGGTACACTGTTGCTTGGTGTAGATCTTCCTGGACATAAGTCTCCACCACTCATTCACACTAGTGGGATTAGCGCCGGAGGCACTAAGACCCATCGGGAGCAAACTTTTTGCTGGAGGGTCGGTAGAGAGCGGCGCCCGCGAGACTCGGACGCCGTGAGCAGCGCGCTAGAGCGGTAATGACCATCTCAGCGACGACCTCCAACCGCCTCAGTTCCTTTTTCCCGCCAATAGTGCGCTTCAGTGACGACGTCGCTTGTCGAAGTCAAACTTCAAACTAGCGCATAGTTTTCAGTTTTTTTGTAACTTTATCACGATAAGTAGTATCGCTTAATTTTATTCTATTTTCGTTAAATTTTTCTAATATTTAAATTTTACTTGAAGAAGTCTCGGCCTACTGGACGAGTCGACACTATGAGCAGGTCAGGTGACGGTAGGGAGACTGTGATGAAAGCTGTTCAGTCAGCCGGCTGGGTCCGGTCAGCCTCCTTCTCCTCAGCGGGGTTCCGACAACGGTCAGTCCGATGCCCGGGGGGATGGGCGGTCCCCCCGGCATAAAATTAAACGGTCGCATTCTCGGCACCGTTCGGCCTCGAGCTCTTCTTCGGCCCACAGGTCAAAAAAGAGAAGGCATCACTCGAGGTCGCCCTCTGGTATGTCTGCGCGTCGACGCTCGGTTATCGTTGCTAGTTGCCGGTCTCCTTCTTCGGAGTCGCCAACTTCCGGTAATCGTCGTCCTCGACATCAGAGCCCCTCCCCGCCTATAGGTAGGACTCCAGATGAGCAGTTTCATCAGTGGGCCGCTCTTATGGAGCAATGGGCTCGGAGGTTGGTTCTTCTGCCTGGCTCGGTTGCCTCGGAGCCGTCGGGCCCCTCCGGCGATCAGGTAGGGCGGTTGGACCTTCCTAGTCACGTGGCGCCTTCTTGGTGCCAGCGACTCGCGATAGGTGTTCCCCTCACATGGCTGGGCACAGGGGCCCCACCGATGCTCCTTATCTCCCGGTTTTTCCTTCTAGCTTTCCAGGTTCCTGGGGCTCTTCCGCACCTTCCGCAGGGTCTGTTGGCTTGTCGGCCCGCTGCCGTCGCTGGGTCTTGACCGGCACCGTCTGTGCAGTGGGTGCAGTGCTGCCGTGGTGCTGCGTTGGATAGGGCGCGCCATTCGCAGCGCGCTCACGGCGCCGATCGCGGCGGGCGTCCGTGGTGCCGTGCACTGCGTCGTCGGCCGTGCCATGTGCATTGTTCGTCCAGCGCCGCCGCAGGGCGCTTATGGGGTCAGGCTTTCTCGGCGCTGTGCGCCCGGTGCCGCCTCAGTCTGCTTGAGGTCGCCCTCGGCAGCCTTGGGGACTCTCCTTGTTTTTCTGCTATTTCCTCCTCTCCTAATTTTCACTCCTTTCCTGTCCAAACAGTCCTTTCTGGACCATCAGAGATGATGTTGAGCCTGACCCAGACCTTCGGGTTGCGATGAAGTGGAGGAAACAGGATCTTTCTTTGCTACAGAGCCTGTGGTCGAGGACCTGTCCTTTAAGTCTCTGTTTGAAGAACCCGGATCCACTCTTTCTCTCCAGACTTACAGACATCGATCCTGGGAAGATATTAAGAATCCAGTATCTTCATGCTCTTGAGATCCCTTCGGATTTGACTCCTCCTATCCAGTTTCCTTGAGACGCTGTCTCAAATGGTATGGAATAATCCTGCTCTTATTCCCCAGTGGCTAAATCCATTGATAAGAAGTATTCAGCTCCCAAGGATCGTCCCATTTTGGCATCCCAAGCCTTTATGGATCCTATTGTAGTCCTGGCAGAGAATGACAAGGTCGTTTTCCTCAAACCACTACAGCCTCACTCTACTAACAAAGAGTCTCTGAAGATTGATATATATTAGGTAAGAGAGTCTTGTTGCCTCCACTCTAAGTATGCTGTACACAGTTATCAAGGCTATTTTTCTCAGTATGAGTATATCCTGTGGCACTCTATGAAAAGAATGGCTGAAGTTTCCTTCCAGATTCGGATTCCAAGTCAGAGCTTCTGATCTGCTATTAGAGGTATTGAGTCCAATAACCAACAGGTCAGTCGCATGGACGCTTTTCGACACTGCTTCTCGCTCAGCAGCCGCTGGGATTTGTACCGGCGCCATTCCTGGCAGTACTCTGGCTCTTCACTTAATGATGCTCAGCAGCAGTGTGATGGCGCTTGCCTTTGATGGCTCCTTTCTTTTGGCCCTCAGGTGGAGCAAGCCTTAGAGGCCACTCAGAAGACTAGATTGGCTATTGTTGGCAGACCTCCGCCTGCCTCCTGGGGCATGTGAACAGACGCCAGCTCTAGTCTCGCCAGTCCCTTCGAGGCAGAGGCAAGGGAAGCTTCCATAAAAGCCCAACCTGCCCAACCTCAAAGAAGATGTAGCAGAAAGCAGGGCCCAAAGCTCCCAGCGCTACCTTATGAGTCGTTGGCCCAAGTTCCATCCACTCTGCCCAAGGTGGAACTTTCTCCTCGTGGAGGTCGCCTGATGTACTTCACAACCAGTGGAAGTCCATAACTCGACAATGGGTCCTTCGATACCTCAGAGGTTATTCTCTCACTTTCTTGAAACCTCCGAATTGTCCTCCCAGATGACAACCCAGGCTGTCGGCCTTCAGTCAGACCTCCTCACCCGGAGATCCAGGGCCTTCTGAACAACAGGGCAATAGAACTGGTGCTCCCAGATTCTGTGTAAACACAGGGTTCTACTCCATTACTTTCTGGTTCCAAAGAAATCTGGGGATGCGCCCATTCTAGACCTCCAGAAAGTTAAACAAATTCCTCCCAGGGAGAAATTCAAGATGATTTCAGGCACTCTGTTACCTTGCTGCATCAGCACGACTGCTGGTTCTCTGACATGCAGGATACTTACCAGCATATCCCATCCACCCGACTCCACCGCAAGTTCCTCAGGTTTGTTGGTCAGCATTATCAGTTCAGAGTCCTGCCCTTCTATCCTCTCGCATGAAGTTTTCAAATTGTTGTGCAGTTCTCAAGCATCTCAGGAAAGTCGGACTCGTAGTGTTTCCTACCTGGACGATTGGCTTCTAGCAAGCCCTTCCGCCAAGGAACTTTGGAAGCCGTGCAAACGACTTCTGCCTTCTCACGTCCATGGGAGTTCTGCTGAATTTGAAAAATCTCAACTGCAACCCTCCCAGAGGCTCCTTTTCATAAGGATGCTTCTAGACACCTCTTCAGCGAAGGCTTTCCTTCCAGAGGACAGAAGACTCGACATCCTTCGAATGGCCCGTTACATCAGGGAGAACCAATTGGTTACAGCTCTCTCGATGCAACGCATGTTGGGTCTCATGGCGTCCTCGGTCTTCACTGTCCCTCTAGCCTGACTGCACATGAGAACCACCCAATGGATGCTCTCCACTCAGTGGTCCCCGACCTCTCACCCCAGTCTTATCCCATCAAGGTGACGGAGCCCCTTCAAAGGTCTCTCACCTGGTGGTCTCAAGAGAGCAATCTCCTGGAAGGATTCCCCTTTGCTCCCCCGGATCATCAGATCTCCATCACCACAGACGTATCGCTAATGGGATGGGGAGCTCACTGTCTCTCCTCCACACTCAAGGTGTATGGACTCAGTTCGAAACTCATCTCCACATAAATGTCCTGGAGATGAGAGCGTCCTCTATGCAATCCGAGCTCTGAAGGATGTCCTTTGTCACAAGAACATTCTCCTTCAAATGGACAACAAAGCAGTGATGTATTACATCAACAAGCAAGGCGGTGCTCATTCTTATCCCTTTGCAGGAAGCAATGAGGGTGGGAGTGGTGCTTGGAGCACAAGTCTCTGATTCAACGGTTTATCTGCCAGGTATACAAACGACCTAGCAGATCACCTCAGCAGAACGGAGGCAGACCTCACGAGTGGTCTCTGATCCAGCCGTAGCTCAGTCCCTGTTCAAAGAGTGGGGGACTCCAGACCTGGACCTTTTTGCATCCCCACTCAACGCAAAACTGCCTCTCTTCTGCTCCAGAAATCCAGGGCCTGGCATTTTCTGTCAGGATGCGTTCAGGCTGCGGTGGACAAAACGCCTTCTTCGCCTTTCCACGCTTCCTCTAATCCAGAGAGTACCTCAAGTTCGAGTCTCAGGGGACCAAGATGATTCTCATTGCTCCTTCCTGGCCTCGGCAACTATGGTTCCTCTACTCAACAGTATGTTGGCAGCCTCCGAGACCACTTCCTTTGCAAATCAGTCTTTTGACTCAGGGTTTGTTGGTCCATCCAACCTGAAATCACTTCACCTTCATGCTTGGCTCCTGAAGAGATAGAAGTGAATCGGTTCAACGTCTCTGGAGTCTCAGACATCCTTCTGGCTGCTCGAAGCCAGCCACCCGGCATCACGCTTCCAAATGGAAACGTTTTCTCTCTGTGCAAAATCCTCTTGGAATCCTTTTCCTGTCCTCCTGGCAAGGTTCTGGAGTATCTTTTGGACCTGTCAAACTTGGGTCTTCAGTACTCCACAGTTAAAGTTCACCTTAGTGCCATCTCAGCGTTCCATGAGCCGGTTTCTTCCTTAACTCTGGCTCAGTTACCTATGGTGAAGAGATTTCTTAAGGGGATTCTCCATACCAGACCCCCTGTTAAGCATCCAGTTGCAGCCTGGGACATTAACCTGGTGCTGGACATGCTCACTCGGAAGCCTTTTGAACCCTTAGCTACCTGTGAGCTAAAATTTCTTACCTGGAAAACTGCCTTCCTGGTGGCCATTCCCTCAGCCCGCAGGGTCTCTGAGATACATGCCCTGGTTACGGACCCTCCGTATACTGTATTCCATAAAGACAAGGTAGTTCTCCGTACTCATCCTAAATTTCTTCCCAAGGTTGTGTCAGAATTCCATCTAAACCAACCTCTGGTACTTCCGCTACTGCTAATTTCCAAAATGAAGGGGAACGAGCTCTTCATTCCTTGATGTTAAGAGAGTTTCTGGTTCTATTTAGATAGAACCAAGGATGTTCGCAAGACTCAGCAACTGTTCGTTTCTTTCAGCGACACCCGGCTGGGTCAACCTGTCGCTATTAGATGTATCTCTTCATGGTTAGTGGCATGCCTTCATCATTGCTATTCCATGGCTCAAGTTAAATTAGAAGGTAGAGTGTACGCTCACTCTACTAGGGCGGTCGCGGCATCCCTAGCGGAAATTCGCAATGTTCCAATTGCAGATATATGCAACGCCGCCACCTGGAGCTCAGTGCATACCTTCGTTAAGCACTATGCACTGGATGTTCATGCTAGGCGACATTCCGCATTCGGCAGAACTATCCTTAATGGGCTTCTATCTTAGACGCGTGAGCTCTGGCTCTCCTGCCGCCCTTTTGGGGGATTATCAGCTTGGTACTCTCCCACTAGTGTGAATGAGTGGTGGAGACTTATGTCCAGGAAGATAGGAAAATTACGTACCTACCGTAATTCTTGATCTTCTTGGACGAGTCTCCACCACTCATTCACACGCCCACCCTCCATCCCCCGAGCTCACCGCTGTATTGGTCTTCACTCCCTCAAATCTTTAGGCCGTGAGGACTTCTTTGCTGACCCTTCTTACACGGGTCATATGGACTATCTTATGCCCGTTTTTTAATGTTGGGTTTACTCTTTACGTTAGTTGCGCTGCACCTCCTTGGTAAAAAAGGTACTGAGGCGGTTGGAGGGTCGTCGCTGAGATGGTCATTACCGCTCGAGCCGCTGCTCGTGGCACCGTGTCTCGCGGCGCCGTCTCTCGCGCCGACCCTCCAGCAAAAAGTTTGCTCCCGATGGGTCTTAGTGCCTCCGGCGCTAATCCCACTAGTGTGAATGAGTGGTGGAGACTCGTCCAAGAAGATCAAGAATTACGGTAGGTATGTAATTTTCCTTTCTTCCTAAAAGTGCACTGAAATCAGCCTCTAACTCACTTTCCTTGCAGACAAACCACAATCACTGAAAAACAATTTGTGGGTATCTGCCAACACCATTTTGTTGCATGGATGGAAAGAATGTGAGCTGTGAGCCGCAATATGTGAGGCCTGGTTTCGGCTGCTGTTTTATACCCTCCTCAGTAAGTTTTAAAACTGGTGCCAAGTATCCTCTGTGTGTGGATTGGCTGGTGCCCTTTCTGTTATCACAGTTCTGTTGTTCCAGTTTCTTTTGTGCTGTACTTTGTGATTTTTGTAAATCTAGCCCAAGATTTTTATCAGTCATGTTTTCGAACCACCTCATCAATGAGACAGCTGTATCTCAAACCTTATCAAAAATGTGTTTTCACACTTGTGGTATAAAATCATGTTTTGGCCATTGTTTAATAAATGACACCTGTCATGCTCACAAGGACTGGTCATAAGAGATTATGCTGAAAATTCTGCAAAAATAAGAAACAAACTAACTTATGAGGAAATGTTGAATTGTTCCAACATTTAATCATAACTTTATTGTTGCAGATTTTGGCCCTAATGTTCAACATATCTCTTGTGTTACCCACCACCTGAACATGGCAAGCGTCATTTTGAAAGTCACCTCGAAACTTATTTCCACAGTTGCAGCAAAAATTCCTTTATATGGGATTTTAAAACTCCACCTGTCTTGATCATAAAGTCAGGTCATAAATAGACTGTTGGACATTTGGAGTCAAAATGTGGAGCCCACTTAAAAGTAGATATTGCCTCTCAACTGCCCTATAATGGACAATTACAATCTAACAATGCGTAAAGTGGGACCCACTGAAAATGAGACATTGCATCTCATCTGCTCTATCCTGGGTAAATATATAGTAAAATGTGTACAAGCAAGACTCAGTACAACAGCAATACCAATGGCAAACATTCGGCATTGACAAATGCTTGTTTTAGTTTGTTTTATTGCCACTGAATTAAAGAAGTTGTTATGTATACTTATGTTAGAGATATGAAGAAGGACACCACTACTAGAGGGAATAGCCTGGAGACTACAAGGGGAACACTACAGGGGTAACATGAGGCGTGATTCTTTATGGAGAGGGTGGTGGATGCCTGGAACAGAGCTTCCGGAGGAGGTTGTGGGGGGTGACAGTGCCAGGATTTAACAGGGCTTGGAACAAGCATAAAAAGCTATGGGGGAGAGGTAGGTTCCCAAGGAGGAGGCGTAGTCTGGAGGAGGTAAGGAAGACTGGATGGACCATGGGTCTTTTTCTGCCATCAAGTTCTATGATTTTTATGATTCTATGAAACTCTGAATTGGCTATATTTATTTTGATTTTATTAAATCTCTCTGAATTGATTGTACTGTAAATGTTTTATGAATTTGTCGGCTAAGGCAGAAGCCAAATGCCAATTTATAAACTTCATTACTTGACTGTGGTGTGACATAAACCCATTTTTCATTGTTGGACTGTCTGCCTCTCCATCCACATGGTGGCAGTATAGAGCAAGACTGGTTATCCAGCACACAATACTATTCCAAATTAGCATCTGCAGCACTAGGAATACAGAATGAAATTATCCAAATCTATGTAATGTGCAGTTACGTTAGAGATAATATGGAAATCTGAACTGGCTTTATTTAGTTTGATTTCATTACATCTCCCTAGAATGTAAGCGTTTTAAAAGTTTTCTGTGTTTATCAGGCTAAGGGAGAAGCCAAATGCCATTTTAGAAACTTAATTACTTGACTGTGGTGTGATGTAAACCCATTTTCATTGTTGGGCTGTTTTCCTCTCCACTCAAATGATGGCAGTATGGAGCAAGCTTATTTTAAGGTTATTCAGCACAGAAAATATTATAGTAGAATCTCATTTATCCAAACTCCTTCTATCTAGAAATCTCTATCTAATGGGCTCAGTTCATGTCCCCCGTCATTCACATAACAGCTGATTGCCTGACAGAGATTAGTGCTCTAGCTGCTAGCTACAATAATTGACAGTCAGTTGTCTGTTGAATAGGGGCTGATAGGTTGTTCACAGCTGATTGATAGTGTTTGGCTATAGGTTTTAAAGGTCAAACGGTTCTGCTATGCTCTATATCAGCTTCAATACAGTACCTTTGCCTTTATAGCTGTGTATTTGAGCTGACTAAACACAAACATACCTTTCTCAGCATAGCTCAGAAGCTCCAAATAGTAGAGCATTTGGAGAACAGGGGGGAAGCAATCTCCTTGGCTGCTGAATGTGGAGTGGGGAAGTCCACTATTTTCGACATTCAAGAAGCAAAGGAAAATGTAAGAGATTTTGCCTCCACAATAGTCAGCTTCCGGTAGTAAGGACTGTGAAAATATGAAAGCACGTGCAGATGGCAAGCAGGATTAAGCAATTTATATTTGGTTCCACCAGGAGAGCAAGAAGGAACACCAGTAATGGGACATTGTTAAAAAGAATGCCTTTCAATTTCATGAAAAACTTGGCAATGAAACTCCTTTTACCACAAGGGATAGATGGCTTGACAGATTCAAGAAACATCACAGCATCCATCAGCTTTAAGTTTGTGGGGAGAAGCTAAGTGCAGCTGATAAGGGAGTTGCAACTTTTTTCAGAAACTGACATTATTCTGGCAGACGGTCTCAGAGCAGGTTTACAATGCCGATGAGACTGGACTGTTTTAGACATCTTTGCCAGATAAGACACTGGCCCACGGTGAAGAGCATGATGCCCCTGTTTTTGAAAAACAAAAAGAGAGGGTCACGATTCTGGGGTGTTCAAATGCAACTGATAGACATAAACTACAGCCTTTACGGATAGGAAAATCCTACGAACCACATTGCTTCAAACATATTAACATGTCTAAGGTCCCTGTACAATATACTGCTCAAAGCAACTGCTGGATAGACTACCTGATTTTTAGTTGTCTTCGTGATCAATTTATTCTGGCAGTTACACAGCTGTGCCACTCACAAAGGCTTCATTGAAAGCTATCCTCCTGCTAGACAATTCCCCAGCCCACCCTAAAATCCCAAGTGTCATAAAAAAGAGGTGGCTCAATTTGTTGCATCTTTCAGCCACCAAACAGCATATCTAACCTTAAATCTTGGGACCATGGGATACTGGAAATTCTAAAAAGAAATTACCACAAGAAGGTGCTCCAGTCAGTGCTGACTGATGATAATCAGAGCATCCTCCTGAATGACAAAATTAAGAAGATCAAAATGAAACATGTGATCTACATGGTGATGGATGCTTGGAAAAATACAAGGCAGGAGACAATCCAAAGAGCTTGACGAAAGTCTGGGATACATTTTCCCTCACATGGTGATGACAAGGCTGATGTAGCAGATATGGAAGGGGGAACAGCTAATGACAACACACGGTTGCAGCAGTTGCACAAGATGAGCTGAGTGTGCTCACAGTAGCTCTATCTGTTGCACCAGCTTCTGCTTCAGAATTGAAGGAGTGGGTGTCCTGTGATGTGAGCAAGGAAAAGCATGAACTCCTCGATGACAACATTATACTAAGCCTCATCTGAAGCAGCTCATAACCAGATGCCACCCAGAATCAGAAGAGAAGCAGGATGCCATGCTGCCACCACCTGTCATAACACACTCTAGGCTGCTCTTTACTTTGAAAAATGTTTGCAGTACCTGAAGAGGCAACCCAACTGCACTGCAGTGGACTTGATGCTGCTCCTAAACCTCCAAAGAAGGGCACGTAAAAAGAGATTTGGACTCAAGCAAAAAACTGTTATTGACTTTTAATAAAATGTAACAGTATACAGAAATATATTTTTTCTTAGTAAAGCAAGTGTTATTATATTTGTTTTTGATGTCTAATTTCCTGATTGCTGGAGGGAGTCACGTGATGCACCGATCTGCGTAGCAGCTTCTCTGCTCAGCTCCTGCTCCTTCCCTCTTAATTTTAACTAAAACTGATTTTAAGATAATTGCTATAATTTTCTCCACTGTACCTGCTGTGTATATTGCCTCTAGCTTGGTTGTGTAAGTGGTGACTTGATTGTGCCATCAGAATGGATGCTGAGATCGGCAAGCCCCATTGAAACATACCACCATCAACACCAGATAAAACAACTTCATGATCAAAGCCCAGGGATCAGCGACGGGTGCTCCACACTACTTCTACCCTGGCATCCACCCTGTTGATGGAAGAAGGATTTCTCTGTGAATTTAATCCATTCAAGGAATCTTTGCAAGAACTCACCAAGAAGTTGAAATCACTTTGGCTGGATAGCAGGGACCTCGGTCATCAGATGGAAGATGTCAAAGCCTGCACATATTCAATGGAGCAGTGAAATGACAGAACCAACCCTGAACTTGTTTCCATTAAACATAAGATGACTCATTAAAGAACAAATTGGAAGATTTGGAAGGCAGAAGTTGAAGAAATAATCTCCTATATAGTTGAGCGGTCACATCTCTCTCTTGGTCCAACCCCCCCCCCCCCGGGATCACTTCCACGACCCTTTGTTTTAAAATTGCTAAATTATCTTGACAAGCAGCATGTACTCTAGAAAGTTTGGGAGTTACAAAAGGTATCTTGAGAGGGTGCCAAACTTTGTATTATTCAAGATCTGCCCATATTCAAGATCTGCCCAATTCTGTTCAACAGAGGAGGGCTGCCTACCATCCGACAGTTACCAAGCTGCTTGCTGCTGATAAATTTTCTCAAGTCCTGTAGCTGGCTCACCTGCAAGTTTTAATTCAAGGTGTCTGGCATTCCTTTAACACAGCAGATCAGGCCACCGAAGGACTTATGAGCTTTTTACCTCTTCAAGGATCGCTGACTGTAAGTAAGACTGCTTTGTTTTTACTGTTGTGGTACTGTATAAGCTTCGACTATTTCTCACCTGAATCAGTGGTGGAGGAAGAGAAAGATGGGCTCAGTGCATGTTATAATTTTGGGCCCCCTATACGGTGTACACCCTGCTCCAGCCCACCCCTATCAGTTTTGTTTATATAACCTTTATCACCCTGGACCCTCAAATATTGAGGCTATTATAACATACACATTTATTTATACACATTAAACATGCCACTGCCAGTTCAAGTGTTCAACACTGCATAACAATTATCAAAATATTTCCATCTGGAACAATGGGACCATGACACAGTGTACTGCAACACATAATAGTAATATTCTCTACTCATCTATTTGAACCACCTTTACGAGCCTTTCATTCTGCAAACTCATCAATGATCTGCTGTAGGTTAATTTTTCTGTCTCGATCTTTCAATAGATAAGATTCCCAATCCATGAAGTCTCTCTTGTCCTATACTACTCCTTAAGTAGTTCTTAATAGGTTTAAGTTTTGAAAATGACCATTCAGCACTGGCTACTGTTACTGGATGGTGAGAAACAGCAGAAGTACAGTGCAGACTTCTAGAAAACTGGATGCTAATGCACCATTGTCAACAATTAACACTTTTCAACTCTTTCACTGATGATTGTTTTGAGATTTCAGATTTCAAACAAGATCTGAATGAAACAACTGCCAGGAAAAGCAAGAGACATGTCTTTGTAGAAATGATGGGCCAGTTTTCAGCTCCTTATACAGATCATCATCACTTGCAGAAATCAGCGTACTTGGCTGGATTATATGCTGAATCTATCAACGACTGCCTGCATGCTTTGAAAATCGATTTGAAAGCTGTGTGCTTATTATATCAAGGCACCTGTAAAACACATTCACTTTGAAAAGTTGTTCTGAGTCAGCAAGTCTTTCATCTTCACATAGCTCATCAAAATGGCGTTTGACCCTTCTCATGGGCTTTTCTTCAAATTTGGCTTGTGACCCCATTTTTCTGATAATGTAATTGCTGATTTTTTTGCCCCATCAAACTGATTTCGAAATATAACTAGATCTTCATTGGCTTTGTGAAGTAAGTTTGCTGCTTTGTAAAGGTCTGTGTCTTTAGATTGTAGCAGTTTTGATACAGCATTGACTGTTTCCAGAATCTTTGTTTGGAGCACGACGAGAAGAACAAAACTAAAATGTTCTAATAATTTCTTTAATGCCAAAGCCTTGTTGCGCTCATCAGCATTTTTGCTCTGAAGAACTATTTTTGTGAGTGCCTTCATAACATCTGAATACCGAAACCTTAGAGCAATGAGTGATTCATACCTGGATGACCAACGGGTAGGACAAAGCTTTTTCAAAGTAACATTGCTGGAAAGCTCTGAAGTGGAAGCGAATGAAGATAACGTGGCCCAGCGTTTTATACTGTGGCTGAAAAAGTGTATACTCATTTGATCCATCATAAAATTCCTCACTTCTGGTATTCCTCTAACGAATCATTCAACAGAGATTTAAGTTGTGAGCAACACAGTGAACATATGCAGCATTTGGTTCCTTCTAGATATTCTCACTTGCACACTGGAGTACACACCATCATATTAGAGGCCCCATCATACCCGTGACCATGATATTTAGATAATTCTAAACCTTTTGTTCAATGCAGCCAACTATTACCTTCCCAATTCCAACTGCAGACTGATCACTAATTTCATGAAAACCAAGGAAAGATTAATTGATTTTCACCTCAGTTGTCATGTCCCTGTCATCCTTTCAATCATGACATACCGAAAATTTGACTCAGTTGGTCAGTCTTCCCAATATCTTGGGTGATATCCATTATTACAGAGAAAAAGGTGCAGCCTTTATTTCAATAATAATATCTTGCTCAACACGCTTTGATAAAACTTCAATAAGTTCATCCTGAATAGTATGACTAAGATAGAGAATCAATCTACTGGGCATGGAAATTAGTTGTTTCAACATGGGATCATACTTAGCTAACAGTTCCACTATTGAAATAAAATTCCACTGTTACCTTGCCCTATGACCTCTCTGTGCCCCCTCAAAACTAAATTGCACATAGCTAATGTAACAGTGACATTGATGAAACACTGCAAAACTTGTCTCCAGAAGATTTTCTCCTTCTGCATTTGAGTTTCCAAATCTTCATCAATTGTTACATGTATTCGCTTACTGCTGATACACTAAGCAAGATTCCAAATGAATTGCTGATGTTTCATGATAATTCAATTTTACTGCTTAGGTGACACCACTTTCGAACTCTTTTAACCCATGCAACATTATATGCAGGTGCACTACGATCAGCAAACAACCAGCATGGCTCACAATATGCACAGTCTAATTTGGGGGAATAACAAAGCCGAGTACGCAGTAATGTAACGCCTGCCTTTGTTGTTACAGTATGTTATAATAGCTTCTGGAGAAACAGAGCCCATCTTGATTTTTGTCCTGTGGAAATGGTCCATCTGGTCTACATGAACCTTGTGATATAATATATCTTTTTACTTGGCTGTCCTTAATATGTAAGGGAAAATCACCTCTGTCTGTGGGTTTTTTTTCATCAGCATGAGGAAAACTTGGAAAAACAGGTTGCTCTTTGTCTTCGGTGTTTAAAGCAGCACTTGTTTTGTCAAGTTCTTTCTCCAATACACTTTCCATGTCTGGTTCTGGTTCAGATTGTTTAACAAAGTTAGTTTCAGGATCAGCATGATCAGCACAGATTGTCTCAGAATCGGCCACAGTACTAGGTCCACTGTCTTTCTCTGTGTCTGTGTCACTGTCACTTTCACAAATTTCAGTCTTAACAGGTATGTTGTCAGGCTCATTCACAGTTTGGAAAAAAACATTGATTTTAGGAAGCTTTGCCTCCAGCAGCAATTCTTCCTTCTTCTGCTTGCACTTTTGTGCACCACTTTTTGAATTTTGGAAGCATCTTTTATTGTTACATCCAACAATAAATTGTGAGGTAGTTACTTATTTGTTTGCTTGCCTTCAGGCTGCAGTAATGGCAAACAGGGAAGGAGAAGAGAAGTGCAGGACAGGACAAGAGGTGCTCCTTCACTGATATCACCCTAGCTCAGTACTCAGTACCCCCCAGCCTAGTGCCCACTGCCCACTAGTCCCCACTACCACTGCCTTTGCAGAGAACGGTCACACTTTTAATGTAGGTTACTTTTTGTTTGCTTCCTTCACTTTAGAAATTGGGTGCAGGCTGCACTAGTAATGGCAGACAAGGCCAGGAAGGGAGGAGAGATTCAGATAAGGACAGGAGGTGCTCCTGCTCCTTTGTTTTAGTTAATAATTGCCAGTTTTGTCCCTCTAAACACACTTACTGTATTTATGTTACAGACAGTGAATGCATGGTGCACTTTAGTTCATGGGTTTCGTTTTGGGGTGGGTTCTATTTTTTCTGTTTTTGTTTAGTTTTTACTTATTTTATTTGCCACAGCACAATTATTTCACTGTCACACACATGCAGGTGCTGCTACAGACACCAGTCAGCACTTTACTTATGATCAATTCAGTATGTTTGTATGGCAGTCTTCCTTTTAGCCTCTTCTGACTGCCTAAGTCAGCATGAGGAGGATAATAATAAGGTCATAACTCAGGAGGAGGTTCGATTCTGCTGCTCTGTCTCTGCTGAGTTTTACTGAGATGAGAGGGGGAGAGAGAGAGAGAGAGAGAGAGAGAGAGAGACTGCAGACCAGATGCTGCTGGAAGCCTGGACAGAGAAAAAAAGGTCACACAGCACAAGCAATTGACCCCGACCTCACTCTCCCCTGGCAACTGCAACTAAGGAGTCTGGACTGCACTACCAATAATATATACTGTTTACTGTACAAAAACATGTTATTTCATGGCTAATGCAGTGGTTCTAGTGGCCACCTGGCTGCATGGGTCAAACAATTTAGAAAATCAATTCAGATTCACTTCAGAATTTATTTTCAGTGGAGTCATGCACTGTTGTGCGGCTGTCTGTCTGCTAACTGATTCTAAAGGGCAGGCTCCTCACTAACTGAGCATGAGCACTGGCTGGAGCAGCAGGCAGCAGCAACCCAAAAACAACCAGTAAAGAGAGTTCTGAATTGAAGTAAATCAAATTTTCAAATTTATTTTATGCAGCAGGTCAGACGAGCCAGGCAATGTGCCAGCCAGTCAGCCTGGGGCTGGGACAGCCCTTAGATCAGTAGTGAAATGCACACCACCTGTCCTTCTTGGGCCTGGCCTAGTCTGTGTTGTACTGCTACTACAACAAGTTCAATCAGACGAACTAGATCAATAAATTCAAAAGAATTTTATATTTCTGCTGTGCACTACCTAGAAAAGTTCTAGAGCAAAATTTAAGAGGATCAGACTAGAGGAATTAGGAGATAGGAGCAGGCAGACAATGTAAAAGGTCTGAGCCTCATGGAGTCAAACAATCTCCACCACTACCCTCTCACTAGGCTCTCCCTCAGCTATGGCACTGGGTGCTCTCGACTCGATTGCTTTCCCAGTCAAGTCTCCAACCTCTCAGCTCTCCTACCCAACCATAGAGCAAGTAGTGATGTGACTGACTGACTGACACTGTCCCTATCCAGTCAGGTGTCAGTCAGCCAGCCAGTCATGTGATGCAGCAGCTCAGTGCTAGTAGGACCCTCGGCTGCCCTCATCCTGTGCCTGCTTAAAAAAAAAACAAAAGGTCAGACCACCACAGCCCAGTCGCCCACCCCACCATGACATCACCAGCCTATGCTAGCGGCACTGTTCCCTCCCAGTCCCAGACCAACCTGTTGCTTCTGTGAGGCTCACTGATCACCCTCCTCCTCCTCACTCATGCACTCGTGAGTCGCGGCGGTGGCGCACAGTCACAATCCAGCCTCGCTCACTCTCTGTTGCTCGCTCGCTCATGTCTGCGCCCCACAGTTGCAAGATGGGCCACCATGGCACAACAGTACTCAGTCCATCAGTCAGAATTCAGTGGATTTTTGCTGGCACTGCGGTGTGCTCTCACTCTGCTCTGATGCTCTCTGCTGCTACCTGCAGCCTGGAGTACACACACACACAGGAGGAGACAGACAGGTCAGCAATCAGTAGTTTGTGGCACAAACTGCAGAAGCAGAACTGTGCAGAAAATAGGGAAAAAGAAAAAAAAACACAGCTAAAACGGCATGTTCAGTGGGTCCCTTATGTCTGGGCCCCTGTGCCACTGCACCAGCTGCACTGGCTATTCCTCCACTCGGCCTGAATAAGATTTATACTTTGAATCACTATTTTGGTTCAATTCAGAATCCTTTTCTCTCATCTATCTACTGTCCATAATATTCATTGAAGCTCTTAATTTTCTTGTTCCTGCTTAATTTTGTGGCAAACTTCAAGTATCTCAAGCCTGTCTACCTAGGATGCATCTAGCTACTTCCTTTTACTGTCATCCTTCTCACCTTGGTTCTCCAGTGAGGTGGTGATGTCTGTTTTCTAAGAGACTATTCTATAGTATGGAGATCTCTTTCGATATGATTGCAGTCTCAGATTCAAAACAGAATCCTTGTTCGATCAAGGGTCTCACATCGTATATTATGAAAGGTGGGTACAGAACTCTGTATGTTTTCCTTTGGCTGGAATGAGTCATCCTTCCCGCTACCACATGGACTGCAGCCTGTTTATTGTTTTGTTTTCTTTGATGATAGCATTCCTGAAAGCGCCGAGAGGATGGAACAGTCCTTATTTCTAATTTATATACAGGATCCTGATTCATTACACAATTATTGCTTGATGGGCAAGATAGTGTCTGTGAGTGAGCTGCCTAAACTTTAGCTCTGCCTCTTCCATTATGTTTCTAAATTCTTTTTATGGATTTTGTTTGCTTAATTTATCTTGCTTTTTAGAATTTAGCTGGATCTAGTTAAGAAAGCTAGGGCTTCTCAGTGAGAAAGTCAGTAAGGCAAGTACTTTTTCCGGGGAAAAATGTTTGGTATGGAGTTTGTTTAGCGTTCTCACTCCCCTCTGACATCAAACTGCTAGTTTTGTTTGGCAAGCATTTTTTATCCATTTTTACCTAGTTTAACTAATCTTCTCCCATTTGTCATTTGGGAGTTGCTTGGGAGCTGTTTCTCCGTAGACTAAATATTTTACTGCTACGGCTTTATTTCAGCCTGAAGCCATGCCTGTTCTCTCTGTAACTGAGTTCACACTTAATGGAGACAGGTGAAGACATTCCAAAGCTATGTTCGTTGCTGATGGACTACCCGGTGGATTATTCTGTATCACTCCGTGAACGCTAATCTTCCTACTTAGCACTGTTCAAGTTTACTCCAAGGACATTTTGATGAGACCCAGGCCAGAGTTTGTATAGGGAGCCTGAACTGACATGACTGCTGAGCTGCCAGTGCAGTGAGAGAGCTTATGTCTTTTAGCTGTGGTTGACCTTACTTTCTGCCTGAGCTGCCAGCGTGATGAAAGGTGACCAGCTATAGACTGTGGCAGACTACAGGAACCAGGTATGCACCTTGGGCCCAGGAAATGGCTGGTGTCTTCAGGTGGGCTGTGTCTCAAGGGGGACAGTGATGGGGTCTATGCTGGAGGGTGGGCACCCGGTGTACTGTGTTTGGTGGGTGGTAACCGCTGTCCTTGGACTGTTGTTACTGTTGGTCGTCCTCCAGGGTGAGAACAGTGGGCAGCGCATTCTGGGCTCAGGACAACTGTGCCAAACTGGAGCTGTTACGATAGGCCTGCTTTCGAGAGTGACTCCAGTGGGGCACAGACTGAAGGGTGGGGCATTCCCTGAGGATCCTAGAGGTCTATACTGTGGTGGGATTAGAGAATACCCTCCCTGGGGACCTCAGACTACTGGTGGTAGGCCAATTGGTTTCAGGTCTTGGGGGGCACTATAAGTGGTCCCAGGGGCAGGAGATCTTGGAGCCGGGTGAAGATTGTGGTCTGTCAAGGAAGTTTTTGCTCCAGTGTTGGCCCCAAATTGTTATAAAATTTTGCTCTGGTGTTGGAAGGATAAGACCTGGTGTTTCAATTATTAACAGGATTTTGGGCTCGGTAAGAGTACCTCCAGAGTCCACTTTTGAACTGGTTAACTCTGTTTCATCATTACCTGAAGTGGAGGGCACATTTTGCCTCATAAGAGTATGGACTGGGTGAGGGTGAGAGCCTCACCCACCTAAAACATTTATTGAAGCCCTGGTGTGTTTTGGTTTCGGACTTCAGTTTTAATACTGATTCTTCTCCCCCCTGCACTTTTTTCAGTTTTAATACTGACTTTTCCCCTCGTACTTTTAACTAGCTCATTTTTTTTTTTTTGTTATTTTGGGTTGTTAATTTGGTTTTGGGATTTTGATTTTATAATCTGGGCAGGGAGAAGTAATTTACTGGAGGGTGGGGTGGTTTTATTTTGGGGCTTGATTTGGAGCTATAGGATAGTATGTGCTGGCATGTGGCTCTTCAGGTCAGGCACTACTCCTCCTTGAGCTTCAGAACCTCCACCCCTTTCATGACCTTTCTTTGTCCTCTGAGGTTTATAGTTGTCATTGAGCATTGGGAATAGTGAGAAGGTGGAGGAGGGAGGCTCGGGACCTGGGGAGCAGATGATTGAGTGGTCAGATTTGGGTAGTGGGGACAAGGAAATGCCATGGGGCAAAATGGAGACTGGAGGGGCCCTCTTGTCTAGTCCCCATACCCAAGGGCTCCACTTTGAGTGGGAAGGTATCTCGGTCAGATTCAGAATCTCATCCTACCCAGGTGGTGTTGTGCAGTGCCAGGTCCATTAAAAACAAGATTGTATTAATTGCCAATCTTGTTGGGTCATTGGACCAGTCTTGCATCACTGAGACCTCGCTGGACATGAACACTGGCCAAATTTTTGAGGCAACAGTTCCAGCTGGGTTCTCAGTGATACACTGTCTGAGGTTGGATCATAGGGGTGGGATTGTTGCCATTTGTTTTAGATCAGAGTTGGGCCTAATAGATGTTCCAATTGTGGAGTCCCAATCCTTTTAGTGCATCTTGGACACAGGTGTGGGGTGCAAAATTCCTCTCACCTACCATCCACCCAGGGATGGGAAGCAATTTTTGCAGGAAGTCACAGACTTCATTGTCGATATGTTGTTGGAGTTGCTTAGAGTGATGGTGTTGGGTGACTTCATCACCTGGGTCGACAGCAAACTTTCACATTTTTGGCAAGATTTCCTCCAACTCATGCATGCACTGGGCTTCACACAGGTTGTTTCCTCTGCGACCCATAATTTTGGAGTATTCACTGGATTTGATTTTCCTTCTGGGTATGGAAAGCACCAATGTGATGGTAGAACCAGTCAGATGGTCTGACCATTGCACTATCAGATTCAATTTCCAGGCACCCTCTTATAGGCCTGCCCCTTTGGAGATGGTGCAGAACCACCCATTAAGGGGTTTGACCCCTGAGGTCCTGATGGTGGTGCTGGACCCATCGGATGTCCTGGAGTGAGCATGGGTCCAGAGCATCTGCTGCAGACCTATAATAAAGCTGTAGTAGTGGCACTGGACTCTATTGCTCCTGTCCGTGTTTCCCCCCTCTTCCATTGTTCTCAGTTCCCCTGGTTTGATGGGACCTTGAGGGAGTTAAGAAAAGTATGGTGAAGGCTAGAATGACACTGGTGGAGGTCTGGCTTCGATGCCAACAGGTTTAGATTGATGGCACATTATGCAGACTATCAATCAGAGATCTCCCGTAAGAGGGCAGAGTTTCTATCCGAGGAGATCTCTGCTGCATGGAATCAACCCGCTCAGCTCAGCTCTTCCGCACTGTGGACAGACTGTGCCATCCAGTATGTCTGCAGTCTCAGAGAGCCTTGTCACAAGCTAAGTGTGATGAGTTTGCTCGGCTTCTTCTTAGGATAAGGTTGCTGACATCAGGACAGAGATCGGTCGCGACCCACGTTGGGTTAGCCATCGGTCAGCCATATAGCTAGAGCCAGAGGGATTTTGTTTATTCATTTTTATTCATTTTTTACAAGTTTATTTGTTTGTTAGTTATTTTTGTTTTCATTTTTCTGGATTATCAATGGAATGGAGGAATGAAGGAGCAAGAGTCACCTGTTTGCTGTTTTACTGTAGAATGGAGCTGGGCCATGTTGCTGATAATGTTTTCGTGAATTATCATATTGCTGAACATGTGACTGTTACTACTACCACACAGTGTACTGTTTTTCATTGTGGGAAGGTTGGGGAGAAGAGTTTTAATCTGACTTTCTGGAGAGGCTGCTGCCTGTACTTCATCAAAGCGACTGTGGAGATTTGGGGGTAGTCTGATGCGCCTGCTTGGGGGCTGCTGTTCTGAGCTGTGCCTAGGTCCAGGGCAGGAAAGCCCATGTGATCACTGAAGAGTCAGCGTAGGGAGTGTGGTGCTGCCCTAAGTTGCCTAGGGGTTGGTTGGAAGACTGAATCTTCGGGAGCCTGTAGTAGCTGATTGTGGGTTCAGAGGAGAGTGGTGGGTCTCCTGGTGGGGTGGCCAGAGGCATTTACTCCCCTTTTGTTTGGCTTCCTCTGGGCTGGTGCTCGCTGATTCTTCCCTGCAGGATGGGGTGCTGACCTGTGGGGAATTTGGTCAGTTCATCGGCCCACAATTAGGAAGTGTCTACACTGTGGTTCCTGAACTTTTTTGGTGGTGGCTGGATTGCTACCGAAGACAGTGGCAGCCTGGCTTTGTTTCCTTTCATATGGACCCCGGATTTGTGGCTGTATCTGTGGATTCCCTCACCCCTATTCCTTCCCTTATTGATGCTCTGCTGATGATCTGTGACCAGAGACTGAATTGCTCATCTCCCTTTTAATGCAGCAGACCCTGGAGGGTTGGTGAGAGTACACCGCACATTATTGTTTGTTTTTCAAACTTTTAAGTTACTGCTGACTTTCTCACCTACTATGTGAGAGGTAGTGGTGGGACTGAAGACAATTGGTTTACCCAGTCTGTGAGAGCTCTCTGGGTGTTGGCTCTACTTATCCACAGCTCTATTTGATGACTGGTTGCTCTTCCTGATCCATTTCCACTGTTTTTTAAGTAATATTTGGACTGTTTTTTATGTTTATTTTATTTGTTGGTTTTTTCTTTTTGTTTAAATAGGTGGGGGTTGGGTGGATTGCTTTTGAGTTTTTGGTTCTCTTGTTTTATTTTTAGTAGTGTCTGGCATTTTTGGCATTTATTAGGATGAGCTGGCATTTGGCTCTTCCAATCAGGCGGTACTCCTCCTCCAGGCTTCGGCACCTCAGGCCCTTTAACTGCCCTCCGCTCTTGGCCATGGTTTACAGGTGATGTAGGGCTCTTGGGATAGTGAGTAAAAGGAGAAGGAGGGCTGGGGGCTCCAAATCTTGGGGGAGACGTGAACTGGGGGGCTGAATTGGAGTAGGTAAGTCCAGGAGATGCCCTGGGGTGAAATGGGTTCCAGATTGTGGTCCATCTTATCTGGCTTCCATACCCAAGGGCTCCTGTATTTCAGAGCCAGTAGCCAGGCCGGATCCGGAGTCTCATCCATCTTGGGTGGTGCTGTACAATGCCAGGTTCTATAAAGAACAAGACAGCTATTATTGCTGATCTTGTTGGAACAGCTGACATGGCATGCATCCTGAGACCTGGCTGGTCCAATCTTGGGAAGCTATTCCTGCTGGGTTCTTGGTGATACCGCTCAAAGATTGACCCAGAGGGGCGGGGTGTAGCCATTTCTTTTAGAATGGAATTGGGCCTTGCAGAGGTCCCAGTTGAGCTCCCAGATTGTTTGAGTGTACTGTGGCTGCAGGTGTGGGGTGCAGGATCATTCTCATCTACCGTCCACCCAGGGGTGAGAAAGTGTTCCTGCAGAAAGTCATGGACTTCATTGCCGACATGCTGTTGGAGTTGCCCAGGTTGATGGTGCTGGGTGACTTCAACGCCTGGGTCGTAGATGTACTCGCAATTTGGTCAGGACTTCTTCCAACTTATGAATATGTTGGGCTTCACACAGTTGTTGCTTCTGCAACCCATGATCAGGGTCACCACTGACCTGTTTTTTTCTCCTTGGAATGCTAATCTCTGACCTGGTGGTGGAACCAGTTGAATGGTCTGACCAGTACACTGTAAGGCTCAATCTCTGGATTCCCCAATAGGCCTTCCTGTGGAGATGATCAGATTCTGCCCTTTGAGGGATGTTACTCCACTCGGTCTTTTGCGGTTCTAGATCTATCGGGATTTCTATATGCTAGTGAGGGTCCTGAGAACCTCAGCCAAAGCCTATAACAAGGCTGTGGTGGGAGCTCTGGACTCCATCACTCCTGTCCAAGTTCACCCACTCACTCTTCGCCTCAGTTCCCTTGATTTGATGGGACCTTGAGGGAGTTGAGACAAGTGGGACCAAGGTTAGAGTGGTGGTGGCGATCTGCCCTGATGCCGACTGCCTTAGATTGATGGAACATTATTGAATCTATCAATCAACAATCTTCCATAAGAAGGCAGAGTTCCTGTCCAGGGAGACTGCTGTGGCCCAGGATCGACTGGCTTAGCTGTCTCGAACTATAGACAGGCTGTGCAATCCAACCTGTCTACAAGCTCAGAGAGCATTTTCACAAAATAAGTGTGATGAGTTTACACAATTCTTTCCTAATAAAGTGGCCGACATTAGGGTGGAGATCCATTCAGCATGCTCTATGGGGGTCTACAGAGGCCAGTGTATGGTTACTCTGCCTTGGTTTTCTTGGGTTCACTTTGACTGGCCAGCAGTCTCAGATGTCATGCAGATTGTCCAGGGGATGCAGCTTATGTGCTGTAGTCTGGACCGGGGCCCTACACGCCTCATTTTGGGATGTATGGATGTCATCGGCCCTGTCCTGGCAGAGATAGTCTGGTGTTCTTTAGAGTTAGGTGAGTTTCCAAACTCCCTGAAGGAGGTGGTGGTGACACCTCTCCTTAAAAAATCTTCTCTGGACCCAGACTGCCCTACTAACTACAGGCCAATCTCTAACCTTCCCTTTGTTGGGAAGGTGATAGAGAAAGCAGTTGCTCTTCAACTGGAGAAACATTTGACCATCCATGACATCTATAATCCCCTCCAGTCCAGTTCTTGGAAGAGGCATAGTACTGAGTCCACTCTGGTTCGGGTGCTTAATGATCACCTGATTGCTAAAGATCAGAAGCACCGTTCAGTCTTGGTCCTTCTTGATCTCTCATCATCCTCGATACCATGAACCATGGGGAGCTGCTCAAGTGCCTGAGGGACATCACTGGCCTATCAGGTACAGTCCTCAGTTAGTTGAGATCTTTCCTCACTGGCAGAACTCAGAGAGTGGTGTCTGGGATTTATTCCTTGGCTTCATTCTTCTGCCATGTGGGATTCCTCAGGCTCTGTGCTGTCCCTATGTTGTTCATGGTGTACTTGCTGCCATTGGGAGACATTGTGAGATGGTAAAGGCTGAGGTTTCACTGTTTGCAGATGACACCCAGCTCTACCTGTCTTTTGCACTTGACCAGGATAGTGGTCTCTGTCTCAATAGCTGCCTCTTTGAACTCAGGATTGGATGCAGGCCAGCTGATTAAGGTTGAATACTGATAAAGACTGAGGTGTTGGTGGTGGATCCGGGTCACAGGATAGAGAGGGCGGGCACGATCTGCCTCCGGCTTCAGCTAGGAGGTAACCAGCTCATACCCTCTGTTCAGGTGCAGAATCTGGGGTGATTTTTGATGAAGGGCTGAACTGTGTACGCAGGTGTCAGCAGTAATCAAGTCCTCTTTTACCATCTGAGGAACATCATCTGGATTAAGCTCCTTGTTCCATCTTGTGAACTTGCAATGTTGATCCACCCTTTGTGACCTTGCACCTTGACTATTGTAACTCCTCTAAGTAGGGCTTCCGTTGATATCCGCCACTTTCAGCTGGTGCAGAACGCTATGACAGGCTACTGACAGGTTTCCGGCCAGTCATATCAGTCCTGGTGCTATGTGAACTGCACTGCTGCTGCCTGTTCAGTGGTGGATCTTCTTCAAGGTTAGTTTATTGACATATAAAGCCTACATGGACAGGGTCCTGGCATCTGCAAGAGCTCCTGGTTCCTTAATGCCACCTTCTACCCTCCGCTCAGTCGATGAGGGATTGCTAGAGGTTCCCAGGGTTAGATTGAAAACTTCTGTGCTAGAGCATTTATGTATGCAGCTTCGACCCTGTGGAACTCTCTCACCTTCCGGATTAGAGAGTGCTAACCATGGAGAGTTTTAAGACGGCTTTAAAAACTCATCAGTTTTATTGTGCCTTTGGGGAGTAATTATAGGAATACTGTTGATTACATATCATATTAATGCATTTTTATTGTATTTTACCATTTTACTTTGCTTTTATGCTTTTATTGTTCAATGCTTTGATAAGTAATTGAATTGTGCTATTTAAATAAATGTTATTATTATTATTATTATTCTAGTGGGAATTGTGATGGCCATTGAGAGGTTGCAGGACCTCGGCCTGGTTTGTTGGTTTTCAGCCATGTGGCGATCGCAGATGTCATGAAGATCATCCACAATTTGTGGCCAATCTACTGTAAAGTGGACCCAGGCCCAACCAGCCTCCTTGTGGGGTGTGTCGAGGTCATCAGTCCGGTCCTGGCTGAGCTTGTCCGGTGTTCGCTGGAGACTGGGGAGTTTCCTGGCTCTTTGAAGGAGGCAGTGGTGATTCCCCTTCTTAAGAAATCTTCTCTGGACCTTGACAGTCTTGCCAACTATAGGCCTGTTACTAACCTTCCCTTTGTGGGTAAGGTTATTGAGAAGGCAGTTGCGCTGCAGCTGGAGGATCACCTTACCATCCATGACATCTATGATCCCATCCAGTCCGGGTTCAGGAAATGGCATAGTACTGAGACTCCCTTATCTGGGTGCTCAATGATCTCCCTCATAGCGAGAGATCGGTGGAGCCATTCCATCTTGGTCCTCCTTGATCTCTCCACTGCATTTGACACTGTGGACCATGGGGTAGTGTTAGAGTGCCTACGGATGGTCTGCAGAGTGTCTGGTACAGTCCTCAGATGGTTCCATTCCTTCCTCTCTGGCAGGTCTCAGAGAGTAGTATCCGGGATATTTTCCTCTGATGCTGTCTCCCTGTCATGTGGGTTCCCGCAGGGCTCAGTGCTGTCCCCCATGGGGGACATTGTTAGATGGTACAGACTGGGTTTTCACTGCTACACAGATGATACTCAGCTGTACATGTCTTTTGGACCCGACAGGAATGTTGCAGTCTCAGCATTTAACAACTACCTTTCTAAGATCCAGGACTGGATGAGTGCCAACTGGCTGATACTGAATTCTGATGACCGAGATTTTACTCGTGGATCCTGGTCACCGGGCAGAGGGGTCTACAGCAGGTCAGGTATCCGGACTTTCATTGGGTGGCTGCCAGTTGATGACCTCTGAGCAGGTGCGTAGTCTGGATGTTATATTCGATGAGGGGCTGACCTTGAAAGCTCAGGTGTCATCTGTCATCAAGACCTCGCTCTATGATTTGAGGAATATCACCCGGATTAGGCACTTGGTTCCATCTGATGACCTTCCTATTCTGATCCACGCCTTTGTGACCTCCTGGCTGGACTACTGCAATGCCCTTTACCTAGGGCTTCCTGGGGTTGATATCCGCCGTCTGCAGCTAGTGCAGAATGTGACAGCCAGGTTGCTGACTGGGCTTCCTAGATCCAGTCATATTACACCTGTGCTGTTTGAGCTGCATTGGCTGCCAGTTCAATGGCAGATCACCTTTAAGGTCACTTTGCTGATCTTTAGAGCCATACATGCATGTGGACTGACCTACCTGAAAGAACTTCTTCATCCCTACTGTCCCTTCTGATTACTTCGCTCCACCATCGAGTGATTGCTAGAGATTCCCAGGGTTCAGTTAAAGACATCTTGGGCTCATTAATTTGCATTTGCAGCCCCAACCCTGTGGAATGCTCTACCTCACCGGGTTTGAGAGTGCCAGACCGTGGATAGCTACAAAACAGCACTCAAACCCTATTTATTTATTTTTGCCTTTTTGATCAGCTGAGATTACTGTTTGTGTGTTATTGCTGTCTTTTTAAATACACATGGTTTTAATAGTTTTATTTATTTATTGTAAAGCGCTTGATATTTTGAATTAGCTTAAGAAATAAAGATTAGTATTATTATTATTTTATCCTGGATGTGACAGGTTTGAATTATTTTCATTGCCTTCTGCTCCACTTTGGCCTCTAGCAGAAGTGCAGCTGTTTATTTTATTAGGTTACCTCCCAATAAGGAGATTCTTTTGCTTCAGCAGAGGACTTAAGCTTGACATGGGATCCTCTTCAGACAAGGATTTAATTTTGTGTATTGATTTTACTTTGGAAGGCTGGTAAAGAACATTGTATTCCTCCTGGGATGAAATTGATGTCCTTTCTGCTGCCACATGGATTACAGACTATTCAATGTTCTGGTTGGAATTGTATACTGCATCTTGACTCCTGTTACATATGTTTTTCTTAGTCAGCACACCTGGATGCATCTGTAGGATGGAACAGTTTATCCTCTCCAAATTAACATAGGTTCCTGGTTCGAGCTTTGATGGCAGTTGGATTTTGTCTTGGAGGGGATACAGCATTTATTTCTATAAGGCATTTCACATCTTTCTTTCTGGAATTTTTACTTGCTCTGTTTGACCCTGGGTAATGTAATGGGCTATATGGTGATTCACTGATGGAGCATTTCCCACACTGGGGGCATGATCCCAGGCCAGAGATACATTCCTACATCGGATGAAGATCCTGGTTGGATGCATTTGATCTTCCCTTTGATCAAGGGTGTCACATTGCAGCTCGTCTACATCCTGCCGTCAATCTGTTTTGACCTGTCTCTAATATGTTCTGTTTATCAATTAAAGGAGTCATTAGCAATTATCTACTAGATGGCTCTCTGTCCCTGGATATTTAGCCCAAAGTGATCAGAACCGTGAGCGGGTGTGGGTAGTGACAACACTTGACACAAGTTTTTCTCTTAAAACTACACCAATTGATGTAGTGACTTTTATTAAAGCAAACAAAATAAAGAAAACTTCAGGAAAACAAGAAAATAAACTTCATTCCAAAGAAAAAGCTTCAGATATTCTTCTCTGAAAACAAAATGTCACAGAGTGGTACTAGCTCCTCTCAGCATGACCACCATCATCTGTGCTCCACAACTTATCTGCCCACATACTGAGTCCCAGTCTTTTATATACTGAAAACCGTGACATCATCAATCATGTGATCTGCCCCTAATCATGACATCACCAGAAATGTATATAAATAGAGTCCACTAGGGGCCTGCAGCCCTTAAGGAAACTCTATTTTCATCTGAGCAGACATCAAGGGCACATCTGAGCAGGCCTCAAGAACATACAGGTACCTCTTTGATTTCTTGTTTAAATTAACTTGAAAACAACATATATTAGTGGTGCAAAGCAACCACCCCATTTCGATGTTCCAACCAGGCTTTGCTTTACTGCATCTTACTTAAACAGTATGAATTGTTTTCCAAGCTTCCTTTTAAAAACTGAAAGGGATGTGGCTTACTTTGCTTACTTCCCAGTATTCATTTAGCTAAAACAGGCAGCTAGGTTAGCCTCTACAGTACCACCACCTTAGACAAAAAAGTAGAAAATTAGCGGGTTAGAAGAGAAGAATACCACAATAGGAGGCCATCCCATTGTGGTAGAAAGGTGAAAAGGTCAAGGGAGACCTATAGAGAAGACAAGTACTACTGCAGTAGATTTTTTTAGAAATAGGGTCCAGGGTAGAGAGGAGTGTCTAGTGGTGATGGGGGGTCCACATAAACTGTCACATACCCCCAAGGTTAAGCGAAAACCAGTAGCAGAAGAGACATGACTGGTTTTTAAGACAACCTACCCTCTTAAAGTGGGTAGGATGGAGCTTTCACCCACCCTCTCTTGAAAGCTCCACCCCAGGGCACCCTAAAAAAAAAACATGAACATGGTCCAAGTCTTTCTAAAGAGGACCATTGTATCTTCCTTCATTAGTTTATTATAACAACTAAATATTTTGCCCTGGGGTGTCTGTACAATTACTTGAACAGTAACAGTCATACATTCATACATTTTCTAAAACCGCCAAATGTTTATGCTTTTATTATTGGCTCCTAGGTGAGAGAGAAATCTGCATTTACATGGGCAGACCCAGCCCTGTGCTTTACTGTAAATTTGTAAGGTTGGAGAGATAAATACATCTCATTATTCGATTATTTTTTTCCTTCATTTGAGAAATAAAACACAGAGGGTTGTGGTCTGTTACCAGCGTAAAAGGGCACCCCATAAATAAAATCTCAAGGTTTCAATTGCCCATTTGGCAGCCAAACACTCTTGTTCAATGGTGAGTATTTTGCTCCTTTCATGCAGTTTCCTAGAAATATATACAATTGGTGTTCCTCCCATTGATGGTCTGGCTCAAAACTGCTCCAATACCAGTTCCAGAGGCATCGGAGTGGACCTCAAAGGGTGATTAAAATCGGGACTTCATAACACGGTGAGGAGCATAATGCTGCCTTAATCTGAATAAAAGCCTTCTCACATTCGGGTGTCCACTTAACCTGATTACTGAATTTCTTTTAGTTAATTCTCGACGGCTACAAAGTAGCGAACTGTGGAATAAATCTCCTGTAATAACCTGCTAACCCTAGAAAGAACGACTTGCTTCTTTGTCTCAGGTATTGGGCATTGGCTACTGCTTCAACCTTCGAGACCTCAGGTTTAATGTATCCGTTACCTAAAATAAATCCTAATATCGGGTCTCCAGCATGGCAAGTGTACATTTAGAGGGATTAATTGTCATCCCTGCTTGCTGTATAGAGGTTAAGACAGCTTTAGATGTTGTAAATGGTTTCCCAATCCTGGCTAAAACAACAATGTCATCCAGGTAAGCTGCACAAAAATTATGATGGGTGCAGTACCTGATCCATGAAACGTTGAAATGTAGCCGGGCGCCTATGTAGTCCAAATGGCATGGTTTTAAACTGAAAACCCATTGAAGTGCTGAAAGCTGTCTTTTTCTTTAGCAGACTCAGCCAAAGGGATCTGCCAATAACCCTTTGTTAAGTCAAGGGTGGAGGTATACTTAGCATTGCCAATGCGGTCCAATATATCATCCACCTTGGTATGGGATAGGCATCAAATTGTGCCACTTGGTTTAGACCTCTGAAGTCCATGCACAATCTTATGCCACCCTCCTTCTTAGGTACAATTACTACAGGGATCCCTATGAACTTTGTGAAGGTTCAATTATGTCCATTCTCTTAATTTTGTATTTCCCTCTGTACATCTGCCCTGCTCCTTTCAGGGAGATGGTACGATTTATTTCTGATTGGTCTAGATTCAGTATAGATTTGGTGTGCCACTCCTTTAGCTAGGCCTGGTCTACTGGTAAAGGAAGTGCTAAATTCCTGTATCAAAGACTGTAATTCCATTTGTTGTGACTCGTCTAACTCAGGATTTACTTGCATGGCTTCAATACCAGTCTCTCCTTCTAACCGTCCATATCTGGTTCCAACTCTGATTCGTGAAGTTCAGGCATTACCATCAATTGTATCCCTGGGTGGATCTCTCATGCCACCGTTTTAATAGATTGGCATGGTAGATCTTTACCTGCCCTTTATCAGGTGTTTCTACTTCATATGTCACTGGGCCAGTTTGGCTTATCACTTTGTAGGGGCCTGCCACTTCATCAATAATTTGTGAGTGGAGGTGGGTAATAGTAGTAATACCTGGTCACCTGGTTGAAATGATTTTGTACTGGATGTCCCTTTATCATACCTATTCTTCCGATGTTCTTGTGTTTCTTTCCCTGCTTCATGAGCTTTTGCAGTATAAGTGACTAATCTCCTCCTTAACTGCCTCATGTACTGAGCAATCCCTGGAGATTTTAAATCATTCCCTTCTTCCCAGCACTCCTTGACCACATCTAACAAACCTCTAGGGGTCCTACCAAACAATAGGGGAAAAGGGAGTAACTAGTGGAGGCCTGTGGTACCTCACACGTATGCTTAACAGAAGAAAAGGTAGGTACATATCCCAATCTCGCCCTTCATCGCAGGTAATGAATTTCTTCAGCATAATGCTTCAGGGTTTGATTGAATCTTTCCACCAGGCCATCGGTCTGAGGATGATAGGGTGATGTACGTACAGCTACTATTCCCAACAAACGGTACAGTTCCTTTAGAAGCTCTGCATTAAAATTGCACTTCGTCAGTTAAAATCTCTTGGGAACTTTTACCCTGCTGAATAACTTCATTAGTTCTTCAGCTATCCGGGGTGGTCATAGATCTCATGGAAATAGTTTAGGTATTTGGTGGCATAATCACACACTACCAATATAAATCTATTCCCTTTACTACTTTTATTTAAGGGACCCACTATATCCATACCGACCCTCTCAAAGGGGGTTGTTACCAAGGGTAAGGGTATTAATGGAACTGTGTCTTTCTTGGTCCTTTGGGCAGTTAACTGACACTCTGGGCACTCTTGACAATATTTGGTAATATCACTATGGATCCCTGGCCAAATAAATCTTTGTAAGATTCTACTAGCAGTCTTGTCCCTCCCTGTGTGTCCTGCCCATGGTGTATCATGGCCTAGAGCTAATATGTCTTGGCGATAGCAAAGGGGTACTATAAGTTGTTCCACTTGTTCTTGGGTACCTGGATTTGTACAAATCCTATACAATAAATTCTTGATCACTTGAAACTCCTGGGCCCCTTGTCTAACCTCCTGTCCCACCTGTTGAAAAAAAGGAATTAAGGTTTTATCATTCTTCTGTTGTATACACATATCAGCTTTCACATATAGCATTTGTTTATCCTGTGTTAGACCATATTTTTTTTAACCCACCCTTTTGTTTTTCTTCTGGCCATCTTAGATGATCTGGATTTACCAGGACTTTCCAATACTTCTTCTTCAAAAGGAAATATTTCCAATAATGGTTCTCTTTTGTTTGTGCCCTGGTAGTCATAGCGTGTTATGTTTCCTGGTTCCTCAAAAGGGTGATAAAAACTGGGAAATCATGCCCATTACTACAGGTACTGGCAATTGCAGGTACTACACCTGTGGTTATTATAGAGTATTGCCTTTACCTTTAATGGTATTTTAATGGTGGGGTACTGATGTGTGTCACCATGTACATATGACCTGTATAGGAGCTGTTCTCTTTACCCTTGAACTATATCAGCTCTGACCAGGGTATTTTACTGCCCGAATCCACCAATCCCACCACCTCCTGTCCTTTTATTCCCACTGTAGTTGTCACATATCCAGCATTTAATAAGGCTAGATGGGTTATATCACATTTTTGATGAACAAAATCTGGCAATATCGCCACCCCTTACAGTTCAATATTATGTCTGCTGGGAATGTCCTCCTTCCTTGATTGTTCCTTCCCTCATAAGTCTTAGATGCAGTCTGAGGTGGTCTTATTGCTGTGGCCTGAGGATTTGGTGCATAGTCTGTGGACTTATTACCACCTCTCCGAAAAGGTTGATGTGCAGATAAAAATCCTCTGCTAGTGTCACAGCCATTTTGCAGATTCTGGATTATGCTCTTTATCCAGATTTGCACATCAGTAGTAATATTTGTAAAACTGTTCTATAACAAATGTCTCTATAATGTCAGTTCTGGATTTTCCTCTGGCTGGATCCACTTTAAACAAAGTTCTCTGAGTCTAATGTAAGTTTCTCTTGGAATCATGTGTCTGGTGTTTTAAAGCACGGAACCTTTGCCTATATGTCTCTCCGTTAATGTCATAACATTTCAATATTTCCTGCTTTACTAGGTCATAGTCATCTGCCAAATGTGGGTACATATTACTATAGGCCAGTTGTGCTTTCCTGATAGATATGGTGCCAGGCGTACTACCCACTGTATCTTTGATAATCACAGGCCTTGGCCACCCTTTCAAAAGTGGTCAAATAGGCCTCAATGTCATCATTAGCAGTCATTCTTGTGAGTTTTATATCTTTAGGGTTGTTGTTACTCTGACCTCCCCTTCCATTTCCTGCTCCCAAAGATTTAAACAGCTGCATAGTTTCAGCCCACCTTAAATCTTGTCGCCTCTGTCTCGATCCCGTTCTTGGGCATCTAGGTCTCTGCCGCTCAATTTCCATCTGTTGTACCGCCAACCAGTGTAGAAGTTCAGAAAGGCCTTCAGGGGCTGCTCATATGGCTCCTGGCACTCTCCAGTCGTTCCTCCTCCTCCTCTTCTCCACTAGTGGTTTGGTCCTTTGGCACCTCCGCCTGACATCTGTGTCCAGACTGGTATACAGAGGTTCACCTGTCCTCTGTCTGAGAGCGTGTCACAGTGCCCATTTCTTCTCATCTGTTCCTGAGGCCATGGTTGTCACTTGTACCAGGTCTGGTACCGTTCTGGTCTCCCACTCTATCCCTTGACGACCAGATCCCACTTCTGACACCAAACTGTGAGCGGGTGTGGGTAGTGACAACGCTTGACACAAGTTTTCTCTTAAACTACACCAATTGATGTAGTGACTTTTATTAAAGCAAACAAAATAAAGAAAACTTCAGGAAAACAAGAAAATAAACTTCATTCCAAAAGAAATAGCTTCAGATATTCTTCTGAAAACAAAATGTCACAGAGTGGTACTAGCTCCCTCTCAGCATGACCACCATCATCTGTGCTCCACAACTTATCTGCCCACATACTGAGTCCCAGTCTTTTATATACTGAAAACTGTGACATCATCAATCATGTGATCTGCCCCTAATCATGACATCACCAGAAATGTATAATAAATAGAGTTCAATTAGGGGCCTGCAGCCCAAGGAAACTCATTTTCATCTGAGCAGATATCAAGGGCACATCTGAGCAGGCCTCAAGAACATACAGGTACCTCTTTGATTTCTTGTTTAAATTAACTTGAAAACAACATATAATAAGTGGTAGCAACCACCCTTTTCGATGTTCCAACCAGGCTTTTGCTTTACTGCAGCTTACTTAAACAGTATGAATTGTTTTCCAAGCTTCCTTTTAAAAACTGAAAGGGATGTGGCTTACTTTGCTTACTTCCCAGTATTTATTTAGCCAAAACAGGCAGCTAGGTTAGCCTCTACA
Organism: Neoceratodus forsteri; assembly: GCA_016271365.2. Lineage (NCBI taxonomy): Eukaryota > Metazoa > Chordata > Ceratodontiformes > Ceratodontidae > Neoceratodus > Neoceratodus forsteri. Next base: position 809,873,391 of record CM028129.1, on the reverse strand, counting down.
GTACCACCACCTAGACAAAAAGTAGACAATTAGCGGGTTAGAAAAGAGAAGAATACCACAATAGGAGGCCATCCCATTGTGGTAGAAAGGTGAAAAAGGTCAAGGGAGACCTATAGAGAAGACAAGTACTACTGCAGTAGATTTTTTTAGAAATAGGGTCCAGGGTAGAGAGAGTGTCTAGTGGTGATGGGGGTCCACATAAACTGTCACAATCTGACTTATATTTTCCTTTTTATTTTCGATGGATTTCAATTAGTTTATTATTCTATAGGTTGGACTCATCATAAGAGACATGATCTGAGTTCTGACTTCACTGTGTTAGTGGTTATTGTTTAGGTATGTTTATAAATTGTTTATTATATTTGTAGACGAGTCCTTTATGATATCTTACTCAACCGAGAGATGGACAGGTTTTATTTTATTTTTGTCCTCTTCCCACCACCACCACCCTTTTTTTGTCTCTCCTATAGTAGTCCCTTAGATATTATTTGCTTTTGATATCCAACAGACCTGATTTTGCAGCTGTATATTTATTGAGTTCTGTAGCACCGGCTTACTGAGTAGTGTTATGGGTTAAGGGGCGAGGGTGAGTTTAGAGAGTAATATCTACTAGTAGCGGGATCATCATGCAATAGACATGTGTGGGGAAAGAGGGAAAAGGTAAATGGTCATGATCCTGGGGATTTTTCTGGAAGTTTTTCTATGTACTTGTGGTATATTCCTGTTTTATTGGCATAAGAACGTAATTTGTTCTGTTATGTTATGTAGGTATGCTGCCCCCATATGAGCAGGTTTGACTGGGTGATACCCCTTGGGCTCCATGTGTTTCAGTCTAGAGTAATAATCTGGAGTTGAAATGGGTTAGTTCTGGTTATATTTTCATGGGCTCAAGGGTTCAGTGGTGGGTCGGGGGTTGCGGAATGTACAAGGTTATTGGTTGGTTGGGGGTATTCATTATGTGGGTTGGGAGGGTTACGGAGTTGGAGCACTCCGGAGAAGAATACACATAGGCCCGGATATTCAGACTGCACCAGGCTGTGGCACAAGCCTGGGTGCAGCGCAACTTGGCTGCGCAGGGGCGTTGACTGGGTGATATTCAACGGAGCTGTGCCATGGCACAGCATCGTTGAATATCACACCCTGGCCACCCGCAGTGTGCATGGCACAGTGGCACTGTGACAGTGCAAATGGCCAGAGTGGAGCAGGGGATGTGCTAGCAGTTCCTATTGGCGCCGCGCAACAACCCGCGATATTCAAAGTGCACATGCAATGGAGTCATATCAGAGTGTAAGGTGCAATGGGGCCATTTGCATGTCATTGTCCTATTTGTATGCAGGTGCGTTGATCTTGGGTTCTTGTGTTTGGCACGCCAGGTGGCACGTCAGACCTACATCCCCGCCAGCATGGTAATGCGGCCTTGCCTGATCGGTGGCATGTAGCTGTTTGCCGCCTGGTATCTCTTCATTATCTGGACCGGTATACTTGCATGCTCATTGGCTCACGCCAGACCTGTCGGGCTTACAGTCTTACTGTGCACTGTGGTCAGTGGGCGGTGGGGTGGGGGTGCTGCACCACCGCTGACCGGGGCGGTGGCTCAGTGGTGTGGTGGGAGGGGCGGCGGGAGCCTTATATACATGTTTCCCATCACGGCAGCAGTCTGGTCCACCAGGGTTGGACATATGTTTTGTGGTGCCTGAATCGCTGCAAGAGTCCACTGACCATTAGGGATTGGACTTCTATTATACGATGCCCCAGTGGGCATTGGGTGGTGCCACCACAAAGGTGCAGCTGGAGTTCAGGTGGCCACCACAGGTGGCAGCTGCCGTGTTGCGCCTTGCAATACGGCAGCTCACCTGTGGGTGGCCAGCTGTTGTTCCTCTTTTTTTTTGGCTCACCTGTGTGCAATGCAGGTAGAGGCTGCACATCCATGGACTCAGCACATCCCGGGCTGAATATCGGGATGTGCGGAGTATGCATGGGCACACCCCCCCCCACCTGCGCCGAATATATTACTGATGCGCTCCGGTGCATTGGGATTTGTGCCAGGCACAATCCCCATTTGAGTATCATACCAGGACGCATCAGTGAGTTGAGCATGGTGCAACACTGTTGCGCCATGCACAACCCTTCGGAATATCTGGGCCATAGAGTATTGAAGAATTATACAGCATATGGTATCACAAAGTTTTCGTTTTTGTTTGTGGAATGTTAATGGTTCCCAATCCCTATGAAAAGATCTAAACTTTGTTAATCTGAATAGATTATAAACTGACATTGCCTTCCTCCAGGAAATGCACCTGCCTTCATCTCAGCTTTCCTATTTCATAGATTCTGGGTGAGTCAGGTTTTGGTGCAGGGTTCAATACACATAAACGGGAGTTATTATTCTTATTTTATTTATTTAGCTTTTGTTGACCAGGTAAGTACACCAGACAAGACAATTGCCTGTTTTCAGGTATGACCCAGGAGAGTACAGGAATTACAACGTTAAATACAAAGGACAACATGATACAGATTGAGACAGGTCACAGGTCAGGTAAGGCATATCTTATACAGTATATACACAATAGAACAGCACATGTAGAAACTAAGAGCAGTGCAATAAGTACAAATTGAGATGCAGCAGATACAACACTATATACAACTTAAGGCCCCAGGAAGTGGAGCCTTGGTTAGAGCAATACCCCAAAAACATGGGTTATGGTACATTAAAAACCCAGCAAACAACCCATACTTGTCAGAACACATCTAAGAGAAAGGAGTGCAGTGAAGGATTGGGTCCCCTTTTGATTATTACAGGAGGTGTCAGATAATCAAGATAAATATATGCTGCTACAAGCCTTGCTCAACCACACCAAAGTGGTTTTGGGAAGTATACACTGTACTACATCAGATGATCCTGTTTTGGGGGGGAACTTACTAAACCTCCTGTTGCCTTGGTTAAACCTCCCCTCTTTACTGACAGGAGAATGGAATCTGGTGCTTAATAATGAGCCAGACAGATCTGGGTTGAGGCATTCGATCCTGACAGCTGGCCCTTAGAGAGCTGATGGACTCTACAAGTTTGGTAGATCCATGGAAATCTCAAAACCTGTCAAAGTGTGAATATTCTTTTTACCCACTTACACACAATTCCTTTTCCTAAATAGATTTTTTCTGCTGGGGGTTAGGCAGCTGCAGGGCACTCAGTTCTGTCTGTATGGTGCCAAGGTCATTTCAGATCATCACCCGGTTATACTTCATCTTAGTTTTTCTATGACTACAGTTAGACAAATCTAGGTGCTTTAATCAACTTTTGAAATCATCTGAGATTTCAGAACACCTCAAAAAATCGATCCTCTCTTTCCTTGAAGCTAACTCTCCTTCTATGCCTCGGGAGACGACAGATGATGTGCCCTGAAATGTACCCTTGAGCAGAGATCATAGGCATTGCTGCTAAACAGAAAAACAATATATCCAGGCTATCAATGATTTAGAAGAAGAAGAAGAAGCAGCATTTATTGAAGTGCTTTTCATACACAGTATCCCAAAGCGCTTTACAAGCAATGCTAGACTGGTAGTGAAGTGACTGAATGTGTGGTGGCAAGCCATATCGCTCATCATCACCACACACAGCCTGGATAATTGCATGAACCAGTTTATGGAAGGGAATGTTGGCCAGGACACCAGGAATGCTCCCTGCTCTTTGTGAAGAGTGCCCTGGGTTCTTTTATGTCCACCTGGACACCCACCAGGACGGGCAGAAGGGACCTCGGTTTAATGTCTCATTCGAAGGACCACACACCCCAGCAGTACAGCACCCCCCAGTACTGAACTCGGATGCCAGCAATTTTCAGGTGCAGGTCCAATCCCTGTGTGGGATGAGAACCCACGACCTTCTGGTCTAGAGGCGGATGTGCTACCAACTGAGCCATGCTGACATTTATTACATCAGATCTAACAGTTAGAAGATCAACTCTCCCCAGAGTCCCCTGAACAGTATTCGGTACTGCTAGAAGCCCTCAGGGCCAAGTATAATGAATTCCTCAGTGAAAAAGTGAAACACCTTTTACTGCGTACTAAGGCACGTTATTTTGACCAAGGTGAAAGGGCAGAAAAGCTTCCTGTCCTTCACTTGAAGACCTTAGGTATGGATAAGATTATCCCTTCTATTTGTTCTGAATCTGGTCAAATAATTTCCTCTCCTATGGACATAGCAGCCCAGTTTAAAGAATATTATCGATCTTTATATTCCCCCTACTCAGAGGCATCTGACCCTTCTCACCATAAGTCTTTCTGCTATGATCTAGATTTGCCTCAGTTGCAGGAGGCACAGGTGGAATTTTTGATGTCCCCATTATCTCTAATTGAAGTTAAGGCTGCTATTGACTCCATTTCACCTGATAAAGCACCTGGCCAAGATGGCTACATGCCTCATTTTTATAAACACTTCAAGGATTTATTAGCCCCGGTACTGTTGGTCACCTTTAATTACATTTATACACATGGTTTATCTGATTGTTCCCTAAGGGAGGCATTGATTGTTCTGTTAAAACCTGGAAGGATCTGCTGAGAGAAGGCAGATATGTATCTTCTTATTCATTTGCATCTTAAAATATCTAAAATATTGGCCATTATGTTAAACCAGGTGTGGGGTACTTTAATCAGCAGGGAGCAGATTGGAGTTGTACCCGGTAGGGTATATGCAGACCATCTCTGAAAATTAGTGCATTTGATCTCCACATCCAGGGAGTCATGCATTCTAGCGGCACTGGCCTCCTCGGATGCAGAGAAAGCTTTCAACAGGGTCTTTTTGACTTTCTTATTCAACTTTCTCCCTAAGTATCAGATTGCCCCTGAGTTTTTACAGTGGGTTAAGATCCTCTGCTCCAACCCTTTGGCCAGGGTGTTATACAATAGTGTACGATCAGATCCTGTTTACCTAAAGAGGGGCACCAGGGAGGGTTGCCCTTTATCCCCTTTTCTTTTAAATCTTTTCTTGGCAGTAATTAGGAAAATTAGTAATGCTCCACAGGTGGAAGGTATACCCATTGGTCCACACCAATAAAAAATGTCAGTTTATGCAGATGACATTTTATTGCATTTATCCCACCGGCTGCATCCTGCCTGCTGCACTGGACACCATTACTCATTTTGGGTTGCTCTCTGACTATAAGTTAAATCTAAGTAAAACTGAGATTATGCCTTAAATGGTTTGACTAATAAAGCAAACCTATAGAGTTTGGGGCTCGTTTGAGTTAGGGACAAGCTTAAGTATCTGGGTATATTTGTTAGTACTTCCCCGATAAAATGAGGCACTGCAATTTAAATCCTTAGTGGAACGAATCAAACTTGATTTGAGTAGATGGGCCCTCTGCCTATTTTCTTTTTGGAAGTAGTAAATATTATAAAGATGAATGTATTACCCAGGATTATATATCCCTTGTTATGCTTAATGTAATTATCCCTGAGTCTTGGTTTAATAACTTGCATCATATATTATCCTCCTTTCTTTGGTAAGGTAAACCCCCCAGAAGGGCTTTTAGCAAGTTAATGACTTCTAAAAAGAACAGGGGGCCCATCATCTCCCAAACTTTTATTTATATTATTTAGCAATTCATGCTACCCTCTTCCTCCAATGATACAGGTCTTCCTTGGAAGACACTGTGCATGTGTATATCCCCCAATGGTTGGAGACAGAATGCAATCAATATGCTCATGTCCAATGAAACATTAGAGCTTTATTATATATTTCACATCACCAGCTCCCCCAGCTTTGGCGCAATACTCCCATCACCATCTCACTACATGTGCACAAACAATTCTGTACTCTTCTTCGGCTTGATCCAAAGAAGGATGCACACAACCTGTGTTAGGGAACCCAAATTTGAAAACTGCATCACAAACTCTGAATTCTGTTTTTTGGCCTTACTCAGATGTCAACTTAGTGGAACATTTCCTTAAAAATGGGAACATAGAAACATAGAAACATAGAAGTTGACGGCAGATAAGGACCGCAAGGCCCATCCAGTCTGCCTATTTCTTTTTCTACCTTATAAATGTGCCATCGGCCTTTGCTCTGTCAGTGGTCTATCTATTCATAGTCATTTGTATTGCTCCCTTATGCCTATCCCATGCCTGTTTGAAGCCCTGCACTGTATTCATAGCCACCACTTCTTGTGGTAAGCCATTCCATGCATCCACCACCCTTTCTGTGAAAAATAATTTCACATTCCCCTTAATTGGCCCCCTAATCTCATGCTGTGTCCTCTTGTCCTGCTATTTTTCTTATATTTAAACATGTTAGACTCTTTCACCTTGTTAATGCCCTTAAGGTGTTTGAATGCCTCGATCATATCACCTCTCCTCCTTTGCTCAAGGGTATACATATTAAGCTCTGTTAATCTGTCCTCATATGTCTTCTGATCCAGTCTCTGCAGCATTTTGGTTGCCCTTCTGGACTGCCTCAATTTGGTTAATGTCCTTGTGAAGGTGTGGCCTCAATACTGCACGAGTACTCCAAATGGGGCCTAACCAGTGTCTTGTAAAGAGGGATTATTACCTCTCTCATTACTCTGTGATACCCCTACTAATACACCCTAACGCCCCTAGCCTTACCTACTGCTTTAGAGGTCTGCTTGATGACTTCAGGTCATCAGTGATGATGATGCCCAAGTCTCTTTCTTCCTCAGACTGCTAGCAACTCCTCCCAGCCATAGGTGGCTTCAGGGTTTCTCTTCCTATGTGCATGATTTTGCACTTCTTTGTTAAACAGTTGCCACTCTTCTGACCATTTTGCTAGTTTATTCAGATCTTCTCATTCTGCCCACCCCATCTGGATCATCTACTCTGTTGCAGATCTTGGTGTCATCTGCAAACAGACAAGCCTTACCCTCTAGTCCATCTGCAAGGTCACTAATGAAGATGTTGAAGAGGACTGGCCCCAGAACTGATCCCTTATGGTACCCCACTTGTGACTTGCATCTCTTCTGACTGTATACCATTTACCACCACTCTCTGTTTTCTGCCCGTCAACCAGTTTGCCACCCAGTTGACCAACTTCTGACCCACCCTGAGCTTACCCAGCTTATTTATCAATCTTCTATGTGGAACAGTGTCAAAAGCTTTGCTGAAGTCAAGGGAGGTGACATCAACTGCTCCCCATTGGTCCACCACTCTGGTTACCCAGTCAAAGAAATCTATGAGATTAGTTTGACATGACCTTCCTTTTGTAAACCCATGCTGTCTTGGATCCTGTGCCCTATGGATTCCAGGTGTTGCACTATCCTTTCCTTAAGGAGTGCCTCCATAATCTTGCCCACTACTGAGGTAAGACTGACTGGTCTGTAGTTCCCCACCTCCTCCCTGCTACCACTCTTGTGGGTGGGATCACATGAGCCCTTCTCCAGTCTTCTGGGACCTCTCCTGTGCTCAGAGACTCACTAAACAGTTCTGCTAATTGCTCTGCTAGTTCCACCTTAGCTCCTTAAGTACCCTGGGATGTATGTCATCAGGTCCCATTGCCTTATCCACCCTGAGCTTAGCAAGCTCTTGTAGGACCTTTCTTTGTGAAGGAGTAGTGCTCACCTCCTCCCCTGTGTCCATGATGCAGAGCTGTGGGCCCTGCCCTACCTTCTCTTCAGTAAATACTGAGCAAAGTATCTATTTAGGATAGATGCCTTTACATGGTCCTCCTCCTCACGTGCTCCTTTCTCCATTAGCTTAGCAATACCCCCTCTGGACTTTCTCCTTTCACTAATGTATCTATAGAAAGTCTTGTCACCTTCTTTTACTGTTCGTGCTAGTGTTTCCTCAGTTTGGGACTTTGCCTGCCTTACTGCCTTCCCTGCTTCCTTTAGGGCAGTTTGGTATGGTGACATTCCAGGAAGCCCAAGAAACTTTCATATGTCTGCTAGACTTTGCTTTAAATTTTTTCAAATCTCACATTTATTGTCTAGCTATTTTGGCCAAAGGCCATGATCCACAGTGTATGGCTCAACTATCCTTAATTTGGTCCCCAGAGCTTCTGCATCTTATGCTATATCTTCTTTATTTAATCTTTTTTTATGATTTACTACCTACCATGGTGACAGGTGTAGTCTCCTACTGGGATAAAGCTCTGTCCTCTTCTAGAAAAACCATATGACTGGCCTGATTTATGGGCTAATTTATATACATTTATTAAATGGTACAGGTACCATCACATGCAATTCCAGATACTTCATAATCTTTATTGTACCTGTTAAGTTGTATAGAATGGGCAAACTAGAGCAAGATATAAGTGTACAAAATGTGGTAAGGTATCAGGTACCTTGTATCATATTCTCTGGGAATGTGACACGGTGGTGCCCCTGTGGGACTCCATCCAACGAAGGCTTGATTCCCCTCCTGGGACTGGATTTAGCATTCTCTCCAGAAGTGTGTTTACTGGGAGTATTTCGAGATACCTTTATACTGTAGGTAACCAGTGTTATCATATGGCTTTGATCTCAGCTTGTGCTAAAAAAAATATCTTTCGGCACTGGTGTTACCAAACTATTCCTTCATATTTAGAATGGTATCAAGAAATTTTGTTTGCTTTGTGGGCAGAAAAAAAAATATTACTAGCATGTCTAAACACCTTGTGACATTTGGATAAATCTAGGAGCCTTTGTATGCCTTACTCTCCATTCAAGATATAAGAGTATCCTTATGATGTCCCAGGAAGGGACTGCCTTGTTTTTGTGTTCTGGTGGGTCCTTGGTGCACTTGCTTATGTCTTGTTTGTATTACATTCTTCCCTACAGTTTATGTATGAGTTGATGAGAAGCCCTTCGCTGTATCTGTAAACTGTGCATTGAATTGGTTAATGGGTGTGGGTGGTTATGGGTGGTTCTATGTGTTCATTTCTTAATATTACAGTTTTTCCTTCAGTGTGGTGGGGGGGGGTGGGGATATTGTTCATTGTTGGGTTGATGAGTTTGTTGATTTTTGTATGTTAACGGAAACTCAATATAGTATTTAATATAAAATACTTTCCTGATTGCTGATTTGCAGAGCACATGGTAAAGTAAATAAAGTGCAGAAAAACTGAGCATAATCTTGGATACGCGATCTTGTCTTTACCTGGCTAATGAATGGCAATTTTGTTTATCCCGACTTCCAAGTATCCAAATGTTTTGGATGTCCCCCAGGAAGTTAAGATAATTGGGAGTCTACTGTATTCCTAATTAACATCTGCAGCATTAGGGGAACAGAACAAAATGATCCAAAACCTATGAGGACATGTTACTTAAAAGGGCAGCTATTTTAAAGTAGAGTGCCAGGGCTGAATGGATGTTCTTTGTATCTTTATTAGTGTTGTGTGGAATTTTCAAATTCCAATGGAATGGAATTCCACAGAATTTTGGAAAATTCTGCATGATTCTGATGGAATTCTGAAATTTTGAAAGCAGAATTTTTTTTTCTGGATTATTCATAACTGTGGATTCCTCTTCCACAACATGTGGAATATTATTACATAGAAAGCTGTGTATACATATATATATATATATATATATATATATATATATATATAGTATAATTCTGTGAAATTAAAAAGAAATTCAAAAAAAAAACATTTTGGAAGTGGAATTGCCATTCTACTTGAATTCTGCTAGTGGAAATCCACATTCTGCACAGCTGTAGTCTTTACCTGTCTTTATCCTATTTAAAACTCTCCCTCTCCTTCATAGTACCTATTTTTTTTGCTGGGATGTACTGTCACCTGGGCCTATCCCCTGCTTCAGTCACCACACTCTTCACCTCCACCTTTTCCTTCTCCTCTGGTGAGTTGTGTAGTCTTGCTGATTTTAACATTAATTGGCTCTCCCCTTTGGCACAAAGATTTAGCAAACATGTTAAGTCCTTTGAAATGTCCCAATTAATGTCAGATCTCAGACATCTTAATCTCAAATCCTGAAACCACTACTTTCTGGACTAGATACTCTTCTGACCCCTACCATACTGTGGATGCAGGTATTCTCCTTGATGCATTTAATGATCATCCTATAGTCTGCTGTTTGTGCAAGATCCACCACCCTAAAGCTCCCCTAAAATCATCCTCCTGTGATCCTTCATGTCACTGAACTTGTCATCCCTCCATGCTGACCTGTTGTCCACTGACTAAGGCCATCTCTCAGTAACCACCAACATCAATCTCCTCTCAAATCCTTCCAAATGGAATTTATGGCTGTCTGGGATTACCGTCCACCTCCCCCCACCCCAGGAAAACCACTGTCTGGGGTTACTAACTTCCCTGGATCATTGTAGATCTTCTGACTTACCTTAGAGCTAGGGATCTAGCCTGGTAATCCTACAAGGTCACTGGCACCCTGGTGCCCTGATAATTATCAGACCCTTCACAATGCACTAAAGCTACCAAGCTTGTGAAATCTGAGCACTTTGCATTCACACTTCAGAATAACCTTAATCACCACTCCAAGTTCTGGAAAGTAATCCATTCTCTTATTCCCCAAACCCAGTCTGCCCTCCCCCTTCAAGGTTTGCAACTCCCATATCAGTAATCCTGCTACCATAGCTTCTTACTTTCAACTCCTTTTTCACTACTCATACATAGAGATGCAAGATGGCCACCGGGCTGGGCATGCTACTGTTGCTCCATTTCAGGAGTGTTAATTTTACTTAAGTTTTAGTTTTAAAAAGCTGTTTTTTTTGGTTTTATTTTATTCTGCATTGGTTTCTTTCATTTATTTGTCCGAGTCCTGCTGCTTAGTGGTAGCGGTAGCGGTGGTTGCACGGTGTCGGCGCTTGTTTCTGGACTTGGGATGAGCGCGTTGCCCTTTCCACTGCTTCTGTTTCATTTGCCACTTATCACAAGCAGCATTTTGTGCTATCCGTACTGACTGTGCTGACCGGGTTTTTTCACCAACTTGCAAGGAGTCATCAGTGCTACTGTGCCTGCTCACTCTTGCCTGTGAGGAGCTGCATGGCCATTGGATAGTGGAGTACTGTGGAGAATTCCTGGTTGGTCCTGGTCAATCTTTTGAGGAGTGTTCCAGTGGAGTATTGTCGGTGGAGAGTTTTGCAGGAAGAGCCAGGGTGTCGGTTTCATGCTCTCCTGCCTGTAAAGAGTTGTATGGATGTGCCAAAGGTGAGGGCTGTTGAAGAACCGAGAGTTTTTGGACCCGTGCTCTGTGGGTGATTCCCCACATTTTCTTTGCCCGCCCAGCTAATCTTGGGTGGGGAGTGTTCAAACCTGGTAAAATACTCGTCCTTTGGTCTTTTTGTTGGGTGTTTTCTTTGTGAGATCTGCACCCCACGGGGCTGGATGTTGTTATCCAGCCAGGAGTTGGGGGGTATTTCACTCCCATGGACCCTTGGAAGTGACTGCAAACAGCTGCCTTTCTTAGGGTCCTTTGTGTGGGCTGCATTATTTCTCTTGAGTGCACCTGGCATTGAGTAAAGGGGCTTATATGTGAGAAGATTCTTCAAGCAAATTGGATTTGTGGACTCAGCTTCTGGTTTTGTTTTTCCTTGGACTAGTCGGGTTTGGCTGGTTCCTGGCTGTGGCTCTACTTATTTCTGGGCCTTTATTAAAGAGACTGTTGGCCTCCAGATTATTATTTCTTCTGTTGCTTGACGATCGGGTGGTTTCGTGGCACCTGGGCTCACCTTTACTTAATTCTGACCTGGACTGAAGAGACTGTTGACTCCTCCTGACTTTTTGTGGATTGCTAATTTTCATTTGTTTGGACGATCAGGTGGTGAGAGGACCCTGCATCCATGTACTTTATTTTTGTTTTGTTGGATTTTACAGCTGTTCTTTTGGCAGTGTGGAAGATTGTAATTTTCCTTTCCTCAGTTGTGAGAGGTCTGAGGGGAGTTTACAGTTTCTTTTGTTTTTATTTTGTAATAATTTTGTTATGTTTATATTCATTTGTTACTGTATTATGATAATATTTTAATTGTCTCAATAAGAGTGCTGCCTTCTCTCCAGTGGTGAGAGGACTGGGTGGGAGGAACTAATTATTTACTGTATTGTATATTGCTTTTTGCCTTTCTTCCCCCAGTGGTGAGAGGACTGGGTGGGTAAGGGGAATCATTTATTGTATTTTGTTGTATCATGTATTTGGGTTTTGGGGGTGAGAGTCCTTAAGCTCTGTTTTGCTGTGTATTTGTTTTAGTGGGTTATTTTGTGTTTAAGGGGAGGCTGTCAGGGTCTCTAAATTTCAGGCTCTGAATTGATATTAAGTTATTTTTATTAAGTGTGTACTATTAGTTTGTTAGTTTCAATTTTCTTTTTTAGTGTTTTTTGTTTTATTTTTAGTCAGTGGTACAGCTTACAGCATATGTTGGCCTTTATCCCTCACAGTTGTGCGCTACTCATCTTCCTGTCTTTGTGCCCTTCACCCTTTTTATTCTCCCCCCCCCTCCAGTTTGAGACCTACCAGTGATGTAGGTTGCTGGGTATTGCACGTAAGAGAGGGAGAAGTGTGTGGGGTTATGAACAGGGGAGGAGGATGATGGAGGGAGGACATCATATTGGGGTGGTCGGGGCCAGAAGGCACCCTGGGGCAAAATGGAATCCAGACCGTGGTTTACATGTCTGGTGCCCATACCCAAGGGCACCACCGATTATCATGGGCAGATGGTCTGGGCGCCGTGATTCTCAACACCAGGTCCATTAAAAACAAGACTGCAATTATTGCTGATCTTGTTGGTATAGTGGACCTGGCCTGCATTACTAAGACCTGGCTGGATGAAAATTCTGGCCCCATTGTGGAGGCTATGACTCCAGCCGGGTACTCGTGTTACACCGCCCAAGATTGGATTGTGGGGAGGGGGTTGCAGTCTGTTTCAAGTCCAGGCTCGGCCTCACGGAAGTCCCAGTGGGTGGGGGTTGAGTCCTTGAGTGTATAGTAGTAGCAGGTGTAGGCTTTTGAATTGCTTCTCATTTACCATCCACCCGTGATGAGAAACTATTCCTTCAGGAAGTGGTGGACTTCATGATGGATTTGGCTGCTTGAGTTGCCCAGATTGTTGGCTCTAGGTGACTTTAACGCATGGGTTGATGACTGAATCTCATAATTTGGTCAACACTTCCTCCAGCTAATGACAACGTTGGGCCTTACACAGGTGGTTTCTCTGCTACACATAAATTTGACACTCTCTGGACCTGATCTTCCTCCAGGGGTCGAGGCATCTGATGTGTGGGTGAAACTAGTCGGGTGGTCAGACCATTACACTGTGGGGTTTAGTTTTTGAACCCTCTAGAAGGCCTGCCCCTGTGGAGTTGGTTAGATACCGCCTTTGCGGGATATAGATTCACAAGGCGACACATAGGTGTCTTTGAAAAGGATCTGTGGGACTTCAGTGTGATGGCTGCCTGCTGGTTCCCTCATGGTGAGCTTGTTGCCAACCCCACTTAAAGCGCATTTCCTACTAATTTTCAGGGTTTACAGCATGTAATATTGGACAGGGCATAAGCGCACAATACCTCCATGCCATTTATCTGACGGAGCGGTGAAATCTCAATTGAAGATGGAGGTTGAGATGAGGTAACCCCTGATGAAGCATACACCTCTGTCCACGCCAGGCAAAGACAAGATGTCCAAACGGGCCAAGGCGCAATCAGGGGACGCGAGCCCCTATGCCCAGCAGCCAGAAGCCCTCACCAAAAAGAGATTCCTAGAGGAACTGGCACCTATGAGACACTCGCTCCTGGTGTTAACTTCTGAAGTTAAGGGAATGAGGGCATCGCTCGAACAGTTAACAATGCGGACCTCGGACAACGAGGCTCGCATATCGTTTTTGGACAACTGGCAGCAGCGACTCGAGCCGGAGTTGGTGCATTTGAAACAAAAAATTAAGAAAACAGATGAGAAACTGGAAGACCTCGAAGGTAGATCTAGGCAAAACAACCTCGTGGTGCTTGGTCTGCCTGAAGCGGAAGAGGGCTCCCTACCCGTGGCATTTGCCCAGAAGCTGCGCAAAAAGCTAGCGGGGCCTTCTCCCAATGGCCCTGTTTACATAATTGAAAGGGCACATCAGTCTTTAAGGGCAATCCTGCCTGCAGGCTCACCTCCCAGGCCCTTCCTGTTTAAGCTGCTTAACTTTTTAGGTAAGCAGCATATTTTGGCCAAGCTTAAAGATTTACAGGAGATCAAATGGGAAGGCAGGAGAATAAGAGTGGCGCAGGACTTACTATACTTGTGAGACAGAAACGCCTGCCCTGGCATCCTGTGGTCACCAAGTTAATTTCTGTGAGCATCAGGTTTAGAATGAGGTACCCAGCAATTCTCCAGTTACACCACTAGGGCAAATGGCACCTGCTTGAATCGACAGAGAGCTACTGAATCTTGCAGGCAAATGTTTCCAGACTTGTTTAAGTGATACTCTGGTGACATCTAGTGGCTACTCAGTAGCACCAGCAATGCCTGCTTGGTGAAGGGACTTTCAAAGTTTTGTTTTACTGTTTCAACTAAGCAAAAATTGTTCTGTCAATTTGAGTTGCTGTAATTTTGAGAATCAAGTTGAAATGATTTTGAAATCCCCAGCTGTTCAAGGGCGGTTGGCCTCAGTAGTTCCGGAAAGGAGTTTAGTGTTTAGCCCAGATTTTTGGGGCAATGAGCATTATTATGAAGTCTGATGTCATACTGTGGGTATTTTGGGACTTTACCAAATTAAGGGGGTTAAAAGTTATTTGAATAAGCCCTCTCAGAGGATAAAGGTCAGTACCTAAACAGAATCTGCAGTTAACTCGTTTACTTTTCCTGGTAGAGTGCTGGAAATGTTTTTTCCTAGGTTATTTCGGAGTAAAATAAGTACAAGCTTTCAGTGGGGAGCAGCATGAGGGGTGGGTGAGCAACTTGGGGCATGATCAGATCATCATGCCAGAATATGAGGATGGAGATCAGTCATGTGGACTGGGGATAATGGTAATGTGTTAGGGATTAGGTAGGATCTCGATGGTGATGGGGAGAGTTAGAGGGAGGGGAAGTAATTATGAATTTTCATAGGGGGTATGGGTGTGGGGATGGGGGCGACAGTAGGGGGAAGGGGAGGGACCAGAACCACTCTTTGGTGCAATATGTAGTGGTGCTAAGGGCACAAGTTACCATAGTGAGCCTACCCAACATCATACTCGACTATGAAAGTTATATCATGGAATGTTAAAGGTGTTAGGTTCCGGGTAAAGCGGCTTCAAATAATTAAGCATTTAGTAGTGCTGAACTGTCAAGTCACTTTATTGCAGGAAACGCACATGTTGGAAGGAGAAAATAATTTAATAAGGACAGGACCGATTGTGACAGTATATGCAGCAGGAAATCTACAACCCAATGTGGGGTAGCAATACTGATCACTAGGGGACTCAATTTCTCAATTAGAAAGTGGTTGATCCCCACGGAGGTTCCTATTCTTGAGAGGAACCTTAGAAAACAGGGAAGTCCTTGTGGGCACGATATATGGAACGAACAAAGATTCCCCAGAATTCTTCACTAACCTCTCTCATAACCCTCGCTCCCTTGGCAGTTTGCCATGATATTAGCTGGAGACTGGAATCTAGTTATAGATTCCACTCTGGTTAGGGTCTTCCTCCAGAGGATCTACTCTCTCCGCCCAAAGATCCCTGCGTGAGATCTCATAGATACGTTGGCTTAGAAGATCCCTGGCGGCTTCTGAATCCGGGCACAAGGGCATATACCTTCTACTCCCTGTGCATAAATCCCTCTCCCGAATTTACTTTTTCTTGTTGAACCAAAGGGCAATGACAGGCCTGTTGGGATGTGGGATTGCCCCAGAGTACTCTCTGACCATTCCTCAATCTGGTTGAAGCTAACTTAGCTCCAAACAGTCATAAAGATACTATTTGGAAACTAAACTCTCAACTTCTTAACTATGATGACATAGTCAACGGATTAAAGATCTTATAAAGCAATTTATGGTTCAGAATGAGGGATCTATCTCTGACTTTGACAAAGTATGGTGTGCTTTAAAGTGCGTTTTCTGGGGGGAATTTATTAGAATCTCAGCTACCAAAAAGCGGAAACAAGAAGCTAAAGTTAAAGCCCTGTTAGAGGAAATTAAGGCCCTAGAAAGCTCACTATCAAAACCCCCATTAGAGGAAGAAATATTGCAGTTAGAGGTCCTAAGGAACGAGTACGCGGAAATATTGAGAGAAAGGGCAGAATATGCCCTCTTTAAAACCAAAGCCAAATATATCGAACAAGGAGATAGAGCCAGTCATCTCCTGGCGATGAGGCTTAGAAAGCAAGAGGAATCCCGTTTGGTCCCCTTTGTATATTCCCTATCAAATAATGCTGTTTTAACAACCCTAGGCAAATTGCCAAGAATTTGAACAATATTATATGCATCTGTACAGTCCCCAGAATCTACCCTTCACCCAAAGAAATCTGGGACATCTGCTAGCCTCATCATTGTCTTCGTTAGAGGCAGCCCAGCAAGAATTTCTGGTAAACCCTATTTCCCTCAAGAAATTAGAGATACCATTAAGTCCTTAACCAGAGATAAAGCTTAGCCCAGATGGCTCCCGCCTAACTTCTATAAGATTTTTGAGAAAGAGCTAAGCCCTATTCTTCACGTTTATTTAATTTTATATGTCAAAAGGGGATCACAGACACGACACTCTTGGAAGCTACTATAGTTGTATTACCAAAACCAGGCAAAGAGAAGAATAGGGTCATGAACTTTCATCCCATCTCATTAATGAACTATGACATAAAAATATTTGCCAAAATATTAGCTGCAAGGGTGTCCAAGGTTTGGATGGGGCTTCTGAGCTCTGAACAAGTTGGCTTTGTGCGGGGCAGAGTCTCATCAGACCACATTCGCAAGTTAGTACATATCTTCTCCACGTCCAGGGAAGCGGATAAACCAATGGCTTTGGTTTCCCTGGATGCGGAGAAAGCATTTGACAGGGTAGACTGGGCATTTCTCTTTGATACCCTAGCAGTAATGGGCTTTCCTCTTCCCTTTATCTCCTGGGTTAAAACATTATACTCTGGACCTAGAGCAAAAGTTTACTGTAATGGAGTCTTTTCTTCAGCTTTCCCATTAAAATCAGGTACCAGCTAAGGGTGTCCAGTTTCTCCATTATTATTTAATTTATATTTGGAACCATTGATAAGACAGCTAAAGCATCACCAGTAGTACAAGGTATCAAGATAGGAAGTTCCACCTAAAATTATCGGTTTATGGAAGATATCCTTCTCCATGTTACCAACGCTGTGAGTCTACCCAAGCCACCCTCCAGATAATCCATAGGTTCAGCATGGTATCGAATTACAAACTCAATATTGGTAAATCGGAGGTGATGCCTTGAACCCCTGCTCTCCAGGAAGATATTACTCCGTTATCAATGACGTGGTCTACCCAACTTAAATACCTAGGTATAATACTCTCTACATCTGTGTCCCTGATGAAAAGCTGAATCTAGATAATCTAGCTAAAGAAATCCAACTAGATCTGAATAGGTGGAACTCTTTGCACCTATCCTTCAAGCGAGGTTAGTGTAATTAAAATGAATGTCCTGCCGAGGTATTTTATCCACTCAATATGTTGAATGTCTATCTTCCCTGAATTGGTTCCTAGACTCCATAGTGTAATCTCTCAATTTATATGGAGAGGTAAGACCTCACGAGGCATATAATCGGCTAAGTGCCCCAAAGTAACGGGGGCTTAAAACTCCCAACTTTTATCACTATTACTTAGCCAGTCATATGGCTAAGTACATGTGCTGGGGGCTAACCCCATTGACATAGACTGTGTTACCAATCTTCCTATATGGCTACAGTTGGAGCAAGATTTATTAGCCAACTTTTCCCAGAGAGCCTTTTTATTTATCGGCCCGGTAAGGTACCCAGAGGTCTAAAAGGCTCAGTCCTATACACTCTACTAAAGGTTCACTCACAATTTTGTAGGTCCATGAAATACAATAACCAAATGGATTTGTCACAACCGTGTTCATTAATCCTAATTTTAAACTTGGTGACAAAATTATAAATACCCTCAAAGAATGTTCTGATCCCCAAATTAAAGTGTGTGATCTGGTACTTGATGGTAAACTAAAGGAAACACCGGAAATATTAATTTCTTTGCAGCTTCCCAATAAATACTCTTTTTTGGGCTCCAACTCAGGCATATGTTAATAAAGTGGTTTGGCTTAGGAAGATGGAATACACAGCAGTCGCCTCCTTTCAGCAGTTTCTTGACTGTGTTAATCAACCACATGCTATATCAAGCTGGTGTCACTGATTTATGTGATACTAAATCCAGAGGTATCAGGCCAGTCTAGTTATTGGGTCCGGCATGTCCCACAAGATAATTTCTCATGGGATAAAATTTGGGAGGGAG
Source organism: Neoceratodus forsteri (assembly GCA_016271365.2). NCBI lineage: Eukaryota > Metazoa > Chordata > Ceratodontiformes > Ceratodontidae > Neoceratodus > Neoceratodus forsteri. The sequence continues at coordinate 809,855,058 of CM028129.1, read as the reverse complement.
TCCATCTATATATTGCCAATGATCACTTAAGGCTAACGCAGTTTTACATATTGCACAATATCTATTACACTCCAGCTAAGCTATATGGAATGGGTAAGACACAGAGTAAAATGTGTTTTAGGTGTGAGAAAGACCCCGGAACATTACTTCATATATTATGGGATTGCCCCAAAGTAGCCTCCCTTTGGAGTGCTATTTGGGATAGGGCAGACCCACTGTTGGGGCTGCAGGATCATTTTTCACCACAGGTTTGTATAGTGGGTGATTATTCTACTGTCCCTTTTAAGGAGAAAAGATACTATATGGTTATTATCTCTTTGATGGTTAAACGGCTTGTCCTTCGTTACTGGAAAGACCATCATGCGATTTCTTATCTTGAATGGGTTAAGGAGTTATTATATAACTTAAGAGTTGAGAAAGCAATTGCTAGCCTACGGGGTAGGCTACCCTTGCATAATTCTAGATGGGAGAAGCTTTTCACGCTTTGGTCCCTCTCCTACCCTCTTAATAAAGTCAGCTGAGAATAGTAGAGTAGGGTAGGGAGGAGAAGGTTCAGTAGGCCACCCCACAAGAATCCCAGGATGCCGTATATTCAAGGGTTTGCATAAATGAGTTCTCAACTTCATGTGACACAGTCGAAATGGTTGTGGTCTCACACACGAGTTGGAAAAGGCACCACCAGAGAAGGTAATTGTGGCTATGGGGGACAGGAATGGGTGGGAAGTGGGGGAGTAGGGATGGGAGTGTACAGCCTTTGACTGGATGGCTTGAGGAGGTTCTCTCCTACTTCTGTGTTTAATGAATGATGTATAAGCCAAAAAGTTATAAATGTTTGTTACTTGCACTGTTGAGATCTCATGCCACTGTACCAATGCATGTATTTCTGTAAAGATGTATGTTTACCATCAAAGTGTTATATTAGTGGTAAATGAATAAAGTCTATTTAATTTAAAAAAGAAAAAGGATCTGTGATCTGAAACATGTCAGACGTTTGGTATTTGGAAGCTGTTTTAAAACAAATAAATGAATGGATTTAAAATGTTCCTAATCTTCAGTTCCAGTTTCTTTGGCGTTCCAGTATAAGTTCTGTGCACTGGAAACTTTTTGTGGATGCATTCCAAGGCCTTGCGCAGTGCTTGACCTCTTATCTCCACGTTGGTAAGCAGTGATCCAGAGACCTCGTGTTGGCTTATAATATAGCCGTGGTGGGGGCTCTGGATTCTATTGCTCCAGTTCATGTTCACCTCCTCTCCCTTCGCCCCAAGTCCCCTTGGTTTGATGGGACTTTGAGGGAGATGTGGAGACAGGGGCGAAGGTTAGAGCGTTGCTGGCGAAAGTCCACCCTTGATGCCGACCACCGTAGATTGATGGATCATTATTCGGTCTATCAATCCACTATCACCCGTAAGAAGGCAGAATTCCTGTCCAGGGAGATCGCAGTTGTGCGGTATCGACCAGCTCACCTGTTTCAAACTGTGGACAGACTGTGCAACCCAGCCTGTCTGCAAGTTCAGAAAGCTTGTTCAACTGGAGTGCAAATCTAGCTTGCTCGGTTCTTTTGCAAATAAGGTACTGACATTAGGGCAGAACTGTTGCCATTACACTCTAGGGGAGCGGGCATGGACTGGTATGAGATCACAGTCCCTCAGTTTTCCTGGAGTTCCTTCAGCCAACTGGAGTTCATGGATGTCATGAGGATCATCCAGCTTATACACCCTATGTGATGTAGTTTGTATCCTGGACCGACCTCCCTAATTTTGGGTTGTATTGATATCATCAGTCCTGTCCTTGTGCAGATAGTCAGGTGCTCCTTGGAATCTGTTGAGTTTCCTAGCTCCTGAAAGAGGCGATGGTGACACCTCTTGAAGAAAGCTACCTTGGACCCTGACTGTCTCGTAAACTACAGACCTATCTCTAACCTGATTGAGAGAGTGATTAAGAAAGTAGTGACTGCACAACTGGAGGACCATTTGACCATCCATGACATCTATGAATCCCTCCAGTCCAGATTTTGTAAAAGACATAGTACCAAGGCAGCGCTGGTTCAGGTGCTCAATGATCTCTTGATGGCTAGAGATCGGAAGAACCGTTCCATCTTGGTTCTCCTCGACCTTTCTTCAGCGTTTGACACCATAGATCACATGGTGTTGATAGAACGCTTGAGGCTGCTTTTGTGGAATATCTGGAACCATCTTAAGATGGTTCACTTCATTCCTCACTGGGAGATCTGCAAAGGATTGTGTCCAGGTTTTTTCCTGGATTCAACGGCTTTGTTGTGTGGGGTGCCTCAGTGTTCAGTATTGTTACCCATGTTATTGTAAGGAAGTATGGGCTGAGGTTTCACTGTTACGCAGATGATACCCAGCTCTTATTTTCTTTGCTCCCGACCAGGAGGGAGCTCTCTCGGTCTTCAATAGCTGTCTAAGAGAGTTGCTAGGGCAGAACCTGGGACAATAATGATCTTTGTGCAGAGGACAGGCTACACTTGAGCATGGAGGGGAAGGGGGTATTAAAGCAAAAGATGGGGAGGTACATAGCAGTAAAGGTGGGTTTAAACTAGGTGGGGAGGTGGCGAGTGGACAGCTAGTAGCCAGAGATCCCACGGAGGGGAGCCAATCTCTTCCTCCAGCCCTCACAGTACTACATCTCCCACCCTTTTCTCCCACAGTCCAGTATAATTATTTCCTCCTTCCCCAAAACCCTTAACATCAAACTCCCACCCCTCCTATCCCCATGAGCAAAGTAATACAGAAAAAATTCCCTTCCGCACCCAAGATAGCATCTTAACATCCACCTTTCTTCTCAACTGTCTCTGTAATGACAAAATAGCCCATCCCCCACCCATGGAGTGGAGCTAGCCAGGATGCAATAAATTAACTTGCAATAAATGACATGTCACAAAATACTGCATGACAAAAAGGCTTAACTACCATTGATTTACAATGTTCCCTGCAGCATATTGTAGGATGTTACAGTACTGCAAGGTATTGCATTGCATCCTGACTAGCACTACTGTAGCACCTAACAACCTTCTCCTCCCCTGTGCATTGCAGTTTTACCCGCCAAAACCGGAGAAGTCCACAGAGGAGATAGCAACCAGCGCAGTAACTCTGCTCACACCCCTTGCCTAAGATAACAACAATCTGAATGAATGACAGCAAGTGTGTGCCATCACTCTCATTCACTCAGATGGCAGACAACAAAATGGTGTGAGAATGACTGTATGGGTCACTGTCTCCACAATAGATGTCTTAGTTTTGGTGGGCCAGTCATTACAACCAGTTAGGAAGAGTGGGGGTTAATGAGTTAGGTGGATTGGGGAAGGGGCATTTTTCATGACTGGAACAATGGAGGATGGATGGTGTGAGTTTGGGTGCTCTGTGAGTTGGAGGAAGAAAGTAACATTTTCATATTACTGGGACGGGGGATGACAATATGGAGGTTTAGATTTTACTCGGACAGTGGAGGGAAAGAGAAAGGGAGGTAGTTTGCTACAAGGTTAGGGAGCAAGTGGTCTCTTTTTTGGGTTTCTGTGCTTCACATAGTAGATACTGACAGTGAGATGTCAACTTTCAAGGGTTAATGTTGTTGAGTTTTTCCACTGACTTCACCCTTTCCAAAAGTTTTTTTTTTATTTCCCTGTAATGACTAGATAAGTTTTGGTTTGTGAACATTATCTCTCTTTACTCCCCACCATCAGCTGCAATCAAACATTTCTCCCCACTCGTTACTACTTCATCACCCTCATTACCTCCCCCTTCTTGCATCCCTTTCCGTGTCCAACATCTCCGCTATGGCTGCCCACTGCTCTGGTCTGCTCTTCCTCAGTCCTTCTAATGGTCATAGCCCTGATGGGTTGAATTCTAAACTCCTGCATCTCACTGCCCCTGCTATTTCTGTTCATATTACTACCCTCCTCAACCTCTCATTTCATCTCAAGATTGTACCAGCTAGATTTGGAATCAGTAGTTAGTTAGTTAGTTAGTTGAATTGGGCATAGTACTGTTATATAAACAACCCTACTAACATTAATATAACAACTACTACTTTGCTCAAACAGCATGTTCAGAGTTAAGGTCTTTTAGGGACTAGCTCTGCATTTCAGGTGTTTCTAAATGCCAAGAAGGCTGTCTCCATGTCCTCCAGCACTAGGAAGACTCTCTAGGCTTTCATCCCTCCCTTCCTTCCACACCCTTGATAAGACTATGAGAGAGGACATGGCCTCCTTCAGGTATCTTGGGGTCTGGCTTGACCAATACCTCAACTCTTCTGGACATGTTGATGCCATCTACAGAAACTGCACCCCAAGCTTGGTGCACTATACAGAAACCATGGCTGCATCCCCTTGATGGCCTGCCATGAGATTATTCAGAAATGATACTACCTATATTCGACTATGGAGATATAGTTTACAAGACATCCCAAGCCCTCCTCCCCAGACTGGAAACTCTCTTTCACTCATTCTGTCACTTTGCTCTAGACTGTCCACTCCAAACTCACCATTGTAACCTCTACTAATCCCTCTCCTTCCCATCTCTTGAGGACTGGTGCCCCACCCACTGTGCTAGCTTCATTGCCAAACACTGGTTCAGAACCCTTCCCCCTGACATCACTACTACTCTGTTCCTGCCCCCTGTATCCTCCTACCCCTTTGCAACCTCAGACCTCAGATGTTTGCTCTCCCTCCTAGGTCCTCAACTGCTAGACAGGCCACCTTCTCCTGTCGCTTCTCCAGACTCTGGAATGCCTTCCCTGGCAATACAAACTGCTCCCATCCCCGTTCCCTCTCCTATTGATTTATTTATTTATTAGAATCTTGGATAACACCTTTGAGCTAAAATCTCATTTACAAAGGTTCCATGTCGTAAGCACAGACAAAGTGCGTGGACATTACAAAACAGATAGAGGTATATAGCAGGCAAGTATATTATGGTACATACAGATACAGATTCAAGCAAGTACAATTAAATACATCAAGTAGAGAAAATCAACTTTAATACAACAGTACTAAAGCATACCTAAGGTGAACAAGCAATTTATAATAGTAGCCTTCAAACTTTAAAATACAGTATAGCAAATTATAGAGGTCAAAGTAGTAGTGACAAAAGTAGAGAACAAGAAACCAAATGAAAACAGAAAGGTAGAAGCAGGAACAAAAAGTGACAAAAATAAAGAAATTTAGTAATCAGAAGTAGAATTGAGACAAGAATATACAAGAATTATAAACAAGTAATAAGGCAAGGCACAAGTAATATAGAAAAAGAATAAAGAAAAATTTTAAAAGTAGTAAAGTAAAAAACAAAAGGAAAAAGTAAATATTAGAGAATTATATTTATGAAAAGAAAGAAAACTAGAAGAATAAAAGAACGTGAAAAGAAAGTACTCCAAGTAACACCAAACAGGAAAGTAAAGAGATAGGTACTATACAGAACAATAACTATCAACAACAGAAGGATTAGGCACAGGTGACACAGCCGCAGTTACTAAGAGTGGCCAGGTACTGCATCAGCTTGGCCTTAAATGGGCATAGTTTCATTTCCACAATCAGCTCAGAGTTACAGGAATTTAGCCAGCAGGGTGCCCTGTATTCAAAGGACCGTTGCTCTAGTGAGGTCCTGTGGAATGGGATAATGAAGGTAGCTTTAATCGACCCCCTAGTTAGTCTGGAGGAAGTGGAGTTTCTTAGCAGTTGCCTCACTCCAGGAGGAGCAAGATGTAGGGTGGATTTTTTAGCTAATAGACAGACTTGGTACTGAATTCTGCTATTCAAGTTTAACCAACCAGTGCTTGAGTATAGTTCACAAGTGTAGTTAAACAGTCCACACCCAATGCTAGTCTGCAGGCTTTGTTTAAGACAATTTTGATTCACCTAAGTGCTGCATCGGTACCGGCTCTGTAGACTACCAGTCCATAATCTGTAACAGAGAGCACAGAACTGTTAACTGCAAGCTTGATGGCACTTTCGGTGAGGCAGTGCCTATGCTGGTAGAGCTGACCTAGTCTGGCACTAGCTGCCTTGGCAACATGGTCTATGTGCTGGCTGTAGGAGAAAGAGAGCTGTCAAGGTAGACATCAAGGTACTTAAAGGTGGTCACCATTTTGAGTGTATCAAACCTGTTATTGTAGATATTGAGGTAATGTGACTTATGACAGTTTTGATGGGAGGCAAACAACATTGTTTTAGTCTTAGTGTAGTTGAGCAAGAGCTTAGACTGAAGGAACCATTTTTCCACAACAGTAAAGTTGTCTTGCATGCCTTTTTCCAGCTCTCCTGAAGTACAGTGACACGTGTAGAGAACAGCATCATCTGCATATAGAAGGATCTTATTCTGGTAGACTTTGAGGAGTTCATTTAGAAACAGGCTGACCAGCAGGGGGCCCAAAATGGAACCTTGGGACACCCCTGTGTTGACATGCCGATGGTCGGATAGAATGTCAGAATCTTGTCCTGCTGGATCCTGTTAGAGAGGTAACTCTAGAACCAGCCTAGAGAGACAGAGGATATTCCAATGTTAGAGAGTTGTGTGAGAAGCAAGTTGTGGTTGACCATGTTGAAGGCCTTGGTGAGGTCGATGAAAGTGGCCCCCACCACGAGCTCTCGGTCAAGTACTTCATGGATATGACCGGTAAACTCAACCAATGCCATTGAAGTACTATGTGCCTTCAAAAAGCCATGCTGTTCCTGGCATTGAAGGTTGTACTTATCAAGGTACGTACCTAACTGATCGTGTATGATCTTCTCTAGTGCCTTGGAGAGGGGGGCAGAATTGAGATTGGCCTGTAGTTGGCCAGGCAGGTTCTGTCTCCACTTTTAAAGACCGGGGTGACCACCGCAGTTTTCCAGCATTGAGGGAAAATGCCAGTGGTTAGTGAGAGATTTAGGATCCAGGTTAGAGGGAAGAGTAACACATCCAGGGTGAAAGCCACAATCTTTAGGTCAAGTGACTCCCCACTAGATCTAGTGTTCCTGAAAACTTTTTCCAAGTATTTTTTTGCCTCAGTTGTAGAGATTACCTTCAGGTAGCAGGGGAGGCACTGTGTGTGTTGGAGGGATGTTGGTACAACTAATGCCAAAACCTTATCTTCTCCTTCTTTAACTCTTGCAGTCACCAGTCCCTACCCCTGTTGTTGCACTTGCTGTTCATGACTTATGCCTTAACATTGTAATGACCTTTAAACTGCTGTTTATTTCCAATGCCTTACATTGTAATGACCTTTAAACTTACCATACTGTACTTACCTACCTGTATTCCTCCCTATACTCAAATGCCTCCTGATTTGTTACATATCCTAACTGCATGGATTTTGTCTGTAAAATTGTATTCAATACTACTGCAAAATTATGTATTATTGTCTGCTATCTCTCACCTTCCTTCCAGGATGCATCTGGAAACGAAGCAACTACTGCTCAGTGTGCCTTTCCTAGTAAAACTTTTAAATAAATAAATAAAATATATATTTCCTGATGTTGTATGCCTTGTTTGAGAACCCAAACATTATCTTTAAATTATTTTTAAATAATTTCATTACTTTATAATCCAAATGTACCAAAATAAATAGAAGTAGTGTTATATGGCTCTTCCCAAAACCTGACCATGCAATTTTAAACTTCAAATCAGGCAACATTTGCCATGGATCAAATAACTTTGCTGTTCAGGTGTTCAAATATCAAGACAAACAAAAATTAAACATCCCCCAGTACTCCCCAGATTCACTTGGCCTCCCTTCCCAATCCTAGTCCATCTCCAACATACTGTACATTAAAAAAAAAAAACTGCCAGCTTCTGCACTGTGCCATGAGCCAATACCATCTTTTAAATCAACTCCTATCCTTTTCCTAGTATCTCAATCCTTCAAAATTCCATTAAGCAATAGTTCATATCTAGTGTCATTTCAGACACCTCACCTTCCTCACCACTCATGTCCTACTGAAGCACTACCAGATGTCTAGTGGCACTCCCCCTCCCTCACCAATCCCTGTACTAAATAGTCCTTGGTATCTAGTTGTGCCCTCCTCTTTTATTCACCACTGCCCTATTTCAAACAGTCCCTGGTGTCTACTTACCCCCCCACCCACCCCATTCTGTTTAATTTGTCTCTAGTGTAAAGTGGCATCTCCCTCCCTGACTCACATCCCATTTATTTAGTCGCTTGTGCAAGGTGGTAACCCCTCACCCTGTACCATGGCAAGTAATACCCGGTGTCTCATGGCACTCATTAGTACAGACAACACCTACAGTTGCAGCCAAAGACATGGTCAGATATTTCCTGAAATTTCTTTGATATCTCTAGAGAAATGTCCTGCCTTCCTGCAGTTCCACAGTAGGACCACAATAAAGAAACTTTTTAGAAATATCACAAATTATCTAGAAACATCTGACCATGTCTTTGGATGTAACTGTACCTGCTCCTATTATGGTAGCCAGCAAAGCACTCTGCCCATCTTCTCAGCCAGTTTTAGTCTAGTGAAACTATGTGGAACAGCCCACCAGCCAAAGTGGTGGGTACAAAAACCATTAATGTATCAAAGCATGGCTGGGACAAAGTAATGGGCTTAATAGTTTCAAAGGGTGTATCAGTAAGACAGGGAGGGAGTGAGTGAGGAGAGGTGGCAAAAAACCCATTTGGACAATAGGTCATGGGGTAAAGTAGGGTAAAACTGGACATGCTATATGGACCAATGGTCTTTTTCTGTTGACATTGCTTGTATTTCTTTGTAAAGCACTTTTGACTATTTTGCTATAGCTATTTGAGTAAAATCATGCAAAGTGCTAATTCAAGTTACAAATAATTATTTTTACCAAAAAATCCCAACTGAGCCAATGCTTATTTGCAAGGACATATCCTTGTAGTGGTATATATCATTATAGTAATAGTGTACATTTCAGTACCATATATCAGTATAGCACTATGTGTGATTGGGACAACTTACAGTGTGGTGTGTGTGTGTGTGTGTGTGTGTGTGTGTGTGTGTGCGTGCGTGCGTGTGTGTGTGTACCTTCTTTTTCATTCCACTTCCTGCCAAATAACAGGAAGAAGCAACAGCCCTCTTATAAAAGGGAATACTCTTTTTGTCCACACATCCTGCTTAAAACAGGATAAAGCATTAAACAGAAAACAAAATATTATCTTACACTGCAAAATGGACATGGTCAGCTGTGAAAACTGTGGGGCACTGTACATTAGAGCTTATGAACAGCAACCAGGACCCTGCCATGTATGCTATGTCATCTCACAGACCTCACAGCCCAGTTACAGGATGCTTGAACCATAGTCTATGATCTTCAGTACAAGGAACTCTACAACAGATCTCCACAACCTCCGTACCACCAGGGCCAGAGTATCAATCATGGGCCAAGTGATGATACAGGACCCAGGGACTGGCAGGTGGTAAGGAGGAGGAGGCATCACAGAAGGTGCAAGAAGGAAGTCTCTAACCAGGAGTACATCTCAACCATCCCAACCAAAAAGAGGTTCATGCCACTGGAACCGGCCTCAGACAAGGCAAAACATGGAATAAGAAACAAACACCCTACTAATACAGACAAACAAAATAAAACCAACACTAATAAGGACAATAACAAAAATAAACTTCTCATAATTGGGGATTCCATGATCCATGGAGTGGAACCCCACCAAACTCGAAATGGGAAAAGGAAAATTGAGGTTGAGTGTCTCCCAGGAACCTCTGCAAAAAGAGACACAAACCGCATGAAAAGAATAGTGCAGGAAGCAGGGGATATAGCATGAGTCACAATACACCTTGGAACAACAGCTTGGCCAATAACACATTACAGGAGGCCAGAAAACACTCTGAGGAACTAGCCAGTGAATTGTCTTCTCTTACGTCTGAACCAGTATTCTCAAAAGTCCTGCCAGTATGAAAGAAAGAAGGTACCAAGTGAGTCAGAGAGGTTGAAGTTGCTGAGTTCAACTCATGGCTGCATGAATGGGACCTGGACATATGATACCACTACAGTGGAAACTGGCAAAACTTCTGGGAAAGAGCATTCTTTAAATATGACAGCCTGCACCTGAATAGGGAAGGTGTGTGAGTGCTCGGACAAAAATGTGATGTCTATGCAGATTATTTAAACTGAAAAAAGGGAAGATTGTGATAGCACACACCCCGACCATCAGTGGGCTTTTCATCACTCCCCAAAACACTACAGACACACACATAAATCCCCAGAAAAAGAAATGGAGACAACATGTACCTCGACTGCCGAAGTATCAGTCATCATTCCCCAAAAAATTGGGAACTTACACAATCTTTCTGGTGGAAGCAGCAAATTAGAGCAGTCCAGGAAGGGGGAGCAACCATATACATAAGGGAGGTATACTCCTGGAAGGCTATGGTTGTAAATGCTAGAGCCTAGCAAACAAACTACTCAATCTTATGGCCACCATGGAAGTGGAGAGGTTGGACTGGGTGGCTGTGACAGAAACATAGTTCATGGAAAACCATGGCTGGGATACAGCTATACCAGGATACAACTTGTTCAGGAAGGATAGGAAGGGTAAAAAAGGATGGTGGGAGTTGTCGTTTACATTCAGAAAGAAATAAAAGCCACAGAGATACAGGGATCCTCTGGGGGAACAAAGTCATTGTGGCTAACAGCAGATGCAGGCAATGGGAAAACATTCAAAATTGTCATCATTTACAGGCCCCCCAAATCAAGGGGGAAAAAGGTTTAATAGAGGAAATACACAAAATGACCTATATAGAGGTGAAGTTATACTGGTGAGGGACTTCAATCTCCCACATATAAACTGGAGTACACAAACGGTGGCAACAACAAGAAGCAGGGACTTCTTATTGTCCCTGTAGGGCACAGAACAGGGTCAACTTCTTAAAACCCCAACAAAGGGAGATGCCATTCTTGACCTGGTCCTCACAAAAATTGAGAGGGCGAAGGAAATCGATGTGGGGTGCTATATGGCAGACAGCAACCATTGTATGGTCAGCTTCAAAGTAAACATAATGGAGGACACCTGTCACTCAAAAATCAAGGTGCTAGATTTTAAGAAAGCTGACCTCTAAAAAATGAGAACCAGTCTAAAAAAATAACTTAATTGAAGCTGAAGAGGAGGAGTTTGAGGTAATGTGATAGAGACTTAAAAGTGCTATCAAGACGTCCTCAAGCCAATGTGCCAGGAGGGTCAGCAAGGTGAAAAGAATAAGAAATCCTCTATGGTTTTCCAAAGAAGTGGCAACCACAGTAAAATAAAATAAGAAGGCATACAAGATATGCAAAGAAACTAAGTCAGAAAAAGACTGGGATTTGTACAAAGAAAAAATGAGAGAAGCAAGCAAAAGGATAAGACAGGCCAAAGCCCAAACTGAAGCAAAAATACAGGAGAAAAAAAGAGGTGACAAATCCTTCTTTAGGTACATCAGGGAAAGAAGGTAGGCAAAAGGGGTATAGTGAAGATTGCTACAGAAGAAGGAAAATAACAGAAGATGACCTGGAAAAGAAGAAATCTAAATAAGTACTTCTGCTCAGTGTTTACTGAGGGGGACCCAGGAAATGGCCTGCCAGCACTCACAAAACACAACAACCTGGTCCAGGAGAGAGCACTAGCCCCTTAACCGAGGCCAAAGTACTGGAGGTACTGAATAAATTGAAGGTAGACAAGGCCATGGGACTGGACAAGATACATCCAGGAATCTTTGAAGAACTGAAGTTAGAGCTGGCAGCCCCACTGGAAAAATTTTTCACCAAATCCTTGATGAATGGAGTGGTACCCAAAGACTGGAAAAGGGCAACAGTAGTCCCACTCCACAAATCAGGCCGCAGGGAAGAGTCAGAAAATTACTGACCAGTAAGCCTCTCATCTATGGTGTGGAATTTTATGGAGACGTTGTTCAAATAGAGGATTATAGCATTCCTCAAAGCTATCAGGCAACAGGACCTCAAACAGCACAGATTCATGGCAGGTAGGTCATGCCAGCCAAATCTGGTGGAGTTTTTTGACTGGTTTATCAAGGTTGTGGATGATGTCGGGGCAGTAGATGTGGTCTACCTGAACTTTAGTGAGGCCTTGGACTCAGTTCCACATAGAAGGCTGGTAAAAGTTAGATTACACAGGGCTGGACTAAAAGTGGTAAGTGGGTACAAAATGGCTGGAGGGCAGAACCCAGGGGTGCAGGTAAATGGAGCACTATCGTCAGAGGGATGGTTGACCAGCAGAGTGTCCCAGGGCTTGGTACTGGGGCCTCTGCTCTCAATGTTTTCATTGCTCATATTGCTAATAGACTAGAGGGAAAGGTGTATCTGTTTGTGGATGACACCAAGCTATATAACAGGGTGGACACCATAGAAGGAGTAGGCAAGATGGAATCAGACCACACAAAACTTGAAGAATGGTCTGGAGCATGGCAACTGAGATTCAAAGCCAAAAAGTGTAAAGTCATGCACATAGGAAAAAGGAATCCAAACAAAAGTGTATTACTTGGCAGTGGAAAGACTAGCTGCCTCAGACCAGGAGCATGATCTGGGAATCATGTTCTCAGATGACTTGAAAGTGGGAAAGCAGAGCAAGAAAGCAGCAGTGAAGGCCAGAGGAATGCTGGGATCCATTGGAAGGGGAATCACAAGCAGGAGGAGGGAGGTGGTCCTGCTGTTGTACAGATCACTAGTCAGGCTGAACCTGGAGTATGCTGTCCAATTCTGGAGGCCTCACCTCAAAAAGTACATCAACCGGATAGAGACAGTGCAAAGAAAGTTGAAAAATTATTCAGGAACTGCATGAGATCTCTTATAGAGAAAGACTGAGAGAACTGAACATGTATAGCCTGAAAAAAGAGAAGGAGAGGGAGACATGATTGAAACATTCAAATACATAAAAGGCATAAACAAGGTGCAGGCACACAAACTTTTCACTTTAAGGATGGCAGCAGAACCAGGGGCATGATCTAAGGCTGAAAAGAGTGGTTCACTACCAATATCAGGAAGTTCTTCTTCACAGAGAGGGTGGTGGATGCCTGGAATAGCCTGCCCCCAGAGGTGGTGGGGGCTAACACAGTTGGAGGATTTAAGAATGGGTGGGATAGACACAAGGGTGCCCTCACATTAAAGGGCAGCTAGGGGTTAGGAAAAGACAAAAACATCGGGCAGACTAGATTGACCTAGCGGTCTCCTTCTGCCATCACCTTCTATGTTTCAATGTGTGTTTATTATCATCTATGCCTCTATAAAGCATTTCAGCTGAGGTGTGAGGTCTGGTGGAATTTGAAAATTACATTCCCTTGTAGCGGATGTCTTGAGGCTTGCAGCTAAGAGTGACTTTTGTGTAAGTAATCTTTTTCATGTCCTGTAAAAGGCTTTTTTATGGTTAAACTTCAATCGGCTGAGTCCCTTTCATAAATAAAAGACATGTTTTGAATGTAAACAGAACCAAGGTGGAGAGAGACATTGCCCTGCTAGTTTAGTCAGCCAGGGTAACAAAAGAACCAGGCTGTAATCCACAAAAGAAAGAAAAGATGACACACACAACAGGCTTTGCACAAAGGCATTTGGAAGTGGTCCAAATCAGGAGATCCCACTTATGAAGGGTCATGCGAGGACATGAAGCTTCTGGATATAGTGCCACAGTCTGTGGAGCTCTGCCACAATAAACTTTTTACTTGCTCATAGAGAAACAAAAAATGAGAGTTTCAGGGGACTCTCAGAATTAGTACCAGATGCACATACCTAGGAGATATGTTAATAGTCAAACAAAGCAAAGTTCCAAAATGCATTGTAATAGGTCAGCACAATTATATCTGAAATGAACCAGGCTCCAGAGGGTCAGTGGTACAAGTAGTAATGGCTTTATTGCACAAAAATAGTAGCAACAACATGATTTTCTTTCTCACAATAGTTAAATCTGTGTAGTGCTGGTTGAAAGAAGCATTCCATAGTGTAACAGTGTGAACTAAAAGTTACAGCTGGAATGGAAGCCTCTAAACCAGGAAGCAAGTTACAGAAGAACAGAGTGAACACACATCAAGTGCTTACATATTGACACTAGGTCATCTTGCTTCTAAAGATGACCTAGCATCGATATGTAACTGTGTAACTTGCAGCCGAACAGACACTGCTGTGAGGCTCCCAGTCTGGCATTCCCATGCATGTGGCAAGCAATGACTAAGGGGCCAAATGGCATGAACAGATTAGTAAGAGGTTATGCACTACCTGGACAGTTCCCAGGTCTGAAGTCAAATTGCTGACACCCCCAAGATCCTGGGCAGCAATGCAACAACTGTACTAGGCATGTGTGGTAGTGGCACACTATGACATAGCAGAGCGATGGCACAGAGACAGGCTGACCCTGTAATGCACATATAAATCACAGGACCCCCATGCAGCACAACAGACAAAGTAGGGGGTCCATAGTAGTGTCATGTGGGGTACCAAGGATGTGGTCCATGTAGTAACACAGTCTAACATGGGACCGCCCCTGCCCAACCCAGATCACCATGTCACACACTGCAGGATTTCCACCGTGTGGCTGTGCCCCCAGTCAGCATATCACAGAGTGTGGCCCTTCAGTGGTGGTGGTGATTCCCCACTGTTGATATTCCCTGTCCTGTATGTGTGACACAGTCCAGTGACATGTCTGCCCCTCCCTAAGTGATCATACCACTCTCTGAGGATGGTGTTGCACTCAACCTGTCACATGTCTATGTGACAACACATCCATGCCATGAGTGTGTGCAAAGTCCATCCATGGCCTGATGGTGGCTGCTGTGTGCACAGGGTGCATATTGGATGAGGAGCCACACAGTACTTACAGAGAGGCAGTATGAGTGTGTTCCAGGCAAACAAACCTGACAAGGTTGTACGCAGACAGCACTCCACCTTTTTGCGTGTGTGTACTGTAGGCACAACCCATGGCATGGGACAACAGTGGAGGGCAATAGGGCCCAGCACCTTCACATAGCATGGGTGTGGTGCGACAGTGCCTTTGCCATGCAGCGTCACCCACCCTACACAGGACATAGAGGGGTTCATTTACCAGGACCTCTACACACCTATGACCACTTGCAGGCATCTTCTGCAGTGCAGTTTGACAGCATGGCCCCAACCATCCCCCCAATGGCAGGCATGCACTGTATGTACCACAGTAGTGTGATGCATGCAGCCATCCTTGGCAGTACACAAAGTACCAAGCCTCATTCCTGGTCATGTGACACCGGGCTGTAAGCGCTGCTGCTGGGCATGTACCACATACAGAACAACATTGAGAGGAACAGTCTGACACTGTTATATATGCAACATTGGACATTATATTGGGGGAAGTTACTGGACATAAACAACAAACAACAATTTTAACAATCAAACAACTGGAGCTGCAGAATGAACACATGCAAAAAGCAGAAACAAACTAAGGATGTGGTGCCACCTATGGCATTCCCTGGTAAAAGCGGTGTCTCATATAGAAACATAGAAACATAGAATTTGACAGCAGATAAGGACCGCTTGGCCCACCCAGTCTGCCCATTTCCCTACCTACTGGATAAGCTGCAGATCCTAGTTAACCAGCAGCCTACTTCTTCCTACCCCCAACCCCTAGAATTGCCTTATGACTGTCCCATGCATGCTTGAATTCACCACTGTTTTGACTCCACAACCTCCTCGGAAGGCCGTTCCATGCATCCACAACCCTCTTTGTGAAAAAATACTTTCTAAATTACCTCACCACTCCCTCTATCTTCAAATTGTGCCCTTGTTCTTGCACACCTCTTTTTTTGAAAGATGCTACCCTCTTGGACTTTGTTGATTCCCTTGAGGTACTTGAAAGTTTCTATCATGTCCCCCCTATCCCTCCTTTCCTCGAGGCTATACATATTAAGCTCCTTAAGTCTCTCTTCATATGTCTTCCTGTGCAGACCCTGCACCATTTTAGTTGCCCTCCTCTGGACAGCTTCCATCCTGTCTATGTCTTTGCGGAGATTGGGTCTCCAGAACTGCATGCAGTACTCCAGATGGTGTCTCACCAGCTGTCTGTACAGAAGTGCCATCCCAGCACTGGGCAGCTCACAAGCACTCAAAACAGTCAATGTGCTGGAAACAACTTCTATGTTTCTATGTTTCTATCAGGGCCTACAGAATACCTGCAGGTAGTCAATATCATGCAGGATGGTATGCAGGTGTGTGGACACCCCCTGGACATATGCCTGCAAACTCTCACACAGTAGGACTGGCACCAGCATCCTCAAGTCCTCCCCCTCCTCCTCCTGCTGTGGCTGGGGCTGCACAAGCTACACTGCTCTCTCATCCTCTACCTCCCTGGTGCCAGCTATCTCCACTTCCATAGCCATGTCCTCGGGCTCTTCCTCCCTGGATGCTGGGGCCCAATTGTTGCTGGGTTGCTGTGGTCTACTGTCCGTGGGTGTGGCATCAGCCAAATCCAGGTGCTGCTGAATTTTGGCAGGGACATCTGCAGGCTATGCACATGCCTTTTTCTGGAGCTGGCAGGTCCTCTCTGTCACACTTGGACCACTGATTCTAATCCATGTATCAATTTTTTTTGTATTAGATGTTATTTATGTAAGGGAAGAACAGTCAGGAGACCCACAGTCTTGTTGAATAGACACATCCAAAAAAAAAAACAGGGATAAGTTCAAAGAACAGGACATAGCTAAATCTGCAGATATTTAAAATGCAATTTCTTTGTAAAATTTTCTTTGAAGGCAGGGACCAAAGTATCCACTTTATAATGCCCTCAGAGAGATTCTTTGACTTGCAATAGCTGCCAGGAAGAACCTGTGTTGGGAGGGGTGTCACAGGGAGCCCTTGAATTACATCAGAAAGACCTTTGATGTGTAGATAACAAGGATCCAGATGATTTTGGAAGTTCAATACACATTCCCAGGATGCTTTAGAAGGACATCACAGAAACTGTTTGTGTATGTGTGTGTGTGCGTGTGTGTGTGTGTGGCAGAACAAAATCAGTTCTGACCAGTTAACCTGAGGAGAGGAAATTGAGTATGTCACTTATCATTTTTTTAAATCTTGTTGGGACATCCTGTGCTTTAAATATAACATTTAATACTCCAAGGCAGAGTTTAATGACCTCAGAGAGGAGGCTGGCTCAGAACTGCTTTTATCCAACTGAGCAAGCCTAGAAAGACACATTTTATTTTATTTCTGACTGAGAGAAGAAGGACAACATCAGCACTGTAGGAGATAAGTATTATGTGGATAAGAGAGCTTAGTTTGTACTTTAAAAACCTGTTTTGTTTTTAAGATTGTATGTGTTTGGGGTATTGGTTCTGTATTTATTGTTCTGTTTTGATATTTTAAAATAAGATATATTTTACAATGGAAACTGCCTGGAGTACCTTGACATTTCCTTTTATTTAAGTGGAGCTTTTAAAGGTTACAGTTAACACTGTGTATGGGCTTATTGATATACCAAACTGGGAAATGGATAGAATTCTGTAAAGTGTTGCATAGAGTTCTAAGGGTTCATTTGAAAGACCTGGTTGGGTGCCCATAGGCAAAGATATCTGGCCCCCCGAAGACAGAATTATCTGAGCCTGATAAGTGGGTACGCTAAAAAGAGGTTATCAGTTTGAATCCCTCCAGAACTTGAGACTAAGGTGACTTGAACCCACAAAACAGACAAGAGGGTTACCTTGTTCTGTTCACTGTCCACAAATCATATGCTCAGAGGTTGGCACTTTGGGAGTAAAGCGCTGACCGGCTGAGCGGGTTTGTGACAGATTGGTTGGCTGCGGTGGCATAAAAAGTTTGGTGGTATAAGCTTCATTGTTCAGTGTGTCAGCTTGAGACCGTTTAGCTCACTTGGAAAAAAAAAACAAGAAAGGCAGTGTTTTATTTCAAAAGGAAACAGAACTATATCCCTTGACTTACAGTTAAGTTCCCACCCATTTTATTTTTTTTTCTCTGAAGTGCCAGTTAGAATAGTATTAGTAGTGAGGGAAGAAGAAAATGGCTTCCGACTACAGCAGGTACACTGTAAATTTCTTAAAGCAGTTGTGAGGGGACAGAGGAGTCCCATTTGGGGTGAAAGCCATTAAGCAGAACCTCATAGAGGCACTGATGGTAGCAGATACCCAGAGCAGCGAGTCACAGACTGTGACTGAAAGGGAGCAAACCTCAAGTCTGGAAGGGCTAGCAGCCAGTGAGGGGTCCCGAGCCGATGAGGCAGACAGCAGGGCCACTGTCAGTGAAAGGCCACAGCAGCAGGGACAAGTCACCAGTATCCTGAATCCAGAAGTTCTCAGGTTGCAACTTGAGTTGTGCAGGATGGAGCTGGAGTCCCAGGAGAGGAGAGAAAGGGAACAGTGAGAGGCAGACTGTGAGGAGCGTGAGCACCAGCAAGCTGCAGAGGAGAAGAGAGAGCGAGAATGCAGAGAGACAGAGGAGAGGAGAGGAGAGGAGAGGAGAGGAGAGGAGAGATGAGCGTCAGTAGCAACATGAACTGGAGAAGCTATGACTCCAACCAGCGGCACCGGGGAAGGTAAGTGGCTTGGGTTTAACTGGGACTGCAGGACTGGGCTACAAATTGAACTCCAAATTAATAGCTGAGTTTAAGGAAGGGGAGGACATGGATGCCTTTTTAAATTCTTTTGAAAAAGTTTGTATTCAGGCTAAAATTTCTAGAGAGTCCTGGAGCTTCCAGCTATCCCCGCTACTTACCGGAAAAGCTCGGGATGCATTGGGTCAAATGAACAATGACGACAGTGACGATTACAGCAAGTTAAAAGCTGCACTGTTTAAAAAGTTTGAATTAACTGCTGAGTCATACAGAGCTAAATTTGTAAGCTCAGGAGAAGACCTGAAATGAGCTATGAAGAGCTAGCCATGAAATAACGTCAGTTTTTAAAACGTTGGTGGGAAGGAATTGAAGCAACCTCTTTTGATAAAATTGAAAATGTGATTTTGTTAGAACAGTTTTATTGGGCATGCCCAGCAGAGTTAAAAACCTTGCTAGAGGACCGATCCAAAAACAGTGCAAGAGGCTGTTGAACTCTCGGACCGCTATGCCAAGAGCAGACCTGATCTGAAAGTGAATGGGGTGAGTGTGGCAGTGCAGAAAGGGAAAGCGTGCCTTCAGGGCAGCTAAAACCCTCACTGCCTTCACTGAAACAAGTTAGCCCCAGGTTTCAAAGAAAAGATTTCTCTTAAGTGAGAAATGTTTGTGGTTAGTGTAAAGAAACTGGGCACATTACCAGACAGTGTCCAAGAAGGGTATGCAATAACACACAAAGTAGTACCAGAAAGGAAGTGGGTTGTTTGTGTGTCCCTGGAAGCATGCCAGTGAACATGAGGGAACACATGCACCCAGTCATGGTAAATGGCATACAGATGCAGGGGTTAAGGGACACAGTGGCATCCCTGACATTGGTAAAGGGGGGATCTGGTACAGCCTGGTCAGTTTATACCCAATAAATACGTAACTGTACAAGGGTTTACTGGTGAAGAGAAAACATTGCCACTCACTAGTGTTCTCCTTGACTGGGGAAAAACAGGGGGAACTGTGCAACAGGTGGCTGTAGCCAACACATTAGCAGTGGATGTGATCCTGGTTAACAATCTCCAGCAGGGGGTGGTATGTGCACTTACCCGTAGTCAAGTGGCCAGGGAACATTGTAGTTCCCTGAGCCCCCCCAGAAGCCATTGGGGAAGATACTGAGAGGTTGGTTCCCCAGCCTGTGTCTTCAGAAGGGGAGACTGATATAAAGAGGGTAGAAATATTTCCCCAGTAGCAAGTAACTACATAGCTACAGAGGATTACTCCAAAGAGGGAGGGTGACCTCTTGTCAGAGGGTTGGGATTGACAGTGATCCTTAGGGCCCTGATGCTAGTTCTAGGGACCCTAGTTTATCGACTGAAGGGGACCTGTCCCATGCCTTGGGAAGGTGTGAGGGTTTTGCAGCTGCTCAGAGAAGTGACCCTAGTTTAGAGAAGCTGAGGGCTTGGGCAGACTTGGACGGTGCACAGGGAGGTGATGGCAGACATAAGGTTTATTGGAAAGATGGACTTGTGTATACCCAAGCAGTACAGACCGAGGGAGGGATGCTAGGCAGGCAGCTTGTCGTTCCCCAGGGATATCGTGAGCAGTTGCTCAAGGTTGCCCATGATATTCCCTTTATCTGGTCATTTGGGAATCGCACACACAATGCAGCTTTGGCCCAGAATTTCTACTGGTCTAACGTCGCCAACAGGTGAAGAGTATTGCAGGTTTTGTCACCGGTGCCAAGAAATAGGGAAGGCGGGCAAGAAAACCCAAGCCACCCTGATTCCATTGCCTGTAGTGGAGGAGCCATTCCAGAGGGTGGGAATGGATATTGTGGGGCCTTTAAATACCCCCTGCTCCTCAGGGAAAGGTTCATCCCGACTGTGGTGGATTATTCCACCCTGTACCCCTAGGCAGTCACCCTATCCTCACTGAGGACAGACAAAGTGGCCGATGCCTTACTTGGAATTTTCTCCCATGTTGGATTTCTGCAGGAGGTAATCACTGATCAAGGGGTTCCTTCATGTTGGACCTAATGAAATGTCTATGGAAGAAGGTGTGTGGTGCAGAGATGCACAACACCATTTCAGCCACAAGCCAATGGACTTGCAGCATGATTCAATGGTACCCTAAAGTCACTGCTCCAGGCGTTTGCTGAACAGCATGGGAGGGACTGGGAGAAATACCTTCCCCACCTGTTGTTCACATACAAGGAGGTGCCCCAAGAATCAACTGGATTTTCCCCCTTCAAGCTCTTGTATGGACGCCGGGTACATGGGCCCCTAGACTTGATCTGGGAGGACTGGGAAGGCAAGCACGCCACCCAGAGAACTCCCATTTGTGGATTACGTCCTACAGTTTAGGAAAAGGCTGAAGGAGCTTATGGGGACAGCCCAGAGCAACCTGGCAGCTGCCCAACAGAAATAAAAATATGGTACTCGACCGCATAGCCAGAGCCTCCGTACATGGTGGGTCAGGAAGTCATGGTCCTTACTCTGGTCCGGAAAGACAAGCTGCAAGCTGAGTGGAAGGACCACACAAGTGGTTAGGAAGGTAAATGATTTGAACTACATTGTGGAGTTACCTGACTGTAGACAGACAGAAAGGATGTACCATGTTAACATGACGAAGCCATATGCAAATAGGGCTGACATGGTGTTCGCAGTGTGAAGTCCTGGGGAGGGGACAGACGAAGGATACCCCCTTCTGGACTTGCTGGAAGAAAGTAAGCAGGAGTCCTCTGTGGAGGCAGTAAAATTTTCTCCCCAGCTGAACCCAGACCAGATCCAGAAAGTGAGGGAGGTTTTAGCAAACTTTGGCCCCTTGTTTGGCGCTAAACCTGGACTAATTCTCTTAGTGACACACGATGTGGAGACAGGGACACAGATGCCCATACAGCGGACAGCATATTGGGTGTCAGAGGCTGTCCAAAAGGACATTAGGAGGGAAGTGGAGGAGATGCTGGATTTAGGGGTGATCCAGAGATCCCACAGTCCCTGGGCCTCACCCGTAGTCCTTGTACCCAAGCCAGATGGCTCAACCCATTTCTGTGTGGACTATCATGGACTGAATGCAGTCACGATGTCAGATGCCCACCCGATGCCCCAGACGGATGAACTCCTGGACAAGTTGGGAGGGGTGACCTACCTTATGACCATTGACCTGACGAAAGGGAATTAGCAGGTAGGGTTGACAGACAGAGCTAGGGAGAGGTCAGCTTTCATCACTCCAATAGGCTTATTTGAGTTCAAAGTAATGCCTTTCGGAATGAAGAATGCCCCAGTCACTTTCCAAAGGTTGGTGAACCAGGTGTTAAATGGTGCTGAGGAGTACGTCGTGGTGTACCTGGATGACACTGCCATCTTCAGTACCAGCTGGGAGGAACACCTTTCACACCTTAGAGAAGTGCTGGACAGGATACAGAGGGCCGAGCTCACTGTCAAAGCCAAGAAGTGCCAGGTGGCCATGGGGGAAGTGGCATACTTCGGGCATGTGGTAGGCCAAGGACAGCTCCGTCCTAGCCAAATAAAGATAGAGGTGATCCATGCGTGGCCCAGACCAGAAACCCAGAAGCAAGTCAGGAGCTTTCTAGGGACAGCAGGGTACTACAGAAAGTTTGTACCTAATTACAGTGCCTTAGCTGCTCCCCTATCTGACGTGAAAAAGAAAAAAATGCCAAGGAAAATCACCTTGGGCCCAGCCTGTGAGGAAGCCTTTACCAAACTGAAGGAGGCACTGTGCAGTGCTCCTGTTTTGACAAGTACGGACTATAGCAAAACTTTTATAGTTCAGAAGGATGCTTCAGACATGGGCATTGGGGCAGTATTAAGGCAGATATCCAGTGAAGGGAGGCACTACCCCATTGCCTACCTGAGTAAAAACTGCTTCTCAGGGAGCAAGCATACTCCACTGTGGAAAAGGAGTGTCTTGCCATAGTGTGGGCCCCAAAGAAGTTGGAGCCATATTGTATGGGCAGCCTTGTGGTGCAGACTGACCACAACCCTCTGGTTTGGTTGAAGCAGATGGGGAAAAACAATGGCAGACTGCTCAGATGGAGTCTTGCTTTACAAGGGTATGATTTGAAAATCGTACATAGGGCCGGAGCCAAGAATAAGAACTCAGATGGTTTGTCCCGTGTGTATGAGGAATGAACTGATTTGGAAAGCTCATCCCATGTAGGGGACAGATCCCCCAAATTCAGTCTAGGTGGGGAGGAATTGTCACACTTGGACCACTGATTCTGATCCATGTATCAAATTTTGTTGCATTACATATAATTTATGTAAAGGAAGGGCAGTCAGAAGACCCAGTCTTGCTGAACTGACACATCCAAAAAACCCCAGGGATACGTTCAAAGAACAGGACATGACTAAATCTGCAGCTATTTAAAATGCAATTTCTTTGTTAAATTTTCTTTGAAGGAAGGAACCAAAGTATCCACTTTGTAATGCCCTCAGAGAGATCCTTTGACTTGCAATAGTTGCCAGGAAGAACCTGTGTTGGGAGGGGTGTCGCAGGCAGCCCTTGAATTACATGAGCAAGACCTTTGATGTGTAGTTAACAAGGATCCAGACGAATTTGGAAGGTCCAATACACATTCCCAGGATGCTTTAGAAGGACATCACAGAAACTGTTTATGTGTGTGTGTGTGTGTGTGTGTCAGAACAAAAACCAGTTCTGACCAGTTAACCTGAGGAGAGGAAATTGAGTATGTCACTTATCATTTTTTTTCAATCTTGTTGGGACATCCTGTGCTTTAAAATATAACTTTTAATACTCCAAGGTGGAGTTTA
Source organism: Neoceratodus forsteri (assembly GCA_016271365.2). Taxonomy (NCBI): domain Eukaryota; kingdom Metazoa; phylum Chordata; order Ceratodontiformes; family Ceratodontidae; genus Neoceratodus; species Neoceratodus forsteri. The sequence goes on along the minus strand of CM028129.1, from coordinate 809,831,788 downwards.
ATGACCTGAGAGAGGAGGCTGGCTCAGAACTGCTTTTATCCAACTGAGCAAGCCTTAGAGAGACACATTTTTCATTTTATTTCTGACTGAGAGAAGAAGGTAAACATCAGCACTGAAGGAGATAAGTAGTATATGGATAAGAGAGCTTAGTTTGTACTTTAAAAACCTGTTTTGTTTTTAAGATTTAAGTGTTTGGGATATTTGTTCTGTATTTATTGTTCTGTTTTGATATTTTAAAGTAAAGATATATGTTACAATGGAAACTGCCTGGAGTGCCTTGACATTTCTTTTTGTTTAAGTGGAGCTTTTAAAGGTTACAGTTAACACTGTGTATGGGCTTATTGATATACCAAACTGGGAAATGGATGGAGTTCTCTAAAGTCTTGAATAGAGTTCTAGGGTTCATTTGAAAGACCTGATTGGGTGCCCGTAGGCAAAGATATCTGGCCCCCTGAAGACAGAATTATCTGAGCCTGATAAGTGAGTATGCTAACAAGAGGTTATCAGTTTGAATCCCTCCAGAACTTGAGACTAAGGTGACTTGAACCCACAAAACAGCCAAGAGGGTTACCTTGTTCTGTTCACTGTCCACAAATCATACGCTCAGAGGCTGGCACTTTGGGAGTAGAGGGCTGACCGGCTGAGCGAGTTTGTGACACTCTTCATGTATGGAATGCTGGCAAAACTGCCCCATGACTGGGTGTGCTAATGAGATAAAATACAAGCCAGACAAAAACTCAAGCACCACCCACCATCAGTACAAAGGATTGGACACAAAGATTGTAGGAGCTGTTAGCGATTATTCCCAAAGTGTGCAGACTTCTTACCAAATGGAGGACTGGTGGAAACCCACTGAACTCTGACCACTTTTGGCCACTTACTGACTGTTAGCCACAGGGACCTGATTAACACAAATATGCCTCAAGGGTACTTTGGTACCAAACATTTTGCCTGGCTTTCAGCACTGCACATTCAAGTTGTTGGAATGCTACTGCTATATCAGTACTAACTGATGTTTCATCAGTGCCAGCTGTTTTTAAGGTTACATATAACTCTGGCATCAATATTTCTGTCTCAAATAGGTTATCATTACCAGCGTTGCTGAAAAGGGCAGTCACTAGGGCTCCACTGCCCCCCCAATGGACATCCTTAAGAATATCAGACATCCCAGATCCCATAAGCCCTCAGCTAAATAAACAGGAACTAATGTCAAAGCACCCTTAAACTTTGTGAAAACAATCCAAAATATATAATGGTTGCTGTGAGTGAGCTAAAAATACGAGATGAATGCAGACAAAGCCTACCCATGGCTGGGTGTGCTAATGAGATAAAACACAATCCAGACAAAAACTCAGCACCACTCACCATCAATATAAATCACTGCACTTATTTTTGTTAAATACCTTACAGTCTAGAATATTCTCAAAGTACAGTTTAAGATCTACTAAGTAAGCAATAACCAATGACAGGGTGTGTGGTTAGTGGGATTAATACACCCGGTGCATCATGAGGCACGAGGCAAAGCCAAGTGGGTTATTGTGCTTATAACATGAGCTTAGACGACTGCTGTAAATATTACTTTTTTTTAAATGGCTAAAATGTCTTTCTTTTATAATGTATCCTTCTTTTTAATAAAGTAGTACCTGTGGAAAAAATAGTTTGTGTGGTTTCATTTTTGTAATGCAATTAAAGACTGTATTATCTGGCTGATAATATATGAGTCTAATGCATTAGATGTTTCTAATATTAGATTTTAATCCAAATGGAACATACCTGATGGTTACATAGACTCGAAAAGAAACGTACGTCATTACGCATTCATTAATACACTACAGAAAGTTGATTGGAAGATGCAATAACATAAAGAATAATGGATAGTTACCTATTGGTAACAAGCTGGTTAGTGTGTTGAGAGGTTGCCATGGCGACCACATTAACTTCGAAAGTGAAGTCGAGAGGTTTGGTTGCCATTGTCAACCTCGGAATGTAGTAACATGGCTTGTTACTGAGAGGTAACTATGCATTGTTTTTATAGTGTAGGATGCCCCAACAAGCAGTAAAAGTTTTTAAGCTATCAGTCCTACTGTTTTTTTCCCTTGTGCCACTTTCCTTCGCTCTCATTTTGGCCGTGGCCACTTCCTGGATGTGTAATGTGCATGCACTAGAGCGTTCACTGTTGCTGTGCTGTAGTAGCTACGTAGCTAGTGCAGCATAACAACTATGATGACATAGCTACTACAGCATAACAATGTTTTGAAAGGTGCTAATTTTTATCAGTAACAATGTTCCATCATACACTATAAGATTTTAACCTTATTGTAATACTTCAATACCAGAAATGTGTATTTATCGTTACTGAAAGTCTTTCATGCACAACGACTATTTACGAAATGGAGGGACATTATCCCACTGTGCTCTTACAATTTCAGGCAGTGTGGAACGGCACACAGCTGCTGAGTTCCACCTCAGTGCGAGCAGAGATACAGATGTAAACACTGCTATCAGTATGTCACTGCTGTCATTTTTAAGTGACCATGTATAGAAAGAAAACCAGTTGCTGCTGTGTTACACGAGAAGAATATACCAAGAATAAATCAGGTACTTTAGTGTGAGGAGACATGCAGATATAAAACAATATTGTCAGCATCTAACTGTTACTGTTTTTTAAACTGTGATCACTAATTACGATGAGTAGTAATGAAGTTGCTGCGGTGGGTGCATGGGAAATTCAATTGCTTATGGAGAGAGAGAAAGACAGATATTCTCAATTCCTGTCATACAGTGATAACATTGAGATACCGGGTCCATGACTAACTACTACTGTCTATCTCTCTCCGTGACTGCTACAGTTCTGTGTGTGTGACAGTGCAGTTATTGTGCATGATAGGAGATTGTGGCAAACATTCAGTCACACGTGTTTTGTACTCAAATACTTAGATTTACTGGCACAAATAAACATATTTTTAAAAACAAAGACAGCGCTTACAACAGAGATCCCAATGTATGACATATTCATATTCTGTTCTCTCTTTGTTTGACAATTGCAGTTAGCAGAGTACAACAAAAAGCAGATCCGACTTTGTTAATGACATTCAGTTAGTGTGAATAGTTATTTCTATGTCAGCCTACTCACCATAATTGTGCGTACATGCTTGATTACTGTATCCCTAGGTGATCACTTTTAGCCAATCACATTAACAGCATAAAGAAGCCCATGTTATAATCTCTGTTATAATCTCCAGTGTTTTCATATTCCAAGGTTTAGAACAAAATTTGAGTCACTGACATTAGCTGTTAGTGTTCCACGAACATGGGAGATAATCCAGAAAAATGTAATTTAATTGCATTACTCCCAGTTGCACATTTTAGGGCCTCCCTAGCAAGTTTATCACAAAAACATTGTCCTTGTTTTGGTTGAATGAATTGTAAATTATGCTGATAACCTGATTATTTTCTATTTTAAATCATTTTATGAAAAAAAATGTGGTAACCATGTACAAAGGTACAAAACCATGCAAAGCACCTCGCTCCAAACTATGTACACATATCTCTCCTGAGATATATGTCATTCATAATGGAAAAACATTTGAAATCCAAAACTCATATTCCCATTCTTCTAGCAACATAGTATATATGATACAATGTACAAAATGTGAGAAAGGCCGCTATATTGGTGAAACTGGACAGGAACTCAAAACTAGAATGAATCACCACAGATTCACAGTTATCCACAAAAATGAAAATACACCAGTAGGGGAACATTTCTCAAGACCAGACCACTCCATTAGAGATTTTACTGTCAGAGTGATAAAAGGTAACTTCAAAAAACAGTCAGGAATGGCAAACATTTGAACTAAAAATTATATAATTGTTTGACACTAAAGAAAAAGACTTAATAAAGATGTTTTTGTAGCACATTACCAGTGATTATGCTTAAAATAGTGCTTCAGAGTTTCTCCTTAAACCATCACATCAGCACCATCTGGCTCTTTTAACAGGTACCTTCTAAAGACAATGGTATTTTTTTTCTTGTCTTGATTTTTTGCAAATGTGATTTGATGGTCCAGAATAAAATGTAGCTGCCCTTTGATCTTTTAATTTGAGCTCTTCAACAGACACCTCCAATGACATTTAAGAGTTATCCTGTTTGTAAGGAATGTGAATTGACTGTAATGCTTTGATGTTAAACTACTAGTCTGCAAGTCTATGTCTTGACTCCACATCCTACCTCTTGACTCCACATCCTACCTCTATATCGGTCATGCTGTTCAGCTGTTTTCACTTTGACCTGAAGAAGAGAATTTTATCTCTCGAAAGCTAGTCTCGTAAATAATTTTGTTAGTCCAATAAAAGATATCACCTGCAATATATATATTTTTTTTCTCTAAATCATTTTATGGAACTATGTGTATTGTAAGTCAATGTATTTATTAATGTTTGGATGCAATTGTAAAGGAAAGATTCTTTCTCTCAATTTGCCTATCCAATAAATGAATGATTGATTGATATATGTAATGTGTTTATTTTTTATTTTTTGGTTTTTATTTCAATATGCTCATTTCACAATTGTCACTGTTTATCACACCACATATTTTTATTGCTTGTTTCACCCTTTATTGTGACATATATAAGGAGTGGGTTTTGCAATAGCGGTCACTCCCTGATGATGCATTGAGCGAAATGGGTTGAAGTTCAGTGGGCTTCCACCAGTCCCTCCATTTGGTAAGAGGTCTTGCACACTTTGTGAATAAATGTGAATGGCTCTTACAATCTTAATGTCCAATTCTTTGTATTGATTGTGGGTGGTGCTTGAGCTTTTGTCTGGCCTCTTCATGTACACCCTGGCCTCTTGCCTCCAGGGCATGAAGTCAGGGATCAGCTCAAGCCACCCATCTGCAGCACCATCACCAGCTCCTATGATGATAGAGGGTAGATGTAATCTGCATTGGTGCCACAAGAGTGCCATTGCTGCAGGTGTGCAATGTGGGCATTGTACTGCATAGTCCCACGCAGTCATCTTCCTACACCAGTCATTCTACAGGTACAGACACAGGCCATGCAGACCATGCAGCTGTGTGGATGTTACCATGACCACACAACTGAAGGTTGCAGTCACAGACACTAGTCTGCAAACAGGGCCATGGCTATGGGGTAGGAATGCCCATATAAGGCAGTGTTGCGGGGTCAGGGATAGCATAGCATGGCACATACTACTGATGTCTGTTAACCACAATGGATAGAAGTGTAACACAGTTCACCATGTATCAGTGTGACATGGTACGGATCCATGTGTTGTGACAGGTGGTCATGTTCTGACATGTTGCAGGAAGGCTGCAGGCAGTGTTGCCCAGCATGGGCCATATGAGATGGATGGAGCATGAGTGTGGACAAGTGCATGGGGCACCAGGGGTGATCAGGGGTGGGGTAGGGGACTGTGACATGCAATGAGTGTGACATAGCATGCTGGCAGCTCAGGGACTCATGAGCTGCTGGGTCATCGCTGATGCTTGGCTCCCAGGGGGCCATCAGTGTTTGGTGGTGGTACCAGCCTGAAGGAATGGGCTGCTTTGCTGTGGACCCTATGCCAGATCAACATCCTGCAGTGGGGCAGTCAACTCTATAGTATGTGAAGGTCCATTCCCCATCACACCATGGATGTTGGCACACATCATGTGTGAGTGACCTGTACTACCTGTGGAGTGTAACATTGTGGAGGTGTAGAGCACTTTCTTGGGTGCACAGACCTGTGGCTAGCAACAGGGTGGGCCTCTCATAACAGGATCCATCTGTCACCATTGTGCACCACAGATGTGACCAGAGTGATCTGTGGGCACTATGTTAAGGACCCCGGGGAACATTCCAAAGGGAGTGGGGTCACTGTGCAGGGACTAGGTTGTCATGTGTGCCCACCATGAGGCCAATGGAGGACCCTGGATATGTCTCTCCACTGTGCTGTGTACACAGTTGTGGTAGGGCTGCCAGGATAAAAGTGTAGCCACTTGCATACCACTGTCAGTGCCGGGGATGCATAATCTGGCCTATGCACTTTGGCCTATGGTAGACCTCAAACATGTGTTGCAATGCATGGTTCACCTTCCCCCCTGCATGACACCAGCCCAGGAAGGCAAGGGCCATCTGTGTGTGGGCTCAGGTGGGCAGTGGTTGAGACTGTGTGCTGGCTGGTATCCTGTCCACTGTGCAGGGGGCATATAGCACTCCCTGAGATCATGGAGGTGGGGTGTGGGCATGGGCTGGCAGATCCATGGCCGTCCTGGCCAGGACAGTACACCACAGTGGACCTGGTATAGGGCACTACTGCACATATAGGAGGACATAAGGAACCCCATTGTACATTAGCTGGTGACTACCAAGACACCCGTGCCAACACACAGCATGTGGGCCATATGAAAGATTGGGTGTGGGGCCCTACTTCAATGCAACGCATCCCATCATGTCCCTCTTGTTCATGCCTTATATGTTTTCTGTGTCATGCGTCCCTGTGCAACCCTGGTCTAGTGACATCTCTGTGTGCTGGTTATGCTGCACTGTAACTGCAAGCCCACCTGTTACATAGGCCACTGTCAGAGGCTCTTTGTACATAACCCTTCTGTTCCATTGCAGATGTGCACCCTGAGCATGCATTGTGGCATGGGCACCACACGGGCCACCATGCCCCATATTGTGTAGGTGGTCTGTGCCTCCTCATCTCCATGCTACCATCCACCCGGGTGTGGTGAAGCACACTGCAGTTGAGGATGATGTGGGCTGCCATCAGCACAGGAGGATTGTGGCACCTCACTGAGCAGGGACATCTGTTGAGTGTCACTGCATGGCTGTATCATGCATTGCTATGGTATCCGGTACAGCATTGGTCAAACACCCAGGGCGCTGTCAGGGACCCCGCTGTCACAATCAGGCCTCCAGGAACACCCAGTGAGACACATCATACACCACCCAGCTGCAGCCCTACAATGCAGTGTCCATACAGTATTTAGAGTATTGGTGGTATGTCTATGTGATCCCACTCACTATGTACAGGAGTGGTACATGACACTGCCAGGTGTCAGCTCAATGCTGCAATCATGCTGGACAGTCTACCTGGTGTGGAGAGCATTGGGTCCAGGAACCTCTATGCCATCCCATCTCATCTGCCCCTGGGAGCCTGGTTCCTGGATGTGCTGGGGCATGCACACAGCACCATCACATATCATTAGTGCTTGTTGTCTTGACACAAGGGTGTTAACGTGTGTTATGCTTTTCTCCATGCCATGGCTTGCTATCATGGTGGTGGTGCATGTGTTATTTAAGCAATAAGGCACAACAGGGCATTAGTTGTACCAGGTTTATCCCACTGTCAGGGGTGTTGTAAGGTACAAGGCAAAACTGAGTGCCTTCAGACCCTGAACATTGGGCAAATCTAGTACATCCAATGTCCCTGAAGTGCTTTATTGCTTATATAAAATAGGTCCATAGACAAGTTTTAAAAAAATGAACTCTAAAAGTTTTAAAAGTCACAAAAAATATAACAAAATGTTACAAAATAATGTTGGACAGGAGGATGCCAGTGGGAGCTATTTTTATCAATCTTTCAAAAGCATTTGACACTTTGGACCATGGCATCCTCCTCTGCAGACTGAGAACCTGTGGTATATCTGAGACGGTGGTTAATTGGTTTAGAAATTACTTGGATGCAAGACAACAACAAGTAACCATAAAGGACTGGTCTTCGGTATTGAGGGAAACCATCTCAGGTGTACCACAGGGATCCATACTTGGACCCATCCTGTATAATTTATATCTGAACAAACTAAATTTTCACAACAAGGGTACAGTATCATTTATATGCTGATGACACAATTATCTATGTGGCTGGGTCATCACTTGCATCAATTCAGTCAGTATTACAACAAGCTTTTGATTATGTACAGGATTTTTTGTTGAGCTCTAAACTAGTTATAAATGAAAAAAAATCACAGGTTATGCTTTTTCATAAGGGCAATAGGGTTAAAACAGAACAAAATAGACTACAAATCATGACTTTTTACAGGGACTATATTGGATTAAGTATATAATTATAGGTATTTGGGGGTTTATTTAGATAGACAACTTAAATGGGACTTTCATATTGAGAATACCTTAAAAAAAGTATGAAAATGTCTAGGATCTCTGTATAGAATTAGAAATAATATGTCCCCAGAGGTTAGACAACTTGTAGTGACTGTAATATGTAATGGTACTACCATGCTGGAATATGGAAATATTGTCTACATGGGTGCTACAAAGAGCAGTTGTATAAATTGGACATCATGTACAATAAACTGGCAAGATTTATATTGGGGTACCAAAATGACATATAGATTACAGATGTATAGTGAGTTAGATTGGCTCTCCTGCCTCAAAGAAGAATTCTAAGTATAATTATATTTATGACAAAATGGATCTCGGGGAAAGTCCCAGATTATGTTGGAGAGGGTATTGGGTTAAAAATACCAAATAGGGAATTATGTTCTGCAAATAGTTTGGAATGTGTGGTACCAAAACGAAAAACAGTTTTGGGAAGAAACCATTTTGCATGTATTTGACCCATATTGTGGAATAAATAGTCTGGGAAGCTAAGACCTGTGAATAGAGAAATTCAGATAAAAATAAAGACTGGTATATCAATCATACAGATATAGATGGGGAATTAGTATAGTTGATAAGTAAAGAAATAGGAATTAATTATATTAAGTAAAGGAACAGTGACCATAAGAAGGTATTTAAAATAATGATTATTTGCACTTTAGTTGTATTACGTAGTGCATTTTGTATTGATTGTTATATCTGAATGATGATATTCTAGAAATGTAATTGTAAATGTTATTTGTGTAAGTCTTGTTATACTGTATTATGGCTAATGTATTTTATCTAATCAGTGTTCGAGTAACTGGATTAGGCCTTTTTGGACCTCACTGTAAATGAGCCTCGGCTCAGTGAAGTTATCCATATTCATTTTTGTATGAATAAAAATTTGACCTACCTTTACCTACCATGTTAAATAGTCCCTCCACAGATGTTTTTCACCTGTCAGTCATCTGTCTTTCTACACATTCGATAGACTGTGCGACTGTTTAACAAGGAATAGAAGAATTCAAAGCTCTGCCTTATTCCAATAGTAGAATGCCCCCCCCCCCGGCACACGCACACGGAATGGTAAAATGGAATACATGAATTTAAAATTCTTCAGAGTTCCAGTGGTACACACACACACACACACACACACACACACACATACAGGCTTCAAGTGGAGCCAGAACAGCAATTTTTTCTGTTGCAGGGAGTTCTCTGGCAAACTTGTAAGGATAGGAGGGGGATTTTTTCATGGTCATCAAAGAAACTTCACCAATGAAAACTTTGAATAGTACTTGATTTTTTAAATTTGTGTGTGTGTGTGTGGTCGTCCACGCATACATGCGTGTGTGTGTGTATGTTTGTGTCTTGGGGGGGAACTCGTGATGAGTGTAAATAACATTAAATTATTTAGTCACTTTGTATAATTTAATAGACTTTAGGCCTAGCTGAGGTTTTTAAATATGAGCAAAGGGGAAAGCCATGTTTGTGATGGAAACTGGGAAGTAAGTGGCTTATGAATTCTGTATGTGAGTTGCCCTGGTTTGCAGGGACTTGTTTTTAGCCATTGGTAGTGCTCTTTTAAGGCAACGGCTAGAACCAAGTCTCAGTCAATCAGGACACATGGATTTCTTTGCCCATTTAATATTAATGCACAACATACCATCTGTATGAGTATGGTACAATGATGCAGCCAATGTACCAGGTGACAGCACCTCATTAGACATGTCTGACACCACTACAGTCTGGTGTGTTGACCTGAACATGTCAGGCCCAGTGGCATGGATCTGTGTGGCCTCAGCTGCCACAGCACATCAATGTGACTTACTCTGACAGTTGACCATTGCATGCCTCACCAGTGGTTCCCCATGGTGCTAACTGGACAGTGCATATGTCACACTTGCCGAGGACAACCAGTGGGGACATGGAATGTGCCACCATCACCATAGCCTGTGGATATGCCCAACCCACACCGCTTGTCACACTTCATGTGGTCATGGCACGGTCCTGCCCTCTACCCATGGCAGCACATTGTATAGCCTTGTGACATGTGTGCTGTGTGTGCAAACGCAAACCTGTTGCTGGTGGGTCACATAGCCCCTGCACAGCAGGACCTCATGGTGCTGCCCTGTGGGCGTGGGCAAAGCCCCTGTTACCCTCTGCTCCCTGTGTCATTGAGCAATCAGGTACCATGACCCCGCATGAACTCACCCTCCACTCTCACAGCAGTGGATCACAACATGGACATCTGACTTACCTTATCATCTGAGCACTGGGGAATTCTGTGCCCCACTGTCTCCAATGGCATCCCTGTCCTCCTCTCCTTTGTCAGCTGTGTCCATTCCCCAAGGCTAGAACCTGAGGAAATAGTACAGGGGGGCATGCAGGTTAACAGTGGGACCTTTATCTGACATGCCACAAATACAGCTACTGTTACTGCAGGTGCGTGTGTCACTTCTCACCTGTGTCATAGTGCTGACCACCTCTCATGGTCACATCCACCAAACAGGTCATCCCTCACAGGTGGTCCAGCATGTAGAGTCCCCTTAGGGACAGGTCATTCCACCTGTGATTTATCTGGTGCCTATTGCAATGCACCCCTGACACCATGTGCCACCTGTGGCCAATAATGCAACACACCCTTTCCTGGGCCTTGGGTGTGTGCTGGCTGCTGCTTGTGGTCCTGGCCCACTGCTTGACCATACTGATCAGGACGACTGTCTCCTCATCAGTAATGTTTGGGGGATGGCTGGAAGCCATTTTAAAAGCCTAACAACCTTTTTTCCACACTGATGGGAACTAGTGCTGTCTGGCCATGCTTCTTGTCCTTGTTGAGCCCAACTGTGACCTCTCTTGTGCCCCATGAAGAGCCTGTCATGTGATGGACACACAAGGTGCATCACATGAATTCTGATTCAAATGGCAACATTTTGATGCAGGCTGTGGCATTTTCATCACGTGCCACAACTTGCATCAGAAATCCACCATTTTCTGACTCACCTTGTGGCATTTCCCTGGCATTATGTTAGCATACTGTGTAACCACCTTTCACGCTTGGGGTGGCACTAGCACCACACTGCATGCCAATAGCACAACAGCTGTGTGCCACAACCCATGTCTCAATGGCCTTTACACTGGACTCAGCCACCCACAAACTGCCCGCCCACATGGCATATACATCACAGAAGGTCATGTGCCTAACACTGGGCACACATTTTGACTTTCACCAAGCCATGCGGATGGCACCACTGTTGTTAGGGCTTCTACAATGTCATGGCTCCGGACATTCCCTGCTAGGTTGTGGGACCACATGGCACAGTCTGGCTGTCAGCACATACACAACCACATCTATCGCTGCCGGTGGCCATAGTACAGCACAGTATAGAAGCCATGGGTAGAACTATTCTGCAATGAGATGCTGTCTGCTTGTAGGTGGGTGATCATGGCTGGGTGCCACCATTCTGACACCCAGTACATGTCCCCAGGTGGAAGACAGCTGCACTGTATGAAACACTGTGTCCAGTCAGCAGGGTGGGGGACATGGTCAGGCCATGTGCATGCTGGAGCATTAGGCCTTGCTGGCCCTGCATTGCCACAGCCATTGCACCCTACCTTCATGGCACACAGGCAACAGATGGCTGCTAGCAGTCTTCTTGGGTTGGCCATCTCACATATGTCTGGCTCCCCTACCTTCCATCAGGCCCACCACCATGTCCCAGATGCTGCCTACCTTTGTGCCAGCACTCACTGGTTCTGCGGCCACAGTGTGGTGGTACCGGTCCAGTTAACTGCCCATCAGATTATGCATGATGCTGCCACTGCCACATATCACTTGCAGTGTGTGTCATCCACCTTGTTAGCTGGCACTCTAGATGTTTGTGTGTGCCGCCTAGGCCCACAGACAGGCTACATGCACAATAAATGCAGCAGTGTTGCCGTTGCCTGTTGTTGGCAACAGGCAGTCCCACCTTCAGCTTCGCTGCACCTGGGCCACACCCATCTCTCTGTAGGCGTTCTGGGTATGCCTTGTGTGGTTCCTTCACGTGTCCTCTGGTGTGCCTTCAGTGTCATCATTCTCTGCAAGGGGCTATGGTTAACTCATTGCCTCCATAGGAGCTGTCTGAAGTTGCACCACTTGTCTCTTGTGTACTGTTAGCAGTAAATCCTGGGCCTCTCTAAGCAAAATTAAGCTATAGTCAGCATTCCACAAACAAATCCTAATAGCTCAAGAACTGTAAGTGTTAGACACAAAGTATGAGTGGCAAAGTTATTCAGCACAAAATTATCTTTCCAATGATCGTATGCCACTAATAATACGTAATTTTGTTTTTTTTCTATGCTGGTTAAAACAGCAAAAAGTATTTTTTCACTAAAACAGGCAACATAAGCCATATACACCATACCATAAACAAATGCGAATAACTCCTAAAGTATACAAGATATACACAAAATATCAGTGGCAAAGTTGTTCAGCACAAAATTACCTTTCCAGTGGTGGAATGCAATAATAATAAGTAATTTTGTTTTTTTTTCTATGCAGGTTGAAACAGCGAAAAAAATATTTTTTCACTAAAACAGGCAACATAAGCCATATACACCATACCATAAACTAATGTGAATAACTCCTAAAGTATACATGATATACACAAAATATCAGTGGCAAAGTTGTTCAGCATAAAATTACCTTTCCAACAGTGCTATGCAGTCAAATATATATAATATTCTGTTACACTATATAGTAAAATATATAAGTGACTTCTCCAGATGTTGCAGGGCACACTGGGAGTCAGTAGCCGACTTCTGCAGGTGTCCTCAGGACACACCAGTGTATTTTACTGATGACTACAGGTGTCTGCTAGTAGACAATGAGTTAACCTGAGCTACCTGTGGCCAATAATGCTCCACACCCTTTTCTGGGCCTTGGATGTGTGCCAGCTGCTGCTTGGTGGCAGCAGGATCCTGGTCCACTGCTGGACCATGCTGATCAGGAGGACTGTCTCCTCATCTGTAAAGTTTGGGGAATGGCTGGAAGCCATTTTTAAAGCCTAACAACTTTTTTCTACACTACTGGCAACTAGCTTCTGTTTTGCCATATTTTGCTGAGCCCCACTGTGACCTCTTGTGTGCTCCTTGAAGTGCCTTGCATGTGATGGGTACACAGGGTGCATCACATGCATTCTGATTCAAATGGCAACATTTTGATGCAGCCTGTGGCATTTTTGTCAGGTGCCACAACTTGCATCAGAAATCCACCATTTTCTGACCCACCTTGTGGCATTTCCATGGCATTACTTTAGCATGCTGTGTAACCACCTTTTACACTTGGGGTGCCACTGGCACCACACTGCATGCTGATGGTAGTGCATTCCAGTCTCCCTGTAGGTGTGCTGCCTGGTGGTGCTCTGGCCTGATCAGCTGAAATGACTGCTGAACAATCAGGCCCTGGCCCAGTGGTGAGCCATTGATGTCTGTGTCCTTGCTGTCACCTGCACTGGTCTTCCATTGTGATATTCTTTATCTCCATGCTCATCATCTTCACCCTGTTTGACATCTACATCTGGCATGATGATATGGTATGCTGTATCAATGTTGTGCAGTATGCAGCATGCCAGAAATATTTTACATGCCATGGTTTGGATGTAGTGCAGCACCCCCTGCTCTGTCCAGGCAGCAGAAATGCATTTTGAGGAGGCTTAAGGTCCTTTCAATTGCTGACCATGTGGAGTTGACTGCCTCATTGTACCACACCTTAGCCTCTGTCTGTGGATGCCTTTGTGGTGATATGAGCCATAGTAGCTGTGGATAGCCACTGTCATCTGTGGAATTAAAAGGCACTAGTTAATCTTGGTGGCCTGTGTGTACCTGATCATCCTTGAGTTGTTCTTTGCCATTGGTGACACCATGGCATGCCAGCAGACTGATAGTCCTGCCACTGGCGGCCCTTTGCCCATCACACACAACCATGGTCACCCATGTGCCCTACCTTCCCCTGCCACAAGACAGGGATGGTGCATGTTGCTTGCCGGCAACACCCTGCATGCATATTGGCTTGCCACATTGCATGCAGGCCATTAATCTATATTACTTTGCCATGAACATTTGCAGTGCCCACATGGCTCACTTGCTGCACCATCACTTTGTATGCCATCTGCACATGTCAGTCTGTGTGTGTATATACACTCCTCATACATGGACCCCCCTTCCCCACATACTGCACTGGTGTGGCGCATGCTCCTACCAATCAGCCACCCTCCGTGTATGTCTTCCCATTCAAATGCTTCACATAGGCTACTGTGGAGGAAGATGCAGGCATCATGGCAGGATCCAGGGCACTTGGTAACCACATCAAGAATGCAGCATTGGCTGTCACAGACCACCTCCATATTCATGTAATTTAAAGCTACAGTGCAGGACATATGCCTCCTCTGCTGCAGGAGGTCTAATGGTGACATGTGTACAGTTAATGTCACCCAATACCAGTGGGAATCATGCAGTGGTATTGAAATCCTACTTCACAGCCTGCTGTTGCAGGGAATCCACTGGGAAGCTGATATACCTCTGTGTCTGGCATAGCAGTCCCTCCAGGAACTGGCAGAGGCACCTGGACACAGAGGCCTGAGATGTGCCTTTGGTGTCACCACTTTGGGTCTGGGAGCTTCTGATTGCTAGGAAGCACAGTGCTGCACTTACCTGGACATCCAGGAGTACTGGGTGCCCTCTTCGTGTAGTACTCTGCAGGTCCCCTCTCAGTTCCTAGCACAGGTCTGTTATGGCAGCCTTATTGAGCCGGTAGCCTGCAAGGCACCACTCCTTAGTCAGGTCCCAGTATGATGTCCTCCTACAGTATACCCATGCCACATGTCTCCTAGTGGTTCTGTGCTCCCTTTGTGGTGCACCATTTCCCTGGACCTTGCCAGTCTGTTGGCAGCCATGTCTACACCATCTTGGGCTTGCCAACCTGATGCCCAATAAGGCCACTGGACCAGTCATATTGTATTGTAACTCTTCTGTTCCTGCACTGTAGCTTCAAAAGTGACTTGGCTCTACCGTCTGCTGTGGGCCTATTTATATGCTCTAGTGTCAGTTCGATCAGGTCCACCTTGGTCTAATAGGTGCTTGCTATCTTCGGTGCAAATTGAATAGGATCCATCTTTCAGAATCTGAAAAAGGAGATGTTGCGGCATTTTCTTGATGCAAGCCCTGTTGTGACATGGTGCATCTGATTTTTTGATTCATGTCTGGTGCAAGCCACTTTTTCATAAGCAGCCCTGTTTTGGGAGCAAGGTGCATTATTGAATAGGACTAGACACAAATGCTAACACAAGTTGCAACTTGTGTCAAATTTTGGTGCAAGCACTGTGCATCATTCCTGGTCCTTTGTGAATCTAGGCCATTGTGTCTGGGTCATATCAGAAATGCAGATTTCCAAACCTTAATGAGCTGTGCAAAAGAAGATGGTTCATCTTTGAGGGAGGCCAGCCATAGGTAGGCAGAATTCATAGACATCCTTGGGAAAAGTGACCAGGGAGGTGCTGCGAAGGTGGTCACTGCTAGCCAAAGTCATGAGACTGAGGCTATGAAGTATGCAAGTGAGCCAGGTCCTAGAACTGGGGCAGCTGGGCAGATTTAGATGATACAGCTGGAATTCACCCTGTTTAAGACAAAGACAGATGCAGAGCTGCAAAGGACAAAGCTGGAAGCTGAGGAGCTAAAGAGGAGAGGAGTGAGTCAGCACCAGCATGAGATCCAGCTGAGAAAACAAGAGGGAGAGAGAGAAAAGAGTGAGAGAGAAGTGGGAAGGTCAGCTCCAGCAATATATCAACAAAAGACAAGCAAGAGCAAAATTGTGAACATTAGAGGAGATGGAGATTCTGCACTAGAAGACAATGACAAAACATAATTGCTGGCATCAGGGGTTTAGCCCAAAAAACCAAAATTAATTCCAAAATGTTTCCCAAGCATCAGGAAGGGTATGATCTTAATTTATTTTTAAAATGTTTTGACAGAATTAGTGAGCAATTTGAATTGGACATGGCTTCCTATGCAACGTACCTTTTTCCACTCTTTAGGGGTAGGGAATCAGAAACCTTTACCAGAATGGACTATGAAGGCTGTCTAGACAATAACAAAGTTAACAAGCATTCGTCAATGCCGAATGTTTCCTTGCTGGTATTAGCATTGGAAATACAGGAGTTAAGTGCAGAGTAGGAATGGCAGTGAAGTATATTGAACTTCACACCAACCCCACCTCCACCCTGCAGAGATGGACAGGCATTGGGTTATGCGTTTGTGTTGTCACCCATAACGTTCTTGCCATTTCACCTCACCCTATCCTGCAGACACTGACAAGTGTTGAGGTGTGCCTTGCGCTGTTTGGCTTTACAGTCACCCCACTCCTTAAGGACATATGCTGAAATGGGTGCAATATAGAATGGGGTGAACTGTGGGGCAGAAGAGTCTAAGGCACAACTCAATGCCTGTCAGCGGCTGGGGGTTGGGGATGGGGTTGGAATGGCATGAGCTTTACAGTCAGCAATCCAAAGGCAGACCCCTGATGTCTGTCAGTCTGTAAAGGGTGGGACGTTATGGTTAGAAACCATAAAGCCCTGGGCATTTGTTGGTATTTGCAGTACAAATGTTCAACATGGCCATTTTGTGGCCCCCACCTCATGAAAGCATTTGGGATCTCTTCTCATTAACAGTGGCACTGTGATTTTGTCCATGTGTCCCGAAATTTGAGTTTCACAGCAACACGTTCATTGTGCGCCAGATGCAAGAAAACACAGATCGGGCAGGATGTGAAGAATGACAGCTGGTACTATTCATAGGGAGGTGTGAAGAGATGGCAATGTTGAAAATCTGCAGTGAAAATATTAAAACTGCTCAAACCTCCGAGTGTACATGGAAACTGCTCAACGCATGCGTGTAACACAGTCATTTAGTGGAATGATTTCACCAAATTTTCAGCATAGGCATTTTGTGACCTCTGCTCATGAACACTGTCACTATGATGTTCTTAATCTGTCCTGAACGTTGATTTCCCACAGCAACTGCAGTATTCTGTGCCAGATGTGTAAATGCATATTTTGGGCAGGATGTGAAAAATGACAACTGTACTGTTCATAAAGAGGTGTGGAGAAATGGCAATGTTGAAAATCTGGTGTGAAAATACTACAAATTTGCAAAGTTATGGGGGTGCATGGAAACTGTACAATGCACGCTTGTAACACAGTCATTTTATGGACATTTGTCACCAAATTTTCAACATAGGCATTTTAAGACCTCTGCTCATGAACAACGTCACTGTGATTTTATATATGAGCATACATATGAACATATGAACATACGAATCTGTCAGCAGAACACACCAATCGGTCTATGTAAGTCTGCCCGAGTGTACAGCTAGCACCCTAGATTGCAGCTGCCCCAGCCACCTCCCCTTCATTCCCTCCCCTGCTTTTCCCAGCCCCTGCCCCCCGACTATTTTGCTTGCTTTATCCCACTCCTCCTTAAAGCTATTGACTGTCCTACATGTTACCACCCCCTCTGGCTGCACATTCCAACTAGATGCCATCATCTCAGAGAAGTAGTGCCTCCTAATGTCCCTCTTGAAACATCCCCCTTCCAACCTTAGTCCATGCCCCCTCATCTCTCTTCCACTCCTCAGTTTAAATACCCCCTCGATGCTAGGTTAATTTACCCCTTCAGGTAGTTAAATGCCTCAATCATATCCTCCCATTCCTGCACTCCTCCAGTGTGTACATGTTTCAGCTTCATCAGCCTGACTTCATATTCCTTTCCTTCCATCCCCTTTAACATTTTGTTGCCCTCTTTGCACCCCCTCCAGTAACTGTATATCTCTCCTCAGGTATAGCCTCCGATATTGCACACAGTACTCTTGGTGTGGTGTGACCAATGATCTGTAGAGAGGCAGGATCACATCCCTGTGTCTGGATGAGAACCCCCTTGTGATGCATCCCAGTATCCTGTTTACTCGCTGTGTTCCTCAACTGAGCCGAGCTAACCATGCTCCCAGTTACTTACCAACACCCCCTAGGTCCTTCTCCTCCTCTGTGATCCCCAACCAATAGTCCCTCTTCTGGTTCTTAGCCCTGGAAGTGGCATCACCTCACTCCTTTGCACTGAATCCTAGCTGCCACTCCAGCGACCATGTCTGTAGTGTGGTTAGGTCCCCTGCAGTTTTCCCATCCATCTTCTTCGTCCACCACCTCCCCAACTTGGTATAATGTAAAAAGACTAACCCTTCTCCCCAGTCCATGTGCTATAGCGGAGCTAAAGAACCCAAATAGCACCGGGCCCAGCAGTGACCCCTGTGGCACCCCACTTGTCACTGCTCTTGGTACCGAGAGCTACCCCACCACCACCACAGCCCTCTGCACTCTCCCCTGAAACCAGTTCTTTATCCATTCAGTCAGACCACCTTCCACCCATACCCCTCCTTCTTGTCACTCTTCTCCTCCTTGGCCTGTGTCTCTCCTCCTGGTAGTCTGCACCCTTTCTCCTCCTTATTCTCATTGGGTGGTGGTGACTTCTGTATTACACTCAGACCACACTGCCTGCCCCCTCCCAGGGTTACTATGCCTTTGCCTTTACCTATATCTAAGGGGGTGAGCTCATTAGGCTCCCCGTCTGGACCTTTCTACCAACCTGTCTTTTGGCCACCCCCCCCACTAGCTTAAATCCACCTTAGTAGAGATATACCCCTCTAATCCTGCCTTTAATACACCCTTCCCCTTCCTGTTCAAGTATACCTTGTCCCCCGTGTACAAGTCACTATTCCCCCCAGACCCTACCGCAGTTGTTCACTAACCCATCATTTTTGGTGTGGCACCAATCCCTCAGCCACTCATTGAACTCCTCAAGCCTACCCTCTCCTCCCATGCTTGCACATGGCACCGATAGTACCTCCAAGACTGCCACCAACTCCCTCACCCCTCACACTGCCTGCCCAACTACTCAAACCTCGCCTTCAGTACTTACACAGTCCCCATGCCAAACATAGAAACATAGAATTTGATGGCAGATATGGACTGCTTGGCCCACCTAGCTACTCCATTCTACCTAACGGATAAGCTGCAGATCCTAGTTAACCAGCAACCTACTTCCTCCTAACCCCACTAGAACTACTTTATGTCTGTCCTATGCATTCTTGAACTCCCCCACTGTTTTTGCATCTACAACCCTCTCTGTGAAGATATACTACTCACATTACCTCTGAGCCATCCCCTCTATCTTCAAATTGTGTCCCTTGTTCTGCACATCTCTTTTTCTGAAAGATGCTACTCCTCCTCGCTGCACGCTTGAGCAGTGCCTGCTCTGCCCTTCCTGCAGTCAACCTGTGGATAGCTTTAACCCAAATATGGCTGTAGCTTTCCCCCCGCCTCTCATCTCACCTCTTTCAGTATAGAATTCCAGGACAAGTACCCCATCCTTATCCCTTTCCTTCTAATGCCCCTTCCAGCACCCCAGTATTCATTCTTCCCTGCCCTCACCCCCATCAGTTGCTCCTCTGTGACTTGTATCTGTACCCGGCATCTGCTCCCAAATTCCCTTTCTCTGCCTTATTCCTCTCATCCCCTTGAACACCTTTCCCAGCCTGACTACTTCCATACTGGGCTCCCATGTCAATCTCCCATCTCCCTGCTGATTTCAACCCTCTCCTATCCCTGTTGCTGTCAATTTAGAGTCCCCATTCCTTCTACCCTGGATAGTGATGCCTCTCCCATCCTTCCCCCTTCCTGTAGCCTTCTCTCCTCCAATCACCACCCCTCCTCCTTCCTTACTTTCCCCTTCTACCCTTTCGTACTCGCTATCTCTTCCCCTACCTGTTGCCATTCCTCTCATGCCCCGCTTGTCCTCCCCCTTCAGTATGTTCCTGCTCCCCCCTCCCATAGCAGAGGTTCGAGTCTATTTCTAGTTGATACCCCTCCTACATCTCTTCCCCCATCTGTTCCCTCCTACTTGTTCCCTCCGCGCACCCCTGGTCCCACCCAGTCCCTCCTCACCCACAGCCATCTGCTCTCTCCCTGGTACTCTGTGGTCTCTTCCCCCCATCAGGAGGCCCCACCCTCACCTCAGGCACCCCCTACCTTCTCTCTCTCTTTCTGTTAGTGCCTCTGATACTCAGTTGGTTTCACTCCCTAGTTGTTCTTCCTCTGTCCCCTTTGCCATCCCTATTCCCCCAACCAGTGTGCCTACCATTCTCATCTGCCCTGCCACTTAGACTCCTCTCTAACCTCCACAGTTCCTCCTCAAACTAGCGATTCATCTACAGACCATACACCCTCTCATCCTCCAAGCCCAGTCCAGGATAATGGCGGACCCACACCCTGTACACCCCACCACCTTCCAAAGATGCTCGCCCTATTGACATGTGGCACCTGCCCCATTTTGCCGCCATCTTATGCTACAGGCTCTTACTCCCAGGTTCTGACCCTACTGCAACTGTTTTGCCCTATTTACTCAAATTCCTACCCCACACTAGTCCCCTACTGTCCCTTGCCGACTGGGTTAATTCAGTCTCAAATCTTATCCATTAGATAAAGTATTACTGTAGCAATCCTAAAGCCTCCTTGTCCGTTTTCACCCTCAGCTACCATACTTTTGTTTTCAGCTCTCATATAGTTTCACTAGCCCAGTTAGAAATTCTATTGCACTCCAAGTATTACTCAGCTCAGTTAGAGAAATAAACAGAACAAATAATACGTATTATTACAGCAATCATAATCATCACAAGATATCTTGGTATTAAGCCAGTAGAGAAATAAACAGAACAACTAAATCTGCATTATTAGAGCAATCCTAAAAAGTATCCAATCATTGCTTTGTCTCCACCCAGAGACCCGCTGTAATATAGGACCAGCAAAGGACCCCAGTGGAGGGGTGGGCAACTCTAAAGTCCCAGCAGAGCTCCATTGAGCTTGCTCACACCCCCCTGTTCAATCTGCTTCTCCCAGCGCTGCAGGCTGCTCCTTTGTACTGGGCTCCTGCTTGCATTAGCTGTTTTCTGCCCACAAAGAAATCTGCAGCAGACCTGACAGAGCTCCTGTTGAGCTCACTCCTCCCCTTTCTCACTCGCTCATTCTGTTTCTCCCACCGCTGCAGGCTACCCTTGTACTGGGCCCTGCCTGCAATGACACCTCTTTCTGCCCACAAAGAAATTTGCAGCAGTCCCGACAGACTCCATTGAGCTCGCTCACTCCCCCACTCGCTCGCTCTGCTTCTCCCAGCGATGCAGGCTGCCCATTTGTACAGGGCTGCTATCTCCATTGGTGCCTTTTTCTGCCCACAAAGAAACCCCAGCAGTCCCGACAGAGTCTCGCTGAGCTCCGTCATTCCCTCTCTCTCACTTGCTCATTCCATTTCTCCTGGCACTGCAGGCTGCCCTTTGTACTTGGCTCCAGCCTGCATTAGTGCCTTTTCTACCCACAAAGAAATCCTGCAGTCAGTCCTGACAGAGCTCCACTGAGCTCACTCACTCCCCTTTCTCACTCGCCGTCTGTCTCCTAGTGCTGCAGGCTGCCCTTGTGCTGGGCTCCTGCCTGCATTGGCACCTTTTTCTGCCCACAATGAAATCTGCAGCAGTCCCGATAGAGTCCGTTGAGGTCGTTCACTCCCCATCTTTCATTCACTCGTTCTGTTTCTCCCACCGCTGCAGGGTGCCCTTTTTACTGGGCCCCTGCCTGCATTGACACACCTCTTTCTGCCCACAAAGAAATGTGCAGCAGTCCTGACAGACTCCGTCTGAGCTTGCTCTACCCTCCCTCAGTCACTCATTCTGTTTCTCCCGGAGCTGCAGGTTGCCTTTTGTGCTGGGCTCCTGCCTGCATTGGGGCCTTTTTCTGCCCACAAAGAAATCTGCAGCAGTCCTGATAGTCACTCCCTCTCTCACTCACTTGATCTTAATCTGTCCTAAACACTGATTCCCAAAGTGACTGTGCTATTCTGTGCAGGAAGCGCAAAAACACGTTTTGGCCAGGATGTGAAAAATGGCAGCTGTACTGTTCATAAGGAGGTGTGAAAAAATGCCAGTGTTGAAAATCTGGCGTGAAATATTACTAATTTGCGAAGTTACAAGGGTGCATGGAAATTGCGCAATGCATGCTCGTAACACAGACATTTTATCGACTCTCAGCACATAATTTTCAACATAGGCCTTTTAGGACCTCTGCTTATGAACAGTGTCACTGTGATCTTCTTAATGTGTCCCTATCACTGATTTCCCACAGCAAATGCGCTGTTCTGTGCCGGAAGTGCGAAAACACATTTCGGCCAGGATGTGAAAAATGACCGCTGTACTGTTCATAAGGAGGTGTGGAAAAATGCCAATGTTGAAAATCTGGAGTGAAAATATCGCAAATTTGTAAGTTACATGCGTAGTAGCAACTCGCGCCCATGCACGCTCTAAAACAGTCATTTTTATTTTTTCCACCAAATTTGCAAATATAGGCTTTTTAGAGCCCAACTCATGAACACTGGCACTATCATTTCGTTAATCTGTCCCAAAACATGATTCCTACTCTTAGTGACCACGAAATCACTTTTCAGGACTGAATAATGCAATGACAGTGGCTGAATTCATGAGGAGGGTCCCAATAACACCATGTTAAAATTTGGTGCCAACATTTCCAAAATGCCTCCGATATGACCAAAGTTGAAAAAAAAACAAGAAAAAAAAGGAAACCACACCGAGAACGACTGGTCCTGTGACAAATACGTTTACAAATTGAGATAAAAAATTAGCATCCAGTACAGGCCATACATTTTCAAGTGAAATTTATTCACAAAAGTACATCAGTGCAAAAATACTGGCTCACAAGGCATTATGCCATAAGGCAGATTCACATCTTACATTTCGCTATGTTAAACGCCAAGCTTCATCATGAAGCTTGGTGTTTAACCTAGCGAAATGTAAGATGTGAACCTGCCTTATGGCATAATGCCTTGCGAGCCAGTATTTTTGCACTGATGGACTTTTATGAATAAAGTTGAAAAACCCCTATTTATGCCATTATACAGTTTACTAGCATTTCTTCAGTTTGCGGTTGACTTTGAAGAGCGCAGAAGTGTTCCCGGTCCACAGAAGATCGTTGTGCCGGGATCCAGAGGTAAGTATGGGGTGGGGGAGTGGAGAGAGGTAGGTGCACAGAGGGTGGGCGCGGGTTGGGGAGGGGTGCAGACAATGAGGGACTGTTTTCTTCTTACAGGGTTAAAAAAATAGACATCGTGGGATGTTTTTCCTTTAGGAGGTGCTTTTGGCATGCTGGGGTGGCTCCCAGAATGCCACCAGTGTGTTTCGGGTGGGGACTGGAGCCGAGGGATTGGGCACCCCCATCTGCACATATGGGGGGAAGAGCCGAGGGGGATTGGGCACCCCCCTCGGCATACAACAAATTGGGGGGATGACATTATGCTGATGGAGATTGGGCTACCCTGTTGGCAAATTTAACAGGGGGAGACTGAAGCTGATGGGTATTGGGCCCCCCATTGGCAAAGGAAGACTTGGTGGGGGGCGCATGAAGCCAAGGAGGATTGGGCACCCCCTCGGCAAACAGCAAATGGGGAGGGGGGGTTACAGTGTGTCGATGGGGAGTGGGCTCCCCCGTCGGCAAATTATGGGTTGGGACAGCAAGGTACGCCCTGCAATGATGGGTTGCTCCCTCATTGCAGTGGAATGTCTGACTCTGCAATGAGGGGACGGCCCCTGATTGCAGTGGCGAAAATCTTTCAAGGTGGTGGCATGCTGGCTGAACTAGTGTCAGCAGCAGCGTGCCACCTCATTGAGGAAAGTGGGCCAAGCCTCAAAAGGCACCGGGGGCACTGGCCACAACAGTGCCACAGCTCCACAACCTGCTTCTGCAGCAAGCTGCCGCAACATGTTTCCCTTTTACGAACTGAGCCTCCTGGCTCCACATTACAAATTGTGTGTAGTTGTGCATGCCTTTTCTTTCCATCACAGGCCCAGGCCTGCTGCAATGCCGGGCCTACCAGGGAAATGTTCCAGGCTAGCCCGCCTTACTTCCAACTGGGTACCCAGAGCGTGTGACTGTGCAGGGACTAAAAGTGCATGCATAATTGCCTGACTAGATCAGTTTTAGAATCAGTCAACCTGATTATGCCCCTCCCTTGTTCAATTCCCCTGAATAAATCAGATCTAACTCTTTTTGCATTTAATCTGACTGTGGTTCCAGTTTGTACCAAAAGCACTGTACTGTTCTTATTTGCTGTGCCTAACCTTGTTTTACAGGGGGTCTCCAGGGTCGAACTGGTGGAACCAGCCCTGGTGGTAAGTGCAAACAGTGTGGGGTTTCTATGCTGAATAGAGGCTACTGTGAAAGTGTTTGTTGCATATTGTCTTCGCCACTAGAGGGAAAGAGGGGGCTACAGTGTTCCAGAGGGCTGTACCCAGGTTGCCCTTGCTACTAACAACCCTGTCCTCTGGCGGAGGCACCTGTTTCAGTACCCAGGACCTTAACCTGCAACCAGCCAAGCAGGCAGGAGTAATAGCTCTTGGGATAGCACCCCTTGGGTTACATGAGGAAGCATTTTCTTCACTGACGGATGGTGGATGTATGGAACAATCTTCCAGCAGGTATGATTGGAATAAAAAGTGGTTGGCTAAAAGCATTCATGAGACTGGTATGAAGGAGAACTGGTATCAAAGTGTGTGGGGGGCTGAGACCAGGTAGGTAATAAGGAGACCAAATAAGCATGTAAAAGAAGGGTAGATTCAGCATTCTTTTCCTGCCAACAAATTGTATGTTTCTATGTAGATCATTTGCAGTATGCCTGTCTCCCAGTTAAGAACCAACACAATAATGTGACACCAGCAAATGCACCATTTTACTCAGATGCCCCAGGAGAGAAAACTGTAAGGAAAACAACTTACTAGGTAGAATGATGCATGGCCCTTCACAGGCTTGGCACCACTGTCTGAGAAGGCCAGGCTTGATCCTGCTTTGGGAAATTTTCTAGTCCCTCCAACCCTGGTGGTATCTAGAGGTTAATTAATTCCAGAGATGATAGGTGACTAAGCTGGGAAGGGCCCACCCAGAAGAGGGCCATCAAGAGAGCAGGAGCAGCCACACAATAAAAAATTATTGGTATACAAATGCAATAACATTTATTGTATGAGTAGCATTTCAACTCATGTGAGCTTTTGGCCTCTTGCGTTTAGTTACTAACCAAATATTGGAAAACAAGCCTCAGCCTAGTGTGTCTTTTCAGGCCAGAAAAAGATTTGTGGTTTACAAAGAAGCTTGAACTTAGACATGCTGTTTGTATGGGCTCAGTAGTCCTTTTTTCAATATGTTTTGTGACCTTTTCTTTAATTGCTATGGTAACCCTGCTCTCCAAAATTCCAGGCTAAGAATGTTATGCTAAACATTGTATCCAATATGAGGCTAGCTGGCATGTAAGCAATAAGATACAACAGGGTGTGTGTTGAACATATATTATCACACGCCCAGGGGCATAGGAAGGCACTTGGCCTGCCGAGTGCCATTATCTGTTCAACACACATCCTGGAGTGTTTTATTGCACTTATAAAATGGGAATCTTTTTAAAAACATTTTGCTCCTACAAAATACCACATCTGTGAGCAGCAAAGGCAATTTGTGCCAGAATTTGATAAAATAGTCCTTCTGCCAGCAAGAAAATGATGTCATGATTTTGACAAGCAGGAACCCCCCACACACACACATAGAAACATAGAAACATAGAATCATAGAATGTGACGGCAGATAAGGACCACTTGGCCCACCTAGTCTGCCCATTTTTCTGCCTAACAGATAAGCTGCAGTTCCTAGTTAACCAACAGCTTACTTTCACCTACCCCCCACTAGGACTGTCTTATGTCTGTTACATGCATTCTTGAATTCCCCCACTGTTCTTGACTCCACGACCTCATCAGGGAGGCTGTTCCATGCATCCACAACCCTCTGTGAAAAAATACTTCCTCACATTACCTCTGAGCTGTTCCCCTCTATCTTCAAATTGTGCCCCCTTGTTCTTGCACATCTCTTTTTCTGAAAGATGCTACCCTCTTGGACTTTGTTGATTCCCTTGAGGTACTTGAAAGTTTCTATCATGTCCCCTCTCTCCCTTCTTTCCTCAAGGGTATACATATTAAGCTCCTTTAGTCTTTCTTCGTATGTCTTCTGGTGCAGACCCTGCACCATTTTAGTGCCCTCCTCTAGACAGCCTCCCTCTGTCTATGTCTTTGCGGAGATGGGGTCTCCAGAACTGCACACAGTACTCAGATGGGGTCTCACCAACTGTCTGTACAGAGGGATAATAACTTCCTATTTTCTACTATTGATACACACACACCCTCGGGTTGCAGAACCTGATATATTTTTGTGACTGTGCTGGACTGTGAAGTGGTTTTCTTTTATTTAAATGATGCAGGACTGAGCAGCGTGTCTCCTGAGCACTGTTGCTGAGTGAGCCGGAAGTGCTTGTTGTTCGGTGGAGTTTTTTCAATTACTGGTGAGCTTCCTGGAGTTAAATAATAACTAAAGAAACACTTAAAACAACAGATTTTTTTAAAGACGAGGTGTTTCTGTTGTTTTAAGTCACACAGGACTGCAGGACTGAGCACTCCCTTCTTTCCGTGATACAGTGAGCATTGTTGACGGAAGAACAGATTGAAACTGTGTGTCTCACATCTGTCCATCGCAGCTACACTGCATCAGGAACTGTTTCTGGTTTACATACCTGAATGGTACAATGAATATTTCTCTCCTTATCAAAGTAAAAAAAAAAAAGGCTGTAATTCAAATTCAAGAGCAAGTGGATCCAAAGCTTCAGTGATCTGCCACAGTGCTAAAACAATGGCGGCCTTTAAGAGCCAAACGTTCCATGCCTAGCTCTGAACATTCTGTTTAGGGGCATTGATTTCTGTACCTGTACATTCTTTATTCTATGTGTAATACAGATATTACACTAGTTTTCTAGCCAATCACTGAGCTTATTTTTTCATGCCCATTTTATAAAGCTTCTAACAGCCAGTGTGAACTTTTTTTAACCTCTTTCTCATCATCTTATCAGAGGTGTTACTCTTCATGTGTACTGTTGAGCTGAACAAATTTCTGCTAGGAACTTTTTAAATCAGTGTTATACTTTTGTGTTCTCGTATAATGCTAACAGACTTACTGATTTCAATTTATCAAAGATGTATATACAACTAACTCCTAAGTAGTGAACAATCATGAGTGGTGCAGCATTTTTATGCAGTTAGTTATGTGATCAAGTTTGATTATACATACAAATGAAACATGAACGAAAACACTGACATAATCAAATCTTTCTGTAAGATTCCAACTGTCTGCCAAACAGCACAACTTAACATTTCCAATAAATTTGTGTGACCCCCCCACGTCACCATGTCTGGGTTCATATCACTACCTGGTAACTGTACAGGGACTACCTGTATGAGGCTGTAGGTTTCATTCTTTCTCTATGGTAGGGGGTTAGCCCAGATCAAATAAGAAATGGTGAAGTGGCTCCTGCCAGTGAAAATAAGTGGGCCAGATATTGTGTGTGGTAACACTTCCTTGGATGCAATATCTACCCACCTTCCTACACTGGACTGGACCACCTCCTAAGATCCAACAAGACAGTTGTTACCTTCGCTGATAAACACTGCAATCAGGTTATACAAATGTGGCACCCACACAGAAGTAAACATTCTACAAATTAACAGGAATGGAGTACTGTTAACTGTTGTACCCGGGCAAGAAAGGGGAGGCCAATGATGGTTGTACTCTGGCTGGGGGGGGGGCTGGTGACTGTTGAACCTGGTCTGGGGAGGAGGGCAGGTAACTGCTGTAGCAGGGAAGGAAAGTCAGGTGAGTGCTGTACCCAGGCTGGGGAGGGAGATCTGGTGACTGTGTAGTGCCCAAGAGTCCTGGTGCACTCCAGATAGGGGCAGCTAGGGGCTTTGGGGCTGGGGTGACAGGAAGGTGCCCCAGGGTGTAGGGAGTGCCCCTAGCCAAGTATCCCCATCCCCCAAACATGAAACCCCAGCAGGGCTCCATTTCAAAAATAAAGAATTTGTTTCCCCTGCTACTTTTTCCTGCCTGCAGCCCTCACCCCAATTACCTCGCACCAGGCACCTGCTCTCGTGGGCTCAGTCGTGAGGGAGTGCGGGCAAGGATGGGCTCATGAGGATTCTGAGATGGAATCCTCAGCCCTTTTTGAATGGCAAGAACTGTTCAGTGTTTGGCCGGTACAGCAGGAGCAGAAGATGCAGCAGCAAGTGTGAGAGGGAGCGCTAGGCCGACTGGTGCCAGTTAAAATGGAAGGGGACTTACCTGGTCTAAGGATGGAAGACAGGTGACTTCTGTACTCAGGCCAGAGAGGAGGGGCTGGTGACTGTTGTACCTGGGCTGTGGGTGAGTGGCTGGTGACTGTTGTACTCAGGCCGGGGAAGGAAGGAGGGTAGTAAACAGCTGTACATGGGCCTAGAATGGAAGGGTTGGTGACGTTTGTAACTGAGCCTGGGGGGAGGCTGGTGACTGATGTACTTGGGCTAGGATGGGAGGACTGGTGATGGTTGTACCTGGGTGGGGGAGGCTGGTGAATGTTTTACTGGATCAAGGGAGGGCGGGCAGGTGACTACTACTCTGGCCTGGGAGTGGGATGACAGACATCTTTGGCACCAGGGTCAAGAGTGGACCATCTAGGGTCCTCAGAAGAGGGCCTCCACCATAGCAGTTTGCCCGATCTCAGACATCCTTGGTGCCAGGGTCATGAGTGGACCATCTAGTGTAGTCAGAAGAGGGCCTTCCGCTGTAGCAGCTTACCGCTTCACAGACATCATTGTTGCCAGAGTCAATAGACTGGATTCCCATAGTGATCATGGTGAACTAGCTTGTTTAGCTAACACTTCTGTGACTTTACAGATCTTACTTCGAGGGGGAGCTCTTGCAGCAGGCTATAACCATTAGGACTAATGCTGCAGGCCTTAGGACCCACCGGAAAAAACTTAGCTAGCAGTACCCAGCGGGGACCATCCCCAATGTCGGCTCCGCCGTGACGTTGGTCACACTATAAAAGGGCGGACCCCGACTCCACCTCAGATCTTTTTCTGCTTCAGACCCGCTCTCACTGGGAAAGCCTTAGTGCATGCTACTGCAGTTCCAGTAAATTTTGTCAGATTTTTTCCATTTTTTATTCTCTTTCAAACTGTTTTCGCCTTTTCTCCTTTCTTCTGATCTCCTTTCCAGCATATGTCTTCACTTTCGTGGTCTCCTCCAGTCCCAAGAAGAGGAAGGTGCCTGTGGCTGCCAAATTCCATCCAAGGATGGCCACCAGAGTGCATCTTCTGTCTGGGGCCAAACCCGACAGTGCTGCCAGCAAGATCGGCAGAGGCTTCACCAGCAGGACTCGCATCAGATGTCTGAAGGCCCTGAAGGCCCACCTATTGGAACAGAAGATGGACTTCCTGCTAACCTCTGGGTTTGGGCCTATAAACACCCCCTAATCGGACCATAGCCCCCTTTGGGGCATGGTTGTATCCAAATGACTTCTGACCTACCTTCCTTCCTCATCCCTGATGCATCCAATCCATTGCCTCATGTAAATGGCTACCCCCTCCTTTACCTTTTCTCTGTCCTCCTGAATAATTTAAATCCTGGGATAGCCAAGTCCCAGTCATGGTTTCGGGTTGCCCACATCTCAGTGATGGCTCCTTCTGCCAGCAGTGCCTGCAGCTCTGCCATCTTATTCCTCAGGCTCCTAGCATTTAGTGATACCACCCTCCACCCTGACTCTCCCCAGCAGCCCCTTACTCTCCCCACCTCCATCCTAGACAAAGAAGGCCCTATCATTGCTATTGGGGAGGTCCTCTGGACCTCTCTCCTGATTCCTCTACCTCCCCAGCCCCCACCACAGCAAGTTTAAATTATACTTTTGGAGATAAATTCCTCAGTCTCTCTTTAACACCCCAAACCCTCCTTACTTAGCTGTAGCCTGTCCCCTGCATATAGATCTGGGTTCTCCCATGTGTTGCCCCACCCTCCCACACAGCCATACCCGTGGACTCACACCATTCTCTCAACCACTTGTTGAAGTCCATGATTCTGCTTTTCTTTCCATACTTGCCCTTGCTTGGCACTGGCAAAACATCTGAGAATGCCACTGTGCTTCTCTCTCTCTCTGCAAAGCTTCCCCACTTCTCTGAAGCTGTCCTGAACCTCTTCTATCTGTTTTCCTTCCAGATCATTTGTTCCCAGGAGAACAATGATGTGTGGTTTCCCCCACCTTCTGTCCACACCTACTGATGTGATGCTGCACCCTACCTGCTGTCATGCCAGACATGCACTCTACCCAGATGCTTCTCTTCCTGGCACCTGTATCTATAACAAACAGCTAAACATCACACTTATTCAACATTTCACATGTATTTATCCATGAAAATAAGCAAAAGGTGTGTTTTGTTTCTGTAAATTACTAGAAAGTGGCTGCTATCTTGATATAGGTCATGTGACCCAAGGCATAATGTAATTTGCCTATTCTATGACTTGTCGTACACTTTAACAACCCTGACAAGAATTTCTGTCTATTTCCTGCCATTACTTCATGGATTTAGTGAGATAAAGCACATACTGCCATAGGTGGTACACCCCAGGCCTGAATTGATCACAGCCATGGTAGTGAGGTATGGTACTCTAGTTGACATAAACTGGGGTGCAGTGTAATGTTCCAGATCTGAAATCACATCCAGGCACCTATATCTATAACAAATATTGAAACAACACACCTTTTCAACATTTCACATGTTTTTATCCATGTAAATAAGCAAAATGTGTGTTTTGTTACTGTAAAAGTCGCCGTCATCTTGTTTTGGGTCATGTGACCCAAGGCATCAAGTCATTTCCCCATTCTATGGCTTATTCTACTCCTTGACTACCCTGACAAGTATTTCTGCCTGTTTCCTGCCATTACTTCATGGATTTAGTGGCATATAGCACATAGTGCCATAGGTGGCACACCCCAGGCCTGAATTGGTCACAGCCCTGGTAGTGAGGTATGGTACCCTATTTTTGATAAACAGGGGGTGCAGTGTAATATTCCAGATCAGAAATTATATCCAGGAACCTGTATCTATAACAAACAGCTGAACATCACACCTAATCAACATTTCACATGTATTTATTCATGTAACTATGGAAAGGGTGTGTTTTGTTACTGTAAATGACTAAAAGTGGCCACCATCTTGTTTTGGGTCTTGTGACCCAAGGCATCAAGTCATTTGTCCACTCTATGGCTTTTTTTACTCCTTAAGCACCCTGACAAGTATTTCTGTCTATTTCTTACCATTACTTCATGGATTTAGTGACATACAGAACACAGTGATATTAGCGGTTCTCCACATGCCTGAATTGGGCCCAACACACATATTTGAATAAAAAGTAACAAGCCATGAAAAGGCATAATTTATTGTCTTACTTGCATATTTTTTGTATGAAACACATATTTTGCCACTCAACCTGTATTTTGAAATTTAGATGTTACACCAGAGTATTCGCTGGGGGTCATGGTCAGTGAGCTAGCAGTATTAGAGGGTATCATGATGGCCATCTTGGATTTGATCATGTGACAATTACATTATTTCCATACTATCAACGTATGGCTAAATTAAAAGAATAATACGTTAGGAATTCAAAAATATATAGTTTGTTAAGGTTTTGACTCAAAAGACATGGAATACTTGCTCAAATCTTAATAGACCCAATTACAGAAAAATGCCTGACATTTATCATTATTCCATTGCCATTAATAGGGTTAAAGGAGTCAGTGGCAGGTGCTAGTGGCAGAGAGGAGTAGGCAGAGCCTGGATTTGAATGGGTCAAGCTTAGATACAGAGATGTTACTGCTGAGACCATTCAAACAGCTATATAAATATAGGATATGTAACAGGGACCTGTGAAATACATGATTTATTTTCACAAGAGCTGTTTGACCTTGGGTAACCTCACGAGTGGCATAAGCCATGAGTGATGTGCCCATGGTCAAACAGCTCGGTGAAAATAAATCATGCATTCCACAAGGTCCCTGTTACATATTTCATTTATGCAATAGGATCCTTTAGGATCACGCAGGAAATTTTGTTTTAAATTGTTGATTTAATTTTTAATGTTAACTGGTGTAACCCCCTACAAATGGGGATTCCCAAAAAGTCTTCCTTGAGCTTGCCTAAATGCTCACTGCCAGGCTGGTGTTCTGCGTTTTAGCAGATGAAAAGTATTGCCATAGAGTGCCTGTATAGCCTCTGTGTACTGTCCCTTTAAGAGCTGCCTGGATTGAAATCTTAATTAATCTAAAAGGGAGCTCTGTTAGAAGATGTGCTTGTTTGCTGATCATTTGTCAGAGTAGTAATAATATTGCAGTTTGTTCTAACCTGCCTTCTTTGCAGCAAGGACTGTTCTGTTTATCTCCACCAATTTGGCCCAGGACTGTTCGATTGGGCCAATCAGTACTGTTGGGACTCTAAAATGGAGCCTGCCTACAGGGGCTTGGTGGGGTCAAAACTTATAGGAATTGTAGTTTTTGCATTTTGGTGCCTAAAATTACCTGGAGGAGGAGCCCTTGTTGTGAATGACAGACAGATCAGCCAACCAAACCTTTTGGATCTTGGGGAAATTCCCAAGCTGCTTGCAGCTAGTTTCAGTTCTGAGCTGGGAAGTGAAAAGATAATGGCTTGAATGATTCAAGCAGCAGCCCCAGCATAGATTTGCATGGGAGAACTGTGGAGAGGCTTGAGTTTTGGCCTGCATGCCTTCCTGCTGTCCCTGAGAGGGAACTTGTGCCTTTTTCCGAATGAATCCGAACTTGGAGAGCGAAGTAAGCCACTGAATTGTGACCAGGCTCTTACCTGAAGAAAACCAAAGATTTGTTGAATGCAATTAGTTTGTCTGGACTTCCAGCCACCTCTGAACTCCCGGATTGTGCAAAGACTCTGTAATTGCGACTGGAGAGCCTTTTGCCTGGTACAGTGGAATTTCCTTACATGTGAATGTGTTGTGTGCTTATAGTGCGTCACAATTTGGTTCCACGCTGTGGTTTGAACTGTATTCTGCTTTCTGGAAGCTGCATCCAGCCCCACAGACTGAATCCAAAATCATCTCCATTGGGCCTGGGCCTTGCCACACTTGCCCAGCCTGACTACCTATGCTGCACAGAGCAAGCCATTGATGGAAGACCTGCCTGAGGATCTGCCCCCTGCTCAACACTTGAACAGGAATGATGCCTCGGTGATTCGTGTGGGTCCCACTTCTCCAGGCACTCTAGCTCAACAACCTGTAGTCTTGATTTCACCCTGCCTGTGTCCAGTATTTGGTATCATGAGTAAACATCAGGGTAGCTCCCTGCAACAACAGCTAAATCTAAAGTGTTGTCATCTTATTGTCTGGTTGCTTTTTCTTTCACAAACTGAGCCCTCCATCTCCGGATTACAAGTAGTGTGTGTTGTGCATGTTGCTTTCTTCCATCACAGGGCCCCAACCAGCTGCAACGTTCCTGTCTAGCCCATCGTCTCCCTACCTGGGTACCCAGAGATGTGACTGTGTGGGGACTTAAAGCGCATGCATAACTGTTTGATTAATATAGCCTTTAAGCCAATCAACCTGATTACGCCCCTTCCTTGTTCAAGTCCCATGAATAAATCAGATCTGACTTTTTTGCTGCATTTAACCTGACTGTGGTTCCAGTTTGTGCCAAGAGTACTCTACTGTTGCTATTTACTGTTCATAACCTTGTTTTACAGGGGTGCCCAGGGTCGAGCCAGAGGAACCAGCCCTGGTGATAAGTGCAAACAGTGTGGGTACTGCTTTGGTGTACAAGGGGTACTGTGAAAGCGATTATCATATATTGCTCAGGCCACTAAAAGGGAAAGAGTGGGGTTACAGTGTCACGGAGAGCTGTGCCCAGGTTACTTTGACCACTACCAACCCTGATCTCCGGGTGGAGGCACCCATTTCAGAACTGAGGCCCCTTAACCTGCTACTAGCCGCACAGGCAGGGGTAGTAGCCCTTGGAATAGAGCCACCAAGGGGTTACACTTTCATGGTCTTTTTGTCGTTTTCCCAGGCTATCTCCACTTAGCATAGTGGTTGCAAAGCAGCTGCTATGGATGCTCCAACTTTACATTATGGGCAGTACATAATGAAAAAGTTTGATGCACAATTCTTTTGTGTTTGCCTTTTTGGGGAGGGGATTTGTTCGTCAAAGTGAATAAAAATTACATTTTCTGCCATTTTTTGCTGATTATAAAAAATCTAATATGCATCTATAAATGGAACACCTGTCATTTTGTAGATATTTTTGTGCTGAACATTTGTGCTCAAAGTATGTGCTATCAACTTTTGTTTCAAAGTTATTTGTATTTGTCAAAAAGTGCAAACAAACCTAATTTTCTACTGTTTTTTGCTAATTATAAAAAAAAACTAAAAGGTATCTATAGATGAAACACCACTCATTTTGTAGATATTTTTGTGCTGGACAACTTTTGTGATCAAAGTACCATGCTGTCCTTTTTCATTTTAAAGTTATTTACATTTGAACATGATTAGTACTGCTACTGAGGCCGAACATTCTAAATCGGCTGATGACATAGCAACTGTATACATAAATGAGTGATGACATAGTAACTATGTACATAAATGAAATTTATGTACACAATAGCTCAAATATCAGGATTTATGTAAAGGATATATTGAATACACCTCTTGCATAAATATATATCCGTTCCAGTATAGTTAGGGTGAAAGGTAACTTCTATGTTAAACCCAAATGTTTGAACACTAATAACTTTGGAACCGTTCAATGGATTTGCATTAAATGTGGCATGCATAATGTCTAAGGGTAGGTCTCTTGACCTGCCAAGCTTTGTGGGAATTCATCATGTGGTCTCTGAGATGTAGAGTGCTGAAAAAGCAGAAACATCTGTGTTTTTTGACATTTCTTTGTCCACCTGGATCTCAGAAACGGCTTTAGATTGTGGTCTGAAAGTTTCAGGGTAGAAAGCTTTTGCCTCACAGATGTGCCTTTTGAAGGTTTGGTGAAAAATATTAATCTTTTCAAAAGTTATTACACTTTAAAGTTTCCCATTCTAGCCTATGGGAAAAATATGTGCTCTGAAAGTGAAAGCAGGTAAACGGCCCCAAAAACCAGTTTCTTTGCCACTTCATAGCAAGAAAACAGTTAGGACTTTCAAGCTGAAATTTGCAAGGTGGCAAGCCATTGTCCCACAGATGTGCCATTTGCTGGTTTAGTGAAGAAATGTTCCATAGTTACAGCACTCTGAAGTTACAAGTTTTCCCATTGAATAACATTGTGGTGGTCGTGGCACCTTTCGGCAGGTGTGTCTTGAAAACGGTTTGAGATAAAGATTATTTTTTTTGTGAAACACAGTTTAGTACACCTTCTGGTGTACTAAGCACATGGAGGGTGACCAGGCCATGAATACAACAGCAAAATATTTTTTTCCAAAGTTCTTACAGTTCCTGAGATATTGCAACTTTTGCAGCAAAGAGTTACCTTGAATGGCTCTAGGTATGTGCTATGTCTCCATACATGTGGGTACATGGGAGCGCAGGGCCTGTTGGTCCCTGTGCTCCCACATTTGGATCCCATTATGCAACAATGGGAGGACAGGGCCCTACATTATGCAGTAGTGTGGGCCCTGCGCTCCCACATGGAGATGTGATATCATTAAAATATTAGTACACTTATGTATAGAAAGGAGTGCAGGGCCCCACATGAAAATCAGAGACAATTATAAAATGTATGCATACCTAGGTCCACTTCTTTGGTCATGCTCACTACAGCACTTCCATGTTATGGGAACTAAACCATGATGTTATGGTCACAATGACTGTCTGTGAGGGGGATGTATTTCCATTTATCCCTGTAATCTGAGGATCTTTAAAAAATTCTAGCATCCCTGATATTACATGCAAATTAACTAGAGTGTGGGCATACCCAGTATCTGCAAGAGCATTGTTATCTGAACCTGCTATGTTTACTAGTTCCCTGGGTCTAATGTCATGGCTGCCTGTATCCTATGCATGTTGGTTGCATTTTTGGTACTGGCTGGGTCTGTGGGAGAACCTCATAGCTTGCCTAATATTAGCTCTATGATGTGGGTTATAGTCTAGCCCTGCAAGATACCCTTGATTTGGATAGGGAGGGAAGTATCATGAAGAAAATGGTACATTTGGAGGTAAAGTATTGCTATGAGGACACATAGGAATCTGATTATGGTCCAATTGAGGATCTGATTTTTGGGGTGCTACCCCCTTACTTGGCAGGAGGACTGTTTCATCTGGTTTCTGTATGTCAGCCATCAATTCTGCTGCTTTGAGTAGGTCTGCAAAAGGGGCATTTCCCCATACATGTTAGGGAAATTAACTTCATCTCAATGTATTTTTTTATTTATTTATTTTATTTTTTTGGTAACTGAGTAAGGCCCACTAAGCACAAGTGCTTGTTTTCAGGGGCAACCTGAGAGCACTGGGTGGTTAAGTGACTTGCTTAGAGTCACACAGTATGCAAGTGCAGGTTGTGGGACTCAAACCCAAGTCTGCTGGATGTACCAAGCCATTGACAAAGCACATAATGAAGTCTTTATCTTCATATCTTGCTTGCTAACCCCTTGAAAATATTCTGACTTAAGTCTGTCCACAAATTGCCTAGGGGATTCATCATTTTGTTATTTCACTTTACATGCCTTACCTTTGTCTCCCGTAGAAAATGTAATAAGAGGGGTGGTTACTAGATACTATATCCCCTGTAGATTTCCCTGTCCCCTCAGTTTCTATTATTTCATCTCATACCCCTGGTTCCATACAAATCTGGATACATTTTAATTTTGTCTTATCAGTCCAATCTGAATTTAATTCTAGTTTTCTCATAAACTGCCATCGGGGTCTACCTGTCCTACCTTATCCACCCTTTTGATGTTTTTTGCAATGATTTTTATGTCCTTCTGTGTTGGCTGGAGTGGGATTAATCCCATGTCCTTGAGTCCTGAAGGGTAGTAGCTTTGAACTGTTGATTGGCAGTTAGGTGGTTGCTCTTCTGCTTGACAGGTGCTAAAGGTGAAAGGTGCACCAATTTTGCTTTTGTCTTTTATCCTGTTGTAATCTACAGTACAGTTATTTTAACTCCTGTGGATGTACTTTGCAGATGTACTAAGTATTAATTGAAGTGTATTTTCTCACCTGCTTGTTTTACCTTGTAATCTGCACCACCTGCTGGTAATGACTACTGTACCACTCAATTTGTTATCCATTGTATAGATGTTTCCTCTATCTGTTTCACCACTTGTTGCGGCCCGGGTTGTGCCTTGAAACGATCCTCCAAATCAGTGCACATACCCGGATAACAAACAAATAAATAAATAAAGTGTTGCCCCCTTGGGCTGCAATCTGAGGCTGGGGGGGTTATAAAGTTGTCCACCCTGGGCTGCAGTCTGAGGCTGGGGGGTGGCTATAAAGTAGCCCACCCTTGGCTACAGTCTGAGGCTGGGGGTGGGTTTTGATTTGTAAATTTTCTAGTAGCTAGAATATTTCTGTTTGGTGGAAATGGGTGTTTATTGGAGTACTACCGTGATCTCTATGAAATTCCCAAGGGTCTAAATTTTTTCTAGATGCATTTCTCTTTAAAGTCTTATCATTACTGACAATCTTTAAAAGTCTTATCCAATCTTCTCCATTTATAGTGGGATCCGTCTCATCACCAGTAGTCTTATCACTAGCAGTTTATCTAGTAGAAGTTTTAGTACTATTAGTTTTATTGCTGGCATTTTCTCCCTACATATTCTCTCTAGTTTCCCCTCCCTGAATTGACTAATAGTTGAAGTGTCCTGTTTGTGTGAGTCTTGTAGAGAGTTATAGTCTCTTAACACTTTATTAAAAGCTGGCCCGGTGGTGCTAAGAGTTGAGGCAGT
This sequence comes from Neoceratodus forsteri, assembly GCA_016271365.2. Taxonomy (NCBI): domain Eukaryota; kingdom Metazoa; phylum Chordata; order Ceratodontiformes; family Ceratodontidae; genus Neoceratodus; species Neoceratodus forsteri. Next base: position 809,793,702 of record CM028129.1, on the reverse strand, counting down.
GGACGCCACACCTCATGCCATGCCAGCGACCCAGGTTCAGGAGTAAGTTCGGGCCGCTGGGTGTGGCAGGGGAGGAGAAGGTTGGAGCACCCACAGGCAGCTTATCTTCTCCTGGGGAGGGAGAGATGCAGGGATTGGCAACAGGGTACCTCCCAGTGGTGGCTGGGTGGTACTGAGTCAGCTTCTGGCTAGCAATTGGGAGGCGGAGCGTGGCAGATGTTGACTGGAGCATGCACGGGAGCATGTTCGTCCCTACCCAGACATCACTGCACTTTCATGCTTGCTGTGGGATTGTTGGGGTGGACCTCATGATCATGAACAAGGAAAACACCCTGAGCCATGGGAGGGAGACAGTGCCCTAGGACTCTGCCCATTAGGGTCCTGATCCTCTGTGCCACAGCCCAACTACTGTAGCAATTGGATTTCAAGGAACACCATAGAAGTGGGGGTGGCCCCACCTTGGGGGGTACAAGCCAGGGGGTCACTGTCAGGTAAGGGCTGTGTAGGGGAGCTCCAGGAGGGGATCCTGGGTGGAAGAGTCTCAGGCAGGGTGAGAGCAGCTGAAGGACATCTGAGAGAGTTACCAAGGCTCGGCGACTGAAGGGAAAAAAAGAGTAAAAAAAAAAGACTTTATTAGAATTCTTTGCCTGTTCTTGCCTTTTTATGAATTGATTCAGTTCTTGCCTAACCTCATTTTCAAGCCCATATAATGATCATTACAAATAAAACTGTATTTTTGGTTATCCCTTCATACATCATGTACCATGTATCATAATTCAGGTGTAGTGATTGGACCATTTATGGCCTTCTTAGCTGTAGTTTTTAATCTTAGATAAGTATACATATTTTCAGAAGTCCCGTTCAAATATTTTAACCTTAAATAATTATGTATATATTTAACTGCCCCATTTGTTTTTTTTTGATTATTTTAGTCTTTGGTAACCAGGTAAGGCCCTCTAGGCACACGTGCCTGTTTTCAGGGGCAACCTGGGAGCACTGGGTGGTTAAATGACTTGCTCAGAGTCACACAGTATGCAAGTGGAGGTTGTGAGAATCAAACTCAGGTCTGGTCTGCTGGATGTACCAAGCTCGTTCACACCTTGTTCCTCTAACCTCTAGGCTATACTGCCAGCCACTTTTAATTTTAAATGCTTATTGTTTTACTTAAATTAAGTAGATGTCAGATTTGTTATGTTTTAAAATTGTGAAGTGCCTTGGTTCTGGAAAGGCGCCATAAAAATAAAGTTTTATTATTTCTTATTTTATTATTCAGATGTTGAATTGAGTTGATGCAAACCATTTCAGGGACTTTAGAATCAATTAGAATGTCTGCTGTGAGGGCCGTGGGTAGAGCTGGTTTTTATGTGATGGAATAACTAGGTGATCTATTAGAGTTCCTACACTGGGGTCCTGATCGTTTTTCCCCATGGCAGGGGTGCTAGTGGCTTGTGGTAGCCCTATGCCTTGGTATGAGGATTCTAGTGAGGGGGGCTCATGGCCTGACTGTGATGTCCAGTAGAGTCATCTGTGCCTGCTATGTGCCCTCTTTGGCTATGCATAAACCTATTCTGTTCTTCCTTTATTACACTATAGGCCATTATCCTACCAATTCCACTATGGGCTATGTAATTTAATCAAATTTAGGTTATCTGATTTAATCAAATTTACTTCAATTTAATTTACTATGTGCTGTTTATGATGTGCAAGGTCTGCCTGAAAGCAGACAGCTTAACACAATAGCAGCACAAATGGGGTTGTAATCTGTGATCTTAAAACTGTTTAAACCTTACTCAGTGCTTTAAAATTTTCAGGACCTCTACCAAGTCCACTATGAATCACTGAATTTAACTTCCAGGAGTTTTCACTTTTTAACTGTTTGGGTGCCAAAATGTCATGGTAACCAGTACCACTACCAGAACTGGTACCAGAGTTTGTATGACAGATTATGAGTACTCAGTTTTACAAGTATTTTATAGAGCAGACCTCAAACATATTGGCATAATTCAAGCGGTGTTTATTATTATTACATAACTGTACCACAATCTCATATCAGAAAAATTCATTAGAAAAGCCATGACAACTTGTTCTTTTCTTTACCCAGAAAAATCAACAAGCAAAATAACTGTTTCCTGTGCCTGGCAGCCTTTTGATCTAAAAGCCCAGGCTTCTAATGTGAAGTACAAAAACAACATATTATAACTATGCTGTAAAGGCATTCACAGTCATACTATTAGGCAATATCATGAAGCAGCATTCCTATTATAAAGCAGTTATCCTAGCCGGTCTGGTGGTGCTGAGGGTTGAGGCACTGGACACCACACCTTGCACCATGCTGGCGACCTGGGTTCGAGAACAGACTTGAGCTGGCAGGGGAGAGGTTATATTGAGCATCCCAGGACTGCCCTCCTTCTTCTGGGGTGGATTTGTGGGGTTGCATTGTGCTTGGGTGGCCCCTGGTGAAGACTGGGAGAAGCACATGGTGCGGCACCAGCATGGGGAAGAATTTGGCAAGATGCTTGCATAAGCGCAGCTCATGATTGCATTGCTGGCTCCAGGGGACAAAAACCAAGGTGGAAAAAGGGCTGAGCATGACCGAGCAGCTTGATGGCTGAGCACCTGCCGACTTGGAGGTCTGTTGTGGAATCACGTTGAGGGGTCCGGTGATGGCTGTGCTTGGACCCTTGTGTATCAAGTGAGCCTGCTGTCCTCCAGGTCGGTGGGGGCTGGTGGCTGGATGTCCCAACCGGAGCACTGCAGAGGCGCAAAAATCAAAGTACGATTGAAAAAAAATTAAGCAGTTATCCTAAGTAAGTCTATACTGTCATAATTGTCATAAATCAGCAATCCCGCCAAAAGGAATCTTTAGTGGCCTGTAGTCTGTGACTACTAGGCTTTGCATGAAAGGACTGTTGATGCCTGAAAGAAGAGCTGATCCAATTTCTTACCCTTTGTAAGCTTGTCACCACCCTGCAGTCAAGACCCACTAAGACTAATACCAGGAAGCTGTCTTCCTACAGCTTGAACAGTGTCCTCCTACCATCCCAAGTCAACAAGCTTTTATTCTCTTTTAGGACAGCTATCACACATGTTTGTGGTTTAAAAAGTCTGGGATTTCTCTTGCTTGAGGAAATTGGTACCACATAGTTGTTGGGCCAGAAAGTTTAATGTGTATATATATATATATATATATTTCATCGCAAAAAAAAAACTTTGTTAATGCATCAGTTAGGTTGTCATTACAGTGACAAAAGTTTGGAAATTCGATGTTAAGTTACCCCCCCACCCCACCCCACCCCCACCTCCACTATCCACACACCAACAGGCATCAGGGTGTGCCTTGGGGTAGCTGGCTCTAACTCTCACCTTATTCCATTGTGATTGGTTGACCATCCATGGCACTCCAGACATTACCTCATGGGTTTTAGCCCACCTGATAGGCTAGTGATGCACATGACTCTAGGATCAAATTTCTAGTATATCCAGGTCCCAGAAACCCCTGCTCTCCAGTTCAAATCGTGCATCTAATCAGGCAACAAGCACACCAGGATCCCTGTCTGCTCCACACAGAAAGGTAGGCCTCTGATTTAATGATTATAAGGAATGCTTTGTTATACATTGAAATATTGTTGCTTCACGATACAAATGCAGCCCAAATCCCAGGGTAGCAAAAGCCAGCTATGTGGCTTTAAGTTTGTTCAGTTTTACCTCTGATCATTTGAGTTGTATTTGACATAGATTATGAGAGAATCCTTTGACTTGGGATCAGGGATTCTAAACTCTGCAGAAGCCAGCAAAATATTGCGAGTTTAATCATGTTTACTAAGTTTTGAATCAGACTTCTAGCCTGTTTGTTTATTGCCATTCGGTGCAATGTCTCATGTTTTTTAAACAGTATGTTGCTATCCTGTTGTTATCGGGGATATTGTGCTACAAAAGTGTGGCTAGAATCAGAACAGACCTTTAGGGGGATTCCCATTTTATGGTGTTAGATGTTTTGTTGAATCGCACTAGGCTCCTCGCGTTCACACAATACTGAAAAAGAAAAGAAAGCTACTCAGGTCAAACAAGTTCACAATGCTGTTTTGCTGCCGTCACGCCACTCGCGTGGCATACCCCCCAGCCCCACCGTGGCTCACGAGGTATTCCCTAGCGCAGCTCACCAGCCGGGGGCACCCCCCCAAGCCTCCTCCAAGGTCCTCTCCTTCTCGACGCTTCACTCCTTGCTACAAGGAGCACCTTCCAATCTTCTTTTAATCAGAAGACGAGCACACTGGAGAACCTCCTTCAGGAGTACGCCTCTCTACCACGTGCTAGGTGCATCTGCAGACCTCTGGCCTACCACTCCATGCAGCGCCACGCCTCCCTCACAGCATGGTCAGATCGATCTTACCCCAGCCCTTCTCCCAGGGCGCTCTCAATCACTCCTGCACGAAAAGCATTTCTCCTCCCATCGCGAGGACCGAGGCTCCATTCAACCGCGAACAGCAGGGCATTATCGAAGATGGGGGTCATCTTATGGTGCTTCTTCAGGCTCGGCCTATATCCGCCTTCATGCGTTCACAGGGCTACAAAGGTAGCGACTGGGCCCAGCTACTCATGGGCAGTGGCCTAGTTTTTATATAGCAGCCACTCCCGAGGCTTTACAGGCGCACCTCAGACACCTCCACCATGACCTCATGGTCGAGGATCCCTGTTAAGGAGAAGCCATTGCTGGCATCTGTATCGCGAGGCCTCACTAGGCAGTACAGCACAGCGGGTTGCTTCCCTGTGCTGCACACCTGAAAACCTGGGTCTTCTCCCAGGTGCCTCCATGCATACTGCTCTATCCTGAGCAAGTCTTTTAACAGAACACAAGGGGATTTACCGATAGGGGTGCAAGAGTTACTAAGTCCGCACCATAAGGGGTCCCTCACACAGCGACCTCCATAATTTGACCGCCAGGCACAGTTTTCTCACCTTACACTCGGGTCCCTCCCATAGAGACCCTGGTGTTATGGTTCCCTTCTACATGGTCTACAATTTCAATCTCGGCACGGGTCCCTCTCTACAGCGACCCCTGTGCTCACATCTATACTGGAAGTTCCTCTCTATAGTGACAACCAGTCTACTCCCATGCATGAGGGGTCTCTCCCACAGCGACCCCACAGGCTGTCATCGCGCCCAGGGAATAGAGCGCAGGCACCCCCCCTTCGAAAACAAGGGGCTAAACATACATAATATGCTGATTACTAGGGGACAGAAAGATCCCCACAGTGCATTGCACTAGCTCTAATCACAAGCTTGCCTTCTTCTTTCTCACCAGATGGTCAAGGCCAAGAAGTGTTCCTCTTGCAATGCTACTCTTTTGCCCCAAGCTCCGGGTTCCCTTTGCTCTGCCTGTCTACTCGACGACGATGACTTATCCATGGAGCAAACTCCAGCCATGGGTCCCAACCATCCGGGACCCAGAGGTACCACATGGATGGACCCTGGTTCTCGCCTGATTCAAAACCAACAGGCCACAGTCGCAATGATGGAGAGCCAGCAGAATTTCATGCTGAAGATAATGGAGAAACTTGAATCCCTTACACAGCATAGAGCAATACCGGTGCTTCCGGAACCAGACAAGGCAGGGGGGCAACCGGAAGAGCATCTAGATCCAAGGATACAGTACCAGACAACCCTCGACCGGACTCCGGAGAATATAAGAATATCCCAGAGGAGGAGGAGGATGGAGTGGACCCCGACGAAGAGGTAATGGAACCTCAAGCTACACCGTCGCTTACTTCAAAGTTGTGTTCATTCAACATGGTTCCAGGCCTCATGAAATTATCAAGGCCACTATGGGGTTTGACATCGAGGAGAGTAAACCTGAGTCCAAACTTGACCCCATGATACAGCAGAAGGTGTCCACCTCGGAGACTTTCCCAGTGTGCCCAGCTATCGAGGACATTTTCAACAAGGAGTGGCAATCCACAGAACCAGGCAGAATGCCAAATAGGAAAAACCTGGACAGAATGTATCCTGTTCAAGAGGACAAAACCGATATCTGGTGCAAAGCCCCCACTATTGACCCCCAGGTGGCGGCCCTCAGTATGAAAACAATCTTACCATGCGGCAAAATAGCTCTAAAAGATTCAATGGATAAGAAGGTGGAGGACATGCTAAAAAGGGTATTCGAGGTCGAGGGAGCCTCCGCAAAAGCTGCCACGACTGCCATTTACACAGCTTGAGCACAAATCTGCTGGCTCAAAGAACTCCAAGAGCAAGTCAACCCAAAGTCCAGAGAGGCAGAACTTTTAGAGTGCACCCTAGATGCAGCAAAATACCTGGTGGACATGACAGTGGACACCCTGTGACTGCATGCCAGGGCCCCAGCTATCACCAATCGAGCCAGGAGAGTGTTGTGGCTGAAGTTGTGGGACGCTGACAACGAATCTAAGACACTATTGCAAAATTTACCTATGAAGGGGAAGCATGTTTTTGGGGAGGGGCTACAGGACTACCTAAAACAAAAAGAGGAGGGAAGAGACCTCCTTAAGAACAAAACCAGGTACACCTACCTTCCCTCCTCAAGGTGGAGGTTTCGGGGTGGAAACAGATTATACCAACCCCGCAGGGACACACCCTCACAGAACAGTTCCTTTTGAGGCAGATGAGCATCCCACAGTTACCGTAGCCCTTACTCCCAAGCTTACGAACCATCCTCCTTCAGAGCCCATGGCCAAAAATTTGGGGGAAGAGGTAGAGGCTACAGGGGGAAACAGCAATGACTACTTACCCACAACCTTTCAGAGTCAGGGATCGTATCCTCCTGTGGGGCAAAGACTGTCATTGTTCAAACACCAATGGTTCAACACAACCTCAGACAGGTGGGTCCGAGAGGTTGTCACAAGGGGGTACTCCATAGAGCTGTCCCACGCTCCAATCATTCACAGGTTTGTATCCTCCCCAATCACCAAAAGGAAGACAATCCCTCATCAGGTCCAACATATTCTGTTGGAGCTACTGCAAAACAGAGCCATCCAGCCCGTCCCCACGCACGAGCAGAAGCTAGGGGTCTACTCCATCTTCTTCCTCGTGCCCAAGAAGTCGGGAGAACTACGCCCCATTCTGGATCTGAAACACCTCAACAAGCATGTGGTGTGCCACAGATTCAAAATGGAGACCATACGATCAACTTTACGCAGCATCCAGGTAGGCAACTACCTCACGTCCATAGACTTAAAGGAAGCATATCTCCACATGCCTATCATACAAAGACACCGGCAATTCCTCAGATTCCACATCTTGGGCCACCAGTACCAGGCCTTGCCTTTCGGCCTCACCTCAGCACCGAGAGTGTTCACCAAGGTCTCCATCGTCCTCGTAGCCAAACTCATGGAACAGGGGCTGGATATCATACCCTACTTGGATGACTGGCTCATTCGAGCACATTCCAAGGAGTGGGCACTCCAAGACACTACGACCGCCCTACAGGCACTTGAGGAACATGGCTGGGTAGTGAACTGGGCAAAGAGCCGTCTCATACCCACCCAGCAGATCAAACATCTGGGGGCTCTAATCAACTCATCCCAGGGATGGGCAAAACCCTCTAAGACAAGAGTGCTCAATCTGATAGCTCTGGCCCATCACATGAGAGGCCGCCATCAGACAACCATGGGACGCATAGCCCAGTTGTTAGCGTGCATGGCATCATGCATAGACCTCATACTCTGGGCCAGGTGGCACATGCGACCGCTCCAAACATACGTCCTTACTCAGGGTGCACCAAACAAGTACAATCTACAGGTCGTTGTACTGCTACCACCATCGGTGAGACACTCACTAACATGGCGGACAGTAAAGTCCAACCTCACCAGGGGGGTACCTCTAGAGGCCTCCTACACGGCCACAATAGAGACCGGCATGAGCCTATCCGGCTGGGGAGTGTGCCTGGGCGACTCGACAGCTCAAGGCCTATGGTCACCGATGGAAACCAAATTATCCATCAACATCCTGGAGATGAGAGCCGTATCCCATGCTCTCGAGGCCTTCAAATCCTTCATCTATGGCCAGTCGGTTCTGATACGCTCCGACAATCAGGTAACAGTGGCCTACATCACAAAACAGGGCGGCACCAGGAGCAGAGCCATGCTGAGGGAGGCAACGTCAGTCCTCAGTTGGGCTCAGATCAACCTCAGCCATCTCGGCGCAGTGCACCTCGCAGGAAAACTCAACGTGCACGCGGATGGGCTCAGCAGGCAACAGATTCACCCAGGGGAATGGAGGTTACACCTCGATCCCTTCCAGATGATTCAGGAAGCATGGGGACCAATACCCCTGGATCTCATGACAACACTGGAAAACACACAGGTCCAGGCATTTTATTCACTGTTCAGGGAGGGTCGCTGCCAAGGAACCGATGTCTTATCTCAACCATGGTCTCGGGAACATGCTTACGTGTTCCCACCCCTTCCCCTAATTCCCCAGGTACTAAGCAAGATCCGGGCATCTCGCTGTACCATCATCCTAGTGGCCCCCTACTGGCCATGGAGGACATGGTTTGCCACAGTACTCGAAATGACCTTAGCCAGCCTCCGGTTGCCTTACTGAGTGGATATGCTCTCACAGGGCCCAGTAATCCACCCGGCTCCGTGAACACTGAAACTCAACGGCCTGGCTCCTGAAAGGAGGAGACTAATGAAGGTAGGCTACCATGACTCCGTCATATCAATGATATTACAGTCTAGATGGGCCTCCACCACTTCCACTTATGGTAGACAATGGTCTATATTCGTAAAGTGATGTCGAGAACAGGGTAAGGAACCCAAACAAATGGACATGTCTACCATTTTGCTATTTCTCCAACAGGGAGTAGACAAGGGCCTGGCCCACTCTTCTCTCAGAGTACAACTCTCTGCAATTGGGGCCATGAGGCCAATTGGGGGATACAGCCCAGGAGCACATCCCAACACCTTGCTACTTTCTAAAGGCAGTGGAGGTATCCACCCAAAACACGACCGACCATCGCGCCATGGGATCTCCCACTGGTGCTCGACTCCCTCAGCTCAGCTCCTTTCGAGCCACTTCGTGAGGTAGACCTATTCTGGGTCAGCCTCAAGACATGCTTCCTTGTCACCATCTGCTCAGCCAGATAGATCAGAGAGCTAGGGGTACTATTGAGCAAAGAACCCTATACCGTTTTCACCCCTCAGGGAGTCCATTTACGAACAGTCCCAGCCTTCCAACCGAAGGTATCCACAGGTTTCCACAGGGAACAGCCCATTGAGCTGCCCACCTTCTCTGCGGACACACAACAGGGCGTTCGGCTGATACCGCATCACCTGGATGTTGGCCTCACCCTCTCCGTCTACATAGCCAGGACGCTGCCCCTCCATAAAACAGAAAGATTATTTATCATCACAAGGGGACAAAGACAAGGCAAGGCAGCTTCCAAGTCCACGATCACCGGATGGCTAAAAAGGACCATTCAGCAAGCTTACCTAGCAAAACATATGACACCACCCCAGGGTATCAAGGCCCATTCCACTAGGGCAGTCTCCACATCCTGGGCAGAAAGAGCAAACATGTCCTCTGAGGACATATGCAAGGTGGCTACATGGAGCTCCATTCATACGTTCACCAGACACTATAGGCTCGAGCACCTGTATGCCATACAGCCCACTTTCGCCACTCAGATCCTCCTAGCAGCTACATCCTCCTCTCACTCATAGACCACTCTGTTTCCCTCCCTTGGGTACTACACTGCTACTTATCTACCCATGAGGTAATGTCTGGAGTGCCATGGATGGTCAACCAATCACAATGGGTGTTTACTCACCTGGTAAAGGTGATTGTGTTGGTTGACATCCATGGCACTCCAAGGCCCTCCCAACAGAGTACTCCGAGTGACCAGGACCGGAAGTCCATTCCAATCAAGACTAGGCTCAGGAGGGGATATGCTACATTGAGATTTTGACAGTCGACCCTGGCGGGGTTGAGATTAGATTGTAAATCATAGGGATAATAAAATCCGGCCTGTTGGCCACACCAGATTACATTATTAATAGCACCATTTTATATACTATTTGTATTGTTTTCTCTTGCACTTCTCTTTGCACTCTACTAACCTTGATTTCAGCTATGGAAGATTCAAACTGGAGAGCAGGAGTTTCTGGGACCTGGATATACTAGAAATTTGATCCTAGAGTCATGTGCATCACTAGCCTATCAGGTGGGCTAAAACCCATGAGGTAATGTCTGGAGTGCCATGGATGTCACCTTTACCAGGAGAGTAAACACCCATTTGTAATGAAGCTGAGTAGTACAGTATAGGACAAATGGGTGAGAGCTTAGTCCGATGACCCCAAGGCACACGCTGATGCCTTTGGTGTGCTGGAGAGTGGAGATGGGGTGGGGGGTTAGGGTAGGTAATCCTGACATTGAATTTCCAAACTTTTGTCACTATAATGACAACCCTAAATTATGCATTAACTAAGTTTTTTGCAAAGAATTTCCCTTCTTTTTGAGAAAGTATAATGTTGCTAGGAAGTGGGCATAGGCATGGCTTGGATACTGTAGATCCAATACCTGTTTGTGGTGACCTGCTTGGTTACTTCCATAGTTTGGGGCTAGATGTTCATGTAGTGCTCACATGCACAACTTGACAAAATAAAGTTCAGGAATATATCACAAAAATAAATGTCACTATATGTACAGACAAAAACAAAGCAAAAACAAAAAAACAGGCAAGACAGATTAAACACATCATAAGAGAAATCCAAGAAGGGACACATAAACCACAAAGACAATACCCAATCCCACATGTGATGCAATGTCAGTTAGAATTGCAAATTGCTGAAGTCTTGGATTTAGGGATTATTAAAAAGGTAAAGTCTAAAACAAGCTTCTCTGTGCTACCTGTAAAGAAACCAGAAAGCTCTACATGATTAGTGGCTGACTATAGGGCTTTAAATAGACAGATTGAACCTTACACAGGACAAAACACCCATATGCAAACCACCCTAGACACACTGGAGGTAGAGTAATACAAGACCACCTTACAGCTAACAAGTAGGTTTCGGTGAGTCCCTGTTCAGGACAGGAGGAGATACTTGGGTCTGCAGGGAAGACATTCACCCCAACCAAAAATAATTTTAGAATTGAAGAAAATATTTTTAGTGGCTATTACACAGGTACTTGCAGTTTTCAAACAACATGAAGTCTTGCTGTATTCTGACTATTGCAGTTAGATCCTGCCTTTCAACTGCCCCGGAGAACAAAGAGTTAAACTTTTCATGGCCAGCATGGAATGTTCACTGCGAGCTCGGTTGAAGCCCCTGCTGCTGTTGTTTAAACTCCAACCGTCAGATTCTTTACTCCGCCTCACTGAACAGTCGCTCCTGAGATTTCTCCTTTGCTCGGTTCAAAAAAAGTCGGTTAAAGTGTCGTTTTTGCTCGGTTTCTACCGAATTTCTGCTACCAAATCTGTTGGTTTAAGGCCCTGTCTGTGGTACCATGAGTACTAGATAGGTTTTGCATTTAGTTTCTGTGTGGAACTTGTAAATGTCAGATCGGTTCGGCTGAACCAATCAGTTTAGGTAAAAAAAAAGTTTGTGAATTTACTTAGAGTGTGGTAACTGGTCCGTATTGGTTCTAAAAAAAACAGATTTCATTATGTTTTTTTCCAAGACCCGTAACATGGTCAGGAACCAATAGGGGAGTATTGCCTGGCGGATTGCCAAAAAAAGGTAAGTTTTGGATAGGATTGGCCATGTCTGAGAAACCCAAGAAAAAAAACGGGCCCACTGGGTTTCAACACTGTAGTGTGTGTGGGGAAGCCTTTGCTAAGGCTGATCCCCACACCACCTGTGTTTATTGTCTTGGGTTTGACCACCTTGATTCAGACTGACAAATTTGTAAGAATTTTCCCAAAGCTACCCCGGATAAGAGAGTAGGTAGACTGAGGGAAAGGGAGGCCACGAAGTCCGCTGACCCGGATGGCCAGCCCGGTTCGGTTCAGACTGAACCAGAAGGAGTGGCCTCTGGCCAGGGCGATACTTCTTCGGGCAAGAGGAAAGCCGATTCTGAGGAGTCAGTTCCAGTTAAAAGAAAAAGAAAAGATAAATAGTCCGGTTCGGATCCAGAAATTCATACTCCAACCGCTGATGAGATAGCCAAGGCGATAAGAATAGTGCAATCGCTTACTTCGGTTCCAGCCAAATCGGCACCATATGGCAGGGGTTCGGTTTGGTCGGTTACCCCGGTTCTGGATTACACTTCAGAAGAATTTTATGAACTGGATGAGGAGGAGGGAGAGTATGAGGAAGATGATGGTGATTATGAAAGTCTGGATGTGCCTATTGACCTGGACCTCTCCCCAGACAGACCTTCAGGTGTTTCTCCTCCTAGGCTTTCTGAGTCCCCTTCCCACATTATGTTTTACAGAAAAGTGGCTGAAACCCTCCAGCTTCAATGGAAGAAGCAGTAGAGGATCAGGAGGAGCCTGATTTTGTTGAAATGATGGACATCCCAGAGTCCAGGAGACTGTCTATTCCCCTCCATAAATCTTTTGGGAAACAGACAAAATTTTTAAGACTCCTAACTCCATACCACCTGTGGACAGACGAATGGACAAGAGGTACAGTCTTTCAGGCTCAAACATGGAGTTCCTTTCTCAGCAATGCAGCCATGTTGGGTTAGTGCAGGCTGCTGCCTGTGATAAGGCAAATATCCCCTTGGCATCACACCCCCCAGATAAGGACTCCAGGAGGATTGATGCCATGGCAAAGAAGCAGTACATGACAGCATCTTTGGGACTCAGGCAGGCTAACTATATGGCCTACATGGCTAGATACCAGAAGTCCAGATGGGACACTGTGCTGTCTCTGGCTAAACAGGCCCCTGACCAGCTTGCTAAGAAGCTGGAGCAGGTGGCTGCAGATGGGATTGAGGCATCCAAGGTGCAATTTCATGCTGCTGTGGACTCCGATGATGTTTCATCAAGAGTCATGGCTACATCTGTGGCCCTTCAGAGGATGGCTTGTCTCAGATGTACTAGTTTATCACAGGAAACCCAGGCTAAGGCCATGGATTTCTCTGTTATTGGTAATTCTGTGTTTGGGGAGCAGACAAAAACTTTCTATTTGGAAGTTTATTATGTATTTTTTTTTTGGTAGTTGAATTATGAGAGTGTGAACATAATAAATTAGTGTGTGACCTATCACTCTTATATGACAACTAATGGTTTTACAACCCTGAGATAAAACGCTATCTCTTGCTTATTATGTGATCCTGACTCCCTTGCCCTAAATGTGGACTAGATTCTAGATTATATATGTTTATATGCATATTTTTATGTATTTAGAGAAAATGTTTGCAACTATAACACTATTTGTGTGTAATATCAGATGTCGATGTAACAAAGTGAGTCACTACATCAAATTCAGAAACTGATAATCAGCAAGGTGAAGCTAACTCTGATGTTTATTTTACACATTTAGTGATTTCACTACTACTTTAACATTGATTAAAAAGCACTTTGGGATACATTGTGGATGAAAAATGTTATATAACTTGATTCTACTTCTTCTTCTTTTCTCAAAACATACATATTCTATGCCACTCTCCGCAATTAAATCCAAAATAAAAGCATAGCAAAAATGTGCATTTCTCATCTAAGAAAAAAAATATTTCACCAGTACTACTCTGCTAAAACATGCATTACTGCTATTGAGAGTGCATTCAGCACACTCAAGGATCTTTTTTTCCCCCACACTTTTCTTACTTCCCCAGCTGACACTGCATACAATAGGATAGCAGAAAAGAAATGTTTAGCTGCTGCATCTATGACTATACTGCTGCAGAGGGCATTTTCTGGATTTACGACCACAATGTTGGATGTGCAATGCCACCCAGCCCGTGACATGAGTGCTGCCACCCATGTCTGGAAGGTGGCTGCCAACGTCTACCCCACGCTCGTGAGCCCCTGAGTGTTGCAGTGCAGCCGGTCTCCACCGGGGCCGCTGCTGTGCTGGGCTTCCCCTGGATCCCTCCCCGAGAGAGGAAAGCAGTCCTATGGATGCCTAATCCTCTCTCCCCCCCTGCCGACCCACGGCAGCCCGGGCTCACTCCCAAACCCAGGTCGCCAGTGTGATGCGAGGTGTGTCGTCCAGTGCCTCAACCCTCAGCGCCACCAGGCCGGCGCTAAAAAGGCTTTTTTAACAGCTTTCAGAGGATTTGAATTGTAGAGCTCTGAGAGGAAACTTTCTCCATCTACCGCTACACACACACTACTCAGAACTGAGGCTGTGCAGAACAATCTAGAGCCCATGTGACTGGCAATCCCATGAATCACTGCACAATTCACCTTGGAGCTTAACAAGGCGAAGTGATGTGAAGTACATTGATTTCTATGTACTTCACATTAACATTGGTGCAGAAGTGGTTGGGGGAAGGTGGAGTAATGTGAAGTTATTGTTATCAATGGACTTCACATTCCTCATTATGACGCAAAGTTCTCTGCTTCACGTTGTTGGTTACTTTGCTCATTCAGCATTATTCCACGAATTGCTTCACAGAGTGAATTTTGGCCACTTCACCCACCACTAAATAGAACTTCATGTAATTGCACAGAAAAAAAACTAAAAACAAAATGACACTACCATTCTACAATCTTGAAACAGGTTGCATAGCATACTTTGAGGAACCAGACTCCGAGAGACAGAGCAGCATAACAAAACAAGCTCAACAGAGAGTGAAGAAGTTTTAATGCAGAATTCTTACGAAACATTTTCAGTAAGCGGCATTGCATGGGTATTTGGAGGTGGGGGGGCATTAATGTGATTTTTGGTAGTATATCACAGACACATATTTATTTCTTACAGATATATCTGCCACTCACTAGCAGTGTCACTTTCTGGAACATGACAGGTCAAAATATTACATTAAGCTTGTGCTGTCTCTCCTCGCTCTGAGTGAAAATTATCTAAATCACAATAGAAATAGAACAACCTACAGACACAAAAACAGACACTGCACCAGTAAACATATTTATTTTTTATATAGAATATGTCATGACTGCATTTTGGTTGCACTTACTCTGACTGACTTGAAATGCGCTGGACAGGCTTATGCTTTTTATGAGAACCTATGAAAAAAATGAGAGAAAAATAAAAGAAAATGTCAATACTAGATACTACAACATGGAGCATGATCTAAAGTATCAGAAAAATGTTCATGATACATACAGTGATGAATAAAGAGATGTCTCACCTCACTGTTTATAGTTACTGTTGCTTTAAAAAACACGGTCTGTTGATTGACAGTTTACCTCCCGCCATGTCTCTGTTGCCAGCACGTGACGCCCATTGTCTTCTCTCCTGCGTTAAACTTCAAAGTTATACAATGTATCACATTAAAGAAGGGCAGATTTCAACACAGGGTTTAAATTAAGGGATGGCACATCATCATCTATCCATCCACTCCACTTCTACCAGAATTAAAACCCTTGTACATCACACTACTTCTTTAAATCATTTATTTTTTAATTGAGTGCAGTTTCGCTTGTGAAGCCATGCCCCCTGATGAAGCCTCATACATACAAGGTGACATGCTGGGGCTTAGTGCCATGCTAACAGTAAACCTAAACCTGGGATTTTCTATTTCTGAGTGTTTTTCTCTTTCTGTGGAGTGTCTCTGTTTTTTTTTTTCATGTCAGGTCATTTGAGACAGCACCCCTTCACTTTGTGACTTTGTGAGAACATGGTTCTGGGTATAGTTTGGCCATAAGACTAGCCCTGGCTTTATGGGGTGGTATAAAGGGCTTGATTAATGAGAATTCTCTTCCCATTTACCAAACAATATGTACAGTGAATGAAAACTTTTTTTTCTTTTTTCCCACGTTCAGAGGTGTGTATCTTCTCAGAAGCAGAGGATACAGATTGAACATAAGCATGTTAACACCATCCAAATCTTTTCAGTCCATTCAGTCTTAGACACAGTCATCAAACCCCAGGAATGAGTGGATGGCCAAGAGGGATCTGACCAGGAAAGGTAATTAAACAGGTAAGACTTAAAAAGAGAGTAATAAGAGCAGCCTACCACACTAAACTGGAATCTGGAGTTTTCACGTAAAACTAGTACTTCCAAAAATGGATTGCACATACTGTAGATTTGAATTCATCCTTCCTTGTCTCCAGACAAATAATAGGAAGTATGTACAATTTGAATAAGCCAATCATGAAATGTGAAAGGTTTTCATACACACAGTAGGTGGACTGGGATCCTTCCAGAGTTGGATTTTATTTTTTTCACATTAATAAGAAATCAACTTATAAAACAGATCTTCAGTTTAGGTAATGCAGGATCATCAGTAATTACTAAAAGGAGGATATGTAGAAACATAAAAATTGAGGGCAGAAAAAGACCACTAGGCCCACCAAGTCTGCCCAAGTATACTACCTAAATGTTAACCAAAGACCCTAGAGGTCCCCAGTATTTTTACCACCCTTCCCACTCTCTATAATTCCTTTGTGCCTATCCCATACAGCTTTGAATCCCATATAGTCTTGGCTCCTACCGCCTCCTAAGAGTGTCCATTCCAACCATCCACCACCCTTTCTGTGAAATAAAATTTCCTAATGTTTCCATTGAATCTACCCCCTTCTAGCTTCATGTCATGACCCCTCATTTTTGAGAGGCTTTTATTCTGGAAAATACTGCAATCTGGCACCTTGTTAATACCCTTGAGGTACTTGAAAGATTCAGTCATGTCCCCCCCTTACCTTCTTTGCTCCAAGGTGTACATGTTGAGATCCTTTAGCCTCTCCTCATATGACAAGCGGCTGAGTCCCCACACCATTTTCATTGCCCTCCTCTTGACCTTCTCCACCCTATCCACGTCCTTCCTGAGGTATGGTCTCCAGACCTGGACACAGTACTCAATGTGTGGTTTCACCAGCTGCTTGTATAAGGGCATCACCACCTCCCTCCTCCTGCTTGTAATACTCCTGCCTATGCATCCTAGCATTCTACTGGATCTCGTTACCACCCTCTCACATTGTTTAGCCACCTTGAGATTGTTAGATATGAATATACCAAGGTTCCTCTCCTGCTCTATAGCCTCCAGTGCCTGTCCACCCATCCAGTACTCTGCTGAATGATTTCTGTTTGCTAAGTGCATGATTTTGCACTTTTTTTGTATTGAAGCTCAACTGCCACTTTCTTGATCACTCCAGTTTATGCAAATCCCTACACATTGTTTCTACCCACCAAAAGTGTCTACTCTGTTGCAGATCTTTGTATCGTCTGCGAATAACATACCATCTCCCCAAGCCCTTCTGCAATGTCTCCTATAAAAATGTTGAACAGGACTGGTCCCACTACCGACTCCTGCAGTACCTCACTGGTCACCCTTCCCTCTCTTGATGGAACTCCATTAATAACCACTCTTTGCCTTTTTCCCTCCAACCAACTTTTCACCCATCTCAACAACCTCTGGACCTACCCCTAGGCATCTCAGTTTTTCCAGAAGCCTTCTGTGTGGCACGGTGTCAAATGCCTTGCTGAAGTCATGGTACACCATGTCCACTGCCCCACCCTGATCTATTACTCTGGTCACCCAGTCAAAGAAGTCAATTAAGTTTGTTTGACGTAACCTCCCTTCCATGAATCTGTGCTCTCGGTGATCCTGCAGGTCATTTGACTTTTGATATCTGATAATTATTTCCTTCAATAATTTCTCCATTAACTTCCCCAACACTGATGTCTAGCTGACTGGCCTGTAGTTGCTGACGTCTTCCTTGCTTCCGCCCTTGTGCAGAGGGACCACATTCGCTCTTTTCCAATCAACTGGAACCACCCCCATCTCCATTGATCTGTTGAACAGGCCAGTTAAGGGCTCCACTAGCACCTCCCTCAGCTCCCTCAGTATTCTGTGGTGCATCCTGTCAGGCCCCATGGCTTTGTTTATTTTCTGTCCTGCTTGTTTCTTTAGGATCCCCTCCACTTTGAATGGCTGATGTTAACCCTCTGCCCTACTTTCCCCGTCTCCCTGATCCGTCCTCCTTCCCCCTCCCCTACCACCATGAACACAGAGCAGAAGTAGCTGTTTAGGATGTCTGCCTTCTCCTGGTACCCCCTCCACTGCCTACTCACCCTTATCCCTCAGTCTAACTATCCCACTCTTTGCCTTCCTCCTTTCGCACACTTACCGGTAAAAGGTTTTGTACCCTCCCTTAACTGATTAAGCTGTTTTCTCTTCAATCTTTGCCTTCACTCTCCTGACCTCTATTCCTGTCTTCTTTTGACTTTCTTGGTATGCATATCTATCCTCCACCCTCTGTGTCTGCTTGTATCTCCTAAATGCTGTCCTTTTGTCCCTGACCTTTTCTGCTACCTCTCTGTTGAACCATAATGATTTCCTTATTTTCCTGTTTTTACTGACCTGTCTAATGCAGAGATTAGTGGCTTCTACTATGGCCCCTTTATCTTTACCCATTTTTCCTCACCACCTCCAGAACTCCGACCCCTGCAAGGGCTTCCTTGAGACAGTCACCCATATTCTTAAAGTCAGCCCACTTGAAATCTAGGACCTTTAACTTAGTGTGTTTCCCTTCTGTTACTCTCCTTAGTGTAACCGTAAGGTATTATGGTCACTTGTGCCTACTCTTTCCCTTATAGAGACCCCCCCATCACCATTTGTGAAAATCAGGTTCAGTAGTGCCCCTTCTCTAGTAGGTTCCCTGACTAGGTGTTTCAAGAGTGCTACATGTAGGGAGTTTATGATATATCTGCACCTGGCAGAAGCCACTTATGGGGTGCTCCACTCCACATCTGGTAGGTTGAAATCCCCCGGCAGCAGCACCTCCCCTTTGTTTGCCATCCTGTGTATTTTCTCCAACATAGCTTTATCCACCTCCCCCTTTTGTGTCAGCTCAGATAGGGAACTTATCACCATGATCTCAGAGATGTAATTTAAAGAATTTTCTTCCAGTAGAGTAAAAGCAAAGAGCATGTCACAAATATATGTAACATAATGCCGTTGATGTTTAAGCATCCTGACAGAATTCCGATATTGATTGGTTGGATTAATTCAGCCTTTCTGGAGTGTAATAAATCTTATGCCATATATTAACATATTAAATTGGATTTGCTTAAATGTATTATTCTGGAAAACTGAGGTGAATGACAAAAGTATATGGGCTTACATTTCATTGCTCAAGGTTCTGACCAGGGTCCTTTCACAGTAGTATTTTAAAGCAGATACATCTACTGATACCTCATCCTGTAAAAAGGAATACATTTCCCTAATGAGTCTTTGCGGGGAAATAATCTCTGAAAACAGTACCTTATTTATTCAAGTGCACCAGGAGACAAGAAAAACATTCAGATAAGTGGTGTTTTAGATAAGCAGGAGACATCAACTTGTATAGCAGTTTTGCACCTTTTTCAGATTACAAAGTATCTGTTGTTAATTAAACAACATACATTTTAAATACGTTAAGAAAACATCTGTCAGGTCACAACTTTTTGACATAGTCTTGGATGAGTGTCTTTTTCTACAACTTCACATCCTTACTATTTTGATCTGGGTCTTAT
The DNA here is from genome assembly GCA_016271365.2 of Neoceratodus forsteri. Classification (NCBI taxonomy): domain Eukaryota; kingdom Metazoa; phylum Chordata; order Ceratodontiformes; family Ceratodontidae; genus Neoceratodus; species Neoceratodus forsteri. The sequence goes on along the minus strand of CM028129.1, from coordinate 809,774,142 downwards.
CCTTGATGATAGGCTGACACTTGATGCTCAGGTGTTATCTGTTGTTAAAAGTAGTTTTTACCATTTAAGGAATGTCACCCAGATTAAACCCCTAATTCCATTGAAAGATCTGCTCTCACCAGTGCATTCCTTTGTGACATCCAGGCTGAACTACTATAATGCTCTATACTTTGGGGTCAGTAGAGGGATCCTCCACCAACTGCAGCTGGTACAGAACACAGCTATCAGGTTGATGAAGGACCTGCCCAGGTCTTGCCTTGTGACCTCAGTCTTATGTGGTCTACACTGGCTGCCTGTCAGGTGGAGGATCATCTTCAAGATGGACTTGCTCACCTATAAGGCCCTATACATTTCATCTCCTGGCTATCTGTCTGACCTCCTTACTCCTGCCATCCCTGTACACTCACTCAATTCCTCCACTGAGGATCTTCTAGTGATTCCAAGGGCCAGGCTGAAAACCTCTGGTGACCGCTCATTTGAGGTGGCCGGCCCAGCCCTCTGAAACATGTTTCCAAGATCATTCAGCAAGGCCCCATTGGTGGAGGTATTTAAAAGGGGTCTGAAAACCCATCTGTTTAAGAAACCAGATCCAGAAAATTGATGGTTTAATTATGACTTATTTATTATCTTAGTAACTTATTGTAATTTTACCCTGTATATTTGTATGTTTGTATGGTTTGCCCCTGCTTACTCGATGCACTTTATGTAAGGCACCCAGAGCCCCTGGGATTTATTGTAATTCCTGCCTCTTATTTGTTATACACTGCTGCATTCCTTATTTGTTATCAACAGCTGCATTCCTGTCTTGTATCATTGTCTTTTTCTCCAATGTTTTATTGCTTTCCTAGGTCCATTAATGTTTGAAATGCTATTTTCAACTGCTTGTAACAAATGCTTTTATTAGTAACTAGTCTTATTATCTGTATTTTTCTTTGTACCACCTTGTATCTACTGTCCACTGTTGATGTATGGAATCTGACTTGCACCTACTGCTCATTATTGTTGTAATGTATCCACTTGATGTTTTGTACATGACTTGTACTCTTCCCAGGTCATGCCTGAAAATAGGCATTTCTATGCTAGTGCACTTACCCGGTTACCAAAAACAAAGTAAAATATAAATAATAAATTACTTACTTACTTACTGCCTTGCTGGTGAGGAAGAAGGATTTGGATGGGATCTGCTCAGGCAACATTTTCTAGCCAGTGAATACATTTTTCAAAGCTCGTCACAGCTTCTGCATCTGTCAGCAATGGGTAGACAGATTAATTTCTTCCTTGGGTTCTTCTTGGTTTTCAATGTCAGCAAGCATACTGGACATAATCTCTGACTTGGTTGATTGTTCTTGACCCTTACTTTTGTCCTGTTTCTCCCATTCCTTAGCATACATTTCTGTTCCTTCAGAAAGATCGTATAGTGTGGTTATAAATTGAGCCTCTTGATTGGCATCTGCTTTACTCAGAGCCTCTCTTGCATTATCTATCAGCAGCCATAGAAACATAGAATTTGAGGGCAGACAATGACTGCATGGCCCACCTCGTCTGCCAATTTTCCGAACCAACTGTAATACTGCAGACTTTACTTGATCTCTAGCTTTTACCCTCCCTTTCCTACCTGCTAAGGTTCTCTTGTGCCTATCCCATGCATTCTTGAATTCTGTCACAGTTTTTTCCCCATCACCTCTGGGAGGCTGTTCCCTGCATCCATCACCCTTTTCTGTGAAAAAGTATTTTCTCATGTTTATCCTACACCTATCTCCTCCAGCTTCATAGCATGACCCCTTGTTCTTGAACATCTTCTTCTCTGAAAAATACTACCCTCTTGTACCTTATTTCTACCAGTGATGTATTTGAAAGTCTCTATCATATCCCCCCTCTCCCTCCTTTCCTCCAGTGAGTACATATCGAGGTCCTTTAGTCTCTCCTCATAGGCCTTTCAGTGCAGACCCTGCACCATTTTAGTTGCCCTCCTCTGGACCTGTCTATGTCCTTCCAGAGATGTGGTCTCCAGAACTGGACACAGTACTCTAGATAAGGTCTCACCAATGATATGTACAGCAGTAAAACCACTTCCCTCTTTCCGCTGTTGATACCCTTCCCTATGCACCCTAGCATCCCACAGGCTTTCCCCACTGTCTTGCCACACTGTTTAGCCACCTTTGAGTCATCAGGTATGATTACTCCCTGTTAGGTGATCGCCAGTGCCTCTTCCCCCATGTTGTACTCTGTTCTTGGGTTGCTGTGCCCCAAGAGCATGATTGTGCACTTCGTTGCATTGAAATTTAGTTACCATGCTCTTGAGCACTCCTCAAACTTTCTTAGATCCCTCTTCATTTTTTCTGCACATACCCCTGGGAGTATCTACTCTGTTGCAGATCCTTGTGTCATCTGCAAAAAGGCATATCTTCCCTTCTAAACCCATCTGCAGTGTTGTTTATAAAGACATTAAAGAGGGCTGATCTCAGTACTGATCCTTGCAGCACCCCACTAGTCACCTTCCCTTCCTCGGAGTGAACTCCATTCACCACCACCTTCTTATGCCTATATCCCAACCAATGGCCACCTTGTGTACCACCATAGGACCCATTTCCATGCTGTCCAGCTTGGCTGTGAACCTCCTATGTGTGACACTGTCAATTACCTTTCTGACATCTAGGTAAGCAATGTCCATCACTCCACCCTGATCTAAGTCACTGGTCACCCAGTCAAAGAAATCGATCAGATTTGTTTGACATGACTTCCCCCCCAGAGAATTCATGCTGACCCAGATCCTGTAAGCTGCTGAATTCTAGATATTCTACAATCCTTTCCTTCAGTAGTATTCCATTAATTTCCCCACCACCGAAGCCAGGCTGACTGACCTGTAGTTACCAGCCTCCTCTCTGCTACCACTTTTGTGAAGTAGGACTACATCTGCCCTTCTCCATTCCTCTGGAACCACTCCTGTCTTCAGTGAGTGGTTGAACAGGACTGTCAGTGGTGGAGTCAGCACCTCTCTAAGCTCCTTCAATATCTTTAGCTGTACCCCGTCTGGCCCCATTGCCATGTCCACTTTCAGATTTGTTAGTTCCTTCAGGACTCTCTGCTCTGTAAATGGACTTCCTCTGTGAATACTAAACAAAAATATTTATTCAGGACATCTGCTTTTTTCTGGTCCCCCTCCACACACTCTTCCTTTCCCTCCATAGCCTTATAGTACCTCCCCTGGTCTTTCTCCATTCGCTTGCATTCCTGAAAAATGTCTTATCCTCTTTCCTCACAGCCTGGGCTGTTTTCTCCTCTGTTTGCACCTCTGTGCTCCTGACTGCTTTCTCTGCCTCCTTCCACTTCTCTTGATATACTTCCCTATCTTCCTCCCTCTGCATCTCCTTATACCTCCTGAATGCTAACGTGTTTGCCCTAATTTTTCCAGCCACTTCTTTAGAGAACCATAGTGGTCTCTTTGTCCTCTTACTTTTGCTGACTTCCCAAATGCAAAGGTATGCTGCCTTTATTATGGCCCCTTTTAGTTTTGCCCTCTGTTTCTTCTCTTTACCCAACTGCCACCCAGCCCCTGTCCCAGCACTTGACCACTGCGTCTCTCTGAATTTCCCTCCATCTCTCTGCCAACATGCAGAGTAAATCCTTGTTTGTTAATGCCCTAATAATATTTCATGAAGGCATGCTATCATTTTTTTTTTCTGTGAGCATATCTGAAAGGAGCTTGCTACAATACAGCCTCTTTAAAATTTACAGGATGCCCTGGTTTACAGCCCGCATCTTTGTGGTTATGTTAGCTGGCAAAAGCATGCATCATAGTCTCCAATCATCAGTTGTTAGTCTGTCACTGCTTCAGTGAGTGCGTTGCTACAAATAAGCAGCACAGCATGGGAAGGAAGTCCTTTAACACACGGATGAGCTCTAACAGATGCCACAAAAATTAGCAAAAATAACACTTATAAATAATATCTGAGCTCCTCCACAAGCACTTTTTTCAGAACTGGAAGCTATTTCATCTCAGGGAGCAACTTCTATTAGCTCCCAATCTTATCAGCATTATACATTTGCTCCTTCTGCGGTGACTCTCATACTATCAAGACACATATATTTTTACAAAAGGTTTCAGTCAAGTCTAGGAATGCAGAAAGACTCTCACCAACTATCAATGACTGCCATATGCCATGCTGTTGTTTGAATTACTGTAACCAGCCTTCACTCATAGAAAAAGAAATTTCAATGCTGAGCTGCCAGTGAAAATGATAAGTTTTCTCTTTTAATAAGGTAACAAATATCAGAGTGCCCTTAATGCATTTAACAAAAAAATGCACGTACACAGCTATATCTAGTTTTCACTATATCATGTGTGCATGGCTTTTCTCAGTTCATCTTTTCCACTGCTGTCCACTGAGGCAGCAAAATCCCAGATTTTACCTTTTGTCTTCTGGATATTGCATACTGTTGCATTGCCTACTCTAGAGCTGTGAGTTACATCCACAGCACCAGCTTCTTGCACCTCAAGCAGTTGCAGCTTCTATGTGATGTCCAGCACTAACTACTTTGCTTTTACCATTTCATGTAAGCTCCATATTTCTCACTGAGCATCTCACTGTGCCCGTCTAATTTCCCATTAAATAAGGACCTTAACAACCAATTTATTTATTTAAAAGTTGGTAACCCTGAGAGGCTTGTTTCCAGATGCTACCCGGGGGAAAGGGAAATAAGGAGGAAAAACTTATATAGCAAAAGATGGGTACAAATTACATATTAAATATGTGAATATGAGCATAAAAAATACAACTTTATCAGGAAATGAAGTGGAAACATAAAAAAGAAGCATAAATACAGCAATGATAGGGTAGCTAGACATAAGTCAAGCAAAGTGCACAATGCATGTTGGGGTGGGGACTATGCTAAGGAGCTTCAAATGAAATCAGTCAATTTCAATAACAAGACAGGATGGTGTATTTAAAAGCTACACCATAGCTGTTAGCAACCAATTAACAACCAGCTACTAGCAGCATGCTAAGAGTGAACAACAATGCTATTCATGCTATTCACTACAGATCACTGGCTGCATGTGATTGTGGGGAACATAAATTCATTTTGGATAACTGAGAGTTTTGGATAAGAGAGGACTTGTATTAGTGGGCTTTTGCTGTACTTCTAAAGGTGACTGCTGTAGCATCTCCAAATTACCCAAGGATTTTTTTGAAAATTTCAGTAAAATGTGGATATTTGATGAAGCTACCAACATGGAGCTTTAGTATACTAGGTAGCTGATCAAGCATCAAAAAACCTTCTTCTATGCAAAGATCCTTCACTAACATGAAGTTATCAATAATCCATTATTTATGAATAAAAGGCAGGGGTAGATGAAGGTTGTTGAAAATTGTTAAACAACCAGATAATTTTTTAACTCAATAGTGGATTGGGTCCTTGCCAGGCTAAAGCAGTTACTTTTGTAAAGTAGGTACTGTTCTGATCAGTACTGCTCCTGTTAAAGTAAACATTAGAGCATTAATTAATCTCATACAAGTGTGGTTGGGGGGCAAGTCTATAGAGAGCCATCATGGGGGGGGAATTCACATATTTAAAATGTTATTTATTTATTTTATTTATTGATAGCTAGGATTACAAATACCTTTGAACCAAGGGTTCTTTTACAAAGATTCCATGTCATACAAAATAGAAACTAACATTACTAAAGAATAAGAATAAACAGGCAATAACAATTAAGCAGTACAAAATTATAGAGGTTGACAACAATGTTGTGCAGCTGTTGGATCAGCAAAAGCAGACAAGTCCATAAGGGTCAAGATCAGGGTAGGGGGCATGTTCAGACAGCATACAGGCTAGATGATGGGGGTAACAATAAAATCAATGTAGGGAGCAGGGCACAACAGGAGGAGAAGCAGTCTATGAAGACTTTATCAGGGTATGGGAGAGATGGAGGCACAGGTCAGGGACTAAGGATGAGAGAAGGGGAGGGAAACCAGGGATAGGGGCAGGGAGGAACATGAGGAGTACAGTAGAGAGAGACGAGGGGAGCAAGCCTGGGGAGATTATGAGGGAGCCATGGGGGTTGGGGGGTGGCAAAGAAATAGTGGCAGAAGGAGTAAAAGGAAAATGGGGAGCATGAACTACATAGTGAGCTCAGTCACAGCGATTGAGGGCAGTAAGGTACTTAAGAAGCTTGAGCTTGATGGGACCTAATTTAAGCTCATTCAAAATGTCAGGGGGAAACACATTAAGCCAGGTGGGTGCCCTGTAACTGAAAGTTCGCTGGGCTTGTGAGACTCTGCAAAAAGGGATAATGAATGTTTGTTTGAGTGTGCTGCGGGTAGCACAACAGTTTTGGGAGAGTCTGATAAGAGACCTGGTTGCGGCTGGTGTTAGGCACAGTTGAATTTTTTTGGCAAACAGGTAGGTTTTTTAAGTAATCCTGCCATCGAGATGGAGCCAGCTTGTTTGCTCAGATAGCTCACATGCATGCATTTGACTATCTGCACCTATGATCAGACTGCAGGCTTTATTTAGTGCGACAGAGATTTGTTTTAGGGCAGCATCTGTTGCAGCCTCATATATAACTAGCCCATAGTCCAGAATGGAAATGATTGAGCTTACAACAGCTAGCTAAAGCACCTCAGGCATCATACAGTGTCTGTGCTGGTACAGGACACCTATTCTATCGATAATAGATCAGCTCTATCAGTGTAGCCAAGTAGTACTAGTATAAATAGAAACACAGAACTTTGTCAGCAGAAAAGGACCTCTTGGCCCACCTAATCTGCCCTATTTTCCCTACTTACTCTGCACAACAGGTACAGCTCTATGTCCATTCCCCCATTGCCTTGATTCTAAAGTCTCCTTGTTTCTATCCCATGCATGCTTGAATCCTGTTACCATTTTAGCACCCACCACCTCCACTGGGAGGCTGTTCCAGGCATCCACTACCCTTTCCATGAAGAAGTATTTCCTTACATCTCATCTGAGTCCCCACCCCCAGCTTCACAGCATGATCCTTTTTCCTCAAGCATCTTTTTCTATGTAAAATGCTACCCTCATGTACCTTACTAATATCTGTGAGGTATTTGAGCATTTCTATCATGTTTCCCCATTTGAGAGTACATATATAATTCCTTGAGTCTTTCCTCATAGGGCTGTTGATGCAGGCCCTGCACCATTTTGGTTGACTTCTTCTGTACTGCCTCTACCCTATTTATGTCCCTACAGAGATGGGGCTTCCAGAAATGGACACAGTACTAGAGGTGAGGTCTCACCACCAATCTATACAGGGGTAAAACTATCTCCTTCTTTCGGCTGGTGATACCCCTCCCTAAGCACATAAGCATCCTGCAAGCTTTCCCCCTGCCTTATTTTATTTATTTATTTGAATTTTTGTAACCAGGTAAACCCACTGAGAGAATGGAGTCCCTTTTTCAGTGGTGACCCGGGTTAGTCACATAGCAGAAAAAGCTCACAGTGACAATACAGTGCAAAAGACAGTACAGTACAACATTATACAGTAGGCGAGGACAAAGAATAAGATTCAATTTAGATACCAAACCACTATAGTAATTTTTTACAGACATTTAAGTACATCAAGGTTATAGAGGTACCTAAGTATTTTCATTACAGGTGCATGTTGTCACTATTTAGAAGAGGGAAATGCAATCAGATCAGCCAGCTAGCAACTAGGTAACACACACTGCTTTGTTACCTTCAGGTCATCAGAAATGATTACCCCCAGATCCCTTTTCTGTTTTGTGGTTACCAATATCTCCTCACCCAATTGATAAATTTCCCACAGGTTTCTGTGCCCCAAGTGTATGATTTTGAACTTTTTTGCATTAAAACCCAGTTACCAAACCCTTGACCAGTCTTCCAGCTATTTCAGCTCATCCCTCATATTTTCCATCCCCCCCCAGTGTGTCCACACTGTTGCAGATTTTTGTGTCATCCACGAACAGGCACACTTTCCCTTCCAGTTCTACTGCAATGTGGATAATAACAACATTGAAGAGGACCAAGAATAATACTGACCACTGTGGCACCCCGCTGGTCACCTTGCCTTCTTCAGAGTGAACACCATTTACCACCACCCTCTGACTCCTGTTGCTTAGCCAATGTCTTACCCACTCCTAGGCTGCCTAGCTTGCTTACCGGTCTCCTGTGTGTAATGTGGTGTCAAAGGCCTTACAGAAATTCCAGTTAGGCTACATCTACCACTCTGCCCTGATCTAAATTTAGTAGATTAAGACAACCTTTCTTTTGTAAACAGTATAGCTTTTCTAAAAGTAGCCTTGGTCTTTTCTCAGGTCACAGAATTTTCCTAACATTATTGAAAAAAAAGAGTGGTCAGCTTGATGGAGAGATCTTAAAAAGAAAAGGAAATCCTAGGTGGAACAGTCCATCTTTGTAGTATTTACTTTCCCAATCAAGGTGAAAGGAAGGGGAAGTCCATGTGTTAAGAAATCAATATAGTTTTCTTTTCCCATCAAGTAGAGAACATTTAAATTGAGCAACTGGTAAATATCACAATATAATGTAACTCCCAAATAATTACATTTCTTACAAAAATGGCCAATTGTGGGATGGAGGATATCAAATCAAATCAACCTTTATTTATAAAAGACACCTTTCTAAAACCAAGGCGCCTGTACATAACATAATAAAACACATCAATAAATAAATAATTAAAAACCACGTATCAATTAAAATTCACGACAGTGACATTTGAAAATAATTATATGCTAGGCTAAAAAGAAATGTTTTTAATGCTACTTTGAAGCTTTGGACGGTCGGGCAATCTCACACCTGATGAGGTAGAGAATTCCACAGGGTTGGGGCCATAAGACTAAAGGACCTGGCCCCAGATGTCTTTAAACGAACCCTGGGAATCTCTAGCAATCCCTTGTCAGTGGATTGGAGAGGGCAGGAGGGACAGTAGGGATGAAGGAGATCTTTCAGATAACCAGTTCCCTAATCATGTAGGGCCTTATAGGTCAGTAAACTGACCTTGAAGGTGATCCGCCAGCATATTGGCAGCCAGTGCAGTCCACGGAGCACAGGCGTTATATGACCGGTCCTAGATGAACCAGTCAATAGCCTGGCTGCCGCATTCTGCACTAGCTGCAAGCAGCGGATATCAACCCCCGGTAACCCCAGGTAAAGGGCATTGCAGTAGTCAAGGCAGGAGGTAATGAAGGTGTGTACCAAAATTGGAAGATCGTCAGAAGGAACCAGGTGCTTCACTCGGGTGATATTCCTCAGGTGGTAAAAAGAGGCTTTGACAACTGCTGACACCTGAAATTTCAGTGTCAAACAGTCATCAAGCACAACATCCAGGTTCTGCACCTGGTCTGAGGTAGTTAGCTGAACACGCCCAAGCCATAAACCTGAAGGTAATCCAGCCAACAAACCCGCCTCTCGGTGACCTGGGTCCACAACCAACACCTCAGTTTTTTTCTTGGTTCAACCTCAGCCAACTTGCATTCATCCAATCCTGGATTTTGGCGAGACAGTTGTTAAAGACCGAAACGGCAGCATCTTGGCTGGGGACAAAGGATATGTACAGCTGAGTATCATCTGCATAGCAGTGAAAACTAAAGCTGTACCATCTAATAATTGCTCCCAATGGCACCCTATACACCACGAACAACATGGGTGCCAAAATGGAGCCCTGCGGCACTCCACAGGATAGGGGGAGTGATGCAGAGGAAAAAATCCCAGACACCACTCTCTGAGTGCTACCTTGAGAAAAGATTGAAATGAATTGAGGACTGTACCAGACAGCCCGCAACTAAACTGCAGGTGCTCCAATAGCACACCATGGTCCATAGTGCCAAATGCTGCAGAGAGATCAAGAAGGACCAAGATGGAACTGGTCCTTCGATCTCTCGCTATTAGGAGGTCATTTAGTGCCCGGACAAGAGCTGTCTCAATACTATGTCTCTTCCTAAATCCAACTTGGAGAGAGTCATAGACATTGTGGCTGGTCAAATGATCATCCAGCTGTGATGCAACCACCTTCTCAATAACCTTGCCCACAAAAGGCAAGTTAGAGACAGGCCTGTAGTTAGCCAGATAATCCGGGTCCAAGGAGGACTTCTTAAGAAGGGGCCGAACCACAGCCTCCTTCAGAGGATCAGGAAAGATCCCCCTCTCCAAAGACCTCTAGACTTTCTTGGCAAGGACCGGTCTGATTTTATCCACACAGCCCACTAGGAGACATGTGGGGCCCAGGTCCAAACTACAGTTGGTCAGACGCAATGACTGGATGATCATCACAATGTCACTGACTGTGGGAAGGCTGAAGTCAAACCACACAAACTGGGTGTCCGACATCTCGTGCCGACTGCCACAACTCCCATTAGGGACGGACAAGCAGATACTAGACCTCATTGTGGCAACCTTATCTGCAAAGAATTGAGCAAACTCCTCACACCGTTCTTGAGAAAAAGCACTTCCAGGCTGAAGACAGATTGGATTGCACAATCTGTCTACAGTCCGGAAAAGCTGAGCTGGTTGATTCCGTGCAGCAGCAATCTCTCTGGACAGGAATACTGCCTTCTTATGGGAGATTGCTGATTGATAGACCACATAACGGTCCATCAAACTAAGTTTGTCACAATCAAGGCCTGACATCCACCAGCGCCTCTCTAGCCTTCATCCAACTCTCCTCAACTCCCTCAAAGTCTCATTAAACCAAAGAGACCTGGGGTGAAGAGTAAGGGGATGAACATGAACAGGAGCAATGGATTCCAGGGCCCCTATCACCACCTTATTATAGGCGAGTACCAGGTCCCCTGGATCCATGCATTCACTCGGTAAACCTGATAGGTCCTGTACTGCCATCAAGCCATCTGGAGAAACACCCCTCAAAGGGTGATACCGGACCATCTCCATAGGGGCTGGCCTACTAGGGGTGGCCTCAAAACTGAACCCAACGGTATAATGGTCAGACCACCCGACTGGTTCCACCAGCAAATCTGATATCTCCATCCCCAGTAGGAATACCAAGTCCAATGAATGACCACCAATATGGGTCGAGGAGGAAATAACCTGTGTGAAGCCCAGTGAAATCATTAACAGGAGGAAGTCCTGACCAAAATGTGAGAGTTCATCATCAACCCATGCATTGAAATCCCCCAGAACCAACCATCTGGGGGGATCCCAATGTCAGGTCGACAATGAGGTCTGCGACTTCCCACAGGAAAACAATCCTGTTACCTGGTGGATGATAGACGAGAAGAATCCTGCACCCCACACCCTCACCCATAACACATTCAAAGGAGTTGGTAGTTCCCACTGGTACCTCCATTAGGCCCAGTTCAGATCTAAAACAGATGGCAACACCCCAACCCCTACAATCCATCCTAGGGCAGTGTATCACTGAGTACCGGGCCAAAATTGCTGATGCCAAAACTGGGCCAGCATTCTCATCCAGCCAGGTCTCAGTGATACATGCCAGGTCAGATGATCTAACAAAATCTGCTATTATAGCAGTTTTGTTCTTAATAGACCTGGCATTACATAACACCGCCCGAGTAGGATGAGAATCCGAGAATGACCGTGCTACCTGCCTGCTACAAGCAGAACCCTTGGGTATGGCAACCAAAGGAGAACCCCTTTCCTGGACCCATTTTGCCCCAGGACATCTTCTTGTCCCCACTATCTCTATCTGCCCACTCCTTTCCATTCCCTCTCCAGGCCCAGCCACCATCCTCCTCCTCCTCCTCCTCACAATCCCCAAAGCCCTGCACCATCTAAATACCTCTGGTGACAGTGGAGGACAAAAAAAAGGATGGAGGTCCCTGAGCCTGGAGGTGGAATAATACTCGACCATCCCAATGCCTTCCCAACACATTTCCACCACAGTAAGCAAATACCAGCAAATAAACAATCCCAAAACTAAATTAACCCACACCCAAACATACAATACTCAAATACTTCCCAAAACTAAACAAATAGAATATTAGCAGCACAGAATGTAATTCCAAATCAGGAAACAGTCACAGTCAAAATATGTCTCACAGCTTTTAAGCAATTATGGTCTAAAGAGCTCCCACCTCTTTAAGACATGACCAGATAAGGTCAGCCAGATTCACCTCTCACTTTGAACCTTACCAACCTAGCTAAAAATGTTATGAAGAAAAATACAATTGTAGGGCATTCTCACTGACAGTATATTTCAATAGTTCACAGAGTCAATCAATTCCCAGATCCAAAAGTCCCAACTCTAAATGCATAACAGCAAATCCGAATAAGTTCAACTCTCACCCTCACAGACCCACGACTCCACCGAGAGTCCTTTATGTCTCAAGTATTAAATCCATATCCAATATACAGGTCTTCTTCTTCAGAACTTCAGATCAATGCAGGTTCCACACAGTATCTAACCTCCACAGCTTCCTCCACAGCTATCAGGTAGACACAAACAGTAACCAGGGTAAGCAGAAGACCCTCCCAGCACAAACCCAGGAGATAGCCGCCTCTTCACCTGCCGAGCCCGTGACTACAGCTCCCAGGCTAAGCCAGCCCACTACCTAACCTCCCCAGGATGCTTAGGAGACAAATGAGCCCCTGTCCACTTTCCAGTAGACCACAAGCCTGTGCCTCCTGCCCAACTCCGCAAAAGCTCAAAAGGCCGCTCTCCCCAGATAAGGCAAGGAATCCCTGTTCACAATCCTGTCAGATACCACATCTCCAATTCTGTAGTATCCCTGCTCACAATTGCACAAAACCGATGTTGTTCCTGTTAAGGTTCAACCACTGAGACACTCTGACTCTCCACGAGCCCTGCTACCATGATTCCCTCCTCCGGATAACAGTCGCTTGCTCCAGACTCCAAACTCCCGTTTTAATCCTCCGGTCACACATCTCAATACTCCCAACAGGTAAGAACTGTGAGGTTAATCGGGTTGCAAACTTTCACCATAATTTAGTATCTCCATAACTCCGTATTAAACTTAAAGTTAAAATCCTTCAATAACCTGTTACTTCACCTAGACCTTAATGACTCACTTTCCTTCCCTAACTTACTACCGAAGGTACTAAACTATCTAATAAAATGAAATAAAAACTATAAATAACAAAATACTATATGAAATGAATAAAATTAAAAAAATAAACTATGCTGGTGCTGCTTCTTGTGGACGACTAGCCCAGCGTGGCCACCATCTTAGATCTGGTTAGATCTGGATATGATAATGCCTCAGTTTTCTGCCAAATGACTTTGTAGTCAGAGATCTCACAAAATTGACCCATTAGGGTTAACAAATCAGGTATTAATTGAGAAGTTTCTCAAAAATATACCATATTCCACCTAATCTTTTTGTTAACATTTTAGTTAAAATTTTATAATCAGAAGTAAGCAGTGAAATTATGCTATACGAGCCACATAGGTTTGGACCGTTATCTTTTTTTTAATTTGAGTGAAATAGTGGCTTCACTGAAAAAAGAAGGCCAAGCTTCCAGAGACTTTATTTCTCTGAAAACCAGATATAATAAAAGCGCTATAGTGTTCAGAAAAGATATGAAGAAATCATTAGTGAAGCCATCATGGCCAGGCGCAATGTCCCCTATAACCTCAACTATCTTGTCAAAAGAAATCTCTCTGTTAAGAAGACCAGAATCTTCTTCAAAAACTTGTGGGAACTGGATCTTACCTATGAATCTATGTACTTCTGATTCTAGAACATTAATATCAGAGTTATATAGTTTTCTATTAATATTCAGAAACTTCACTGATGCACTCTGGATTGTACTGAAGTTTATAGTTACTATCCTTTACTCATGATATTCTGCTATAACCTTTCCCACATTTAACCTAGAAGGCTAACAGTTGATCTGATGTGTCACTGAAAAATAGTATTTGGATTTTACCCTCATGATAGTGAAAGTGAATCTTAACTAATGGTATTCATTATTCTAACCCTGTCAATGAATAGTGAATCATTTTAAGTGCTCCTGAAATGCTATTAATTACTCACACACTTCTAGTAAATAGAGAGCCATTTACATTTTATGTCTGTCAAGTATTTTATTTCAATTTGTGAAAACCTGGCAATAGGAAAAATACTAGTGGATCTTGTTTTGCCACATCAGAATACACTGAAAGCCAATGGCATGAATCCAAAAAAAATGCAGTATTTAACTAACTCTGTTTCATTAGCTTCATTAGCCGCATATATTATAGGTACGCTCAAGGAGCCACAATCTGAGCGCTGACTTACTATGGGCCCAATTTTGAATCACAGATGAGGAGTTCAAAACAGGCCCTTGCACCTGCTTCCAGTCGTAGTTACAGTTATAAAGGATTCCCTAGGAGAGGGCCTTTTTCCATCTTCACTGAAGAATGTGGTGGTGTTCCTGCTCCTGAAGAAGCCATCTCTGGACCCAGAAATTCTGTTCAGTTACAGACCTAACTCAAATCTTCCATTTTGGGGGAAGATACTTCTGAAGGGAGTTGCATTGCAGTTGGAGGCACATCTGGTGCATCATGAAATCTTCAGACCTTTCCAGTTAGTGATCAGATCTTTACATAGCACCGAATTAGCCTTGGTGAAGGTTATGAATGATTTCTTCCTGGTAAGACATCAAGGAGAATGCTCTATTGTCATTCCTCTTGATCTTTTGTTGGCAATCGACACTGTGGACCATGGGGCTTTGACTATTAAGACTTATGGAGGACTCATCCAGTAAAGGACTGTGATCGCTTGAGTCAGTCCGGGCTGGTAGAGAGCAAAGTGTACCACTTGATAAATTTTTCTCCAAGGAGCTGCTATACCCTCTGATGTTCTTCAAGGTTTGATTTTGTTCCCTCTGTTGTTCTTAGTGTCCATGTTGCCTTTGGGCGAGATTGTGAAAAAGTGTAATCTGGGTCTCTGTTGTTATGCAGATGGTACTCAGTTGTACTTCTCCTTTTCGCCAAACCAGGTAACTGGTAGCTGTGATCGATGGGTGCCTTTCTGACATGAGTAACTGCATGGCTACCAGCTGGATTAGTTTTAATCACAGTTCTTCTCCACCTTTAGACCTTACTAAGGCTGATCCCCAAGGAATTACCTGAAAACTTGAAGGATGATCATGTGATGTCTTCATAGGAGTGGGTTGTTTTTGTCATCTGGCAAGATGGTTTTCTGCATTAAAAATTGTGCCTCAGCCTGGTACTTATTTGCAAGGGGATCCCTTTCTGACTGACTAGTTTTTGCATGTTTTTATTATTGAACTTGTGTTCTGAAGTGTGTGAATTTCCCTTTATGTATCACATCATCACATGGGAACTATAAATGTAGTCTCGTTTACCCACCCCCTCATGTAGCCTTTATGGGCAAAGCACTGGGATGTGAGTTTCACATAGGTGACTGGCTGGTGCTCAGTTTGCTGCATGTAATTTCTACAATAAAGGAACAGGATTTGCAAGTGATGTCTGAACAGCATATGTTTTACTAGAGTGTTGCTATTTTCTCTTAGTTTGGAAGTGTTTGGGTTTTCACCGCCCCTTAGTTGCACCCCCCTGGACTCCACTGTAGCACATTTGCTTTTTTTGAATATGGGATTAGCCTTCATCCTGGCAAAATGGAGTTACTTGCTCATAGAACTTAGGTTCCAGAAGTTGGCAATGAAAAGGAATGATATCACCTTGCTCTCCTTGGAGGGTAAGGTCTTCAGAGCCATGGATAGGGCTAAAATATAGGCAAGGAAAGGCAAATTTTATTTAAAAAGACACCCATCCCGGAGTCTCTGGGCGCCGTACATTAATCAAATTAATACAACACAACACCATACAATCAATAAAATATACAACTCCAAACAATTAAAACCTTATTTTACTACACAATTTGTTCCTTATTAAGAATTAAACAATATAAGCTTATAAAACATAGTCAGGGAATGCCTGATCAAATAAAAACGTCTTTAGTCGGGCCTTAAAAACCTCAACAGACGGAGCCTCCCTAACAACTATAGGAAGCGAATTCCACAGGACGGGGGCGGCAACACTAAATGCTCTGTCACCTGCAGTTCTTAACCTCGTCCTGGGAATTGCAAGGAGGCCCCGAGAGGAGGAACGCAGGGAACGGACCGAGACAGCAGGTGTAAGAAGGTCATTCAGGTAGCCAGGGATTATAGTAGACAACAGATCATTATTCAAATCACAGAAGGCAGCTGTTTTATGCTGTAGATTTTTCCACTTGAGAAATATTGCTCAGCTAATGCCCTATCTCTAATATGAGGACCTTTTGATGGTGGTGCAAGCCATTGTGTTTTTCCAACTGAACTACTGTAATATATAGGATAACGTATGGTCAGCAGTGTGTAACAACGCTAGGTTTACCTTCAAGTGGTTCCCTTGGCAACTCTGTTAAACCTTGAGAGCGAAGCTTGAGAGGTTTACCAGCATGGCCAAGGGAACCACGAGAAGGCAAACTGAGCATTGTTACACACCGCTGATCATACATTTTCTTTTATAGTGTATGGTAAAATGTATGGTCAGCAGAGAAGATGTAAAAGATGACAATATATGAGATACTGTTATTACCTTGTGGTGAAGGAGGTCTGGCTTTGAATAGATAGCTGCAGCCATTGTTTACTGCTTGCGCTACTTTGGCGAGTTTTTCCTACAGTTTACTTTTTGTGTTTAAACAGGTTTTCGGTCAGCGTCATGAGTATCCTAGCAACAACAAAGCTTTGTGTTCCATGTTGTTACACTACCGATGCGACATAGTGACGATACTGTAACAGGAGTGTGACGTCACATCGATAGTGTAACAACGCTGTAAAAAGATGATTTTTGGCACATTACAGCATTCTACCATACATTATACTCTGTTTTGAAGGTTTGACACGTTATCTGTAGATTGTGCACAATGCTGTGGTCAAGCTGAGAGCAGGTACAATAATTTTCTTTTGTATTACACTTGTGCTGTGGGATTCGGCATTAGCTTCCAGTGAAATGGTTTTTCTCCCTCAAGATTTCTTTGATGGTCTTCAAGGTCCTGCACAATCAGGGTCCTGGCTAAATTAAAGATAGAAACAAAGAACTTGTCATCAGAAAAGGGCCACTTGACCACCCAGTTTGCAAACATGGTCCCTGCCTAATCTGTCTGTTCAGACCCTATCTGGTTTCCAGCAACCCTCTTTCCTTCCTACCTGTTTTCTAATACATTCCTGCATCTGTCACACACATGTGTGTTACTCATGACTCATTTTTCTGTATGACATCTTTTCACTATAACAAGAATGAAAACATCATTAGGACAAACAACCTTGCTGTATGCATTTCCATCCTTTTTTAACTCGCTACAGTCCTTTTTGTATTGCTTAGAAGTCTTTTTACAGACTTTACGAATGAAGTTAAGAAAGTATTTAATTGTTGAGAGTGTCAATGCTTTGCATAATTTGTAAACAGAATATATGTAGATATATGTTTGTATTGTGTTGCCTTTTATCTCTTTGAATGTATTTTTTTTGTATGTACACTGGTCACCCATGAAAATGGATCTTTGGCCTATGTTCTTACCAGTTTAAACAAATAAAATAAAACAAAACAAACAAAACAACATGCTTGACGGTCCCAACTGTTTTTGTCTCCACCACTTCATCTGCCAGTCTGTTCCAGGTGACTACCACTATTTAAGTTAAAAAATATTTCCTCACATCTTTCTTAAATTCACCCCCTCCAGCTTCATCACATGACTCTCGGTCATGGCACTTCTCATTTGAAAGAGACTTCCCTCTTGCATCTTGTTTACTTCTGTGAGGTACTTGTAGGCTTCTGTCATGTCATTTCTTGCACTTCTTTCCACCAGGGTGTACATGCAGAGATCCCTCAGTCTCTCCTTGTAGGGCTTATCATACAACCCAGTACCCTTTTAGTTGCCCTCCTCTGGACTGCTTCTACCCTGACTAATGACTTTCTGAGATGCAACATCCAATACTGGACACAGTACTCCAGGTGGGGTCTCAACAGCGAGTGATACAGTGGCAACACAACCTCCCTCTTCTTGATAGATATACCCCACTCTATGTACCATAGCATACCACATCCCTTATCCACCATTTTGGCACACTGCCCTGCTACCTTGATGTCATCAGATATGATAACCCCAAGGTTCTTTCTGTTTAGTGACTGTCAATACCTTTCTCCCATCATATACTCAGTTCCAGGGTTCCTGTGCCCCAGATGAATGATTCTGCACTTTTTGGGATTGATCCCAAACTGCCATACTTTAGACAACTCCTCAAGTTTCCCTCCACCTCTCATTCTCTCCACCCCACCCCTAGTGTCCATCCTATTGCAGATTTTGGCATCATCTGCAAAAGGGCATACATTTTCTTCAAGTTTATCAGCAATGTCAGCTTGTAAAGACACTGAAGAGGACTGGTCTCAGTACTGAGCCCTGTAGCACCCTGCTGGTCACTTCTCCATCATTTGAGTGAAGGCCATTTGCCACCACCCTTTTTCTCTCATATCTATTAACTAGCTTCTAACCAAATTCACCCCTTTGGAACCCACTCCCAGTCTGCTCAGTTTCTTTATCAGCCTCTTGTGCAGTGAAGAGGTACAGTGCTGAAGGTTTTGCAGAAGTCAAGATAGGCAGTGTTTACCGCATTCCACTGAAGGCTCTCATTTGCCCATCCACTCTAAACTGCCCCCTCTACTCCATGGGGAGAATTTGCCAGAGGTTCCACATACCTGCCTGAAATAATCTGGAGATGGGGCTTTTCCTGTGGCAACACCTCAGTTGTGGGACTCCTTGCCACCTTACCTGTATATCCACAGCAGTTTCTTGATAGAGCATTTTAAAGAGACCTTAAATACATATATGTTTACATGGCTTTTAATGACTGATCTTAAAGCTGTTTTGTTTTCATTGTTTATAGCCTTTCTTGTCTGTAATGCAGTTGATATGCAGTACCTAATTTCTGTTGACTGTGTCTCTAACAAGTGCTCCACGACTTTGAGATGGGGTGCTACATCAAAATAAAACTAAACTGCATAACATCATATTTCAAAATGAGCTCTGGGTGAATGGGAGTGTTTCCAAAAATTAAATATGGCTCACTTCCAATATTTCCTCTCATTCTATTGGCCTCCTTAGCTTTACTGTTCACAGGCAGGACAGAAGCCAAAACCAAGGTAGTGCAGCCCTCTACTGTTTACTCTAATTAAAATTTTACTATATCCCTGTGGGTTGTCATTCCCTAATACCTTGAACTCATTAGTGCCATAATCTCTTTCCCCAATATTTACTGCTTTTTGTCACCGGTATATGTTGATCTCTAGGCAGAAGCATAAAGGCTATAGCAGAGTACATTATTAGCCATATAGTGTGGCAAAGCTTAACACTTTAAAGTGTGAGCACCTCTGGGGGAATAGGAACCAACACTTGTTAGGCTGTAATCTCTCTTCCCTTCATACCAAAAATTAAAGCTTTAAATCTTCATCAGTCACTTTCCAACACACTAGACAAGACCTCCTAACTTGAGCCACTCATTCATTAATTGCAATTTATCTTCCCACCTTTATCGAATTTTAGGTGCTGATATTATTTCTGATATTTTCAATGACTATAACATTACCTACTGTGTCCAAAAATTAAAACTCCTAAAGGCCCCCCCACCCCAAAAAAGCCATACATGCTAGGTCACTGCAAAATTTGTAACTTAAAAATTTTCTTCTCTGACCTATCCCTTGCAGCCTGGAGTACATCGAAGTGTACCTTGGATCAGTTCACTCACCTACGATTCCCAGTATCAGGTTCCCATATGTCAATCAGTATCTTGAGTGAAGAACAGCCAAGAATAGTCAAGGCCATCACATTGTGCTTCCCTGTATCCTTGCAATATGCCAACTGACTACCTACGTCTGCAGAGTCAAGGGCTTATGCAGGTACACACATAGAAAACACCCATGTTTACACACATGCTAACTCTTTAACAACCCTGCAGATTACAATATATTATAGAGAATAATACATAGGTGGGTGTGTGTAACCAGAATTTTTTTTTATTATTAATATGTTTTTCCACCCTGCAGAGCTGGCAGGTGGCTCCGGCCTCATCTCAGGGAGCTCCTCTTCAAGACTGGTCCCCCTGGTCGTTTAACGCAGTGATTCCCCCATGGATTCCCCCCACCCCCCCATGGTGGGGCTAGAGGGAGGAGTTCCAGCCCCCCCAAGCACAATCCAGAAGTCAGGCAAGCCAAACCAGAGATGCTGCCACACCATCATGGAGCCTGCCAGCTCCATTTTCAGTTTTTCTCCCCACCAATGCCAGAGCACATGTATGCATGTAGAAGCATGCACACACCATGGTTCCACAGTGCCCTACCTAACCATGCCTCCCAGCCGCCTACACTACCTTCAGACCTCCACCTGGGGTTAGTTGTACTGCAGGGGTGAAAAGATCCCTCCCCAGGAGAGAACAGCTGCTGAGCAGCTTCTCAATCCTGCTCCCTAACCCCTTTGGCAGACCTCTGACAACCCTTGCTCATGCCCAAACATAGGTTGCCGGCATAGCATGAGGTGTGGCGTCAAGCGCCTCAACCCTTCAGACTGGCTATGTAACCCAAATTGTATACACACCTAGGGTGCAGGGTGCTATATAAACCCTGACAGCAAAGCTTGAGGTGTTCATGAAAGCATCCCACACTGAAAGTGTGTATAAAATTCAGATCTACAACCACCCACTCCATCTTGTTTACTGACAAACATTTTAAATAAATTGTCTGTTTAGGTGTTTAACTTGAAACAAATATAGAAACAAGAAATATCACACTTTAAACTTTTACCAGCTGAACTCATAAATATAGACACAGACAGTAAAGTGATTCTTTTTTAATTTCATGGGTGCAATTTTCAGTTGGGTGCAACTGATGTGAGGGAGTTGTGGCAAAGGTGTTTGATGCAAGTGATGATTTGTATCACAACTTGTGTAAAATAGGATTTTCTAACCTGCCCTGTGTCCAATCCAGTGACAGTTTCAGCAAAGCCCCATTGCACCAGGGTCCAAGACCCCAGTGCCCACAGTTACAAGGGGGGTTGCATCATGGCTGGGTTGTAGCATCCCCTTTTTTTGGATTATTAAAAGCCCTGCCATGGACACAGCAGGGGGCACGGCTTAGACTAGCCAGGAGGTGATCTAAGTGGTTGCAGCAGTGGGTCTTCAGAGGCCAGTGGACAGTGGGGTGCACAAAGGGCAGGGGTGGAGCTGGGAGCTGTCAGGGCACAGCTGTCTGCCACCCTATAGTGCCTTGGCAACAGCGGGGTGCCACCGCAGTGACAGTTAGGGTGCCGCCACAGTGAAACTGTAAAAATTATGCAGTGAGTTGCAAAACATGATCACTGATTGTGACCCCCAATCCTGAGGCTGAGGTAGAAGCCCTGGTGGTATAGTGTTCCTGTCTGTGATCCCTGAGCTCTCCTGAGAGTAACTGAAGATGGGCCCCTATGGTATAGTTCCCCAACCCCCCCAATCTGCAATGTCCTGCAAGAATAAGAAAAAAAAATTGGTCATACTCCCTTGTGGTCTAGTGGCCTCCCATCATCCCCTCCTCGACAGACAGTGGTTGACCCCTGCTCCCCTCCCTTGACCCGCTTCTGCAGCTGACACTGCCCTCCTCACGCCACCATGGCCAGACACAGAATGTGCTCACACAGTTCGCATAACTGAACAGTTCATTTATGCAGTCTGTGCAATTGCATTCTGTGGCTGGCTGTGTGAGGAAGAAGATGGTCCCAGATGAGGAGTGGGGGGTTGACCACTGTCTTTTGGTGAGGGAGGTGGAGGGCCCAATGAACCAGCAGGTAATGTGCATGGACATTTTGTGGGCATGTCATGGGCATGGGGGCTCCAGGATAGGCTTCTTGGTTGGGTGTACCACATGGCAGATCAGGGGTAGCTGGGGGCTGTGGGTGGTACTTTACCACCACTGCACTAATGGGGATTGGGGGAGTTTCACTGAGCCTGGCAAGGCAGGGACAACTCCATGTTGGGAAAAGGGTGCCCGGGCTGAACAGGGGTACTGCTCTATGGTGGAAACATGCCCCATGTCATGGCCTTGCATGGCCTGACCCTTTTGTGCCCAGTTCCAGGCTTGGTGCTCCTTGGGGAACCTCAGAGGCCCTCAGCACACTTGTCTGGGGGATACATCCTGGCCCTGTGCCACAGCCTCTCACTGCAGCACTCCTCTTGGCACAGGATTGCCTCTTGTGGCTATTCCAGAAGGTTTCCTGCAAGTGGCAAACTTTCTGGAATAGCAACTTTTGCATGTGCCACAACTGCATTGGACACAGCCCCCTTTTCTGTGCAATTTGCATCCGATACAGGCAGCTTTGAAAATCGGGCCCCATTTGTTTAAATAGATGGCAGTTCTGGGACTGCTGCATGCACCATTACTACAGCAAGCTTGATTAACAGCTCATTGTTACAACCATCTGGTTTTAATGCAACATTACAGTCTGTTTATCCAAGCATTAAAATTGCTCTTCAGTAATTATCTAGTTTTTAAAAACTGTGCTACCAAGCTCAGCCCAGTGGCACTGAGGGCTGAGGCACTGGTTGCCTTACCTCTTGCTTCACCAGTGACACATGTTCAGAAACAAACATGGGCCACCGGGGGTCAGCAGGGGAGGAGAAGGATTAAGCGTCAGATGGACTGCTCTCCTTCTCCGGGGAGGGGGGTCCTCAGTGGTCAGCACTTACCTGCTCACTAGCAGAAGCTGGGGGACAGGACACTGCATTGTAGAAAGGGAAGGCGTTGGGGCAGATGATAGGAAGGAGTGCATGTGGATGCATGTGCTGTCTTTTCTGCAGATGTCACTGTACGCCCCAATTCCTGGAGAAAAAATAACCAAGAAAAAGAAGAGCCATGGCACTATGGTGGATGGCGCCTCACAGGCTGTGCTCCTGGCCAGACCCAGTGCTGGCCCACTGGATCCAATCCCCTGTGGGGGTTGGAAAACCCCACCAGCCCCATGAGGGGGGGTGAGCCCTGGGAGTTTGGGTCAGTGCCAAATGGTGGATGCCGGGGAACTGGGCTTGGGGCTTCCTCCTGATGACAGCCGGCTAGGAGGATAAAGAAATAGCCAAAAAAAAAGAGAAACTGTGCTGCCAAACATTACAACTAGTTGTGATTAAAGACATTGTGACAGCAGTGTCTGGATATCTTTAGTCATTGATAAACCCTAATGCTGAGCACCATTGTATGAATCTGTTACAAGTATGACTCTATTAAGGAAAAGAAAGGTACATATTCATGGATTATTGCAGACTTGAAAAGTGTATAATAACACTTTTGCAATAGTTCCGACTATGAAAATAAACCAGAGCATAAGTAAATTACCTTATAAGTCAAATTAATGCAAAAGGCATAAAAGATAACAGCAATGAATGGTTAAGTACAATGCACTTAAGCAATATATACAAATGAAGCAGTATGTACAGGCACAATATATACAAATGAAGCAGAATATACTTTATTTATGTATTTGCTTAACCAGGAGTAGCACACTAAGCTGAAAGCTTTTTTACATGTGTGACCTGGGAGCACAGGAAAGTTAAGTGACTTGCTCAGGGTCACACAGTATGCAAGTGGAAGCCGTGGGATTCAAACCCAGGTTTGATCTGCTGGACGTCACAAAATTTGCATTTCAGAGCCTTAAACCACTGCGCTATACTGCCTCCAGGCACAATATATACAAATGAAGAAGTATATACAAGCATAAGAGTAGTAACAAACAATTGAATGAAGGGCTATAATCACAACAAAGCAAAAATTAAAGAACGTTAAGGGTTAGCCTAAGGGCAGCGAGTAAAGTAGGGGGGAAATAGTGGTAGATGGCCTTTACCAGTTGAACAAAATCAGGATTTAAATCCAACTCTCATTTTCAACTGCAGGGCCTGACCAAGCTGTAAGCAACACAGATCTAGTAGGATGTTATCAATGTATTATACTGTGTTGTTTACAAATTGCAGCAAGCCTAAGGGTGGCGAGTAAAGCAAGGGGAATAGTGGTAGTTAGCATTCAAGTGTGGGAATAGGATAAAGGAAGGTAGGAGAGGAAGCACATAATAAAGGGTGAAAAGGGAGATGAAAGAAGAAGCAGGGATAGGGAGGATTCAGAAGCAGGAGTAGCACATGAGAGAGGGTAGGAGAGGAGAGGCGTGAGCAAGAGGCTATGAGAGAGAGAGAGAGAGAGAGAGAGAGAGCTCAGTAGCAGGTGCAGAGCTGGGAGTAAGCAAGGTGGGATTTAAGGGGATGCTTGAACATACCTAGAGAAGGGCAAGTTAAGACAGAAGATGGAAGCAAGTTTCATAGAGAGGGCCCAGAAAAGGCGATAGTAAGCTGACCCACTGCAAGGCAGGGTTTAGGGATTTTGAGCAGTGGTAAGCCAGAAGGCCTTAAGGACCTTGTCACGGTTTTTCACTGGACAATAGGTTTGAGGCAGGGAGGAGTGAATGTGTGAACTAGTTTGAAGGTCAGACATAGAGTGGAATTTTGCAATCTGGCTTCAAGTTAATGCCAGTCAAGTGAGTCGAGGACAGGGCAGTTGTGCTTCCAAGAGTTAGAGCCAAGGGCAAGGCTAGCTATCCTATGGTAAGTTTGTTTGAGCATGGCAAGAGGGGTGACCTGCGTGGAGTGAAGAATAGGAGCTCCATTGGAAATAAGAGGAAGAAGGAAGGAGGAGTGGATCCCTGTGCCATGCCCATGTTTGCCCCAGACAAACTCCACAAAATGCAGATTTGAAACTCGGCGGTGGAGTTCAAACTTCACATTTTGTGGAGTACTAGTGTTTGTTGATGAATCATCCCCTCTAGTGGACCCCCCACTCCATCATGTTGTGCCACCCCATGCTGCCCCACCAGTCGGATCCTGATGTAAAAAAAAATAGTGTAAATCCCTGGTGTTTAGTGGTCCCACCACCCTGTTCAATCGCCAGCCCTAATATAACAAAATAATCTTAGGTCCCTGGTTTCTAGTGGACCCCCCAACCTACTGATGGCTGGCCCCAATATAAAAAGAAATAATCTAAATCCCTGGTGTCTCGTAGAGCCCCCACCCTACCAATTGCTGGCCTAGTATAAAAATTATCTTAAATCCTTGGTGTCTAGTAGACCCCTACCCTGCCAATCACTGACCACAATAAAAAAATAAACAATCTTAAATTCCTGGTGTCTAGTGGACCCCTCACCACATCAGGTAATGCTCCCGCCATCCTGATCCTGAGTGTGCCACCAGCACAGCCCTCCACTCACCTCCACAGCTGGCAGCCTAACTGACCTCTCATTCATTCAGTCGGCCAGCTCGTCACTGTAGAGAATGTTTTCAGGGGGCTAGAGAAGGTGGGGGAGACTGCTCCAGTCACCACTGGGAACCAGAGCAGCCTCTCTCCTTCTCCAGCCCCCAGTAAAACATCCAATACAATGAAGACAAGCTGGCTGACTGTCACTGAATAGAGCATGTGCTTGTACAAGCATGTGTTCATTCACTGAAGATCAGTCTGGCACTGGTCATGGAAGGTGGGTGGAAGAGGCTAATCAGTGGCTCTCCGGGGATGGAGTTGGGGGGTAAGTGTGGAGGCACTACCTGATGGGATGAGGGTCCACTAGACACCGGTGATTTAAGATTATCTACTTTTGGGGGCTGGTGATTGGCAGGGTGGCGGATCCACTAGATACCAGGATTTAGATTTCTTTTCATATTAGAGCTGGAGATCGGCAGGGTTGGGGTCCACTAGACACCAGGAATTTAAGATATTTTTTTATATTGAAGCTGGCAATTGGCAGAGTGGTGGGGACTACTGTATATCAGAATTTAAGATAGTTTTTATTGGGGCTATTCATCAGTTAGGGCAGCACATTCACAATTTGTTACTTCTCCTTGCTTTTGGGGAGGGCTAAGCCAATTTGCACTAAACCCAAAAGCAAAGTGAAGCTACAAATGGTGAATTTTCACTTTATAGCCACAACTTCATAACTGATCCTCTGAGGTGAATTTGGCTACTTGCTGAAAATTCACAAGCAGAATGAAACTTTGCTGCATCTCTACTAAGCACAAGGTCTCTATGACTGCTTCAAATAACCTCACCAACAGGATGCTTGCTAAGCTATTTTCCAGTGCCAACAGAAAAGCCATGGAAATGCATTCTGGTCAATATTTGTTTTTCAGGAGGTTTCCATCCCCATTAAAGTTTAAACAGCAGTAAGCAGTCTATTACTTCCTACCAAAAGCTCTCCTAGGACACCCAAGTTACTCATTTATCAGATGTCTGCAATGATCCAAATGTTATTGCCAATATCCTATACAATAATTTACAAAGGATCAGGAGTCTCTGATTACCCCATCCTACTGACCATTCTTTTCCACTCCAAACTCTGAACCTCATACCTTTTTATGAACAGTTATTCACCTCCCCATTAGTGCATTTGAGGTTCTGAATGGGATACCGCCGGTTAAACCTAGTTCGTGCAATGGCTTTGATTGCCTGTAGCCTAACGAAATAAAACTTGGAGGAAGAGCCACAGCCACTCCCTTTCCCCATGTTTCAACTGTTCCCTTAAAGTGATTTACCAACTTCCCAAGGTGTTATGTTTGTAGATCACCTTCCCTTTACTAGTGATGCAAAGCTCAGCTGCCCTGAAGTTAAGTATTAAATATATTCAGATGCTTAGTGTTTTAACATTTTTGTGCCACAATTGTCTCTGCATGTGTTTTCTTTGTTTGAAGTTCGTATACGAGCAATGCATCCACATGCATGAATGACATCAGCAAAGGGAAAGGTGTTCCACTGCACCTTTCTCACTGCTCATTCATTCATCTTTCCTGGCCCCAGCCTCAGTGAGTGCAGATCAAAACTGAATTGTAAAACTACAGCACTGATGACTGAAGCAGTTTGTTATATTGGCAGCTATTATACTTGCTTTTGGGATTGCAGAAGTGGTGATTTCTCCTGATTTTCAATTTTACTCATCTGACTAAGCTCTGTGTCCTAGGTCCATTGGTTCTAGGAACATCACAATCTACATTGCTTGAGTACAGTGTTACAGTTTTAATAAGTGCTGCAGGTACATAATTATAATAACAAGTCTGTATAAAAATACATTTTTTAACCAAGTGGAGCTGTAATCTGTAGCGTGTTAGGACACAAAAGGATGACTTTTGAACTAGACAGATCTATAAATTGAAGTAAGTTTTTCAGTATTGGTACATAGAGGTCTGTGTTAAATAGATGACTTTTTCAACAGTTCAGAATTGTAATGTGCAGCAAGAGTATAAGCACTGAGCTGCACAGTACAATCCCAGAACAGTGCAATAAACTGTGTATTTTTGGCAAGTGCTGCTTCCAGTGTGATTGCTTCAGTAAACTGCCTTTGCTATTGCATTTCTGACTGTCACCATCATTATAGACAGTTTATATTTTTTCTTGTGCTCCTGTGTTTTCTTGGGCTAATTTGGTGTTCTCATGCAAGCACCATAATACTGTTCACCAAAGTATGCTTAGATGTGCATGAATAAAGGGACATGGTGCACTGAATTGTTTCTCCAGCTTGCCAGCTCCTCGCTAAGTTTGTAAATGAATGCAATAAAATCAGTTATATACTGTACATAGTTATACTGTACATAGTTTACAGTGTATCTCAAAATTAAAAACACTTAGTTTTTTAACATTTTAACATACAGTCTTTATTTATAATTAGGATTATAGCATCATTGTATGTGCTCTGGAGCATCAGCAAAAGAAGAGACTGCAGTTGCCATCCTCTCCCTACACTGTGGTACCAATGTACGGCTTCTATGGTGTTATATTGCAAAGTGTGCTAGTCAGTTCGGCATACTTAGGGAATAATGTCTGAACCAAAATATGGGCTACACAGCAGTGAATGCAGGGAGTCTACACAATGCACCATGACATCGGTAAGGCATGGGAGACAGTATAGTACAGCATCTGTTGTATTTGCTGTACACTTTACGCATGTGCATCAGAGATCCACTATAATGGAAAAAATGGGAAAACACAAACAGCTCGACACAGAGCGAAGTGGTAATGAAGTATGGTGACATAAGTGAGGAAGGGTGGATTAAATACAGTCTAACACTTGAGTACCTACCGCAAGGATATGTCCCTTTTTGTAGTGGACCAATCAAACGGTACCAAGGCTATCTAAACATAAATGCGGTCTCTTTCTCCATGAGAATGGTATTGGCAGTGTCATTTTTAACCTTGGGGGGGTGGGGGATGATCACCGACTGTACTGTGTATTTTTTGCTCAATTCATAATGCACCTGGAGGCACACATGTAGCGGCAATAAGCCAATGCCAGGATGGTATTACAGATGCTTATGCAGACACTAATGACAGCTGCAGTCTGTATAGTTCCTGAGCGCTTAAGGTAACACAAAGCTGGTGCAATAATTTGTAGTTTTAAATTTATAGCATTGCCATAAACAGGGGAACGGTAACTTCAACACGTTACTCAATCACTGATACCTCTAAAGGGGAAAGTACAAGAAGGCCCCCCACCCCCAAACAGACACATACACAGAGAAGAAAGCTGTAGCGTAGACCAGTTGGCACTAGGGCAAAGACAGACCCAAACAGTATAAATAATTTACAGATAATAAAAGTTCTATGCTGCAGCATTTTTCTAAGTGTATGTGTGTAGCTGGGGGGTTTGGAGTGGTTGGGGTACAAGGTGCCTGCTTGTAATTTCCACCCTGTGCTCCATCAGAGTGAGTGACTGACTGATAAATCAATTGGGAGGTCACTACTAACTAGTACCAGGTGATGAGAATTTGGACAGATTGCATTTGGACCAATTGTGAGCCATTTATCCTGTTCAAGCAATACCACCAGATTGAGCCATGCTCTCAGTGTCAATCTGGGTGGCCAACAACTTGTTAGCATAGGAAAGCAACCCCCAAAAAAGAAGAAATATAAAAACCCAGGGTACTGCCACTAGCATTTGTGTGGGCACATCAATGCTGGGAGTAACAGAACACACACATACCTCGATTTTGCACAGTAAAATGACAGCAATGACGGAACCAAACCGTAGCACTAAGTAGCAAAATATAATATTAACAGTTCGTGTTGCTTAGTCTGCTCACTGCTGTGCTGGTATGGATTGGGACTACTGCTGTGACTGCCTGAGCTACTGCCCACATCATTCTCTCTGCTGTCATAGGGTAATCCCTGTGGATCTACTATGCAGTGGCTGTCAAATTGTGGCACTATGTCAGTGTCCGAAAGATCACTGTTAGTGCAGGACAACATAATGCTTTCATCATCGGACCCTGAAAATGAACTGTTTGACGTTGCTGTTGTCGTGCTACATGCTGCGACCAAGAGCTCTGTTATCAAGACAGAATTGCTGTGACCAAGAACTAATTTTAATTGCAGAGCACAGATCTCCCTGTGGTGACATTGCAAAGGTAATGAGTGTCAAAGGTCACCAAATACAGGCTCCAATACACAAAATGATACTTCCTGGTTTGTGAGAGTGAAAACCTGATTTAATTTGCTAAAATAGGCTATGCATCTATCAAAATAAGTTGCAAATCAGTTCTGTATGCAGTCACCTTGCAGTATATGTGTTCATATGTCAAAACTTGGCAAATCGCTTTAAGTCAGGAATCTTCACCTCAGTTTGCAAGCATGCGATTGTCATACCACATCATAAAGGAGGTGCAACTGACTTCAGTAACAACAGGCCTCTGTTCCCTTGCCTGTACTTTCTAAGGTCCTGGAAATGATGGCCAGCAAAAAGTTGTCAATCTTTTATGCTGGGACTAATTTTTGTACCACTTTTCAGTCTGGCTTCCAATCTTGTCACTCTACTGCCTACTGTCTTCTGTGCTTAATTGACTACAATCTCTCAAACAAGAATCATTACTTCTCCACTGGTGTTATCCTAATAAGCCAGAAGAAAGTGTTTGACACTATCAGTCACTCACTTCTGTCCTTCATACTTCAAACTTCTGGTATCTTTAGACCTTCCCTTTGCCTGTTTTTATTCTACCCCAAAGGAGATCCCACTTGGTGGCTGCTGTGCATTCAACATTTGACTACTGTACCTGCAAGTTATAGAGACAATTTTAGTTTCATTTAGAATTAGTATACAATATTTTAACTGGAACCATTTCAAAAGAAGATTGCAAATGTCTTGCTGCAAGGAGGTATTTGCAGCCTGAGAGTCGGCACAAGCAGTGAAGAGAATAGTGCCCTTTTCGTACACATGCACATAGCTGGTTTTAACAGAGTGAAGATTATCAAGTAGGATAAAACCTGGGGGGGGACAACTAGAATGTTTTTTGGTTCTAGATCTACAGTGGCGTGAAAAAGTATTTGCCCCCTTCCTGATTTTCTCTGTTATTGCATATTTGGCATACTGGATGTTTTCAGGTCTTTAGACAAAATGTTATATTAGATAAAGGGAACCTGAGTGAACAAATAACACTTGTTTTTTTTTACTTATTTCATTTATTTAATGAAAAAAGTTAACCAACATCAACTGGCACTGTGTGAAAAAGTAATTGCCCCCCTTACACTTAATAACTGGTTACGCCACCTTTAGCTGCAATGACTGCAACCAAACGCTTCCTATAATTCAATATCAGTCTTTCACATCGCTGTGGAGGAATTGTAGCCCACTCTTCCTCGCAGAACTGCTTTAATTCAGTAACATTGGTAGGTTTTGAGCATGAACTGCTTGTTTCAGGTCCTGCCACAGCATCTCTATTAGGTTTAGGTCTGGACTTTGACTAGGCCACTCCAAAACTTTAATTTTACTTCTTTTCAGCCATTCTGATGTGGACTTGCTTTTGTGTTTTGGATCATTGTCTTGCTGCATGACCCAACTACGCTTCAGCTTCAGCTGATGGACAGATGACTGGACATTCTCCTTAAGAATTTTCTGGTACAGAGCAGAATTCATGGTTCCTACAATTATGGCAAGTCGTCCAGGTCCTGAGAAAGCAAAGCATCCCACCATCACCTACCACCACCATGTTTGACTGTTGGTATGATGTTCTTACTGTGGAATGCTGTGTATGCTTTACCCAGACATTATGGGATCCATGTTGTCCAAAAGTTCCACTTTGGACTCATCTGTCCATAGAACATTTTCCCAAAAGGCTTGTGGATCATCCAGGTGCTTCTTGGCAAATGAGAGATGAGCATTTATGTTCTTCTTGGTTAGCAGTGGTTTCCACCTTGCTACTTTCCATGAAACCCATTTTGCCAAGTCTCTTTCTGATTGTGGAGTCATGAACACTGACCTTAGCTGAGGCAAGAGAAGCCTGCAGTTCTTTGGATGTTGTTTTAGGATCCTTTGAGACTTTCTGGATGATTTTACGCTCGCCCTTGGAGTAATTTGGCAGGCCGCCCACTCCTGGGAAGACTCACTACTGTTCCAAATGTTCTCTATTTGGGATTATGTCTCTCACTGTGGTTCGATGGAGTCCCAGAGCCTTAGAAATAGCTTTGTAACCCTTTCCAGACTGATAGATAGCAACAACTTTTTTCTGATCTTTTCAGGAACTTCCTTTGATCGTGGCATAATGTGCTTGTTGAATCTTTGTGCTGGCAGCGTGACTCTGATGGTAAGGGTCAAAATAAGTGAGGTTTATATTGATCAGGGCTGGCTGTAATCAAGCCTGGCTGTGTTCAATCAGCTGACTCTAATTATCCCTTTAATTGGGTTGATTTAATTAGGGGGCAATTACTTTTCACACAGTGCCAGTTGGTGTTGGTTAACTTTTTCATTAAATAAATGAAATAAGTAAAAAAAGTGTTGTTGTTCACTCAGGTTCCCTTTATCTAATATTACATTTTGTCTAAAGACCTGAAAACATCCAGTGTGACAAATATGCAATAATAGGGAAAATCAGGAAGGGGCCAAATACTTTTTCACGCCACTGTATTTTAGACTTCCCCAAACCTTAACGTAAGCTCAATACATGGAATTACTCTAGGCCAGTGGTTCCCACATCCTAAATCCAGGTAGCCTCTAAGTACAGACATCAGAAGATACTGGTGGTCTGCTCCTTATTTGTTTCATCCCAAATCCCCTATCATACACCAACCACCTGATATAATAAATGTATTTTCACAAAGTATACATCAAATCAAGTCCTTGATTTAGTTTCACTTGAAATGTATCTTCTATGTAATTTTAGAGGTAAAACATTCTCCATTATACTACTTTTGTAGTTGGGGCTCTAAGGAGCTGTACCTGCAGAAATTTGTGCTGGTGGCTGTATGCGGCCATAGTGGCCTCATTTAAAAAATACTATTCTTGGCACAGTACCTATGTTTAAATACATTGGGTACTTTGTTGACTACAAACTGGATTTCTCATTGCAGTTACAAGTCTTAGTCACTGAAGCCTGTAAAAACAATTTCCAGTACTATACAGAGTAATCAACTGCATCACCCAGGGTGTGAGGAAATTTCTTCTTGAACAAATGATTCTGCCTACCATTGATTATCGTTAAAAAACAATCATAGAAACATAGACTTTGATGGCAGATAAGAACTGCTTGGTCCACCCAGTCTGCCCATTTCCCTACCTATTGTATAAGCTGCAGATCCTAGTTAACCAACAGTCTACTTCCTCCTACCCCCACCAAAATTGCCTTATGTCTGACCCAAGCATTCTTGAATTCCCCCACTGTTTTTGACCCCACAACCTCCTCAGGAAGGCCATTCCGTGTGTCTACCACCCTCTCTGTGAAAAAAGACTTTCTCACTTCGCCCCTGAGCTGTCCCCCCTCTATCTTCAAACTGTGCCCCCTTGTTCTTGCACATCTGTTTTTCTGAAAGATGTTACCCACTTGGTCTTTGTTGATTCCCTTGAGGTACTTGAAAGTTTCTATCATGTCCCCCTTCTCTCTTTTTCCCTCGAGGGTATACATATTAAGCATTTTTAGTCTCTCTTCATATGGTTTCTGGTGCAGAACCAGCACTATTTTAGTTGCCCTCCTCTGGACTGCTTCCATCCTGTCTATGTCCTTGCAGAGATGGGTCTCCAGAACTGCACACAGTACTGCAGATGGGGTCTCACCAACTGTCTGTACAGAGGGATGACAACCTCTTGTTTTCTACTGGTGATGCCTCTCCTTATGCATCCCAGAATCCCCCAGCCCTCCTTACTGCCTTCTCACATTGCCTGCCTACCATTAGGTCATCTGTTATGACTACCTCCAAGTCCCTTTCCATTTTTGTTGTTGTTAGTAACCCCCCAATTCTGTACTCTTCCCTGGGTTTTTGTTTCCCAGGTGCATTAGTTGCATTTCTTTGCTTTGAATCCAAGCTGCCATATTTTTGACCATCCCTCCAACATTGTCAAGTCCATCTCATCCTTTCCACCCTCATCCCCTCTGTATCAACCCTGTTGCATATCTTTGTGTTATCTGCAGAGTCATACTTTTCCTTCCAGTCCTCTACAGTGTCACTTATAAAGACATTAAAATGACCAGCCCCAATACTGAACCATGTGATACCCACTAGTAACCCCTCTTTCTTTGGAGTGGACTCCGTTTACTATTACCCTCTGTATCCTGTTGTCCAGCAAATTTTAACCCAGGCTACCACCCTGGGACCCATTCCCAGGTTGACTAACTTGTTTATTAATCTTTTGTGTGGGACAGTGTCAAATGCCTTGCTAAAGTCTAGGTCGTCCATGTCCACAGCCCCTCACTAGTCTACTACTTTGATCACTCAGTCAAAGAAATCTATTAGAGTCATCTGACATGACTTTCCCACTGTGAATCTATTGATTTATTTATTTATTGAAATGTTTCACCAGGAAACCAGGAAGGCACACTGAGCAACAAGTCATTCATCTCCTGGAATCCATGCTGCCTTGGGTCCTGTGCTCTGCTGGCCTCTAATTACTCAGCAATTCTTTATTTTTTGAAGTGATTCCATCATTTTCCCTACCACTGAGGTCAAACTAGCAGGTCTCTACTTTCCTGCCTCTGTCTTGATCCCACTTTTGTGAAGGGGAATCACATCTGCCTTCCTCCAGTCCTCAGGTACCATACCATCCTCCCAAGATTAGTTAAAAAAGTTAGTCAGTAGTGTCACTAGTTCTCCCCTTAGTTCTTTCAGAATTCTGGGGTGAATCCTGTCAGGCCCCATTGCCTTGTCCACCTTGAGTTTTAGGAGTTCTTTCAGGATCCTTTCTTCTATGAATGGACTGGTATCAACCCCCCCTATCCAGAGTGCTTCTATTGCTTGGTTTAGTTACGTCTCCCTCCTCTTCTTTTGTGAATACTGAACAAAACTGTTTGTTCAGTATCTCTGCTTTTTCACTGTCAACCTCTGGCCACTTCCCTTCCCCTTTATTAAGCCTCATTATCCCTCCCTTCGTCTTTTTTCGCTCCCTAATGAACCTATAAAGGTTTTATCCCTCTTCTTAACTGAGTTGGCTATCCTTTCCTCAGTTTGGGCCTTTGCTATTCTGATTGCCTTCCCTGCTTCCTTCTGCTTTAACTGATGGAGTTCTCTTTCCTGCTCCTTCTGTGATTCCTTATACTTTCTGAATGCTATTTTTTTCTCCCTAACCTTCCCTGCCATCTCTTTTGAGAACCATAGTATTTTTCCTTCATTTTGTTTTGTTTATTTGCTCCACACAAAGGCTTGTTGCTTCTGTGATGGCAGTTTTGATTTTGCCCCATTGTTCCTCCACCTCTCATTCCTGCCCTTTTTGTTAGTGCATTCCTTAGGCACTCTCCTATTCTGCTAAAGTCAGCCCTCTGAAAGTCCTGTACCCTTGCTATAGTAGGCAGCTCTATGGCTGTGTTTATGTGAACACATTGTCTGGTGGTCGCTTGTTCCCAGATGGCTACCCACTTCTAAATCTGAGCTCCTTTCACCGTCCCTGTTTCAGAGTACCAGGTATAAGACTGCTCCCTTGTGAGTGGGTTCCAACACTAGCTGCCTGAGGCATGCCCCCCAGTGTGGGGCTGACTACAAAACAAAGTTGATATTAAATACACACTGAAAATAGAAAATAGAACTAGAGTTAGAATTAATGTTTCAGCTATAGGTATTCTTCAGGAATTATCTAAAAGGGAAAAAGGCAAAGTTAGTGGAGAGTAAGGAAAACAGATACATATATAAATTTCAAAATCCTATGTTAATGCAGACATTAGGGTTTAAGAACACAAACTCTCAAAGTAAGGCAATGAAAAACCTTAGGGTTTTGGGCCTCTAGTATTGGCAAAACAGTAATGGGTCCTCCTTGGAGTTGTCAACCCTAATGCCCACTCCCCAGCCCATAGCTCATCTGAAGCACAAGACACAGCTCCAAGCCAGTATCTCATGGTGATATACTCTTCAAAGGTAGAGGAGTATGGCTTTCCACATGTTGCCAACAGAATCAGTTATAATTTTCTTCACATGGGGTTCTGTGAGTCCTGCACGAAGATATCATGTCAGACCTTGTTTGCCAATACTTGGAGACCCCAAACCCTAATATTTTTCATTTCTTACTTTGTGTGCTTTGTATTCTTTAACCCTAATGTAGAAACATAGAAACATATAATTTGAAGGCAGATAAGGACCGCTTGGCCCACCCAGTCTGTCCATTTCCCTACGTTAAGCTGGAATCTAGTTAACCAGCAGCCTACTTCTTCCTACCCCACCCCTAGAATTTGCCCTTATGACTGTCTCATGCATGCTTGAATTACACAGTTTTTGACTCCACAACCTCCTCCAGAAGGCCGTTCCATGCATCCACAACCCTCTCTGTGAAAAAATACTTCTATAAATTACCTCCCAGCCACCCCCATCTTCAAATTGTGCCCCTTGTTCTTGCACACCTCTTTTTTGAAAGATGCTACCCTCTTGGACTTTGTTGATTCCTTTGAGGTACTAGAAAGTTTCTATCATGTCCCCCCTCTCCCTCCTTTCCTTGAGGCTATACATATTAAGCTCCTTAAGTCTGTCTTCATATGTCTTCGGGTGCAGACACTGCACCATTTCAGTTGCCCTTCTCTGGACAGCTTCCATCCTGTCTATGTCTTTGAGGAGATTGGGTCTCCAGAACTGCACGCAGTACTCCAGATGGGGTCTCACCAGCTGTCTGTACAGAGGGATAATAACTTCCTGTTTTCTACTGGTGATGACTCTCCCTATGCATCCCAGTATCTCCCCAGCCCTCCTTGCTGCCCTCTCACATTGCTTGCCCACCTTTAGGTCATCTGATATGACTACCCCCAGGTCCCTTTCCATTTTTGTTGTTGTTAGTATCTCACCCCCCATTGTGTAATCTTCCCCTGGGTTTTTGTTTCCCAGGTGCATTACCTTGCACTTCTTAATGTATTTTTTTTTTCTAATTAATTTGCCTTCTTTTTCTGATAGTGGAATAATATTTTCATTCGAGCAGGTGCTGGAGAAACCTGTGCAAAATTAAATAAAAAGTATATTGGAGCTGTGTCTTTCTCCCTCTTCCACAGCATATCTGCAATCGAGAGTGCTGCTCAGCTAAGCTCTCCCCCACTCTGAGAATGGAGCCCAGGTTAAAGATTGCCCCAGGTACTAAAGGAGCTGCACGCCTGATTGCGACTGTTTGTTTGTTGGAGCACTGACTTTGAATGCTTGGCGCCTTTTTTCAAATATTGCTAAATTACATTGGCCCAGCAGTGGAGATAGTCTATTTTCTATAAAAAAGTGTAGCCTTATTTTATCTCTGCTTTCCGACTGCCGCTTTTTACATGAAATCCCCTTTAAGAAGTTTACTGTAGCTTTACTGAAAATGAATAGCATAAGTTTGTTTTAGTTAGTAAATAATCTTACACCTCTGCATTTGCTTTTACATGAAATCCCCTTTAAGAAATTACTGCAGCTTTTACTGAAAATGAATAGCATAGTTTGTTTAGTTGCTAAATAATTCTTAAACCTCTGCATAGCCGGTGTCTTTGTAAATTAACATGCTAGCTGTATTCAGACAAAGGCACTCCTGATATAGTCCCTGTCCACACACCCACCCCCACCCCACAGTGAAACTTCCCTCCTCTGACCTTTATTAATTCACTGTGTCTTTCTCCCTCTTCCACAGCATACCGGCAGTCGAGAGGGCTGCTTGGCTAAGCTCTCCCCCACTCTAAAAACAGAGCCAGATTAAAGATTGCCCCAGGTACTAAAGGAGCTGCGTGCCTGATTGCGACTGTTTGTTTGTTGGAGCACTGACTTTGCCCCGCCGCACCACCCCACCACCCTTGGTCGGCATTCTTATATATAGCTTGATTTCTAGTCACATGACACAAAATAACCTATCAGTCCACTTTCCCATCTGCAGCTTTTCTTTTCCTACCACTAGAGGCCTCCTTGCCTTTTTTTTTCTTCTTTCTCCAGTCCTTTCACTCACTGCCTAACTCTCTATCCTACCATGCTCCCACTTACCCTCATCACTCTCCTCATGCAATTTCCTCAGGCACTTTCGCCAACCACTCACAATGCAAAAATGGGATGTAAAAATGAAGCCTCTTGTCAGCACGCAGCCTGGCACTCCCAGCCCTGCACCCCACCCCCACTGCACCTAAACTCCCAGCCTTTACAAACCCAGACCAATAAACCATCATCTACACCCCTTCCCCTCTACAACACATACATAGACACCTCCATCCCCACCCCTGGATACCATGTCCTGGGTCAAGTAACCCACTGGAGCCCCCTGTCCCTGGCCAACCTCTTTCCACATCTGCAACACAACAACTCCGCTTTCCCACTTACTCCCTCCTATCTGCCCTCTTACCCTGAAACTACCAATACCCACCATCAGGCACGCACAGCATAAATGCCAAACCTACTACTCGAGCTAACAGAACCGCCCCAGGTCACTCATCTCCTCCTTCTTCTGATAGGCAATGTCCACCCCAACCCTGGCCCTCTAAATTCCCCACCATCTCACCCATCTCCAGGAAATGGCCTGCACATCGCCTCACTAAACATTTGCAGTCTTCAAAAAAAATGGAACTCCTTTCAGGGTTGGGTACTCCAGAATCACCCTGATATCATTGCATTGAGTGAAACCTGGCTCTCCTCATCTGTCCCCGTCTCAGTAGTCAACCTCCCTGGTTACCGCCTCTACTGTGTGGACCTAGTGGGCAAGCGAGGGGGTGGCTGTGCTGTCTACCTCATGGACTCGCTCTCTGGCTACCTACTCCCTCTGCCCATACTAATGTCCAGGGCTCAGGCCCTCACCCTAAAACTAACCCTAGGTAAGTCAACATCCCTCTCCTCACCACTGGCCTATGTCCTCCAAGGACCAGAGGCCAGCCTTCAAGCCATCATGTCCTACCTCGCCACCCTACCCCAAAGCACAAAAAAATACTACTGGGGGATTTCAACATAAATTGGCTGACCAAAACAGCTGCCCCATACATCAACGAGGCATCAGCCCTCGACCTCACTCAGGTCATCAAAACCCCCACCCGGCTACACGCCCACACAGGGTCATCCTCCCTACTAGACCTAGTTTTCACAAAGCACCTCCACAAAATAACCAGCACCCTAGTCCTCCCCGACACCCTAAGTGACCACTCTCCAGTTCTCTGCAACTGGTCTGGTACCCAAAACCCTCACCTAAAATTATTGGTAAACCAAACTAGGGGCTGGTAAACTCAGCCCTACTCAAGGCCCACCTCAGAGAATGGAACTGGACACCAATAACTAACACCCATGACCCAGACCATGCCCTTGAACTATTTATCAACACCTTTAACGCAGCCTGTGACAAGTTCGCCCCTTCACCAAAACAATGACCAAAGGGAATCATGCACCATGGTTCTCAGAAAACCTCCAAGGCCTACTTCATCAGCGTGACACACTACGACACCTTGCCAATGAGACCCAACAGCCTTTGGACAGGCAACTTTATTGGGAGTCCCGAAACAAGTACCCCTGGGCCATACACACTGCCAAAGCGAACTATTACAAAGCCACCTTAACCTCCACCTGGGGCTCTGGTTGCAAGTTCTGGGAAAACATTAAGGAACTCTGTGGCAAAGCTCCAAACCTGCTATCTGACCAAATTCTCCTCTGCCCCCCTCAGAATAGCATCTGCCCTTAACACTACTTTCACTGATCTCTCCCATGTGCTGCCCCCTAATTTCTTCGATCCCCCGCCTGCTCATAATGCCTCACATCCCCCCCTTGCTCCACCCTTCTACCTGCGAGTCCTTACCCCAGAGACTGCCAAACCCTACCTAACCAAAGCTATTAGTCAAAATCACTATAGTCACGATTCTCTGGACCTCAGACTTCTCCGTCTCACCCTCCAGGAAGTTCTAGCCCCACTCACCCACATTCTAAACCACTCCCTCCATCAAGGGAAATTCCCTACCTACTGGAAATTTGCCTACATCACACCCATCCATAAAAGTGGAGACTGCACATCCACAAACAATTACTGCCCCATCTCTAGCCTACCCCCCTGTCTAAGGCACTAGAACGCATAGTCGTTGACCAACTTACTGACCACCTAAATAAATATAACCTTCTATCCAGACAGCAGCATGGTTTCCATAAGGGCCACGGTACCACCACTACCACCATCCTTGAATTTACCTCCCATGTCCACTCAGCCCTGGACCACGGGCACCTCACAGGCGCCATCTTCGTGGACCATCTAACGCGATTCGACAGTGTAAACCATGCCCTCTTGCTTAACACCCTGGCTTTCACGGGTTTCTCCAATGACACCTAAACTGGTTCACCAGCTATCTCTCCGATAGAACACAGACAGTCAATGTAGGCCTGTCTCTCCCCCTGCCTCCCTACCTGCTCCGGTGTCCCTCAGGGCTCCATACTTGGCCCCTACTTTTCAGCCTACAACCGGCTCCCTCCCAGCGCATGCCCCAGAAATCTACTCCTATGCAGATGATGTGGTCTTGTTCGCCTCTGACCCATCACCCCAAGCCCCACCAAACTCTCCAACACTCATTCCATGAAGTCAAAGACTGGCTCATCACCCAACGTCTTATTATCAACTACAATAAGACAAAGTCATGCTCTTCGCCCACCCCAGAACCCACTCAAGAACCTCTGCCTCCAATTCTCACTGCCAATCAGACCCCATTAGAACAAGTAAGCAGCTTTAAATACTTAGGGATTACTCTAGACACCGCCCTCAGCTTTAATTAACATATCCTACACCTATAAACAGCCCTTAGCTCCAGACTAGGGGTACTATACCGGTACAAACACTGCCTCACCCCTGAAGCATTACAACTTACCATAAACTCCTCGATCCTTTCCCTGCTAGACTATGGCATCCTAATCTGCAGTGCCTCTCCATCCACCACTCTAAGCAGAGTCCGACTCATTTTAAACAAAGCCTGCCATCTCATCCTTGGATGTGATTGTTTTACACACTCCTGCTCCCTTTACAGCAGCACAAACTGGCTAAACCTAGATAGCAGAATCAGGTACCACACCTGCCTTATGACCAAAAAGATACTACTAGGCCTCACCCTACCTCCCTAAACCAAATCATCCACCCAGCTCACCCAGTCAAACAACCAGCAGCTCAAACAAGCAGCTGCTAAGGGTACCCGTGGGTCGGACTTCCCAACTCCAGCGAACCTTCATTTACAGGGCCCCTCCTGACTAACGCCTCCCAAGTCATATAACAAACTAATTAAGGCTTGCCCTTATAAATCCAAGCTACAGAAATACCTTCATACCTCTAGCCAATGACTGCCCTTGACACCAGATTGACATATGCAGCTATCAAACTAACTATTGTTGGACTCCCGTACCAAATTGTAACTATGAAACCCTATGACCACCAGTCTCTACAGAACCTCTGTAACTATTATGGCTGTACTAAGAAACGAAACTGCTGTTATTCAACAACTGCACAATATGTAACCTCACTGAAATTATTTGTAATTGTACTGTAATCTGTATTCCAAGTTCTGTCCATGTATCCTTTTATGTATGACGTGGAACCTTTGTAAATGAGTCGCTGACTCAAAGGTCTTTCTGAATATTTCAATTAATAAATAAAAGAAATAACAATTTTTAGCCCTTCTTAACCAACTAGCTAACAAGTGAAAGATAACATATACAATAATATATACGAAGTGCATAGCGATAATTTAATGCACACCGGTGGCAGGATGCTACATAAACCCGGGCGAAGCCTGGGGGTTTACTAAATCATGCATACTGAGGGTGTGCATTAAATTACACATGTCTCCTCCATGTATTGTTCCTTCTAATTGTTGGGGCATGTTTTTTTCTCCAGTCAGATTTAGTGAAATAAATTTTGTTTTGAGTAAAATCTTGTGCTGACTTTTTTTATGTATTAGAATAGGCTACATAACAGCAGGAAATACTTAATTATTATTGTGGAGGTTAAAATGTTGAGAAAATTGGTATTAAAACTTAGATGGTAAGTGTTTTAGTTAATATTTTCAAGACTGTGTTTAGCTCAGTGTGGTAGTTGTCATGGTGATATGTAAATGAGGTTTTGAGTTCCCAGTTCAGAGTTGTAACAGCTCATTTACATATCTCCTTGACAACTAGGAACCGGCATTTAAGAAACATTTTCAAGAATATGTACTAAACAGACTTAGGAGCAGTTCATTGTTTCTTGTTTTGGTGGGGGGTAATGGTTTCTGAGTGCAAGTCCAGGAAATGCCAGGGACTGACAGAGTAGAGCAGCGTGGCTGACTGAGTACGACCAGGGCAAGAGAAGCTGGATCTGTGAAAGATCCTAAATTGGCACTGGTCCAAAAGGTTAGATATTGCTTTTTTTTTCTTTTTTTTCTTGCTTTGATTTTTTTGTCATGGTGGTGTTTCGCCAGATTGTCTGTGAAACGAGGCCCAGATTGTTTGTGAGAGCTGAGCCTCAGGCCACTCAGTCAGTGAGTGGCGCAATCGTGAGTGAGTGAGAAGGGCATAGGAGAAGGGTGAGTGTTCAATTATAACACACAGGTTAAAAAAGCGAATCATAACCTGCTTCTACTATGAGAAAAATGTGTCCCAGTTATCACAGCATCTTTATAGTTGTTGTTACACCATTGCACTGTACGATGGTATAGCGTAATGGTGTGACTAGAAGTATTATAACAGCTAGCTGAGATACGGTACTAACAATAAAGATTGTTTACCTTGGTACTGCAGATTGTGGGATGCTTGAGGGAACATCCAGTCATACTTGTAAATAAGAATAACAATGGGGTCACAAAGGACCTGCAGCTCTTTAGTAACTAACTGGGACAAACAAGGTACTTATAATGTAAAATATTACTTACGTGATACACATGATTAGTGTCCTTCAGCATTGGTACTGACATCCATTGGACATGTAGACATAAAGTAGAAAATGTGTTACTAAAAACAATAAAAATACGATTCAACTAAATATGGTGTAAAGGGGTTGTAGTTTTATTTTGGGGTTTAAAGTGGGTTGGACTGTTGGGAAGATACGGTACCATCAGTGACCCCAGATCTGATCAGACTTAGGTCACTTATGGAGGCTAATGTGGGAGATATGGATTGATTCAGCATAACTGGCCCCAGTCTCCTTCGGAGGGTGGGGGCAAGTTGCTCTGCTCACTGACCATCACCATTACAGGGTGAAGCCACCTCCTTTCACACACCCTGCAACACTGATAGGATGAGAGACTGGCAAAGTGGCTGACAGTCAATGAGGAAAGACATCCACCCCCCCTCCCTATCATGTGGGAATCTGTGAAGGAGGGCACCAAAGGTACAAGGCAAGTATCTGAGATGGAGGGTGACAGGGCTGGGAGCGGATAGCAATAAGGGTCTGTTGTTGGTGCAGGGCCTGAAGTGACCTGACCGTCATCCTAACAGGTATACTTCCCCCATTTTTCGTGCCACCCTACATGTCCAGATGCAGTGCATGGGCCCATCAGGCCTCAACATGCATGTCAACCCTTATGAAGGAAGGCTCCTAGCCTCACCACAAGTGTTGTGAATGCATCTGAATAGTGCTATTTCCCTCACCAGGATTGGGCTGGTGCAGCAGCTGCTGTGCCATACCCCAACCTTGGCCCATTCAGCCGGCTCACTGAGCTTGCACTTGAACTTGGGTCACTAGCATGGAAGGCAACATGGTCCCCACTGGTTAGTGGTTGTCCTTGCAAATAAAATTACTTTTATACATTTTTTGTTACATTTTGACCACAAAATTTCAACATTGTCATATTATGCACCCCCAATGTGTACAGCTGTCATTTAGAAAATATTGGAGGAAACATCATTTCATACCACAAATGCAAAATCACTTTTAGGCCAGGAATTAGAAACATAGAAACATAGACTTTGACGGCAGATAATGAATGCTTGGCCAACCTAGTCTGCCCATTTCCCTACCTATTGGATAAGCTGCAGATCCTAGTTAACCAACAACCTACTTCTTCCTACCCCCCACCAGAATTGCCTTATGTCTGTCCCATGCATTCTTGAATTCCCCCACTGTTTTTGACTCCACAATCTCCTTGGGAAGGCCGTCCCATGCATCCACCACCCTCTCTGTGACAAATACTTCCTCACATTGCCCCTGAGCCGTCCCCCATCTATTTTCAAATTGTGTCCCCTTGTTCTTGTACATCTCTTTTTCTGAAAGATGCTACCGTCTTGGACTTTCTCGATTCCCTTGAGGTACTCAAAAGTTTCTATCATGCCCCCCCCCTTTCCTCAAGGATATACATATTAAGCTCCTTTAGTCTCTCTTTGTATGGCTTCTGTTGCAGACCCTGCACCATTTTAGTTGCCCTCCTTTGGACTGCCTCCATCCTGTCTATGTCCTTGTGGAGATGGGGTTTCCAGAACTGCATGCAGTACTCCAGATGGGATCTCACCAACTGTCTGTACAGAGTGATAACAACTTCCTTCTTTCTACTGGTGATGCCTTTCCCTATACATCCCAGTATCCCCCAGCCCTTCTTACTGCCTTCTCACATTGCTTGCTACCTTTAGGTAATCTGATATGATTACATCCAGGTCCCTTTCCATTTGTGTTGTTAATACCTCCTCCCATTGTGTACTCTTAACCCAGATGTTTGTTTCCCAGGTGCATTACTTTGCACTTCTTTTCATTGAATCTAAGCTGCCATACTTTTGACCATTTCTCCAACCTTGCCAAGTCCCTTCTCATCCTTTCCACTCCCCCTTGTGTATCAACCCTGTTGCAGATCTTTGTGTTGTCTGCAAAGAGGCGTACTTTTCCTTCCAGTCCCTCTGCAATGGCACTTGAAAAGACATTAAAAAAGACCGGACCCAGTACTGAACCCTGCGGTACCTCGCTAGTAACCCCCCTTTCTTCAGAGTGTACTCTGTTTACTATTACCCTCTGGATCCTGTTCTCCAGCCAATTTTTTTTACCCAGGCTACCA
This sequence comes from Neoceratodus forsteri, assembly GCA_016271365.2. NCBI lineage: Eukaryota > Metazoa > Chordata > Ceratodontiformes > Ceratodontidae > Neoceratodus > Neoceratodus forsteri. The sequence goes on along the minus strand of CM028129.1, from coordinate 809,729,775 downwards.
CCCTGGGACTCACTCCCAGGCTGGCTAATTTGTTTATAAATCTTTTGTGTGGGACTGTGTCAAATGCCATGCTAAAGTCTGGGTAGGCCATGTCCACAGCCCCTCCCTGGTCTACTACTTCGGTCACTCAGTCAATGAAATCTATTAGATTCATATGACATGACATTCCTGCTGTGAATCCATGCTGCCTTGATACCTGTGCCCTGCTGGCTTCTAGGTACTCAACAATTCTTTCTTTCTTTCTTTCCGAAGTGATTCCATCATTTTCCCTACCACTGAGGTCAAGCGAACAGGTCTGTAGTTTCCTGCCCCTGCTTTGCTCCCACTTTTGTGAAGGGGAATCACATCCACCTTCCTCCAGTCCCTGGGTACCACACCATCCTCATATGTTTGTTAAAAACTGTAGTCAATGGTGTCACTATTTCTCCCCTTAGTTCTTTTAGACTTCTGGGATGAATACCATCAGGCACCATTGCTTTTCCACTTTCAGTTTTAGGAGTTCTTTCAGAACCCTTCTTGTGAAAGGACTGGTATTGACCCCCCATCTAGAGTGTTTCTACTGATTGGATTAGGCTCCTCCCCTCCTCTTCTTTTATGAATACTGAACAGAAGTATTCATTCAGTATCCTGTTTTTTACTGTCCCTCTCTGCCCACCCAACCTCCCCTTTTTTAAGCCTCACTATCCCTCCTCCCTTGGTCTTTCTTCACTCCTAAGGTACCTATAAAAGTTTATCCCCCTACATAACCGAGTTGGCTATCTTTTCCTCGGTTTGGGCCTTTGCTATTCTGACTGCCTTCCCCGCTTTCTTCTGCTTTAACTGGTACAGTTCTCTGTCCTGCTCCTTTTGTGTTTCCTTATACTTCCTGAATGCTATATTTTTCTCCCTACCCTTCCCTGCCACCTCCTTTGAGAACCGTATTGTTTTTTTCTTTCATTTTGATTTGTTTATTTGCTTCACACAAAGGATTTTTGCCTCTGTCATGGCATTTTTGATGTTTCCCCATTGTTCCTCCACCCCTCCTTCTTGCCTGTTTGCTAGTGCTTTTCTGAGGCACTCTCCCATTTTGACAAAGTCAGCCATTCTAAAGTCCATTACCCTCACTTTTGTATGGCTTGACTCTGCGGCTGTGTTTAATGTGAACCACACTGTTTGGTGGTCACTTGTTCCCAGATGGCTACCCAATTCTATATCTAAGAGCCTCTCTGTTCCCATTTGAAAGTACTAGGCCTAAGATTGCTCCCTCATGAAGGGGTTCCAACACTAGCTGTCTGAGGCATGCTCCTCCAGGCATCGAGAATGACCCTACTGTGGCTGCAGCAAAGGTGCTGCAGTTAACATCTGGCATATTCAGGTCCCCCATCAACATATCTCCCTTTTCTACAATCCTAAGAATGCTTCTATTATTTCTTTTTTTCATTTCCTCCCTGGAGATGGGAGTCTGTATACAACCCCAGTGCAGATCATGGTGCCATTTCCAGTCTCCAGGGTGACCCACAGTGCCTACTCTCCTTCCTGTTTACCCTTTAGTTCTGTAGCTTTGATCCCTTCCCTTACGTAGAGAGCTACTCCTCCTCCTTTTTTACCCTCCCTGTCCCTCCTGTAGATTGTGTACCCATGTATGTTCACATCCCAGTCATGGTTCTCTGTGTACCATGTTTCTGTGACTGCCATGATATCCAGGTGTTTCTCTTCCATCAAGGCCACCAGTTCAGGGAGTTTGTTTCCTAGACTATGGGCATTGGTACTCGTTGCCCTCTATTTTTTGACAGCTTTACCCCTTTTTGCCCCATCTCTGTCCTTACTGCCTTTGCCTTTTTCTCCATTTACCCCAGCTCTTCTCCCTATTGACTTCTCTATCTTGGTGTTTACCTCACTAACTACCCTGATTTTTTTTGGGGGGGGTGCTAGGATTTCCCTGCTCCTTTTCAGTGCCCCCCCTTGGATAGTTTAAATGCTTGCTAATGGCATTTAAAGATATCACTTAGTATCCTGGTTCCTCCTGGACAGATGCCACCAACACCTCAGTATGAGGCCTGTATCCATCCAGGTGGATGCCCAGTCCCCAATGAAGCCAAACCCTGATCTCTGCACTAGTTTTCAACCATTGATTGAATCCCATGATGTGGAGCACCTAGCCTCACCATACCATAGACAGGCAGCGCCTCCAAGAAGGTTACCGTGCATGCTACTTGTCTAAGGTCTCTCCCCAACTCCACAAACTCCTCCTGCACTGCTCTGATCTCTTTTCCAGTCAAGTCATTTGTACCCAGCTGGACAATGACATCCAGCTCCCTCCCCTATGCTGCTGTTCCCGTGATTCTGAGGATTCGCTCCCTGTCCCTCCAAGCCATGGCATCAAGCAGGCACCTTACTTACCTTTCCCCTTCCCCCAGTTCTACCATCCTAACAATGGACTCCCCCACCAGGAATTGTTTCCTTTCCCTTTGGGGTCACATGCCACCCTTCTGTGGGTCTTCTTTGTGGAGGTTCCCAACATCCTCTTTGGTCTCCACTGTGGGTGCCTCCATAGAGGATCCACACTCTGCCAGAACGGTGTATGAATTATTCCACCACCCTCACCCTCCTTGAGCCCACTGTGGTCCAACCACTCCTCTTTCTTGGCAACCTTTGAGGCAGTGGTGATGGCCCTGGTGGTCTCTGGGTGGGAGAAGAGGTCCCCTGAATCCTGGCTAACTCAGCCTGAAGACGAGCAACCTCCTCCCTCAGCCCAGAGAGTTGCCTGCAGATGGAACAACACCACATCCTCCAGAACATCTCCTGGAAGACTGCCACAGTCATTGCACCTCACCTCAGCACTCCCATCATGTCTTATTTGTGGCCCCTCGACTGTTGTTTTGTATGCTTACTCTTTCCTCTGTTTATTTTTATTTTATTTTTTTCTCCCTACTTTCCTACTGCCTTCATGCCATTAAAGCTCCTGCTTTTTCTGTTCTGGGACAGGAAGTTCCTGTATTCCTCAATACTCTCCTCCTTCTTACTTGCTCAGAGTCAGACCTCCAGCAGCCGGGTGGGGGGATGGGGAGCTACTCTTTTCCTTCTAGGATGGTGAGTCTTTTGTTCCTCTGTGACCACTCCCTTCCTGCTCCCAAACAGGAATTTCCTGTTGTCAGTCAAATCCTGTGTCTATAAAAGTGGAACTAGCAATGGGTGGTGGGGAACGTGGGCTATATTGTCCCAGTAGAGTAGTAACATTCTAACAGCACCTCCTTCCTCTGTTCTCTGCCAAAAGCTATCTAGGGCAGTTTTAAATCCAAACACTTGGCTTCCTGCTGCCTTAGCCACCCCCCCAATTCACAGTTCCCTTTTTCACCTAGCTAACTGCACAGATAACAGTTCCCTTCACCCATCTCAGACAAACAGACTAACTCTTGTTTTTTTTTGTTTGTTTGTTTTTACCCTAAATTGAAAGTCCCATTAGTACAGTTCTAGTTCTTAAGTCCCAGTATTGTAGTAAAGTTCTAACAGCACCTCCTTCCTCCTACTGTTCTCTGCCCAAAGCTATTTAGAGCAGTTTTAAATTCAAACACTTGGCTTCCTGCTGCCTAAGCCACTCCCCCAATTCACAGTTTTGAATTTAAAAATAACAGCTATTGGCTTCACAAGGACGTGTAAAAAATGGCTATATTGAAAAATTGGGGTCAAAATACTGAAAATTACAGAAGTTATAAGCTAGTATTGAAAATGTCAATTTACTGGAATAACCTTGTTGTTTTTAATTTTTTTTTAAATATTTTGACCCCGCATTTTCAACATAGTTTTCTTATGACCCCTCCTCATGAACCCAGTAGCTGAAAACTTTTCAAATCTCTAACAAAATGTCATTTAGCACCACAGGTGTGAAAACACATTTTAGCCAAGATTTGAAAAATAACAGCTTTCACATTCATTAGGTGGAGTAAAACAAATGGCTATGTTGAAAATTTGAGGTCAAAATACTGAAAATTACCAAAGTTATGAGCGAGAGTGAAACATTTCAAAGTACAGTATGCTCATGACATTGTTGTTTTTTAATAGTATGACTCAAATTGTTAACATAGCCTTTTCATGACCCCACCCCATGAACACAGTAGGTGAAAATTCTCAGATCCCGTCTGAAAGGTGATTTTATACAGTGATGGTAAAAACACCTTTTGGACGGATTTGAAACATTCCACCACTCATGTTCATGATGTAGGGTCCCAAAATGGTCATGTTGAATAAGCAGGAGCAAAATATTTAAAAATGAGCAACTTATGAGTAAAAGTTAAAAATGCATTGAAATACATTATACGGCACTTACCATATCCAACCATATCATAATCACTGGTTCCAGCAGCAAGACGTGTTTTCAGTCAGAGAGTAGTTCTACACCATGGGACACTTTTAGATGGTGAGGGTGTTTGAGAGAGTGTGTGGGGTAGGAGGTGCTGAGTTGGAGGTCTAGGTGGGTAAGTGAGGATCTTGGGCAGGGGCAGATCACCAATGTACCATTTTCTTATTTACAGGTTACTGAAAAAAAGAACAGACAAAGAGAGAGACTGTTTTCTTTATTTCAGGCACTAAATAGGAAAAAAAAAAGAAAAACATGACCGGGACCTCAACACTGGGGACTGGGCACCCCAGTGTTCATTTCATTCTTGGGGATACCGTGGGTTGGCCCCCAGTGTTCCAGACTGCTTGATCAGAAGGTTTCAGTACAATGACACCCAGGTTGGGCCCTAAACGTTGGAGATTGATGGGGGTGGGCAGGAAAACAAAATGAAAGGTGAGACAAACTGGCACTTGAAGTGGGCACCCCAGTTTCATTATATAAAAATATTCTAAACATTTAACTGGCATTCTGGTGTCCAGGTTAAAGCAAGCAGACTGATGCAGTTTGCTAGTGGCTGAGGTCAAAGAGGTGAAAAGGAAAACTGACACATAGCACGTTCAGCAGGGAAAGGGCTATGCACTGATGCATAGCCCCATCCCTGTTTAGCAAAAACAGCACAACAGAATATACAGACAGGAAATCAACCCTACCACTAGATAAACAAAGGAATTTTGATAATACAACAACATGACTTAATGTGCTTGTTAAAATTCAGTTATCCTTAGAATGCTGAGATTTTAAACCACACTTACTCAGAAAAACAACTGTTTGTTTTTTAAATATGTTGAAAACCTCCTAAGTCTGGGAGAAAAAAACAACAAAAATGAAGACCTGGAGCTAAACTTTATCAAACCAGCAAGTTTCAGATTTCAGATCCTCCTACTGTTTTTTTTAGTTATAAGTGAGCAAAAAAAGGTCTTACTTGATGTAATTTTTATGTTTTTGGCCCCCTGTAACATTGCTACCCTTGAACCAATTGCCACAAAATATTTGAGATCCAGAGCTCCTAGCACCATCTCTGTGCTTTCCAAATTTTGAGTAAATCAGTTAAATGGGGGAAAAGTTATTAAGGTACTAAACCTGAGGTTTATAATTAAAGTGCTTAATCAATCCTAATATACAGGTGCTACTGCACCTGCAAAAAAACTGTGTAAATGTACGAGTTAGGATTCAACTTAATGCCACAGAAGTAGGGAAATGTGGTGTTAGGGTTTTCAACGCTAACTGCACCCTACCCCCTGAGCAGCAAAGGAAAAGACCACACAAGCAATGACAGACAGCCAGCATCAGGTAAGACAAACACCATACGACTGTTTCTAGATTACTCAAATGTAGTAGTACTGATGTGCTACCTTTGTGGATTTGTAAGTGTGGTTGCATAGGGACTGCGCTTATACAGCCAAACCTCTATGTGTATGTTGTACAGCATGCATGAGTACTTCTGGTTACAGAAGCACAGGCACCATGAGGGCATGCACATCTGCAGACAGAAGACCCCATACAGCCTGTTCCTCTGCAGCCAGATGTACTCATGCATGCTGTATAAATTATCTTGTTAGACAGCATGATACTCTACTGTGCAGTTTTCTATATACAGCTGCATAACTGACAAACTGTTACCCCCTTGAATAATTTCCAGATCTACTGCTGAGATCATGATACCCACACTGCAACAGTGCTTCTGTTTTTGTACATGTAGGCCTCACAGGTGCCTGCTGTTCTGGAGCAAGAAGTCAGTGTGTATGTGTTAGACCTGTGGCTGAAGCAGTGCAGGCCCCTGAGGCACTGCACTTCTCACCTGAGTACTGTTGCAATTTAAGTATTGTGAATTTTGTGGCACCTGTGCTTCTGCAGACAAAGGTTGATGTATATATATCTTACACCTGCGACTGCAGAAGTGCAGGCACATTGTGTGTGTGTATGTCTTATAGTGTCAATGAGTACCTGGGCAACAGAAGCACTGGTCCCATAGCGGCCTGAACATTTGCAGACAAAGAACTATTGTAATTTGGATATTGTATATTTGCATCTGGCAGCAGGGGTCTGTGCTCCTGTACACAGAAGCAGTGTTGTAATGAGTATAATGGATTTCTATCTACTTCTACAGGTGAGTGTATGTATGCCTTGCGGTGTGCATGTCACAGATACAAATCCACGAAAGAGGCACATCAGTGCTACTGCATTTGTGCCATCTGGAAACAGTTGAATGTTATTTGCCTTACCTGATGATGGCTGTCTGTTGTTGCTTGTGTGGTCTTGTCCTTTTGCTGTTTGGGGTTGGGGGTAGGGAGTTAAGATTGGAAACCATAACACCACATTTCCCTACTTTTGGGGTATTATGTTGAATCCTAACTGGTGCATTAACATAGTTTTTTGCATAGATTTTTATTTCTTTTTGAGATAGTGGAATCATCTCATTCACATAGTTTTTTTTGGGACCTGCGTGAACAGATGCAGATGCACAGTACAAAGGGAAGACTCCATCTGCCTACAGGAGTGCAGCAATGGATGCCAAGAATTAATGGGTCAGATTGGCGGACTGTGGAAGCACAGGTAACTCTGGACATCCATGTGGCTACAACCACAGATGCACAGGGCAAATAATCAATCTCTCAGTCAAAGCACAGGGCCCTCTGGCACCCACAGGTGCAGGGCCCTATGCTAAGAGACAAGAGTTGTTTTCACTAAATTACCCTTGAGCCCATGAAGGTAGCCCTGGATTTACCTTTCCTAGACTAGGAGGTGGTGTCTCATGAAAATGCTGTTCCTCCAGCCTCAGCCCATCTAGCTGGGTCACTGAGCTTACCCCCCAAACTCCACTCACTGGCACAGGATCACAAAGCACTACCTGCTGGGGTAAAGGTTGGTATACAGACAACGGTTTAATTTTTTTTTTATATTTTGACCCCAACTCTTCAAGATAGTTGTATTATGACTCCCCCTTATAAACATGATGTATCATTTATAAAACACAGGCTGAAATGTCATTTTCTACCACATGCATTAAAACACGTCGTGTCCAGGATTTGAAAAATGACACATGTCACGTTTACGAGGTGGTGTGGAAAAAAATGACTATGTTGAAAGTTTGGAGTCAAAATATTATAAATAACATTTTTTAATGTTCCCTCATAACGTGGTCATTTCACTCTGTTTCTTTAAAAAATTCCTGATATAGTCTTTTTATGACCCCACCTCATGAAGCCAGTAGGTAAAAATGTTCAACTCTTACCTGAAAGTTGATTTTGTGCGGTGACCATGAAATTACCTTTCAGGAAGGATTTGAAAAATGTCACCAACATTACTCTTGAGTTTGTAAAGTCTTGCCCATTAAAAGTGATGATAAAGTATGCATTCTAAGTGAGACCATCGTGAATGGTACAAATGGGGGGGGCAGAGAGAATTCAGTTGCAGAAGTAAAATGTAGAGTCTGACTCAGTTCAAGAATCACATTTGGAAACACTGTTGTGCAAAAGGAACCCCCCAAAAGGCTTAAAATTGTCTACATAATGTGTAAAATGCAGCATGTAATGGGGAACCAGACCACTGTCAGGCATGTTTGATCCCATATCATATTTAATGGGTTCACCAAGTGAAATATTTCCATTTCCAATATTCCATTTATACATTAGTTTACTAGTTGTGGCTTTTAAATCTGTTTAAAAATGTGGCTTTCTTTTTTATTTCAGCTGCTGGCTTATGTGCTTTAGCACCATTGTGACAGCATCAGAATTATAGAAATTTCTGTTTGCTTAATTAATTATCCTTTTGTAATGTGCATAACCTTCAAGCTGTCAATTATGAACAGTCAAAATGATATGGTATGTTGAGATTAGCTACAGAGATACCACTTGTTCTCTTTCCATTTCTATCTTCACTGGTTTGTGTGTGTGTATATACACACACACACATATATATATATATATATATATATATATATAGGCACAGTTGTGCTCCTATAGTTAGGAATTGAGTAGGCACATTCAATATTAAATGTCAAATTTTGATGTTAATAACTTTGCAACCGTTCAGCGGTTTGCACAAAATTTGGAATGCATGGTCTGGTATGGTATATCTCTTGATCTGCCAAGCTGTGTTTCGGTCAGACATATGGTTTCCATGCAGCAAAACACCAAAAAATTTGCTTTTCAACAGTTTTGATGTGTTTTTTCCCTGTGGTGCTGTGACCACACCCATGTGGTCTTTTGGTCTGAAATGTAGAACATAGAAAGAGTTTGGATCAAGGAACAATACAGCATTAGTTTGGTAAAAAAAAAATATTAATCCATTCAAAAGTTATTAAATTTACAATTTTTGAGTTCAGAGCATGTTCGGTTCAGTCCAAAATTTATATGTATATTTTGCGACCTAAGAATTGCCTCGCAGTCAAGCATTTTGCTATCTCATGAAGGAAAAGCCTAGTCCATCAGAAAAATTCTTAGTTCATGGGTCGCCATCTTGTTTTTAGTTTTCCATTCAAACAAAATGTCATAGCTTTCTCCACAGGTGAATTTTGGGCCAAATGAGGCATGGGTTTTGTTCAGGGTGACCCCCCTCTACAAAGCCATGCCATTGGTCTGCTTCATTTCTGTCAAAAATAGTTTTTTTAAATTAAGAATTCTTCTTTCGTGACTCGCTAACGATCTTCTTTCATGAGCCTGCAAAATCCTGGTCCACGAAATGATCCTAGTCCATGAGTTTCATTCATGAAGGGATGACCAGATAGCAGGAATTTCATGCTCAGATGTCCCTGGGGCCAACCAGATGGCCCAGATTGGCATGACCAGATATCCCCCTGTGGACTACGATTTTCTTAGGCTGCAGACTAGGATTTATCTTGCAGCCTAAGATTTTGCTATCTCGTGAGTGAAACATTTTTAAAGGTGTAAAACTTTAGAATTGCATAGTTCATTAACAGTTTGGTCTTTTATTTGAAATTTACAGGGTGTTGAGGGAAGCCCTACAGGTGTGACTTATGCTGTTTAGGTGTTGGGAATTAAGTGGTTGCATAGACATGCCATGATAAATTGATATTTTCCCATAGGATTACATTGCAGTGTCTGTCACTCCTTTGGCACTGTTATTTCAAAAACAGTGAGATACAGAGTTTCCGCTACTCGTGGCATAGATCACCTTCAGGTGTTCTGTGTCTATGGAACAAGATTTTAAACCATAGAGTAAGCAGGCAGTGGATTGTTTTCCGTGGATTGCACAGTTAATGAAATATTGTCAGATTTGTGTTACAAGGGTTCCTTGCCCTATCAGGCTGCTGTATGGCTCTGTAGCTATGCATAAGTGGGAGTGCAGGCTCACAGATGCATACTGTTATGCAGAAATGGGCAACTTGGAGGGAGCATGGGGCCTGATGGTTTTTTTTTACTAGTTATATTACACTTTTACAAAAAGTAAGGAAATTCATGCAAAAAATGCATTTAATGCAACAGTTAGGGTTAAAGTGACAAAAGTCAGGAAATAAAACATTAGGGTTGAGCCCCTAACCCCCCCACATGCAATCCACACACACATATCCTCCACAAAGTGACAGATTGCAGGGTGTGCCAAGGGGTCATGAGGCCTAACTGTCACCCCATTCTCCTTTATTGTAGCATGTCAACCTTCTTACACAAGGAATGGGGTGACAGTTGGGCCTGACAACCCCATGGCACACCCTGGTGTCTGTCACTCTGTGGAGGATGTGTGTGTGTGTGTGGGTTGTGTGGAGGGGGGTTAGGGGCTTAACCCTAAGGTTTCATTTCCTGACTTATGTCACTCTAACTCTGACTGATGCATTAAATGCAGTGTTTGCAATGAATATATATATATATATATATATATATATATACACAGTATATATATATATATATGTTTTTTTACATTGCACATGTTATTTGCAACTGTACACAGTGTGTGAGTGAATGCATATATGCGTATAGAAACAGAAACATAAACTTTGATGGCAGATAAGGATCATTTGGCCCACCTAGTCTGCCCATTTCCTACCTATTGGATAAGCTGCAGATTCCATTTACCCAACACCCTATTTCCTCCTACCCCTCACTAAAATTGCCTTATGTCTGTCCCATGCATTTTTGAATTCCCCCACTGTTTGTGACCCCACAACCTCCTTAGGAAGGTGGTTCCATGCGTCCACCACCCTATCTGCAAAAAGTACTTCCTCACATTACCCCTGAGCTGTCCCACCTCTATCTTCAAATTGTGCCCCTTGTTTTTGTGCATCTCTTTTTCTTAAAGATGTTCCATCTTGGATTTTGTTGATTCCTTTGAGGTACTTGAAAGTTTCTTTCATGTCCCCCCTCTCACTACTTTCCTCAAGGGTATACATATTAAGCACTTTTAGTCCTCTTCATATGGTTTCTGTTGTAGACCCTGCATCATTTTAGTTGCTCTCCTCTGGACTGCCTCCATCCTGTCTATGTCCCTGTGGAGATGGGATCTCCAGAACTGTATGCAGTTCTCCAGATGGGGTCTCACCAACTGTCTGTACAGAAGAAAAGCAATTTCCTGCTTTCTACTGGTGATGCCTCTCCTTATACATCCTAGTATCCACCTAGTCCTCCTTATTGCCTTCTCACATTGCTTACCCACCTTAAGGTCATCTGATATGACTACCCCAGGTCCCTTTCTATTTGTGTTGTTGTTAGTACCTCCCCCCCCCACACTGTGTACTCTTCCCCCGGGTTTTTGTTTCCTAGGTGCATTACTTTCCACTTTTTTGCATTGAATCGAAGCTGCCATATTTTTGACCATTCCTCCAATCTTGCCAAGTCCCTTCTTGTCCTTTGCACCCCTTCTTGTGTATTAACCCTGTTGCAGATCTTTGTGTCATCTGCAGAGAGGCATACTTTTCCTTCCAGCCCCTCTGCAATGTTACCTATAAAGACATTAAAGAGGACCGGTCCCAATACTGAACCCTGTGGTACCCCACTAGTAACCCCCCTTTCTTCAGAGTGTACTCTGTTTACTATTACCCTCTGGGTCCTGTTGTCCAGCCAGCATATTACTCAGGCTACCACCTGGGGACCCACTCCCAGGCTGGCTAATTTGTTTATTAATCTTTTGTGTGGGACTGTGTCAAATGTCTTGCTAAAGTCTAGGTAGGCCATATCCACAGCCCCTCCCTAGTCTATTACTTTGCTTACCCAGTCAAAAAAATCTATTAGATTCATCTGACATTACCTTCCTGCTGTGAATCCATGCTGCCTTGGGTCCTGTGCCCCGCTAGCCTCTAGGTACTCAGCAGTTCTTTCTTTCAGAAGTAATTCCATCATTTTCCCTACCACTGAGGTCAAGATAACAGCTCTGTAGTTTCCTGCCTCTGCCTTGTTCCCACATTGGTAAAGAAGAATCACAAGTGCCCTCCTCTAGTCCTTGGGTATCACACCATCCTCCCATGATTTTTTAAAAAGGGTAGTCTGTGGTGTCATTAGTTCTCCCCTTAGTTTTTTTGTAATTCTGGGGTGAATCCCATCAGGCCCCATTGCTTTGTCCACTTTGAGTTTTAGGAGTTCCTTCATGACCCTTTCTTCTGATAATGGACTGGTATTGACCCCCTGTCCAGAGTGCTTTTAATGTTTGGTTTGGTACCTCCCCTCTTCTTCTTTTGGAATATTGAGCAAAAATATTCGTTCTGTATCTCTGCCTTTTCATGTCACCCTCTGCCCACCCCTCCTTTTTAATCCTCACTATCCCTTCCTTGGTCTTCCTTCACTACCTGATGCACCTATAAAAGGTATTATCCCCTTGTTAACTGAGTTGGCTATCTTTTCCTCTGTTTGGGCCTTCACTATTATGACTGCTTCCCCTGCTTCCTTCTGCTTTAGCTAATACAGTACTCTGTCTTGCTCCTTCTGTGATTCCTTGTACTTCCTGAATGATATTCTTTTCTACCTAACCTTCCCTGCCACCTCCTTTGAGAACCATAGTTTTTTTTTTACTTTGTTTTGTTTTGTTTATTTGCTTCACACAAAGGCTTGTTGCCTCTGTGATGGCAGTTTTGATTACTACCCATTGTTCTTCCACCCTTCCTTCCTGCCCATTTGCTAGTACATTCCTTTGGCACTCACCCATTTTGGCAAAGTTAGCCCTCCTAAAGTCCAAGACCTTTGCCTTTGTGTGGCTTGACTCTACTGCTGTGTTTATTGTGAACCATACTGTTAGGTGGTCACTAGTTTCCAGATGGCTACCCACTTCTAAATCTGTGATCCTCTCTCTATCTCCATTTGAGAGCACCAGGTCTAAAATTGCTCTCTCCTGAGTGGGTTCCAGTACTAGCTATCTTAGACATGCCTCCTGCAGGGCATCGGGAATGACCCCACTCTTGGATGTGGCTGCAGCAAATGCGCTTCAGTTAACATCTGGCATATTCAGATCCCCCATCAACAATATCTTCCTTTTTTTCTGGCATTCTAAGGATACCTTTTATCATGTCCTTGTCCATTTTCTCCACATGAGATGGGGGTCTGTATACAACCCCCATACGGATTGTGGTGCCATTACCTTTCTCCAAGGTGACCCACAGTGCCTCCTCTGCTCCCCATTTACCCTTTTGTTCTGTTGCTTTGATTCCTTCCCTTATGTACAGAGCTACTTCTCCTCCTCTTTTACCCTCCCTGTCCCTCCTGTAGATTGTGTACCCTGGTATATTTACATCCCAGTCATGGTTCTGCATGTACCATGTTTCTGTGACTGCCATGATATCCAGATGTTCCTCTTCCATCAAGGCCATTAGTTCAGTGTGTCCAATGTAATGCTGTCCAATCCTCCAGCATGTCAATATAGTACCTTTTCTAATTAGTTTACTTGCTGTGGTGATGTTTGGTCCATTTGTCTCAGGTTTTGTGTGCATACAGTATGTGAGTATATTTATATTACCAACGTAAGTTGCAGTTGTACACTGGTGTGTGTGTGTGTGTGTGTGTGTGTGTGTTTCTATGTGTGTTGTGCTTTCTCCATGCTTTAACATGTCAACATATTACCTTTTCTAATTATTTTACTGCTGTGATATTTGGTCTATTTGTCTCTAGCATGTTTGTTCTATGGTCCATAATAGACACATAGCATACACATTAACTCTTAGTTTCCCAAATACCAACACCACATTCAAATTTTAGTTCTCTGTAACATAATCTTCAAAAGATAAAGTTACCCCAGTGCTGGTTGTCCCTACTTGAAAGTCACCATGTCATACAGCTGTGAGGTTTGCTGGAGGAACTCTGTTCATCTCTAATGGTTTATGTAAAAGTGACATATACTGTATCATTGCAATGGGCCTGGTACATTTGACCGACTCCAAATTTCCCAATGCTTAACATCCTGTGTCCAATTTCCTGACTCACTCAAATAACCAACACTCTACTAACCGACACCCAATTTCCTGAACAACAAAAGACTCGTCAGCCTTCGAATACTGTGAACAGAATTAAAATGCTTACCTTGTTGTTTCCTCTAAAATTTACCCAGAGCGTACAAACAGTAGGCTGTAACTGAGCAAAAGAGCTCATGTGTGGGGGGTTGTGGTAAGGGAAAACATGGCAATACAATGAAATGCTAAATGAGACTGCCAAATGAAGTCTCTGTTCACAGCGTAATTTGATATTCTGCCCAGAACCATGCAGGGGAGTCGGGGGTTGGGGGTTGTCCTCAGAATGATCAAATCAAAGGTAGTGCATATTTTAGAAAAAATATTTCAGAAAAAAACAGATGTGCCTGGATGAATTTTGTGTCACCACCCATGTCCTATCCACATGGTTTATGCCAATAGAAATGTGTGAAACTTTGCAGACAGGGTAGAAAGGCAGAGCCCTACCTTTTAAAGTCAGTCTTGCTATATTATTCTGAGCTAGTCTGTGCTCTTCTTTGATTTGCTTTTTGGGTAAGGCCATGCTTTTTGGGCTTGGATTACCTAGAGAGAGAAGTGCAATCAGAAACTACTGGAGCAAGGTGCCTTTTGTTTTGTTTTTCCTTTGACACTGGGTCTCATGTTTTGCTAGCAAATTATTTTTGTTACAAATGTGGGACTGATATGAGTAAGGTCTATATCATTGTTATTAAACATTTGACAAGGAAATAATGGCTTCAAACATAGTTAATCTTTATTATCAAGACAAAACTGGAGAATGAACTCTAGTGAGGTTTGATACTTGACCAGTGTTCAAACTGCCACTTGCCTTAATGTGATATTTATTTCCATATTTATTGCAAAATAGCATTGTTCAAGTAGCCAAGTTACTACTACAAGTCCACGTACTGTAGAACAAAATTCAGTGTTTGTGTAACAATGGTATAAGCTTTAGACTTACAAGTCTCTGCTGAAATACAGCTTGACAACTTTTGTAACTTTGCCAAATCCCTTTGAACAGTTGTTTAAACTTCTCAGTGTGAGCCTGGATGTATTATTGTGCATGTAATGATCCTTCATCATTTTTGTTTCAAGCCCGTTACATTGCTGAGTGAAGAGACAAGCTAGTCAGCAGTCCAGGTCACAATAAAATATCCCAAATCTCCAAATAAAGCCACATGCAAATATTTATTTCTAGGTAAAAAAGCACGTATCTGAAGATAGCTGAAATCAGACAGATCCCCAGTGCTTTGGTCAAACACTAAACCCTTCATCAGGGATGTGTCCATTCATGCAACCCATACCCAATTTAAAGCACCTTCTTTAGTTAGAGCTTTTGAACATTTTACTGTGACCTGGGTGCTCAATATCTTGGCTGTTGTATGACTTAAAGCATTAGGAACCCCTTTCCAGTACCCTCAGAAGATCACAAGTTGCACCTGTTCCTCCTTTGTTCCGGACTGAATTCTGCTTTTCAAAGGCTGCCAGATGCTCAGTCAGAGCAAGTTTCTGAATGGGCCACAACAGCTAACAGCTAAAGTTAACAATGCTGTAACTAATACACTCTGACTTCAAAATACAGTTGTAAGCCTTTCATATACAACAACTCAATTGAATTGGAGCCCTATATTTGTCTTCTTTAATAAAACTCTTGTGTAACCTGAAGATTTGGGACATGAGCAGTCGCATTGAGACTGAGGGAAATTATGCGGTCAGAGCTATTGAAGAGTTTATGGAGGAATTTAACTGTCTGGAGGACAGAAAAGATACACTGAAACACTGTGAGCATTTCTAAAAACCTTTACACTGAAGAAACGAGTAATTCAAATACCAGTGAGTTAAAACCCCTTTTTATCATATTAGAGAGAGTAAGAACATTAGAACTAAACAAATACTATAACAATTAGGCATTGGAACAATACACAGAAAAAGGTTGGTCACTGTGATGCCTTCAAATCAATAAGCTAACATACTAACATACTAGACACCAGCAGAGTAGGCCACTTGCCTACTCTATCAAGTCTGCTCGTGCTTCAGAACTCAGGGTGGGTACTGAAGCCATCCCTTGTCTCCATTCCCTATTTCTCCTTCCCCATCTCAGCCCTCCCTGGACAAGCCACCCTTGTTTCTCCTCCTGCCTATACCTGTCCCACCCTCTCTTGAAACTTTCCACCATAGAAGCCAGTACCAGCTCTCCTGGCAGTGCAATCCATGGTTCCACCACTCTCTGTAAAATACCTCCTCCTCCTTTCCACTCATCCTTCAACCTTCAAGCTTCCAACTATGTCCTCTGGTTACTCCTCCCTCCTTCAACCTAAAAATCCCATCTCAATTTACCCTATTGATTCCCTTGAGGTCCTGAAGACCTCAATCACATCCCTCGATCCTCCTCTCCTCCAGTGATATCAGGTCGAGCTTCTCCAGCCTCTCTTCATATGTCAACTCCCCAGTCCCTGATCATTTCTGTTGCCCTCCTCTGAACCCTTTCCAGGAGCTGGATGTCCTTCCTTAGGTGCAGTCTCCAGTACTGCACACAGTACTCAAGCTGTGGTCTAACCAGGCCTATGTAAAGAGGCAGAGTCACTTCTCTGCTCCTTGAGTTTATCCCCCATGCAATGCATCCCAACATTCTGTTTGCCTTTACTGCAGCCCTCCTGCACTGCTCTGAATTATTCATGCTGACATCCACCAGGACTCCCAGGTCTTTCTCTCCTGCCCAGGCCTCCAACTCATCCTCTCCTAGGGTGTAGCAATGTATGGGGTTTCCCCACCCAAGGTGTAACACCTTGCACTTGGAGGAGTTGAAATTTAATTTCCAAGTGCAGGTCCACCTATAGAGAGTATTCAGGTCCCCCTGCAGGACCAACCTCCCCTCCACCCCTTCCACCACTGCCCCCACTTTAGAGTCATCTGCAAAGAGACTCATTTCACAGCTGATATTTTCCCTGATATCAGAGATGGGTATACATCCCCAATGTTGACATGTCAACAGCAGACTCCCCTACAGCGACAACAGTGCCACATCACTGTAGAGAACCATGGCACCCGACACTGTCTGTCAGGGTCCTGCCACCCAGACTCAGCTCAATTTGGTTTGAGAATCCTAAGTGGAGGTGTGGGGGTATGGAAGTGCAGCCCCCATCTGGGGGTTGGGGGGTGAGCCCCAGAAGAAAATACTTGTGGCTTTGCAGCCCAGCAGCCAGCTGCAAAATGCAGTCAACCTGCCAGTTTCGCTGTTGGGTCATTCAACAAATATTTTGTTGATGATCCATCAGGGATCCTCAGAGATGTAGGCATTGAACAAGAGTGGCTCCAGAACTGACCCTGTGGGACCCCACTAATGACCACCTAGGAGAAGAGACCTCTCAGCTGACTACCACCCTCTGAGTGTGCCCAGCAATCCAGTTTTCTATCCATCTAACCATCAATGGTCCTGCCCCCCATCCCCCTCAGTTTCTCCAGTAGTCCATTGTGAGGGACAGAGTCAAATGCCTTGCTGAAGTCCTAGAACAGTACATCCACTGGCCTTCCCCTGTCAAGTTCTGATGTTACCCAGTCATAGAACTCCACAAGGTTCATCTGACATGATCTACCTGGCACAAACCCATGTTGGTGACTATCCAGAAATCGTCTCCTTTCAAGAACCCGCAATCATTCCTTGAGTATACTTTACTGTACTTCAGTTTCCCCACCACCGACATCAAACTAGCGGGTCTATAGTTTCCTGGCACCTCCCTCGATCTCCCTTTATGAGCAGACACGTGTGCCACACTCCAATCCACAGGAACCTGCCCAGTCACCAGCAACATGTTAAAGAGATCCTCAAGGAGCAGCCAAAACCTCTGCCAGCTCCCACAGAACTCTGAGATATATGGCATCTGGACCCTTTTAAGGGATTTAGGGCCTCCCACACTCAGCCGATGGGGATAGTCTCATTGGTCCCTCCTCCCTGCAACAGAACCATCCTGATGCGATACCCTTAAATCTCTCTCCCAGCATCTTGTTTTGTATCAGGTGCTCCCTCAGTCCTGCCTGCCCATCTAACTCCTTTTCACCCTCTTTCTATGTTTCCCAGACTCCTCTCTAGTGAACACCAAGACAAAGTAATCATTCAATACCTCTGCCTGTTCCCTAGCACCTTCCACCCACCCCCCATTTGTCCTCAATCTGCCAAGCTGGCCCTTGATCTTTCTCCACTCCCCAATATACCTAAAGAACCCAGTTTCTCCTCCCCATATCCCCTGGGCAAGCTGCTGCTCCTTACTGGCTTTTGTCCCCTGACCACCCTGGTGAATTGTCTTGCTGCAAGGTGGCAATTTTCCCTATCCCTCACCCCTCTCAATTTTTTGTATCTGCTGTAGGCAGCCCTCTTCTCCTTGACTGCCTCCTGGACCTCCCTGGACCACCAGCATAGTTTACGAGACTTTGCCCCCTTGCACTTAACCCTTGCACAGGTCTTGATGGCATCCTGTAGTCCCCATTTTATTACCTCCCACCTACCTTCCACATCCACCCCTGGTGTAATCTCTCTCAAATGCTCCTTGAGAATCTCCCTCATGCCCCTAAAGTCTGCCCCCCTAAAATCAACAGTCATAGCCCTGGAACTCTTTTCCTCATCCCCCAAATTAGCCTAAACCACACCATGTCATGGTCACTCCCTGCAAGGGGATCTTTCACCACCAGGTCCTGTGCCAGATCCCCATCCGCAAAAACCATGTCCAGTATACGCCCCTCCCTCGTTGGCTCCAATACCTGTTGAGTGAGGAACACATCCTAAAAGCCATTGAGCAGCCTCTGTTCTTTGGTCATCATGGATGTTATGGTTCCCCAGTTGGTGACTGGCATATTTAGGTCTGTCATCAACACCATTCCTTCCCCTTCTGGTCTACACTGGCTCTTAATGTTATCCATCAGGCAGTCCTCCTGATCCTCTGCCAGCTCTGGGGTTCCATTTACCACTCCCATCTTAATCTTCCCTCCTGCGGGGGTTCACAGAGTGACCCGTAATGCCTCCACATTTCCCTCTGCTTCCTCCTCCCTAATAATCACCGAGTCATCTGTGATGAACCTAGCTACTCCTCCCCCTTCCTTCCTTTCTGTCTTTCCTAAGCACTGTGTACCCTGTCGCGTTTCGTTCCCATTCATGGCTAGGGGTGGCCCAAGTTTCTGTGACCACTGCTACATCTACCCCTCCTTCAACCAGCATTGCCTGAAACTCTGGCATTTTGTTCCCCAGGCTCCTGGCATTTGTTAACACCACCTTCTGCCCCCTGTCCCTCCCCCTTACTATGCCCACCCTGTTCTTTTTATACTTCCTCTCTCCACCCCTCTCAGCAGCACCTTTCTCCCCTAGGCATTTGTCCGACCCCCCAGGGGCTGAGTCCAGGCTGACCCGTGATCTGTATGGGCAGGTCAGCCCCCCTGTTCCCCTCCCCCTTTGCAAGTTTAAACCCCACCTAGCCTGAAAGAAATCAGTCATCCCTTGTTTTAGGACTTCCTTCTCTATTGGATTTAGGTGAAGCCTATCCCTGGCATACAGTCCCTTGTCATCCCAAACCCCCCCAGTCTCCCCAGTCCCCCAACACCTCATTTCTCCATTCTTTCCCCCATTGCCTGAGCCAGTCATTTATAGTACAAGTCACATTAAACTGTCCCACCAATGAATTGGTTTATCATTGTTTTTTACAGATGGCAATGCATTAACAACTCATATTGCATTGTTTTTCAGTGCTTAACCAGCTCAAGAGCAATGTTTTTAAATGTTTTTGCAACTCAGTTGGAATGCATCTACAGTTCAGTCACAATGCAATGAAAAATTGTAAGTTATGTCTTCAGAAACAGTTTCTGCAGGGTTTTGTGTTGAATCAAGCAACACCTATGCAACTCAGACAAAATGCTAAAACAACTCATTGAAGGAACAGTTAGATGTGACTTGTACTGTACCTCCATGATCTAATTTTGTTCTCCATAGTGGCCCTTGGTACTGGCAATATTTCTGAGAATGAGACTGTGCACCCATTATCCTGGCAAACCCTGGTGAGTTCCCGGAACCTTGCCTGGATATCCAGTACACTATTTCCCTCTATATTGTTCATCCCCAGATGCACCAGGAAGTCTGGTGAACCTCCACATTCTTTTGCTAGCTCATACACCAGAAACTTTGCCCTATGCACATTTCAGTCCAGAGATACCCACTTAATTGACTAGCCTTTTCTCCCCTGTCCTCCCAATGAATACCCCTAATCATGGAATCATCCCACAGGAGTACCTTGTGTCCCCCTCCATCTTTGGAATCACACATGAGGAGTAGCTACCCTCTTGCAGTTTCTTACACCATTTAAAAGCAGATTGGGGAAACACTTGTACCACTTGCAAAAGGATTTTATGATTGCCTTATTTAAAAAGAGGAGAGATATTGCACAAGCTGAAACTAAAACTTGTGAAAAACAAGATCTATCGAGACCATTAAAACAACATTCTGATTTCTCGGTGTTCAATAAAAATATATTAATAATGGAACTTAAATTGAAAAAGAACTAATGAGAGAAAAAAATCTAAGTTATCAACAGATTAAACAGATTTTGAAACAGGACAAATATTTAAGTGGTACCATCCTGAAATTTCACCCACTAGGGGCCAATCAAGAAGTAGATCGAGACAAAGGAATTGGAACAAAAGATTGCGTTCAAAGTCTAACTATACCAGAAAACAACCTAATACTAATAAAAAGCCTGTAACCATTCATTCAGAACCTGTAACTATTCCTGCCGCTGAGCCTACTACATCAACTGCAGAATCTTTTTTTAAGGGAGACAAGACACAAAATTAGTGTGGAATTGGTCAAACAACGCAACAAAGTCACCAAGAAATACACAAAAAGGTCTAAACTAAAGACAAGAAGAGGACAAAGAGGATGAGGAAAGGGCAAGGACAAAGAGACATCAGAGAACAGCAACAAGAGCATGGTGATTAGTTTAATCAATATTTCTCTTACAACTGATCAGCTAAAGGTCTTATAATGGGGTTTCTCATACTGAAAGACACTACAAGTGGACTGGTTTGAAATTAAGATGGGCATTTACAAACTAATTAGAACAATCAAATTTAAATATTATTTCAAAAGCACTGACAATATGGGAGGGATGCATTTGGAACCAGATTCCATGCAGGATTTACCAGAGACTATGGGTAATACTGCATCTCCAGAATCAAATCCAACAGATGGAGTGATTAACAATGAATTCTGCTTGCTGGATTGCTCTGATTTACAAGAACTTTTAGATCATTATGCAGAAATGGACTGTACTGAGGACTCAGATGTTGCTGTCTTTACTAAAACAAAATGAGGAATTTAAACCCAAATCTGATTTTTATCAACAGGTACAAAATGCAGACATTTCTACATTAGACAAGCATTTGTCAGTGCCGAATGTTTGCTTGCTGGCATTGGCAGTGGTAGTGTAGAAGTTACAGAGCTGCGTAATAGGAATGGCAGTGAAGTATTGAACTGAAGCCAACCCCACCACCACCCTGCAGAGAGTGACAGGCATTGGGGTGTGCGTTTGGCATATCGGCCATGCCATTTCACCACACCCCACCCTGCAGACACTGACAAGTGTCACGGTGTTCCTTGGGGTCTTGGCCCTTGCTCTTTTCCCATTTCATTAGAAAGTATGGTGAGATGGGTGTAATATAGGAGAATGTGGTGAAGTTTGGGCCAAAGAGTCCAAGGCATACCGATGCCTCTCACTGACTGCAGGGTGTGGAATGGTATGAGCATCACAGGCAAAGAATCCCAAGTCACACCACTGATGCCTGTCATTCTCTACAGGGTTGGGCGTTATGGTTGGAAACCCTAATACCTCAGGCATTCATTGGTATTTTCCTCCAAATTTTCAACATTTTTTTGTGACCCCACCTCATGAACAGGGGAATATCAGTTTGTTAGCCAAAAGCTGCTTATGCACAGTGACTACGGCATTTAGCACCACAGGTGCAAAAACATTCCGAACAGGATGTAAAAAATGACAGCTGTACTGTTCATGGGGAGGTGTAAAAAATGGCAATGTTGCAAATCTGTAGTAAAAATATTTAAAAAAATGGTGAAGTCACGAGCGTACATAGAAACTGTGCAACGCACACCCGTAATATAATTAGGTTGGGGATTTTTTACAGCAGATTGTCAACTCAGGCATTTTGGTGCCTCTGATCATGAACAGTGTCACTGTGATTTTCTTTATCTGTGCCGAACAATGATTTCCCACAGCGACCACGCATCTCTGCGCTGAAAGTGTGAAAACACACTTCAGCCATGTTGTGAAAAATGACAGCTGTACTGTTCATAAGGAAGTGTGGAAAAATGCCACTGGTGAAAATCTGGACTGAAAATATGGCAAAGTCATGAACTAATGAGGGTGCATGGAAACTGCGCAATGCTCACTTGTAACACAGTCATTTTATGGACTTTTGTCACCAGATTTTCAACATAGCCATTTTAAGACCTCTGCTCATGAACAGCGTAACTGTGATTTTCTTAATCTGTCCTAAACATTGCTTTCGCACACCAACAGCATCATTGTGCACTACATGTGCAAAACACATTTTGGGTGACATATGAAAAATTGCAGCTGTACTGTTCATAAGGAAGTGTAATAAAATGGCAATGTTGAAAATCTGGAGTGAAAATATTAAATTTGCCAACTTACGAGCATGCATAGGAACTGTGCAACGCACGCTCGTAAAACAGTCATTTTTAGGAATTTTTTCACCAAATTTTCAACATAGCCATTTTAAGACCTCTGCTCATGAACAGTGTCACTGTGATTTTCTTAATTTGTCCGATACATTGATTTCGCATAACCGACTGCGCCATTGTGTGTGCATGCTGGTGGAAATACATTTTGGGTGAGATGTGAAAAATGACAGCTATACTACTCATAAGAAGGTGTGGTAAAATGGCAATGTTGAAAATCTGGAGTGAAAATATTGAAAATTCGCGAACTTACGAGCCTGCATAGGAACTGCACAACGCACGCTCGTAAAACAGTCATTTTTTAGAATTTTGGCACCAAATTTTCAACATGGGATTTTTGGGACACCTTCTCATGAATGATGTCACTGTCATTGTGTTATTCAAGTCCAAAGGGTGATTTCATGCAGTGACTGCGCAGTGACTGCAAAATCACCCTTCGGGCCCAAATAATGCCATGACAGTGACATCATTCATGAGAAGGGGTCCCAAAAACCCCATGTTGAAAATTTGGTGCAAAATCCAAAAATGCCTGAGATATGCAACAAAGTTGAAACCCCGCTATCTAGCCCATTATACAGCTTACCGGCATTTCCTCAGTTCGCGGTCGGCTTTGAAGAGTGCAGACGTGTTCCCGGTCCACCGAAGATCATCGCGCCGAGGTCCGGAGGTAAGTATGGGGTGAGGGGGGTGTGGGGAGGCAGGATGCGGTGGTGGGTGCGGGGTTGTGGGAGGGGTGCCAGGGAGACTAATGGGACCATTTTTCTTTACAGGTAAAAAAAAGACGCTGGACGCTTGCCATGCTGGGTGAGCTCCCAGCATGGCACAAGGAGATGGATGGGGGTCATTCAACTGACGGGGATTGGGCACCCCCGCCAGCCAGTACGGATTGCCACGCTGGGTGGGCTCCTGGTGTGGCACGTATACTCGGGGGTGAGGACAGTGGAGCGGACGGGGATTGGGCACCCATCAGCAATATCATTACTTGCCATGCTGGGGTGGGCACCCAGCGTGGCATTTTGAAGGCTTTGGGGAGGCGGGGGAAGCAGCACAGCTGACGGGATTAGGCACCCCGTGGCTATTCAGTGTGTGTGTGTGCATGCGGTGGGGACTCGCACACACCGCATGGCGTCTGTGTGTGTGGGGGGCTGCGCTGCCATGAGCAAGCGATATCTTATCGCTGCTCACCTCAGAGCGTAGCTCCCTTTGAACTGTATGCCACTGCATTTTGCAGCTTGTCACAGACAGTTCCAGAATGCATTGGCTTACAGGGGCCACGCCTGCCAACACACTGACTGAATTGGAGGAGGAGGTGACACACCTCCGAAATCTCCGATGATGGCACTATGTTTCTTGCACATGCGTGCAAGCAAACATAAAAATTAATATTAACAGATATTGAAAATTAAGCAGTAATCAACAGTTTATGAAATGTAATAACAACAGCAGAAACTAGAGCCATGAAAGAATTTGAAGGGCTACAAAATGTTGTGTGGAAAACTTCTGATAAAATTGGGGGAATATAGTTTTGATAGAGGAAACATTTTGTGTTGCTAAAATAATGGAACTGCTCAATGATGAAACAAATGATGAGATGCTTAGAGGGAACCCAACCTCTAAATATACTCTATAATTATTTTCCTTAGTAGATGAGGCATACACTGCAGGTTGTATTTCAGGGGATGAAGCTGATTTCCTGAAACCAAACTGCCCCATTATTCTTACTTTCAGTACTATAGCCTCCCAAAAATACATAAGGTCATTTAAGACCAACTGTCTCAGGTATACATTCATTAACATACAACATGAGCAAATGCATCTTTGGATATGTGCTTTGATACCTTGAAATAAAGATTTGCATGTGCTTTAGTCAGAGCTTTTGGATATTTTATTGTGAACTGGAGTGCTGATTAACTTGTCTCTTGTAAGACTTATAGAGAATAATGGATAGGCAACTGTGTGTTATGGATTTTTTTCACACACCCAAGGTGTGTGATGACCCATAAACCTCGAGAGCAAAGCTCGAGAGGTTTATATGGTCATCACACATTGAGGATGTGTAAAAAAAATCCATAACATCAAACTCACCTCTCCTTTTTTTTCTATAATTGCTGGTGTGGAGGTTTAGACTATTTCTACCAGCTTGAAAGAAAAAGGCATTTTATAGCTAGAATGCAGTTTTATATTTGAAGAAATTGAACTGTACATGAGTAAAACACAGTTGAAAATACTGCAGTTGAAATACTTTGTGTGAAATAATGGAATGCAACAGTTATAAAATCTTTTCTTTGGGGAATGTCATATCAACTGGATTTTGGGTTATTATGAAGTGTCATATCAACTGGATTTCAGGATATGATTGCCTTTGAAGCATGATAATCCAAAATCTGGTTGATATGCATTTTAACAAAACAGTAATCCAGTTGATATTTATGGTCACCAGTAATTATAGAGGATTAGCAACCCTTCCAGCACCCTCAGAACATTTTGAGTCACACCTATTCCTCCTGTACTTTCCTGAGTGTAAGGTCTTCTGATTCTTGTAAGTTTTCTCTATATGTATGATGCAAGCAGAAACCTATTCCAACCTGAAGTTTGTAAGAACTATTTTGTAGGCTTGTAGAAATGCTGCACTTCAAATAAGTAAACACTTGAGGGCTGAATCATTGCGTCCCCATATTACTCTATATAGTACGGATGCAACATACCATTTCCACAGAAAGTGAGTTATGTATAAAATAGAAAATGCCTTATCTGTTTGGCAAGATGACCATAACTTTTTAATAGGTTTTAAAACTGCACAGCTGAAATATGAAGGGGATTGATAGCATTGGGGCTTAAGAGAAATCAATTACTAACCCTTCAGAAAGGGGCAAAAGATCACACAAGGTGCACATTTATTGCTTTTATCCATGCCATCAAGCACTGTAAACCTATTTCAACCCACGGCTTTCAACATTCAGTATATCAGAATGGGAGCAGCTTATTGGTAGAGATGCAGTGAATTTAAATTCTGCCGGTGAAGTGAAACGTGAAGTGGGCACTTTGCATTGCCACTCCGCTATGCTGAGTGGGCAGTACAAGTGCTCACTCACTGCTGTCATACCACTTGGCGTTAAGGCGGAATGGCATTACGAAGTAAGGTAAAGTCATTGTTTTTAATGGACTTCACGTTCCTCATTATGATTCTAAGTGACCCACTTGGTGTTTCAAGATTTGGCAGCCCCCCCACACACCACATGGCTTACAGTACTGTAAGTCACATGCTCTTTAGCTAGGCAGGAAGAAAGTGAGTCATACAAACAGACACTTTTACTTTCTCCTGTGTAGATGGAGAGAGAGTAGTGTGTTTTGTGACTGCTGATACTTCGAGATCGGAGAGGAGGAAATTTAAACTTTGATTTAGACCCAACAGCTTTTTTAAAAGCTACATTGTTTTGTCTTTTCTGTACTCTTTTTTTATTTAGTTTACTCTTTCTGTAAATTTTATTTTTCTTACAGACTTAAAATAGATCCAAGTAACTATTAAAAAAAATTAATGTTGTGACTCGAGACGTGATCGTAAATCGCTATTTGCGACTGCATTTGTGACCGTGATGATGAAGAAATGCGAATGCCTACAGCTGTACTTCCCCGGGCCCTGATAAGGTGTGGGACAAAACTCCCTGACTTAAAAACACTCATTAATGAGTACAATGGTGGGGTGGTGATGAAACATTGAAAAATACTACAAAACAGGCTTAAAATACATCCAAGTAACTATTAAAAAAAATTAATATTGTGATTCATGACGTGATCGTAAATCATGATTTGTGACTGCATTTGTGACCGTGATGATGATGAAACATGAATGCCTATGGCTGTACTTCCCCGGGCCCCGATGAGGTGTGACACAAAACTCCCTGACTTAAAAACACTCATTAATGAGTACAATGGTGGAGTGGTGAAGCATGGAGAGATACTGCAAAACAGGCTTACAATACATCCAAGTAACTATTAAAAAAGATTAATGTTGTGATTTGTGACGTGATCATAAATCGTGATTTGTGACTGCATTTGTGACCATCCATGATGATGAAGAACGTGATTTGTATCATGAATGACTCGTGATAATGGTCCCGACTTAAAATGCATATTAATGAGTACAATGTTCATGCAGAACTATGTACCACACCTGTCCAGTACTCTGAAGGAAGCCAGTCACAACTGTGACTTAAGTTAGAGATGGAGATTGGGCCCTAAAGAGATGCAAATGCACAGACAGATTAAGATTGCGCTGCACACTGAAGAAATGCAGATGCAAAGGCACAACACCTAACCAGTGCTCAGCATCAGAAATTCAAAAATCTGGAAAATAATTCCTTTTCCGGTTGGGGCAGGTCGTGGGGGCGGCAGTGTACTGCACTGCTGCAGTAACAGTCATTAGTACTAGTACTAGTAAAGATACCACAAAGAAGTACAAAAATTACACAGCTGCAGTGGATAGCATAGCAGGTTCACATTGCTGAAATTATGTGGCACAGTAAAAGGTGTCTGATTTGATGACACACGCCACACGCATACTCACACATACACTAAGTAATGCGTAGCAAATTGAAAACTTCAGTAATATAACCACATATTTTAAACAAACTAAAATTATACACTGCTGCACCACAAAATCAGCAAAAAAATGGCAAGAATTATTGAAAATATTACTCTGTGTACATTAACACAGTTATACAAGAAAAATATCACCAAATCAGAAAGCTCTGTCTTTTTCTCCAAGTTAATCTACCTACACCACAAATACACCCCTCCCCCAAAGCACACTTCCACTGTCTCTCAGTACACAGACTGAATATTGTACATTAACATTCAAAATCCACACACAAACAATAAACACTCAATGATATAAGCACAGAAGGGTTTCCTATAATCGATGAACTAAAGTTTCAGCAAAACAAATGACCCCAAAAGGTGTTTTTAACAGCTTTTAGAAGGTTTGAATCACAGAGCTCTCAGAGCAGATTCTCTCCTACAGCTTCATACACACACTACCCCAAACTGAGGCTGTGCAGAACAATATAGAGCCCATGTGACCTGAAATCCCATGAACCACTGCAAAATTCACCTTTGGAGCTTAAAAACAAGGCAAAGTGAGGCGGAGTACATTGTTTTCAATGTACTTCGCCTTACGAATTGGTAGAGTAGTGGTTTGGGAAGGCGGAGTAACACGAAGTCATTGTTTTCAATGGACTTGGATTTACCCATTATAACGTGAAGTACTCCGTCACATTGCGGAGCACTCCATGAACTGCCTTCACCTCGGATCACTTCACGGAGTGAATTAGCCATCACCCACCACTACTTATAGGTTCATAGGTGTAGTACGGGTTCGAGGAACAAGCCCTTATAGAACTCCTTTGCCTATTGGCAAAAGGTGTATTTCTTTTTTCCCATAGATTTATCCAGTTTACTTTTAAAGTCTTCCAGACACATTTTTATGTTGAATTATGTGATAGAATTTGTGCTGTGTTTAGCTGCAATATCTCATTTGGACAATTAACTTCTAGCAAGGTTCATGTTCTTTCTCAAAACATCATGATCTGTCCTGTTATCAAGTTACTTGAGCCCTTACCACAGTACAACCTACGTGTATCACAAAGTCCTTGACACAGTTGTCATAAAATAAACAAACAACAGTATATATAGATATATATACAGCATATATATATATATATATATATATGCATGCAATAGGCATGAGTAAAAATTTCATGTGATAAATAGGGGATACATGATGGGCAGGAGTGGAATATGACAAATATCTTCATGAGTGAACAGTGACGTTTGGATACTCAGGAATGGCAGAGCATAGCAGAGCCACGAATTATAGTATCCAGAGGTCACTGTTCATGAATGGAGATATTTTTTTCTAATGGCTTAGTTTCCTTTCAGTCGCCCACCACTGTCACCAGATTAGGATCCCTCTCCCCAGATCACAGTACCCCTAGATTACCCACTCCAGAGCAGAGCCCCCCTCACAGCCCAAACTAATCTCAATCACAAATGCTTTGCGGGGGCACCAGATCTGCTGCGGGTTGGGGAGGCTTCATGGTTGCACACCAGAGGCTATTTTTCCTACTTGTACCTGGAGGCAGAGACATGCAATGATGACCTGCATCCACCTCACCCCGTGCAGGTAACGGCACTAGCAGGAAGGAACCCTCTAGCCTCCACCAGAGGTCCATGGTGTGCTGGAAGCTCAACCCCCTCCCCCCAGAGAAGGAGAGCAGTCTCTAGGATGCTCCATCCTTCACCCACTGGCTGGCCCTCTGATGTCCAAGTCTGTTTCCGAACCGGGTTGTGGTGTCACAGACAAATGTCCTGCCTCTGTGCTGGTGGGCTGGCCATGAATGGGGATATTTGCCACATTCCATGACTGCACATCATGTGTGTGATTTATACAATAAGGCCTTAAATGTTATTGTTTTTTTGCTGTGCATTTTGCTTTGTTATGTTGGCTTTTCATGTAATATTCTGGGTGTTATTTCTTGTTGTGATTTTAGTCCATGTGAGTTCTGTGTTCTTATCAATGAGTTTACTTTCTATTTTGTCAATGGAGGTATTTGGCATGTTTTGATTAGTTGGATTTCTGCATAGGTTGTTTGTGTTTCTTGTGATTGGTTGTTTGTGTGCTTCTAGGTTGGTGATTGGTTGTTTTGTGGTTAGTGAGCTGGAGTTAGCTATGGCAGCGGTCCAGCATTTAGTGAATATTTGCCACAGTATTATGGTATGTAGTCAATCATGTGTTTCATTTGGATATGGTTATTGTTCATTTTAGCTCTTTATAGGCAGTCTCATGTGTTGTGTGTGTCTACGTTCAATGTGTTTCTGTTTTCCTGGTGATTTGTTTCGGTTTCCTGCAATGGTGATTTTGCTTGGTTTATTTCACAGGACAATCTTTTTTCAGTTTAGTTTACCAGTAGGAATTCTGTGCTGTTTGCTTGTTTGTTTTATACTTGGATAGTTTTACTATTGTCGTTCTTTTTCTGCTGGTATGATAGTCGGTCTCTGTCTCTGAGTCCATAATGTGAGCTCTTTTTTTATGTTTCCATTGATTTTTCATTTTAGGTATCAGCGTTCCTGCTGATACATAAAATAACAACAATGTATTGCACACCAAAAGAACTCTGGAATCTGAGGCTCAATGTAAGTGCTGTTTCATTACTCTTTCTACTGTACAGTAATTACCCAATGGCTGAGTACCGACCACATTTTATCTGTCAGCTTCAGACTCTGAGAGGGCACCAGAAAAAGCATATAGACAGTGCTTTGTAAATAAAGTTAACAGCAACTGCAGAGGTTTGCAGTATTGTAGTTTTGCTAGGAGAAGTCAGTGACTGTGTCTTTGTGATTTACAGGTTCAACAAGTGACTGCTATTTGTTTCTGAAACTAGCTCAGCCTCACATTAAAAAATCCGCCTGGTATACATGATATAGGCACTGTTGAAATAAATGTTTCTGACGTATGCACAGTGTGTATAAATGTCAGATATTATCACAGTGCATACGTCAGAAGGATTTATTCCATAGAGTGAGAATATACATTTTTATTAGAGGAAATATCAGCTCAACCCTATTGTATAAATAAGTGCATCTGAGCTACTGTGTGTATAAATGTGAGATTTTACATTTATACACATAGTAGACATGTCATTACCATTTTATCAGCACAGTAGACATGTCATGATAAGGAAGGTAAATGCTGTCCAATAAAACATGACCGGACTAGTTGCACATTATAAGGCAAAAAAAAGCTTCTTGTGCTACACTCACCACCTGTGCCCACTGCACGCCACACATAAACACAAAAAAGCCACTTAGTGCTCTCAGGATTTTACCACTTCAGTTCAAGCAATAGCCAGTAACGGATCCACCAAACTCACATCAGGCATTAGATACTGTAAGCCATTTTGCTAAATTATTTTAAAAATTAACTGAAACAAACCGCAAATGATTTTTAACAATGTCAGTGCCACAAATGATAGCTTCAATTTAGATCTTCAGTATATATTAACACAAATAGAAATGGATACGGATCCTTTTGAGGACCCGGAAAGTGCCAGCCAGCATTCAAACCAAACCAGTAGTACTGCAACAGAAACAGCAAGTACCAGTGCAAAAGCTGTCATAGATATAGCTGAAATTGAAAGCTACATAGACAGAGCTACACATGTGAACAATTCTAGGAAAACACATGCAGGCATGGCTAATTTTACATTTTCTCTTATAGAAACGCTAGGTATAACCCAGTCCCTGCCAGTCGTAGCACCACCAGAACTGCAGAATTACTGTTGTCACTATTTTATTAATTGTAAAAAAAAAAAATGGCACAGCTTATGAACAGCTAGCATTGCGGTCCATTTTCCAAAGTATTGAAAGTTTTCTACAGGACAAAGATTATCCCTGTTCACTGTCCTCCTCTCCCCTCTTTTGAAAAAGCAAGACAGGTATTACTGTCACAGCAAAAAATCTAAAGTGTGAGGGAAAGGGTTCAAAACCAAAGACTGCAGACAAACTGACTGATATTATACAGATCCTATATGAAAAGCATCAGCTTGATCCCTACACCCTTGATTCCTTGCTTAATTCCATGTGGTTGATAACCAGTATCTAGTCTGAGTCACGGGTAATATTGAAATGTGCAGTATAAAGTGAGGAGACATAGAACTCCACCATGATAAAAATGGGGCGCTATCTACAGTAATCCCTAGAAAGGCAGTCTAAGACAAGAACAAGCTCTAATCCAAAAGACACATGTAAAATCAAGCCTAGGGTATATGAGCTGCAGGAAAAGGTAGAAAATACCCTGTAAATTATTATTTGTGGTATAAGGAAAAAAACACTAATACCAGACTCTCCATTTTCTCTCAGTCAATACAAATTTCAAGGATTATTACCACACAGCCTGGTAAAAAAAAAATCAGCCAGTTGGTGTCAACAAGTTATCCACAATAGTGAAAACAATGGTGCACAAAGCAGGTATCCAGACTGAGAAAAGGTTAACTAACCATTCTGTTAGAAAGCACCTGATACAGAAACTTACTGATTCTAGAATAGCACTGACAGACATATTACAAGTTACAGGGCATGAGCAGCTAGGTGATATTAATGATTATTCAAAAACAAAGGAAAATAAACAAGAAAAGATTTCAAACATTTTAAGCAGAGAACTCCAAACCACTTCATAACAAGACCCACCAAAAAGAACAGGACCAACTACAATCACAGACAACCTACATGAAGTTTTGGGGACTTGCTTCCACCACCTGAATATTAAAGCACAGAGCATCACCTTTAACATAGTTCAAGGTAAAGTTAAATACCTTCCTTGTCTCCAGCCCCATCAAAAAAAAAGCAAAATAAATAGCCACAGTGTATTAGATAAAAATTAAATAAGTAATGTTTTTACTATTGTCTCCCCAACTCTGCCTAGGACATCACTGTGAGTCAAGAAAAGAAATGACCTGATTTGAGCTGTATTGCAACTCGCTGAAGCTGTGTGACAGGTGTCTGTGTGAGGTAAAGGAGAGAAGCATGCAACATTTTTAAATATTTTATTGTGCTGTGAATTTGGAAGTTATCCTTGCCTGTGAATGTGCAGGAGGGTGAGCTGACATACAACACGTCCACAAGGCTAAGGAACCAAGAAATACCAGCAGAGATGTAGTTCTGGGCATTTACCAGGACTACAAGTGATTGTCTATGGCCATTTTTCACTCCCTTCAGAAGGGATATTTTTAAACTCAAAAGGGGTTTTTACTGGGTGAATGAGCCTGAATTGATGGGAATAAGGCTATAATTTTTAGGAGTAGTGTATAATTTTACTCCAAAGTGGTTTCAGTTGAGTGACCTGCTAAGTTTATTTCTGGTTCATGGGATATTTAACTTGATCCTCTCTGTGAGCGGGGGTGAGCGCACATCACATGCGCTGAGACAAGTGCGTGAGCGTGTATGAGCAGTGTCTGCAGTGATGGCAGTGGTCAGTGGCTCATAGGTAAATACATTTAGCTTGTCTTCCAGTTTTTAACAGTCATATTATATTTGTTGTGATTTATTCCCTCTAAGATCAGCACTGACTCACACACCAGTCTTGAAAGAGTGTTATAAGCACATTTAATCAAATGAATAGGAGGAAAAAGGACGGTATGTTTTCGGGACGTGAGAACATTTACTGATCTGAAAGGTCTGAAACATACAAGCATTAGTCTTGATAACACTTATATATATGCTCCTGTGTCACTGATTTGTTCCTCTATTTATTTTATACCCACTAGTCATTTTGGTTAAACAATGAAAATATAAAAAAAACAAAAAAAACATGAATGCCCTATCTTCTACCATCATAACCCTGGATGGAGATACTGGAATCCTATGTGGCAATTGCAAAATGTATAAACTGGTGGATGACATCACTAAATACAAAACATTTATTTGTGAAAATGCATAGCTAACAATGAGCTGCACAAGAAATAAATATATTTAATGACAACGAGCTGCTACTAGAAATAAATACATTTAATGATGAATTGAGTAGGCTAGAATGTAACCAGCAGGATATGGCCACCAGGTTTAACTGCCTAGGAAATCAGGCTCAAGTTATGAATGGTAATACTATGGTTATGCAGGGTACAAACCAGTGTACAAGGATTGAACATGAGATATGTGTAGCAACAACCTCAGACAGCACTAATAGTGGGTCTACTAAAGAACTTTCAATTAGTCCACTACAAGTAATGCCAGTTAGGAAAAGAATTAGAGAAGAGGATGAAGAACTGGATGACAATTCTGAGTGGATACAGTTGTTAACAGCGTTGCTATAAAAAGCGGCGTAAGGCACAGTTACATACTCCGCCACTATCATATAGATTTAAGCCCTTAGAACATGACACTATTAACATAAGGGATGAAACTATTTTATCAGTTAGTAAGGCCAACACTGATGGAAGTTTCAGGAAACCTACTCAAACAAGCATAGATGATCAAAATCAAGGGGTCCCTAGTGATACCCTCACACCTAGCATGATTGTTGAATCCATCACCTCCACCTCATCTATGGTTGACCCCTCTACCTTATCTGGATGTACTACATTAATATCTCCTAACATCGATTGCAGGATGCCAAAACACCAAGGGAAAGTTATAGAAATCAATTAATCTTTCCCTCTAATACAATTGGAACAAGCCAATAACATTAACCCTCACCACCCAGCCAAGCAGACTACACTGATTAATGTCACCACTGGCCAGCTCCCAGCTTGTTAAGTGTTCATCATAGGCAATTCAATGATTAAACATATTGACAGGATAGTCTGCAATCGAGATAAGGAAAACATCACTTGCTGCAGTTATAGAGGATCAAAGATTTCTTATTTAACACCCATGATTTACAACACACTAAAAGAAGCTGGAGATAACACATTAGTTATACTACACATGGGAACTAATAATATCAATTCACAGGGACAGAAAACATTAAAAGAATTAATCATATTATGCAACCTGTTAAATGAAAAAGATGCAAGATGTGTTTCTCTGAGATCCTACCTGTTCCTAGAGCCACTTATTCAATGACATCAAAATTTAAAATGGTTAATGAATGATTTAGAAATGGTGTCTATCATACAATTATTCAGTATTATGAATTGGGAATGCTACTATGTAGACACAACCTCTACTGCTGGGATGGTCTACATCTCAGTAGGCAGGGTAGTACCATGTTGAGATATCAAATTGAAATGTTTGTAAGTGACCATTTAAACTATTAAATGGAGGGAGGATCGCTCAGGTACTTCTTTAAATATAGGAAGTACAGGTAAGGACACCAAGTACAAAATCTTATGCTGAATGCACAAAGTGTAAATCAACATAAAATGGTGGAATTAATAGAATTACTTGATCAAAATGATATGGATAGCATTATAATTACTGAAACATGGTGGGACGACTCTTCCCAATGGATGAATAACTTGCCAAATTACTAATTATATCACAATAATAGAAAAGACAGAATAGGTGGTGGAGTTTGTATTTATGTTAAAACAACATCACGTCCCATTAACCCCATCATTTAATCCCACTGATGGGTCCATTGAAAGTATTTGGCTGAGAATTCAGTTTAAGGGCAAGCCAAAACTTATATTAGGTAACTGCTGTAAACTTCCATCTTCAAGCTAGAAAAGTAATACCCAGCTTCTAAATGAAATATCTCAAGCATCTAACCCTGGCAAGGTTTTCATCGTAAGTGACTTCAATCTCCCCGGTATTGACTTGGTTAATCTAACGGATTCAAATGAATTTGAATGTGAATTTGTTAACACCCTTATGACAAATGGACTTGAACAATTGGTTGATGAACCAAACGAGAGGTACTAACATTGTAGACCTGATAATAACCAGTCAAAAAACAGAAATTTACAATGTTAGATTCCTACCTCCCCTGCATAACACAAGGCCCAATTTTTCCACAGTTCCTCGGCATTTAATGTAAACCGCAGGAAAAACACAGAATATTATTCTGAGGCTTACATGAACTGCAGAATATTATTCAATGATGTACATGAACTGTGGAATATTATTCCTCAGTCTACATGAACTGTGGAATATTATTCAGTGGATTACATAAAATGCAGACTATTATTCCTCAGTTTATGCTGAAAAGTCAGTATTTAGCTGGCTCACCAGTGCAGTGGTAGCTCTACTTATCGTGATGCCCTGGGTTTAGGAATGAGCCTGGGAAGTTGGAGGGCCAGCTGGGGGGAGGAAGATTGAGCATCCTATGGACTGCTCTTCTCTTGGGGGGGTGGATGAGGAAGTCAGTGTTTGGGTAGCCCTTGTGGTAGCCTGGGGCATGACAGCCAATACTGACTACATTTGGGAGGCATGTCAGATGTTCAGTGTGCCACCCCAATGTCATTGCATGACATGCCTTCCAGGGAGAGATGAGAAAATGGAAGTTTGCAGCCACACGATAACATTTGCCTCCACATTACAGACCCCGCACCAGCGACTGGGTTCTTGCTCCCATTCAGTCTTCACTGGGGGGAAGGGGTCCCTAGCAGCCCCACCCTTGGGGGGTAAACTGGGGGTGTTTGGGAGTGAGGTAAGTCGTGAGGTGTGAAAGGACTCAAAGTGTGTAGACTGGACATTTGGGGGCCAGTGGATGAGGAGATGAAGCATAATAAATTTAATAAAAAAATGAAGAGTCAGTAGAAACTGTGAGTAAAACAAATCTGCAGTTTAGATCTACTCTGATGAAGGAAAATTATTCCACTGATCATATAAACTATGGTTTTTCCATGGATCATATAAATTCCAGAAAACTATTCCATGGTTTTTATTAAATTCTGCAGAATGCTTTTTGGAATTCTGTGGAATTTAAAAACAAAAATCTGAAAAGTATTTTGGAACAGCTCCTGCCCATTAGTTTGCCTGCTAGGGCTTTACCTTAAAAATCAAACGGTAAATCCCACCCATCCAGCTGAGCCCCCACCCTCCCTCCCCACCCTGAGAACCTTCTTGAGTCCCTTTATTTGAAGTAGAAATATTTTTATCAGGTCCCATACTGTGCAGTGATCCTCATCCTTCTAATTTCACGGTTGGGTATGAATTCAGTTTCTTGCCCAAAATGCTTTGAGCACAGCCGCATTAAGCACTACTGAAATGGAAACTGGCATACTGGTCTAGTGATAAAACTGGAAGGATGAGGATTGCTGTGCAATGTGGTAGCCAATGAAAATATTACTCATTCAAATTTGGTGGCCTTTGGAACTTTCAGGCTGGGGTGCGGAGGGTGATGGGGCTAAGATGGATGGGGTGGATTTTTTTTACTTTCTAATACTAAGAATTCAGGAGTTAATCTACAACCTGCTCTGACTTGTAGTTCCCAGTCCCAAAACTAACATTTTTGCCCTACCTGGGTGCTGTGGGGTGGAGGGGGGTTGACTTCTACCAAGTCCCCAACTGCTGCCACAGAATTTCTGAAGAAATAGGAAACTAATGCCACAGAAGTTCTGCAGCAACAGGAGGTCTTGCTGCAGAATTTAGACCCAAGTTTCTGCAGAAAAATTGGAGCCTTGGGTAACAGTGACCATAACATGGTTTCTTTTGAAATAATGGCAACACAGTCCAAACATCATGGTTCTACATTAAAAAGGGATTACAGCAAGGCTAATTTTATTCAAATTAAAAATATACTAGAAGCGCGCTGGATTGTGATAGTGACATTTTTGACAAATTTGTGAACCAATCTTGGGATATCTTTAAGGACATAATATTACAACTAGAAAACAAGTTTACACCACTTAAAAAGAAATATAACAATAAAGGCAAGGTCCCCCTATGGTTAACATTGATCATACAGAAACAAATTCAATCTTAAGAAAAGACATACAAACAACTGAAAAAAGAGCCATTACCAGAAAATGCAATTAAATATAAAATAAACAAAAAAAAGGTTAAAAATGATTAGGAGGGCTAAATGCAATCTAGAATTCAAACTAGCCCATAATAAGAATACTAAGGCCTTTTACTTATATATTAACAGCAAAAAAAATGCACCACATGTTATTGGGCCACTTGTACAAAGTGGAACAACTATCATGGATGATACAACAACTGCAGGACTTTTTTCTGCAAAAAAGACGGACAGCGATGGGTGCCAGTTTGGCACCTAATTATGCCAATTTGTTTATGGAAAAATGGGAGACAGAAATAGTTTGAAGTGACAGCAATCCCTACTTGCAGAAAATCGACCTGTATAAGTGCTTTATAGATGATATTTTTATTATCTGGAAGGGCAGTGAAGAGGAGCTGTTTTATTTTGTGAAGTATTTAGAGGGGAGTAATGAGAACTTGAGTTTCAGTATAAGTTTTAGTAGGAAAGAAATTAGTTTTCTATACCTTAAAATATATAAGGAAGAGGAGGGTGGATTAGGTACTGACTTGTTCAAGAAAAATACTGATAAGAATACTTTGTTAATGGCTAGTGGTAACCACCCGCCAAATGTTATGAGGGCTATCCCGAAAGGCCAGTATATATCTGAACAAAAGAAACTGTAGCAATCAATTGAAGTTTGAATAGAGAGCAGCAGAATTGGCGAGAAGGCTAAAAGAGGGGATACCATAAGGAGAAGTTAACAAGGACAATGGAAGAGGTTCAAAAATTACTAGGGAGGAATTGCTCAAAGATAAATGTCAGGGTGAGAAATGTGATCCCCAACTTACCTTTGTTTCAACGACAGTCCACAGTCTAATCATATTACATCCATTATTAGAAAACATTGGCATTTGGTTACTATGAACTAAAAATTAAAACACATTAATGCACAGGGCCCAAGAATGGTATCTTGGAGGGGGGGAAGAATATTAAAGATATGATTGTGCATTTGGTCCAACCTATGCCAGAAAGACCTAGAAATTGGTTGACAGAAAGAATGGGTGGTAGCAATTAATGTGGGAATGGTAACTTTTGTTTGATGGTAAGAACTACGAAAACATTTAAAAACCCAGCTACTAATAGAGATGTGTGGGTGAGGGGATCTATTACCTGTAGTACAGTAGGGGTCATTTACATGTCAGAATGTAAATGCGGAAGGTACTATATTGGTAAAACAAAAAGACAACTTAAGACATGCATAGGGGAACATAGTCAAGCAATTATTAATCTGGACCTCAAAAATGCATTAGCCTTGCATATGTAGAAAGTGAAAAATAGACATGAACATGGATTTATGTTCACGACCATAGAAAAGCCTTTTCTAACAAAACGTGGTGGGTGGGGGGATTATGACAATTTGTTGCTTAGAAGGGAACAGTATTAGATTTTTCAATAAAAGCAATGCAGCCACCATGATTAAATGATAGAATTGAAATTAAGCCCTTTCTGAAAGGAAATTAAGTTGTCTTATGTGTTTAATTGGTATCTTTTTTATATTCTGTGTATTTTTTTATGTTGTTTTTAATTGGCTTCATTTTCTACCTTTTACAGCATTTGCACAGCTGGTGTTCACCTAACAGGGTGGAAACTTAAGCACGTAACATACATCTAAGATGTTGGAAGAAGTTATTTTGAATCTATCATTGAGGGACTTGAGCAATTTATTTTACTGGTGCTCTATAAAGTATAGATGGCACAGTATTATTATATCTTTTCATATTTTGTAATGAATATTGTATAGACTAGTATATATTACTAGTCTATACAATAGTAGTAATAATGAAATACATGAAGTTTGCTGGCCAAGGCACCTAGCTTCAACTGAGCTCGTTCCTTCTAGGTTGCTTGAAAGGACAGAGCAAAGATTCTTAAAAGAGAAAGGGAAAGGATTAAGACTTCTTTTGGCTAGGCAGATTTAATGTGTGGTGTTATTTTTATTTTGTACTCACAGGGATTGTTACTGTTTGTTGCTAACATTTTATTGCTTTATTTTTCTCTGATTCAAAGTGTTGCTGGATATACCTTGCTGGGTATACCTTATGCTGCATTATTACAAGGTGTGCCTACAGGTGTGTGCTAACAGATTACTGCTGTAATCTTCTGATTCAAATTGTCTTTTGCAAGGTATATCTTCTGTTACTGCTTTATTTTTCTCTGTAGCAAAGTGTTTCTTGCAGGGTATATCTGCAGTGAAATTATTACAGGTGGTGCTTTACAGGTTTTGCAGCTGTATCTATTATTAGGATAAGCTTTCAGGGTTATTGCATTTATTGCTGACTGATTGTTTCTACTCTTACCTCCTTGTTTCTTTTGTCTGTGGTTCTTCTTTTTTGGCAGAGGAAGGTCCCAGCCACCCACCCCCACCCCAACCTCCCCACACTACACTCCTTTTATAGGGTAGCACAGTTGTGACATTTTCTGTGGCAAAGCAGGAAGGGGCAGATCAGTGGGGTATCCACACAGTGACCTCATTTACAGGGGCACTAGTAATTTAACTTGTTATAACAAGTTATACAAAAACATACAAACAAAACACAAAATCAAACTGTTGCTTTCATTTTCTTCCTTCTACTTACTCTGACCAGGATATAAACCCAACAAATTATCTGGAATGGATATTATTAACTGTAGGCACTGTGGAACACTTTTCAGAAAGGCAGTTTTACAGGATTTAGGACACTGTCTTACATGCTGGGCCATTGGAGATCTTAGGGGTCAGCTCCAGGCAGCATGGGCAGAGACTGAACACCTCAGATTTCATATTCAGGAGGAACTATATTAAAAATCCACCTGCCATTTCCCCAACATCCAACAGAAGCACCTCGACCACAGAGGGTCATTGGTCTGGAAGGTTGGCAGGTGGTTTGAAGGGGCAAATCGGGTGCCCCATCACTCGGTGCTCTCCAACATATTACCTTCATGAACCATATAAAAACTACAAACATGTTTCTGCCTCTATCTCCAAAATTAAACAAAGGGGCAGAGGACACTGCAGAGCAGTACACTGCAGCACAGGAGCTAGCACAACAAAACTTGCCCAAAACAGGAACCAAAACAAAAAAAGCAAAAAGGAAATCCAAACAACTTCTGATCATAGGAGACTCCATGATTCGGGGAGTTGATATCTATCTCCAGCCAGGAGTAATGGTCGATGTCTCCAAGGTACATCAGCATGGAGAGACACTGACCACATTACTAAAACTGTTCAGGAAGCAGGGAAAACATTGATGTGCTGGTATACATAGGGACTAAGGATCTCACCAGCCGGTCAGTTGTGGAGGCAAGGAAATCCTGACCAGGCTGGGTGACAAACTATCATCCATTTCATCTGGCATCTCCTTCTCTGAGATCCTGCCAGTCTGGAAGAGGGGGGCAGATTGGCGGAAGGTCAGAGAAGGGGAAATAGGAGAGCTAAACATGTGGCTCAAGGGCTGGTGTCAGGAAAAAGGACACAAATTTGTAGGGGACTGGCAACAGTTTTGGGAGCAAAGGTTCTTTAAATTTGATGGAGTGCATCTGACTAAGGAGGGAATCAGTGCATTGGGACAGAAGTTTGACATCTTTGCAGAATATTTAAACTAGCAAATGGGGAGATTGGTTCAGCGCCCCATACGTCGAATGGGAAGAACACCCCTCCACCCTCAGTTAGTGGTCAAACAGGAGTTCAGCATGTTTGCAGTTCATTTGCATCACCAGGTAAGGAAAAAGGTCCAGCTCCCCATACAATGCACAGGGGAAATGCCAGACCTCACCCACCAACTAGCACACCAAAATCTGGCCAATGGAAAATCATGTACACAAATGCTTGCAGTCAGGGAAACAAGATCCCAGACCTGCATGCAATAATGACAGAGGCTAAACTGGACATAGTAGCAATCAACGAGATGTGGTTTACCAGTAACCACAATTGAGAGACTTCAGTACCTAGCTATGAACTGTTCAGAAAAGATCGAGGTGCAAATGGGAAGGGGGTGGAGTGGCCCTGTATGTCAATGAAAATATCAAAGCTGCAGAAATTCAGACTACACATAAGGAGCCAGAAGAACTGTGGGTCACCCTGGAAACAGGAAATGGGACAGCCATAAGAACTGGGGCTGTCTACAGGCCCCAAGACCAGGGGGAGGACATAGACACATTACAGTTAGAAGATATGTAAAACATGACAGCTAAAGGGGAGGTTCTGATAATTGGAGACTTCAACATGCTAGATACAGATTGGTCAATACCTGCAGGAACATCTGCCAGAACTAGACACATGGTGGATTCCCTGCAGGGGGAGGGCCTCAAACAACTGGTACAACAGACCACAAGAGACGAGGTTATCCTAGATCTAGTACTGACTAACAGGGAAAGGATCACAGATCTCCAGATAGAAGGTCACCTGGGGGCCAGTGACCATCACATGGTATGGTTCAGTTTGGCCACTACAACTAAATCATCCCATTTCAAGGCAAAAATATGGGACTTCAGAGGAGCTGACTTTGATAAGATGGCCAACAGAGTTAAGCTAGCCCTGGCAAAAAGAAATACAGATGAGGTGGTACAGGCAAAGTGGGCAAGCATTAAGTATGCAATACTTGAAGCAATGTCCCATTGTGTTAGAGAGAAAAGGAAGTGCAAAAGAAGAAGGAAACTACTTTAGTTCACAAAAGCAGTAGCAGAAAAGGTCAGAGCCAAAAGGCTGGCCTCCAGGAAATATAAGGGAACTCATCGGGTTGAAGATAGGGAGGCATATCAAATTTCCCTAAGGGAAGCAGGGAAGGCAGTAAGGCAGGCAAAGGCCCAAACAGAGGAAACACTAATACAAACAGTAAAAGAAGGTGACAAGACTTTCTATAGATACATTAGTGAAAGGAGAAAGTCCATAGGGGGTATTGCTAAGATCAAAGGAGATAAGAGGGCATGTGAGGATGAGAACCACGTAAAAGCATCCATCCTAAATAGATACATCTGCTCAGTATTTACTGAAGAGAAGATAGAGCAGGGCCCACAACTCAGTATCATGGACACCGGGGGGAAGTAGGTGAGCAGTAGTCCCTTCACAAAAGAAAGGGTCCTACAAGAGCTCAATAAGCTCAGGGTGGACAAGGTAATGGGACCTGATGGCATACATCCGAGGGTACTAAAGGAGCTAAGGGCGGAACTAGCAGAGCCATTATTAGAACTGTTTAGTGAGTCTCTGAGCACAGAAGTCCCAGAAGACTGCAGAAGGGCTCATGTGATCCTGCTCCACAAGAGTGGTAGCAGGGAGGAGGCAGGGAACTACAGACCAGTCAGTCTTACCTCAGTAGTGGACAAGATTATGGAGGCACTCCTTAAAGAAAGGACAGCGCAACACCTGAAATCCATAGGTGCACAGGATCCAAGACAGCACAGGTTTACAAAAGGAACGTCCGTTCAAACGAATCTCATAGATTTCTTTGACTGGGTAACCAGACTGATGGAACAAGGGGGAGCAGTTGATGTCACCTACCTTGACTTCAGCAAAGCTTTCGATACTGTTCTACATAGATGATTGATTAATAAGTTTGGTAGGCTTGGGGTGGGTCAGATGTTGATCAACTGGGTGGCAAACTGGTTGACGGGCAGAAAACAGAGAGTGGTGGTAA
The DNA here is from genome assembly GCA_016271365.2 of Neoceratodus forsteri. Classification (NCBI taxonomy): domain Eukaryota; kingdom Metazoa; phylum Chordata; order Ceratodontiformes; family Ceratodontidae; genus Neoceratodus; species Neoceratodus forsteri. The sequence goes on along the minus strand of CM028129.1, from coordinate 809,687,202 downwards.
ATGGTATACAGTCAGAAAAGATGCAAGTCACAAGTGGGGTACCTCATGGCTCAGTCCTGTAGCCAGTCCCCTTTAATGTCTTCATCAGTAACATTGCAGATGGACTGAAGGGTAAGGTTTGTCTGTTTGCAGATGACACCAAGCTCTGCAACAGAGTAGAAGATCCAGATGGGGTGGGTAGAATGAGAAGAGATCTGGATAAACTAGCAAAATGGTTGGAAGAGTGGCAACTGGGGTTTAATGCAAAGAAGAGCAAGATCATGCACATAGGGAAGAGAAACCCTGAAGCCACCTATAGGCTGGGAGGGGGGAGTTGCTGGCAGTCACAAGGGAAGAAAGATACTTGGGCATCATCATCACTGATGACCTGAAATCATCCAAGCAGACCACTAAAGCAGTAGGTAAGGCTAGTTGGATGTTGGGGTGCATTAGTAGGGATATCACAAGTCGGAAGAGGGAGGTAATAATCCCTCTTTACAATACACTTGTTAGGCCCCATCTAGAGTACTGCATGTGGTACTGGAGTCCACACCTTCACAAGGACAATAACCAAACTGAGGCAGTCCAGAGAAGGTCAACCTAAATGGTGCAGATACCATCAGAAAACATATGAGGACAGATTACTGGAGCTCAATATGTATACCCTAGAGCAAAGGAGGGAGAGAGGTGATATGATCGAAACATTCAAACACCATAAGGGCATTAACAAGGTAAAAGAGTCTAACATGTTTCAATATAAGAAAAATAGCAGGATAAGAGGACACAGCATGAGATTAGAGGGAGGCTGATTAAGGAGTAATGTGAGGACGTTCTTTTCACAGAAAGGGTGGTGGATGCATGGAATGGCCTACCTCAGGAAGTGGTGGATATGAATACAGTGCAGGGCTTCAAACAGGCATGGCATAGGCATAACGGGAGCAATACAAATGAGTATGACTAGATAATCCATTGAAAGAGCAAAGGCCGATGGCACATTTATAAGGTAGAAAAAGAAATGTGCAGACTGGATGGACCTTGCGGTCCTTATCTGCCGTCAGCTTCTATGTTTCTATGTATGTATGTATATACATTTTTACACTGCTGAGAACTGCTTGTTCATTATATGTAACAGTGATGGGCAATGTCTCTTTAAGAGACTAGTAGATAAGGTAGTGTTAGTGAGCTAATGGTCATTCTTTGAGAAAGTACTGATCACAGTACGAAACGCATCAGGTGACCTCAGGAGGCGGACCCCCTCCAGTTTGCTGTTGCTGTTGCAAGCTACAAGTTGGATGCGGGCCTGTGCTGAATTTTGGATGTGGACATGGATTTTTGGACATTTTACTCGCATCAAAGGACTCTTTCTGTGCAGTGAGTAAATTGTGACTGTGATTCCTGTTTGGAAATATTGTGTGGTGAATATATACTATTAAAAGTTGTACAAGGTGGAATTCAATCAGTGTCCATTTCTTGTTTGTAGAGCCTACACATTATGTATGCCTTTAGGTGAGTGCTGGCTCAAAAAATTTTGTCTCATATTTTTAGCCTGGCACCACCCTTTCATAGGTGTGTCATTTCATACAAACAAATTATTTTAATACCTATTTTTGCTCAGTGTTCTCTGACACAGGAAATCTAATAAAGTAGTCTATAATACTGGAAATGAAGACCATAGCATTTTACATTGGAGGAAGTTCTTGAACTACTTAAAGAAATAAAGAAAATTCCAACCCTGGACCAGACCTTATTCACCCCAAGTTTCTAAGGAGTTGTTGGCTCAACTTGCTTATCCACTCATTTGATCTTTAATCATTCATTTAGGGAAGGACAGGTACCAGATGACTGGCATAATGCAAGAGTTATACATATCTTTAAAAGGAGACAAAAGTAGGGTGAAAACTACAGACCCATCAGCCTTACTTGTATTTGCTGTAAACTAATGGAAAAACTAATTAAGGTTCGTCTTGATTCTGAAATCAATAACTTGGGACTGCATGACTCTAATCAACATGAGTTCAAGAAATATCATTCTACCATGACAAACTTGATAACTTTCTACCAACAGGTTAGTACCAACTTAGATCAAAATATCCTATATGATGTTACCCTTTGGATTCTCAAAAAAGTGTTCGACACTGTGCCCCATCATACCCTTACTGATAAAATGAACAACATGTTTTTTTTGCCAATCCCGGTACAAGGGATACAAAACTGACTTCTTCACTGGAAACAGTTTGCCACTATAAATGGCTGTTCATCATCTGAGGGAAGTGTCTCTAGTGGAGTACCCCAGTGCTTGGCCCTGGGTCCTATGTTGTTTAGTATCTTTTTCAGTGATTTGGATAATGACCTCTATTGCAGTATAATGAAATCTGCCAACGATACCAAACTAGGGGGAGAAGTGGATACTTTTCTTAAACATCTAGCTATTGTAAATGATTTATTGGTAATCAAGCAATGGACTGTTAAAAATGAAATGTCCTTTAATGCAAAGAAGTGTGTAGTAATGCACTTTTGGAACACAGATCCTCATTATTCATATTTTATAAATAATATACCCATCCAATCATCCAAACCATAAAAAGACCTAGGGATAATAATCAACAATAAACTATCCTCTTCTGACCATTGTCAAATGGTTGTGAAAGACTCTAATTTAATGATCAATAGGATTACCCGGGCATTTGTTTGTAGATCTGAACAGTGTTTGGTACCAGTGTAAAAGTCCTATGATAGAACCTTTTTGGACTATGGTTCCCAGTTTTGGAGTCCATATTTAAAGGGGGATATTGTATTACTTGAAAGAGTACAAAAGTTTACCAAAGTAATTCCCCACTTCAAATACAAATCGTATCCCAAGAGACTCAGTGCAACCAATCTTTTCTCGCTTCAAGAGAAGGCAACATGGAGATAGTCTCTGATGTATAGATCCTAAACTCACCCCACTTAGCTTTGGGTTGTGGGTTTCAATCATTAACATAATTTTAAATTTACATACTCATAATAAACAGTTTAAGGTACCTAGGGCCAAAACCAACAATAGAGACAACTACTTTACAATTCATACTATTAAGTACTGGAATAGTTTACCTCAAGAAATAGTAGAGGAGAATATCTTTGATGCATTCAAAAAGTCCCTTGATGCGAATTTATTGTCAAATAGGATTAAATGATTCAGGAAATTAAGATCCCACTAGTTTGGGGAGACATTCTCTGTGGGCATTTTGCCTACTTTTGTCTCTATTGAATCCAGTAAATCCAGTAAGTTCTGTATTCTGACTTAGACACTGACTAACAGGTAAGCATGACCCCCCTTTGAAAACACAGATTCAAAGTTCAAACAATTGTAAGTATACAATGTTACCATAGGAGAGACAGTAAAGTAGTAACCTTGTAATGTATACAACATGAATATAAACAGAGACTGTACAAATGAAGTGTGAAATACTATGCAGAAAGCATAAATGAAAATCAGAGTTGTAATGAAAAGTGTAGGAAAAGGTGTTCACAACAGTAAAGACAGAACAGAAAAGCAAGCAGCAAAAGGCACTTTTCATGTATCATTGTACATAAACTCTGGATTTCGGATATGTAAACAGTTATTAGTCTACAAATTAATCCTTATTTATTATGTTTTTTCAAACCAATAAAGAAAAATCTAAATACACATCCTCTTCACCTTGAGGAAGGCAGTATGGCGCAGTACTTTAAGGCTCTGAGCTGCAAATCTGGAGACCTGGGTTTGAATCCCACAGCCCCCACTTGCATACTGTGTGACCCTGAGCAAGTCACTTAACTTCCCTGTGCTCCCAGGTCGCACCTGTAAAAAAGCTTTTAGCTTAGTGTGCCACTCCTGGTTAAACAATAAAAAAGAAATGAAAAAGTTTCACCAACCCCTCCCCCCACACCCGAAAAAGAAACACAGATGCAATAACTATTTCTTTGTTTATACCACACAGAAAGAAGTCCAAACTTCTGAAAGTAAGAAATATGTAAGCCTAACTCTGCACAAAAGCCCAGAAATGTGAACAACCAGAAGCACTGAATAAACCAGCCTGAAGACTGTTGGAGAAACACCTCTAAATCTAATAGTGGCTATTCTTCCTTTCAGCGCCTCTGTACAATACTATCAATAAATAGAGACTCACCACTTTAAAACTCTACACTAACTTTACCTGCTTGCTCCATAATGTGCATATACTGAAATTTGTTTCCAATAAATTGTTTAAATGCACATACCTTGATGAGTCTTCATTCCATTCAAGAAGTAGAAAAGTAAAATGTGATCATGAAATGTAAGAAATAAGAATGCGGAAAAGACCCAACCCCTGGTTTAACAATACTGTTAAGGCAGCCCTTCATGACAGAGATCAATTATGGAAAAGGACTTGTAGAACTAAGCTTGTTCAGGATTGGTTGGAATTTAGAAGGTCAAGGAATCTATGTACTAAACTTATTAGGGCCGAGAAAGCTAAATACTTTTAAATGGCTCTTGCCTCTTCAATAAACAATGCCTCAAAATTTTGGCAAATGCTTAAAGAGATCGAAGGCTACAGTCCCTCATCATCCCTGCAGTCTAAAATTATTAGTGGCACCAGTACCTTCATTAACAAACAGTGCATACTTGAACAACTTAACAACCACTTTGCCACTGCTGGTCTTGCTTTTGACTTCTCTCCTGCGAGTAAGCTCCATGCACAGTACTGCCCTGATGACACATCTCATACACTTGTCAGTTACCACCATTCTTCACCCTCATTCAGTTTCAAGTCGATATCATACAAGCATGTGGAAGATCTCCTGCTCACCCTAGACACCAGATAAAGTGCTGTTGCCAACCAAATTGAACCCTTTTTCTTGAAACTAGGAGATTACTTTCTAACCCCTCTGATTCTGCATCTCTTTAATCTCTCCCTCTCCCAAGGTGAACTCCCTGCAATCTGGAAAATAGCTCATGTCATTCCACTCTATAAATCTGGTGACCCATGTGATCTTAACAACTATCGACCTATCTCTGCTTCTCGTTCTATCCAAACTGTTAGAAAAAAATAGTCAACTCCCAACTGAGAGAATATCCGGAAACCCACAATTTGTTTAATCCCATCCAATCTGGATTTAGGCCTAACCACAGTACAGTCTCTGCCCTTACAAAAGTCACTAGCGACTGGCAGATCGCTCTGGATTCAAAGAATTATGCCTGAGCACTTTTTGGACCTCAGCAAGGCTTTTGATATGGTTGATCATGACTTGCTATTGTCAAAGCCTGCGTAATATTGGACTACTTGAAAATGCCTTGAAATGGTTTCTTGCTACCTGGTGGGCAGATAACAACAGGTAAAAGCCAAGGTGATCTCTTACCACTGAAATCTCTGCTGAGAGGGGTAGCTCAAGATTCAATTCCTGGACTCCTGCTGTTCGCAGTTTACATAAATAGTACTGACCATGATATCAGCAGTGCTGATGTTCATTTATTGTGGATGACACAGTTCTGTACATGACTAGACCCAGCCTTGATCCGCATGTCAGGACCTGCAGAATGAATTCAATGCCCTCCAACAGAACCTCTTTCAGCTGAAACTTCAACTTTATGCTAAAAAGACCAAAACTATGTTTCTTTCTCCCCATGCTCACAACACTTGCCAGCTCTACCAGTACCTACCCCCAGATATTGATTTTCCTGGGGAGCCACTCAAAACAGTTAATAAATTCAAATACCTGGGTTTCTGGCTTGACTACAAACTTTCATTGATGGTACATATTGAGGATGTTGCTAAAAAACTTAGGCAGAGACTAGGCCTTTTTATCTTATTAAGCACCTACTTAACCAGGGGCCAAAATAAAACTGGTGCAATCCACTTTTCTCCCCTCCTTGACTATGCTGATCTGTTATATAGCCACTGCCCTAGAACAACTCTAACTAAACTGGAACGTTGTATCACAGGGTGCTAAGATTCATCAGTAATGCTCCACACAACACCCATCACTGCTACCTCTATGAGCAACTTGGCTGGCCATCACTCACCTCCAGGAGGCTGAGAAACACATCTTTTTGAATCTACAGGGCCATTACTAACTCCCACCTTACACTTCTGTTCTCTTCAAATGCACATTTGGTACTACTCTCTTCGCAGATACCCTTACATCCTGTTTGACATCCCCAGGACACGCACCCATTTTGTTGCCTCTGCTATTAGTTATACTCTCCCTTCTCTGTGGAACAACCTTCAGAAGTCCTTAAAACTCTCTCAACTCACTGCATTGTTCTCCTTTAAATCTCTCTTAAATCACACACTGAAGGAAACATGCAACTGCTAATCTTAAATGGACTCTGAGCTTAAGAAACTGAAGCGACCCACTCCAGCACTTTCCCCGCTGTGCTGTAATAACCCTGTATTCATTCTCTCCCTGACACATTCTCTCACTATCCCCCATTTTACTGCTCCCTCTCCTTCTCCCTCTCCCTCTACTCTACCTCCCAGTACTCCTCTCACCCAACCTCCCCACCCTTCCTCATCACTTACTCTCACTGTACTGTGACATCACTGTGTTGTGACATCACTGTTCATGGTCCCTCTCTGTCACATCCTCTCCTGATCACTGCTTGCATCCCCCTCTCCTAACTTCTTCTACTATACCTACCCATGCCTCTCTTGCTTTATCAATCACTCCACCTTCAATACTAGCTACATACTTCTAATTACTCCACTAAGTGGTGCCCCCATCCCACTATACTTCGCCCTCTCCCTCCCTACCGCACCACTGTCTCTGTATCTTATCTTCAATCTCCTACCTACTGCCTAACTGCCAATACCCCTGCCATGCCCTTGTATGTTGTTTGTCATGACAATTAGTACTCTTATTTCCTGTATGTATTCTGAATTTTGGCTTGTTTGATGTGTATGTATTTATGACCTGTTCACATGCTTATTGTACCTTGACACTGTTGACCTTATGACATTTGATTCAACCCTTTTGTATATATCCTGCACTGTATTTTTCACTGTATCCTTCCTTGTACCTTATACTGTATTTACCTTTTTAAATTATCTACTCAGGACCACCTTGTAAATGAGCTTTCTCAATTGTGTTTTTCTCCTGGTGAAATAAAGAATTGAATTGAATTGAAATGTCTGTAAAATAGCCCCAAACAAGAAAAAAAAAGGTGCCCCGATGTAGAAAAAGTGGACTCTTGCTGTCCTAATCCAAGACATGAAGTCTTCAAGTAATAATACAGATACTGGACTCTTGCTGTCCTAATCCAAATTATCTGAAAAAAAAAGTACAAATAATCCACAAAGAGTTTCCCAGTAAAAAACAAAAAAAAACAAAGAGGTGCCCAAATGTAGAAAACGTGGACTCTAGATGTCCTAATCCACAGCATGGTATCTTCAAGTAATAATCCAGATATTGGACTCTTGCTGTCCTAATCCAAATGATTTTCAAAAGCAGTAAAAATATTCCACAAAGTGTTTCCCAGAGAAAAAAAGTAACCATAAAAAAGTCCACTCTTCCATGTGGTACTCCAAGAATAAACTGAAGAAGCACTGAGAAATGCAAGGGCAGAAATCCAAGTCCAGACCAAACAATGAGGGCTGCTGATACACTTGGTCCCAGTGCTCCTGGCCTGCCACTACGAAGACCCAGAGATGCCCATCTTGAAGAATGCTGCATACACCAACATCTCTGAGCCACTCCCCACAGGATCCCCAATGTTCTGCTCCACCTCAGCTGCCTCAAAACTTCTTCCTGCTCCTCTGCAAGGCTGCTGCCACACACTGGTCCCAGATCATCCTCCATCAATGGCTACTTCCACACTGAAAAGAAACTGCACAACAAATGCCAGCCACATTCCTTACATGTCAAACCTTGTGCATCAGCCAATCAGAAGCATCTTTCCATTCATTCACAAGATGCAACCAATCACAACTCACACACAATTACCACACACACACAATCAAAAACCACTACTAGTGCCATTCACAAACACACAAGATGGGCCAATCATACATTCCCCGAGCGAAATAGTCCCATTTTTTAAATAAAAATTAAATGTACCAATGCCACAAAAGCACAGTATCAGCAGACCCCCCCCAAAAGTAGTCATGCCTATTGCATAAATCGAACATGTGGGGGTCTGCTGTGTGATACGCTATTTATCTTCACTCATGTCCAGTGAACATTGGACCATCACTTGTGGCTACATTATGCTCCACCACTTGTAAGATCACCTGTGGTCAATGGATACTCATAAAGATAAATACCATATCACACAGTAGACCCCCACATATCCCTTATATATATATATATATATATATATATATATATATGTATTATAGGGTGTGGTCCCCTATAGTTAGGGTTGAATGATCACTTTATGTTAAACTCAAAATTCTGCACTTTAATAACCTCATAACCATTCAATAGATTTGTATGAAGTTTTGCATATGCCATCGGGGTTGAAGATCTTGTGATGTACCAAGTTTTGTTCTGGTTGGATGTGTGAGTGCGGAGATATGGAGTGTGAAAAAAATCTTAAAATTACAATTTTTTTTTAATTTCTTTGTCATACCACAGTGCAAACATGGCTTGGGATTTTGGTCGGACATTTCTATGGTAGAAAGGACTTGGGTCACAATTTAAAGGTTTGGTGAAAACATATTAATCCATTCCAAAGTTAATAAATTTTAAAGTTTCCCATTATTTTCAATTGCAATTTCTCTGTCCCATTAGATGTGATCCTCAAACAAGGATCCTTTGTCACAAATGGTTAATCCTTTTTCATGAATGGGTCATCCTGTGTTGCAAATGGGAAACCTTGTTTCATGCTGCTGCCATTTTGTTTTACAGTTAGTGAGGGAAACAAGATAAAATAACTCAAAACAATTATGTATTGAGTAGAAACCAACACATGTAACTTGCTTATCGGGACTCTCTCAGCTGGATTTGGCACTTATCTGTTCAAGAAATGCCCTTAATTTTTCCACATTAAAATCCTTTTTGTGACTCATAATATGATTTTTTTTTTCTTATCAGGAGTCATGAAAAGAGATTCTTTCATGATGGAAATCCTATGCCTGGTTCTAGTGCCCCCTAACCCTCCTTTTCCTCCTTCCATTCCCATTATTTCCTTGATGTCTAGTGGCAACCACCATACTCCAATTGCTGTCCCCTTTTTTCTATTTCACTGGTGTCTAGTGGCACCACCACCCTCTGATCACTGTCCTCATTTTATTTTATTGTTGCTCTAGTGTCTAGTGGCACCCTCACCCTCTGATTGTTGTCCCAATTTTATTTTATTATTTCCCTGTTGTCTAGTGGCATTCCCACCCTCAGATTATTGTCCCTTGTTTTTTGTATTTCCCTGGTGTCTAGTGGCACCCCCCACTCTCCGATCACTGTCCCCTTTTCATTGTATTACTCCCCTGGTGTCTAGTGGAACCTCCCCTCCCACTGATCATTGTTCCTGCCTGCAAAAAAGAAAACCATCCTCTGTGGGGTTTTTTCTACACGGTCCTTGGTGATCTAGCCCCAACTCCTTCTCCCACCCAGCACCCACTACCCTTCGCCAGTACATCCCACACCTTTGCTCATCTGCACAGATGAGAGGAAAATATCCACTCTCCGATCAAGACATGTCTTACTGCTGGAACCAGTGACTACAATATGAAACTAAGGTAAATGCTGTTCAATGTATTTCTAAGGGGTTTTCAACTTTGATTCATACATTGGCCATTTTGCATATTTTAACAACAACTTTTCAACATGGCCTTTTGGGGACCCCACCTCATGGACAATGTCACTTGAATTTTGTAAATCTGTCCAGAAAGGTGATTTCAATTTGCTAAAATTCAGTTGCTAAAAATCACCATTTGGGTATGATTTGAAAATTTGTACTGGCTTTGTTCATGAGGTGGGGTCATAAAAGGCTATGTTGAACATTTGGGATCAAAATATGCAAAAATGGAGAAGTTATGCACATGTATTTAAATTTAACTATGCTAGCTTGTAATTTCAGTAATTTTAAATATTTTCATCCAAATTTTCAATGTAACCATTTTTTTTACATCACCCCATGAACATGAGAGCTGTCAGTTTTTAAATACTGGCCAAAATGTGTTTTCTCACCTGTGGCATGGAATGCTGTTCTGGTTGGCTTGGAATGACATTTAGGTGGGGATTTGAAAATTCTCAGCCCAGCGTTCATGAGGTGGAGTAACAACATGGCTATACTGACAGTTTGGTTGCTGTTTTGGCTGAAATGCTTCTATGGTGACATACATGCACGCATCTATGGAGGGATGGGGCATTGTGCTCTCACAGCCAAATGAGGATATGATTAGACTATCTCAAAAAGTAAATACTTTTTTTTTCCAAAAAGCTTCATTAATGCAAAAGTAGGGAAATGTAGTGTTAGGGTTTCCAACCCTAATACCCCACCCCACCCTGCAGACAACAACATGGGTAAGGTGTGCCTTGGGGTTTTCAAACCTAATGCTCACTCCATTCTCATATACTGTACCCATCTCAGCTTATTTACTCATGGAATGGGGTGAGCATTAGGGCTGAGAATGCCAAAGCACACCCCCCCCCAGTTGCTGCTTGCAGGGTGTGGGTGGGGTGTTATGGCTGGAAATCCTAATACCACATTTCCCTAAGCAATGAATATATCTATCTATATATATATATATATATATATGTAATATATACATATATATGTAGCGTATGTCTGTTGCAAAAAACATCATTAATGCTCCAATTAGGATCAAAGTGATAAAAGTTTGGAAATGAGGTGTTAGGGTTTCCCTAACACCCAACCCTTCCAAACCAGGCAGGAGAGCAGGTGTGATGTGTGTGCCTTGGGCTTCTCATGCTCACCACGTTCTATCTGTAAATAAGGTCAGATGTATAGACTTTATGAGAATGGGATGAGCATTCGGCTTGAGAAGCCCAAGGCACACTCCATACCTGCTCTCCTTCCTGGTTTGGGAGGGTGGGGTGTTCAGGAATCCCTAATGCCTCATTTCCAAACTTTTGACACTTTGACCCTAACTGGAGCATTAACAAAGTTTGTTGCACCTTATTTCCTTACTTTTTCAGGGGACCCTGCGCTCCCATCCCTCCATAGATGCATATATAGGGGATACATGATGGGTGACTGTGGAATATGGAAAATATTTGCACGAGTGCAGAGTGAACTGTGATAATATCATGAGTGCCAAAGGCACGAGTGATATTATTGCAGTTCACTCTGCAGGAGTGCAAATGTTTGCCATATTCCACAAGTCGCACATCATGTGTGCGATTTATACAGTAGGGCTAATACCTTTTAGGAACATTTTTTTTTCTGTGTTCTCCCCGTTTACTCTGTTTTTTTTATTTTGGTAACTGGGTAAGTTTTGGGGGGTGACCTGGGAGCACTGGACAGTTAAGTGATTTGTTCAGAGACACATAGTATTGAAATGGAAATTGTGAGAATCAAACTCTGGTCTGCAGCAAATTTGTTTATTGCTTGTTACTCTAACCTCTAGGCTATATTGACAGCACTGTTTGTGTGTGGTCTGAGTGTGTGTAAGTGTTTCTGAATGACTGAGATTGCTAGGCACTATGATAAACAGGTGAATGTGTTTTGGAATGAAAATTGTGTTACCTGCAGCTAGGAGTGAGAAACAGACTATTAATTTAGTAAGTTACAGGCTTCACTGAGACAGAGAAACTGTTGCAGTCAGCACTCAGAAAGAAAAACAGCTTTATGAAGGAGGCTGGTTTGAAGATTGGAACAGCACAGGCTAGGAGTGTCAGAATAACTATGGGACACAGGTGATTGCCTTTTACAATGCTAATTGAGTTAGTTGCAGGATTCTGTGAGAAAGAGAAACTGTGAAGGTATTAAATGCAGGCTGCAGTGTAGATAGTCTCACTCTGGTGACATCACTATTGTGAGAATATTTGCTGGTGATGTAGATACTGTGACCCAGATATTCAAACTGCGCCAGTTTGTGGCGCAAGCCCCTGCGCCGCTCAAAATAGTTGATCAGGGGTGTGGCCAGGGCGATATTCAACAGAGTTGCGCTATGGCGCAACTGCTTGGAATATCACACCCTGGCCACCCCCACTGTGCATGGCGCAGTGGAACTGCGTCAGCACAAGTGGTCAGAATGGAGCATTGAGATGCGGTGGAGCAAGTTCCATTGCGCTATGCACAGTACCTGCGATATTCAAAGGGTGACATGCAAATGGGGCCATAATTTATGCAAGGCGCTCAGGGGGCCATTTGCATCTGATTACAGCCCCATTTGCATGCCATTAGCATGCAGGTGCGCCGATCCCCAACAAATTATGCCAGACGCCCTGCCAGGCAGCAGCCGTCAGGACCGACACCCCCTGCAGCCCGATTGCAGGATGACCCGTAAGGGACAATGCATGTCTCCAATCCCTGGTGGTTCAGTGGACCGTGAGTAGCCCAATGGCGGGCATAACAGTAGTCCCCCCTCAGCCCGATCACGGGCATAGCACCCATTGGCAATCGAGAGCATTACTGTAATACCCCCCAGTAGCCGATAGAGGCATAACTGTATTCCCCCATTAGCCCGATTGCAGGCATCAGTGACCCCCAAGTCCAATATCTCGGTGGTTCAGTGGACTGAATGGAGCCTGATCGCTGGGCAGCATTCCTCACCCCCAGTCCGAAATCCCTGGTGATCTAGTGGACTCCCCACCCCACCCACCCACGGAGCCCCACCACCGCTCCCCGTCAGCCGGCGGGCGGCAGCGCCTCACCTGCCTGCGCGCCGCCTTCCACTGACTGACAGCTCGGTATGGCATGCCTATTGGTTCAGAGCATGAGCCAATGGAGCGTGCAGCCTCTTCGTGCTAGTCAGTCAGATAATGAATGAATTCATTCACATATCTGGACGACTATGTATATGAGCTTGCACGCCCATTGGCTCATGCTCTGAACCAATGGGCGTGCAGCCATACCGAGCTGTCAGTGCTGGGCGGCAGGGCGGCAGGCAGGTGGGGTGCCACCCGCCGGCTGACTGGGGAGTGGGTGGGCACTTCTTGGGGTGTGGGGTCCACTAGATCCGGGATTTCGGACTTGGGAGTAGGAGGGGAATGCCGCCCGTGATCGGCTCCATTTATCCACTGGACCACCAGAGATATTGTACTTGGGGTTACTGATCTCTTGATCGGGTACTGTGGGTGTATTACAGTCGATACCGGGCTACCGGGGCACTGTTGTGCCCATGATTGGGCTACTGGGATGCTGCTATGCCCGCATCGGGCTACTTGCAGTCCACTGGACCACCACCAGGGATATTGGACTCTGGGGGATACTGATGCCAGCGATCGGGGCAGGGGCACCGTCGAGGTGCGCAGGAGAGTGGAGGGCCACCCACAGGTGGCAGCTGCTGTATTGCACCCTGCACACGGCAGCTCACCTGTGGTGGCCCTCGACTTGTTCCTTTTTTGGGGCGTAACTTTGTGCAGGCACAGGTAGGGGTTGCACCTGCAAACTCTGCATGGCCCAGGCTGAATATCGGGCTGTGCAGTTTATGCATGGTTCCTCCCCTTCAGTTGCGCATGCCTTCATTATCATTGGGCTGTTGCTCAGCATGATTGTCGCTTAACTGCCTCCTGCTGAATACTCCAGAATGAAGGCACTCGACTTGCAGGCGCAGCCCTCATTGCGCATTGCTCAACTCTTTGAATATCTGGACCTATGAGTTTATCAGGAAATAAACCCACAGTGGTGATGTCATCACGGAGTTATTCCACTGCAGTGGGAATACGTTTTTTATTCTCAATGTTTCATGCTCACCCTATTGTATAATATATATAGATATATATAATATAGATATATATATATATGTATATATATATATATATATTTATATATATGTATATATATATATATATCTATATATATATATATAGATATATATATATATATCTATTCATGGCAAAAAAACTCATGTTAATGCATCAGTTAAGGTTGTTCCACAGTGACAAAAGTGAGGAAGTTTGGTGTTGGGGTTGAAAACCCTAACTGCGCATCCCCCCCCCCACCACCACACACACACATACATGCAAGTAGGGGAAGGACTCCACCCCCACCAACAGGCATCGAGGTGTGCGTTGGGGTCATTGGCCCTAACTCTCACCCCATTCTCCTACACTGCACTACCTCAGCTTGTTTACACATGGGACGGGGTGAGAGTTAGGGCAGATGACCCCAACACACACCCCATGCCTGTTGGTGGGGGTGGGTGGGATGAGGCAAGGGTGGGAACCCTAAATCAGAATTTCTTCACTTTTATCACTGTAGAAGAACCCTAACTAATGCATTAACAAAGTTTTTTGCATAGAATATATCTGTGTGTGTGTGTGTATATGTATATATATACACATATGTCATTTTCCAGGACTAAATAGTAACTTTAATGTACTAAAATGCAAACCCAATAATGGCTATATCAGGTTTAGTTCAACTATGTTGGGCTATTAATGGAAAGTTTAAGTAAAAATCAGTAAATTAATTAATTTATTAATTCTAGATAGTCCTCTTTAATATGTATGATATGAAATATACATATAATTGCTGGAGACCCCCTATATCAACTCAGTTTATTCAGTTTTCAAAAGTTGTAATAACCTGGTCCAATATCACATTAAGTTATTCCGACTTTTGCAGGCTGTGTACCACTGTCTCAGTCACCCCTACAACTGGAGGAATTTGCTCGCTTAGCAAGGAGTGGCTAGTGTTCATTTCATTCTTCATTATTTACTCATTTTTATCTTTATCTCAGTGATCCTTCCTTTATAGTGTGTTGATCCTAGTGTGTGTCAGGTTTGGCAGACAGAGTGTGCGATCCAGGACAGGGCCGTGGCTGACAGCCTACAGTGCCAGCTGTTCACGGTTCAACAGTTTAAGCTGTAAAAAAAACAAACAGAAAGTCCATACTGGAGAGAGAGAGAAAGAAAGAGAGAGAGAGCAAGATAGAGAGAGTGTGTGTGTGTGTGTGTGTGTATGTGTGTAGGAGAGAGAGTGTCTGTGTGTGCAGGAGAGACACTGACCAAGGGGCAGCAGGGGTCACAACTACTGGAAAACAGACTGTCTGCTTTACTGACTGTCTCATGGACTAACTTCTTGCACCAGAAATTATAAAAAATAAAACAAAGGTGACTGTGTGTCTACAAAGTTTGTTTTTATACACATCCTTGGTGTATGATGACCTAATAAACCACTCGAACTTCGCTCTCAAGGTTTATGGGTCATCACACACCTCAGGTGTGTAAAAAAACTGCATAACACACAGTTGTCTATGCATTTTTCTCAGGGAGTCAACCTGATGACATATCTTAAAGGGACTGATCCCCATAAACTTCAAATGATACATAAAAGATTATGTAGTTGCCTCCAGTGCCTTGATTCTATTGTCAAAAGCTTGTGTTGTTTCAATGTTTTGTTTTATTTGTAAAGTTAAGATAGCAATATTTTTTTTGTTTTGGTTAACCACATTTTGAATAAAGTCTGTTGTAGCATTTAGTGCTTCATAATGTTGGTCATGTCTTTCTAGCAGAAGCAGTATATAGTATATGGGAGCCCTCGATTCTACATGGGTTTCACAAGCTTCTGAAATTTTGTTGTAGGACAGTTCAAAGGTCAAAAGTTGTTGTACTGTTGTTCTGATATCACATCAGTAGCACAACTTTTCATCCTTGACCTGCCAGCTGATTGCTCACATAACGCAGTGCTGATGGAAAATAGAAGCACAAACATGGTGGCACGATGAAGCGAAGCACCAAGAAGTGGACCCACTAGCTTGGAAATGAGGAGTGACTTGGCCCATGTCCAAAAACTGGATTACTTTTTTTTTCATTGAAAAAATAAATCCAGTGGACACAGATGGTCATAACTGCCATAAAACAGTTATCCAGACTGACACGGACTGAGTCACCTGGAGAAGCTGGAGTGAGTGGGAGTGGGAGTGGCACCACTTTACAGTCAAGGTAACTATCAAGTAAAAAAAAACCACACAAAAAAACAACAATCAAGGGCTCAAAAGAGAATCGAGAACTCCCATATATTATATAAAACAGCAGATGTGTGACCATCCACAACTAAGGCTGTTTCCATCTCTGGAGTTGATGATGTCATGAGAACCTCTCGAGCTTCGCTACCGAGATCTCTATGACATCATCAACTCCCCGATGATTATACTTGTTGTGGATGTATCACACATCCACTATTCTATATGTGGTCAATGAAACGTCCTAGAGAAGCCAGGGTGTAATTTTTTTTTTCTTGTTCTACAGCATTAACCATTTTTGGTGCTATATTAGATAATAAAATATCAGTTAGCTGCTTTGGACTAGTTGTAATTTGCTTCTCCTTTTTGGTATGAGAGCCTCTACCTCTATCTTACTCTCACCACAGTGTTATACTTAATGACGGCTTACCTTAGCCTGCTCATTCACAAAGTCATTTGTATGTCTTTGAGATTTACAGCTGGTTTCACTGTAATATTCACCTTTTTGTAATGCTGAACTCCTCCGTTCAGTTAGAGGGCTTGCTGATAGGTTACTGGACTGGTCTGATAAAGACGTTTGTTTCGAGGTCACTGAATATGGCACTGATCTGGGAGAAACCCCAGATTTCCAGCATCCACTGTGGCCAGTAGCTGGCTGAAAAAACTTTCCAAACAGATGGATCCTCAGAGAAGAATAATCTTCAGAGGATGATGAAGATCTGTTTTTCCTCTTTTCTGGCACGCTAATCTAATTCCATAGGTACTACGTAAGCACTTTCATCAACTGTTTCTCTGAAACACTGACAGAGCACCTCTAAGGAACTGCTGCAATGCCGGCCATTTAGCCCCCCTTAAAGCACAACCATTTTCATCTTAGTACACCTGCATCTTTAGAAAAGTTAATCCACTGAATATTGGCCCAAGGTGGGTGGGAGGTCTCTCTGTACTTTTGTAGTGTTTGGGCAACTAAAGGAACTTTAGAGTAAAAGAGAATGTGCACATTCATCATAACTTGTTGACACTCAACATGTGTTTACATTTTGTTGCTTTTAGCAAAACTGGAAACAATATTGTAAGCTTTGTTTTCTGGGGCAACTTTTGATTTTGTGATGCTTTGACAAATTATTGTACCTAAGGATTTGTATACCACTACTTGTGACTCTTTGCACTGAATCTGGGGCTTTACAGTGTATGGTGTGTATACATAGATACATATGTTGTTGGCAGATAGGGCCTTTGATCCACTAAATCTGCCTTTGAATGCTAGTAACTGTGCTTCTTCAGGCTTTCCTGAACTAGGTTGTACCTTCCCTGTCTGCCAGGATCCCTATGCTTATCCCATGCATTCTCAAATCCTGTAATTGTTTCTTCCCCACCATCTCTTCTGGCAGGCTGTTCCATTTGCCCACCACCCTCTCTGTGAAGAAGTAGTTCCTCACATTCCTCTGAGCCTCCCTCCCTCCAGTTTCATCCTCATCCTATGTCCCCTTGTCCTGGAGCATCTTCTTCTTTGAAACATTTTATTTTTCTGCACCTTATTCTTCCCTGTGAGGTACTGAAATGTCTCAATCATACCCCCCCAGGAGTACATTTTTATTTATTTATTGAAAAGTTTCACCAGAAAGGCACACTGAACAATGAGCTGCTTGTCTCATGCTACGTCTTGTAGGAAAGGGTAATAGGGAGATACAGATACAAATACAAAGAAAAGTAAAAATACAAGCATTCATATACAGTAAAAGTGGATTTGTACAGATACTGGATACCACAACAGTGATACAAAATCAAGGCTTACATGGCACATTAGTTACAATGCAGTAGAAAATGCCTGAACACAAATTCAGAATGATTTAAAGTGCAGTCAGTATTTTCAAGTGCTAGGGGCCAACTACCACTGAGTAACAGTACAGCCATGAAGCAATTAAACAGTGCAAGGAAATTACCTGAGCACAACAAGGGGCATGAGCAATTTGAGGAACAGTAATTTATGACGGCTAAGGAGATAGAGTAAGGGGATGATGAGTATCTAATTTGAGGTGGCAATGAGTTCCAGAGCTTAGGGAAGTTGTGAGAAAAGATAGACTGGCCAGCAGTGGTGAGGCTGCCCCTATTACCCACTTTTTCAATTTATCTTTGTCACAGGGTGTCTTTCCTTTTATTTGGAAAACTACCCATGTCATTCCTCTATTCAAGTCTGGTGACCGTAGTATTCTAAATAATTACAGGCCAATATCCTGGTTTCCTATCCTTTCAAAAATGCTCCAGAAAGTAGTTAACCTTCAGCTTAGGAACTTCTTGGAGACCTTCACTCTATTGAATCTGGTACAATCAGGTTTTAGTTCACGTCAAAGCACTGTATCTGAGTTCGCTAAAAGTCACTAATGATGGCAGAAGGCCTCAGATGTCATAAATTATGTGTGTGCCTTATTTCTTGACCTGAGCAAGGCATTCAACATGGTGGATCATGACCTTCTCCTGGTCACACTTAGAAAAAATTGGTCAGGTCCTGTGGCACTAAAATAGTTCACTAGTTATCTGACTGGACGATACCAAGTCAAAGGTGATGGAGATCTAGCTCCTCAAAAACTCTCCATGCACAGGGTTCCATCCTGGGGCTTCTTCTTTTGACTGTACATCAACAATATTGACTCTGGCATTAAATCAGCTAACATTCATCTCTTTGCAGACAATACAGTTTTCTATATTGACAGGCCTTTTCCTAAACAGGCATGTAAGGACCTCCAATTAGATTTCAGAAAGAAAGAATAGAAAAGTAGAAATCCCATAAGTTGGTGGGAGCCCACCAACTAGTAAGTGTGAAGGCCACACCCAATGACTAAAAAGTACATTCACAACAGCAAGGCTAGCCACCAAACAAATGATAATCTAGTAGAACAATAGAAAACACTGACCACAAAATGTAAACTGCACCACACAATATCTCCATAAAAAATATATTGTCCACATGTAAACACCTCTATTAACACCCTCCAAATTTCAAGTAAAAGACCAAACCATGTCCAAGATATGACATGTCAAAATTTGACATTTTCATTCATCAGAGTGGCACAGTTCCGCACTTGTTGATATTTAACACACAATGACTGACTTCATCCATAACACTAAGGCTAGGTATCCTATCAATTTCAAGCTACCACAAGCAAAGCATTATCCATGAAAATAACTGCACCACGCCATATCTCTGCCAAAAATTTTCTGATGTGGAAACACTGTAATTTACATCCACTGGACATGCCGTCAACACCCTCCAAATTTCAAGTGAAAAGACCAAACCGTGTCCGAGATATAACATTTTAACATATGAGATTTTCATTCGTCAGACTGGCACAGTTCCACACTTGTTGACATTTAACACACACAATGACTGAAAACTACTTCCATGACACTAAGGCTAGGTATCCTATCAATTTCAAGCCACCACCACAAGCAAACACTGTCAGTAACACGTAAACTGCTTCACACAATATCTCCGCAAAAAAATTTTCTCCAACACATAAACAGCATAATTAACATCTAGAGGACATGCCCGTAAACACCCTCCAAATGTCAAGTAAAAAGACCAAACCGTTTCCAAGATATTCAATGTTAAAGATTGGTAAAATTTCCCTATCTATTCCATTATAAAATATCTGGCCATCTTGTCCTTCCCTCACTATCAAAGATGGCGATCAAAGAATCTCACGATCAAAAAATTTGCAGGCTCACGATCAAGAATTTGCAGGCTCATGAACAAAGAATAAAAAATCTTATAAATCAAATACTTGATGGAATTGCAGCATACCACCACCATGGTTCAACAGAACAAAGCCTCCTGAGTAAAACCCACCCTTGTTTGACTTCCTAGGATACCCCAGGGCTGAGAAAATTGATTTTTTAAATTGGGCCATCTCATCCCTCACTCATGATGCACAATCGTGATCAAAGAATCTCACGATCAAAGAATTTGCAGGCTCGCAATCAAAGAATTTGCAGGCTCATGAACAAAGAATTAAAAATGTTATAAATCATAAAATTGAAGGAATTGCAGTAAACCACTACAATGGTTCGACAGAACAAAGCCCCCTGAAAAAAATCCACCCTCATTTGATTTCCTAGGACACACCTGGGCTGAGATAATTGATTTTTAAATTGGGCCATCTCATCCCCGTGACACTATGCACGATCATGATCAAAGAATCCTCACGATCAAAGAATTTACAGGCTCATGAACAAAGAATTAAAAATGGTGAAACGTGATTTGTCACTGATTTGAACTGAACCAATGGCAAGCCTCAATAGAACAGACCCTCCTGAGAAAACCCACCCTCATTTGTGTCCCTGACCCACCCCTGAGCTGAGATATTAGTGTTTTTTGGGTCACGATGCAAGATCACCATCAAAGAATCTCACGATCAAAGAATTTGCAGGCTCAGATCAAAGATCGTTAGAAGCCACAATTAAGATTTTAAAAGCTATAACTCTATTTTTGACTGATTTGAATGAAACCAAAGGCATGGCTTGATACATTGAGCCCCTAAGTAAAACCCATCCAAGTTTTACTTCAGAAGTGACCCTGAGGCGAGATATTTGTGTTTTTCCAATTGGAAATTAAAAAACAAGATGGCGGACCTCGCAATCAAAGAATTTTGATAATTCTCAGGGACAAAGATTCTTGAACCGCGAGGCTGAAAATTCTTTGATTGCCTGGTGGGACGAGATGTCGAACCCCATTCTTTGTTCACAAAACATACATATAAATTTTCCTACTGACTTATAATGGGAACTTAAAAGTGGCATAACTTTTGAATGCCTTAATATAAGTCCAACTGAATGAAATTTGGCAAATCAAGAGATCTGCCATGCCCCACCACACATTCCAGATTTCAGGTAAATCTATTGAACGGGTCTAAAGTTAATAATGTGCAAACTTTTGACTTTAGTATGTAAGTGAACTTTGAACCCTAACTATAGTGAGATACTGCTACTATATTATAATATATATATATATATATATATATATATATATATATATATTTATACAATGTATGTTTTGGGATAAATAGCAGGATAAAAAGTAATATCTCTGCCAGGTCATGGAGATATCACTGATATCTTCACGTTCCTATACATCATCATATTGAAAGTGAAAGTGTTTCACTTTCCATCATCCAGCTATCTTTGCTGTGTCCCTTTATGAGCTTGCCCCCCCCAACACAAACATCTCTGTGATTTCGGTGATCCTGTTTGCATCTTCAAACAAAATTAATTATTGAAAAACTTACTTTATCTGGTTGATCCTGCAACTTTCTTTTATCCACCTGCAACTGTAATGTAGTGTGACCGAGCGCTATGCCCTGAAATGTAGCGTGACCGAGCGCTAGGCAGATTCAAATGTGATACACTTTAAGATATTTTCAATTAGGGAGCCTGTGCTGTAAAACTTGAAAAAAAATGCATTCTTTTCTGAATGCTGCCTGTATTTTGTGAAAAGAAGCTGCTGACAGTACTGAGGGAAAAGTGAGTGAGATGGCAGCTTCACAACACCAGACAGAAGCGTGCATGTCTGTTGCATAGCAATGCACACAAAATACAGGCAGCATTCAGAAAAGGATGCATTTTCTAAGTTTTACAGCACAGGCTCCCTAATGAAAAATATCTTACAGTGCTTCACATTTGAATCTGCCTAGCCGGATCACGCCACTTCAGGCATAGCTAGTCACCCTACATTACAATTGCAGGTGGATAAAAGAAAGTTGCAGGATCAACCAGATAAAGTATGTTTTTCAATAATTAATTTGTTTAAAGATGCAGGCAGGATCAACCAGATATGTATTATGAAAATAATTTTAAAGCGCAATACCAGATGTTTTTTCATAATATATGTAATCTGCTGTTTTGGAGCAGGAGGTATGGAGAGTTGTGTTGGGTAGCCATGACTACATAAACTTAATACCAAACAATTTTTTCATAATAATTTTAAAGTAGCAGGATCAACCACATATATATTTTTCAACAACATATGGCATCTGTTGTGTTGGTAGAATACTACAGTTTTGTGTTGAAATAGCCATCACCTCTATGTAGGGATTGTATTAAGTGGACATCTGGATCTTTTGTTGAGTGCAGCTCAAAACATACATTATATAAACAGAACATGACTGGTGACTGAAGATATTGTATTTACACTCGAGGCAATGACATCATGATATCTCACTGCGGCTCGCCACTGTGAGATATCATGATATCATTGGCCTCGTGAAGATAAATATGATATCTTCAGTCAGGCCATGTCATATCCCTATATATATATATATATATATATATATATATGTTGCTGGGCTCTGTACTTCCATTTGTAGTACAACAGTGGCCAAATTGTCAGCATAGCCTTCAGATACCCCACCTCATGTTCCCATTATAGAAAATCTTCAATCCCACTAAAACGTAATTCGGCACAACTATAATGCCATTTCATGCCACTGGTGTGAAAACACATTTCAGCCAGGATTTGAAAAATGACAGCTGTGACATACATGAGGTGGGGTAATAAGAAGGCTATGTTAAAAATCTGGGTCAAAATATTTAAAATTTAAAAAGTTATTAGCGGGCATAGTGAAATTGCAACAAGTGGTCATAACTTTGGCATTTTTTTATTTTGACCCCAAATATTCAACATAGTCTTCTTATGACCCCACCTCATAAACCCTGTAGGTGAAATGTTCAAATATGTTTCAAAATACCATTCCTCATCACAGGTGCAAAAACACGTTGGACAGGATGAGAAAAATGACAGTTGTACTGTTCATGAAGTTCTGCTAAAAGTGGCTATGATGAAAATTTGGACACAAGATATTGAAAATTATCAAAGTTATGCATGTACATAGAAAAAGTTCAGTGAACGTGGGCAACTCCATCATTTTAAGGAATTTCTTCAAATTTTCAACATGGCTCTTTTGGGACCCCACCTCATGAACACTGGTGGTGACATTTCACTATTCAGTCACATAAGGTGATTTTGTGCAGCAACCACAAAATCACCCTCCAAGCATGATTGGAATGATAGTGACAATGTTCTCTGAGGTTTCGTCCCAAAAAGGCCATGTTGAAAATTTGGTGAAAAAATGTCAAAAAATGGCAAGGTTATGAACACAAGTTCAAAATGCATTTGAATTAAATTGTATGGCACCTACCTTAACTCCTTAGTTCGTGGTTCAGCTTTGAAGAGTGCAGACATGTCCTGGTTCACAAAAGATGACAGCCTCCAACCTCCAGTGGTAAGTACAGGGTTAGGGGATGGGGTGGTGGGTGCTGAGGGAAGGTCAGGATGGAAGAGGGACAGCAGGGATGATGAGCAACTGTTTCTTTTATAAAGACAGTCTGGCAGACAGAGCTATGAACCCAGCATGAGTCTGCATCCCACAGCCACCAGGAGCATTTAGGTGTGACCCAGAGCTAGTCTCTTAACCATTTGTGCTCCTGGGTCATACATGGAAATGAGCTTCAGCTCAGTATGCCTTTCCAGCCAAAGCTTCTAAAATGATTTTTTTAATGTAATGAACGTTTCTAAGATTAGCATATTCAGTTCTTAACAAATTCGGGGCTTGATGTGGGATTCAAGTAGCATGGGACCTAGAAATAAACACAAGTCCTTCTGTTTACAAAATTGTTTGGAGCTATAACCCATTGGAAGCAGGTCCACAAGACTCTCATATCACAACCACCAGGTTTAACCATCAGGTCATCTGATATGGATACCGATACCTTCTAAATCACATAACGGCTAGTGTGGAAAAGCAGCTCTACTAAAGCACTCCAACAAGGCTGGTGACAGTACTGGAGGGTGTGCTTTATAAGTGTATGCTTCTGTGAAACCAGATACAACCTGGAGCATTTGAGGGTGAAACATTACGCTGTTTCATCATACTGTACAGAGATCGGGAGCAGGGAGTGGTGTGGCTGCTCCCGATGTCACTGGCTAGAATAATCAGTACAAGAAAGATTATATGATACAGTGTACATCAGCAAAGTTCAGAGCATGGAATACAATGCCACATTACCATTAAAACACTGATTTGAACCAGCCCGGTGGCACTAAGGGTTGGCGACTGGACACCACACCTCACATGATGCTAGTGACCGGGTTTGGAAACGCACCTGGGTTGTCAGGGGTCAGCAGGGGAGGGATGGGATTAAACATCCGAGGGACTGGTCTTCCATCCCTGGGGAGGGTAGAGGGATCCCATCACTCTGTAGCAGCCCCTGGTGATAACTGGGAGCACTACCAGAGTGGTGCACTTGGGGGTGGAGTGCGGCAGACTTCAGCACATTGTGCCTTTGATGACATGGCATGCCCACACTCCAAGAGCCATTAATGGAGGAAAAAGACTGGGCACAAGCGAACAGCTTGTTAGCCGCTCTCATACCGCTTGGAGGTCTGTCATTGGAATTGCCCTGAAGTCTGGTCTCTGCCGGGCAGGGAAGGCACTGGGAGGCCTCCAGGTGGGATGAGGAGTGGCTGTACCAGACTCCCAGCATGCAAGTGTGCTTGCTGCCCTCCGATTTGCGGGAGCCGGAAGGATGCCTCTGCCATATGTACCACAGCAGGAGAGAAATAAGGATGTGATAAAAAAACCACTGTTTCAATGCAATTAGTGTTACAGGGAGTAAAGATGGGCAGTAATAAACTGAACTGAATATTGGTGCAAAGGAAGATGTGAGTGGGGTATACCATCGCTACTGCAACAACTTTACAGTGACCCGACACTACAGCAACAACAGTACTAGGCCACTGTAGTGTCGGCGTGGGACCATGGCATTGCTTTGTGGGGGCATTGCACCCCCCCCTGAAACAACTCTGACTCAGAGTTGATTATTATAGTAGTGGGGGTGTAGGACAGAGCCCCCACACATTGGGGTTCTGGGGGCGAAACCTCCCAAAAAACAGTCTGTAGTGATTCCTTTATGCCAACCACAAATGCGTTGACATAAAGGGAGTAGCTGTAATGTCGGTCAACAATGAAATTGTCAACTGAACATCATAGATCCAGTGAGTGGCAAGATCATCTGCAAGGACTACAGAGCAGGGCTGTTTGATCAGCAGCAGTGTTCCCACACATAAAGGACTCGAATCCCACTGCCACTACAACTCCCCAAATGAACCAAATACCTCACACATTAAATGTGGAAGCTGTAGTAACTGGGTTTTCAAATTTCCATTTAATGTTGCATACACAGGTCAAGAACATTCTGTCATTTCACAACAAACACAACATTCACCTGTAAAGAGCTGTAAAAGTTTACCGGGAGAGATCTTCTTTGTATCGTCTTTGTATCGTCCCTGATTACAGTATTTTGATTAACTTTCTTTTTCTTTTGTCCCCCCCATCAGAAATAAGCTTTGTTCTTGCTGTAAGTGTAGATTATGACTCTTCTAATTCTCAATAATCCCCCTTCCTTCAAGTTCTCTTACATCTCTAAAATCTCCTTGCTGGCTAATGGATGTCAAAACATGCCCGCTAGGAGGTGCACCTAGTTCACTAATTCATGACAGATGGCCCCCTCCCCAGTGACTCACTGCAGATGTGCCTGCAAGGTGGCGATCCTCTCTTACTGGCACAGGAGGAATGTGTCCACTGGTGGCACTGACTCCTTAATCACTGGCTCACAGCTGATGTGCTAAGAATGATGGCGCTATCTGCTTGCCTTGCAAACTCATGGCAAATGTGCCTGCTACTGTAGGTGGTGCTACTCTCTCACTAGCGCACAGCTGACATGCCTAAAAGATGTCATTCCCTGCATGCTGACATGTCCGTAGATGGTTCTCCTCACTTGTTTCCTCACAACTGAGGTGCTCACTGCCTCACAGCTGTCGTCCCCACTACCTAGTGCTCCTCACTTGCTGGCTGGCTCACACAAGACACCAGAAAAGATATGGGAGTGTGTGGGGGTACCACTACACACCAGGGATATGGGACACAGATCAGCGGGTGGGGGTTCCACTAGATATCAAGGAAAATGGCATCTCACTCCTCTCACTGCGGCCAGCAGCACGAGTTCAGCTAAGGCTGCAGAAGTCAGAAATTCCCACTTTTCTCATACAGAGAACATGGCAGAAGGCTCTTCTTTGCTAAGCTAGGCACCTGGATTTTGGGTGCCCAAAGTATTTCTGGCACATATAACAGAAAAGCAAACATCAGAATCTAGCTAAATGGGGCCTGTTCAGCTAGGTTCTGGTGTTTGATTTTTAAGATAGATAGACAGATAGATAGATAGATACTTTATTTTTATAGCGCTCCATTCTGAAGACTCGGAGCGCTTCACATAACAATTTAAAAACACAGTATAAACATACAATAATAATCAAAAATCCATGCACTGATCCAATGTAGCTAGCAGCAATAGGCTTACAAACTATCATTATACTTTACAATAAATCATTAAAACATGTATATTTGTAAATTAAAAGCTTGGTTAAAAAATAAGGTCTTTAAACCCTTTTTAAAGGTTTCCACTGAGGGTGCTTCCCAAAGTTGGTTAGGCAGTGAGTTCCGCAGGGTAGGCACAGCAACCAAAAATGCATGGTTGGCCGAGTGCTGCAGCCTAAACCTGGGAACCCAAAGGAGCCAACACTCGGCAGAATGCAGAGCCCAGGGTGGATGATGAGGCATGAGGAGATCCTGCAGGTAGGCTGGTCCCCCTTCATGCAGGGCCTTATACATCAGTAATGCAACCTTGAAGACAATCCTCCACCTAACTGGGAGCCAGTGCAGTTTGCAGAGGAGAGGTGTATTTATTTATTTATTTGCTTTTGTTAACCGTGTAAGCACACTAGACAGCCAAGTGCCTATTTTCAGGTGTGACCCAGGAGATTACAAGGTACATTTCGAGGTACATACATGAACATCAGGCAAATACAAGTGAAGGATTACATTACATAGAATTAGCACAACAGAGACTTTACAAGCATCAGATTTCATCCGGCGAATAGTAGTGAAGAATTAATATAAAGTGACCAGGACACAGGGACATTCTAAGACAACAATACCAAAAACAGGTATTACAATACAGTCAGTAGGAAGAAGTGCAGTGTGAATTCATCACTCCAGGCAGCAAGTTGTAAGACTAGCAGTTAGAATAAGGAGGAGTTACAGTTGGGATGAGTGGGCCCAGTGTGAGAGAAAGGAGTGCACAGTTATAGTGCTCATCCTGTTTTGCCGGTGGGCCTAAATGGTCCATTTTATATATGCTGTGAGAACAGGAGGAGTATGAGCACAGTTGTGCTCTGCCCAAGTCGTAATATTTAGGTAGCATCTCAGTTGGTTGGGGCATCTCAGGCTGGAAGGTTTGTCTAGTGCAGAGACAGGTGGCAGCCATTTTAGAGAAAACCCCAGAGGAGGCTTTAAAAGCTCTGGTGCAAGGGAGAGGAGGAGTGCTAGTTGGAAGAGAGTTCCAAACCTTGGGCGCATACGCAGCGAAGGCTCGGTCACCCATTTGTATACAGGTTTTAGGTACCAGGAGGGCATGGGAGCTGCTGGATCGCAGGTTGTTGGAGGGTGTAGCAAGAACAAGGGTCTCAGCAAGGTTTTGAGGGGTGGCAGTTCTGACAATATTGTCAATGAAGTTGCCCACGACATAAGAGCAGTGAGTTTCCAGTGGGAGCCACTCAAGCTGGGTGTAAAGCTCACAGCAGTGAGTGAGGTGGGGGGCTGAGAGCGTAATGATCACACCTTTTTATGCCCATCAATAACATCACTGCTGCATTCTGCAATAGCTGCAGCCAGCAGAGATTGCTTCAGTACCCAAGGTACAGGGCATTGCAGTAATCCAGCCTGGATGTGATGAAAGCATGTACCAGTGTGGTCAGGTCCTCAGATGGTATAAGGTCACATATCTGGGTGATTTTCCTCAGGTGGTAAAATCCACTTTTTATGATGGCAGACACCTGAGTATACAATGTCAAGCCATCATCGAGAATTATGCCCAGATCCTTCACCTGTTAGTAGGGGTAAATGGGACCCCTCCAGTACAAGAAAGGAGGTAATCAAATCCCCCAACACCACGATGACCTGGATCTATCACCAGCATCTCAGTCTTGTCGGGTGAAGTCATAACCAGTTGTGAGTCATCCAAGCCCCGATCTCCTCCAGGCAGTTATTAAATATGGAGCTGCCATCTGGTTACCGAGTACTGAGGACAGGGTATAGCTGAGTATCATCAGCATAGCAATGAAAACACAACCTATACCACCTGATAATGTCTCCCAATAGCAGAATATACACTGTAAACAACAAGAGTGACAAGACCAATCCCTATGGGACTCCACAGGCAGAGACTTCTAGTTAGATGAGGCTAACTCCATCATCACCCTCTGCACTCAGCCTGCTCAAGTATGACCTGAACCATTTGATGACATTTCTGGACAGGCCACCAGTACCACAGTTGGTCAAGCAGTACCTCATGGTCCACGGTATCGAACACTGCCAAGAGATCTAGGAGGACCACGATGATGCAGCTATCTCCTGTCTCTTGCCATCAGGAGATCATTAAGCATCTTCATCAAAGTGGTCTCCATACTGTGCCTGGCTCTAAACCCAGACTGGAAATACTTTTAAGAGGAGGAGGAGGAGGTGAGATGCTCATCGAGTTGAATGGCCACCACTTTTTCTATAACCTTTCCTAAAAATGGGAGATTAGAGACCAGTCTGTAGTTGCTGAGGAATCCAGGTCCAATGAGGGTTTCTTCAGTATGGGCCTAAGTAGGGCCTCTTTTATGATGGAAAGACCCCACTCCTCAGAAAACTCTGGACGATCTCAGACACCACTGATCCGATCAGGTCCAAACATCCATCCAAAAGTCAGATTGGGCCTAGATCCAGATCACACTGTGTTGGTTATAGCCTCAAGACAATCTCCACCACCTCCTCCACTCCAACTGGATTTAATTCAGCCCTCACAAGAGGAGTGCTCTGACAAGTCTCAGGATGAACCCAGCAATCCCTATGAGTGATGCTGGAGGAGATCTGTGCTCTGATAGAGGCAGTATAGTGCAGAGGTTTAAGACTCTGAGCTGCAAACCTGGAGAACTGGATTTGAATCCCACAGCCTCCACTTGCATACTGCATGACCCTGAGCAAGTCACTTAGTTTTCTTGTACTCCCAGGTTGCACCTGTAAGCAAGCTTTCAGCTTAGTGTGTCTCTCCTGGTTTAAAAAGAGAAAAAAAGAAAAATAGAGGACACTTTGCAAAGAAGAACAGAGCAAACTGTTTGCACTTTGTGTTCAACCTACTCCTCCCACATGGAGAAAGGCCAGATGTAATAGCCATCTATCATGTGGAAGAGCTGAGCTGGTCTGTTTCTTGCTGCAGCAATCTCCCTAGACAAAAATCTACCTTCTTTGGGAGATTGCTCCCTGATAGTCATTATAATGAGACCTCAGGGTCAATTTGTCCTTCATCAGGCCAGATCCCTCCAACATCTCTGTAGCTCTGACACTTAATCTTTAAATTCCTAAGATCCCCATCAAACCAGGGAGGTTTCCAGCGAGTAGATAGGGGTCGGACACGAAATGGGTGCGATTGAATCAAAGGCAGCAGTGACAGCCAATTATGGGCTTCTACTGCCTCCTCCATTCCAACAGCACACACAAATGACATTTTATATATTTCCCACACTTTATTTCACCAGGTAAGGCACATTGAGCAACAATTTGCCCATCTCCCAGTGCGACCTGGGGGAGAGGGTAGTGGGAGTTACATAGTAAGATATTGTACAAAACAATACACAACATAACGTATACAACAAAGTTTACAAAGTAGGTAGATTACAACATTTACAGTGACCTTATGAATAACCTATACAGTATAACACTACAAATGCTCAGAAAGCATATATGGAAGAATTTCCAGATAGGACATTTGTCACTTTAGCAGTAACAGTTTGTATGAATTATAGGGACCTACACAAACAAAGGAAGTTACACAGCACTTTAGCCTAATAGTAGGAGAGATGTATCAGTGAGAATAGAGAACACTAAACCCTACATGCAAAGACTACAGTAAAAATTACATGTAGGGAGATAGCAGTAGAACAGAGTCAGCTAGTAGACCCTGTCATAATTCATAGGTTTTGAGGCGGAGCCAGACAACAGAATACAGTGTGCATTAACATAAAACAAGGAGCAAGATTAAGTGCTTATAGGTATAAGGGCTACGAGTAGGTCATGCTTAGACATGAGGGGCAGCACACAAGGTGTAGGACCAGGAGGGTTGGGGAGTTAGGGGCAGGTGCAATTAACAGAAAGGAAATAATGTAGTGCTTTATTTAGTGAGCTGGGTAAGGAAGAAAATAGGATTTGTGTAGGAAGCAAGTTCCACAATTTTGGGAGACAGTAGGAAAATGAAGACTGGCCAATTGAGGTGGCTCTTTAGGGAACTGACAGGGTTCTGTGGTCATGGGATCTGAGAAGGTGAGAGGGAGTGGGTGAAGTGGAAAGGAGGAGGTAAGATAAGGAGGGAGAGTGCCAAGTCAGAAGTTTGAGATGAACTTTGCATTGTGATTCAGCCGCATATTAGCTAGAAATGGGAAAGCCAAATCGAGGTAAAGGTGACAGTGTTGGGTTAGGGGAGGTGCATCAAGGGCAAAGTAGCAGAAGGAGTTAAAAAGGGTATCCGAACTAACTAAAGAGGTGGTGGGAGCAGAGCAATAGACAACTTCGCAGTAGTTGATGATTGAGATAATCATCTTTTGGACCAGTTCACGCCTTGCCGGGAGCGGAAGGCAGGAGTGGTTTCTATATAAGGAGCCAAGTTTAGGCCGTAGCTTTTTCATTATGGCATCTATATGGTCTGAGAAAGTGAGATGTTGATATAGCCAGATGCCCAGATACCTGAAGGACACAGTGGCCTCAATAGTTGTCCCATTGAGGTTAGTGAAAGAGGGCAAGGATGGGAGCCTTCATAGTCTCCGCCTAGTGCCGAAAATGATGGACACCATCTTCTCAGCATTTAGGAAGAGTTGGTGGGATTGAAACCAACCCTGGACATTATCGAAATCCCATTGAAGCCTGGAGGCAATGTCCAAGGGCGATGGCCCAGAGGAGAAAAGAACCATATCATCAGCATACGTATGCATAGAAGATGATGTACAGATGGATGGAAGATAGTTCAGAAAAATGGAGAAGGATACAACCAGTATGGACTTCTGGGGGACACCAGTGCATTTAGATAGAAAAGGGAAGATGGAGTCAGAGATTTTACAGATTGCGTGTTTGTGGAACAAAAGAACAAGGTGGTGGCTCATGAAAAAGGATTTTCATCCTCAAGAAAAGGAATGGATCTCATGAGAATGAATCCTTTTTGTGAGATCCAGTTCTTTGTCAAACATTTACATTTATCTTGAAAAAGGAACTTCCATAGGATATAAAGGGAACTTAAAACTTAATAACTTTGTAATGAATTAATATTTTCACCAAACTAACAGTGGCAGTTCTGTTACCCAAGTTCTTTCTACCATAAAAATCAAAACAGAATTCCCACCATTTGAGCACAAGGCGATGAGAAAAAACTGCAAACATTTTGACTTTTACTTTTTCACCATCTGTACCTCAGAAATCTGCACATCCCATTGGAATGAAACTTGCCACATCAAGAGATCTACCCAACAGGACAGAGCATACCAAATTTTGTGCAAATCTGTTAATCAGTTGCAGAGTTATTAAAGTGCACAATTTGAGGTTTATCATTAAGCAGGCTACTCAACCCTAACTATAGTGGCACAACTGTGCCCCTATAATATCTATAATTTCTGTTGACCACTACTCAGTATTCTCTTCATAATGCAGGTCTCATAACCTCCAGTTATAAACTGACAACTATAAATTTATAGTAGGGATTCCACAGGCTTGACATAAAGTCCCAACTCTAATATGTTTTCTTCCAACCATAGAAACATGGAATTTGATGGCAGATAAGGACCACTTGGACCAACTAGTCTGCCCATTTCCCTACCTAATGGATAAGCTTCAGATCCTAGTTAACTAACAGCCTACTTCCTCCAACCCCCCCCCACTAGAATTGCCTTATATCTGTCCCAAGCATTCTTGAATTCCCCACTGTTTTTGACTGCATGATCTCCTCAGGAGGCCTTTCATGCATCCACAACCCTCTCCATGAAACAATGTTTCCTCACATTACCTCTGAGCCGTCCCACTATTTTCAATTGTACTTGTTGTTCTTGCACATCCTTTTTCTGAAATATACTATACTCTTGGACTTTGTTGTTTCTCTTGAGGTACTTGAAAGTTTCTATCATGTTCCCCCGCTCCCTCCTTTCCTTGATGGTATACACATTAAGCTCCTTTAGTCTCTCTTAATATGTCTTCTGGTGCAGACCCTGCACCATTTTAGTTGACCTCCTCTGGACAGCCTCCATCCTGTCTATGTCCTTACAGAGATGGGGTCTCCAGAACTGTACCCCATACTCCAGATGAGGTCTCACCAACTGTCTGTACAGAGAGATAACAACGTCCTATTTTCTACTGGTGATATCTCTCCCTATGCATCCCAGTGTCCCCCCAGCCCTCCTTACTGCCTTCTCACATTGCTTGCCCACCTTTAGGTCATCTGATATGACTACCCCCAGGTCCCTTTCCATGTTTGTTGTTGTTAGTATCTCACCTCCCATTGTGTACTCTTCCCCTGGATTTTTGTTTCCCAGGTGCATTACTTTGCACTTCTTTGCTTTGAATCTAAGCTGCCATGCATTTAACCATTCCTCCAGCCTTGTCATGTCCCTTCTCATCCTTTCCACCCCACCTTGTATCACCCTGTTGCAGATCTTTGTGTCATCTGCAAAGAGACATGCTTTTCCATCCAGTCCTCTGCAATGTCACTTATAAAGGCATTAAAGAGGACCGGTCCTAAGTACTGAATCCTGTGGTACCCGCTAAGTAACCTCCTTTCTTCAGAGTGGACTCTGTTTACTATTACTCTCTGTGTCCTGTTGTCCAGCCAATTTTTTACCCAGGCTACCACCTTGGGACCCACTCCAAGGGTAGTTAACTTGTATATTAATATTTTGTGTGGAACTTTGTCAAATTCCTTGCTAAAGTCTAGGTAGACCATGTCCACAGCCCTCCCTCATCTACTACTTTAGTCACCCAGTCAAAGAAATTGTTAGATTCATCTGACATGATCTTCCAGCTGTGAATCCATGCTGCCTTGCGTCCCTGTGCCCGCTGGCCTCTAGGTACTCAACAATTCTTTCCTTCATAAGTGATGCCATCATTTTCCTATCACTGAGGTCAAACTAACAGATCTGTAGTTTCCTGCCTCT
This sequence comes from Neoceratodus forsteri, assembly GCA_016271365.2. Classification (NCBI taxonomy): domain Eukaryota; kingdom Metazoa; phylum Chordata; order Ceratodontiformes; family Ceratodontidae; genus Neoceratodus; species Neoceratodus forsteri. Next base: position 809,653,860 of record CM028129.1, on the reverse strand, counting down.
GCCCTGCTCCCACTTTTGTGAAGTAGAATTACATCCACCCTCTTCAAGTCCTCAGGTACCACCTCATCCTCCCATGATTTGTTAAAGAGGGTAGTCAGTGGTGTCACTAGTTCTACCCTTAGTCCTTTTAGAATTTGAGGTGAATCCTGTCAGGCCCCATTACTTTGTCCACCTTCAGTTTTAGAGTTCTTTCAGAACCCTTTCTTCTGTGAATGGACTGGTATCGATCCCCATCCAGAGTGTTTCTATTGTTTGGTTTAGGCACCTCTTCCTCCCTCTTCTTTGTGAATACTGAGCAGAAGTATTAGTTCAGTATCCCTGCTTTTTCCTGTCACATTTCCCTCCCTTTTATTAAGCCTAAGTATCCCTCCCTTGGTCTTTCTTCACTCCCTGATGTACCTATAAAATGTTTCATCCCCATTCTTAACAGAGTTGGCTATCTTTTCCTCAGTTTTGGGCCTTTGCTATTCTAACTGCCTTCCCTGCCTCCCTCTGCTTTAACTGATAGAGTTATCTGTCCTGCTCCTTCTCTGTTTCCTTATATTTCCTGAATGCTATCCTTTTCTTCTAACCTTCCTGCCACCTCTTTTGAGAACCAGAGTGACTTTTTCCTTTTTTTCTTTGCTTTGTTTTGTTGATTTGCTTTACACAAAGGCGTGATGCCTCTGTGATGGCAGTTCTGATTTTTCCCATTGTTCCTCCACCCTCCTTCTTGCCTGTTTACTAGTGTTTTTCTGAGGCACTCTCCCATTTTGCCAAAGTCAGCCATCCTAAAGTCCAACACCCTTGCTTTTAATGGCTTGACTCTTCAGCTGTGTTTTTTGTGAACCACACTGTTTGGTGGTCACTTGTTCCCAGATGGCTATCCAGTTCTAAAACTGAGATCCTCTTTCCATCCCCATTTGAGAGTACCAGGTCTAAGATTGATCCCTCCCGAGTGGGTTCTAACACTAACTGTCTGAGGCATGCCCCCTGAAGGGCATTGAGAATAACCCTGCTCTTAGATGTGGCTACAATAAAGGTGCTCCAGTTAACATCTGGCAAATTCAGGTCTCCCATCAACAATATCTCTCCTTTTTCTGCCATTCTAAGGATTCCTTCTATCATTTCCTTGTCCATTGCCTCCCCTGAGATGGGGGTCTGTAAACAACCCCTATGAAGATTGTGGTGCCATTTCCTATCTCCAGGGTGACCCACAATGCCTCTTCCCCTCCCTGTTTACCCTTTAGTTCTGTTGCTTTGATTTCTTCCCTTATATAGAGAGCTACTCCTCCTCCTCCTCCTCTTTTACCCTTCCTGTTCCTTCTGTAGATTGTGTACCCTGGTATGTTGACATCCCAGTCATGGTTCTTTGTGTACCATGTTTCTGTGACTGCCACAATATCTAGGTGCCCCTCTTCTATTAAGGACACTAGTTCAGGGAGCTTGTTACTCAGACTATGGGCATTGGTACTCATTGCCCTCCATTTTTTGATGGCCTTACCCCTTTTAGGCCCATCTCTGCCTTACTGCTTTTGCCTTTTCTGGAGTAACCATCCTGCTCCCTCATCGACTTCTACCTTTGTGTCTATTTTGCCAACTACTCCTGTTTTGGGGGGCTGGTATTTCCCTGCTTCCTTCAGTGCCTCCCCTGGCTAGTTTAAATGCTTGCCAGTGAAGCATTTAAACCTATCACCTAGGATTCTGATTCCCTCCTGGATAGATGCAGACCATCCCACGCAGGTATAGGAATGTATCCCTCCAGGTGGACCTCCAGTCCCCAAATGAAGCCAATCCCTGAGCTCTGCACCAGTTTTCAACCAATCATTGAATCCCATGATGCAGAGTAACCTAGTTCAACCATGCTAACAGACAGGTAGGCAGTCCCAAGAAAGCTACTGTGAGTGCTACTTGTCTAAGTCCCCTCCAATTCCATAAACTCCTGCAGCATTGCTCTGATCCCATTTCCAGCCAGGTCATTTGTCCCTAACTGGACAATGACATCCAGATCCCTCCCCATGCAGCTGCTCCAGACAATCCTGAGGTTTGCGTCATGTCCCTCCAAGCCATGGCACCCAGGAAGGCACCTTACCTCCTCTCCCTCCTCCTCCAGTTCTACTCCCCTAATGATTGAGTCCTCCACCAGGAGTTGTTCCCTTCCCCTGTGGGGTCCCATGCCACCATCCTGTGGATCTCCTTTGTGGAGGTTCCCAGCATCCTCCTTAGTCTCCACTGTGGATGCCTCCATAAAGGAACCACACTCCACCAGAATGGAGAATGACTTGTGGAGAGGCATAACTGGAGGGATGCACCTCTGTTCCACCACCGTTACTCTCCCTGAGCCCCCTGTGGTCCAACCACTCCTCTTTCTTAGCAACTTCTGATGCAGTGGTGGTAGCATTGGTGGTCCCTGGCTGTGGGAGAAGGTTTCCTGAATCCTCATCAGGTCAGCATGTAAACAGGCAACCTTCTCCCTCAGACCAGAGAGGTGCCTGCAAACAGGGCAACAACGCAGCCTCCAGAACATCTCCTGGAAGACTACTGCTCCACAGCCAGAGCATTGCACCACACCCCACATCTCTGTCTCTCTTCCTGTTTAAGATTTTTTCTTTGTTTTAGTGTGTGTGTAAGTGTGTGAGTGTCTTTACCCCCTATTCAGTGTGCTGTGCCTTTAAGGATATGAACAGCTGTATGCCCTTTGCACTTTTGGGGAAGTGATGGCAGAACCCTGATATGAAGGAAATTATGTGCTTTGGGTGGGTGGGATGAGGTCAGGTGGATGGAGCTAAGCCTGCGGCCTCCAGAAACAATCAACTATAACTTGTCCCACCACCCCAGTGAGTGCTTTCCTCCTTTTTGACACCTATTTCACAGAGTTTAAGTAGCAGGTCTAGTCACTAATTAATGCAAATATTCTCCCAGCTAGATTTCCTCCTGGCAAATAAAAGTTACACTAAGAAGAGTCAACCCAAAAAACAGAGAACCAAAACAATGACTTCTACTTACTTACACCAGCCCCAAAATTAAGAATTCAGTTCAGTGTAGTCTATTAAATCACCTTACGTTGGTTGAAGCTGGTGGCTTTCTCTCGCTCTCTCTCTCTCTCTCAGCTACTTGTGCCAAGTGCTTATTTCAATTTACATGAATCCCTATTCCCTATGCAGTCTGTGTCCAGGTTTTTGTTACTACTATACTTCGCTGCTTCCTATTACTGATTTGTTTTGATGATTCACTTTATTTGAGTTACACCCAGCATAAGGTTACAAGAAATGTGTAGTCAGTTGTCTCACCGAATGATTCTGAGTTGTTTCATTTTTGAAACTCATGTTCTGCCAGAGACAATTTTGCCCTCCACTGTCTTACAACATGAAAACATCATCCCTTTAAGAAAGACCTACATCTCCTCCTGGCCAGAACCAACAACTGCGACTGTTATGCATAGTGACTGACCCCTAGCCTCATCTCCTGCCTTCTTCCCCAGTTCATCCCCTACCCCCATTCACCCCATAACCCACTCTCTACCTTCCCTCGGCAATCACCCATCTCTTCTAGCTCAGATTTTTGGCTCCTGACCTGGTGGTCTACTCTTGGCTGTCCCTCTTCAATCACTCACCCTCTTTCCATCTTCACAGCCATTCCTGGCAGCCACTCCCTCATCCCTTCTTCACCCCCCCCACACTATTACCTCTCTTCCCTCACACCCCTTTCAGAATCCACCATGACAAAGCCACTTCTGGATGCAATTCTTCCCCCTTTCTGCACTTAGCAGCTGACTTCTCAGCACTTAGCAACTGGTTTTGTTTAGTTATACACCATGTTTGTTTCTAAGTCTGCCTATGTTTTCTGTTTACTCATATGTCCCACAAAGTTGATTCTAACTACCTACCCTGTCTATTATTGACACTGAAAGTCTTTCTGTAATGTATTGTTTTATGTTCATGATATGGAGTCTTTGTAAAAGCGCCTCCTTGGCTCAAAGGTTGTAATTCTGAAACTGAATTTAATAAAATAAAAAATATATATACTTTTAGTAAATATGTCTTACAAAATGAGTGGTGCTTATGATTCTGCAGCTTATTTGTTGACCAGCTATATTAATAAATTATGATGAAATCTGGTTGCATTACTATTAATAATTAAAATGTGTGTTGCTTTCACTTTGAAGGCAATGTGGATTAGGGTAATTACAAGAAAGAGATACAACTTTTCACTCTTCAGGTTTCTGCTGTGAATCTTATTATTTCTTGCAGAGAGAACAGCAGGAGGGTTGAGAGAAGCACACACTTGGGAAGCAGGACACCAAAATTCAAATCCCATCAGAGACACTTACTACATGACTCTGAGCAAGTCACTTTACCTCCAAGGGTTTCAGTCATCCAGGGCTCCATTTCTCTAATTTATTATAAGATTTGAGAATTGCTGGATAAAATAAAGCATGGAGTAACATTATCATGGCTAACCCTTCCCTCCTCAAATTTATTTTGGTTGTCATTTAATAGGAGCAAGTCAACAAAAATGCTATAATGGCAAAAACCCCCATCCCACCCCCACCCCATTTTCTCCATGATTGCCTGTAGTTTGTTCTTTAAGGCAGAAGCTGAGAGCCCTGAGTATATTGCCATTTTCAAATTAATGAAGTGGTCCTGGCTGTTTAATGGGGAGAAACTCTCATTTCTTTCACTACTACAGTATTAGATGTCACATCACATATGACATTTAGAATCACCTAATTTAGCTAATCTCATTCAAATAGAATGAGTTTCATTTACAGTGTACCGTGATTTATGTTTTTAACCTTGCATTTAAACTGCCAGTTGTGTCTCAGCAGAATATTGCTTTTACAACACTTCAAGCACTGTACAACATGCAATTGAGACTTTATGATGAGGTAGGGGGCCAACTTGGAGTAAGGCTGCAGGATACAATTCATTGGCTCTCAGTAGATTTTGCACCTGAACTTGCATAACATCAATTTCTCTCATTCGTGTGCTTTTCCAGTTGTTATTTTTTTATTTTTTTTTTTTTGCTGGCCCTTTATCTATGCAAACAGGAATCAGGTGTCAGAGGTGGGGCACCACTGGACACCAAAGAATTTAACAATGCAAGTGGGGTTCACACACTGGAGCCCACAGCAGCATTTCCTTTTGCATCAGTTCAATCTGTCACCAATGCTCTTCATGTATTAGCTGGGCTGGTGATACACATGCTCTCACTCTCTGTACTGTACCTACTTCTGCTGCCACTCAAGAGCACATTCAGAAAACCTTGTGTTCTAGAGAGCTTTGTGCTACAGAATGAAACTGACATTGTAAAAGAGCAAGTCTGCATTCTGTATGTAAACATTTTCTTGGGCTGCCATTAAACGAAATATATTGACAGTAGTTTTTTTCTTTTCTCCCCAATACTGTTGTACTCATCAGTTGGTCTCAGAAACATGGGACAGAGAGAGCGAGAGTGACTGCACACTGCAGCTAGAGAGCACAGTAGGAATTTGGGAAGGCAATACTCTAGTTTAGTAAAGGTAAACCACCATTGCCTTAAGTTTGGATAGTGTGTATTACACTGCTTCTGATTCTATAGAGGTTTCAGATTCTTACCAGTTCATCTTGTGCTGCTTGGTGTTCGGTCATCCCATATCCTGGTGTTTGTTTCTCTCCCCACAGGTTGCAGGAGTCCATGGTGGGGGAACCTTTCCCTTGGGTAGAAGAACAGAGGAGTCCTGCGGGGAACTGGTGACCACAGATGATGTGAGACGCCAACTAGAAATTTCAGAGTCAGGGCAGAGAAGTGCAGAACAGGAATTAAAAGGATCCAGGAGCTGGAAACTGGAAATCAGAGTTGGAAATCAAGTGGCAAGGCTTGAGGCCTTAGGAGTAAGGAGGAGTAAGGAGAAAGCCAGTGGACCAAGACCGATGTTCATGGACATGAGCAGCACAGAAAGCAAAGTTACGGAAGATAAAAACACTTGGAATAAGTTCAGAAAGAAAGTGGACATTAGTAACAGAACTAGAAATATTGGCTTTGCTATTTTTGCTGTGTTGTTGCTCTAAAGAGCTTAATTAACCATGCTAAACTTGTAATTGCTGTGGAAATATCTTCTCTACCCATTTGTTGTTATTATCCCTCTGTCTATTTAAATTATATTTTAAATCTGGGATCTAAGTTTACATTTAAAAAAATATTTTATATTTTTATATCTTATTTTGAATTTAGTGCTGTAAATAGTGTGTGACAACTGCCATATAGGTTTATAGCGCATGCACCGGTGTCATGAGCAGTATCATACATTTTGTAACTGCCTGACACCAGGACAGCATCTTCCATGCATCTGTTTGAGCAATTTTGTAAGTTTTTGACCTTTTAGGAATGGATATTGCCTTTTAAGTTTTTCTTTTTTCTTTGTGCCTTTTAAGTACAGTAGTCTATTTTTACAGGTCACCAAATTTTCAGCCTGTGTACCTTTAAGCAGTGGTTACAGTTGGAAGAGCTGACTTCTTTTGCTGCAAGACTAACTGGCCCTTACTGAGAGTCTTTAGATTAATGCCTTATTCAGCTACAGCCTTTTACCACAAGCCTATTTATGGGCCTATTGGTGTAAGCATTTTGTATTTTTATTTTACCAAAATATTGATTGAGCACTAGTAACTACAAATAGAGTAGTACAAGTTGAATATTAGGAAATCATAAGTTAATCATTTGTGTTGAAGCTTACAGAAATAGTGTTGGTATATTTTAGCAGTAGCGTCTATGCTAAAATGTTTTCTATTTTTAACATGTTTTAGCCTTCTAAACTCATACCATTGGATATTGATGTGGGACCTAGGCCTTGAAACGTGATCCAAAAAGCAGAACTTTGAACAAAATCTGCCATTGCATTTGAACATTATTAATGAGCATGTGGGAGGACTGAAGGCTGAAATTATTAAAGTTCACAATCTGCCTGTACATATGCAGTCCATATTACCTTTATTGAATTTGGCACAAAGATTTTCTTATCTGGTCTTGGATCTTTGTTACTGGAGAAAAATTGATTTGGGTTTTATTATCTTTTAAGCTGTGTTATCGTGTTATATGTATACCTGTTTATATTTCCTGCCTAATTCCTAAAGTTTAAGTTTGTTATAACTGTTAAGTGTGGGAGTGTTTGTGGTTAAAGCGCTTACCCATATTCTTAAAATGGCAGAGAATTATTGCACTTATAGATTTAGACAAATAGAAGGAAAGAAAAAATGACTACATGAGACACAAACTGTAACCAATGCGAATAACGACCAACACTATACTCCAAAAAGCATGGCTACCCAGCGTAGGTGTAAAAAAGACCACTGAGCTTGGTCTACATAAAAAAAAAAATGTTTATTTAAATGACAGGAAACATTATAGCAGCAACTCCAACACGTCAAACGTTTTGCATGTCCAGAGGCTTTTTCAATACTTAATCAAGAGGTGTCCCATATTCTCCTTATAAAGGCAGACCATTAAAGTGCCAGTGCATCAGAAAATCCTTCACAAACAGTGCAATATAAACCACCAATATAGAAGCATGAAAAAGGAAGAAAAGGGGGAGGGGTTGAAGTGGGAAGGAGAATGGAATGGAAAAATAAACTACATAAATCAAATATCTACATAAAAGTGCATATATCAACTATTGTAAATAATCACATATCCTATGTATTAATACAGGCAGAAGTAATTCTGTATTTAACTTCCTTTAAATAAGGAGTAAGACAAAACTAGAATTCAGACCAAGTCCACAATGTGCTTTCAAAATATATTGCCACTTGCTCTCAATTTGTAAGAATCTGTTATTCAAATCACCCTCTAACATTAAGTGTTACTTTTCTAATCCTTGGAATTTAAAGGTATGACCAGGACTTTTCTCTAATACATGCATAGCTAGAGCGTTTGTTCTGTCCTTGTGTTCAATGCTTCTCAAATGTTCAGCTATTCAATTTTTAAACAGTCTTATAGTCTTTCCAATGTAAAACACATCACATTCACATATTGCCACATATATAACACTAGTGGTCAAACAAATAATGAAATGTTGATAGTGAGAAAGTCTACCTGTCATGGAAATGGAAATGTTACAACAATGTGAAGCGGTATCAAGTATGAAGACTCAGTTGTTAAATGTTATTGGAAGAGATATAATAGGCTGCTTTGATAATCTGACCATGTTTATAAAAATAGGCTACAGTCAAATGCTCGTGATAATAAAAAAGAACAAAAAAACCTTTAATAATGTACCGTGGTATGATATACTGTACAGTGCCGCAATTATAAAAAATTGTTAAATAAAATAACCCAGCTATATAGAAAGAACATAGACTATAATTATAATAAGGGACTGGTATTATTAAGAAATTAATACAGATTTCTATACAAAGAAAAGACGTATCATATGGCCTTTGGTCCCAACTGCAAGAAGCTATTAAAAATAAAAATAGTCAAGATTTTTGGAAATTAATACTTACAGCTGAAAATAAATATAAAATAAATATAGAGGCTGTTATTTTAGCAAGTGAATACTAAGATTCATACTATGAAAATTAAGAAGTCTAGAGGCTGTTGCCCATAGAGCACTTCTTCCAGATGCAGTTAATAGTCCCATATCAGGTCTTTGGTCAAATATCTATCCAATTTTAATTTAAAGGTGTCAAATGTACTAACTTCAACAATGTCTCTAGGGAGAAAATTCCATAGGGAAATTATCCTTTGGGTAAAAAAAGCTTCTTTTTATAAGTTATTTAGAATTAGTAAGCATAAGTTGGAACCTATAGCTTCTGAGACTAGTTTCTCTATGGTTAATCGTGAATCCCAGTTCTAAAAATAAATCTTTCTCCCGGATAATTTTAAACATTCATAAAAGATCACCACTAGATCTTCTAAGTTCCAGAGGAAAGAGTTTCAGTTCCCTTAGTCTATCATCATAGGCCTTTGGTTGGAGGCAATCCACCATTCTGGCGACTCTCCTCTGCACACCTTCCAATTTATTAATGTCCTTACTCAAATAGGGATTCCATAATGGGGAACAATAGTCCAGTAATGGACGAATATATGCATTAAATAAGGGAATAATACACACTCTGTTTCTGGAAGTAATTGACTTCTTTATGTAACTGATAAGTCTATTGTAACCTCTGTGCAATGATTACTAAACTTAAGATCATCACTGATAAGAATACCAAGGTCTTTTCATTACTAACTTTTTTAGAGGTTTACCAGCCATGTAATAATCATTGCATGGATTAGCTTTTCCCAAGTGCATAATAACACATTTATCAGAGTTAAACACTATGCCATTTAAATTGGCCCAATCCTCTAATTTAAAAAGACCCCACCAGTTTATGGAACTCATCCATATTACTGACATCAGCTGCTAATTTAGTGTCATCTGCAAACTTAATCATGAAGCTGCTAAGTTTTATTAAGGTCTGAAATAAAAATGTAAAACTGGGATGGGCCCAAAACTGAGCCCTGTGGAATTCCACTTGTAACATATCCCCTGTCAGAGTTATGGCCTCTTATTCTGACTGTCTGTTCCCTATCTCCCAACCATGCCTCAACCCATGTAATAAAGTACCTATTAAATTCTAACTTATTCACACTTTCTGTCAGTGTAGCATGGGGGACTTTATCAAAAGTCTTGCATAGATTGAGATAAACAGAATCTACAGACTCATGGTTCTCAAGGCTAGCACTAACATTTTCATAAAAAACTAGGTTAGCAGTTAGGCAAGACTTTTGGGCTTTGAATCCATGTTGTGAGCCATCATTAATGTTTTTGGAAACAATTTCTGCTTCTAGCCTATCCTTGATAATTGACTCAAGAGTTTAACCTAGAATACTGGTCAAACTGATTGATCTATAGTTGATTGTACTACTATGATCTTCCTTTTTATAAATAGGCACAACCACCGCTTAGTGCCAATCCTTGTGAACTTCACCAGACTCAATAGACATATTAAACAGTGTGTATAAAGGTTCGACCAACCATGGTTCAATTTTGTTCAGAATTCTATGTGAATAGCATCTGGTCCAGGAGATGTGTTTATTTTAATGTTTTAAGTTTGGAGATAATCTCCTCCGAGTAATCTTTGAAGGGTGAGTATCCATTAATCCTGAGCTGGAGAGTTAGAAATGAATTTCTTGGGGAAAAGATGGAGCAGAAATAATTAATGAATTGACAAGTCATTTCCTTAGGATCAGCGATTACCTCAGAGTCAATTTTAATTGGACCTATTTTCCCAGTAGGGCTTTTCCTATTATTTATGTATGAAGAAACTTTTACCACTGTCATTCATATGTGCTAATTTGAATTCAGGTTTGCATTATTCCTTATTAATATTCAAGTTAAAGTTCCTAAGTGCTTCCCTACACTTATGTTTATTGTAATCATTATTATTTCTTTTAACTGCCCTGTATGCCCTCCTTTAACAGATGTTAGTTTCCTAACCTTGTTAGTATACCACAAGGGCAATTGACCCCTTTTATTACACAGTTTACGGTTTGGTATATGTTTATCACTGAGCTCAATAATTTTGTTTTTGATGTTTAACCAGAGTTGATTGGCAGAGATATTATTTAAGGTCCAATCCCAATTATATAGTTCTTCAAGTATAGCTCTAAAGTTTTTTTTTTATTTATTATAAAATCCAAATTACAACCTTTGAGCTAAAAGCTTATTTACAAAAGATCCTTGTCAAACAGAGAGTGGGGGAACATCAAGTACATGGACAGTGGCAAAAAATAGAAGCAGCTAGAAGGCATTATCAGTTACACATAATTAAAAATGCTAAACAGCATTACAAATAGAAGGATGGGGAGAGACAGAACACATTGCAAAAGCCATAACTTAATTACATAATACAGAAGAAAATAGCCCCATAACAGATTAGGTGAATAAAGTGCAGATTCCAATTATGTACAAAGTATGAGAATTCCCTGAATGCAGCTATAGAGCTTAGATAGGTTCCTGGATGGAACAATTAATGTGACCACTGACAAGTACAGCCATTAAGGAAGAGTAGGCTACAGGCTAGATGGATGAGAGGGAGAGCTGATTACCTATGTAATCCCAAAATGCAGTCTCCCAACCTACATTATACCGAGATCAGGAGACCGTGTTCCACAATCCCAATGGGGATTTGCTTTATGATGGGGGCTTTGCCTCCTGCATGCCCCCTTACTAAAATTTCCAACTCTGAGGGGAGCGACCTGGAGCTGAGTGTTAGATCTGGGGTGGGAAAAATGTTTTAAAAAGTTCCGGTGGGAACAGGACCTCCGTCCCCCATGCCTTGCTGGCTGAGGTGTCAGAGCATTAGCACTCCACACTACAGGGCAGTCTCAGCCAGCACCTCTCCCTGCTCTCCACAAATGGTTACACCAGTGAAACTATGTTTTGTGGCCTAACCCATTTTGCCCAGCATTGTGCCAGTAAAATGTTATCACGCTGTCGGGCAGAATGGCGGACATTCCAAGTACAGGATACGTCCAGGCTCTAAATGTTAGGAACCTTAACCCCAGTACCCCAAAAGGTACCATCGAGATAGAAAGGTCAGAAGCTAAGCAGGTGTGGAGGTGGGGGTATGGAGGATCAGGAGGCTAAGTGGGTGAGGGGTGGAGAATGGGGACCCAAGGGAGTGGGTAGGTGGGGATTAGCAGAGATTTTAGGAGCCATGGGTCACCACAGCCAAGCTATATTGTGTCAGGGGGCACCAGGAGGGCTAGAAATGGCTGGGGTGGTCTTTATAGCAACATTGTACTGGTGGGAGATGGACTTTCAAATTTCAGATTTGAAATGACCGAGGTGAGTAAGGCTAGTGGGGACTGGGGAGCTTATTTAGCCAGGTGGAACCCTTACTGCAAACCTCACCTCCCCAAGGCAGTTCTTTGAAAGGTACTGCTAGGGCGTGTCTCGTAGCACTTCTCCGTGGAGTGCTTAGCCAAGACCAGATAAAATAAGGTTTGTAGGGAGGGATGCAAGAACTATAAGGGCCTTCATCCCTAGAAGGCAGGAGTGGAGTTTGATTCAGTCTATGAGAGGAAGCCATCATGTCCCAATCTAAAGGTTGCATGTGTGCATAAGGCAATCTGCACCAAAAACAAAGCAGCATGCTTTGTTGAGGGTAGTATGGACCCTGTGAAGGCTGCTTTCAGAGGCTGCACCATATACCACATTACCATAGTCCAGGATGGGTAAAACTGTCCCTCTTACTGCCTGGACCCTAGCCTCAGGTGTGAGGCAGAACAGAAGCCTATACAGGGCCCCTAACTTCCTACTGGCAGCAGTGGTAATACTTCTTATATGTTCACTGAAGGAGAGAGACTCATCGATTGTAATCCCTAGGTACCAGAATAAGGGCACCTGCTCAAGGGTGGAGTGGGACTTGCACAAAATTGAGAAGGGAGTGGTATACCTCATACCTCTCAACTGTACCACATTAGGAGGAACGTTCCTCATTTTACTTCAAAAAAGCTCCCTGTTCCACATTGTGAGGACTTGTTCCTCATTCAAAGTCAACATTTGAAAGCAAAAATCCATAGTAAATTATGGAAAAAATAAATTATTCAATTAATAGCAGACATTCTGAATATAAATGCAACATTTTATGAGTCTTTTGAGCTGCTTAGGTAAAGATTTGATTAAGTGTTCCACATTTTGCCCATTTGTTCCACATTTTGACAGGCAATGTTCCACATTTGGAGGACAAAAGGTTGAGAGGTATGTATACCTCCTCTTTGGTTTCTGAAAAGAGCATTGACTTGTTTGTTTGCTGTTGAGCACTAGCAGGCTAACTTTGAGCCAATCCTGTAGGAGGTCAAAGTTGTATTGCATGTCCTTAGTGGGTGCATCTTGGCAAGAGCCTCGAGATAACAACACTGTGTCATCTGCATAGAGCAGTACCCTGGAGGAGGAGCACACTTCTGGAAGGTTGTTCACAAAGAGGCTGAACAGGATTGGACCCAGGATGGACCCCTGTGGGACCCCCACTGTGACTTCACTGGTCTTGGAGATGGCTCTGTTGATTTTTTCCTGCTGAGACTGCCCAGACAGGTAGTGGAGAACCAACTGACTGTTTCGGGGAATAGTCCAATGCAGCTTATTCTGTGCAGCAGCTGATGATTCACAAGGTTGAAAGCCTTGGTTAGGTCTATGAAGATTGCTCAGACCAGTTGGCCTTGGTCAAGTGCCTTGTGCACATAGTTTGTGAAGGCAATTAGGGCAGTATTAGTGATATGCATCTTGCAGAAGCCATGCTGTTGGAGGCAGAGGAGTTTATATTTATGCAGGTGGTCAGTGAGTTGGTTGGCTATGATTCCCTCCAGTGCTTAGAAGAGTGGGGACAGAACTAAGATAAGCCGGTAGTTGGATACTAGTGCCCAGTCACCTCCTTTGTACACAGGAGTGAGCAGAGTGGATTTCCAGGTACAGGGGAAAGTGGACAGCTGGAGAGACAGGTTAAACAGCTTGTTGATGGGAAAGACAACCTCTTGTAAGGCAATGGAAATCAATTTCATATCGATTCCATCCTCCATCCTTGTTTTTTCCAGGACACTTGCAAGGTATTTTCTTGTTTTCTTTATGGGCACCTGTCTGAAGTAAAAGCTTGGGGCGGAGTTGGCAATGGTAGAGGAGGGCAATTGGCTGGAAGCTGGCATTCTATCAGGGTGTGTGTGGCAGGCCTGAGAGGCAGGACTGCACTGCAGTCAGAGAAAGCCTTATTAAAGATATTGGCCAGCCAGCATCACCAAGTATGATTTTGTCATTGTGGCAGAGCATGGGGGGTCCTGTTATCAGATCAGAGGAGGTTTTTAATTGAGTCCCAGAACTTCTTCCTGCTAGAGATGCAGCAAAATGAAATTCCGCTGGTGAAGTGAACGCAAAGTGGCCACTTCACTTTGTCCCAGCACTATGTAGAGTGACCATTGTAAAGTGATCACTTTGCTTTGTTATTATGACTTTGCATGGTCATTCTACCTTAATGTGAAGTAAGGCAGAATAACAACAATATAGGTAGCCCTCCACACATCACATGGAATACAGTACTGTAAGTAACATGCTTTAGCCAGGCAGGAAGGAAGTGAGTCATAGATGCAGATACTTTCACTTTCTCCTTTGCAGAGGTACAGAGAGGAAGCATTTTGTGGACAGAAGAGTTCTTGGCTGCTTGTTCTGAAAGTTTACCAGATTCAAAACCCAAAAGCTTTTTTAAAAGCTAATTGTTTATTTTTTTGTACTGTTTTGTTGTGTGTGTGTGTGTGTGTGTGTGAGTGTGTGTGTGAGAGAGAGAGACTGTGTGTGTGCCTGTGTTGTGTGAGTGTGTCTGATATCAGAACTTGTCAGAGAGGAAAGGAGTGGGTTTTTTTTTGTAATAGAGGATCAGGGACAGTATGTGGCATGTGGCAAGAGGGAGCAGTGTACATGCATGGGGCCTAGCTGGGTGGTGTTGGACCGGTCCAGAGAGTTTGGTCACCCCCTCCAGAATAAGAAACTGCAGCACCACCAGTGCCACCTCCAGCAAGTCTACCACCACCACCAGTGGCAGGTGCAGGAGCTCCAACAGCACCAGCTCCACAGCAGCAGGTGGAGCCCCATGTCCATGAACATGCTGCCAGCAGTGCATCTGCCCCTCCCATGCCTGGTTCCCCCCTGCAGCTCTCCAGTTTGGCAGTTTTTTTAACTGTGTCAGGGGGACAGCAGCCTTGTAGTGTGTCTGCTGTGTGGGGTGCAGGTGTGCTGTGGCCTTCTGGGTGACACATCTGGGGATGGGGCCAGCACACCCATATGTTGAACCACCACAAGGTGGAATAGCAGGCTGCCACATAATGGGCTAGATCTCCACCTGCTGGCCACACTGTGACAGTGGCAGATGGTGCTGCTGTTGTGCTTCATTGCAGCCAGAGGAGGGCCACAGCAGCAGTTGCTCCAGTACCACCACCAGCACCATCCTCACCACCGCATCTTCCTGGTGTTCTCCCACAAGTGGACCCCACAATGCCTGCAACTTGGGCAGACATAGGACTTTTGTGGGCTGTTGTGGAACAGAATAATGAAAGGGTGGGTGCTGTCCAGCAGCAATTGGAGCAGATAGAGCGAGACCACTTACAGATTGTGTCAATTCTCCATCTGCTTCTGGACCATCAGGAGATCCCCCATTAGCATTTATTTTCAGCACACCAATCCCCCCACTGCTGTATTGTTTTGTCTTTTGTTTATGTTTAATAACAGACAGAGAAAGGTATTGAAGAGCATGGTGCATCTCCATTACCTTTACACATAATGGATTTCATAGCATTCCCATACTTCTGAGTCATGGACTTTTTTTTATTAGAATAAAGTTTGTTGTGGCATGAGAAAAACGTTGCAATACACTTCAAAGGCTTAACCAGAGGGTAAGCCTTGCAGGGGTTGGGAGCTCCTTTTACTGACTGCTTCTCTTTAAATATATACATACACATACATACATACATGCTTCTTATTGCCCTGTTATTATAATCCAGTGCCTCAATAATGTTTACTTTCTGTTGTGGAGTGGTTGAGGAAAAGCAGGACTGAGCAGTGCAAGTATAATGTGCTAAATGGCATGTGTGCAGTCAGTGTTGTTTCCTGTAAAGCAGCTTACATCAGACATTGTCCAGCTTTTTGCAAACATATATATGATGACTTGTTGCAGTGTTTATGGTATAAAGAATAGAGATAAGAATATATAACATAAAGTGTATTGTCATCATCATCATCAGTAGACTAAGTGATATGATATTTTTTCAGAGGTGTCTGGCTAGAGTGCACCTTAGTCACATACTGCACACATGATTTTTAGGAGAGAATGTGTTTTTTGTGCTATTATCTCTGCAAAGTCATGTGTGCACTGTGAGTGACTGAGGTGCACAGTGACCCGAGACCTCTGAAAAAACATCATATCACTTACTCCACCGATGCTGATGGTACAAATAAAATATATGTCATATATTCTTTCTTATCTGTATTCTTTACATACTGCAACAAGTCACACCATATATGTTTACACAAAGCAGAAAAATGTCTGCACACACAGGAAAGAACACTGAGGGCACACATGCAGTTTAGCACAGCATACTTTCACTGCTCAGTCCTTCTTTTTGACAAACACTGCATGAGTCTCGACACAAATGAAACATTACTGAGGCTCCAGAAATATTTCTTTTTTGAAATAGACATTAAAGCAGCAATGCAACAATCTGGTGAAAATTTTGACCTGTACTTTTTCATGCCATTTTACATTGCCACTTTACTTACCTTCTGACTTGTATTATACTATTCTTTCCAGTATTTGAGTCTGCTTTAGTACTTTTTTCATGTCTGAAATAAAAAAAAGGAGTGCTCCTTTTAATACGGTGCGGACCAGGTCTTTATCAGTATTTTTCACTGTTTTTGTACATCAGTTGTTTATATATCACTTCTGTTGGAAGTAAAATTAACAATTATGCAGCAGACAGTGGTTTCTGACCTCACAAAACAATATTTGTTCAAAACAGCTGCAAATAGTGATGAAAACCTGGTCCAAGCCATATTAAAAGGGTGTTCTTTATTTTTTCAGACATCAGAAAAGTATTTAAGCAGACACAAATTCAGAAAAGAAGAGCATCATACTGCAGTTTATGTAACTAGTGACCAAAAATCTCAAAATAGCATAAAAATATTCACCACATTGTTGCACTGCTGTAATAATTTATACTTTAATTATGACATTACGTGCTCACAATCACAAGACACAAACAGCAACTGTCTTGTGTCCAGAAAATTCCCAAGTGCTGATGAAGTGAAATGAGAGCATTACACCACATGCAAAGTCCCCCAGAATTTATTGAATAGTCACTCATGCTCGCAGTGGTCACACATAGTCCCCAGAATTTTTCTGCATCCCCAAACTGCAACTGTCTTGTGTTCAGAAAATTCCCAAGTGCTGACAAAGTGAAATGGCAGTGTTACACCACATGCAAAGTCCCCAAATTTATTATGCAGTCACTCGTGTGCAGTTGTCACACAGAGTCCCCAGAATTTTAAATTGTGTGCTATCATTGACATGATGATCAGAATCCTCATGTTCAGTTACTGGGATGTTACTTGGGAGTATGACATCATCTACACTGTCACTTACTGGCACTGCTTCACACTCCACTATATTTTTGGACAAGGCAAACTGATCAGAAGTGGAACTTGAGGCAGCAATACTCATACCACCACCAGCAACTGCACTAACACAACCAGCTGGGACAACATCATCTCCTCCAACTATGAGTGAAGCTACTGACTGAGCTGTAAAAACATTGAAGGAGAAATACCTTTCCTAACATCAGCAATGCACTTCTGAGACTACATACTATCACACCCACAGACAATCTTATTACTGGCAACAGTGCCATGATGAGAAACAGCTTTACTTGCATGTCTTTTGTGGGCATTTTGGGGATCAACAAGAATATTCTAAACAAATTTAGATTTTGGAACATTCACTCTGGATGGGGGGCCAAGGGAGGTGGGATGCTGGTTGTGAAGCCAAAAAAAAACCAACAACTATGGCTTCAACAAGAAAACAGGCATAAAAGTCACAACAAGTTCAACAACACCTTAACTAACCAGTGGTGCTGTCAAGTCACAAACAATCCAATCTGGAAAAAATACCTTTTGCCTATGGGGAGCACTGGCTGCAGATTACAGCAGTGTAAAACCAAGAAAGCTATCACAATGGCAGTACAAAATCATGCAGGTGCAGTGGATAGCAGGTTCACACTGCTGCACCTGCAATTACACTGGGACACAATAAAGGTGTATTATTTGATGACACGCACTGCACACACACACACACACACACACACACACACACACACACACACACACATTTGTCTACAAGTAATGTGTAGCAAATTGAAAACTTCAGTAATATACAACATATTTTAAACAACTTGAAATTATACTACAGCACCAGGTCCTCCAGACCACAACACACACAATCAGCAAAAAAATTTCAACAATTACTGAAAATATTACTGTGTGTACATGAACTGATCAGTTATACAGAAAAAAATAACAAAAAACAACTCCATTATTTCTCCTACTTAAGTCTCAACACCACAGATACACTCCCCCCCAAAGCACACTTCCACTGTCTCTCAGTACACAGACTGAATGTTGTACATTAACATTCAAATGTCACACACAAACAATAAACGCTCACTGATATGAGCACCGGAGGGTTTCCTACAATCGATGAACTAAAGTTTCAGGAAAAAAAATAACCCAAAAAGGCTTTTTTAACAGCTTTTAGAAGGTTTGAATCACAGAGTGCTCTCAGAGCAGACTGTCTCTAACAGCTTCCTACACACACTACCCGAACTGAGGCTGTGCAGAATAATCTAGTGCCCATGTGACCTGAAATCCCATGAATCATTGCAAAATCTGCCTTTGAGCTTAAAACAGCGAAGTGAGGCAAAGTACATTGTTTTCAATGGACTTTGCGTTACCTCCTATGACATGAAGTACTCCGCATTGTGCTGTGGAGCACTCTGCAAATCCACCTTCACTTCATGAATCACTCCATGGAGTGAATTGAGGCCACTTCTCGCACCACTACTTCCTGCTACTCTAGCAGTGAGATTGCTGGTTTTTGTGGAATGATGCCTTGGCCCGTCCTGTTGCCCAGGTGCACCTGTTTCTGGATGCTTTGTAGTTTTGGATATCCTTAGATATCCCTTTTGCCGTGGCCCAGTACCAAAAAGCTCAGGGGTTACCCATTCCATACTATGACCTTTTATCATCTTCTTATGGTATGGGGCGAACTTGTCCGCAGCTGCATTGAAATAAATGAGGAAGAGTTGGAGGGCAGTGTCAACAGAAGGGCATAAGTCAAGGAAGCTCCAGTCGATGCCTGAAAGGTGATTCCTAAAGTCAATCATAGTGCTACTTTTTATAACTCTTTTCCTCACCAATTTGAGTGGTGGGTTGGCCGGTTTTATCTACCACTCACATTGGATAGGTGAGTGGTCACTCAGAGTATCCGAGAGTACCTTAGCCTCTCTATCTTTGTGTATGAGATTGTAACCTGAGATGGGTTTACTCCAACAAGAGGTCTCACCCCACAATGTCTCTCAGATAGCTGCAATATCAATGTCTTCAGATGTAAGGATTATTTCTAACTCATCTTTTTTATATAATGTCAACTTCTTGCATTTGTAAGTAGGACATTTATATTTTTATTGTAATTTTCTTTACTGTGTTAATATTTATACTTGTCTTGTGAGATACCTGGATAACTTTCCGATTGCCCCATATACACTAGTTTTTGACTATGTGGTGACTTGTATATAGCCTGAAAAAGATACTACCCAAAGATTTAGCACTGTATTTATTAAGGTGCAAACCATCTTTGCAAAATAGAGTGTAGTTAGATGAAAACAATTCCTATGCCCTTAAACATATGATATATTCATCAAGCACCATCTAAGGAGACAGTTGTTGTAGTTTTGATTTTCAGTAATTTATTTTTGAAGTCTGGGTACAGGTAGGATTTCAAAGAGAATGATCTTAGCTTTTAAGTTTTTCAGAACATTGACTATGTTAATCATGTCTCTGGAGACTTCATCAACCCCAGCTTTGTTAATATCATTTGTACCAGTATGCAAAATAACAGTTATTAGATTATCCACATTTTGCAGTATGCCTGGCAACATACTAACGATGCCCTTGATAGTTGCACGCCATGGTCCAGATATTCAGAAATGTGCCAATGCCCAGCACAAGTCCGGTTCAGTGCAAATCCGATGCACCATTGCACTACTGGAGCCATATTCAGAGGTTGTGCTGGCCAAACTGCACCAGCACAATGCGGCTGAATATGGCAGAGTTGCACCATGGCTCAAACAGGGTTGCACCATGGCACAAACAGAGGTGCACCATGGTGCACACAGAGATGCTCCAGTACACACGTGGCAGCAGAGCAGCAGAGCAACAGAAGGGGGAAGGGCACAAAGAACAGGCCCAGGGACAGGCCATGGCAGCACAGCGACAGGCCACAGGAGGCCTCCACCAGTAGGACATGGCAGGGCACACACAGGCACCCTGACACTGGACCCTGGAACACAACAGTGACATGGATGGCAGGTGACAGGTGGTACCAATGGCCAATGGAGGGCCACCAAGGGATCCTCCCCTCAGGCTGCTAGCCATGCCCCACCCCCGAGACCAGAGCAGGCGACACCCAGGACCATGCAGCCAAGCTCACACACACCACACAGGCATGCAGGGAGCCCACCCAGTGGGCACTGTACAGGCCAGGTAGCAGGCAGCGTGGTGGACCACATGGGACAGGCCACACAATGCAAGGCAGAGGACCCCAACATAGTACGCAGACAATATCTGACCAATGACCATGGCCGTGAGCCACCACCATGCACACACCCTCCACACATCCCTGACCGCCACACTATGGGCACCCCAATGCACAGCCACTGACCCAGGGGATGGACACCACCACAGTGGGACCAACCACAGTACACAACAGGAAACCACAGAAGTACAGCATGCACCCCCCACATGCACACAACACAGATGGACAGTGGGCCACTGCACATGGCACCTCATGCCACCTGCAAAGCAGACACTAACACAGGTGGGTATGCCAGACAATATATATGTATGGAACAACCAAGTACAGAGACAGCAGGGGCTGGGGACAGGTGGAGACAGTGAGGGAGGGGGACAGGGAACAGGGACTGTGCAGTGGGAGGGGGGACTGTAGGGACAGGCCCAACAGGGGTAACAGGGGACACAGGGGCAACCCTAGTGACAGCCCTGGCTGGACACCCTGGTATGCCATCCCCCACCCCCTATGCCACTAGCATACCCTGCAGGGCCATCACCACCTCAAGTATGCCTGAGACCATGAGCAAGGTCTGCCTCATGGGCTGGCCTAGCTTCTGGTGCGGTGGTGTCTGCACTGGCAGCTGGACACCTGTAGCGAGGGCCAAGGCAGATGTCCAGTGCAATGAACCATGGAACCATGCCTGCCTCACAGTGTTTTGTGCATGATAGGGAACACACCAGCATGCACAAAGTGCACGTTGTTGGCCTCTAAGTAGCTTGTGCTCTGCTGATACATTGCTCTGGTCACATGGCCTGTGCAATTGACACCATGGCAGCACAGTGCGCAGCGCGCGCAGATTGATCACGCGGCATGCATGGCCATTGCAACGCAGCTTGCTCTGTGCAATAACATTGCACATGGTGCAATATCCTGATATTCAGCTGCCACATGCAATGAGCTCATCAGCCAATGCGTGGTGCAGTGTGGCGCATTAGCATACATTACCACTCACAGACAACCTCATTTGCATGTGTTGTGCCACAGAAGTGCCACCAAACAGCATAGGCCTTGTACTGGTATTGCAGCCTTGACAGGGGTGGTGGATTCCACAGTATCACACTAGGGGCAGACAGCACTGCAGGGTGGGATGGGCCAGGGTGATGCTGCCATGGCCTCAGTGGATATGCACTGTCCCCTGTGTGGAGCATGCCATGGTTAGCCGTGTGCTATGCTGTGCTCCACACCCTTGACTGTCCCTAGTGCCCACACCACCATGCACACCCTGCCCACCCCAGGACTGCACTGCCCATTGCACTCTGGCCATGCCACAGACACCTACTGGGCAGCCTGTGGGGTCATCCTCATGTTCACATCCATGGCATGGTGCAGGGCTGTGCCAGGTGTGTGTGCAGGCATTGGTGTGTGTCCAGTGGCATCGCACTCCACCTGGTGGGTGATGCTTGGGCACCCCTTCCTGTTGATATGCACCAGTCCCACAGGGCCAGGTGGCATGCAGCTGCACATGTGGGTGTAGTCACAGGCCCCACTCATGCCAGGCATGCCTGCCACTCTGTGGCTGTCCTGCATCAGTGCTGTACACTCCACCTGTGTGCTGGGGTGATGGCTGAATTCCACAGCATGTGGCAGTACAGCCAAGGGGACCTGTGTGAGGTGGTGGGTCATGGATGCTTGAGTGCTGCACGTGGCATCCCCTGTTGGTCCTTGGCTGGTGACCATGGCGAGCAGACACAAGCCAGCTGTCACTGTCAGCACCATGGCTGTGGCATGGATCCATTTGGTGGGTGCCGGCAGCTCCACGCTGAACAGCTTGCAGGGCTGCCTCAGCATGGCCCTGTTCAGGTGGTACTGGCCCATGATCTCAGTGTCACTTTGAGTCCCTGCAGTGCTGCAGGCACAGTACCACCTGTGTTGGTCATGCCACTGCTGGGCTCTTTGCCGGCCACATAGCTGTTCCTCCTGCCACCTCACACCCCTCATCACTGCCCTCATCAGGGTGGGTTCACTCTCCATGTCCCCTGCTGTCCATCATCCCCCTAGGCAGCTGGATGCTGGCTGTGTGCCACCCTGGTACACAGGCTTTGTGTCTGTGTGTGTGTGTGTGTGTGTTCCTCTCTCTCTCTCTTCCCCTCTGTCCCTCTCCCACACCATCTCTCTGTCCCCTTCCCTCTATGTCTGGTCATGTGCCTGTCTGTCTCCCTGTATCGTTCCCTCTCACTCCCACCCTTTGCGCAACTGCTGTCTGTGTGCTTGTGCCTGTTTTACTAGGAACAATTCTGCTTGGAGCAACTTATTTGCTCCACACTTGCACGATGGCTTCATGGTTGAACATGCCACTGCGCTGGATATTCATGGAATGCCCCTGCTCTTACACCCACACATTCATTATAGTTGCACATTGGTTCAATGGATTTTGTACTGTGCATTGGCTCTCACTGAATATGGCTCCTTGGCGCAAGTCTGCACTTGTGCTGGTGCAACTCAGTTGTACCATGCGCAACTGCTCTGAATATCTGGGCTCATAACTACAACTAGTAACATTTGATTTATTACCCCTAGTTGAATATCTGTCAGTGTACCTTGTGACAGAGTCGCCCAAGATGAAAATCTGTTCGGGTATCTGAGGGAGAGTACTTATACCAGTAAGTGGAGCAGGGCATTGTTCTTACCTAGAAGAAGTGCCCTCCCCAGGATCATCAATTAATAAATTGGAAACTGGTATTTGGTGATTATCAAGGTCAGCATTCTGTGAGACTTCATTTGTATTCCCATTATCACTTATAATTCCTTATAACATCATTACTACTTGTTGCATTATGTCCTGTGCTGGGCATGGGTTCCATAGTGTTACTATTGTTTATTTCACTATGTTGCATTCTATTTTGTAGGTTCAGAATTGGTACACCACAAGAAGCCTCTAAAGTAGCCTGGTCATCTTGGTTTAGTGGTGAAAAACTGTTTGTCAATGGACTAGGTATTTTAAAAACTTCCATAAGGAAGCTATAAATCCTGATTCACAAACAACAGTAAAAGTAAGAATGTTAATGAGCCAAGAAAATAATATGTGGACTAGTATCTCTTAATCAAAAATAGAACATGCAACACTTGCACAAAAAAAGAACAACACATCCAGAACAGATGTCATCCCTGCAGAATTTTATCATTATAATATAAAGTGGCGGGGTAGTATTTTTTATAAACTGTTCCAATATATTATCAAGGCAGAAGAGATGCCAAAATAATGTCAGGTGGCAGAAATAGTGCCACTTTACAAAAAAGGTAATAAACATTGACCCTCTAATTATAAGCCAATTGAGTGCAAAATATATCTGCAAAAATATTTACACGTATTGTATTACAAGAACTGACTAATTGGGTGATAGAAAATAATATTTTATCCAATAGACAATTTGGATTTAGGGAGAAACACTCCACTATTGATTGTTTGTTCATATTAGACCACTTGGTTAGAAAGGCTCATCTAAGAAAAAATCCCTTATATTTTGCATTTATAGATTTGTCATCAGTGTTTGATAGTGTGAATAGGAGTATTCTGTGGACTATTTTAAATGCTTGGAGTATTGGCAGTAAGATACTTGCCCTTATTCAGAAATTATATACGGATGTCTATGTCCAGATTAGATATTCTAAAGATGGAAAGTCAACTGATCCATTAAAAGTAAACAGGGGAGTAAAACAAGGGTGTTTTCTAGCACTGCTACTATTTAACATCTATATACACCAAATTGTGCTTCGACTTGATATGGTGGAAACAGATGCTCCAAGAGTTAGGAATACTAAACTTAATGTAAGCTTATACACAGATGATGCTATGCTGGTGTTGGGTACTGCAAATGTCCTTCAGAAAGCCTTGACCTATTGTATATGTCTATGGTTTTAAAGGAGTTACAATCATCAATAAATGCAGATAAAATTAAAATGTTGATTAGAAACATAGACTTTGACAGCAGATAAGGACCGCTTGGCCAACCTAGTCTGCCCATTTCCCTACCTAAAGGATAAGCTGCAGATCCTAGTTTACCAACAGCCTACTTCTTCCTACCCGCACCCCTAGAATTGCCTTATGTCTGTCCCATGCATTCTTGAATTATCAATCAATAAACAAACAATCTAATTTTTTGCTGGAAAATAGATGACAATAAGATTGAACAAGTTAACAGTTACCCTGTCTTGGTGTTACACTGCATAACAAAAACAATTGAGATTACATATAGAAGCAAGTAAAAAAAAAGGCAGGCAACTGATTTTAGCTATAAATAAGTTCTCTAAACGATATATCAACAATTCAGCTACCACCTTATTAACAATTTGTAAAACAAAGGCTGATTCAACTTTATTGTATGGTGTTGAGGTGTGGGGGAAAAGTAAAGGTCTAGAAATCTTGGATCCAATACAAAATCTATATATTAGGTTTACACTAAATCTGCCCCAGTTTATACCAGTAGAGCTTTTAAGGACAGAAAAAGGCAATATATCAATAGTAACAAGTGCAATAATAAGGCAGATTTTCTACTTTCTTAAAATATGTAATAATAATAATGAAAATTATATTGTATATAAATGTTGGGAAGATAGTCTAATGCATGATGTAAGGAAAAATATTGCATTTAAAAATTGGTTCTGGATGAAAGACTCAGAAATTCTGCTCAGGAAAATGGGATTGGTTACCATTGCAAACATAGATTTTAATAGCAATACAGAAGAGTGTCACAATATTGTGATAGGTAGAATACAGTATATAGCAAAACAGAATGATATAGGAAGAGTTTCTTTATCTAATAATTTAAAATCTACAAAACTCTTAAAATATACATAAAGAGAGGCATATATATTTAAATGTGAGAAAACCTTCATTACAAAACTTTGGCCAATTTATGATGTAATGTGAATGCTGGGTTATCTTCTGGATTCATGGGTTGGAATATATACAGAATGGGCGAGATTGTAAGGCAAGATCCCAGGAAATTTAATACAATACATAATTTGCTGGACTGTGCAAACTTATATAATCTAAGAGATCAATGGCTTAAGCAACATCTGTCTAAAATTTCTAATAAAACCAAAGAAGAGAAATTAAGATTCATCCTAAATATGGAGGATACTGTAGTTTTGTATAGCATGGCAAAATTTACTGTTGCAGCCATTGGTTACTAAATATAGGAATTGATTAACTGTATTTAAACTTAGGGTTTTATATAAACATTAGTTTGTATTTTATGGTATGATGGATTTTAAATATAAGTCGGTATGTGTGTTATACTTTTGTGATACACATCTGTAATTCAATAAACTTGAAGCCTGAAAATTGTTACACTCATCAGTTTCTATTTTTTTTGCCCCACTTATCATGTTCATTTCTTGTACCTATCCGAAAAGCTGCTCCTGTGGACTGCTACATAAAATGTCTTATCCTGCCAGATAATTCATCAGATCATAATACAATACTGTCACATGTTTTTATTATTTTTTTTTATAAATTCCATAACTGGAATGGAGGTGGCTTACCAGGAAGGGATGGGGGTCAAGAGAAGTTGTACTAGGATGGCCACCCCAGTCTACTTATATAATAAAACAAATAAGTAAAGACTGGGAAGGACAGGTTGGTGGCCTGGAGGAAAGGGAGAGAAAGAAATGATAACAGGGCTGGGCACCCTCATCTGCTTAGGAAATAGATAGATAGATAGATAGATAGATAGATAGATAGATAGACAGACAGATAGGTAGATAGATAGATAGACAGATAGACAGACAGACAGACAGACAGACAGACAGACAGACAGAAGAGAGAGAGAGACAGAGAGAGAGAGAGACAGAGAGACAGAGAGACAGAGATAGAGAGAACAGTGTATTGCTGTCTCACTGTAGGAACCAAAGCCAGCAGCACAACGTCAACTAGAGCTTCAGCATTAAAAGAAAGTCATGCTATTGTCATACAGCGAATGTGGGTGAACACCATGGCTTCTCCTCAGAACTTCCTTGGGAAATATTCTTGTGTGGAGGGTGGTAGTCCAGCTTTAAAGTTCAAGAATCCTGGTTCACATTCACACTGTGCTCTTTAAGATGTTTTCTGGTGAAAACCAGATGGCAATTGATACTGTATGGTTAGCTCTAGTACTGATGTTATCATACCAGTTTCTGTGAGTCACTGCACAGTTTATTGAACCTGGAACTGTGAAGCCAGAGGGCCAGGTTTTGACTCCCACCACTGTTTACTCACAATGTGATCCCAAACAAGCAACTTAAGATCCCTATGCTCAATGCCCCACACACACCTCCTTCAATCTAAATTGACCTGCCTGTGATACCTCCCAACCACACATACACATACACACACACAAACACACCTCCCACCCTCAATATTATTTAACCTCCAAGTGCTCTCCTCTGGCTGATGCAACCATTCATGAATTGTAAAGTTCTGTGTGATACAGTGAGTGTGAAGCACAATACAAAAACATCCTTTCCTTCTTTTATCACCTGAGTTTATACTGGTTAAGTCCCAGCTAAACTGAAGCACTAACCTTGGGTATACAGTTTTAAAATAATAAAAGAAGTCTATTCCAGATATCAGCTAGGGCAACTATACTTCATTGGAACTGGGCAGCATTACAGAATGGGACGCTCAATTGGCTCTTGTTTGTTTTGGAGGTAGCAATTTTCATGGCCATATAACTCATGTTGGACTTCTCACTCTGCCTCTGTAAAGTGGTCATATGATTGGATCCAAGTCCCAGTGGCTGTACAGGTCAACTGTCTGATGTGGTTTCAATGCCAGATGGATTTGTAAATAGCCAGGCATAGATAATATACAATATAATTGGAAGCTAGCAGTGTCATGACTGTAGTTCACTAACCAAGATATTATAAAGGAAAATAAAAGGCTCCAAGCTGCAAACTAGTCTCTCACCCCCCTGCCTTGGCTGCAGCCCAGCAGTTTGGAACACCAAGCCCAATCAGGTGTGGCATTAAATACTGTCATCCTAGCTCCATTTTGATTGGCAAGTGCCTGAACAATTAGACTACAGTTTAATGTTAAAATCAGATTAGTGTAATGATCAGCCCACCCCATCATAAATAGGACTGACCACCATCTCCTTTTCCTGTTCCCAATCCATTGCTTGAAGTAAGAAAGAGGTGTGTGTGTGTGTGTGTGTGTGTGTGTGTGTGAGTGTGTGTGTGTGTGTGTGTGTGTGTGCATGGCTTCCTATATCTTTGGGGTGCTGAATCTTTCAAATGCTAAGTGGGATCGGGTTACATGTTGTTTCAGTATTAGTGTCGGTTTTGAAACAGGAAGGGATATGTTGTTCTCAGAGATAAGTGTATGCATAGGAAATAGTGTCAGTGAGTACCCAACAGCTAATATGGAGGCCATTACCACCATTGAGACCTCTGTCTCATCCCCATGACCCCAGGAGTCAGTCAGTCATGATGAACCTATTCGTCATGTTTTGCAATGAGACAAACTCCTAAAAGTTTTTATATAATCTGCATTTTGTAGGAATCACCTGCTAATGTGTTATGAAGAAAATAAGAAGCAGCTGATTGGGCTGTGATAAACAGGAATGCAAAAATACATTATATATGCAAAAAAGATTTTAGTTATGAGTAAAACTTTTAAATGGACCCACAGAGTGAGGAGCAACTCACTTGGTTTCCTGCCTGTTTCTCCATCCTGTCCACCCTGACTCTTATTTGAAAAAAATCTCACCTGGTCAGCATGAACAGACTGAGGTAAAAGGGATGTCAAGGTGTATCATGGAAGCGGAGGAGAGCCTAACCAGTCTCAGTGCTTTCCACTTTGCCATATCACCTTTCTATGTAAAATGTCTACTTTCTCCATAATTGATATACAGTTACTGTAGATATTTCTGTAGTGCTCTAAGACACTGTGTCTTCCATTGATGCTGCATATGCAGGGAGGCAGGAAAGGAGAGAAACAGGTAGAAACCACATGAAAAATGTGGAGTGGCTACGGAAGGAATGCCAAGTTCTGCATGTATAATTTCACTAATTGAAGAAGACCATGCTAAGGCAACAAGAGACTTGAAGAACTACAATATTGGTTATCTGGTATGAAAATGACATATTTATTAAAAAAACTGGTAAAACCATGTTTAAAGTGCAGCACTGCCATGCCATGCAAAACATTTTCAAGCCTCCGTATGCTCTTTCTGAAGGTACTTTTAACATGGTTTTACCATTTTCTTAATTAACATATGTTCTTTTCATTCCAGACAACCAATGTTGTTGTTCTTGAAGTCTGTGGTTGCCTTAGCATGGTCTTCCTTCAGTAAAGAGGGAACCAAATGAGTTGCTCCCTCCTCAGTGAGAGCTGAGACTGGCGAGGAAAGGGAGACCAGACTTTTTTTTATTGTGATTGGCCAGGTGAGGGAGACCAGGAAAATCTGTTTTTAAATAAGGGTCAGTGAACCAGCAGATGGAGAAACAGGCTGGAGCCAAGTGAGTTGCTTCCTGCTTGGTGGGAGCTGTGACCACCAAGGTGAAGTGGGGGAGGAAGACCATATTTTTTACAGTTGCAGGGGTGGAGCCTGCAGACGTCTTTCTATCACTTGGGGAAAAGGGTACTTCAGATTCCTTGAAGTACAATTTTGGACATGAACCATGATCCTTCTACTACCTGAAATCACTACACTGGGTGAGGAGAGAAACAGTTCCTTTCCTACATGTAGGAATGTGTACATTCTCCTCCAAGCTCAAATTACAATCAGTGGAGTGTAAACAACACATACAGCTTGTTTTAGTGTTAAAGAACACCTAAACCTTCTTTTTACACATTTGTATCTAAACAATGCCTTGTTGATAGGGATATAGTGCTTCCATACTTCTTAAAGTCTTAATGATTTTTTTATGTAGTTCTTCAGGCAGCAGTCTTAAATCAGCAACTGAACAGTCTTGAAGCAGAGCTGTAAGGGAACTTTGTTTTACACTGTAGCTTTTCTACTGAATTCCTTCACAGAGGAGCACAAGGTGATTTGAGATCAGGTTTCAGCTTGATGCAGAAGGGTCATTGAGCTGGGACAGACAGACAGTCATTGCGATAAACCTCCAATTGAGTAAAACAGGAAGTGTAATTTTTTAGTAAATCAGTTTGTTTGCAAAGTTAAAGTTACTTTCCCTACTAGGGTAAGTAAAGATCATGTAACCCTCTGTCCAGGTTTTGTATTGACAATCCTGTGGAAGAATGTAGGTGTTTACATTTCATTTGCATTTGTAAGGAGTTTATTGGTAAATACTGCTTGACTGATAATAAAGTGACAGTTTTATTGGTGCCTGTATCTAATGACTGTCTTCCCTCTGTGACTTGCAAGATACTGTAAGCAAGACTGTCCTCTATTTAGTACTATTATCAAACAAGTAAACAGTAAGAGTAACTATGACATTAAACTGGGATTACAGTAAACTGATACCTGCCTATGAGGTGCTGAATTATGCAATTGTGATAGCACGGACACTGAAGTTGAATGCACTGCTTGCTTGACTTGCCATATTGTTTCCTATATATCTACTTATGTGATATTTTTCTGTTTGTATTAAATAAAGCATTTGGCTGACATAGTAATTCTATATGTGTTTTGCTGTCCAAATAAATAAGCATAAGTTGATATCAAACATGCTGCTTTCATGCTGTTAAAAAGTTAGAACAACAGTACCTTGGGGCTATAAGCAGGCCTTCCTTACCCCATATGAACCATGGTATGATGGACTTTAGGTTCCATTGGGCTAAAGTACTGACCCCCACATTCAGAGCTGGCCATGTGTGATTTGCACACAGTCTGCCTGGGGGCAATATTCGAACAATTAGCTCCCTTGCAACTGGAGCATGCACACACTGTCTAAATATGCTGCTATGATGGTACAGTGCATAGTGACTTTGCACTATGCTGACACAGGCCCAGACTGAATGTGGATGACAGGAGAGCAAAGGAGGTAGCATGCATCAAATTGGATAGTGGCAGGGCTCCTGGGGGCCATATTTTTGCCCTAACATGCTAATGACCCCTTGACATGGAAGGTGCCATGGCCATTTGCATACCCATTTCAAGCCCTTTAACATGTGTACATTGCCCCCCAACTCTGTAGCTGTCTTACACATTTCTTGTGGTGTAGTGGTCCCCAACCCCTCTATTCACCTGTACTGTAGTTGTCTCAAATATTCCTGGTGATGTAGTGGTTCCTGTACCCCTGATTGACTGGCCTGTAGCTGCCATGAATATTCCTTGTAGTCTAGTGGTCTCCCACCCCCTAATCACCTGTCCTGTAGCTGACTCAAATATTCCTGGTGGTGTAGTGGTTTCTGTACCCCCAATCGACTATCCTGTAGCTGTCTTGAATACTCCTGGTAATCTAGTGGTCCCCCCCCAGTAATGGCATTTGATCCTCTGTCAACCCACCTGCTCAGGACATTCCTCTGCACAACCCCCACCCACTCAGGTCACCTAAACCAAAGTATGGCAATAGTGACAGCAACACACACAGCCCTCTGCTCGCCTCCTTGGCTTGCTACCATCTGGTTGCCAGTGAGAAATCATAAGTACAATAGACATAGGGGATTGGGGCCCCACCTGGGCAGATGTGAGCTTGTATCAGGAGGATGGCCTGCATCTGTCCATGAAGGGGACCTCACTCCTTGGTAAAAAGTTGGAATGCTTCAGCAGAGAGCAACAGTGGCTAAGGGGGAAAGCCGGAGGAGCAGGTGGCTTAGGAACACTCCCAATGGTAGCATGCAAAACACAAGTTTAAAACAGGAACAACTGAAGCGGGAGGAGGAGCAGGCAGGTGAAGCATGTATAGGGGGATAATGGGCAGGAGCACATGAATAAGAAAACTGGGGTGGGAGAAACAGGCTACAGAGAGAAACAGGAACAGAGGGAGGGCAGGGTGAAAAACATGGAAGGTCATGCTCACAAATGCCAAGGTTCCAGACCTGGAAGCCTTGATGATGGATGTAGACCTTGACATAGCAGTAATAACATAGACATAGTACTCTGCTGATCACAGCTTGGATGTCAATGTACCAAGCTAAACACTGTTCAGAAGGGACAGGGAAGGTAAAAGGGAAGGGGGTAGCCCTGCACATCAGAGAAGACATAAAGACTACAGAAGTACTAGGAAGACAGGGGGAGACCAAGGCAATGTGGGTCACCCTTGAACCTGGAAATGGCACAGCAATACATACGGGGGTGATCTAGAGATCTCCAGCACAGAGGGAGGAAGTGGACAGGGTGCTAATGGAGGAAATTCGACATGGCAGCTAAAGGTGAAATCCTGCTGATGAGGGATTTCAATATGCTGGATGTAGATTGAACCACCCAGGCAGCTGCTTCAGCCAGAAGCATGGCCATCCTGAATCCTCTGCAGGGGTTGGACTCAGACAGCTGGTGCATGAGCCAACCAGAGAGAAATCGATTTCTGGACCTGGTATGGACCAGTGGGAACAGGCTTGCAAGAGTCCAGGTGGAAGGGCAGCTGACACAACTACCACCACATGGTGTGGTTTGGCATGGAGACAGGAACTCAATTAAGCCACACAAGGGTAAAGTATTAGATTTCAGGAGGGTGGATTTCAGAGAAATGGGTAGATATATAAGAGCAGCCCTGGAGAAGGGAGAGATAATGGAGGGAGTGCAGGAACAGTGGGGGAAACTAAAAGGAGCCATAGTGGAGGTAACTAACCAATGCATTAGGATACTGGCCAAATGCAAAAGAAGAAGGAAGCCCTCTATGGTTCTCTAAAGAGGTAGCAGACAAAGTAAGGGCTAAAGAACAAGTTTCAGGAAGTATAAGGGCCCAGACAGCCCTGCATGCCCACACTTAAATAAGGATATGATTATACTATCTGAAAAGTAAGGAAATGCTTTGCAAAAACTTCATTAATGTACTAGTTAGGGTTCCAGCATCAAAAACAGGGAAATGTGATAGGTTTCTAACTCCAAACACCCAAACCCCACCCTTCAGGCAGCAACAGGTGTGGAGTGTGCCTTGGGGTTCTCAACACTAACAGTCATTTCATTCTCATATGCTGTACCCATCTCAGCTTATTTACTCATGGAATGGGGTGAGCAGTAGGTTGACAACCGAGGCACACCCCACATCTGTTCCTGCCTGAAGGGTGGGGGTTTGGGTTGGAAACCCTAACATGACAAAACCACTATGGTTCTCAAAAGAAGTGTCAGGAAGGTTAAGGAGAAAAGGCTGCATTCAAAAGTATAAGGAATCACAGACGAACTGTAGAGAACTGTATCAATTAAAGCAGAAAAGAAGTGGGGAAGGCAGTCAGAAAAGCAAAGGCCCAAACTGAGGAAAAGATAGCCAACTCAGTTAAGAAGGGGATAAAACTTTTATAGGTACATTATGGAGCATAGAAATGTTAAGGGAGGGGTAGTGAAGATTAATAAATGAGAGGGTAGGGGCAGAGGTGGGACAGTGAAATGGCAGAGATATTGAATGAATACTTTGCTCAGTATTCACAAAAGAAGAAGAGGAGGAGTTACCTAAAACCAAACAGTAGAAGTGGTGGGGTTGACACTCAAAGTCCTATTTGAAGTGTTAAAACTTAGACAAGGCTTTGCGGATTCACTGCAAGAGTTAAGGAGGACCTAGTGACACCACTTACCACACTTTTAACAAATCATGGGAAGATGGGATGGTACCTGAGGACTGGAGGAGGGCAGATGTGATTCCCTTCACAAAAGTGGGAGAAGGCAGAAGCAGGAAACTACAGATGTGTTAGTTTGACCTCAGTGGTGGGAAAATGATGGAATCACTTGAAAGAAAGAATCGTTCAGTATCTAGATGCCAGTGGGCACAGGACCACAGCAGCATGGATTCACAGCAGGAAGGTCATGTCAAACAAATCTAATGATTTCTTTGACTGGGGACCAAAATAATAGACCAGGGAGGGGCTGTGGATATGGCCTACCTAGACATTAGCAAGGCATTTGACACAGTCCCACACAAAAGATAAATAATCAAGTTAGCCAGCCTGGGAGTGGGTCCCAGGGTGGTAGCCTGGGTAGCAAACTGGCTGCACAACAGGACACAGAAGGTAATAGTGAATGGACACATTCTGAAGAAAGGGGGGGTTACTTGCGTGGAGTACCTCAGGGCTCAGTACCGGGTCCAGTCCTCTTTAATGTCTTTATAGGTGACATTGCAGAGGGTCTGGAAGGAAAGGTATGTCTCTTTGCAAATGACACAAATATCTGTAACAGAGTTGATACACAGGGGGGTAGAAAGGATGAGAATGGACTTGGCAAGGTTGGAGGAATGGTCAGACATATGGCAACTTAGATTCAATGCAAAGAAGTGCAAAGTAATGCACCTGGGAAATAAAAATCCAGGAGAAGAGTACACAATAGCAGGGGAGGTACTAACGACAACAATAATGGAACGGGATCTGGGTGTAGTCATATCAGATGACCTAAAGGTGGGTAAGCAATGTGAGAAGTCAGTAAGAAGAGCCAGGGGGATACTGGGATGTATAGGGAGGGGCATCACAAGTAGAAAAAGGGAAGTGGTTATCCCTCTATACAGACAGTTAGTGAGACCCCATCTGGAATACTGTGTGCAGTTTTGGAGACCTCATCTATGCAAGGACATAGACAGGATGGAAGCAGTCCAGAGGAGGGCAACTAAAATGGTGCAGGGTCTACATCAGAAACCATATGAAGAGAGACTGAGAGAGCTTAATATGTATACCCTTTATGAAAGAAGGGACAGAGGGGACATGATAGAAACTTATAAGTACCTCAAGGGAATCAACAAAGTCCAGGAGGGTAGCATCTTTCAGAAAAAGAGATGTGTAAGAACAAGGGGGCACAATTTAAAGTTAGAGGGGGGACGGCTCAGGGGTAATGTGAGGAAATTCTTTTTCACGGAGAGAGTGGTGGATGCATGAACCGCCTTCCTGGAGAGGTTGTGGGGTCTAAAACAGTGGGGGAATTCAAACATGCATGGGACAGGCATAAGGCAATTATAGTGGGGGGTTGCAGGAAGTAGGCTGTTGGTTAACTAGAATCTGCAGCTTATCCAATAGGTAGAGAAATGGGCAGACTGGGTGGACCAAGTGGTCCTTATCTGCCGTCAAAGTCTATGTTTCTGTGTTTCCCTACTTGTGATGCTGGAACCCTAACTAGTACATTAATGAAGTATTTTGCAAAGAATCTCTCCTCTCTCATATCTATCTATATATATATATATATATATATATATATATATATATATATCTATATATATATATATATATATATATATATATATATATATATATACATTTTCCCTACCCTCTCCCTAACTTATCTTCTCTTTATAAATAATTTCTGAAGAAAACCTGTAACAGAAATGTCAGTTCTAACTCTGTTTTATTATTCCAGCATGCATTTACTATCACCCTTTGTTTTGATTATGGAGATATAATGTCTGCCACTGCCCCTAAGAAATGCTTAACTAAACTGGCCAGCTTGTTCAGTTCCCTTTGTTGTTTTGTTCTCCATTGCTCTCCTCGCACTTTCCCTTGTGCTTTGTGTGACTGTGTGCTCTGGTCTTCACTTGCATGCAGGTGCTGTCAACATCCTGGTCTGCACGGATTTAAAAATAGGGTAGTAAGCTTCCACATAACCTAAACAAATTACTTATCCCTGTTGCACTTCCTATACCCTGCATCCACAAGTCTGTACCAGATTCCACATCTCAAGATGCAAAAGGAAATTTTTCTCCATTGCTAGCAACTTTACCTTTGATGTAATCTGCCTCTTTGATGCCCCTCCTCACTACTTTCCCTTTGCAAAGCAAGTCATCAGGGGTACCTTAAATTTACATGTGACTATAACCTCATGTTTTGTATGGTAACCATATCACTTTAAAATTCTTCGCATTGTCTGAGGTTTCTTTTTTTTTATTGCCTATTGTTTGTTTATTGTTTATTGTAAAATCTAGGAATTAATACCTTTGAGCCAAGGCTCTTTTACAAAGGTTCCGCGTCAAAAACATTTACAGAACAGACAGAGGTACAGAGTTGCACAAATAGTTAAAAATATTGATATAATTGTACAGCAGATAATAACTTAAGCACTATCATCAGTATCGAGGTCACATGAGGAGGGAAAGATATGAGAGGGAGGTAATAGGCATAGGAATTACCAGTGAGTAAAGAGAAAACAAAAAGAAAAAAAGGGTGGAGGTGAGGAGAATAGGAGCAGACCTTAGTAGGGGATGAGGACCCAATACTAGGCCATTGTCAGTAGTAGGGCAAGGAGGAGGAGTGAGAATAGATTATAGGATTAACAGATACAGTCACAGGAGTTTGTGGTGGCTAGGTGAGAGAATAGTCTGGATTTAAAAACTCCTAACGAGCAAGAGGCAGTAATAGAGGTGCTGAGGGTATTTAGCCAGTTGGGGGCACGATAGGCAAAAGATCGTTGACCATGTGTGGTCCGACAGTGGGGGACCTGTAGAGGCTGGGTTTCTGATCTTCTCGTGGATCGTACACTTGGGTTCTGACATAGCAGGCCTTGTATGCAGGGAGGGGTGAGGCCCATGATGGATTTCTTGGTCATTAGGCAGGTGAGGAACTTGAACCCGTTTGATAGCTGTAGCCATCCAGTATCAGCATAGAGTTCACAGGTATGAGTAAGTCGATGAGCACCAATGAGCAGCCGACATGCCTTGTTTAGGGAGGTTGTGACCCATTTCAATGTGCTTGAGGGGGCGGACCCATAAATAACTAAACCATAGTCGATAACTGAGATGATCGAGGATTGAATAGCTAGCTTCAGCGCTGGATGGGAAAAGTTGTCTGTTACGGTAGAGTATTCCAAGCAGCTGAATAATAGTTTTGGAAATACCATCAATATGTGATGAAAGACAAGGCCTTGATCAAATGTGACTCCAAGATATTTAAAGATAGCCGCTTGTTCAAGAGCAATTCCAGTGAGGTGTTGATAGTAAGTGGTGCTTGCTTGTTTTGTTCTGCAGACCTAGCTAAGAGCATAGATTTTGTTTTTTTTGGTTTAGGACTAGCTAGTGTCCAACAAACCACCTCAACACTGGTAAACGCCTGTTGTAGGCTGTATGAAGCAGTTAGGGTCTCTATGGGAGGATAGAACCACAGCATCATCAGCATAGAGGATGATTTTTCCCGGGCAGGATTTAGGTAGGGAGTTTAGAAAAAGGCTGAAAAGTAGTGGGCCTAGAATTGATCCTTGAGGAACTCCTGAGAGGACAGGTTTAGGGTCTGAGAGGATTCCAGATATTTTTACCACCTGGATGCGTTGGGCAAGGTAGCTTTTTATCCAGGCAGCAGAGCCTAAGGAGAGCCCAAGCGTATGTAGTTGATTGACTAGTAGGCCATGGTGGACAGTGTCAAATGCCTTTGTTAGATCTATAAACACAGCTCCGGTGAGGAGTCCTTTATCCAAGGCCTTGTGGATTACTTCTGAGAATTCGAGCAGGGCAGTGGTGGTGCTATGCCTTTGTCTGAATCCATGTTGCTGGTCACAGAGAATGTTATATTTCTCCAGGTAGTCTGTAAGCTGGCCAACTACCATACGTTCAAGGGCGTTTGATAATGGGGGTAGTATTGAAATTGGTCTATAGTTGCCAGGCAGAGACTTATCCCCACTTTTGTGCACTGGGGTGATTATGGCAGCCTTCCATATTCCAGGGAATTTGCTAGAACAGAGGGAGAGGTTGAATATTCTGGTGAGCGGGAGTAGTACTACATCCAGGGTAAGGGATAGAATTTTAAGGTCAAGAGAGTCACTGCTTGCCCTTGTATTAGATATAGCCTTCTTTACGTATTTTTAAACTTCGTGTGCTTTCACTATTTTTAGGTGGAATGGTGGAGTGTTTGTGGAGGTAGTGGGGGATGTAGAGATATAGGGGTCTGCAGCGGCGAAGTAATCAGATGCAATGACTCCACTGAGGTCGGTAAAGGTTTCATTTAAGGAGTTTGCTATGATCATAGGGTCAAGGGTGATAGTGCCTGCCACATTCATTGCGGTAGGAGAGGATTTGGACTGCTTACCCGTGATATTTCTTAGATTGTCCCAGAAAGGTTTTCCTTTACCCCAGGTGTTAGAAAGAGCTGTTTTGAAGTAGTCGCTCTTGACTCGTCGGGTCTCTTTGATGCAGAAGTTTCGGGCCTGTTTATATTTTAGAATGTCGGCCGGAGAGCCAGAGTCTCTTGCTATAGCCCATAGGTGGTCCCTTCCTTTGTGTAGTGCCATTAGCTTAGCAGTAAGCCATGGAGTTGAGTGTGCTTTCACTTTGCGCTTTTTTATAGGAGCATGTAAGTCACAGGCAGCATTGAAGGTGTAGATAAAGTAGTTTAGAGCCTCATCGATGTCTTGCATAGCGTAGATGGGAGACCAGTCTTTTTGTCTAAGATTTTCCTTGAGTGGAGTAAGGTTTCCAAATGGTAGTACTCTGCTAGTGATGGTTCTAGAGGGTGGTTTTCTAAACTTGTTTGACCAGGTACATAGTACAGGAGAGTGGTCGCTAAGAGAATCTGGGAGAACAGCAATGTTATTTATTTGGGTTGGGTGATTGGTGAGGATCCAGTCTATTAATGTACTTTTCCCAGATTTATAATTTTTCCTAGTGGGCGAGTTGACCAGCTGAGTTAGGTTTGCTGCAAGGATTGCATCTTTAGTCGTCCTGTGTCTGGGGCAAGCCAGTTGATATTGAAGTCACCTAGAAGGAGAAGCTCTGCATCAGAAGGTTGGGATCTGACGAAATCTAGTACTGACTGTAGGCCGGACCCAGGATCTTTAGGTGGGATGTAGATAGCAGCAACCGTGAGGACTTTGCTATGGGCACCAAGGAGAAGTTTGATAGGGAGGAGCTGTAAGACAGAGTTAGTGGTGGTATGGGTAATGGCGAGGCAGTTGAGATATTCCTTTATGTAGATGGCACAGCCACCACCCCTCTTTGTCGTCCTGTCCAGCCGGAAAATCTTGTAGCCTTGCAGACAAATAGCATGGTCAGAGGTGTTCGGTGTCAGCCAGGTTTCAACAATGGCTAGAATATCAGGGTTATGCTGACTGACAAAAGTTTGTAGTGAGGCTAATTTCGGTAGAAGACTATAAATATTTAAGGTGACAAAAGTGAGTCCCCCCTCCGTTCTGGCAGGCTTTTTTGTATTGTATGAAATTGGGCCAGGATTAGGGTGGACACTTCCAGATATTAGGAGGAGGAGGAGTAAGAGTTTGAGGGTCCATTGTCGTATTTCATAGTAGGTGGTAGTCATCCTAGTGATCTTTTGGGTTTTAGACCAGCACAGGCGCCTTGCATCCCAATGTAGTGTATCTATCAGGAATAGGTGCCAGGTTGCCCCCCCCTGTAGTCATCACACTTGATCATAATTAAACAGTCCATAATTAACTGACACCATTTATGCTTAGGGTGGGGGATTGCCAACGTGCCAGATGTCAGGTAATTAGCCAGGAGGACCAGCTTAGTGGGTAGTGAGGGATAGGAGGAGGTGGGTAGGTGGGTTAAGGTTGGCAGCATGGACAGAACTAGAAGGGAGAGAAGGACATGAGTGGAATGAGGCACAGTAGCTAGAAAGGGAGAGCAGGAGGAGAGAAAGGGGAGGAAGGAACCAGGAGGTCTATAGAGCTAGAAAAAGAAAAACAGAGGAATGACACCGAGTGGTGCAGCTTGCAGAGATCTCTGAGGGGTAGCAGAGAGAGCTCAGGAGAGGGAGTGGTTAAGCTACTGGTTCAGAGTAGGATGTGAGGCAGTGGGCGGGTATTAGAGCAGGGGGCGGTGTCAAGCAGACTATTTAATAAAGGTTGAGGGGAGGGCGGGCGGGCGTAAATTTCGCACTTAGCACTGAAAGTCAATGGCTCCCAGCCCAGCTAAGCACCAAAGTCAGCCAGACCAATCTGAAACGATGTCTGAGCCGCGGCCAATCAGAGCGCAGCACAGAGCTCCGCCGGCCAATCGCTGTGTATCTCAGCTTTCCCAGGCTAGGAGAGTCCTTACCAGTAGTCTTGAGTTGGGAGGCGGGCAGAGGCGGCGACGCTAATGCTGTGAGAGCCAGACCTTCCACGTTAGCCACTTGGTCCTAGCTAGCCCTCACGGGCGAAAAGGCAGCAAAAAGAGAGAGAAAAAGATGACAGTGAGTGTGAATTAAATAAATGGTGGCAGCAGGCTGTGACACAGCTTAAAACAGGTGGAGAGAGGAGGGAGATCAAGTAATAGGCTGTGAGACAAGGAGGAGGGAATCCAGGAAAAAAGAAAGAGAGTGTGCGGACCAGGCAACTGTAGGATGGGGAAGGGGGGACTGTCGCCAGAAACGATTTCTGTGAAGCGGATTTACATTATACATTATAATGGATTTTACATTATACTTTTACATTGTAATATATTGTACCATATTGTTTCTCCTCCTTGTTCTTCTTCCCAGGTCAAAGCTGTTTAGCTTTGTATGTTTACCTAGTAAAACTCTTTGTACATTAAATTAATCTATCAATTAATAATGTGTGTTATGCCTCTCAACCAGCATTCATGTACAGTCTGCTCTGTAGCAAAGTAATTTATGGTAGCAAGGAATTCTTGGTTCATTGTAATCAGGTATAAATAAATAGACTTTGCAAACATACTTTGTAATGTTATTATATATTGCACCATTTACAGCATTTTGATGCTATGGCAAATGGGTATGTAGGCTACCTCTGACTGACTGATGCATACACTATTTGAATTCTTATGTTATATAGTCTTGTCCCCTCCCTCTTTACTCAGATTCCCTCAGTTTAGTTCATGTGTCTTCACAGGCTGATTGTACTTTCTGCTTCTTGAGCCTCTACTGACATAATTATTTCATTTTACTAAGGTAAAAAAAATAGTTTCTTGCTGCATTTCAGTTTTGATCTGGAATGTTTTTATCCTCCCTTTGTCCTTTTGGCAGTTACTTACCCAGTTCTGCATGTCTGATTACTAGGGAAGTGATCCTGATCTTTGTTTGCGTCAGTGTTTCTGTGGTGCCTTTGTTTGACTTGTTTCAGTATTTGGACTGCACACCTGCACTTTTTGGTCTTTTTTTTTTTTAGATCATGTGCATACTGCTCACTCTGCTTTGTTTCAACTAAAGCCTGCCTATGTCTGCTACCTATTTTTTTTATTCTTTGGTAACCAGATACAGTCACTAAGCACAAGTGCCTGTTTTCAGGGGTGACCTGGGAGCACTAGGGTAGTTAAGTGACTTGCTCAGAGTCACACAGTATGCAAGTGGAGGCTGTGAGAATCAAACTCAGGTCTGCTGGATGTACCAAGATCATTAACAGCTTGTTACTCAACACCCTAGGCTACATTGCCAGCCCCATTGTTCCCAACACCTCTACATGCTTGACATATTTTTGCTGTAGTTACTTATTTAATGACTGTGCTGACCTAAAGCCTTCAGAGCAGGTGGATCAAAATGCATTGTTGTTTGTCAGAGGAAGAGCACACATTGCACCCACTCTTGTATTAATTCCAGGTGGCCTCAACTTGATCTTAGGCATCATATTGCTGGACTTGTTGCCCCTGAAGTGTCGTTTGATGGCTGACTGATCACCAGGGTAGTTGCCTCCCCCCACTTCTAGGTTTTCGTGGGGCTTGACGCATGCACACACACATATATATACACAGACATTTCCCTCCCATTGCCTGTTCTGTTTGGAGTAGAGGAAGTCCCAGCCACATGTTCTGATCTGAAATCTGCAGCAGTGACTTACCAGTGTGTAGAGCCTGAAAGAAACTGCAGAATGCATTTCAGCATTCTCTGCCATCCAGAGTATACTGATCACACCCTAGATATAAGCTTTTTGTCTGCTCCACCTTCATTATACCATCGGCCATCTTAGACATGGCAGTTCTCACTCATGGTGCTCCCACCCAGGTTTAACCAGACGAATGCTTTAGCCATGCACATTAAGAGGGAGGACTAGAAAATACATTAGATTTATATCACAGGAGAAAGTAACATTGGGACCAAGGGAAGACCTAGACAAACTATTGCTGAGGCGTGAAACATTTTGGCAACACACATGAGAGCACGTAACTACCAGGTCTAAATGAAAGCTTCCAACTCAGGTTATATTTGATGTCTTGAAATGTCTTTTAATGAAATAAAATGTCAGGCTGAAATGAAAATGAGTAAGGGAATAACAAACACTTTTTCTAGTACATTTTAGACACCTGTGTATTGTATTATTTCATCAGATTCACATATATTTATGACCTTTATTCACAGCTTTTTGTCCCATTACCCTTTTCCATTTTCCCCCTCCCCCACCTTTTTACCTATTGTTGTTATGTGTCTGTTGTCAACTAATTGAGAAAATAAAGTGTGTTTTATGTACTGTATATTAATTTTGTACTTTGTAACTTCATTGCAATTTTACTGTTTAAGAATTCAAATGTATCATGTGACA
Organism: Neoceratodus forsteri; assembly: GCA_016271365.2. Classification (NCBI taxonomy): domain Eukaryota; kingdom Metazoa; phylum Chordata; order Ceratodontiformes; family Ceratodontidae; genus Neoceratodus; species Neoceratodus forsteri. The sequence goes on along the minus strand of CM028129.1, from coordinate 809,612,054 downwards.
TATTGGTAAACATGTGATTGATTTGGGCTATTTATTCCTTGCACACTTGTGTGGGGCACGCACAAAAACATTGGCCCAGATATTCAAAGGTTGTGCATGGCTAACAGTGTTGCGCCATCCGCAACCACTGACTCTTCAGACCTGATATTCAAATAGAATTGTACCTGGCACAAATCCTGATGCTTCAGAAGCGCATCAGTAACATATCTTGTGAGTGAAGCGGTAGCCCATGCCTCTGCACATCCCGATATTCAGCCAAGGATGTGCTGGTCAACTCATCATAACCCCCTACTTGTGCGCTAAAGTTGATCAAAAAAAAGGAACAACGGCTGTCCACCCACAGGTGAGCAGCTGTATTGCATGGCACAACACGGCAGCTGCCACCTATGGGTGGCCACCCGAGCTCCGGCTGCACCTCTGTGGCAGCGCCTCCCCCATGCCCGATCGTGGGCATCTGTTCAAATAATCACGTCCAATATCCTGGTGGTCCAGTGGACCGCTGCCAGCCCGATAGCGGGCTTAAGTATGAATAATATGATTTCCAATATCCCTGGTGGCTCAGTGGACAGCCCAATCACAGGATTTTGTAATAAAAAAAGAATTATGTCCAATATCCCTGGTGGTCTAGCTGTACCCCCCTCCCCACCCCCTCACTGATCCCCACTCCTCTCCTCCCGGTCAGCGGTGGTGGCAGCACCACCCGCCTGCCCCGCTGCCACCGACTGACACCGTGATGGGGCTGTACTCCCGTGGTCCACAGGCGTGAGCCAATGGGCGTGCAGCACGTGCCATTTCCACATTCAGATATGTGAATGGATCCATTCACATATCTGGATAATATAGTATCATTAGCTTGCACGCCATTGGCTCAAGCTGTGGACCAATGGTGTACAGCCCTACCTATGGTGTCAGTCAACGGGCGGCGGGGCGGCAGGTGGGTGGGGTGCTGCCCCTCCACCACTGACCGGGGGGGAAGAGGGGCGGTGGGGCTCAATGGGCGGGTGCGGAGGGGGCTACCTCTAGACCACCAGGGATAGTGGATGTAATTTTTTTTTATTACAAAAGCCCCCAATCATGCTGACAGCGGTCCACTGGACCACCAGAGACATAGAAATCATACTATTTATACTTAAGCCCGCAATCAGGCTGACAGGGTCCACTGGACCACCAGGGATATAGGAAATAATATTATTTATACTTAAGCCTGCAATCGGGCTCACATCGGTCCACTGGACCACCAGGGATACAGGAAATCATATTATTTATACTTAAGCCGAGGATCGGGCTGTGGGGCACATGGCCATGCTGGGCAAGGGGCGTCGGTCCCCGATGGCTGCTGCCTTGCAGGGCGCCAGTCGCAAGTTGCCAGGGATCAGTGCACCTACATGCAAATGGGCCATAATGACATGCAAATGGCCCCATTTGTGGCTTGAATACATTATGGCCCCATTTGCATGTGCACTTTTAAATATCGTGGTTGCTGTGCATAGCACAACCGAACTTGTGGTAGCGCATCCCCCTGCTCCACTCTGACCACTTGCGCTGGCACAGTGCCACTGCACCATGCACACTGTGGGTGGCCAGGGTGCAATATTCAATGATGCTGTGCCATGGCGCAGCTCTGTTGAATGTCGCCCAGTCAACGCCCTGCACAGCCAAGTGCGCTGCACCCAGGGTTGCGCCACAGCCTGGCGAGTTTGAATATCTGGGCCATAGAGTTCTTTGAGGGTGTACATGTGGGATATGTATTTTCAGTCTTTTGCTATTTATTAATAAAGCTGTAACAGTTGAAGATGATGACTTCCATGCCGCTATGTGGAGAAGAGTGTCAGAGACCAGCTTCTTATGTAAGTAATTGATTTTCATGCTATGGATCCACTCAGTTTTCCTGTGTGCAGTCTCCTGCTAGACAGTAATCAGTTTCATACCTGCACAACTCCCCTCATCACTGTCTTGCTTGAGGCAACAGGTCAGGTCACCAGTCATCAGTACACACATACAAACATCAGCTTAAAAACAGCAGGTGCTTTCTGCAGAATGGTTAATGCATGTGTATATAGAATACTCAAGTCTGTACCACATCCCAAGATGGCCAGCTTATGAGCTCTCCAAACTAATCCAGGTGTCAGTCATATTCAGCCCTCTCTTATTGACTCAAGAACTTGGGAAGGATCCTTTCTCTATGAGAGACAGAATCATTTGCAGAAATTCCAAAGGATCTTGCAGGGGATGAAAATAATTTCATTATCATAAGTACAACTTTCCCATTGTTCTCCAGACCACCCTCATGACAGTTCTTTCATGACTCTCTTTTATTTGCCTGAATTCCTTTCAGACAATACCTTATTCTGCTTTCCCCTTACCTCCTCCAGGTTGTAGCACAGCATGAGTACCGTGGACAAGTCAAAGAGAGCTTGTAAGAAGTGTCCCAACAGTCTACTGACAAACAAGCAGGATGGCCTATGCTCATTCTCAAATTAGCTTGAAGTTGCACATTCATGAAATAAAAATATTTTAAGTTACTTTCAACCATGTTCTGGAGTGCAAGTTCTTTTGTATTGTAGTTTTTAATAGCTGTGACTGACCACTCTTGAACTCACACCCACTGACCATTGCAGCATGAGTCAGATCTCTGCATGATTCTTGTAGATACATACTGTAGGAAGATAAAGAGACATTCAGAGGATCCAACAATAATCAGAGAGATGTTTCCAACCCATAGATCTCAACAGGCCTCCAGGGACAAGTTTTCCAAAAAGTTCATCAACCACCTAGACTCCCTAGCAATGCCCAAGAAGCCCAGAAAGGAATAAAATGAGTTTTAACCCAGTGGGAGGACAGACACAAAAAGTCATTTTGATGACAATACTGTAGGAATCTAACAATTAATCTCCTTAGGTCAAGAAATCAAATGAAGATGAGCTTTGAGAAAGACTTTTCTGCCTGACTATACCCACATGGTGCAATCCCAGAGATCATCAAGGTAGTGAGATAGAAAATGGGTGTCAAGGCCTTCATGACCACTACTGAACAGAAACCAAATCCTCTTACTAGTGAATGTGCTAAGTGTAAAGACTTTTTCCTGTCTGTAAAGCATTAGAAGATATTATGACCATGGAATGGCACACTATGGACCGAGCAAAAACCAAAAAAAAGAGAAGCTCTTTGATCAACTGTGTTGTACGCCAGAAGATAAGCAAGAGGCTTAGGGTACACCCCTGACATTAAACCCACAAATAGCCATATTGAGCCACCACATGGCTTTACTATCAGATGGGTCTACTGACTAAGCTCCCAGCAGGCAAAAAGAACCAAGAAGAGGGTAAAAGAAGGCCCATGAGATTGTTATTATGTTTACTTAGGTGGCCATGGCATTGGTCTACCCCACAATTTATTATTAGATTTATTTACTTATTTAGCTTTTGTACCGTAAGTACACTAGACAGGTATTATGTCTATTTTCAGGAACGACTCGGGAGAGTACAACAGAATGAATACAGGGTAGTACAGGATAATACAGAAACAACATGGCAAAATGTCAACATAAAGAAATAACATAAACCAACCTCCAGATAACTGGAGGCAATGGAGACTGCGCGTCAAGTGGCAAAGGGTACATGCAAGAGGCACATACCCTGCCTGTGCAGCACCACACCCAGAGACATGCACATGGTGGCTAGCATTCACAATTGCCTGTCATCACCCAGTGACAATCCACAGCTCTGCCCCCCCCCCACAAGTGCCTAGGATCTTGGGATATCAGAGGACACAGGAGGGCATCCAATTGGATGTCTTTCCTGGTCCAATAGTAGATCCCCAGCTCTGTGTGGAGCAGGGGATTGTGGGATGGTGTGAGTGTCCAAAATTTGAAAAGTCAGACAAGTGCCCAAATGGCTGCCTCCAGCCCTTCCTGTTGACAAGAAGGCTCAGGCAGCATAGTGGTGGGGGTGTATCATCATGCTGCAGCCAGGAGATGTAATCTGTGGGGGTGTAAAACAGATACAGCAGGGTCCCTACTGCAATATCTTGTGCCCCCTCACCTGGCACTCCGCTCCTTTGTGAATGGCACAGAGTGTGGGCATGCCCCTGACACGCCTCTGGGCTGTCCCTGTGCACATCTGCACAAATGGCCAAGGGATCAAGTGTGGAAGAGGCATGCACCACTTGCTTGAATGCCATTAGGGGTCCATAGGACCCTGGAGTGCAGCATTCCATTTGTAGGTTGCCTACACAGCTCAGAGCCATGGCAAAAGGCAATCCACCCCATAATGCATAGGGGATAATATTCATAGACCAAGCTATGGACAGTGAATATCAGGCCACCCTGGCTTATGTTATTCAGAAACCAAATACATAGCAGATGCATCAAGTCAAAATGCTTAGGATAGCCTCCAGGACATCAAATTATAACCAACAGAGTCAGGAAACACTTACAGTATGGCTAAAACAAATCCAGGCTGACAAAGAGTGAAAGAACCTACTAACCAAACTTCAGTTTAAAGGTAACAACTTGTTTGGACCATGCTTAGAAAAAATCATTATGCTTGAAGAAGGAAAAGACTAGACAAAGTATAGACAATGATCTGACAAAGTACAGAACCTGGACACTTCCCTACCTGCTGTTGTTCAAATAGATTCTGGAACAAATGTTAGCATGGAAGAAAGAAAAACTACCATTAGAACACCAACAACAGAAATGTCAAGTGCAAGCCAAACTTTTTTAACAGGAAATAGGTGTAATTTAAAGGGATAGACTTCTGCTCCAGAGGTAGAGAAAGATTCAGATAGTATGGCAACAGATACTACCAACCATGAAAAAATGGTGGCCTAGAATACATATTTATAGAAGCAGTCTGGGTAGGTTATACTGTCACAACCTGGTTTGGATGGTGAAGGAGAGGGGGATTTCAGAACTCATACAGTGGGGATACACTATCAAATTTCAGGAGATGCCAAGAAACAGTCAGTTTGTGGTATCTCAGGTGTTGGACAAATATAGACCCTTGTCACAAATAAGAATCCTAGTCAACCAACTATTGAACTGAAAAGCCATAGCTACAGTTCCACACAACAAGCATGGGCAAGGCATACAGCATATTCATCATTCATCTTAGTGCCAAGAAAGACAGGAAACATCTGCCCAATCCTTGACCTAAGGTTTGGGAACCAGATGCTTCAGTTAAAGCACTTCAAGATGGAAAACCTACACTCTGTGATAGCTTCAGTCAAGAAAGAGAATATCCTTATGTTGGTGGACCTGAGGGATGAGTGTCTGCACATACCTGCCTGACTATCACACCACAGGTAACTCAGGTTCTGCATCCTTGGCATACATTTCCAACATCAGTGCTTACCTTTTAGTCTAGCATCAGATCACACAGTGTTTACCTAATGGCAGCACTGAGTGCTAATTTATGGAAGGAAGGCATTCACATGATACTATACCTGGATGATTGGTTTAAAAGAACAAGGTCAAAAGAAGAGGTAATTTTGGTTACCAGCAGAATTTAGCTTACTTGCCAACACAGTTTGATAAGCAACCAGGTGAAAAGCAATCTCAATCTAACCCATTCAATTGGGCACCTGGGAAACGTCTTTGATACCTTACACAACAGAGTATGGCCATCAGAGCCAAGGATCATGATGTGTGTATGCTGTTATAAATATATCTGCAGTTGTTATATACATTGTGTGTTTGATTCAATCAAAATGACATATGAATATTGTTTGATATGGTTCTGTTTACTTTGCTGAGGCATGTTGATTGGACCAGGTTTAGAATTGTATCTTCATGGGGTTACCCCAGCCAGGTTTATTATTCTTGTTTGGGTGGTCCTTCTACATATGACTTTTAATCTACAATAAAATTTTAACCAGAAAATAAAGGATTGAGACACTTATACACCAATACAGGGTAATCATCCATCAGGCATGACCAACAGTTTGGGACTTACTGCAGAAATTGGGATTCATTATCTCCTGCATAGATCTACAAACATGGGCATGCTGGCAAATGAGACCTCTTTAGTTGGTCATGCCAAGCAAGTGGTACCATGCATCACAGAAGTACAGGGCATCCATCACTCTCACACCAAAGGTGAGATGAGCGATCTTGTGTTGGACAGTAAAAAAGTACTTTCAAAAGGGCACTGCACACAAACAACACTTTGCAGTGACAATAGAGACTGACACAAGCCTTACCTATTGGGGAGACATCTTTGACAGCAAAGTGTCACAGGGCAAAAGGACTGTCACTGAGTCTCAGCTACCCACTAATGTCATGAAGACCAGACCTGTGTTCCTGGTGCTAAAGCACTTCCACACACACATAACTGGGACAGCGGTATGAATTTGGACAGACAACAAATTGACTGTGGCTTACATAAATAAAATTAGAGTTCAATAAAGACACAATAAAACTGGACCAGTGGCATTAAGGGTTGAGGAGCTGCACGCCACACCTCACACCAATGCTGGCAACCCAGGTTCAAAAGCAAGCTCAGGCCACTGGGGGTTGGCAAGGGAGGCAAAGGATTGAGCATCCGATGACAGATCTAATCTCCTGGGATTGTTGGGGATGTCATCCTGCTCCTTGGCAGCCCCCTGGTGAAGGATGAGGAGCAGCGCCAGACCATGGAAGAAAAGTAGCGTGGTAATGTGACACACACAGGACTCCACATATGTGCATTCATGGCTGCAAGGGGCAGGGACACAGAAAAGTGAGAGAAAATAGCTGCCAACTCTGTGAAGTCCCCACTGGCACAGTGGTATGCCACCTCCCCCTCCGGATTGCCTGTAATTGCCAAGTAATAAGGGCTCAGGGTCCAGAAGGGGGGTGACTTCCAGGGCCAGAAGGGGGGAGGATATCTTCGGCAGACCAGGATGATAAATACAATAATAAAAAAAAAAAACTAAATAAATAAATAAACAGACAATAAATGTTATGGGAAGCCATGAGAGTGATCACCTGGGTGGCATCCCACCTACACAATCTTCTGGCAGTACATTTCACTGGGAAGCACAACAGCCAACAGATTTGCTAAGCCAACAACACTCAAAGCTGGAGATAGAAGCAACTCAAAGCAGACATGTTACAGAGAATACAACATCAGAGAAGCCATTTGAAATAAATTCAATGGCCTCAAGAAGAAACAGGAAAGTACCCACCTGATTGTCATGCTTCAAGGAGGTAAGTACTGTGGGGGTAGATGCTCTTCTCTTCCATCAACATTTATTATGGTGAAAGTGTTTTCTCCAATCTCCCTCATCCCCAGAATCTTAAACAAGGTTCAGATCTCCAGAACATCAGTTGTACTGATAGTGCTGGATTTGCCCAGGAGAGATTGGTTTGCCACACTAGGGCTAACAGTCTCAGAACATCTTTTAATGCAGAGAACAGGTGAGCCATCCCAAACCACACAGCTTCCACTTTATGGCATGGCTACTCACAGGCAGCGTCTACTAGATACTGGGTACTCTGATCTAGTAGAGGACACATTACTTCAAGTCCATTGCACCTCCATAAAAGGTACCTGGCAGATACTGGTCCATCTTACCAGATGTTGTGCATCAGAAAATGTAACTTCTTTATGCATAGAAGATTTGAGAAGGGGCTTGCATCCACATCCCTTTGAGTTAAATCTAGGTGCAACTACAGAAAAAGTGGAAGGAATGTTTCCAGGGGCACAACCAGCGATAGTAATTTTTTTTAAAGCAAGAGATAAGATTTGACCCAGAAAGATGATAGTCCTGGATCAATGGAGGATCAGTGTCATCCTTGACACAATGACCAATCCTCATTTCAAATAAATAGATTCGATATTAATGTACTTCTTGACCCCAAAAAATGTTTTCTTTATTGTCATCTGTTCTATGCATAAAACTAACAAGCTGCAAGACCTGTCATGTAGAGAACCCTTCATGATTTTACCATTATAGGGATTTTTAAGAAGGTGCCATCCTTCTTCCCAAAGTTGAATCCATGTTCCATTCCACCCAAGATATCTCACTGCCTTCCTTATGTTCCAGACCTTTACACCCCAGTAAAAATGTGTTGCAGAGTCTGGACATCCATGAAACTATTCAGTTCCACCTGCAGAGAACTGCTATGTACAGGCAGATGGACAAGCTGTTTCCCCACTCCAAATCCAAAAAGGCATGCCTCCTTCCAAAACCACAATAGCCAGGTGATTCAAGGCAGAAATCAGGGAGGCTTATGTGGCTGGGAATTCTGTTTCTGGTGATCTGAAAGCTCATACCACTAGGGTGGTTTCTATTTCCTAGCTAGAGAGAAACTGTGCCCCAATTGTATACATTTCCATAGCAGCCAATAGGATATCAATGCAATCTTTCACCAGACATTATGATCTTATTACATTTGATTCAAACAGGGCATCCTGTAGAAGGAAGGAGTTACAAGCCATTCTAGAATCAGTCTATCCTTGACCCATCCTTGATCCTGGAAGTACTTTTTAGTCATTCATTTGTCATGATATCAAAATGCTGTTAAGGCTGGGATATAGAATGCCAGTAAACTCACCTGATTAGGGTGGATACATGAGCACCATTTACCTCCTGTCTTTCAGATGAGATGCTAAACTGAGGTCCCATCTTCCTGTTCTGGTGGTAGTTCAGGTGGATGTTAAAGATCCCATGGCATTTCTTGAAAAGTGTAGTGTAGTTTTTAGAGTGAAATCAAACAATCCAATATATAAATCTAACAGGAGCAGTGAAGTGATAATCAACAGATATCAAACCAGTGCTGTACAATATTCTTTACAGTGTCAAGTAATCAAAATATGATTTAAGTATATGCAAATATTTCATATGTTAGATAAATACTTTAGTAGGCATCCCTTTTCTATTACTGAAAAACAGCATTTATTATGACATAATAGTATCCAAGTAACAGGTTGGTCTAAATCAGTAATCCATGGTAGGTTACTCAAAAATTTGCCTAAGGATGTCAGAGGTATACTCTGAGCTTCCATATAGAAACAGCTGCTATGGAAATGTACACAATTGGTGCACAGTTTCTCTCTAACTAGGAAGTAGAAACATAGACTTTGACAGCAGACAAGGACCACTTGGCCCACCTAGTCTGCCCATTTCCCTAGCTATTGGATAAGCTGCAGATCCTATTTAACCAACAGCATACTTCTTCCTACCCCTCTCAAAAATTGCTTTATGTCTGTCCCATGCATTCTTGAATTCCCCTACTGTTTTTGACCCACAACTACCTCAGGAAGGCTGTACCATGCATCCACCTCCCTCTCCATGATAAATTACTTCCTAGCATTGCCCTTGAGCCATCCCCCATCTATCTTCAAATTGTGCCCCCTTGTTCTTGCACATCTCTTTTTCTGAAAGATGCTGCCCTACTGGACTTTGTTGAGTCCCTTGAGGTAGTTGAACATTTCTATAATGCCCCCCACTTCCTCAAGGGTATTCATATTAAGCTTCTTTAGTCTCTCTCTAAATGGCTTCTGGTGCAGACCCTTCACCATTTTAGTTGCCCTCCTCTGGACTGCCTCCATCCTGTCTATGTCCTTCTTGAAATGGAGTCGCCAGAACTGCATGCAGTACTCCAGATGAGGTCTGACCTACTGTCTGTATAGAAGGATAACAACTTCTTGTTTTCTGCTGGTGATGCCTCTTCCTATGCATCCCAGTATCCCCCCAGCCCTCGTTACTAGAGATGCAGCAAATTTTTAATCCACCGGTGAAGTGGACGCGAAGTGGCCACTTCACGTCTGTGGAGCACAATGTGAAGTGGGCACTGCAAGGTGATCACTTAGCATCATTATTATTACCACTTTGTGTTGCCATTATGCCTTAACATGAAGTAAGAAGAGAATAGGCAGCCCCCCACACATCACATGGCTTACAGTACTGTAAGTCACATGCTTTTAGCCAGGCAGGAAGAAAGTTAGTCAGAGAGGCAGTTTCACTTTCTCTCTTGCATTGTGAGGAAGGCTTGTGAGACAGCAGTGTGAGGAGTCAGTGAAAAGTGCTTATTACCTTTAGTAATCAACAGCGTTTTTAAGCGCTATCTTTATTAGTTTTTGTATTATGTTTGTGATTTTTCTGGTAGTTAATTTTTTTAAGTGTTGTTTTGTTTTGTGTATGTGAGTGACTGTGTGTGAGTGTGTGTGTGTGTGTGCATGTGTGTGTGCCAGGGACTTTGCATGGTGTGGTGGCTCACTGTGTCCCCCGTGGGACACATTTTGGGACCGGTGGCCAGCGCACCCACATGCTGAGCCACCACAGGGCAGAGTGGCAGGCTGCCATGGAAGGGGCCAGGTGTTCACCTGCTGGCCCTTCCATGGCAGTGGCCGAGGGTGCTCCTGGGGTGGTAGTTGTGCCTAATCACCACCGCAGCAGGAGAAGGGTTAGTACAGCAGCTGCTCCACCACCACGGCCATCACAGCCACCAGCACCACCCTCTCCATCACCACCATCACTACCTGGATTCCCTGCTACAGTGGACCCCAGCACAGTCCCTGCAACACAGTCTGACATTGCCCTGATATGGGCAGCTCTTGAAGAAAATAATGAGTGGTTCAGTGCTTTGCAGCAGCAGATGAACAGAATAGAACAACAGCAGCAGCAAATAGTTTCAATGCTGCACCTGCTGCTGGACCACCATGGCATCCCACAGCCACAGTAAGTTAGGGATTGTCTTCTGCCCCCATCCCACCCCACCCCACTACTGTGTTGTACTGTTTTGTGTGTTTTTCTTTGTTGTTGTTTAATCATACACATTTTCCGAATCTTTCTTGCACCACATGGTGGCACATTTAATGTGAAACCGCCCGTAATTTCATTATAGTGTGTCACGTGATGGAGGAATTCCTGTTCTGAAAATCTGTCACATTTTGCCTCCCTTCTCAGCAACGTTAGGACATGATGGCAGGGAGGCGTGTGTGCATGCTCCTTACAGTGAATATCTGCTTGACCAGCAGCTTTCTGAATGTTTCTTTATGTTATAATGGTCAGTTTGTGAAGCGTTTGGGCGCATTTCCAGTAAGAAGAGCCTTGTTAGTGGAAACATTCCCACATTTCACCACAAAGTCAACCTTATAACATAAGGAAACATTGGGATAGCTGCCGGACATTCACTATAGTGGAGCATGCACCTGCGCTCCCCCTGGCATCATGTCCTAACGTTGCTGAAAAAGGGGTGCAGAATGTGGGTGGCTTTTCTGATTGGTAATTCCTCCATTACATGACACGCTGTAATGAAATTATGGGCAGTTTTCACAGAAATATATTGCTCTCTGTGGAGCAAGAAATATTCCAGTGTAAGTAATGCCCCGACATATTAGTTTATGTGCATCACCATAACTATGTAATGTGGTGAATCTCTGTAAAGCAGCAGTGCAACAATCTGTTGAGAACTCTGACCTATATTTTTTAATGTTATGTTACAATTTCCTTTACTTACATCCTGACTGACTGGAATGATACGCAAATTTGCAGTAGTTGAGTCTGCTGTACTACCTTTTTTCATGTATGAAATGATGAAAGGAGCATTCCTTTTAAATTGGTACTGACCAGGTCTTTGTCATTGTTTTCCTCTGCTTTTCTCCATCACATCAATTAGTTGTTATATAACACTTCTGTTGTTAATTAACAGTTATGCAGCAGGCAGTGTTTTATGACAACACGGAACAATAGTTATTGAAAAGCAGCTGCAAATAAATACAAACCTGGTCCAAGCAATATTGGAAGGTGTGCTAATTTTTTTTCATACATGAAAAAAAGTAGTCAAGTAAGTAAAGCAGACATAAATTGTGAAAAGAAGCGTATCATTCAAGTCACGACTCAGAGGTAACTAGTGGTGGCTGTGGCAATGTAAAGTATCATAAAAAGTACAGATCAAAACTGTCAGGAGGCGCAGGACATCCTTGCAATGCTGCTTTAATTGTAAAAATGTCAGTATGACATCATGAGCTCACAGCAACAATCACAGAACACAGAAAAGTGGCACAGAGTCCCCAGATTTTTCTGCAGGCCCAACATGCATCCTGCTTGTGAGCAGAAAATTGACAAGTGTTAACACAGTGAAATGAGAGTGTTTCAGCACATACAAAGTCCCCCAGAATTAATGGCACACTCAGTCATGCGCACAAATGTGGCAGAGTCCCCAGATTTTTTCTGCCGGCCCAAAATGCATCCTGCTTGTGTGCAGAAAATTGACAAGTGGTAACACGGTGGAATGAGAGTGTTTCAGCATGTACAAAGTCCCCCAGAATTAATGGCGCACTCAGCCATGCGCACAGTGGTGGCACAGAGTCCCAGATTTTTTCTGCAGGCCCAAAATGCATCCTGCTTGTGTGCAGAAAATTGACAAGTGCTAACACAGTGGAATGAGAGTGTTTCAGCACATATGAAGTCCCCCAGAATTAATGGTGCACTCAGTCATGTGCGCAGTGGTGGCACAGAGTCCCAGATTTTTTCTACAGGCCCAAAATGCATCCACCTTGTGTGTACAAAATTGACAAGTGGTAACACAGTGGAATGAGAGTATCTCAGCACATACCCCAGGCTGCAGAGGGCTGAAGGGTGAAGAAGGGGAGAATGGGCCATTTCTACAGCATCACAAGGTGGGATCAACAGCACAGATGGAATAAGCTGTCCACCTGCTTTGAATAGTATGGGCTCAGTATCATTGGAAAAGTAAAAACTGCCAGGAATATCCAGCACCAGAGTAAGAAGGTGCTGTGGGGATCAAGCACCAGCTGGATCCCCCAACGAGTCAGCCACATCAGACCATAAAGTGTCAGAATTATCAAACCCCTCTTCATCAGTATGTCCCAACATAACTTTTCCCAAATCAGCAGCTGGGACTGGCTCTGGGGAATGTCAGTGGCTACGCTCAGTGTCCCTGACCAAGCCCACCTCAGCCAGTGCTTTATTCACTGACCATGCTTCAGCATCAGGTGTGGAACTATGTTCAGAAACAAGTGATTCTCCAGCAGCAGGCACAGTCACACAATATGAAAAGGACCCACCCTCAAAGGGGTCACTAATAGCAGGCAAAGGCTGTGGTAAGATGCCAACAACAGGAAATGCCGGAAAACCAGTATCATCTACCTGTGCTCCTAGCTCACATCAGCACTTTGATACTTACAGCCTCAACCAGGAGGCTCACTGAACTCCATGGAGCAGACAACCATGTAGAATACATCTCCATTGGCTCAGCAGCTAGCAGACCAATATCCACAGAAATATGTTGTGCTAGCAGAGGTGCCATAGCCAGCAAATGTAGCAAGTCTGCACAGAGAGGCGATGTGGTGCATGCTGCAGTAGCATCGCTTCCCGGAACCACAGACTGTACGTATGTATGGTAGTAGCATTCCTTTACCACAAGCAGCCGTAGGGCTGTTCTCTCCTCTCAAGGTAAGCCTTTTCCACTGTGGTTTGCTCCACCTCAGTTGTTGCAGTTGCGGCGTATTCAGCATTTTCATTCATGCAGCTCTCCTCTTGCAACACACCTTCTCCTGAAGACTGTGTACCATTCAAAACCTCAGTTCTGTCACAGCACCAGGCGGAAAGAGAAGCAAAACTCCCCACCCAGATTTCCAGGTCCGGCCATCCAGCAACCTCCATGTTCTCCAAAAACTCCACACCCGTGCCCACTTTCTGGAGAGATGGGGAATTTTTATTTGGGAAAAATACATACAAAGTAACAGCACAAAAATTATCAACATTCTTTATCTATTCTATAAAAAGGGAAGAAACTAAGATCAAAAACAAAACTCAGGTTATTGGTAATCCCACCAAAACAGTACAAACAGAAAGTCAAACCAAATAATTTTCCCAAAATACATCTCAGTTCATGAAAGAACCAAAATTAACATATTATTTTCATGCAACTTTTACAATCCTTATTTCACTTTACACTAAATAATTTGAACAGTTTTTCTATAATCCCCATACTCTGGACTCTACATCTCTCTTACAATTCTGAAGGTATATCTGATTTAAGGCTTTCCTTACATTTTGCAAAATCTCCTGGTAAAAGACATATTTTTGCTGGAGCACCAAGGCACCTCATGTTTGCCATATATAATACATCAAAAGAATCCCTAACACCTGCAATGTCCCTTTATGATATTGCTGCCATTTCCCTGGGGATATTCTTAAAACTAATTCTTGCTATGACAGAGTTTTATTTACAATTCAAACTTTATTAACAGAGTTTCCACAATACAGGGGACAGGAATTATAACATGTATAACATATTCATAGAACACTATATGATCTGCTCCCACCCCATCCCTCCTCCCCCCAGACAGCAGTGCACTACAGTGTTGTAGTATAATATTGTATTACATTAAGCTTGTATAAGCTGAAATAAACAATTGCCAACCACTCATTTATCCATACCAAGCATAATTAAGGTGTGAAGGGGATCCCAGATGCGCTTATAACTCTGTAACCTGTTGTGGAGACTCGCTATAGCTTTCTCTGTGCGAAGATTAGCAAGGATTTCATGAATCCATTCCTGATATGTTGGGCTAACCACATCCTTCTAATGCCTAAGTATAATTTTTTTGGCAGATAATGCAATCATAGACATGTGAAATCTCCGAATTTTAACCTTAATAGAGGACAGGTTGCCCAGCAAGCAAATGTCAGTAGTAAAGCAATCCTGCAAACCCAGTATGGGGTCCAGGTTAGCTTGGATTGACTCCCACAATGGAGTTATCTTAGGGCACAACCAGAATATATGGAGAAGTGTACCTGCTTCCTGACAACCTCTGGTACACAACTCTGATTCAAGAAGACCCCATTTCACCAACTTTACTGGGGTATAGCACATGTTATGTAAATGTGATATTGCATAAGCCGTAATCTGTCTTGAGACACATATTTGTGACAAAACATCCATAAAGCCGGCCAGTTAGGGGTATATTGGAGAAAAAGGAGGCCCAGAACATGGTGGGGCCATCAGACCCCCATACCTCCAATGAAATAAGGCTTGATATATTTGGAAATGACACTTGATGGTCCAAGTAGGAGGAAAGCTCAGGTATCAATGAGAAGGCTGGACGGATGGGGAGGGTTTTACCCAGCACCGTGGAAAGCAGGTGCTTTAATTGGAAAACACTAAATTGCTGAGTTACTGGGATGTCAAATTTTCAGATTATATTAGTTACAGACAGTCATGCCCCTCACCATCCAGAAAGGTGGATACTATCCATCCCTACTTGGGGCAACCACGTGCATGGGTTTCTCTGTTTATTTATAGTAAAGGCCGGGAGTTACAAATGGACTGAGGACAGGCCCAGGTGTGGAATGTATTGCAAAAAGAGCAGAGCTGTGCATGAACTTTTAATGAAGTCCTAAGGGTGGGGCATTTACGAACATCTTGTAGGGATGAAGCCTTAACATAAAACATAGTCAAGGGGTCCATGTTCATAGTCTGGATGAAGTCTAACTCGATTTTGAGCCAGACCGGTCTCAAATTCTCGAGACCCGGACTCACCCACCTCAGGTATTTTGCTAGATGACTGGCCCAGTAATAGATTGCCAAGTGAGGAATCCGCAGTCCCCCATCTGCTTTCGGAGCAGCCAGTTTATAGTATGCCAGCCAAGACTGCTTGTTAGACCAGATAAAGTTGGTAAAAATTCTATGCATTTTCTGAAACCTGGATGATGGGATGAATGAGTTAAGGTGCAAGAGGGGATAAAAAAGATGGGGAAATACATTCATCTTAATTATGTTGATATGACCCCATAGGGAAACAGGAAGCTTAGACCATCTATCTAGATCCTGAACAATCAACGGGAAAGAGGCTCAAGTTCTCTTTAAACCATGAGGAGGATTGCGTGTTAAGTTAATACCCAGATATTTAAGAACACGGGTGACCAGCACAAACCAAAAGGGATAATATCATTCTTAAAGACCTTGTGATTAAGGGAAAAATAGGCGACTTGTTAGCATTTAATTTATAATTCAAAAAGAGCTAAACTTAGCAATCTCCTAACATAACTGGGATAGATGTTGCTGGGTGAGACAAGTGGAGGAGAAGATCATCAGTGTATGCCGTGATCTTCACCACATTGTTCCCTATTGGTATGCCTTGTATCCCCAGATTATTAAGGATGTTTTCCATAAGGGGCTCTAGATATTGATTAAATAAAAGGGGAAAAGGACAGCCCTGTCTAGTACCTGAGTATAAAAGGAAGGGTTTTGAAAATGCTCCATTACCTGAAATCCTGGCAGAGGGGGTCTGATATAGAGCACAAATCCAGTCTATGAACATGGTAGGAAAATCAAACACCCTAAGGACCTGGAATAAGAAGTTCCAGTTCACACGATCAAATGCCTTCTCGGCGTCCAGGGAAACCAACCCAGCAGAAAAGGTGGTGTCCCTAGACACCAAGAAGACATGCAAAAGAGTGTGTAAATGGTCTGATGATGAGTGTCCCCTCATGAATCCCACCTGGGACATACCAATCAGATCCAGGAGGACCAGGGTTAACCTATCGGCCAATATCTTCAAGAGAATTTTGACATCCTGGTTCAAAAGGGATATAGGCCTGTAGCTCTGTACTAACTCAGGATCTTTATCAGGATTGGGGAGAAGGACAATCAGGGCTTCAAACAAATGGGCATCTACACCTACCCCAGAGAGAATATGGAGGTACAACCAGTGAAGCATCGGCAATAACTGTTCTCGAAAAACTTTATAAAGTAGTGCAGAAAAGCCATCCTGTCCCGGAACTTTATCAGAGGGCAGAGCCCTTATAACATCCGATATTTCCTCCAGGGATAATGGGGAGAACAAAAAACTCCTCTGTGAATCTGACAGGGAAGGGAGACAAGACTCCCTGAGATACGCCTCCAGCATCTCCAAGGGAGGAGGACTGTCCATATCCTTGCATAATTGCTCGCAGTACAAGGCAAACTCCTGTACTATATCTGAAGGGGATACCCTCAAGGATCCATCTGCCTGAGCCCTGATTGGAGGAATAAATCTTGAAGAATCCTGCTGTTTTAACCTTAAAGCAAGCAGGCAGGCCTTTTTCCCCTGGTCAGTATAGCTTGCTTTGGTACGGATAATAGCTAGCTCTGCCTTTTCCCTCAACAAGTCTAAATATCTATCTTTAGCTACTAAAAGCTTCTTCCTGTCCTCGTCCGAAGTACTGGGGGTAAGTTGGCTTCTAGGGTCCTTACTTGAGACAGTGAGAATAATAATTCAGTTTCTTGAGCCCTTTTCCTCTTTGTAGCTAAACTAATAAGGATCCCCTCATATAAGCCTTGAAGGCCCATAAGATATCCAGTGCCGTGCCCTCCATTGAGTTAGTAGAGAAAAAAAATCGATGTGTTCCTTTATTAGGTTGCAATACCTAGCATACTTCATTAATTGTTCATTTAATTTCCACCGGTCTCTTTTTGGGAATATTAAGGAAAGGCAAGTTGCATACCACCAGGAATGATTGGACACAGGGCCTGGCTGAATTGAGGCTGACAAGACCCCCAGAAAGAGCACCTGGGAAATTAAAGCATAATCAATGCGAGACTGAGATCCGTGCACTGGTGAACTAAAAGTGTATTCCCTGGAATTGGGGTGCAATACACACCACACGTCGCACAGTCCGCACTGATCCAACAGATCCCTGAATGCTCTCTGCCCAGGAGAAAGTCTCCTTGACCCACTGCCAGACCTGTCCAAGTTAGGGTCCAAGACCAAGTTGAAATCTCCTCCCATAATTATCGCAAGAGGAAGCATAGGAAGAATGATGGTGATAAGCTTCATAAAAAAGCCAGGGTCATCTGTATTAGGCCCATATATGCTGCAGAGTAAAAGTGTCATGGACCAAAGATTACCCTGAACCAGGACGTATCTACCACCTGGATCCCTAAATACCTGCTTGGAAATAAAGGGAAGACTTCTTTTGACAAGTAACATTACCCCACAGCTATTAGTGGACCCCGAGGCATTAAACACCTGTCCGACCTGTTGCCTCCTGAGTTGTAAAGTGTCAGAGTCTAGCAGAAGGGATTCTTGCAAAAACATAATCTGGGAACACAACAAGTTCAGTTGTTTGAGCACTTGATATTGTTTAGGTTTTTTCCTTATCCCCTTTACATTCCAAGTAGCAAAGTTAATGTTACTAGCCATCTAAATAAGTAAAAAGTAACCACATACATAAAGTCCAGGTATTACTACAACAAGAGTTAAATGTCCAGTATCCCTGATTACTGCTGTACCACCCTCCCAACCCACCACCCTCCCCCACAAACCTAATCTCCCACAAACCCACCCTTCATAGTGCACCCCAACATCCCATAACATAAGTAAACCAGGTTTCTTAGATCTGACCTTAGCCCCGCCCACCCTACCACCCCAACTATCACAAACAACGATCAACAAAATACCACTTCTCTTCCTCTCTCCCCAGCCTCCCAGCATTACACCAACAGACCCAACAAAGTCCTTCAACACATTCCTTGAAAAGAGCAGGTAACTGTTAAATGTGTGTGCAAGGAAATGTAATGTTATAATTAACATCTCTTAACCATCAAGCTCCTGATAGCCAGAGGAAATGCTCAGGATTTTAAAACTGAACGTTCAACCAAAATACTGGCATGATAAAATAATTACGTGCAACCTGATAGCTGAGCACGATACCATAACTGCTGCAACTAGCAGGCAATACAAAGTAAAGCAAAACCACCACTGAACCATGCCAGCAGCAGGACTAAATAACCTAATATAGAAAGTATTAATTAATCCTGGGCCACTGAAAGAAAGTTCCAGCAAGAAAAGTAGGATCCTGGGATATCTAATAGCGCTAAGCCGCTAGATGAATGGCAAGAGCTCCCTCTGGCAGTACCGGAGCGAAAACGCACGGCAGTGCACATTATAAAGAAGAAATCCCAGTTATACCTCTGGTTGTTCCCTCTATTAAATAAAATACCGAGACAAGAGGCATAAACCTGGTAAATTAACAATCGCCCTTCTGCGCCTGCAAATAGATGCATAACACTCTCTTTGCAGGGAAAACCTCCCAAATAAAATGTCCTCCACTGAAACAATCTCCTGATGAAAATAACTGCTCAGGAGTGTTTAAGACTACTGTGTGCTATGAAGAACAAAACAAGCACGGCAACGTGAAGTCCCTTCAGCCTTCAATGGCAGGATCTCACAGTCTCAAGCGGAGAACGATGCTCATCCCTCTCATACATCTCGAGGAGCACTTCTCCCCTCCAATTCTGGTTTCCCCAGTTCTGAATGTACAAATCATGTATCGCGGAACAAATCAGGCAGGGAAGACTTTAAACCCAAAAGCGCAGCATCAGGATCCTTGTAGGTTGACTAGGTACCAGCCACCTGCACCTGCAGCCTAGCTGGGTATCCCATCTTGAACTTAAGCCCTGCTGTGATGATCTTTGAAACTATAGGGTGGAATGCTGTGCGTTTCAGCCTGACAGAACCCAGTAGATCTTGTGCAATTCTGAGTTTAGCATTTTCCCATCTGACTTTCTGTAATTCTTTAACTTTTACCAGGAAATGTTGCCACTCTAAATAGTTCAAAAATCGGCATATAATGGGACGAGTTGAGGCTCCTGGGGGAGGCTTTGGCTGCAAGAACCTATGTGCCCTCTCTATGATATACTTGGCCCCAAAGGGAGAGGGGCCGGTGATCTTTTCGACCAACTTTTGGATAAAGGCTATGGTATTCTGGCCCTCTTCTCCCTCTGGAAGCCCAAGACTAACAACATTGTTCCTGCAGCTGTGACGCTCGAGATCTTCTAACTTTACTTCGAGGTGTGAAAGCTTCTGACGCATAGCCACAAGACCAGGATCAATCTTTTCCATACATTTCTCCAGGGAGGAAATTCAGGCTGTGTTGTCCGAGGTTGTGATAGAAACCTCCTTGATTTTTTTTGATAGGGATTTGAGCTCCGTAGAGATTTCCTTTACTTCCTCATGGAAGGGCTTAAATTCCTCCAAGAACCTATTCAAGGTTAACGGCTCTTGCTCAGCAGCCAGGTTCGAGTGCTCTGGCTTGTCTGACACTTGAGGCCTGTGATTTCTTTGGGGCCTTCTCGGGGGTAACCGGCAGAGTGTGTTTCTGAGGCACCTTCTTCACATAGACATCCATCACTATAACGATCCACCCAGAAGGAACACAGGATAATAGGAAGGCAAAGTGAGGTAGATTTTGAGGGTTTTAGGTAGTTTTATCATCCCTAAATGCAGAATTATTGAGTCTGGATGCTGGAGCTACAAAGGGGAGCTTCTACCGGGTATCCTGCTTCAAGTGGTCCATGACAGAGTTTTAAATAAAAGCTCCTTCCAGTAAGCTGATGCATATATCCAAGAATTCACTATACATGGACACTGCAGAAACAGAGGTTCCTGGGTTTCTAGATCTGTAACACATCCCTGTCTTAAACAATACCTATCTGTCATTTGTTTATGTTTATGGGAGTTTCATACTCCTAATCTCCCATGAACACAGAGCCATAACACATCCCATACATATGCTAGAACTCTTTTGTTGTTAAGGTATCTGATAACCACCTAGTACTGGGTGTTGGGATATGAGGCAAGACAATGCAAAGTTTATTTGTAGGATGCCCAATCCCAGAGGCTCTGGGCACCTAACACACACAAAGGCAGATAAAATAAAATCAAAACACAAGAAAAAAATTATCAATAAAACAGGGGTTGTTTACAGACCCCTGTCTCAGGGGGAGGCAATGGACAAGGAAATGATAGAAGGAATCCTTAGAATGGTAGAAAAAGGAGAGACATTGTTGATGGGGGATATGAATATGCCAGATGTTAACAGAAGCATCTTTACTGCAGCCACATCCAAGAGCAAGGTCATTCTTGATACCCTACAGATGGCATGCCTCATACAGCTAGTGTTAAACCTACTCAGGAGGAAGCAGTCTTAGACCTGGTACTCTCAAATGGGGATGGAGAGGATCTCAGATTTAGAAGTGGGTAGCCATCTGGGAACAAGTGATCATCCAACAGTGTGGTTCACAATAAACACAGCTGTAGAGTCAAGCCATACAAAAGCAAGGGTGTTAGACTTTGGGAGAGTGGACTTTGGCAAAATGGAAGAGTGCCTCAGAAAAGCATTAGCAAATTGGCAAGAAGGAGGGGTGGAGGAACAATGGGGAAAAATCAAAACTGCCATCATAGAGGCAACAAGCCTTTGTGCAAAGCAAATCAGCAAAATGAAGGAAAAAGCCACTATGGTTCTCAAAAGAGGTGGCTGGGAAGGTTAAGGAGAAAAGGATAGCATTCAGGATTTATAAAGAAACACAGAAGGAGTTGGACAGAGAACTACATCAGTTAAATCAGAAGGAGGCAGGGAAGGCAGTCAGAATAGCAAAGGCCCAAACTGAGGACAAGATAGCCAACTCTGTTAAGAAGGGGGATAACACATTTTATAGGTACATTAGGGAGCTAAGAAAGACCAAGGGAGGGGTACTGAGGTTTAATAAAGGGGATGGAATGTGGGCAGAGGGTGACAGTGAAAAAGCAGGGATAAGGAACAAATACTTCTACTCAGTATTCACAAAAGAAGAGGAGGGGAGGTACCTAAACCAAACAATAGAAACACTCTGGATAGGGGTTGATACCAGTCCATTCACAGAAGAAAGGATTCTGAAAGAACTCTTAAAACTGAAGGTGGACAAAGCAATGGGGCCTGATGGGATTCACCCTAGAATTATAAAAGAACTAAGGGTAGAACTAGTGACACCACTGACTACCCTCTTTAGCAAATCATGGGAGGATGGCATGGTACCCAAGGACTGGAGGAGGGTGGATGTGATTCTACTTCACAAAAGCTGGAGCAGGGCTGAGGTAGGAAACTACAGACCTGTTAGTTTGAATCAGTGGTAGGGAAAATGATGGAATCACTTCTGAAGGAAAGAATTATTGAGTACCTAGAGGCCAGTGGGGCACAGGACCCAAGGCAGCATGGATTCATAGTGGGAAGGTCCTGTCAGATGAATCTAGTAGATTTCTTTGACTGGGTGACCAAATTAGTAGACCAGGGAGGGGCTGTGGACATGGCCTACCTAGATTTTAGCAAGGCATTTGATGCAATCCCACACAAAAGATTAATAAACAAGTTAGCCAGCCTTGGACTGGGTCCCCAGGTGGTAGCCTGGGTAAACAATTGGCTGGACAACAGAACACAGATGGTAATAGTAAACGGAGTCCACTCTGAAGAAAGGGGCTGTTACTAGTGGGGTACCACAGGGTTCAGTACTGAAACCAGTCCTCTTTAATGTCTTTATAAGTGACATTGTGGAGGGACTGGAAAGAAAAGTATATCTCTTCCCAGATGACACAAAGGTTGATACACAAGGTGGGGTGTAAACGATGAGAAGGGACTTGGCGAGGTTGGAGGAATGGTCAAATGTATGGCAGCTTAGATTCAATGCAAAGAAGTGCAAAGTAATGCACCTGGGAAATAAAAACCTAGGGGAAAAGTACACAATGTGGGGGTAAGATACTAACAACAACAAAAATGGAAAGAGACCTGGGGTTAGTCATATCAGATGACCTAAAGGTGGCCAAGCAATGTGAGATGGCAGTAAGGAGGGCTGGGGGATATAGGGATGCATAGGGAGAGGCATCACTGATAGAAAACAGGAAGTTGTTATCCCTCTGTACAGACAGCTGGTGAGACCCCATCTGGAGTAACACATGCAGTTCTGGAGACCCCATCTCCTCAAGCACATAGACAGGATGGAGGCTGTCCAGAGAAGGGCAACTAAAATGGTGCAGGTCTGCACCAGAAGACATTCGAAGAGAGACTAAATGAGCTTAATATGTATTCCCTTGAGGAAAAGAGGGAGGGGGGCCTGATAGAAACTTTCAAGTATCTCAAGGGAATCAACAAAGTCCAAGAGGGTAGCATCTTTCTGAAAAAGAGATGTGCAAGCACAAGGGGGCATAATCTGAAGATAGAGTGGGGACAGCTCACAGGTAATGTGAGGAAGTATTTTTTCATGGAGATGGTTGTGAATGCATGGAATGGACTTCCTAAGGAGGTCATGGAGTCAAAAACAGTGGGGGAGTTCAAGAATGCATGGGACAGACATAAGGCAATTCTAGGGGGTAGGAGGAAGTAGGCTGTTGGTTAACTAGAATCTGAAGCTTATCCATTAGGTAGAGAATTGGGCAGACTAGGTGGGCCAAAGCGGTCCTTTTCTGCCATCAAATTCTATGTTTCAATGTTTCTATTAAAACAATATATACAGTTAAAATCAGATCTAAAGCGGTTAAATCACATTGTCTGGAAAGGCCAATGAAAATAAATAGGCATCAAGACCACTCTTGAAACATTTGACCGATGGGACCTCCCTAATGTTGGGTGGAAGAGCATTCCACAATACCAGGCCAGTGATGCTAAATGCCCAATCACCAGCAGTTTTAAGTCAGGTCCTGGGAACCTCAAGGAGGCCCCTGGTTGAGGAGCAGAGGGATTGGATAGAGACAGCTGGTGTCAGAAGGTCATTGTGGAGGGGTTGTGGGAAAACAGATGGACTAGACATCAAACTTCAGGTTCAACACACAATCTCTGTGTGATGTTTATTCAAATTACAGGTGATAACCTAAAGCAATGGCATATCCCTTCTTCAGTATATCAGTTTGTAACAACAGACTATGCAAGTCTTTCCTCTACACTTAGCCAGCACCTACTAACTTATTGATCTCTGATCTAACTTTTCAGTTGAGATTCATCCTCCCTATGCAGGCCTTGTTTGCTTGAATGGTGGGGGCTCTAATAACAAAAAAGAAAGAAGCTAAAGAAAGAATCTCAGTGCAGAAGCACTGAAACAAGAGTTACCCAAAGGGCATTGACAATAAGCCAAGTTTCAATGAAACACATCACACATACTTCCATGATGCAAAACATCATGGGATATATGCAAATCACCATGAAATGTCAGACTTCTTCAGTTTACAGCAATGCACATGCATTTTAAATAGCACAACTAACTTAATTTTTTATCATGCAGTCTCCTATTAACTTTTACCTTTATCAAAAACACATGGGGCTGGATATTCAAACTGTGCTATTTTGTGGCGCAAGCCCTTGCGCTGCACAAAATAGTTGCGCAGGGGTGTGGCCGGGGTGATATTCAAAGGAGTTGCACTATTGAGCAACTCCTTTGAATATCACCTCCTGGGCCACAGCCACCGTGCATGCGCAGTGAACTTGCTTCACCGCAGCGGTCAGACTGGAGTATTCAAGTTGGGCGGTGGCACAAGTACCAGCCGCGCCATGCTAAATTTCCATATTCAAAAGGTGACATGCAAATGGGGCCATAATTCATGCAAGGTGCAGGGGGCCATTTGCATTTATTATGGCCCCATTTGCATGCCATTAGCATGCAGGTGCACCGATCCGAGGACTTGCACCTGGCGCCTGCCAGAGCAGCAGCCATCGGTCCGATGCCCTACTAGCGATCGTGGGCAATAGTGTAAAAATCCCCTACCCCCAACTGGCCCGATCGCGGGCAAAGCGTAAAATCCCCCTCCCCGACTGGCCCGACAGAGGGCATAAGGTTAAATAACCCCCACTAGACCCGATCATGGGCATAAGCTTTAATAAAACCCCTCCACTAGCCGATCATGGGCATAAGCTTTAATAACCCCCACTAGCCCGATCGCGGGCAGCTCTGAACTCCAACCCCCAAGGACATATACCTGGTGGTCCAGTGGACTGCTAAGCCCGATCGCAGGCTGCAAATGTGGCAAACCCCAAGAACAGATCCCTGGTGGTCCAGTGGACTGCTAAGCCTGATCGCGGGCTGCAAAATGGGGCAAGCCCCCAAGAACAGATCCCTGGTGATCTAGTGTCCCCCACCCACCCACCCGCTCCACCCTGGCAGCCGGCTGGCGGCATGCATCCATCCACCTGCCACCTGCCGCCCGCCGATTAGACTGCCAGTAGGGCTGCACACCATTGGTGCAGAGCAGAGCCAATGGGCATGCAAGCCCATACCATACAAGGCAGTCCAGATATGAATAATTCTTACAATTATGCCACGATCGGGCTGGTGGGGGGTTATTTAACCTTGTGCCCACGATCGCTAGCCAGGGGTGGGGGATTTTACACTTTGCCCATGATCGGGCTGCAGGGGTACAGGGAGGGATTGAGGCCAGCCACAGGTGGCAGCTGCTGTGTTGTGCCCTGCAATGTGGCAGCTCACCTGTGGGTGGCCCTCGACTTACTCCTTTTTTTTGCTCAAAGTTGTGCAGGCACAGGTTGGGGTTGCACCTGCACAACTCTGCACAGCCCACTGAATATCAGGCTGTGCAGTTTATGCATGGTTCCTCCCCTTCCGGTTCAGCATGCATTCATTTGCATTGCGCTGTTGCTCAGCTTGACTTGGGTGGCGCAACTGCCTCCTGCTGAATATGGCAAAATGGCTCAATATTGCACATGGCAGAACTTTTGAATATTCAGCCCATAGTGTCATGGTATTTTCAACATTTACAGGTTTTATAGACATAAGGTATATGCATTAAAGTATTTTATGACATAGTGCCACTGCATACTAAATCCAACAAAGGAACAGTGCCTGTTGTTTTACATCAGCTCAGAGGTCACCACCTCCCTGTATGAGGATCGGAGAGGGAATAGGAAAATTTAAAGGAACACTGTAGCATAGTCAAGAAAGGAAGGAAGGGTGTCCGTGGGTGGCCAACCTTATGGACTAGAAATTTTAAAAATAAATTAGGCTAAGAAATAGAAGAACTGTTAGCAGATATAAGAAAAGATCGGTCCTCTAGAGCAGCTGGAGCACCCTGTCACATATCCCCCACCTTAAGAGGGAAGCAGTTATTGCAGACTGCTTACCACCTTCCTGTCCCAGGAAGGGATGGAGCTTCCACCCATCAATCTTCAGAAGCTACGTCTCAGGATCCCTATTAACGATAAACATTCCATCATAAACATAGTGGATATTATCATTCTTTACTCTGAGGCATTAACACATTTCTCAACAGAGACTAACAGTATCTTCCCTGCACTATCTCCTTTTAGGGAAAGTCTGTCATATTTTACTGACCAAAAATCTGGATGGATATAAAGTCCAGTACCATAAGATGACTTTCTCTGGGATGAGTAATTACCTGCTCTAACCCCACCAGACATGTCGGTTTTAAGCATGGGCCTAGTCCTAGGTTCAACCCCTCTACATAAACCCACTATGTCTCTTGATTCATTCATTTCACTTGCTACTGATACAGACACATGAGGGTAGACACTCTTTTGGTGTTACCCCAACACAGGTTCTTATCCATTTTCCACCCACCTCCTCCTTTGTAGGTTTTCCATCAAAAACAATAAAACACATGTACCACCTACTTGATCTTAACATTTTGTAACATTTTGGCAACATTAGCTTCTTTACCCTGCAGTATACCCCAGTCAATACTGTAAATAGATTTAGCTGTATCAATAAAAGAAAAAGTCCTTCAGCCTCATAGGCTTCTTCTGGCTTGATTGAGTCTTCATCCCCACACAATGTCACTAGGCACAGTCTTACCTGGGTCTCACAATCAAGTTCCATACTTGCATCTCTGACCTCCAATAGGTAAGATCCTGAGGACACAGGCAACAAAGGAATATCCTGTTCAATCAGGGGTCCTCCTCCAGCTGAGACACAACAAACCCTCCTCTGATTCTTTATCAAAACTCTCCAGGGACACCTCAAGCACCTGGCACTGGTGATCCACCTCTGCATAGCTGGTGTGCCTCTAGCCATTGCCCACTAATCCAGTGAATCATCCTCACCAGGGTCTCCACCTCCCGGGTGTTGCCTTCACACCTCCTGTCTGCCTCAACCTCACAGTAGTTTCTCATTGCTTTGCATCTCTTCATTGTCTTCAGGCTTGGACTTCCTCCAAGCTTCCAGATCCAGTCTAGGCAGAAGTTTCTCTCCATCTGTCAGCCATGCTTCTGGTCAGAACTCCATGGACTTTCTTCGCTGGGTACTCCTCTGGCAACTCCTGGTGCATTGGTCCACCTGGTATATCTGGGCGATATCCACTGGAAAACGTTCCTCTTTGACCAGTCCAGACACTTCCAGCAAGTTATCCCACCTCTGATACAAAGTCTGTGGAGGGGTTGTGGGATAACAGATGGACCAGTCACCAAACTTCAGGTTCAATACACAGTCTCTGTGTGATGTTTATTCAAAACACAGGTGATAACCTTAAGCAATGGAATATCCCTTCTTCAGTATATCAGTTTGTTGCAACAGACTATGCAAGTCATTCCTACACACTTATCCAGCACCTACTAACTCACTGATCTCTGATCTAACTTATCAGTTGAGATTCATCCTCCCCTATGCTGGCCTTGTTTTCTTGGGTGGTGGGGGCTCTAATAAAAAAAAGCTAAAGACAAAGAACCTCAGTGCAGAAGCACTGAAACAAGAGTGACCCCAAAGGGCATTGACAATAAACCAAGTTATAAAGAAACACAACATCACACATACTTCCATAATGCAAAGCATCATGGGATATATGCAAATCACCATGACATTTCAGACTTGTTCAGTTTACAGCAATTTACATGCATTTTAAATAACACAACTAACTTAATTTTTATAATACAGTCCCTAGTAACTTTTACCTTTATCAAAACCCCTAGTGCTATGGTATTGTCAACATTTACAGGGTTTATGCACATAAGGTATATACATTAAAGGATTTATGACATAATGCCATTGCATACTAAATCCAACAATGAGGAACACAGCCTGTTGTTTTACATCAGCTCGGAGGTCATCACAATAACCTCCTGTCCGAGGACCTGAGAGGGACAGGGAAATTTAAAGAGGACACTATAGCATAGTCAAGAAAGGGAAGGGTGCCCATGGTTGGCCAACCTTATGGACTAGAAATTGTAAAGAATAGATTAAGCTAAGAAATAGAATAATTGTTGCAACAGATTTAAGAAAAGGTTGGTCCTCAAGAGTGGCAGGAGCTCCTGTCACAGTCAGCCAGATAGCCAGGGCCTAGTCCATGTAGGACCTTGGAGATGAGTAGACTTTGAAGATAACCCTCCACCTGACTGGCAGCCAGTGCAGAGCCCACAAAATAGGGGTCATATGACTGGACCTAGAAAGGCCAGTCAGTAACATGGCAGCAGCATTCTGCACCAGCTGCTGCTGGCGGAGGGTACCTCCAGAGACTCTGAAAGTAAAGAATGTTACAGTAATCAAGCCTGGACATCACAAAAGCATGAACTAGTGTGAGCAGGACTTCAGGCGGAACTAGGGGTTTGATCCTGGTGATATTCCTCAAGTGGTAAAAATCACTTTGGACAATAAATGACAGCTGAGCATCAAATGTCAACCTGTCATCCAGGATCATGCCAAGATCTCACACCATAGAGGAGGCTATCAATGGTGTAGGTCCCAGGAAAAGACCTGAGGCCTTTCCAGAACCACTCCATTCATACCCTTGACCCAGCTCAACCACCAGAACCTCTGTCTTCTCAGGGTTCAGTCGCAACCATCTGGTGGATATCCAGTCATTGATCTCAGCCAGGCAGGTGTTAAGCTCTTCCACAGCATCCGGTGTTCCAGGGGAAAATGACAAATGCAATTATTTATCATTTGTATAGCAGTGAAAACCCCCATTGTATCACCTAATGAGCTCTCCCAGGAGGAGGAGGAGAAATTCACCATCACTACTCACTGCTTCCTGCCAGTAAGATAGGACTCAAACCAGCAGATGACAGTGCCAGTGAGTCCACAGTACTCTCTGAGGTGATCAGCAAGTACAGTGTGATCTACAGTGTCAAAAGCTGAAGAAAGATTGAGAGAACAAGACTGACCTGTCTCCTCTATCCCTAGCCCTGAGGAGGTCATTGTGCACCCTAACGCTGTTTCAGTGCAGTGCCTATCTCTAAACCTGACTGGAGTGGCTCATAGATGTCAAAGGCCATGAAGTGCTCCTCAAGATGTTGCACCATAATCTTCTCAACAACCTTAGCCAAAATGGTAAGGTTCGGAGATAGGACAGTAATTCACCAAGATATCCAGGTTGAGAGATGACTTCTTCAGAAGGGGCCTCACTAGAGCCTTTTTAAAGGAATCCAGAAAAAAAAACCTCTGGCAATGAGCACCAGACCATCATGGCGAATACCTGGTGAATGGAACCAACATGTCTCATTAAAAAAACATGTTGGAGCTGAGTCCAGCTCACAATATGTGTGCTTCAGCTTTGAGGTAACCTCAATAACCTCAGCCACCTCCACTGGTTTAAACTTATCCCAGACAGGCAAAGCACCTCCATGATTCACAAATCAATCACTGTGAGTCACAATGCGACTCAATGACAGGATTCTGACAGATAGAGGACACCCTGTCAGCGAAGAACCAAGCAAACTCATTGCATAAGGTGATTGAAAAGGCCTTTTTGGCTCCAGACAGGAAAAATGAAGAGTCTGTCTACAGTTCAAACAAGTTGAGATGGTCAGTTCTTCCTGCAGCAATCTCCCTGGACAGGAACTCTGCCTTCTTATGTTTGAATGCTCCATGGTACTCAACATAGTGAGGATGCAGGCCATTTGCCACGTCTGACTGGGACTTCGCCAACAATCTCCAACTTCTGGCCCCTGATCTTCATCACCTTGAGGTCACCATCAAACCATGGAGACCTCAAGTGAGAAGATCTGGGTCATACATGGACCGGTGCAAGGGTATCGAGAGCCCTGGAAATCACCCTTTTATATGCAGCAACCACCTATACCCATCACACATACAGCATCTACACTAGATAGGTCAGCTACTGCCAGTAGTCCCTCCGGGACAGTCCCTAAAGGGTGATAGCTGACCATCTCAAGAAGAGAGACTCTCAGGGGAGCCCTGAACAAGAACTTCACCATGCAATGATCAGACCACATGACCTGATCCAGGGTTTTAAATAACTGCAAAAATTTATTAGCACTTTCATTGTAATCAATTGTGAAAAAGTAGGTATATGCATTTTCTAGCAGTTTACATTGCAAAACAAATTGAGACACGAACTATGCATTATCCCAACTGATTAGCAGTTTTGCTTGTGAAAGTGCTAATCAGTTTTGTAGTTATTTAAAACCCTGTGATCAGTCCTGAGGTTGGTTACCTCAAGCCCCAGTGAGAATACCAGGTCCAACATGTGGCTGTGGTGATGGGTCACGGAAGTATCTTCTTGTGTCAGGCCCAGTGATGACATTAACTGGAAGAGGCTGAACCCAAACTGTGAAGAGTTATTGTAGACCCAGGCATTTAAGTCCCCCAGAACTAAACATCAGGGGACTCCAGCACCACAATAATGATGAAGTCCACAACCTCCTGCAGGAAATCTCGCCCACCCCAGGAGGGCAGTAAATAAGGAGAATCCTGCAGCCTGCACCGCAGACCACACACTGCCACACACTCAAAGGACCCTGTAGTTCTCACTGGGTGGACAGTGAAGCCCAAGCCAGATCTAAAACAGATGGCTACTCCCTGCCCCCATGTTCCCACCTCAGGCAGTGCAAC
Organism: Neoceratodus forsteri; assembly: GCA_016271365.2. NCBI lineage: Eukaryota > Metazoa > Chordata > Ceratodontiformes > Ceratodontidae > Neoceratodus > Neoceratodus forsteri. The sequence continues at coordinate 809,581,504 of CM028129.1, read as the reverse complement.
ACAGAGTACCCAGTGGGGACAGCTGCCTCCAGAACCGGACCAGCATCATCACCCAACCAGGTCTCTATAATGCAAGCCAGACTGACTAAGGAAATCAAGTCCACCATAATTTCAGTCTTGTTTATCATTGATCTGGCATTGCACAGCACTGCCTGAAGGGGACTGGTAGATGCTGCAGCCTCTCTGGCTACCTTCCCATTCGGTCTGGTGGGAACCCTGGAGAAGGAAACAAACGCGCCTGGTCTCTCTCTCTCTCTCTTAGATCTGTCTAAACCCACGGCACCTCCTACACCTGATCACCTCAATACCTCTCACCTCTGCTAGACCTACAGCACCCCACCAATGCCAACCTCTCCACTCCCTTGTAATGACAACCTACTGACAGCACCTCAGTGTTGTGGCTGACACCGGAAGACCAGCAAAGGGATGGAGATTGTACAGCTGGGATGCATCATAGGTAGTTTCTTGAAGGTCCCCAGTCCAAGAAAATTCCCCCATGAATCAGCCAACTGCTAGACTTTCTAGTTAAACACCCAGCCGGACTGGGAAACTGCAACTAAAATCTACCTACTCAAAATCACATACAATTCACATTCACCTAATACATAAAAACATATACAGAACAATAAAACTTATACATTTAACTTGTACTAAACTAGACTAATCACTCACACACCCTACACACACCATACACTCACTCCACCCAGAAAACCAAAACTTCCCACCCTAACATAATACCCACCCACCAAATAAAAATAAATAATAACTGAATAATAAACAGACCCAGGAAATTAGTCCTCAGGAGAGATCAGAGTCAGTGCTTAAAATGAAAAATAATCAAAGCCCCTTCTCAGGAGCATATATTATGAGTTTTAAGTGTATTGTCAAGAAAGAAAATCCAGGAGCAGTCTCTGCTTGCATGGTAGCATCCACAAATTGCTCTCACCCAACTGAGGATGAAAATATACCACGAGGAAAGTACTGTCACGACAGAGTTCCAAGATCTTAATTACAGGCAAGTCTTACCATGAAGGGAGATTTATTTTACTCAGGAGGAGACCCTCTGGAGGTGACAAACTTTCTTCTCTAAACACTGATCCCAAGCAACACTCTCACTTGTAGACTGGGCACAACTACAGCAGAGAAATACATGGCAGAAATGGGACTAAGAGATTGCTTACAGCACTCGGTCACCACTACAGCACTCTGCACCACTCTCACTGGTGTCATGGCGAAGTCCAAGCAGTTTTCATGGGAGACAGCACTTTCCCAAGACCAGACCATCACTTCCTAAATCCCAAAATAGTAACACTTTCAGCAGTCCAGGCACAAGCTACACAAGCCATTGAGGGGAAAGACACCTCAATGTCAAAAGTTGTATGCAGTATTTCCTGGTACAACTGTTTCTTTGTGCAAGATTGCATAAATACAAAACCCACTTTCCATGATTTTAATTTGGAAAACGTATTGCTTATGTATTGTGGTATAAAATAAGGTTTTTGATATTTCTCCAATTTGGGGCTTCCCAGTCTGTCATACAGTATTTTGCCCATTCTTGATGACCACTTGCAAAACAGTTTCTTGAGTTTTAAAAGGGTACATATATTAACAGACATAAATAGGCTGAAAAAAAGACATAGGTTTACCATCCTAATCCTCCCTGCTATTTTAATTTGTAGGTTACAGTTTGTTTGACGGATTTAACTGGCTTCCCCATACAGCCTGGAAGAAAATGCTGTATAAGCTAGTTTCCAGTCTGAGTGAGGCATAAATATGTAACTGATGTATGCAAAATGGGAAGTAGCAGTGATTTAATCAATCAACTTCTTTTCAGCTTTGATAGTGTCTTACCTTTCTATGAGTTTACCTTAGCTTGGGCCATATTTAAACATTTTGCCCAATTTGCTTCTGCCATACCTGCGGCGCCAAAAGTTATGTCCAAGATTTTAACATCAGCCGAATCCACTTGTATGGAAGCTATGGATCTAGGTGGCTGTAAGGCTGCTGTGCCAAGGGGAAATCCCACACTTTTATTATAATTTATCCCGGACTTGGATATTCCCTCAAATTGTATCAAAGTATTTTGTACTTCTATACCAAATTCTTCATTTGCCAACATGATGATGACATCATCTGCATACACTCAAATCTTTATAGGAGGGTGGGTGGATACTAGAGGATCCCTTCTATTTGTGGATTGTTTTGAATAATCGGTAACAAAGGATCCAGACCACAAATATACAATAACGAACTTAGGACAACCCTGTCGCACTCACCTCGTAAGGGCAATATTGTTGCACCCAATCATCCATTAACCAAAGGTGTCACCACAGATGGGCTATATAAACTTTCCACCTAACATACGAAAATTTCTGGGAGCCCATAGGCTCATAAGACTGTGAGTAGATATTCATGTGAGAGACTGTCGAAGGCCTTCTCTTGGTCTATGCTTAAAACAAATCCCTGTACTTTATTAGCCATTCCTCTATAAAATAACTCTCTTAGAGTGATTAGGTTTTCCTGAATGGAATGCTTCTGAAGGGCGTATGTTTGTGTGGGACATATAAGATGCTCAGCAGCTAGTGCCAATCTCCTTACTAATATTTTTGTGAGGAGCTTATTGTCTGAATTCAGTAGGCTAAGGGGTCTCCAATTACTCAAATTCTCTTTCTCCCCTTTCTTATAAATATATATTAAAAGTCCTTACATCATCGATGGGGGTAGGGTCCTTTGTATAAGACAATGGTTCAAAGCCATGGTCAGTGGTAACACCAGCTGGTCCTTAAAGTGCTGGTAGAACTCAGAATTTAAGCCGTCATGTCCTGAGGCAGTGTTTTAGTCAGAGTCACTACACTCTTCCACTTCCTGTGTCATGATTGGCTTAGTCAATACATTTTTAATATTGTCAGGGATTTCGTGGATTACTAAATTAAAAAAAAAAAAAAACTTTCTGGTTTGTTCCTTACTGCTGTAGCAAAAGTACTGGTCACATGCTGTTGTACTTCCCAAAGTATTTCCTGTTTTGTTTGAGCAAGCCTTCCCATATCTGTGTGCAATCCATGTGTAGTCTTGCTATCTACCCTGTTTGTACAATCCTTGCAAGGATCATATGTTTGTTTTTTATTTTGGGTTCCAAATTGCATTTCTTGCTGCAGTGACTTTCCTCAGTCATACTGAATATCTTTCATTTCCTTGGTCAGTGATGCAATCAGTGTTTTGTGATCCTCACCAAGAGATTTCATACGAGACAAAGCAGTAAGTAACATTTTTCTTAAATGTAAGTATTTAAAATATTTACCTGTTGCTTTCTGACCAGAATACTTTTGGAATAATTCCCGGATTTCTGTTTTGCTATACTCCCACCACTGCAAGTAAACATCATACATACATAATATCAACATTCTGGCTTCCCATAATGTATTCCATTGTTTCACCAAATCTGGTTCATCCAGAATTTGGGTATTTAATCTCCATACCCCTTTCCCATGTGGAGGTGTAGGGCCCCATTGTACACTTATTTCCAACATCTTGTGATCTGAAATCTCAGTCTCTTTTGTTTGTACTGACAAAATTTTCAGAAGAGGAGAAACAAAGAAGAAATCAATCCTGGTGTTTGAAACAACCTTTGAAAAGGTGTGCCCTCTCATTTTATGTACTGTCCTGTAAGCAACCTGTAGGGGAGCGTGATGTACCATTCTCTGAGACAATTTGAGTCACAGAACATTTTAGTAGTAACCAATCCTCTATCAGCAAGCTTCATCCCACAATTGAAGTCCACACCACAAATAATGATTCTGGATGTGTGCAGGTAGGGTACACCATTTGAAAGAGGTCCACCCTAGAGGCCTTCGTTTGTGGCGCTTATACTATCAGTCTGAATCTCATGTATTGATAGAACAGGTCTAAGCCCTGTCCAGGTCTACATCAATTAATTTCACCACCTGGAATTGAGTGTCTGCTAGAAGAATACCCATGCCATCACACTCAGCAGGCCCTATGGACCAAATAGCTGGTCCCTTAGTCCATAATTTGGATGCCTGTGAAATGTCAAACTGGTTCTTACGTCTGATATGCTGCAGAAATTTTATTTGTGCTTGACAATCAGATAAGGAAGAAAATGTAGCTAGCCTCATCCTATAGTTCTTGATGCTGTTCACATTTAGAGTAATGGCTGTAAGGGTTTCCATTTTAAGTCATGTTTAAGGGATCCACTCAAGGCATAACATCCTGTTTTGCCGAAGAGCAAGTCACTCTTGTGTTCCTTGTACCTAAATTCTCAGTGGATTGTTCATCCCGATCAGAGGATTGGTAAAACATTGACAAGGCAACAGAGGATGATTCAGACGCTCCATCCTCTTCCTCTGTGTCCCCCCAGTCCTTCTTCTGGCTTAGTACTCCAAATCTATTATGTACTGTCAAGTCACTTTTCTTTCCTCAGGGTATAGGGGTACTTCCAGACCTGGGTCTCTTTTTCCTACCATAAGACCTAACCTCTATGAACACATCCAGGGGTGAGGGGGAGGAATATTTATCACATTCTCCTGTGACTCCTAAGAGATACCAGGTGGGTCTTGTTCTGGGGCAGTTTCTTCCATCTGCTCCGGGTTCACAATTTCTGTCCTGTCACTCCCTGTTGCCACCAGGGCTGAGGAGGTTCCAGAGATGGGGTCTACATTTGTAGTGGGTTCCTGAGGGCCTGGGCCAGACCATGACCTAATCTGTCTTTCTGCTTCTATTTGTTCAGATGCCCTAGAAGCCCCTTGCTACTGGGCCTTGGTTACCAAATCCTCCTGATACATTCCAGTCCCTTTATTGTGGGATGCCCAAGGACACTTAGCAAAGGAATGGCCCCCTCCTCTCACATAGATTGCACTGAAAAGCATTCTTGCAATCAGAAGTCACATGACCATATAGCATACAATGAGCACACTTTGTACTGTCACACTCATTGCTAAAGTGTATTCTTGAGCCACATTTAAAACATTATTTGGGCTGCCCTGCATAAAAAAGCATGCCCTTGTCTTGCCCCAACAGGAAACTATTTGGTAGATGCAACACCACATAATCTGTCTGTTACAATTTTACCCATATCTTCCACCCCCCAGTCCAGATCTGTTCTAATCTCAATAATGAGTTCTGGCCTATCCAGGACCTCACACCTCTGTTCCAACCAGCACATTATGTCAGAAATGTTGATGCTTTCATTTGAACATGATTGTTATTGTTCAAAGTGTAGATCTAGTGAGACGGATGGCCGAAAAAGGCACCTATAAAGGGGTTGCTTTTAACAGATTGTACTGTTTCCAGAATCTCTCCAAATTGTATGCCATCTTAAAACTTACATCGTAGTTGTAATCCCCACATGTATTAGGGCAGAAATACCAGATGCAAAATACCTCATTAAATGTGTCAGTAATGTTTGAGCTACATAGGCTCTATCTGGAGGAGTCTCAAGACCTCCATTATAGGTGATCTGCACTGTATTTTTTCTGGGTGCAGGTTCCCCTGTAGCCTGTAAAAAGTCTTAATATGACTTTTGTCTAGTGTCTTCCCCAGACTGTTGCTTATCATGATTTGGGGCCATTCTAGGACCTGCATGTCCCCTTTGGGTTTGTTCATTATTTGAAGGAAGCACCTCAGTGTGCCCTTCCATATTGTCATCAGTTATTGCTGTTATTTTTTATCATGTAAGATTTTATTAAGTTTATCAACTATCATGTGCAGTAGAACGGCCTTCATACACCATGTATACAGCATAGTTATACATGCCAAGTACATACATATCTGTTCTCAGGACATAAAGGATTATCTACAAACATGTGCTGCAAATAGCATTCTTTAAGAGTTATTGCTGTTATAATGACAGGGTTTCCATTATCAGTATTCTGACTATCCTCATGCATTAGTTCCTGACTTATTGAAGCCACAGTGTCAGTGCTTGCAGGAGACCCAGCAGCTTGTAAAACAACCCCCTCTCCCCCTGTCTGTTGAGTAAGGGACTTACCCCATGCAATGTCCCTCTGTTCATTCTCCATCTGCAGAGAAGTACTAGGTGTAGCTGCTGATTGTGAAAGTAACTGGTGTACTGCAGGTTGTTGCATGCTCCTCAGGTCCTGAGAGCTGGTGGCTATGTCACTCCTCTATGTTTTCATTTCTAGGTCTGTCTCATTTGGTATCCATGTTCCTTCTGGCAATTGCACCCATCCTGCCTACATACACTACAAGGGATTTCAAAAATGCTGACTTAGCTGAAATGGTGAGAGGTATCAAAAGAGCCCTGGAGAGAACAAGAGAAGGATGGGGAGTGGAAGAACAGTGGGATCATCTAAAGGAAGCCTTACTGGAAGTAACAACCCAATGCATCAGATTGGTATCCAAAGGCAAGAGAAGTAGAAAACCACTGTGGTTCTCGAGAAAGATAGCAGAAAAGTCAGGGCTAAAAGGAAAGGGTTCAGGAAATAAGGACACTCAAAGGGAGAAGGAGAGGGAGGAGCACTAGAGTGTCTAAGAGAAGCAAGAAAGGCAGTAAGGAGAGTAAAGGCACAGACTGAAGAAGGGTTAGCACAGTTAGTTAAGAAAGGGGACAAGACATTCTTCAGGTACATCAGCAAAAGGAGGAAAAAAGGTTGCTAGGCTCATGGGAGAGGGAGAGTAATGCAAGGAGTGTGACATGGAAAAGGCAGAAATACTGAAAAAATATTTCTAAGTATTCACAGAAGAGGGGGAGAGGCAGGGGCCACAGTAGTACAGCAGTTGCCAAGGGGTGAAGAGGTGGACAATAGTCTATTCACAGGGAAAGAGTCCTGCAGGAGCTCACTAAATTGAAGGTGGACAAAGCGATGGGACCAGATGGCATACACCCAATGATATTAAGAGAACTGCGAAGGGAGATAGCAGAACCTCTGGAAGCCATGTTCACCGAGTCATTCAACACAGGGGTGGTATCAGAGAATTGGAGGAGGGCACATGTAGTACCTCTACACAAATCCAGCAGCAGGGAGCAGGTGGGAAACTATAGGCCAGTCAGCCTCACCTCAGTAGTGTGGAAGATCACGGAGACATTGCTTAAAGAAAGGATAGTGGGGCATCTAGAAGCCATTGAAGCCCAGGGCCATAGGCAACATGGATTCACAGCAGGGAAGTCATGTCAGACAAATCAGGTTGATTTCTTTGACTGGGAGACAAAGAAAGAAAATCAGTGTGGGGCAGTGGACATCTCCTACCTTGATTTCAACAAAGTCTTTGACACCATCCCACATAGGCAGCTGATAAACCAGATGGGTAGGCTGGGCATGGGGGACAGGGTGGTAAACTGGGTTAGAAACTGGCCAACAGACAGGAGACAGAGAGTGGTGGTAAATGGAGTACAGTCTGAGGAGAGGGGGTGACCAGTGGGGTGCTCCAGGGATTAGTCCTGGGGCCAGTCCCATTCAATGTCTTCATTAGCGACATTGCAGAGGGGCTGGAGGGAAAGGTCTGCCTGTTTGCAGACACTAAGATCTATAACAGAGTAAGGTTTTCTTTGGCAGGAGGGTCAGTCTACAATTGTTCTGCATAAGCTCTGTCAAGGTAAAGAAGAAGGGGGATGGGATGCCCAAATTTATGGCTCATTACCTGGCTGCACAACTTGAGATAATATACTACTGGTTTCATGAACCCCAGAATAGCCTAATAGCAGGAAGTTGTACGGAAATAGAGACACTTAAGGGAATGGTGCTTTCCAGTTCTTTGCCGTTTCATAAATCAGGTAGGTTTAGAGGCCCTGGGCACCACAACTGACACTATAGAGGCTTGGGCACATGCCTCTAGAGTACTTAAGGCCCTGGTACTGTAGGTATATCCAAATTGACTCCGATTTTTAACAACAAATATTTCAAACCTTCTTTAGAAGATAAAATATTTAAACACTGGTATTTCCATAAAAATATATCATCCATTCATTGGGGATTTCTAAATAGGGGATAGTTCTATGCAATTTGAGCAATTCCAAGCTATGTACAGTATACCACCCTCACAAAGATGGCAGTACATGCAGGTTAAAAAAGCTGTTTTAAAAAAGAATGGAAACTACTTTACTCTTACAAACAACCCTTTAGAAACACTGTTTTGAGGACCTGGAAACTAATAACCATTTGATTTCCAGATTATATCATACTTTATTGCAGGAAATTTCTACTTCACTGGCTGAGGCCAAATCTACCTGGGAAAGAGATCTTAGTGCCCCAATTTATGAAGTGGACTGGGCCTATATTAGGAACTTGGAAAAGATTAGTGTTCATACAGTAATAATAGATTATTGCAGATTTATTTCAATATATTACATAAAGCAGACCTTACACCCACAAGATTGCATAAATTTGATGCCTCTATACCCAACCTCTGTTAAAGATGCAGTAGTGAAAAGGGGACGTTGTCTCATATGTTACTAAGATGTGAAAAGCCTAGAAAATTCTGGGCATTTATTTGGTCTATGTTATGTAAGATTTTAGGATATAGCTTCCCATTCGAACCAGGAATTGCAATCTTTGGCTTTCAGGTGGACCCAATGGATCCTCTGGGTAGCCAAAAGTCCATTTGGAACACTGGTATTTTGGTGATCAGTAAGATAATCTTACAACATTGGAAAAACATAGATGCTTCAACACATTTCTAGTAGATAGATAAAATGTTGGGCCATGGAAGAATTGATAAGGCAATTTATCTTCTGGAAGAAGATTACGAAAATGTAAGTCTATTTGGTCCCCATTATTATTTAATTTGGCTAATTTGGCTCTCTAGTAATTTGGCTTATGGATGTAGTGGCAATGATGTAACATAAGCCTTCATGAGTAGTAATGATGACTGAAGCACCATGCTCTGATTCACTTCATCAAAAGAAAAAAGATCTGTAACATAGTAGATACCCCTAGGGGATGAGGAGGGACCTGGGGAAACTTGAAAATGGTCTGAGGACTGGCAACTGAAGTTTAATTCAAAAAGTGCAAAATTATGCACCTGGGGTACAAAACCCTAGGAAAGCTACAGAATGGGGAGTTGCTGACAGTCACAAAGAAGAAAAGGGACCTAGGGATTATTATTTCAGACTACCTGAAAATGTCAAAGCAGAGTACTAAGGCAGATGGGAGGGCCAGTGGCATGCTGTGGTGCATAGGCAGAGGTATCACCAGCAGAAGGAGGGAGGTAGTGATGCCATTATATAAAACCATGGTCACGCCTCACATGGTGTACTGTGTGCAGTTCTGAAGGCTGCACCTTCATAAGGACATGAACAGGCTGGAGAAGGTCCAGAGTAGGGTGACTAAGATGGTACAGGGCTTACAACACAAGACTTATGAGGAGAGATTAAGAGACCTCAATATGTACCCGCTGGAAGACAGGAAGGAAAGAGGGGACATGATAGAAACATTCAAGTACCTAAAGGGTATAAACAAGGTGCAGGGGAGACATTTTCCATTACAGGATTAGCACAGGAATGAGGTGGCATAACATGAATTGAAAGATGGGAGGTTAAGGGGAATGTGAGGAAGTTCTTCTTCACAGAGAGGGGTGGTGGACATGTTGAATGATCTGCCTCAGGAAGTGGTGGGAGTGAGCAATGTGGATGGCTTCAAGCATGCTTGGAACAGGTATAGGAAAACCATAGAGGTACAGCAGTGGGTGTGTCAGAAGCAGTAATCCAGTACAAGGGCTTACGGGCAGACTAGATGGACCAAGTGGTCCTTATCTGCTGACAATTTCTATGTTTCTATGTTTCTATTAGAGGTCTTTCTGGAGACAAGGCTTCTTATTGGGCTGTGTGCTGAATCCCTTCCGATGATAATGGGCTATTCCCCATGGTGCCAGCAGATGCTGACGACTTAACCAAGGATATCTTTGGAGCATCCAGTGTCGTGTTTGCGCCACTCCTGGCAGGTACTTCTCATTTCTCTTTGCTTTGTTGAAGTGGTCTCTCCATTCATTGTTTTGCTGCTGCAAGTTTTTTCTCCTCTTCAGCCAATAAAGTCAGTAAAACGTCTCATTGCTGTTCGTGTTTCTCTACTTTGCCAAACCCTGACATTGTGATTTCAGGGTGGCACAGTCAAACACAACAGATTCCATTCCTTCTCTTCATGGCAGGTTTCTGACACATTTCTGGTGTTTTCTAAATCCAACTGTGAGTCAAAATCCATTTCTTCTTCAGTTCTAACATCCAACAGGGCCGAGGTTCAAACCTCCGGCCTGATATCCACGTCCTCTTCCTCACACTGCTCAGCAGAGTCTGCCATCTTGGATGATGGTAGCTGCCCCTCTGGAAGAGTGAGGAAGTTTTATTTGGACAAAATAACCAACAAGGAAACATACAATAAAACTGGTACAGGATACATGCCCATAGGTAAAGAACCAAAATAAAACACAGCAGTATTGTACATGCCAGGAAAGACGCAACATAAAAAACACAGTTATCCAACAATAGCAGCTAACAGGAAGTGGGACATTGTTCCCAAACACCCTACAACCCTCCCTTGGACAATAACATTCTTCCACACTCTTATGTTTTGCATTAGCCTTAACACTCAGTTTCTCATGGCAACATAACCAAAGGTGTCCCACATCTTGAGTGAGTGCTCTTATCAACCAGTGAGCCATGAATCAAAGGGACGGTTCAGCTGCTATACCAGAGTATAAGAAAGGGGACTGGAAAAAGGAGTCTAAAATTTCCTGATACTGGAGTCTTGGCCAAATTCTGAAGAGAATACACACCCTCCACCATCTCCATTTTTCCAAAAGAGATCGAACAAAGAGGCAGCCCCCTTGATAAAACTGGAGAAGTTCAGACAGGACCATTGCTCCATTATAGGAGATGCCCACATCTGTACCACGGTCTCCATACCGAACCGTGTGGTCTAGATAACTCCCAAGTTCCATTTAATGAAATCACAAAAACTGTCACCACAGGGTTAGTCATATCAAGGCCTGAAAAGAATGGAAAATATCTGAAGCCATACATCCCGAAGGACATCCTGAACCAGCAAAGTGACATAATCCATATGCCACCTTCACTTCAATTGATGTAGTAGGGCTCATAATGCCCCAGATCTGTGGGTACATCATAATTTTCAAAGAATAGGGTCTATACAAAAGTGTACAACAAAGGGGCTCAGAGGCACCCTTGCCAAACCCAGCAGAAAACAATGCACCCTCCTTATGACCATTGATGAGGGGTATAGGAAGCAGATTCATAAATGGTCTTAATCCAAGAACAGAAAGTCAAGGGAACACCATAATGTGAATTTTGGTAGCACATGTTCAAAAACTGCACAAGATATAGAGCAGGGTACAAGTTGGATATTTAAAACTCAAAGTTTTTTGACAAACTTCTAATGAAATTTCTTGGAGAAATCCCTATATCTGTAGCCAAATCCAAACATTTCATTTAGTTAAGACACACACAAAAGCCATCGGCATTACAATTTTGTGATGTAGAGCCCAGAAAAAAAGAACTGAATCCAGAACTGAAGAGAAAAGTGTGATTTGGCGAAAGTAGGTTAAGCACTGATAGAGCCCAACTACTGCTTTAAAGCAATACCATTAAATGCACCATAAACTTTACAGCTACAACAAATACTAAGCTAGAAAGCCCCAAAAAAAATTAACAGTAAGCTTAAAAACGTTTTAAACTGATCATTTTTCCAAAACAGTCCATTTAGCTGTTTGATCCTGCTACCACCATCCCAATTCTGCATATCCCCAGAACTCAGAAGACTGAATTATAAAAAATGGGAACCACTATTAGAAAACAACTTCTACAGAAAATATAATCTTGCACATTAAAGGCAAATCTCCTTGTCATTCCTTTTTTTGTTAAAGTATCCCAGAATCCTATCTGATTTTTTTAAAGATGACAGGAAACCGTTTTTAATATACATACTCTCAACTGACTCCTGGTCTCCTGCAGTAAAATTAATCTGAAATGTTTTGGCTGGGGTTTCCTTTAAAAAAACCCAGAAAAGATCATTGGTCAAGCTAGTCTTCCTTCCTGCTGTACTAGCAGACATATGTGAAAATGTGTTTCTGCTATATTTTGCCCTTTACTATTTTCCTTCAAAAAAAAAGTTTAAATATAAGCCGAGACATTACTGTTATGACACCAGCAACCCAGGCTCCAGAAGAAACGGGAGTGATCAGGGGCGGGCTAGAAAACAAAGCATTGAGCATCCCAAGGACTTATATCCTTACTTGGAATGGGAGGAACATGTCCTCCATCATGTATCTGACACACAGTAGTAGCTTAGTGTTGGCACAGTAGGGGCACTTGATGGGCAGGATGCCACCAAGACAGTATCACAGATGTGCATTGCATGTGACTGTACATAGGGCATCCCTGGGGACAGGAAATGGGAGGAAAAACCACTTGACTGAAGCTAGATGAAGACTGGTCCCCTGCAAGCCCTGCACCACTGATTGGGCAACCCTACATGCTAGATCCTGCATCTGATGTGTCTGGTCAGCTCCAACTTTGACTCAGCTGATGCCAACCTGCAAAGCTGGGCTCAGGCATCCACTTTTGACACTTCCTGCTTTAGGAAAGGTGGACACCTCCTTCTGCTGTCTGGCTGCAAACTGGTAGCCCAAGAGGAATGTGTCATTTAAAAGTATGGAGTGGTCCTTTGGGTGACCTTATATTTCATGCACACATTCGCCCCAGTGAGTGATGCAGAGGCATCACAAACTCAGAGCAAGAGTAGGGAAGTAGTTCCCAAAAGAGGGGCTTGCCTACCCTCGGGATGACCCTGACTGGCTGTTAACTGGATTGCTCCTTGGGATCACACCTTGGGGAAGAGGATAAGGGAGGGATGCTGAGGGAAAAACACCCCAATGACTCAAGGGTGGGATGAGAGGGAGGGACACTGAGGAAAAACACACCAATGACACAAGGGAGGGACACTGAGGAAAAACACCCCATGACCCAAAGGCAGGATAAGGGAGGGACACTGAGAGAAAAGCACCCCAATGACCAAAGGGAAGGATAAGGGAGGACCCTGAGGGAAAAACAACCCAATGACCCAAGGGAGGGATAAGGCAAGGAACACCTCCCAATGACCCAAGGAAGGATAAGGGGAGAGACACTGAGGACAAACATCCCAATGACCAAAGAGAGGGATGAGGGAGGGGTCACTGGGAAACACCACAATGACCCAAGGGAGAGATATGGGGAGGGGCACTGAGGGAAAAACACCCCAATGACCCAAGACAGATGAAGTCACCCTATTCCCCCTCTGCAACCTCTAGGGCCCTTGACTCTTCCTGCACATAAGAATCCCTTATAACCATAAAGAGTACCCAATGTGCAGCATTTAAAATGGTGGAAAATTCCACTTTGGAAAACACAGGCGTTAATCATTTTTGTTTAAATAAAAATATTTTAATACTTTAAATGTATTATAAGTTATCAAAAACAGGTTGATGATTCAGGATTATTGGATGCTTGGACTGTCCCCTATGGCTGCAAAGTGTCAGCTCTCGTCTCCATATAGTGACTGAACTGCAAACCCTTAGAATGCACAAACAGGCACTCTTACAGCCCTTAAAGACACCCCAAGAATCCCTATAACTATAATTTTCTGCTCTAGATGTGGACTGCTGTCCCTCTGCAATGGACCCCTAATCCCATTCCAACCCCAGCACCACATCTGGGTCTTTAGGCCATCACTTGGCCAGGAACACTCCTGCAAATCCCCCAATGGATTTTGTCACTTCATTGCCAGGTGACTGGATGAAGGAGCCTGTTGCAACAACAGACTATAGGAGCACCACTATAGTCATCATCTTCTAGTGATGCCATACTGTTTTCACTCAATTTTTCTCACCCACCTCCCTATGACCCAAGGAGGGGATAAGGAAGAGGAACACCTCCCAATGACCCAAGGGAAGGATATGGGAGAGACACTGAGGAAAAACACCCCAATGACAAAAGAGATGGATGAGGGAGGGTCACTGAGGAAAACACCTCAATGACCCAAGAGGGAGGATATGGGAGGGACACTGAGGAAAAACACCCCAATGACCCAAGACAGATGAAGTCACCCTATTCCCCCTCTGCAACTCTAGGCCCTGACTCTTCCTGCACATAAGAAACCCTTATAACCATAAAGAGCACCCAATATGCAGCATTTGAAATGATGGACAATTCCACTTTTTGAAAACAGAGCGTTAATCATTTTTTGTTTAAATGAAAAATATTTTAATACTTTAAATGTATTATAAGTTATCAAAAACAGGTTGATGATTCAGGTTTATTGCGATGCTTGGACTGTCCCTATGGCTGCAAAAGTGTCACCTCTTGTCTCCTTATGGTGACTGAACTGCAAACCCTTAGAATGCACAAACAGGCACTCTTACAGCCATAAAATACACTCCAAGAATCCCTATAACTATAATTTTCTGCTCTAGATGTGGACTGCTGTCCCTCTGCACTGGATCCCTAATCCCATTCCAACCACAGCACCACATCTGGGTCTTTAGGACATCACTTGGCCAGGAACACCCCTGCAAATCCTCTTCAATGGATTTTGTCACTTTATTGCCAGGTGTCTGGATGAAGGAGCCTGTTGCAACAGCAGATTACAGGTGTGTAGTCACCAGGACATCCTTAGTCACGTCACATGTTTCCTGAAAGGCGTGCGCATGCAGCATGTGAAACAAAGAAATACAAAATCACACATGCCCCCATAATGCAAAGTATGATGAGCTGCATATCAAATCACCACAGAATGTTATGCTGGTTCAACTTTAAGCAGAAAATACATGGTGCCGAAAGGCCTGTGCACAATTTGCAAGGGTGCCAACAGAAAGGACACAGACACGTTTCATCCCTAACAGGACTCATCAGTGTGCCTAGTCTGTTTGACACCCCAGTGGAATGAACCAGCTACCCTAAGAGGGTCTATCTGGGTTATGTTGTGGTGAGCCCAATTAAAACAAAAACAAGTTAAAGACAAAGAACCTCAGCACGCAATCACTGAGGCAATAGTTACCCCAAAGGGCAGGGGCCGTGAAGCCAAATTTCAAAGAAATACAAAATCACACATGCCCCCATAATGCAAAGCATCATGGGCTGCATATGCAAATCACCACAGAATATTATGCTGGTTCAACTTTAAGCAGAAATGCATGGTCCTGAAAGGCCTCTCACACAGTTTGCAAAGGGTGCCAACAGAAAACACAGACACGTGTTTCGTCCTACCAGGACTTATCAGTGTGCCTAGTCTGTTTGACACCCCATTGGAATGAACCAGCTACTCTAAGATGGTCTATCTGGGTTATGTTGTGGTGAACAAGGCCCTCCCACTGGTGTCTGGGCACACTACAGAGACACCACTGGTCCAATGGAGCAGGGTGGGCTTGTATTAATCCCAGGTCTCAGCCATGACAACACACTGTACTACTCCCTTCCAACGAAGCAGAAAAAAAGAAACCCTCCCTCTGGTGTCTGGGCATGCTAAAGAGATATCACTGACCCAACAGAGCAAGTTGGGCTTGCATTAATCCCAGGTCTCAAGCATAATAGCATGGTGAACTACCAGGTGAAATAAAGGGAAAGGGGAAATTGTGTAACCAGGAAAGGCACACTATGCCAAAGCTTGTTTCCAAGTATGACCTGGGAGCACAAGGAAGTTGAGTTACTTGCTCAGGGTCACACAGTATACAAGTGGGGGCTGTGGGATTCAAACCCAGGTCTCCAGGTTTGCAGCTCAGTGCTCTGAACCACTAGCCTATACTGCCTCCTATCAATGTGAAACACCCCCATCAGCATCTGGGCATGCAGAAAAGATGCCACTGATCCAAAATAGTTAGTTAAGCATGTATTAATGCAAAAAAAGTAGCTTAAGAGGAAAAAGCTGGAGCACAGGGGCAAACCAGAACTTTCAAAGAAGAAGATGTATAAGAACAAGGGGGCATGATATGAGGCTAGAGAGGGGTAGCCTCAAGGGCAATGTGAAGAATAACTTTTTCACAGAAAGAGTAGTGGATGCTTGGAACAGCCTACCTGCAGAGGTGGGTGGGGGCACAAATGGTAGGGAAATTCAAGAATGCGTGGGATAGACATGAGTACTCTAGCAATAGGGAAGAGAGCGTGAGTCGCAGATCAGCTAGGGTCTGCAGTACTGCATTAGGTAGGAAAAAAGGACAGACTAGGTGGGACACATGGTCCTTATCTGCTGTCACCTTCTAGCTTTCCGCGTAACCAAATGCAAGCACTACTATGCATGAAGTTCCAGCTCACAGAAATCTATAGAGAAGCACATTAAAGTCCAAACAATGCTGCATTGCAAAAAAATAAAATAATAATTAGTTGCATCATATATGGGTTAAAAATAGCAGCTAAAGCACAATTTAGGTGTGAAATGTTTAGTCATATTTTTGCCATTGTACAAGATGAGCTATTTTTATCCATATGTAATGCAATTAATAATCATTTTATAACACAGCGTGTCCCTATTTGTGGGTTTCTGTGAGAGCATAGTAGTGGGCATACATTAATCTCCAGGTCTCCTGCATGACAGCACAGTGTACTGTCACCTCCTACCCCTCAATGGGCCAAGCAAAATCCTCCCTTTAGGGTCTGAACATGCTGCTGATACTTTAATAACCAAGCTGAGGGTAGTGGGCTAACATATACCACAAGTCTCCATGCAACACAGCAGCTGACAACACACACACACACACACACACACACTCTTCCTCAGAATTAACTACTACAGTATTTAAGGTCTGCAGGCACCTTTTCACTCCCAGATCTTCCATATTTGCCAGGCCAACCCACTACCACCAGTTATAAAATGATGTATCTGAGAGCAAGCCTAAGAGTTTCTGCTGTAGCAGGGTGGGTTGGCATTACATAAGACTGGGAAGTGACAGCTGCAGTTATTAGTGTACTCAGCAATTTGCTTTTACATAAAAATGTAAACAAAATTATGGATGTATGACTTTTTTATGTTAAACATTTTTTCTTCCTTAAATTTCTGGTTAGCAAGAAATGCATATGGTAGGTGATGGTGTCTCCTATGATGTAAACAGTGTAATCTAATTTATAGTTACTAATACTATTCTGTTTTGCTATCTTTCACACAAACGAAGCATGAAACAACATTATACTATAACAAATATTCTCAAGACATGTGTAAACAAATGAGACAGAGCTGTGGAAATATTAGTTTTTCACATGTTTAACTTGTTAATCTAGGAAGTGCACCATAAAAAAACAAGGCATTTGTCGATGCCGAATGTTGTCGCGTTAGCATTGCCTTTGGTAGTGCGTTGTGGAACACATGTTTGGCAGGATGTGAAAAACGACAGCTGTACTGTTCATAAGGAGGTGTAAAAAAAATGGCAGTGGTAAAAATGTGGCATGCAAGTATTGCAAATATGCGGTTATGGTGGTGCATGGGAAATGCGCAACGCACACTTGTAACACAGGCATTTTATGGAGTTTGCACCAAATTTTCAACATAGGCATTTTAGCACCTCTACTCATGTACAGTGTCACTGTCATGTCCTCAAGCTGTCTCAAAAAGTGATGTCGCACAGTAACCGCTCTATTCTTCACTGGACGTGCGAAAACACATTTCAGGCAGGATATGTAAAATGACAGCTCTACGGTTCTTCAAGAGGTGTGGAAAAATGCCAATGGTGAAAATCCAGAGTGAAAATATTACAAATGTACAACGTTACGAGCGTGCGTGCAAACTGCGCAATGAACGCTCATAACACAATCATTTTATGGAGTATCGTCACCAAATTTTCAACATAGGCATTGTAGGACCTCTGCTCATGAACAGTGTCACTGTCATTTTTGCAATCTGGCCTGAACACTGATTTCCCACAGTGATCACGGAATTGTACGCCGGAAGTGCGGAAACACATTTCAGCCAGGATGTGAAAAATGACAGCTGTACTGTTCACAAGGAGGTGTAGAAAAATGACAATGTTGAAAATCTGGCATGAAAATATTGCAAATTCATAAAGCTACGAGCTTGCATAGCAACTGCACAATGCACACTTGTAAAACAGCCATTTTTTGGATTTTTTCCTCCAAATTTGCAACATAGGTTTTTTGAGAGCCCACCTCATGAACACTGCCACTGTCCCTGTGTTAATCAGTCCCAAAAGGTGATTTCATGCAGTGACTACGAAATCACCTTTTGGGACTGATTAACGTCAAAACAGTGACAGAATTCATGAGGAGGGGCCCCAAAAACCCCATGTTGAAAATTTGGTGCAAAAATTCCAAAAAATGCCCAAGATATGGAGCAAAGTTGAAAAAACCCTATTCATTCCATTATACAGCATACGGGCATTTCCTCAGTTCACGGTCGGCTTTGAAGGGTGCAGACGTGTTCCCGGTCTAGCGAAGATCGTCGCACCGGACTCCAGAGGTAAGTATGGGGTGGGGTGGGGGTGTGTGGGGAGGCAGGGTGCGTAGTGGGTGCAGGAGGTGAGTAGGGAGACTACGAGGGACCATTTTCAGTTCCCAGGAACCAAGAAAAAAAAAACACGGACGGTTTTCTTTTTTACAGGTTGTTTCTTTTGTTTGGCGGGTACAGTAGCTGATGGGGATTGGGCACCCCATCAGCACAGAAGGGGGACATGATGCCAATGGGGAGTGAGCTCTCCCATCGGCACAGTACAACAGGAAGGGGAGGATACGATGGGGATTGGGCACCCCCGTCCAGCAAACATTGTCTGGGGGTAGAGTAGCTGATGGGAGATTGTCACCCCATCAGCACAGAAGAAGGGGGGGGAGACATGATGCCGATGGGGATTGGGCACCCCCGTCGGCAAACAATGAGGTGGGGGGGCACATTCTGCTGACGGGGAGTGGGATCCCCTGTCGGCACATATTTCAAGGGGCAGGGAAGCCAACAGGAGGATTGGGCACCCTGAAGTCAGCACTGTCGGCAGAGTAGCAGCCACTGTGCCACCATGCTACTAGCTGGTGAGAATGTAGGAAGGGCCCGCTACATGTGATGAGCTTTGCTCGGATTGCAGCAGACCTTTCCTTAGATGTGCTCACCAGCTTAGTATGCAAGGTGTGGCATCGCTGATCGAGGGGAATGAGGGACGCGCCTACTGGTGTGTGCCCTGCATTCACCCAACAGTGTCCGCGCCTCCAAATCCCCACTGCCGCAAGATGTTGGCTGCGCACATGCGCCAACATAAAAATAGGTATGCCCGGAAGTGGAGGGCCTGTCTGGCTTTTTGTTCATTACTTGTTTTTCTAGAATACAAATCATGTTACAGATTTGGAGGTCCACTGGTAAGTTTAATGAGAACTGTGTTTCAGCTTGAAATGAAGAAAATGGATCTGGGATGCAATTTATTACAGACACACACTAAATCTTAGGATTAAAATACAGTAAGTGTATTAAAAAAATAATTTGATTGGCTCCAATATGTTAAAAAAGAAATTTCAGACACAGACTCAAGTGATAATTTTACATAGAGAATACTGGATGGCAACTACTTACAACCAGTGTGTTCTGTTCACAGAGGGTTCTGATTCCTCTGACCTCAAGAGCGAAGTTCGAGAGGTCCATGGGAATCAGAACCCTGAGGTGACAGAACACACAGGTTGTGCATAAAGTTGCTCATCATGTATTTTTATAGTGTATAGTAGTAGTATGTGAAATGTGTGCATTGTTTTTTTTTCTTTTTTTCATAATGAAACTGACTTGTGAAGTCTCTAGAGGTTCTAGAATACTGTCACCACAGAATTAAATAGAGGAAAGCAACAATGTGCCAGCATTCCAAGTGGTTCTGCTACAGTAGTGACATTACTACTGCAGCAGAACAACATAATGATGTCACTCGTGCAGCAGAACAAGCATATTCCAGGCATGGAATTCCATGCATAACAGCATTCCCACTATATATATAGGATAGTGCATGGGGAACAGTTAACAACAGGGCTATTCTTTCACCAAGTTGGCACTATGACGACGGATTACCTCGAGAGCGCAGCTGGAGAGATAATCCGTCGTCATAGTGCCAACAAGGTGAAAGATTAGCCCTGTTGTTAACTGTTCCCCATGCACTTTTCTTTATAGTGTATAGTGGAACATCGCTTTCTGGGAGAAAAGTCACTACAGCATGTTTCTGTTTCAAATAATTTTTACCGAGGTCCTAGAAGTAAAAAGAACTTAACGTTTTAATGTTTAACATTTTTACTGTTTAAAAACTCACATACAGCAGAACCCAGAACAGCAATTAACAATCTGCGGGGAAGAGAAGTATGTCATTCTCCGTTTTTTTGTTTTCCTGATCCAGGATGAATCTATCCCCCCGGATAGTGGCTTTGACAGTACTGCCGCCAACATTGCTACTTCGAGTGTGTGTCCTGTCTATGGAGTGAGCCCTAACTGTCAGATGCTGCTCGAGGACACAGTGTGTGATGTATGCAGTGCAGCAGAACAAAAAGTCATTCTGCTGCACTGCAGACATCACTAGTGCAGCAGAACAACATTTCGAAAGTGATGGATTTTGGTGGAGAACGACGTTCCACTATACACTATAATACTTTTATCACATTTTGTAAAGCATTTCTACATGATTTATTGCTGCAATTAACTTTAACTGTATCCAGGAGGCAGACACTGGAGTGCTGTACGAACAACAAAAAAGTTTGTTAACCCACTATGACTATCTCCCATCCCATTTGACATAGACGAAAATACAAAAAAGGAAAGCAAAATGAAACAGAACTAAAATTGTTATGATTTATGGGTTCTCAATATTGAGAACCAAGATTCACAGTGAAAGGACCTGGTTTGGATTTGTTTT
This sequence comes from Neoceratodus forsteri, assembly GCA_016271365.2. Lineage (NCBI taxonomy): Eukaryota > Metazoa > Chordata > Ceratodontiformes > Ceratodontidae > Neoceratodus > Neoceratodus forsteri. The sequence continues at coordinate 809,560,684 of CM028129.1, read as the reverse complement.
AATTCCCATTAAAATTAACTCTAAAACAATGTGAGGTCACCTGAGAGGACCAAAGGCTGCAATAAATCAACTTAAAATGGGTCCATTACCCCCCCCATCCCATCATACCACACACACAACTGCTATTTCACAAAAATAATAAATAATCCTCATCAAAACAAAGTCAGGAATGGCAGCGTGAATGTGTTTAGTTTTGTTTTCTATGTATTTATCTGCACTGACGTCATTCATTTCACTGAGAATGGTTGGGGTTGCAACCCCGCCCCCACTCTCCCTGCCCTGCATTACATAAAAAATCAGTTTGTAGTTTACATTACAGGTTCATATAGGACTGTAATACAACCTTTTTTGGGGGGGCGGGGGGTTCTCAAATACAACCCCCTGCCTTTAAATGCAGACTATGCATGAAGGCTTAAATAAAACAACCAGAAATGCACCATACATTCATACTACACAGAGAGCTAAACAACCTTCAGAAATGTGGTGGGAACATAAACTGCTGGAAATGGCACCGAGACCCAGCCCATCCACCTCGCGGTGCCATCCATCATTCTCAGCAACAGTTCCCGAACCACCCCCCACAGCAACCCATGTGAGCCAGGAAGTAAAGGCCCCCTTCAGCCGACGAGGCAGAAAACAGACAACAAACTCGGCTCTACTCTCATGAACTTACTTCTCCAAACGGTGGGGTGCTCCAGCTGGAAACCCACACACTGCTGCTCAAAGCAGCTCCTGGCTCGGCTCCTCCAGATGTGGACTCCTCCGGTTCAGGGTCTCGAACTGAGCTGTGAAGGGGGGGGGTGGGGTCCAGTTCCAGAATCATCTTTAGAGAAAAAAAACTGAAATCAGCAACAACAAAAAAAACACAGAATGGAAACAAGAAAAAAATAAACACGCCACTCTTAATTGACCAAGTCCCCTACCTAAAATTGCAGCTTATTAGGTATGTACTGTATACCCGCTGACCTGATTGAGAAATGCAAGTGAATATCTCAATCAGGTCTGCTGGCATACAGTACATTCCTGATTGGCTGATCTCCCCTCCGAACTGCAAGAAAGCCCACAAAACCACACAAAGAATGTAGGAAGACAGCTGATGTCCCAGCTCCCTGATTGGAGTGGCACTTTTCTTTTAAGTACAGGTCACTTCTGTCAAACTGATGTCATAGAAAGCTCCCCGATTCATTGGTGCCTGAGGGATGAGCCCCATAAAGGGACAACAGCACTGGGCATAACAGTTGCACACCTCTAAAATGTGTACTGTCCCAAGACGTGGCTTGCTCATGCGAGGTGCGCAAGCAGGCAAGCAAACATAAAAAGGGTTCTAAATCAGAATGTTCTAATTATCGTTCTATTAGTTTGACTAGCATTCTGAGTAAAGTCTTAGAGTCCATTGTCAAGAGCATATCAAAAGCATATATACAGGAGAAAGGGCACACGGACGTCAGACAGCACAGATTCACAAGGGAAGGCATGTTTAACAAATCTACTTTCCTTTTTTGATACAGTGAGTGCTGCCCTTGACAAAAATCTACCAGTGGACATGCTGTATATAGACTTTGAAAAAGCTTTTGATACTGAATCATACCAATAATTAACAACTTGAGGGAAATAGGGGTAGACTAAGACATTATTAGATGGATTACAGCCTGGTTGGCTGAAAGAAAACAATGAGTGTGTATAAAGGGCTATATGTCTGGCTAGTCCCTAGTGTCCAGTGTTGTCCCTCAGGGATCCGTTTTGTGTCCAGTCATATTTAATATTCTTGTATCAACCTTAAATTGTAACCCCAACACATGGTTAGCAAAGTTTGTAAACGATTTGAAGTTGGGAGCGATAATTTCTAACGAACAAAATGCAAAATAATTCCAGGAAAATATAGACAAATTAGCAGGAAAGGCAATGAAAAAGAAGCTGAAGTTTAATATAGCAAAGTGCAAAATTATGCATTTGGGGAAAAAGTATCAAAGATAAAGATACAATATAAATGAGGTCAATGTCTCCCCTACAGATGTCGAGAAAGATCTAGCAATATGATTCAATAAAGACTTGGAGTTCACCTACCACTGCACTACAGCAATAAAAAAAGCTTATGGTATTCTGGTCTCTATAATGAGGAATATAAAAAGTAGGGAAAGAGAGATAATTGTCCCTCTCTATGTGTCACTGGTCTGACCATATATGGAGCATGCTGGGAGCATTTGGAAACCTAGATTGAAGGCTGATGTTAGGAGAATGGAGGGGGTGTAGAGGCATGCAGCTAGGATAATAAAGGGGATGGAGGATTTATCTTATGAGGGCAGATTGCAAAACCTTGATCTATTCTCACTGCAATATTAGGGGTTACAGAGGTGATATGTGCCTGGTGTACAAGGCCTGTAAGGAACGGACATCTGGGAATATATGATTAGAAAAGATTAAACTCAGTCACTAATGAGCCACCAGTACCAACTTAAGAGCAAGAACTATAATAAAACCAGAGAGGGGCCTGGTTCTCTCTAATGTGTAGTGGCACAATGGAATACATTGCCTGAAAGGGTGGTCTTCTGTGACACCATGAACCAGTTCAAATCAGCACTGACAAACATAGTGAAGATAATCTATACCAGCTTAGAATATAAAAGCTGTAGGTCAAAATGGCCTAACGGCTAAAGTACCTGATATTTTCTTATGATTCTTATGTTTCCCCATAACTGAGGTGAGGCTGACTGGCCTGTTGTTCCCCGCTTCCTTCCTACTGCCACTTTTGTGCAGTGCGACTACATGCACCCTCCTCCAGTCCTCTGGAACCATGCATGTGTTGAGTGACTCTGTGAACAGGGCGGCCAGAGGTGCTGCTAGTTCCCTTCTCAGCTCCCTTAATATCCTCAGGCATATGTGGTCTGGCCCCATGGCTTTATCTACCTTCAGCTTTGTGAGTTCCTCCAGAACTGTCTCCACTGTGAATTGACTAGTGTCTACTTCTCCTCCCACCCCATTGCCTCTTCTTCCCAAATGTGGTCCTTGACCCTCTCCCTTCTTAGTGAATACTGAACAGAAGTATTTGTTCAGTATTTTTGATTTGTCTAGAGCCCCCTCCTTACACACTACCTCCTCCCTTTTGAGCCTCACAATCCCCTTCCCCTTGTTTTTCCTTCTATCACTGATGTACCTACAGGATGTCTTGTCCCTTTTTTTCACAGTCCGTGCTAAACCCTCCTCTGTCTGTGCCTTGGCTCTCTTAACACCCTTCCCTGCTTCCCTTAGACATTCAATGTACACCTCCCTGTCCTCCTCCTTTTGGGTTCCTTTATACATCCTGAAACTTGCTCTTTTAGCTCTTACTTCATCTGCTACCTCTTTAGAGAACCATAGTGGTTTCCTTCTTTTTTTTTTCACTTTGGCCACTCTCCTAAGGCATTGGTTAGTTACCTCCACTATGTCTCCTTTTAGTCCCCCCATTCTTCCACTCTCTCCATTAACTCCCCTTTCACCAGGGCTGCTCTTAAACATCTACCCTTTCACTGAAATCTGCTCTCCTGAAATCTAATACTTTTCCCTTGTGTGGCTTGAGTCCCTGTCTCCATGCCAAACCACACCATGTGGTGGTCGCTGGATCCCAGCTGCCTTTCCATCTGGACTCCTTTGACTCTGTTTCCATTGATCCATACCAGGTCCAGAACTGATTTGTCTCTGGTGGGCTCATGCATCAGCTGTCTGAGTCCATCCCCCTGCAGGGATTCCAGGATGGCAGTGCTTCTGACTGAAGCAGCTGCCTGGCTGGTCCAATCTACATCTGGCATATTGAAATCCCCCATCAGCAGGATGTCACCTTTAGCTGCCATGTTGTGAATTTCCTTCATTAGAACCCTGTCCACTTCCTCCCTCTGTGCTGGAGGTCTGTAGCTCACCTCAGCATGTATTGCTGTGTCATTCCCTGGTTCAAGGGTGACCCACATTGCCTCGGCCTCCCCCTGTCTTCCCTGTACTTCTGTAGCCTTTATGCTTTCTCTGATGTACAGGGCTACACCCCCTTTTACCTTCCCTGTTCCTTCTGAACAGTATATAGCCTGGTACATTAATGCCCCAGCCATGATTAGCAGAGTACCATGTCTCTGCTATTGTTGCTATGTCAAGGTCTACATCTGTCATCAAGGCTTCCAGGTCTGGAACCTTATTTCCCAGACTGCGGGCAGTTGTGAGCATGACCTTCCATGTTTTATACCCTGCCCTCTCTCTGTTCTTGTTCTCTTTCCCTTGCCCGATTCCCCCACCCCGGTTTTCTTGTTCATGTGCTCCTGCCCACCCATCCCCCCTTTTACACATTTCAGCTGCCTGTTCCTCCCTGCTCGCTTCAGTTGTTCCTGTTGTCAGCTTGTGTTTGTGCATGCTACCATGGGGGAGGGATCCTAAGCCACCTGTCCCTCCTGACTCTTCCCCCCTTGGCCAGTCTAAATGCTCTCTGCTGAAGCATTACAGTGTCTCACCAAGGAGTGAGGTCCCTTTCCCAGACAGACGCAGGCCATCCTCCTGATATAAGTTCACATCTGCCCAGGTGGAGCCCCAGCCCCCTATGAAGCCAAATCCTTCACTTCCACACCAAACTTTCAACCAGGTGTTGAAGGCTTGGATGTGGAATCACTATCCTCCCCTGTGCCTTGGACATGTAGCACCTCTAAGAATGAGGCAGAATGTGCTACCTGTTTCAGGTCCCCCCAATATATGCTGTATATAGCTCGGTCCCCCCCCAATCATCCCTCGCCAAGCTAGCCCCTCTCTTCAACGCTTTGTGGTTTTGTCTCAAACCTTCACTTCCTCACCCATCACTGCTCCCTTTATTCCACTCTCTGACTCCCATCCCTTGCTAACTGCTGCCTGGCTCATTGTGCTGCATTCATTGGCAAGTACTGGTCTGCCTCCCTCCCTACTTACCTATCAGCCCTCCTCTCCCTTTCCCGCTTACTGGGCTATGGCCTCAGATTGCAAGATTCTTGTTCATTCCATCTCCTGCCCTCCAAAGCAGGCAAAACTGCTTTCTCCTACAGACTACCAGCTCTGTGGAACCAACTTGCTCAATCCATCCACCTTGGCCCGACTCATTCTGCACTAAAACACCAGCTAAAGAGTCCCCCCCACCATGTAGGTGCTCTTACTCTGGCCCTCCTTGATATTACCCCCTCACATACCACGCCTTTGTCCCAGTCTCTTACTGTCTTTTTTGACTTCTGACTTATCCCCCACCCACCCACTATCTACCCTGCAATCTAACCCTTTCCCTCACCATCTCCCCCACTATCTCCTCTGCTATAATGCTGACCCCTGCCTCTTCAAATAGCTTTGGGACTCACTTCTGTATTCTTATAACACTATTTATACTTGAATTGTATAATTGACTATTTATTACCTATATTGTATAATGATCTCAGGGACACTATTGTCCCCTGTCTTGGGCCCACTTATGTATGTATTTGTTTCATTTTTGGCTCTGATGCAAAGATAAAATTATGCTTTGTACACTCTTTGCACATCCCACTCCCCTTCCCCCTGGGTCACTCCCGGAAACAAGCCTCAGCTCTGTGGGCCTTTCCCAGTTACCAACATTTTAATAAAAATAAATAAACAAATTACTGGCCAATTCTCTAGAATGGAAAGCCTCAAGGCTTAGCAGACCCAAACTCAGGAAGATTGAAGGAAGGAGGCTGGGCCTCCTTAATTTTCAGATTATCATATATCATTCATAACAGCCCAGACTACCAAATGGTATACATCTAAAAACTTAAATCCAACACAGTGAGTAGAAATAGGTCATTTTACAAAGCTCAAACCCCATGGTACATTTTATATTCAAACCCCCAAAAGGGATCTCTAACTACCCAACGATCCACATCACACTTCGGTCTTGGCTGAGAATCAGAAGAGTTTCAAACATCTCCCAAATGCCGATTTCTTATGCACCTCTCTGGGACAATCATATGTTCACCCTGGACCAAAAACCTCTTCACTGCCCATCCTGGATACTAGCAGTCATTCTCAACATATGGGACATATGTATCCCAGGTTAAAATATCATCATGACATTCCAAGAGTTAGTAAAATGCTACAAAATATCCCAGAGGGATTTATGGCATTATCTCTAGATAAGTGTGGCAACTGCACAATGCCTACTGAAACAAATGACACAATGTATCACCATCGAAGGATCATAATATCATATCATGGCTAAACATGAACAGAGGTAGGGCAAATAATATATATAGATGTTTAAGAGACTCTGGAACCCCATCCACCGAAGGTAGCAGATCTAAATAGGAGAATGAGCTGAACATAGCCATTTCAGGTCAATAATGGAAAGAATGCTGGCATATGACCCATCAGGCACGTAGGGACATGAGGGCACAACTTATACATCTAAAAATACTCTATTACTGGTGTAGGACCCCCTTTCACCTACACCAGATGGGGATCCTCCCTACCAAGTGTTGGAGATGTGACAAGCAAACCGGGTCACTCTCCCATATATTGTGGTCATACCCCTTAATAAAGCCCTTCTAGGAGAAAGTTACATCATTCTGTAAACAATGTCTCCCAAAGGCCTTTATATTTGATGAGTCCTTAGCACTCCAGGGAGTCAACTCACAACAAAACTCATAATCCCTCACACTCGATTGACTGGGCTCTGACGGCTACCACTGCAGGCAAGTGATTCATCCTCAGAAAATGGAGATCCTCTGGGGCAGCCCCCTTCAATGAATGGCTCAAAATATTAAGCCCAATGACCTCATTGGAGTGAGTTTCATTCCTAACTATCAACAAAATTACCTGCATATAACAAGGTGTGGGTCCCCTTCCTCAAGTTAATAGCTGACAAATCATAAAGCTACAGTATCTGTAACAAAGAAGAATAAGCCCAGTGCAAGTTGCTCCAGTAGGTCATACATAACTGAACTTGTGTTAATACCTTTGAATGTAGTCTGTAACAAGAAAGGTGCTATATACCTATCAGCGTGTACTGTGTTACTGTTTTTATTTATTTTTTCCTCTCTTTACTATTTATGTATGAATGTAAAGTTGAAAATACCTAATAAAAAATTTAATGTAAAAAAGGAGGAGATAGTAACAAGAGTTGGCCACCAATTGTGTATCTTTGCATGGTTTGGGTAGCGATACTATAAGGGCATCAAGTATGGAGGTAGGGAGTATCCCCGCCCTCAAGGCCATTGTGTATTTCTGCAGGAGTCTATTTCATAGCTGGGACTGGAAGGCTTGGTAAAATTCAACCATCAGGCCAACCTGTCCAGAAGTCTTCCTGTTAGGAGAGTGAAGATAGCTGATAGCACCTCTTGGAGGGTAAGGAAACTTTCCAGATCTTGATGCTGATCTTCTGGGAGTTTGGGTTTATGGACCATTTCTAGTAAATGAGAAAGGCTGTCTGATAGGGGACACCTTGGGAAACATAACATTCATAGTAGAACTTATGAAATGTCACACTGATTTCAGTCTGCTTGGATGTGACGGATCCATCTGGAGATCTAAGACTGCCAATATACAGTATATATTGGGCTGGGATATATGAGTCATGTATGCTTGGAGTCTGCTGGATCTCCTCACCCAATTCCCAATATTTGTGTATTTCAGATAACTCCTCTTTGGGCAGAGACAAGGGTGAGGAAGTTGATGTAAAAGCACAATTGCTCAATTTTCCAGATTAGGCCTCTGGGAGATCCCCCTGTAGATGCATTGGAGGACTTCTCTTGTCTTCAAATGCTGTTGCTGATCATCTTTCTCCTTGCACCTCTCTTGCTTTCTATGAGTGGTGTATCCCATTATCACTCCTCTTATACAGGGTTTGAAGGCATCCCTTAATTTGGCACAGGTTACATCAAGGGTATCATTAATCAGTAAGTATGACCTTATTTCTGTCATTAGCCAGCTTTAAAATTGATAGTCTTTCATCAGAAAGGTATCCAGTTTCTATCTATGAAGTTCCATGTGGAGTACTGGGAGATTCTGATGCTTGTGGAGTTGGAGTACTAGCCATACTTTTCTGATTAAGGTTTTTGGGTACTAAAAGGAGTGTGGAGGATCCCAAGTGCACTAAGCAGGTGAGACTGTGCAGTGTTGTGGATTCCTTTAAGGGATATTTTAAACTTAATGGTGTGATGGGACACTCCTCTGTCCTTAGGCTGGGTGTGTAAGAGGGAGAGTCTCTTTGCTTCAATACCCTTATGTTCTGATGTAGCTGCCTGGTTACTGACTCTGAGGGTACCTTTCTTCCTTGGCCAAGTGGTTTCTGCATAGAGGGTGATTGGGGTCCATGAGGTAATATAGCATTTGTTCTGCATACATCAAAGATTGTGACAAAATTTAACAAAAATGTGTGGTCCAACCAATTCAGCACTTTTGACTAGTATACACAATAAAATGAAACCATAACCTAAGAAGGAGAAAACTTCCAGCATACAGATTGTCATCAGAAGCCAAAGATGCTCCACTGGAAAGGGCAGCTGCTGGTTGCTACTGAGCTTCAGATCAAACATAATCTCTTGTGCCCCTCCTTGGGCTAGGAAGGTTTTTTTGGGATCATATGCCCTCTGTGGTGGCACTTGTGGCAACACTTTGTCTATTTTTATCTTTTTTTTTTTTGCTTAAAAGTCCATTGTGCATTGTTATAAGCATTTATATTCACTGTGCCATGCAGCATTCCTGCAGAAATCAGTCATGCAGCTGCAACAGTATCTGTCTTATTCTCCTGTCCTCTTTTCTGGTGCTAATACCTCCTCTACCTGTTGGGAAAACAAACAAAAATATGCTGAATGCAGTGATTTCAATTGGTGGTCACCCAAAGCATTATTGGTCATGGAGTATTCATTTGTGGGCTAAAGACAATGGATATGTGGAGCATCAGTTTTATTTGGTAGATTTATTAAATTAGTAGTTGCAGATTTTTTTTCATTTGTAGGTGCATATATTTTGTTTGATGGTGAAGCAGTAGACTGAAGAATGGGAGGGAGGCTGTGTTTAAGAGGTTTGTTTGCATTTTGAGAGATTTGCATTTGTGATGCTTCTGTAAAGGGTTGCTCTTCAGTAATCACATCCTTATACTGACTGTGACACTCATGGCTTGATTTGGGAGTTATCTGCTTCAGCAGTGTTATCTTATGTCAATTAAATTTATGTGCAGTAGGATTCTTTTGTATGTGTTGCACTAAGCACATCTGAACCCAAGGTTCATTCGGACTGAGGGCAGTATTGTACTGTTAAACTTCTCTGACATCATCTTCTGGTTTTTTTAAATGAGTATTTTAAACCAATGGGGATTTTTTCTGTTTTTCTCTGCATTATCTAGCTGTTATAAGTGTTGTATTTTCTAAACAACTGCCATGAGCTTCTGAAGAAGGACTGGTTGGTCCGAAAGCTAGAGCACTTTGTTCTTGTTGTTACATCTATGTTGGTCCATTAAAAGGTATCAAATCATTTGCTTCTGGATCTGTAAAGGGGGAAACTCTGCATTGTTTTTAATTTATAATCTGCAACAAAAAATATTGACGTACCAACTGACATTCTTATGCAGGAATTGCTGCCTGTTGTTGTGGCAGGTTTGGGAAGGGGAGGGTGGGTCACAGTTTACATTGGTTTTACAAGCAGAGATCACTCATTTTTTCTGCAGTTGTTGCGACGCAAAGCTCAAAAGACAGCTAGAAGAAGCCAGTAGCATTATAGATAGTGACTTGAATTTGCTGACAGTTTTCCATGCTTATGGTTCTGCAGCAGTTGCAGTCCTTGTAGTGACGTGACTTGGCACCTGTCTAAACAACAACAGCAGCCAGGGTACCACTCTGTTCTCCGTGAGGAAGAAAAAGCACAAGAGAAGAAAATATTTTAAATATAGGTTTGGGTTAAGAGTAAGTCTCTGATTTCTGTGTACAGTAGTTTGGTAGTTTCTTCAACATCTTTACTGCAAATTTTACCATCAGTTTGTGATTATGAAAGCTATCAACAGTTCTGTTAGTATGTTCAATAAATAAAAGGCTACATAATTATTGGAATAACATTGGTTTTATGTTTTACTACATTTTCTAAACAAAACTTGAAACAATTATACTTTATATATGTTTCTACACTGTATCTGGAATTGGGTTTCTGAGGGCAATGCTTTTTTTTTTTTTTTGAGGGTAAGTGGATGACACACTGTGAAACTACATACTGACTGAATATTTCCCTAGTTGTATGAGGATTGTTTACTGATGTGAGAGGAATATTGTTAATTCCTTGGTCAGCAAGCCAATTCCTCCAATTTCCTTGTTGAGACAGTGAAGGGCCCCAGTATGAGAGCAAGGATGACTCACATTTGTTTGGAAGGGATCAGAGCCTTATCACATCTTCCAATTTTGTCTAGTTAGTCAAAGCGTTCAACACTGTATCGCAGCTCATTCTCCTTGTGAAGCGTAAGGTAGCTGGACTCTCCGCTTCCTCAGTTAAGTGGTTCTGGTCCTATCTTGAGGGCAAGTCACAAGCTGTCCATATTGGAGACTCCCTTCCCCTCCTCCTCCCTATTAACTCAGGTGTCTCCCAAGGGGCTTTCCTTGCATCAACTTTTTTCTACATTTTTATAAATGAAGACCACAATGTCTGCTGGTTGATGTCCATTCATATGTAAGCAGATAATACAGTACTCTTTTCCTTTGGCTTCTCTGCCCCCGATCTCATGACCCAGCTCCAACTAAATTTTAGCAACATCCTGCTCTGGTTTGAAAAATCAGTTATCCCTCAATTGTAAGAAAACAGTCTGTATGATGTTTGGCACCAGCCAGAGGCTCACTAACATCTCACCCCTACCCTTCTTTCATACCTTTGTCGGTGTAACTACTGAAGAGGTCTCATCCTCCTTCAAGTACCTTGGGATTTGGCTGGATCACCACCCTGATCCACAAGAAGCTCCACCCCAAGCTTGGAGTGCTATTCAGAAATAACAAAAGCAATCCACTTCATGCATGTAGAGTAATTTTTACTAAGATGATTCTCTTTATTTTAAACTATGGAAACATTGGGCCCAATTGTCAAAGCCCTGCTGAATAGTACAAAGGGTTTGTACCACAAGGAATGGCCCGAGGTTTGGCTTACACTGAAAGATGCACCAGGAGCATCCACAAAGCAACCTACATCAAACACAGGCTGCGTGCACCAAAGGGGACTTAGTTGTGCCATCCTTGTGGCAGAAAAATGAGCTGTGGCATGGTGCTAGTGGGCTTGTGGCAGATACAGGCTACCATATCCCCAATTCAGAATTATCTAAACCCTTCCAGAGAGCAAAATTCTATGTACCCTTAGACCAGCCAGGGCTGGTCTAAGGGAACTTAGAAGTGTGTCCCCTTGGAAGGTTAGAGAACATGTGCCATCCCCAGGTGGTAGGGACCATGTGGCACAATCCCCGCTCACTATTCCAGTTCCCCCCTTAATAAAACATATCGCTTTCCCTGGTGGTCCAGTGGACCCCACTCCCTATCCCCAATCTCCCCTTAATAAAACATATATCTTTCCCTGGTGGTCTAGTAGTACCCCCCCCCCATCCCTGATCTCCACCTCCATAAAACATATTTCTTTCCCTGGTGATATCTGCCCCTAAAATGTACCATATAACTTTCCCTGGTGGACTAGCAGACCCCCCACCCCAGCAGGTATTGACCACCATATCTATACATTACAAAACAGCTTGGGAACTCTACCACATATTATGTTGCACACGAAAAGACTCCTTTTTAAATGGAATAAAACCTTTTTTATGCTTATTTCTGTGTGCAGCGTAATATGTGGTGGAGTGCCCAAGCTTTTTTGTAATGTATTCCTTGTTTAGCTTGTGAGCACCTTTTACCTTGTGTTCCCCTTTTTCTATTTTACCACCGTATCTATCTATATACAGATGTGACAGCCAGAAGGCAATGCAGAAATGCTGCAGAATATCACAGCATGCTGTAGTTTATTGCAGGGGCCATTGCAAGTCAATGGCAATTAAGCCCTTTGTCATACAGGATTTTGTGACATGCCATCACTGCAAGTTACTTGCTTCATTGTGGCTGACTTCACTGTAAAATATATGTACATACATACAAATATCTATATATATATATATATATATATATACTGTATATTTATAAAATAGAGAACATCCTCCTCCAAATCCAGTATTCTGATTGTATAAAACACATCACATGACCATGCGTGATATCAGAGCGACCACACACCTGCACTTTTACCCCCAAAAACAATTTTACCATTTTATAAGATAGATGACCACTCTAAGATGTGCAGTCATGTTCTGATATACACACACCTTGGGTGGTTGCCGCTCATCAAGGCGTGTATATATCAGACTACCTAATCACACACCTAAGAGTGGGTTGTCTATTACACATATATATAGATATATATACACATACACACATATATACAGTATGTTCTCAATGACAGCTCAGAGTGAAGGGTTGTGCCGGTTGCCAGATTGGGAATGGGCGAGGGGAGTGGGGTGGTGGAGCACTACCTGCCAGGGTGGGGGGGGCTGCTAGACCACCATGGAAAGTTATATGGTACATTATAGTGGTAGATCAGGGATAGGGAAGGAAGGAGGTCTGCTAGACCACCAGGGAAAGTGATATGTTTTATGAAGATGGACATCAGGGATAGTGGGGTTTATGTGATAACGGCAAATGCCTTAAGATGATTACCGTTATCACTCAATCAGAGTGCTGAAAACATTTTTGCAACTCTGACAACCCTGGTGCCTCAGGACAATGGTGCCAGGACACTATTTTACTGCTTTCTGTGGGGGGTGCTGCACCACCAAACCCCCCCGTACCCACTTAAGGATTCTCAACTCCAGGGGGTGTATGTCAGGGGAGTGAAAGCAGGAAAAAAAAAGTTTGGACCGGGTGCAATAAAATTGCACCAGCGCCCGGACCCAAACCCAGTACCTCTCCCATCATATCCACTCACCAACCCCCAATGCCATGACGCAGCTCAGCCAGCCACTGCAGCACCACCCCCTACAGCCTCTCCAACCCTCCCAGCCCACGCTCGCCATCCTCACTCCCACCCCCCGATGGGTGTACAGATAGCAACATCCTGTCACCCAATTCTCCCACAGCCTCATCCGGTTGCCCAACCCTCACCATTGCCATGAGGGATTGTGCCAGGAAGGAGTCTCCATAATAGATGGTGCCCTTCCTTATGCACCCACCTCATGGGTTACCGGAATAGGGAGAGGGGCCACTAGGCCACCAAGGAAAGTGATATGTTTTGTTAATGAGGAGATCGGGATAGGGTTAGGGGGGCTACTAGACCAACAGGGAAGTGTTTTCTTTATGGGGCAGATAAGGGATGGGAGGGGAACTGCTAGCTACCAGGAGTTCTGTTATGTACCTACAGTGGACATTGGGGATGGGGGGCCACTAGACACCAGGAAGGGATGTATTGTGCTTGGTTATTACATTGTGCTGGTCACTGTCCATGGGCACATCTGCAGCCAACCACCCTGCAGCTTATGTCAAACTTTGCAGATGAACCATCTGTTTGGTACATGCCACAGCTGCTAAGCCACAGTTGCCACAAGCTGGGACTTTGCTGTTGGACCCTACCCAATAAAGAATTGGGTGTAGCATCCCTGTCAAACTGACAATCAGTGCAAGCTGCCATTGGCACAACTTGCGCTGCCCTTGAGAATCAAGCCCATTGTTTCCTCCTACTTTCTTTTGCAATGCTTGTTCTCATTTCCTTGCTCTCCTCAAGTGAAATCTACTGCTAGTCAAGCTGCCTTCTTGTTCTGTTTGCCTAAACTATGGAACTGTCTTCCCTCTTCCATGTTCTCTGCCCTTCCTTTCCTGCTCTGAAATCTCTCCTCCTTGAATTCTCTATTCACTCCTGCAATTACTTTCTGATATGGTGTGATTCCTTTCACCTGCCTTCCACCAACACTGTCACCAGCACTGCCCCCTCATTTTCAGTTATGTCTTCCTGTTTCTTATTTTGTTTTTGCCTACTGTTTAGTGTAATTTTGTCCATTCCACAATTTACTTTATGGTAATTTATTGTTTGACTTTTTAATTTTTTAAGTGTTTTTAAATTGTATATTTTAATTTTTATTTCAGTGTTATTGTATTTTATACATTGTACTTTGTATATGCTTGCCTCTCCTCTATTCTCCCTCCCCCGGATGCATCTGGAAACAAGCCGTTACTAGCTCAGTATAACTTTCCTGGTGAAACCTTTGAAATAAATAAATACATACATACATACATAAATCTGTGACTGGTTATGGCCACAATCTCTCTCGACTGTAATCCTGTAGATGACAATAAGTGGGCAGTGGTACTTCGCAGGCTATGATTTGTATAAATTGTGCTTAGACCTTCTAGACTGCACATGTAGGGAAGCACTCAGGACAGATAGTTAGTGGCTATGGGTTCCCTTGTGTACTAGTCATCCTGTGTCTTAAAATACTCAGCATCTACTTTTCTGGGATGTAAATATAAACACGGCTGCATTTTTTGGCATTTTGGTAGATAATTTCTAATGAAAGTAGGCAAAGAGGATTGTTTGGTTGTCATGGCATGAAGCCTCTGATTACTTCTACCTCCTTAATGGGGAACACAATGATTTTTAGTCTTTTCACTGAATGACATGCTGGCATACGTCCACCCATTTTAGTCTACTTTTATGGAGCTCACAAAGGCCTTCTTTACTCTGGCAAGTAAAATATAGTTGGTCAACCAGCCAAACATTTTTTTGAGCCCAGCTGCAGTATAAATATGTAGGTCAGTTGAATTTTTATACATGGTAGATATAATTCAGACACAGGTGGATAATGGCAGGCTTTGTCTTCTCCCTGCTCATGTAGTTCTTATATAAAAAAACAATCAAGAGGACACCGTTGCTGTGTGTCTTTCATTATGTTTACTGAGTGTCTCAAAGGCAGGTCATTTAAAAAAGTGATTGATTCCCACTCAAATTCCCACATAGCAGGTTACACTGTAAACTTCCTCAGTGTCACTTTTCAACTGTGGCAAAACATTCTCACTGTATACTATTCAAAGACTCAATTTGTCTTGCTTTCAGGACAATTTTGTAATTTTGATCACTGTGCCAATCATTAGACACATTCATTGACCAGCTAGCTTGCCACTTGATGTTTTGCACATTGCAGTTTGCATCATTTCAGCACTTTTGGCCATGACAAGCTCTCTGTGCCTTTTTCTACAAATATGTTGACTACAGTTTGACTTACCGTAGGTGCTTCTATATTTTCCTCAGTTACATCTGTCATCTGATCATGGCAGTCATCTACAAAATGGCTGTTTACCTATTCTGAAGGGTCTTCTTGTGTCAGTGAAATGGTAAGCTCCATTTTTGCCAAGATTCAGGATGGTGATTTAAAAAAATCAGGTTGAATTTTTGAGGCATGGGTTTTTAAATGTTGTGCAGTTCTAGAAGTTGACTAATGCTGTAGTGACCTAACACCAACCCTGGTTCTAAACCTAACTAATCAATCAACATGCAGGATGTTTGCTATCCATATTATAATTAGACTTATCTCTGGCTATTGTTGTACTCAGAATCACAGAGTGAGCCAGTGATTCTGGTGAACTGGAGTTAAAGTAACACTGCAATGAAAACTACAAAATAATCCAGTTGCCACTCCCCACTGCCTAGTCACACTGTTTGGCCACCTTTAGGTCATCAGATATGATGGAATATGGGTGGCAATATAGTCTAGAGGTTACAGGAATGAGATGTGAATGAGTTGGTACATCCAACAGACCAGACCGAGTTTGATTCTCACAACCTCCACTTGCATACTATGTGACTCTGAGCAAGTCACTAACTGCCCAGTGCTCCCAGGTTGGCCCTGAAAACAGGCACTTGTGCCAGTGGGCCTTACCCAGTTACCAAAGACTAAACTAAAAGAAAATCTATGAAATCAAGAACTCCTGCATCCTGAACCTCACAAGACCGAAGTTCAGGATACTGAATCTCAGAATCCCAAAAGATACTGAGATGTAATGTGGAGGGCTTTGTCCCCACATCTCTTGCACTCCTGTAATTAAAATAACCAACTCCAAGGGGAGCGGACCATGGAGTAAAAAATAAAAGTTACCGGGGGTTGGAATAGCAGGGAGCAAAATAAGCTGCCACCGGGAACATAATCTGGGTCTACGAGGCCATGCTGGCTGAGCTGCTAGTGGCATAGCCCCCATGCCACAGGAGCAGCGTGGTCAGCATCCATATTCTCTGGTGTGTTGTGGTTCCTCAGGAGGGGTAGGGTAACAGTTCATCACATCTGCTACCTTACCCCTGTCAGAATCGGCTTTCCTTCTTTCGGGCATGTAGGTGTCGGGAGACTGAACTTGGTCCCATGAGTTTTAGGATTCTGAGTTTCAACCAATTAAATGTATACCAATATGATTACCCCTGTCTCTTTCCTGTTTGGTGGTTGCTAGTACCACTTCCTTCATTTTGTACTCTACCTCGTGTATCTGTACCCCAAGTACATGATTTTGCACTTCTTCACATTGAGAACTTAGGTGCCACACTGTTGACCATTCCTCAAGTTTCTTTAGATCCCTGTTAAGTTTTTCTTCCTCTGGGAGTGTCTATCCTATTGCAGATCTTAGTGTCATCTGCAAAAGACATACCTCCCTTCTAGCCCCTCTGCAATGTCACTAATAAAGACATTAAGGAGGATCGGTCCCAGTACTGATCCTTGTGGCACCCTGCTGGTCACCCTTCCTTTCTTGGTGTAAACTCTGTTTATCACCACCCTCTGTTCCCTATTCCCAATCAATTTCTTACCTAGTTTGCCACCTTTGGACCCACTACTAGGTTGGTCAGCTTGTTTATGAGTCTCCTATGTGGAGCAGAGTCAAAGATATTACTGAAATCAGGATAGGCCACATCCACCACTACACTGATTTAATTCCTGGGCCATCGAGTCAAAGAAATCCATCCGATTTTTTTGACATGACCTCCCCCTGTGAATCCATGCTGTCTCAGGTCTTGTAAGCCGCTGGATTCAAGGTATTCCTCAATCCTTTCCCTCAGTAGTGATCCATTACTTTCCCCACCACTGAAGTCAGGCTGACTGGCCTGTATTTGCAGCCTCCTCTCTACTACCACTTTTGTGAAATGGGACTACATCTTCCCTCCTTCAGTCTTCTGGAACCACTCCCGCCTCCAGTGAGTGGCTGAGTAGGACTGTCAAGGCAACCAGCACCTCTCTGAGCACCTCAATATCCTCGGATGTATCTTGTCCAGCCCCATTATCTTGTCCACTTTCAGATTTGTGAGGTTTTTAGGACTCTCTCGTCTGTAAATGGACTAGTGTCCACTTCCTTTCTATGATGTCCTGACACTTATCTGTAGGCCCACTCCTTCCCTTTCCCTCCATGAATACTGAACAAAAGTATTCATTCAAGATGTCTGATTTTTCCTTGCCCCTTCCACACACTCCTCCCCCCTTGCCTTACTAATCCCTCCCTGGTCTTTCTCCTTTGCTTACATACCTTTATGTATTTTTACATTAATTCCATTTTAATCATCTTTTTTCTCATGTCTTGTATGGTGCTCTTTTTACAAACTTTTGAGACTGCTTTAGCATTTTTATTTGAAATAGCTAATAGTGAGGATCACTAAATTTGGCAGACACAATTGGCTCAATTCTCAAATGTGTCGGAATCCTGCAAGCCCCGGGTGTGCCAAACAGATAGTGCATGGGGCTTGCAGCCTTCCCTGGCCACCACTCAGGATTCACAATCCTGTGCACCACATGCTATAAGTTAGACCAGCTTATTGCAATCTTGGGACCTTCTTATGGGATTTGCTCCAAATATTTGATGCAAGCCACTGTAAAGGGGGTAAAGTGTTGCAAATGCGTACAACCTTGGTGAATCAGGCACAAAGTGCAGCAATGTGTTCGGCGCTGTACTGGAGTTGATGTAGGGCTTGATGCAAACCTTGCGTGAGAATCTAGCCCTATGTTTCTATCAATATTATCAGCTGTATATGAGAATCCACACTTTAGCAAATCTGTTTGTGACTAAGGTGAACTGGCCTGCAACAGATACTTCTACTTGAACTTGGGGGGACACTGGAGCCATCTTCTCAACCTAAGCTCTATGAAAGTGAACATAAAATGAACTGTGGCAGCACTTAAATTAATGTAGAAACAAACACGAACAGCAGTGACCATAATTTGGGGTTTCAACGGAGTGCATAATGGAAATATATTGGCACGGCAGAACGATTATAGTTAGGGTTAAGTAAGGTACTTAATGTTAAGCCTCAATTAATGTACCTTAATAACTTTGACAATGTCGTATGAAAAGCATAGCATTTTTGCATGTGCAGTTTGGGTAGCAGAGTCTCAAAATATGAAAAGTTTTGTGATGGCATCTTGCACACTGAAGCATTGATTTTTAATGAATCACCCTTTTTTCCCCCCATACTCTACACGGGTATTTGTGCTCTCACTTACAGCCTAGATGGTATGGAATTTTTTCACTGAACTTTTGTGGTAGAAGTGGCTTGTGCCATGGTAGTGCCTTTTGGAAGTTTTGTGAAAAACTATTAAAGTGTTCCAGAGTTATAAGGACTTAAAATGTTTTTATGAGTGTGCCCAGTACGGTTTTCTGATAACCTTTTGATACAAATGATAAAAATATGTTTATTGGCATATTTATTTTGTAAGCATTCTATGTTTTGTTGCTTGGGTAAAAATAACTTACTCTGACATCTTTTTGTCTATTATATTGGTTACAACTTCTGCCATGAATGATGACATTTATGCTACCTATGATATTCAAATGGAGCTTTAGAATGTTTGTAGCCATGCCCCCGAGGAAAGGCCACTGTAAGACCTGAAGCAGCAAGGCCATTGGTGCTGCACTTCATTATTAAAACAGTGAGTTTACACTGCAGTATTTTTAGCTTTGATATTTTTTCCTGGACTGAGTGTGATGCTTTGCATTTCTGCCTGTTCCTGTTCTCACATTCTCACTGGCTACACACTGCTATGGGCGCATAGGGACCAATGCATTTTCTTTTTGGGACCCTACCTCATCAACAAGGTACTTGAACATTTTCAAATCCATCATGAAAGGTGATTTTGTGGTTGCTGAATGAAATCACTTTCCTGTCAGGATGTAAAAATGTTCACTCACCTGGTTCCTGGTTTATGAGATGGGGTCATAAGAAGGCTGCCTTGAAAATATGGTGCAAAATATGGTAAAACACCAGTTACGAGTGAATGTTGAAATATGGCCCTTTGGCACCCCTACAGTACCTCATGAACAACACAGTGAAATATTTCAATCCATGTTGAATTGTGATTATACAGTCATTCTGCAAAATCACATTTCAGCCAGGATTTGAAAATTTCATCAGCCTTGTTCATGAGATGGGCTCATAAGAAGACTGTGTTGAAATGTTGGTGTAAAAACATGGTAAAATGTCCATGGTATGAGTGAACATTGAAATACATCAATGTTGACTCATAAGTTCACTAATTTTCAATATTTTATTCCAAATCTTTTTTTAATTTGTTTTTATTTATTTAGTCTTTGTTGACCGGGTAAGTGCACTAGACAAATTCTGCCTGTTTTCAGGCATGACCCGGGGAAGAGGGGTACAGATGAATGCCAACTGACCTTGAGCCAGATTGAGCTGTTGGTGGTATTTGCTTTAGTGAATGGGGGGAAATTTGGCAGGAGCACCAGGGAAATTCCCTTAGTCTTTTCGAGAAGTGCCATGGGATCTTTAACATCCAGCTGAACTACCACCAGAACAGGTAGATGAGACCTCGGTTTAACATCTCATCTGAAAGACAGCTCCTCAGGAGTGCAGCACCCCCCTCATGCTGCACTACAGTGTCAGTATTGGAATTTAACCCAAGTGCCTGGTGTGGGGATAGAACCCACAGTCTTCTGATCTCCTGGCCTCAGAGGTGAGTGTGCTACCTATTGAGCCACTGACACTGCCGTATACTTTCAACATAGCCATTTTTTTTCACCAGCTCATAAACGTAGCAGGTGTCATTTTTCACTTCTGACAAAAACATGCTTTGACAGTTCAAGAGCAAAATTACATTTCAATCAGTATTCTATAACTGCCACATGTCATGTCTATAAGGGGGAGTCATAAAACAGCTGTCATTAAAATTTGAGGTCAATATTATAAAAACAATTAATAAATGTGGTGTCTAGTGCCAGCTTTTACTACAGTGAGTAGAGCTTTGTGATTCTGTGCTGGTGAACTGAGTTTGGGAGTGAGTTTAATGAGCCAACTGGATGGTCTGAGGCTGGAAGGGCAGCACTTTAATGTGGCACCACCCCCAGCCTGGGAACGGAAGATACAAGGTTCCTTGCATGGGCTTAAGTACCATATAGAGAAGAAAAATCTGCCCTGCACCTCTGTACCCATGGGTCCCAGAGTTCCCTGTGCTTTGGCTCAGAGATAGATTATTTGCCCTGTACATCTGTGTCTGCAACATGGAAGTGCAATCCACCAGATAGCTCCATGAATTCTTGATATCTATTGATGCCCTTCCATAGGTGGATGGAGTCTTTCCTCAGCGCAGGGTCAGGAGGGCCCTGCATGCCTGCATCAGTTCACCAGAATGAGTATACAATTCTACTATCTCAAAAAGAAAGTAAATTCTTTGCAAACTACCTTAATGCACCAGTTAGGGTTCAAATCAATGCCACAAAAGTAGGAAATGTGACATCAGGGTTTCCAACCCTAACTCCTACCCCACACCCAAGCAGCAAAAAAAATAAAAATAGAGTTTGGATTTCCAGAGTCTTGGAGAACCAGTTGTGGGTCTTCCTTCAGGTTGTCAACCCTAATGCCCACCCTCCCCAAAACAAATAAGGTCAGACATGATCTCTTTCATCATGCAGGGCCCTGGAAAACAACAACAGATTATTTTTGTTCTGGTTGTGTGCGAACATCATAACTTTTTTTTTTTTGTAGTTTGTATTAACTGATGATCAGCAAACCATGATTCAGCCTCTTTGATGGTTTTCTGGAGGGACAACTGAAGCAAGTGGGGGTCAGGGTGGGTGGAAAAAAGGACAGCATCATCGGCATATAAAAGTAGTTTCCCAGAGCAGGTTTTAGGTAGGGTGTTCAGGAATAGACTAAAAAGTAGGGGCCCCAGAATGGAATCTGGGGCACCCCAGACTTGACTGGGAGGCAAGAGGAGAGCAAGTCATTCATTCTGACTTGCTGGGACCTACTGGTTAGATAGTAAGCAAACCACTTGGTGGCATTCTGGGAGAGGCCTGTGTGAGAGAGGGCAGATAACAGAAGGGAGGGGTTTACAGTGTCAAAGTGACAGGTCCACATAGACTGACCCAGCCAGACAGCCTCCATCAAGGGCAGTATGGATGGCACTTGTGAATTCTAGGAGTGCAGTGTTGGTGCTGTGCCCTTTAAGAAAGACCTATTGCTCATGGTAGAGAAGGTCACATTTGATGAGGTGGTCAGTGAGTTGGTCAGAGATTATTTTTTCCAGGGCCTTAGAGAGGGGGGAAGAATGGAAATGGGGTGATAGTTCCCTGGTATGGTGCAGTCACCACTTTTGAGGATGGGGTACTGACAGTGACTTTCCACTTGGAGGGGAACTGACTGAGGCAGAGAGAGCAATTAAGGATGCTAGTTGGGGGGTAAGAACTTCATCCAGAGCCATGTTGAGGAGTTTAAAGTCCAAAGTATCACTACTATACCTAATGTTTTTAAGAGGTCGGGTTTAGCCTCACGTGGGGTGAGAGTTTTGAGACAAAAAGGGGGAGAGGATTGTGTTGGAGTGGACGAGGGTTATGGGGATCAAAGAAGTTAGGGGAGCACATTACTAAGGTCGGAGAAGGAGGAGTTGAGGGTGTCTGCGATAAGTTGAGGATCAGTTGAAATACTGCTGTTGATATTGAGCTGGGGGGGCAGACACTGTTTTTCCATTGAGCTCCTTCAGGTTATCTCAAAATTTGCCGCCTGAGCCCCAGGAGGTTGAGAGGGATGCCCTATAATGGTCAGTTTTAGCCTTATGTATGTCGCAGGTGCACTTGTTCCTTGCAGACCTATAGTGCTGTCTGTTGGATAATTTGCCAGATTCAAGGGCAAGGTGCCATAGGGTGTCTCTATGGTGCATTTGGTCTATGAGTGGATGGGAAATCCAGGGCATGTTTGGGCCTTTCATAACATGTTTAGTGAAGGGGCAGGTATATCACAGGCAGCACTGAAGGTGCAGATAAAGTAGTCGAGAGCTGCATCTATGTCAGGGGCATGGGCAAGGAGACCAGTCCCAGTGGGTGAGGTGGCTTGTTAGTCGCTCCAGCTTATCTGGTTTGAGGCAATGCTGGTAAACAAGTTTCAGAGCAGACTTTACTGTCTTAGAGGACCAGGTGCATAGCACAGGCAAGTGGTCACTGAGGGCACTGGACAGCACTGAGACATCAGTGATTTTAGAGGGGTGATTAGTTAGCATGAGGTCAATGAGGGTGGAGGATCCATTTTTGGGGTTTAAGCAAGTGGGGGAGGTAACAACTTGGGTGAGATCCAAAGGGCTACTGCATCCTTGTAGGGGGTGGCAGCATTAGATAGCCAGTTAATATTGTAGTCTCCTAGGGCAATGATCTCAGAGTTACTGGGCAGGAGGGTGAGGTAGTTTAGCACAGACTGAAAGGCATGTTTTTGGTTATGAGGGAATGTATATGGAGGTGATAAGGAGGGGCCCTGGCTATGCCAGTAGTAATTTATAGGAGAGTGCCTGGGCACCGTGCTCAGCTGGGTGGGGGTGGGTGACCCTGAAAGTAGTCATGGATATATATATATATATATATATGTATATAGTACAGACCACCACCTCATTTCCTGACTCTGTCCTCTCAGAAGATGGAGTACCCAATAAGAGACACTGCAGAGTTGGGGGTATCCTTAGAGATTTAAGTTTCTACTAAGGAGAGAATGTCAGGCTGGTGCTGGGCCAGCCATCCCTGGAGAATATCAAGCTCTTTCTGTAGGCTACAGAAATTGAGGGATGCTATACTGAGCCCAGTGGCAGCAAAACAGTGTGGGTTGGGAGCAGGAAGGGGTCCAGGGTTTGGGTTTACATTCCCAGACATAAGTAGCAGGAGTAGAAAGGTTCTTAGAATGGGATACTTAAGTTGTTTGCAAAGGCTGGTGCCTGAGCAAGGGAGAAGGGATGGTTTGGTGCATGCAATTGGGATAGGGAGGGCACATAAGTGGGGTAAGGCAATGAAGAGGAAGGGCAGGGGGAGGGATGAGCAGGAGAGGGAGTTGCCAAGAGGGTGGCAGGGGGTGGTGGTGGGGCATGGAAGAGACATCAGTGGAGATGGAGTGAGTATAATGAGGGCAGCTTTGGGTGGAGTGGAGGGAGTGTCTATAAGGGTGTGGGGGTCCAGGATGGGAGTGACTAGTGATAGGAGAACTAAATAGAAAGTGGTAAGGAATGGTGGGGGAACAAAAACGGGAGTGGCCATGGTCAAACAGAATACAAAAGGGGGATCCAGCAGTGAAAAGAATCACCCTGGGTGGGGTACAGGCTACCACGGGCATAGGGGTAAGTATAACTAAGAGACACCTATCAATGGGGCAGTCCACCTGGTGTAACGGCAGTATCATGGACTATGGCAGAGGGTGGAGGGTTCAAGCCTGGAGGAGGGAGACTTGGTAAATGGCCAGATAGGCAAGAAAAGAGGCTTTAGAGAGGGGTAGTGAGGTGAGAGTGGGACTAGAGTGGTTGTGAAGGAGAAAAAAGTGGTGCTTGTACAATACTGACTCCTAGTGGCCAGGACCGATAACCAGCAAAGGAGAAAACAGGCACTTAGAAAAAAAAAAGTGAGGATCACGTGACCTGATGAGGTCAATAAATTAAGGGACACCCTTGAGTCGGAGGGTGGCTGGGGGGTTGAGCAGTTGACGTGAAGCATCAACAGGCTAACACCCCACAGCAGAGTCCAGCAGCAGGAGGGATATATTTACCTTTAGGGGTGCCGCTGTCTGCTCTATCTCAGCTGTGTGTTGGCATCTTGCGTGAGGTTGGAAGGGTTCCAGGGCAGCCTATGTAGGAAGCAAACAAAAGAAACAGATTAGTATGCAGTGGAGAGAAAGAAGGAGGGGGCACTCTGAGTTTCCTGACTGGGTGAGTACTGTGCATGTGCAAGCAGTCTGCTACAGTGGAGGAGGAGGAGGAGGAACACAAGGATTCTAAGATGGAGAATGCCAGAGAATGCAACAACCATGCAGCAGATCACTAGCAGGCCCAAAGGCACTACTGGTACTTACAACAGTGCCAGAAACAACAGTGCTAGAAATAATCAAGCAAATAAACTTGAGCTAGAAAGCAATAATCAGTGTACAGAGTTAACCAGAGAGTAGTAGGCACTGTTCAGTACATGGGAAAAAACATTCTAGCAGACTAGTTTGCAAGAAACATGAGTTGTAGGCTCCTAGGACCAAAACAGTGGATTATGGGAAAACAAATCGGTCCTTAGAGCTCTGGCAATATCTGTGGGTCATCCTTAGTCCAAGTAGAGGTACACCTAGGCAGGAAAACCAATAAGTCACAAACAGAGGCAGAAAATGCCAAAACACCTGACAGTAGAGTCCAGCAGCAGGGGAAAATGTTTACCTTCAGGGTGCTGCTGTCTCTATCCCAGCTGTATGCTGGTGTTTCCAGGTAAGGAAAAAGGTCCAGGTCCCCATACAATGCACAGGGAAAACACCAGACCACACCCAACAACTAACACACTTCGAATCTGGCCAATGGAAAGCATGTACACAATGCTCGCAGTCTGGGAAACAAGATCCCAGACCTGCAGGCAATAGTGACAGAGGCTAAACTGGACATAGTAGCAATTAGCTAGACATGATTTACCAGTAACCACACTTGGGAGACTTCAATACCTGGCATATGTACTGTTCAGAAGAGACCGAGGTGCAAAAGGGGTGGGGTGGAGTGTCTCGGTATGTCAATGAAAAATATCAAAGCTGCAGATATTCAGAATATATATAAGGAGCCAGAAGAACTGTGGGTCACCCTGGAAACTGGAAATGGAACAGCCATAAGAACTGGGGTTATCTACAGGTCCCCAGACCAGGGGGAGGACATAGACATATTACTGTTAGAAGATATACAAAACATGACAGCTAAAGGGGAGGTTCTGATAATGGGAGACTTCAACATGCCAGATACAGATTGGTCAATACCAGCAGGAACATCTGCCAGAACTAGACACATGGTGGATTCTCTACAGGGGGAGGCCCTAAAACAACTGGTATAACAACCCACAAGAGACAGGGCTATCCTAGATCTAGTACAGACTAACAGGGAAAGGATCACAGATCTCCAGGTAGAAGGTCACCTGGGGGCCAGTGACCATCACATGATATGGCTCAATTTGGCCACTAAAACTAAATCATCCCATTCCAAGACAAAAATATGGGACTTCAGAGGAGCTGACTTTGATAAGATGGCCAACAGAGTTAAGCTAGCCGTGGCAAAAAGAAATACAGGTGAGGGGGTACAGACAAAGTGGGCAAGCATTAAGGATGCAATACTTGAAGCAACATCCCATTGTGTTAGAGAGAAAAGGAAGTATAAAAGAAGAAGGAAACTGCTTTGGTTCTCAAAAACAGTAGCAGAAAATGTCAGAGCCAAAAGGCTGGTCTTCAGGAAATATAAGGGAACACAGCGGGATGAAGATAGGGAGGCATACCAAACTTCCCTAAGGGAAGCAGGGAAGGCAGTAAGGCAGACAAAGGCCCAAACTGAGGAAACACTAGCACAAACAGTAAAAGAAGATGACAAGTCTTTCTATAGATACATTAGTGAAAGGAGAAAGTCCAGAGGGGGTATTGCTAAGATCAAAGGAGATAAGGGGGCATGTGAGGAGGAGGACCATGTAAAAGCATGTATCCTAAATAGATACTTCTGCTCAGTATTTACTGAAGAGAAGGTAGGGTAGTGCCCACAGCTCAGCACCATGGACACAGGGGGGAAGGAGGTGAGCACTAGTCCGTTCACAAAAGAAAGGTCCTAGAAGAGCTTGATAAGCTCAGGATGGACAAGGCAATGGGACCTGATGGCAAACATCCCAGGGTACTAAAGGAGCTAAGGGTGGAACTAACAGAGGCATTATCAGAACTGTTTAGTGAGTCTCTGAGCACAGGAGAGGTCCCAGAAGACTGGAGAAGGGCTCATGTGATCCCACTCCACAAGAATGGTAGCAGGGAGGAGGCAGAGAACTACAGACCAGTCAGTCTTACGTCAGTAGTGTGCAAGACTATGGAGGCACTCCTTAAGGAAAGGATAGTGCAACACCTGGAATCCATAGGCGCACAGGATCCAAGACAGCATGGGTTTACAAAAGGAAGGTCCTATCAAACTAATCTCATAGATTTCTTTGACTGGGTAATCAGTGTGGTGGACCAAGGGGGAGCAGTTGATGTCACCTACCTTGACTTCAGCAAAGCTTCCGATACTATTCCACATAGAAGATTGATTAATAAACTGGGTAGGCTTGGGTGGGTCAGAAGTTGGTCAACTGGGTGGCAAACTGGTTGACAGGCAGAAAACAGAGAGTGGTGGTAAACGGTATACAGCCAGAAGAGATGCAAGTCACAAGTGGGGTCCTCAGGGACCAATCCTGGGGCTAATCCTCTTCAATATCTTCATCAGTGAAATTGAAGATGTACTAGAGGGTAAGGTTTGTCTGTTTGCAGATGACACCAAGATCTGCAACGGAGTAGATGATCCAGATGGGGTAGGCAGAATGAGAAGAGATCTGGATAAACTGGCAAAATGATTGCAAGAGTGGCAACTGGGGTTTAATGCAAAGAAGTGCAAGATCATGCACATAGGGAAGAGAAACCCTGAAGCTACCTATAGCCTGAGAGGGGAGTTCCTGGCAGTCACAAGAGAAGAAAGAGACTTGGGCATCATCGTCACCGATGACCTGATATCATCCAAGCAGACCACTTAAGCAGTAGGTAAGGCTAGAGGGAGGTTAGGGTATATTAGTAGGGGTATCACAAGTCAGAAGAGGAGGTAATAATCCTCTTTACAAGACACTGGTTAAGCTCCATCTGGAGTACTGGCAGTACTGGAGGCCACACCTTCACAAGGACATTAACCAAATTGAGGCAGTCCAGAGAAGGGCAACTAAAATGGTGCAGGGACTGCATCAGAAAAATATATGAAGACAGATTAACGGAGCTCAATATGTATACCCTAGAGCAAAGGAGGAGAGAGGTGATATGATCGAAACATTCAAACACCTCATGGGCATTAACAAGGTGAAAGAGTCTAACATGTTTCAATATAAGAAAACTAGCAGGACAAGAGGACACAACATGAGATTAGAGGGAGGCCAATTAAAGGGTATTGAGGAAGTTCTTTTTCATAGAAAGGTGGTGGATGCATGGAACGGCCTACCTCAGGAAGTGGTGCATATGAATACAGAGCAGGGTTTTAAACAGGCATGGGATAGGCACAAGGGAGCAATACAAATAAGTATGAATAGATAGGCCATTGACAGAGCAAAGGCCGATGGCACATTTATAAGGTAGAAAAAGAAATAGGCAGACTGAATGGGCCTTGCGGTCCTTATCTGCCATCAACTTCTATGTTTCTATGTTTCTATGTCTTGTGTGAGGTGGGAAGGGGCTCCAGGGCAGCCTTTAAGGGTGCTGCCGTCCGCTTTATCCCAGCTGTGTTCTGGCATCTTGTGTGAGGTGGGAAGGAGTTCCAGGGCAGCGTTCAGGGGCACCACTGTCCACTCTATCTCAGTTGTGTGCTGGCATCTTTGTGTAAGGTGGGAAGGGGTTCCCAGGGCAGCCTTTAGGGTGCAGCTGTCTGCTGTATCCCAGCTGTGTGCTGGCATCATGTGCTTCCATGCTGTCAAGTCAGGTTTGGGAGTTGGCTCAGGTAGCTGGGATTGAGTGTAGCCAGGTCTGGGGAGTGCCGCCCCTCACATGTAAGGCCAGTGCAGAGTGGTAGCTGGCACATCCCACTACTCATCTTCTTGGCTGGCCACTGCCTGACTGTCATGGAGCATGATCATGTGTGTTTAGCCAGCCAAGAAGGTGATCAGAGAGCTGTAATGGCCACTGCCAATCTGTGTCCTACTTACAGGTTAGGGGTGACTGAGGTGAGGGAGTACAGGGCGGAGTTCCTAAGTGGCTGGGTGGGTGGGAGGTTGGCAGTCAGTTGGGAGGGTCCACTAGACTACCAGAAATATCTACAGCAAACATGGCATGGGTGTTTAGGGGCGGTGGGGGAACCATTAGGCTACAAGGGATCTGTATAGGAAACATGGCATGGGTGATCAGGGTGAGGAAACCACTAGGCTATGAGGGATTTGAATAGGAAACAAGACATGGGTGATTGGGGGTGGGGGCCACTAGACTACCAGGGATTTGTATAGGAAACATGATATGGGTGAATGGGGGTTGGGTGTCATTAGACTACCCAAAAAGTGGTAAAGAACGGCACTGTCCACCGGAAGTAATGAATGCAGGGATTTTATTTACTTACAGTTTGATGTAAAAATCCACTGTGCTGCTATAGGGCCAAACACTCAACTCACAGGATGGCTCTGACTATTTTCACGCATGCACGCTTTGTCAGGGATGCCACTAGACTACCAGGGATTTGTATAGAACACGGCATGAGTGATCAGGGTGGGGGACCAGTAAACTGCCATGGATTTATATAGGAAACACAGTATGGGTTATCAGGGCAGACAGAACCACTAGACTACCAGGGATTTTATAGGAAATGAGGCATGGATGACTGGGGATGGGTTCCACTAGACTACCATGGATTTGTATAGGAAACATGAAATGGATTTTGGGGTTGGGAAGACCACTAGACTACAGGGATTTGTATAGGTAAAGTGCATGGGTTATCGGAGCAGTGGGATCATTAGACGATGAGGGATTTGTGTAGGAAGCCCAGCATGGGTGATCAGGTGGTTGGGAGACCACTAGACCACCAGTAATTCATATAGGAAACACAGTATGGATGTTCGGGGGGGGGGGGACCAGTAGACTATTGGTGGTTTATATCAGAAACATGGCAAGGGTGATCGGGGTGAAGGGACCACTAGACTACTAGGGATTTGTATAGGAAACATGGCATGAGTGTTCTGGGGGTGAGGGAACCACTAGACAGAGATTTGAATGGGAAACAAAGCATGGGTGTTCAGCTGTCAAGGTATGGCCTTAGTGCCATAATAAGATGTGGTTTTCAGCAGCGGTAGACATCTCTGTTCTAGGGGCTGTTTAGCACTACAACAAACATTTGAATATACCACTGCACCAGTATGCATTAGGGAATCCACCTTTTGTATAGGCACAGTGGTATAGTTAGCATAATCACACTTGCTAGGTTTGGGCAGCAGTCCAGGGGCCTCTCAATATAGTTCCATACAGAGCACAGGTGCAGACTCAAATTACCACTGACACTAACCCCATTCATGCCAGTGCTACACTTTGAATATGGGGCCCAATGTCATAAGTTCACTGTGAAGTCAGAAAATAGTGAGGAAAGCTTGTAATGCACACTTGACTGGGTATATGTTAGCAAAAATCAACTGTGAAATCTAGGAAGGGTGATAGCATTTAAAATAATGTTCCCTAGTAAAATGGAATAAAATAAAAGCATAGGCTTAAACATAGAAACATACAGAAACATAGAATTTGACGGCAGATAAGGACCGCTTGGCCCACCCAGTCTGCCCATTTCCCTACCTACTGGATAAGCTGCAGATCCTAGTTAACCAGCAGCCTACTTCTTCCTACCCCCACCCCCTAGAATGGCCTTATGATTGACCCACGCATGCTTGAATTCCACCACTGATTTTGACTCCACAACCTCCTCCGGAAGGCCGTTCCATGCATCCACAACCCTCTCTGTGAAAAAATACTTCCTTAAATTACCTCTGAGCAGCCCCCCTCTATCTTCAAATTGTGCCCTCTTGTTCTTGCACACCTCTTTTTTGAAAGATGCTACCCTATTGGACTTTTGATTCCCTTGAGGTACTTGAACGTTTCTATCATGTCCCCCTCCCTCCTTTCCTCGAGGCTATACATATTAAGCTCCTTTCATCTCTCTCACATGTCTTCGGTGCAGAACCTGCACCATTTTAGTTGCCCTCCTCTGGACAGCTTCCATCCTGTCTATGTCTTTGCAGAGATTGGGTCTCCAGAACTGCACACAGTGCACCAGATGGGGTCTCACCAGCTGTCTTTACAGAGGGATAATAACTTCCTGTTTTCTACTGGTGATGCCTCTCCCTATGCATCCCAGTATCCCCCCAGCCCTCCTCGCTGCCCTCTCACATTGCTTGCCAACCTTTAGGTCATCTGATATGACTATCCCCAGGTCCCTTTCCATTTTTGTTGTTGTTAGTATCTCACCCCCCATTGTGTACTCTTCCCCTGGGTTTTTGTTTCCCAGGTGCATTACCTTGCACTTCTTAGCATTGAATCTAAGCTGCCATACATTTGACCATTCCTCTAAGCTTGCCAAGTCCCTTCTCATCCTTTCCACCCCACCCTGTGCATCAACTCTGTTACAGATCTTTGTGTCATCTGCAAAGAGACATACTTTTCCTTCCAGTCCCTCTGCAATGTCACTTATAAAGACATTGAAGAGGACCGGTCCTAATACTGAACCCTGCGGTACCCCACTAGTAACCCTCCTTTCTTCTGAGTGGACTCCATTTACTATTACTCTCTGTGTCCTATTCTCCAGCCAGTTCTTTACCCAGGATGTCATCTTGGGACCCAGTCCCAGGCTGGCTAACTTGTATATTAATCTTTTGTGTGGGACTGTGTCAAATGCCTTGCTAAAGTCTAGGTAGGCCATGTCCACAGCCCCTCCCTGATCTACTACTTTGGTCACCCAGTCAAAGAAATCTATCAGATTCATCTGGCATGACCTTCCCCTGTGAATCCATGCTGCCCTAGGGTCCTGTGCCCTCTGGCCTCTAGATACTCGACAATTTTTCCTTCAGAAGTGATTCCAGCATTTTCCCTATCACTGAGGTTAAACTAACAGGTCTGTAGTTTCCTGCTTGCCTTGCTCCCACTTTTGTGAAGGGGAATCACATCTGCCCTCCTCCAACACTTCTGGTACCACCCCATCCTCCCATGATTTGTTAAAAGGGTAGTCAGTGGTGTCACTAGTTTTACCCTTAGTTCTTTTAGAATTCTGGGATGAATCCCATCAGGCCCCATTGCTTTGTCCACCTTCAGTTTTAAGAGTTCTTTCAGAACCCTTTCTTCTGTAAATGGGCTGGTATCAACTTCTGTATCCAGAGTGTTTCTACTGTTTGTTTTAGGTACCTCCCCCTCTTCATTTGTAAATACTGAGCAAAAATATTTGTTTAGTATCTCTGCCTTTTCACAGTCTCCCTCTACCCACCCTCCCTCCCCTTTATTAAGCCTCACTATCCCTCCCTTGGTCTTCCTTCGCTCCCTGATGTACCTATAAAAGGTTTTATCCCCCTTCTTAACTGAGTTGACTATCTTTTCCTCGGTTTGGCTTATGACATTGTTAAGTGAAATGGATATCTGCTCTATAAATGCACTTACTACAGCAGCTAAATCAGATGCAGTGTTGATACTTGGGGTCTTCTATGTTCGAGGCATAGACTGTCATCTTGAGAGGGACAATGGCAGAATTGAGACCAAATTCCAGAGTAGCATGTTCAATAGTGTTTTAGGTTTGAGACCACCTGTGACCATGTTCTCAGCAGTGGGGATGGGGCCATCTCATGTAATAAAGTTACCGATCTGGTGAGAGGCTGAGACAACAACTAGGTAACCTTCTCCCTGTTGACAAAGAAAACTAGATTTACTTTAGCCACCACATTCAGAAACATTAGAATGACACACTTTTGCCAAGATGAAGGACCTGGTGTCTAAGGGTCTAAGGGTCTAAAGTGACTGCATGAGACTAATAATGGCGAACACAATTAGTGGTCATTGAAGAAGGTGCTTCAAGCAGCAAAACGGGTCTGAATTCCTGCAAGCCATAAGGGAAAAAGGGCCAAGCAGAGTCCCTTGGCTCCACAGTACCTAAGGAAACAGATTGTTAACAAAATAAGTTATATGATTACAGGATAAAGATGGATTGCCTCCAGGACACAGAGGAGTACAAACTTGCATCGGAAGACTGAAAATGCAATACTGGGGTACTCAGCAGTGTCCCTTAGGGATCAACGCTGGGGTCACTGCTTCTCAACATCTTCATCAGAGATCTGAAAGCCAGGGGTCTGTAGCAAGCTGCTAACCTTTACAGATGGCCCAAGGGTTCTGTACTGGGGCCGATCCTCTTTCTAATACACCTAAAGAATATAATAAAGCATCCGGACACTATAAAGTACCATCTTTATGCAGACAACACAATTTTGTATTATTCAAATGATTCGGTTGTGGAGATTCAATCTACCCTACAACGGAACTTTGAATCTCTCCAGAAGTACTTCCAAGAGCTAAAATTAAAACCGAATAGTTCGAAAACTAAGATCATGTTGTTTGGCACATCAGCCAAACTAAAATTAGATGTTAAGTTTGATGTAACTGACTCCTTGGGTGTGTCTCTAGAAATGGTGAAATCCTATAAATATTTAGGATTTTGGCTGGACCCCTGGGAACAGGAAATACACATGTGGATCATCTCATAGGACAGGTAGGAAAAGGGTGGGTTATTTGTTTAGAAATCTAAATTGTTTGGACAAGGAAACCATTGAAATGATTTTCAGGTACAGGTGTTGCCATTATTAGATTATGGCGATGTACTGTATTGTGAAGAGTCACAGGACAGATTATCCAAATGAGATATTTTATATAATAAATTGGCCAGATTGATTTTAAAGTGTTCAATATCTGTTCACCATTGTGATTTATACCAAATGTTAAATCGGACATCATTGTCTATAAGATGAAATATACATATTAGCCTTTTTGCATACAAGGAAGGGTTGGCCATATATGCCCCCCTCTCACACATCACAGCAATAATACTGGTATGAGGGGAAGGTCCAGGGATGTTACTTAGGTATTTGTGGGAGGTAAGCCGAACCCTGACCGAAATAGCCATAAAGGGATTACTTACTGGGGGTGGGTTGGAGGTTCACAAGGCTCTCAATAAATAATCCCCATTAAGGCCGCCACCAACTCCTCCTCCTCTATCACTACCCACGCCAGGTCAGCTCCCCCACAAAGGCAGAAAAGGTAGTTGTGAGGCACAATAATAATGCTGCAAATCAGGAAGGGTGGCCCCCACCAAGCTGGGCAGGGAGGTGCAGGATATTCTTCCAAATACAGGTGATCTTCACATTCTATAAAAAATTGTGTAAAAAGGAATTAAGCTACCTAAAGTGGGCTAGTGACACATGAACTGGCAGAGACTGATATAAGTAAATGCACCTGGGGAGAATGGTCATCTTTATAGTGCTTACATGACCCAGTAAGGAGTTTGTAACACTCACAGTCATCACTCAATTTGGTCAAGAGCAGCTTCAAGTTTTTACTGTTAAGGAGGTTGCGCATGGAGGGAATAATGACCCCATGATATTTGATGTGGCCAACCAGAGAAGGCCCATTGAGATGCCAACTAGTTGGGTCCTGTACAGCTTCCCCACAGACAGTATCTCATGCTTGGTATAGATAATCTTGTGGCCAAAGTGAGAGACATATTCATGTAGGAAGAAGTGGACTGCAGGGAGGTCTTGCAAGGATGAAGCAAGTATAGAAGCAGGATGTCCACAAACAATAAAGCTTTGTGCTTCCCATCACCTCCCCCAAAGCCCTCAATAGCAGGATTGTTCCTGATAGCCACCATTAGCAGTTCCAGGGAGAAGATATACAGTAAAGTAGAGGCAACAGGTGGCACCCCTGCCTGGTGCACCGCCTGAGGGGGAAAGGATGGATTGAGCTCCCCATTTACTATGATCTGAGCTGTGGAGGAGGCATACAGAGTCTAGATCCAGCCCACCAAGTGGGTTGCCAGGCCAAAGTGACTAGGGACCTCAAACATGTACCACCACTCCACACAGTTAAAAGTTTCTCTGCATCCAGGGCAAGGACCATAGCCCCATGGCATGCTGACCTTTCAGACCAATTATGAATTATAACCAAGGTTCTGTGAAAGTTATGCTTTCCCTGTCTACCTTTAACAAACCCATCATGGTCAAGGTGGATAACATAGGGTACCACTGACTCAATACGAGAACCAATTATTTTAGCCATCATTTTGTAGTCAGCTGTTAACAGTGAGAAAAGTCTGTATGAGGCACAGAGGGTCATGTCCTTGCATTGTTTTGGAAACACCATGATTGTAGCAGATTGCATGGGGGGGTGCACCATTCTCCAGCAAGCTGTGATGTAAGCATATGATTTTGGATTTGTCAGTTGCATTTGCATATATTACAGTATATTGCTGGTAGAAAAGTACATGCCACTATAGTTCAGTTATTAAGAAAGAATTATAGAGATGCACCAGCTTCAGCTTTTTGTATTTGCTTGTTCTATAAATGCTGAATATAGGAAAAGATATGTTTTGTTCATGTGGAATGTCAGGGTTAGATGTATATAGCGGGGAGACAGGACAAGAATGGTTGTTTGCTAACTATTGATAATATTCAAGGTTAGGAAAAGAGAAGTATAGCAGTTGCAGAAAAACAGGAAACAGTGCTGAAATTCTGCTGAAATACAATGTAAAGCACTATTCCCGTTTCCTGAGTAGATAAGGGAAGTAAAGTAATGGTTCTAGTTATGGATAAATAGAGGGTTTATTAGGGGTCTCAGCTGAGTCAATGTCCATACTGCAGATTGGGGATGCTGACATTTGTTCTTAGGATAGGTAATGCATGTACTTTGCTGTATTTTGGTATAGCTAATAATAAATATCTCATGAACTGAACTGTGTCTCTTATGGTGCCATAACTTACCAAACTAGAAGAGTACAAATTCACTAGGGTTTCTAATGTTTAGATTGAACATGTCCAGCAGTGGTTCTACCAGATCCTTCACAAAGACCTTAAAAAAATCAGTGGGGATCCCATCCAGCCCAGGAGCCTTTCTGCCCCTAACAGCCTTAATGGCATGATGAACTTCTTCCCTTGTCAAAGGGGAGTCCAGTCTCTGGACAGTAAGGAGTCAATGGACTGCAATGGGGCCTCATTGAAGAAACCTGAGGAATATAGGGTCTTGTAAGAGACTTCAAATCGTCACCAATCTTAGATGTGTCTGTGATCAGGAGCCTGTGCATATCTGTCAATTGTCTCTCCCCTTCCTCTTGCGCAACTGCCACACAAGTACTTCCATTTTTGCTCCATTGAAATAGGTTCTAGCTTGGGTCTGGAGTATGAACCACTATATCTTCAAGCTGTTGAGACAGTTCTATTTCCATTTGAGCTTTTGCAGAACCATGTAGAGAAGTGGAGGGTCAGTCCATGCAAGCCATCTCACATGCCCCAATTTTGGTCATGAGTTTAGAGAGCTTTTGTTACTCAGTTCTTGTGAGCTGAAAAAGACTGTGACCTGGCCTCTCACAAAAACTTTGAGAGCTTCCCATCTGCTGCCATGTGCTGCATCCCTCTCTTGTTAAACTGCAAAAATTCCCTGATGGCCTGGAACATGAAGGGTATGAAAGCCTGGTCATTTAAGAGTAATGGGTCTGGTTGCTATTGGCACCCTGCAGAAGAAACACTATGTAGGACAAGAGCCATAGTCAGTTGGCGTGGTCTGAGATTAGAATGGGAGAACAGACAATATCTGAGATGCTTGTGAGTACTGGTGCACTAATAAGGAGATGGTCCAGCCTGGCATAAGTATGATGCATATGAGAAAGAAACTGTATCCCATAGAGGTAGGATGGCAGTGTCTCGAGGTTCTGGGTTGTATGTTGCTTCCAGGTCGCGAGGGCCTGGCTTTACCAATAAGCGGCACTGGATTGGGGTTGGATTGTTCAAGGACTGTGTTGCAGAAGCAATTAAAATCAGTAAGCAACCAGGAGCCAGGGAGTGTAGTCATATCTAGAAACATAGAAACACAGAATTTGATGGCAATTAAGGACTGCTTGGCACTCCTACTGTGCCCATTTTTCCTACCAATTTCTTATCTGCATATCCTAAGTGATCTGCGGCTTACCACCTCTTTTCTATCGCTAGGGTTCCCTTATGCCTATCCCATGCATTCTTGAATTCCCCTACCATATTTGCTGCCACAACCTCCCCTGATAGGCTGTTCTATGCATCCACCTCCTTTCTGTGAAAAAATACATCCTCATGATACCACTAAGTCTACTCCACTCTATTCTCATCTCATGGCCCCTTGTTCTTGACCATCTTCTTTTCTGAAAGACAATACCCTCTTGTACCTTATTTATACCCTTAAGGTATTTGAAAATCTTTATTATATCTCCTCTCTCTCCTCTCTTCCAGAGGTACATATTGAGGTCCGCTAGTCTATCTCCATACGTACTTCTGGTGCAGCTCCTGCACCATTTCTTTTCCCTTCTCTGAATGCTTCTACTCTGTCTACTTCCTTCCAGAGATGCAACCTCCAGAACTGGACACAGTACTTTAGATGAGGCCTCACCAATGTTCTGTACAGTAGCATCACCACCTCCTTTCTTCAGTGGAGATACCTATCTCTTTACACCCAACATTCAACTTGCTTTTCTTACAACCTTCTCACATACTTTGTTAACCATTAAGTCATCAGACATGATCCTCCAAGCGTTTTGTGGCCATTAGTACCTCCCCAGTATGTACTCCTCTCCTGCATTTCTATGTCCAAAGTGCATGATCTTGCACACTTTTTGCATTGAATCTTAGCTGTCACACCCTTGACCACTCCTTGAGTCTGCTTTGGTCCTTTCTCATTTTCTCCACTCCTAATGGGGTGTCCACCCTGTTGCAGATCTTTGTGTCATCTGCAAAGAGACATACCTTCTCTTCCAGCCCTTCTGCAGTGTTGCTTATGAAGACATTAAAGAGGACTAGTCCCACCACTGATCCCTGTGGGATCCCAGTGGTCACCCCTTCTCTTCAGATTGGACACCGTTTACCACCACCCTCTGAGTCCTATCACTCAGCCAATTTCTAACCCAGTTTACCACCATGGGGCCCACTCCCAGGCGGGCCAGCTTGTTTACAAGCCTCCTTTGTGGGACAGTGTCAAAGGCCTTGCTGAAATCCAAGTAGGCCATATTCACCATCCCTCCCTTATCAATTTCCCTAGTCACGCAGTCAAAGAAATCTATGAGATTAGTTTGACAAGACCTTCCTGCGGTGAATCTATGCTGTCTCAGATCCTGTGATACACTGGTTTCAAGATATATCACCAACGTTTCTTTTAGTAGCGACTCCATTAGATTCCCCACCACCGAGGTCAGGTTGACTGGTCTGTAATTAGAGGTGGGTGAAGTGGCTGAAATTTGCTCCATGGAGCAATTTGCAGAGTAGTGGTGAATCACAAAACATTCCACAATGCAAAGCGGAGTACATTATGTAAGTAATGAGGAATCAAAGTCATTAATTTTAAAGCACTTCACATTACTCTGCCTTCTCCCAACCACTTCTGTGCCAATTTTAATATGAAGTACATTGAAATAAATATACTTTGCATTACTTTGCCTTGTTATTGAGCTCCAAGATGAATTTTGCAGTGATTCATGGGATTGCAGGTCACATGGGCTCTAGATTGTTCTGCACAGTCTTAGTTCTATGTAGTGAGTGTGTAGTGGTAGCTGAAGACAAATTCCTGTCAGAGCTCTGTTATTCAAACCCTATAAAAGCTATTAAAAAAGCCTTTTTGAGCCATTTTTTTTTCTCAAAACATAGTACATCAGTTGTAGGCAACCCTACTGTGCTCATATCATTGAGTGTTTATTGTTTGTGTGTGGATTTTGAATGTTAATTTCAAACATTCAGTCTGTGTACTGACGGACACTTGAAGTGTGCTTTAGGAAGTGGCATATCTGTTCTGGTGTAGGTAGATTAACTGGGAGAAAAAAGGCAGTCTTTGTTTTGGTTATATTTTTGTTGTATAACTGTGTTAATGTACCTACAGTAATATTTTCCGTAATTTTGAAATTTTTTGCTGATTTTGTGGTGCAGTACAGCATAATTTAAGTTTGTTGAAAAGATTTGGTTATATTACTGAAGTTTTCAATTTGCCATGCATTACTCGTAGTGTATGTGTGTGAGTGTGTGCAACACATGCCATGAAATCAAGACACCTTTTATTGTGCCACAGAGTAATTGCAGCAGTGTGAACTTGCTATCCACTGCAGCTGTGTGATTTTTACTGCTTTGTGGATTGTGATATCTTGGTTTTGGACTTTACTGCAGTACACTGCCCCCCAACTGGCAAAAGGTATTCTTTTCGATATTGGATTGTGACTTGTGAGCAGCAGTGGTTAAGGTGTTGTGACTTTGAGTCTGCATCTCTTCTTGATTGCGTAGTGCAATCTTAATCTGTCTGTGCCTTTGCATCTGTTTAGTGCACAATCTCCATCTGCAAGCCACAGTTGTTGTTTTTTTGGGCTTCACATCCACCAGGCCAGACTGAAAATTCCGAAATCTGAATTTGTTTACAATTTTCTTGGTGATCCCCCATAATGCCTGCAAAGAGAAGTGCAAGCAAAGCTTTTTCTGGTTGTGCAGCTTCACTGCAGTGGCAAGATTGTCTGTGGGTACAGGCACGCAGAAGTGCATACATAATGTGAGTAAAGGGATTTCTCCATCAATGTTTTTTACAGCACAGTCTGTAGCTTCACTCATAGTTAGAGGACATGGTGTGCCAGCTGGTGGTGTTAGCGTAGTTTCTGCCAGTACAGTATAAGTATTGCTGCCTCAAGTTCCACTTCTGACCAGTTAACCATTTCCAAAAAATATAGTTGAGTCTAAAGCTGTGACTGACAGTGTAGATCATGTCATACTCCCCATTAACATCCCCATGAAAGTTGAACATGATTCTGATCCTGGCAGCAATAACTCACAATGTCAAATTTCTTCCAGTGCTGTTGAGGTCATGCCTTTGCCATCCGATGATTCAAAGTGTAGCTCAAATATATTGGGTGATGATGATGATGTTATTCTTACATTTAAAAAAGCCTTTGATTCTGCACCTCACTGGCTTTAATCCAGATGTTACAGCTTTGTAACATTAAGTATGTATACACCCAGTGGATTTCAAATTGGTTGTCTTATAGGAAGCAGAGAATGATAATCGATAGTCACACATCTATCTGGAAAATGTAGAAAGTGGTGTTCTGCAAGGATCCATTTTGGCTCCATTAATTTTCCAGATTTTTATATCTGATTTGTCCAATAATATCTAAAGTAACATAACAAAATATGCAGGTGATTGTAAAATCGCCAACATATGTATGAACTCAGAAGATTATCCAGGAGGATCTGAGCAAGCTAGAGGCCTGGTCCATAAAATGGAATCTATGTTTTAATTTATCCAAATGCAGTGTTCTGCATTTTGAAAAAAAATAATCTGAAAAAACAATACCATCTCTATGACAATGTATTAACTAGCAAAATTTGTGAAAGAGATCTGGGGATTACTGCTGATCTATGTCTAAATGTTGATATTCATATTAAAAATACTATCAGTAAAGCAAACAAGATATGATGGGCCATTCACCAAAATATAACATCAAAAAAACCCTGCCATTTTGTTACCCTGTTTAGAGCATATGTAATATCCCACTTTGACTTTGTTTCACAACTATGGAGTGCATTCAGAAAGAAGGACATAGTTAGAATTGAGAAAGTATAGAGATGAGTTGCCAAATCTGTAGTTTCCAATAAAACCCTTTTGTATGAGGATAGACTATCTAAATTCAGTTTGATGGCTCTGGAGGACCGGAGAGTCAGAGGTGATCTCTTACTCACATGGGACATCATTCATGATCCATATCCATCAGTAGAATGTGGCCTAGATCTTAAGAAAGTTCATGTTAATACTAGAGGCCATACATTGCAGCTTACAAGAAATAGATTTAATACAAAGAAGAGGGCATACTATTTCTCTCAGAGAGTTGTGAGGCCATGGAATATGCTGCCCCTAAAAATCACTGTTATAATAATAATAATAATAACACCTTTAAAAATAGACTGGACAGTTATATGAGATCAGGAAAGCTCTTAAATTATTACATGTAAGGTATGAAGCACCATGGGCCTTACAGCTTTCTGCTTCTCTCTGTTCTTAATATAGTATGATGATGCTGTGGTTGGAACATGTTCTCCACATGACAGCATCCAAGCTGAAAATGTGGATGCGGATGATGTTGATCAATATGATGATGATGTCAGTGACCCCTGTTGGGAACTGGAGAAAAAAAAAATCAAGGTGGCTGTGTCTGGGTCTGTTGGCGTTAAATCCCTCCCCTCCTCAAAAACGTTGTGATTTAGCGGGTCCTGTTGATGATAATGGTGATGACCCAGTAATAATCATAGGTAGTCATGGTGGTCGTTGGTGTCCTAGTGTGTCCAGCCTGAAAAATTATGTAGCGCACCCTCCATTTCAAGGGTTAAAAAAGTGGAGTCCAATAAGCAGCATCAGGAACATGTTAAAGGTAGGCGATCACAATCCCTTGTTTGGGATTTTTTTGTCCAAGATGCAAATGATGAGTCAGTTGCAATCTGCCAATTTTGCCATGAGCGTGTGAGTCAAGGTAAAAAGGGGAGTCATCTGGGCATGGGGGGCCAGGATACACATCTTAAGAACAGGCACATGGCACTGTGGACCTGGCACCAGATAGCAGCTAAGTAGTACCATAGTGGGGCATTCACCACACCCTCATCATCAACCTTACTGAGCATGTGATCCCCTTCCATGAGTGTAAGACCAAGTAGGAATGTCCGTAGTAGTGATGAAATAACACCAGAGGATTACTACAGGCATGTTGAGGGGGAGGATTATGATTTAGAAATCTTGTCATGTGGTGGTCAGAGTAGCGGTGGTGGTGGTGGTCAATGCAGTATGTCTAGTGCAAGTGGTACATCAACTCCTGTATGTAAAATGGGGAAAATAACTTCATTTGAGGACTTGTCACCTGTGCACCCTCTTCATCACTAAGAGCCACCCCCACCCCCCAGCCATTCGCAGAGCAGAGCTATTTGTC
The DNA here is from genome assembly GCA_016271365.2 of Neoceratodus forsteri. Lineage (NCBI taxonomy): Eukaryota > Metazoa > Chordata > Ceratodontiformes > Ceratodontidae > Neoceratodus > Neoceratodus forsteri. The sequence continues at coordinate 809,519,481 of CM028129.1, read as the reverse complement.
ACACACTGTGCAAAACATGAAAGTCAGCCCATGTTGGAGAGTATTTTTGCCTGTAACCTCCGCCCTGCCTGCCTGAAGCATGTGACCTACACTGTGTAAGCTATGTGATGTGTGTGGGCTGCCTGTGGATTGTCACTCCACATTAAGCAGAATAAGGTGGAGTGCACAACGCAAACTCATAATTACAATGCAAAGTAGCGAAGTGAGGGTTTAAAAATGGGCACTTCGCGTAGTGGAACATTAACGCGAAGTGGCAACTTTGCATCCACTTCGCGGGCGGAATTTTACTTTGCTGCATCTCTACCTGTAATTGCTTGCTTCCTCCCTGCTCCCACTTTTCTGCTTTTGCCCTCCTCTAGTCCTTTGCAACCACCCCCTGTTTCCATTGATCTGTTGAATAGGGCTTTTAGTGGTATTGCCAGCACCTTCTTGAGTTCTCATAATAATTTGGGATGTATCCCATCTGGTCCCATTGCCTTGTCCTCCTTCAGCTTTGTGAGCTCCTTTAGAATTCTGTCTTCTGTAAATGGACTGTTGTCTACCTCCCTTCCAGTGGCGCTTCTAATTCCTAACTGTGGGCCCCTCTCCTTCTCCTTCTTCAGTGAATACTGAACAAAAATATTCATTCAGTATTTCTGTTTTTTCTTGGTCTCCCTCTGTACACTCACCACCTTCCTGTTTTAGTCTCACAATCCCTCCCTTAGTCTATTTTCTTTCACTAATGAACATGAAAAGTTCTTATCCCTTTGTTATTGCTGGCCTGTTTTTCCTTGTTTCTCCTTGGTGCTCATGACTGCTTTCCCACCTCCCTCTGCTTTTGAGATACAGTTCCTGTCTTCCTCCCTCTGTGATTCCTTGTACTTTCTGAATGCCACCCTTTTTGTCTTTACTGTCTCAGCCACTTCCTTTGAGAACCATAGTGGTTTCTCCTTTCTCTTTATTTTGGTTATTTGCCTAATGCAATGGCTTGTTGGGTCCACTACAACTCCCTTAAGATTAGCCCATTGTTCCTCTGCCCCCCCTTCCCCTTCCCTGACAGCAATTTCCTAAGATATTCCCCCATCTTTGCAAAGTCAGTTTGCCGGAAGTCCAGGACCATTGCTTTCATGTGTCTTGCCTCCTCGGCTGTTCCCACATTTAACCATACCGTACTGTGATTGCTTGAACCCAGGTGGCTAGCCAGCCTTAAATCTGTATTTCTGTCCACACTGGTGAGTACCAGGTCTAAGATTGTTCCCTCTTGAATGGGCTCTAACACTAGCTGCTTGAGACAGGCTCCCTGCAGGGCATCCCTGATATCTCTGCTCCTGGTTGTAACTGCAGCATTGTTACTCCAATCAACATCTGGCAGATTGAAGTCTCCCACTAGCAGCACTTACCTGTTAGCTGCCATTCTGTGGATAGCTTCTACAGTACCTGTCCTGCTCTTCCTTGTGCGAGAGGTCTGTAGATCACTCCAGTGCAAATGGCAGTGTCGTTTCCTGTCTCCAAGGTGATCTACAGTGCCTCTGTCTCTTCCTGCATTCCCTGTATCTTAGTTGCTTTAATTCCCACCCTGACATAGATAGCCACTCCCTCCTCTCTCCTTTTACCCACCTGTCCATCCTGAATAGAGTGTAATCTGGTATGGCTACATTCCAGTCATGGTTTCCGTGAACCATGTCTCAGTGACAACAACATTGTCTAGGTCTGCTTCAGCCAACAAGGTTGCTAGGTCCAGGATTATATCCCAAGGCAGCAGGCATTTACAGCATATGGCTTCCACTTTTGCTTCTTTCTTTCCTAATAGAGCCCTCTACTCCCCATGTCTTTCCTCTGTATCCCTTCTGTCCTTACTCCTATTTTGCCTTATATCTGCCTTTTTACCTATTCTGTTCTTAGGCATCTCTGGTGATTTCTAAACCTTAGGTTCCTCTTACTGACTTTTTTATTTTGTTGGGGAGGGGCTGTTTACTTCACCCTGCCTGCTCCCACATAGGGCCAGTTTTGAAAGAACCCCAGGTCTTCGATGTTTGAAGCACAGACTGAACAAGTCAGAGCCCACACAGGTTATGTGGGCCAGAGCATACCTATCACCAGAGTCAATAAGGGTCTTACGGATAGTGACTTGTACCACTGGAGGAAACCAGATGGCCACACCACTAGCCTTGGTGGAGAAGTAGGAAGCAACCCACTAGCCCCCCAGACAGGTGCTAGTTGATATGGCCTGACCACTGAGAAGATGCCAGCTTAGTCTCTTCAGCTCTTCACTCCCCTGGAGATATTTTGCTTCATCTGTGTACCTACTGTTATCCTTCCAACATTGCGGTCATCTAGCCTCTCCTGCTTATATCCTGGATAGCTTACCTGCCATTTTTCTTGCATCCTTCTGCTGCCCTTGCTACCTTTTTGGATCTTCAGTCATGGAGCTCCATCCAGGTGAGGTCTGTTCATCATGGGACTCTCTGTCTCCTCTCCTTCATCCTCCCAAGCCTCTGCAAACAGCCTGAAGAAACCAGAAGAATGTCTCTCAACTCCTTATAGAAATTGGGGACTTGAAAATGGCTAACATGAAAATTAATCAGGACATCATATTAATGCCTCAGGGGCAGGGCCTCTCTTTTGTGGAACAAAAAACAGACACCTAGGACACTTCCATGCACAGACTGGAGGTACACATTTAAGAGAAGGAAAGCCCTAAAGCTACTTTGGGACCACATCAAAGACCTGGAAAATCAGAGTCAGTGCAATAACCTGTTCCTTGTGAGCTTCTCTGAGGGGGTCGATGACCATAATACTGTCACCTTTCCTCAGCAAGTCCTGCCAGTGATCCTTAAGCAGCAGTGGCCAGGCCCCCACGAAATCGAGCATGCCCATCAGTCCTTAGTTCCTCCTCCACAGCCTGGGCAGTGGCCCAGAACCATACTGGCAAGGTTCCTTCCCTTTCAGGTAAAGAAGCCCATCTGAACCTTTGCCCATGAGCATGGACCCTTGATCTGGAATGGACACAAAATTCAGATTTTTGCAAAATACTTCCTGGCTTTGCCTGAGCATTGTTGGGGCTTCTTTGTCCCCAGGCATGCTCTCTCTGCCCTGAATGTGTAGTATAGCTTACTCTACCTGGCCATCCTGAGGATTAATCATAATGGGACTCACATTCCTTCTACTTTCTGAGGCAACTGAAGACATTATTTGCTGCTTCTGGCCCTTGACAAACTTCCACTCCAGATGACACTCCAGCCATGGACACTTCTCAGCCACATCTTGTACAACAGGCTGAAGATCCTCCAGGCCCAGGCCAACCTGATGGCATAGTAGCAAGACATCTGCATGTGACGCCAACATCCCAGGTCTGGGAATGGACCCAGGAGTTGGAGGGCCAGCCATTGGGAGAAGGATCGGGCACCTGAGGGGCTCTCTTTTTCTGGGAGAGGGAGGGTGGGTGAGCGTATGGTGCACTAGAGACCAGGGATCCTTGTTGACCAGCACCTAATTCAGTTAGGGTCAAGGGTTTCACAGCATTCACAAAATTTCAGCCCCAGCTGTGATGCCTTGCTCTGCCTCCATCTGCATTGCCCCATTGTCCAATGGGGGGTCCTAGTCCCATTGCCCTCTGAGGGGTTAATCCATGGCAAGATTCCATGTAACCGTTGGTAGGGGTGCCAGCCTGGTGGCCCACCCAGGGGGTAAGCCTGACATGGTGGCGATGGTGACAGGTGTGGAGCTGGGTCTGGGCCAAAAAAAAAAAATCCTCGGACCCTCCTCAGATCTGTGATGCCAACTCTACAGGCGGCTCATTGCTTCCCTCAGCCTCAGAGACTTGGCAGAGGCTCTGGTAGAAAAAATGGGGTTGAAATCAAGGTCGATCTAGTCACTCACCTCTCCAGCACTGTAACCGGATCCAAAGCAAGGGCAGGGATGTTTCTTCATATAGCTCTGGGAGCCTTCTAGCCAACAATATGATGAATGAATGAATGAATATTTCATTTATATAACACCCCTCTCTGGAGACTTGGAGTGTTTACAATACAATTTAAAAACACAATAAAACATTAATAATGCACAGAATCCCATTTGGAGGGAACAACAATATATACAAAAAGTTATCATGTAACACAGTTAAAACTCATTAAATGCCTGGTGGAATAAGAGGGTTTTTAATCCATTTTTAAAGGATTCCACTGAGGGTGCCTCCAAAAGTTGTTGAGGACGAGTTCATAGGGTGGGTGCAGCCACGGAAAACGCTTGATCACCAGAATTTTGCAACCTCACCCCAGGGATACTGAGGAGGCAAACCTCGGTGGAATGGAGAGCCTGGGGCTGGCAGTAGGAGACAAAGAGACTTTGCAGGTAGATTGGCTCCTGACTGTGTTGGTCCTTATAGGTCAATAAACCAACCCTGAAGATAATCCTTCACCTGACTGACAGCCAGTGCAGTTCACTGAGGACAGGTGTGATATGATCATACCTTTGGTACACCCAACAGTAATCAAGCTGCCACATTCTGCACCAGCTGCAGCTGTTGGAGGTTATCTTTAGAAAGACCCAGTTAAAGGGCATTGCAGTGGTCCAGTCTGGATGTGACAAAAGCATACACCAGTGAGGACAGGTGCTGAATCCAGGTGATATTTCTCAGATGATAAAATCTACTCTTAACGACAGCCGACACCTGAATATCAAATGTCAGGCCATCATCAAGGATCACACCCAGATCCTTGACCTGCTCAGATGGGATCAGAGGTACCCCACCCAGAACAAGACTGGGAGGATCCCACCAAGGTCCTTGCCCCACAACCATGACACTGATCTACCACCAACACCTCAGTCTTGCCTGGGTTGCATTTTAACCAGTTTTGAAACATCCAAGTCTGGATTTCAGCCAGGCAGCTGTTAAGCACAGAATCCGCCATCTGGCTACCCGGTGCACAGGACAGGTACAGCTGGGTATCATCCGTATAGCAATGAAAACCCAGCCCATACCACCTGATGATGCCCCCCAGCAGCAGCATGTATACCATAAACAACAAGGGTGACAAGACCAACCCCTGCGGAGCTCCACAGATTAGAGGCTTCGGGTTAGATGAGGCAAGCCCCATCACCACCCTCTGCACCCTGTCTGTCAGGTATGACCAGAACCATTCAATGACTGTTCCGGACAGGCCACACCAAACCACAGCCCATCGAGCAGCATCTCGTGGTTCACCGATCAAATGCTACCAAGGATGGTATGTTCTCGCCTGTCTCTCACAAGCAAGAGGTCATTCATGAATCTTCACCAAGGTTGTTCTCTGTGCTATGTCTGGCCCTAAATACAGACTGAAAACCTCATAGGTAGAGGAGGAGGAGGCAAGATGACCTCAAGCTGAATGGCCACCACCTTTCTATAATCTTCCCTAAAAATGGGAGGTTAGAAACCGGTCTGTAGTTGCCAAGGTAGTCCGGGTCCAATGAGAGCTTTTTTAACAGGGGTCTAACCAAGGCTTCTTTTAAAGCTGATGGAAAGAACCCACTCCTCAAGGAACTCCAGATGATCTTGGCAGCCACAGGTCCAATCAGGTCCATACATCCGATCAAAAGTTGGGTTGGACCTGAATCAAGATCACAGTGCATTGGCCACAGCCTGGAGACAACTTCCACCACCTCCTCCATCCCAACTGGGTCAAACTCAGCCCATTCAAGAGGATGGCTCTGACACTCACAGAGTGAGCCCTGCAATCCCCATGAGAGACACTGGAGGAAACCTCAGACCTTATGGGGGACACCCTGTCAGTAAAGAACAGATCAAACTCCCCACATCTTGTACTACAACCTGCTCCTCCCACAGGGAGACAGACCAGAAGTAAAAGCTAATCAATGATGCAGAAGAGCTGAGCCAGTCTGTTCTTTGCTGAAACAAACTCCCTTAACAAAAAGCTGCCTTCTTGCAGGAAATTGTCTCCTGATAGTCCTTATAATGGGACTTCAGGGCCAACTTGTGCTCCAGCAGGCCAGAACCCCTACAATATCTCTCTAACCTCCTACCCTTAATCTTCTGCTCTCAGAGTTCCTCATCAAACCAGGGGAATCTCCAATGAGAAGATATGGGACAGACATGGACTGGTGCAATAGAGTTGAAGTCAGCAGTGACAGCCATATCATATACCATTACTCCCTTCTCTGTCCCCATCGCACAAGCAGCCTTCACCCCCGATAGGTCTAGTACTGCCAATAGTCTTGTTGGGGACAGTCCCCGTAAGGGGCAATACTGGACCATCTCTACAGAGGCAGGGACTCCTGGGGAGGTTACTAGTCTGAGCCTCATGAGGATCTGACCATACTACCGGATCTACTCCCATGTCAGAGACCTCAAGGTCAATCAAAAATACCAAATCCAGTGTGTGGCCGTGTGAGTGGGTCACTGAGGTAACATTCTGCATCAGGCCCAGTGCCCCCATGCTCCTAAGGAGATCGCATGCAAATGTCAAGAGCCCATCATCGACCCAAGCATTAAGGTGCCCCAAAATTAACCATCTGGGGGACTCCAACAGTAGGCTGGTGATGAGCTCCTCGATCTCCCTTAAAAATTCACCTCCAGAACCTGGGGTGATACAGCAAGGAGGACCCTGTATCCAGCACCCGGCCCCCCATGCAGCCACACACTCAAACAACTTGGTAGGACCTTTAGCTAGCATCATGAGGCCCAGATTATATTTAACACATAAAGCCACCCCCACCTCTGCATTCCTTTCTCAGGGTGTGTATCACAGAGTACCCAACTGGCACTGCAGCCTCCAAAATGGGAGCTGCATTTTCATCCAACCAGGTCTCCGTGATGCAAGCCAGGTTGACTGAGGCAATCAAATCCACCATTATGGCAGTCTTGTTCCTCACTGACCTGGCACTGCATAACACAACCCAAGAAGGATGAGGGGAGACTGCTGGATCAGCTAGCTGCCCGTTGTTCTCAATGGAGCCCTTGGGTATGGGTACCAGACAGGGTGAATCCCTCTCCAGTGTCCATTTCACCCCAAGGCATCTCCTTGGTCCCACTACCCAAATCCAGGACTCCCGGCAGCCTCTCAGATTAGCCCCCCACCAGACCTTCTGATCAATCCCCAGTGCCCGTCATGTCCTATAAACCTCAAAGGAAGTGTTGGGAGCTCAAAGGCCTTAAAGCCAGAGGAGAGCCACCAAGTAGCTGTGCCTTTCTAAACACTGCCCCAGGCACATATTAACCCAAATCAGACCCAAACCTTGCAGTACAAGTTGAATCTACACAGTCACACGACAACCAATCATACAACACTCACCTCACACTCTCACAATCCCCAACCCGCCCTTCTAAAAAATACCCCACACCCCACCACTCAAATAATGCAAATCAATAAGCACTATATCTTTAGGGGTGAGAGAACACACAGTCTGAGAAATTGTCTCAAAATAGTTTTATATAACCAGTGCAAACAGGTTGGCCATTAGTGTCCTCTCTCACAAAAAGGAACAGTTAAAAATGTTGCACTTCAACAGTCTGTAACTAAAGTAAAGTCTGCCACACTCCAATGCATTTAAAGACCAGAAACTTTGCTCCCTTGCACAGGCTGTCTCCACGCTCGACCCACCATTCTGTTGTTCCCTTACTGCTGCCTGCCACTACCTGCTGCTGTGAAGATGACCAACAGTTTTGCACCTAAGAGGTAGCTCTTGCCTCCTCTTCACCGACTTTGGATTCACCCTTAAATGCCAGCTGATGAAACTCCTATCCAGGGTCTTTTCATGGACCTAGTTTGAAATATTTTCTCTCAGGTGGACAATTTGCTTGGACTCTATTAATGCTGTTTGTGACATATTCTGCCATCCCAAATGTCACCTGACTGCTGTTTACACCCAGGAGCTTCTGTCTCTTATGTTGTCTCCTTCTTAAAGGGGGACTGTCCCTGCTAGCTCTTGTACATATGGTCCCTTTATTTACTGTCTTCCTTTTTATTCTGGTTCCCAGCTACTATTTCCACTGCTTATCCTTTCTTCTTTTTCTCCCTACCCCCGTAGCCTCTGCCTTCACCCTGCACTCTTCTGATTCTCCTGTAGGTTTTGTGTTGCCTCTGCTCTTCCTCTACTTCCCATTATCATCCCGCCTTCTGTCAGTATCACCCTTCCCTCTCCTTGTGTCCTTTTCCCTCAGAACCTTGCACTTTTCTTTCTTGAGTCTGGCCTCCTCTGCCTTTCTTTCCAGTGCTGGTCCATGTCCTTCTCTATTGAGGTTAGCATTTTTCATCCCCTACCTGGAACTTTATCGACCCCCCCCTTAATTTGTTTGCCCCTTCACACTCCTTCTCCCCATATCTCCCTCTCTGTTCCGAATGACATTCTGCTTGCTGTGTCTGCTAGTTGTACCCCCCCTGCTTGTCTCTTCCTCAAGTGAACTTTCCTAGTTTTTGTTCTCTCTCGATGACCCCTTCCTTTCTCTCTCTCTCTCTCTCTCTCTCACCTCCAACCTGCTTTCGTCTTTCTCCTGTGGATATTATCTCTGTGGGAGAGTGTCTCAGGATTACACATCCCGGTCCACTCACTGCTGCTTAGATGGCTCTCTTGCCACGTTATGACTTAAAGGGACATGGTGCATTGACAGATTTGTATATTTTTCTGGTTTTCCACTGTAGTTACTTGTTGCCTTTCATAGTTTATTTGTTTCCCATGTTTGGAGTTGTAGTTGTTATTGCTGGTCTCTTTATATATTGTTGCTTTGCCATTTATACCAACTGGTTGTTGTGCTGGTCACCTTTTGCCTCAGAGTTTGGTCTCCCCATGGGTACTGCCTCTTGTCTTCACTCCCTTCGAGCCTTCCTCCATCAATTGGGACATGTGCCTGCCCCATTCCCTTTTTCCTCCAATTTCTCTTCATCCATTGATTCACTTTCATTTGTACCAAATGGCTGATCTCCACTGTGTGTCCTGGGGCATGAAAGGACTCAACTCCCCCATCAAATTCAAAAAGTTCTGTCCTATCTTAAGAAGTTTCATTTGCAGGTGGCATTCTTACAGGAGACCAAACTCTCTGCTACTGAGGCTTCTAAGCTTAAGCAGGAATGGGTCAGTCTGGACGTTCATAGTACTGTTCCCACTGTTAAATGTAGGGCCTCTGTTTAATGCACAAATCTTTAAAATGGTCCTGTACTGCACCCCTGGCTGATACTAATGGTCGATAGGTAATGGCCAGATTAAACTCTCTAGAAGGCCCTATAACCCTGGTCAACTTTATGTACCCAACTCAGACCACCTGCCTTCTTTATGGGGCTATCTGAGCAAATCTCTAGCTTCAATATTCCCTCCTGCCCCTCCTCATTGGAGGAGACTTCAATTTAACCCTTAACCCCTCCCTGAATAGATCCCATACCTCCCTCAAGCCTAGTCACAAAGCGTGATCTGTCCTCCTCTCTTTACTGCAAGAGTTCTCCCTTATTGATACTTGGTGCTTTCACTCCCCATCGGTTAAGGATTATACTTTTTTCTCCCCTGTTCACCGCTCATTCAGTCATATTGATGTTTGTCTCACTTCCCCTCCTCTAACTCGTAATGCCATATCTACTCATATACATCCCATAGCAATCTCTGACCATGCTCCTATATCTCCCTCCCTTTCTGGGCCCTCCACATCCCTCGCATCTTGTCCTGGAGACTCAACCAACTTCTTCCTCTTAAAGATCCCTTTGGCCCCTGGTTCAGACAGGAAATACAATTTTCCTTGCAAATCAGTGATGATGGCTCAGTCCAAGATGACATCCTTTGAGGCACTCTAAAGACCTACCTTCAGGGCCATATAATTAGTTTTGTTTCCTATAAGCGCAAAGTCAGAGAGCAGGAGGCAAAAGATCTTGAAGCCAAGTTTGTCAAACAGAAAGATCAACAGAAATAACACCCTCCTATAGACCCCTCTAAAACTGATTAAGACCTGCGCAGCCCTCAATAGCCTTTATATGCATAAAGCGGAACTCTCCCTAGTGCGCACTAACCACAAATAATGGGAAGGCGGTGAAATGTCCAGTAAGATCTTAGCTTATTGGCTGCGTAAACAACAGGCTGAATTCCATATTGCCGGTCTATGAGATTCTGCTGGTCATTCCCACACTGACACCATTCAAATCAACTCTATCATGTGGCAGTTTTATGCCAATCTTTACTTCTCACAGGTCCATTCCACTCCTGATCAGCTGGCCTCCTTCCTTGATCCATTAGACTTACTGCACTTTTCTCCCTCACAACATCTTTCTTTAGAGCAGACCATAACTAGCAAGGAGATCTCATCCATTGTGATGGCCTTGTAGAAGAATAAATCCCCTGGTGGGGATGGTTTCCCCATAGATTTTTACTAATCATTTCTTGATACTCTCCTACTCCTCCTCCTCCGCACTTTTTCTTATGCCGTACAGCATCAACACCAACTGGCTACATCTAGGGAAGCTACCATCACCGTCTTGCCCCAAAAAGATAAAGACCCCTTATCCACCAGCAGCTACAGGCCCATATCCTTATTTAATGCTGATGCTAAAATTCTAGCCAACAGCCTAGCTACACATTTGGAGAAACTTCTGCCCTCCTTATCCACCCCTCCCAAGCCAGATTTGTTAAAGGCCACCTCAGCTAAAATCAACTCTGCACACTTTTCAATATTCATCATATGGCTAAATCCTTACTTCCACCCACTGCTGCCCTTATGGTCAACTTTGAGAAGGCCTTTAATTCTACAGAATGGCCCTTCCTTTTTGAGGTCCTAAAGCGTATAAGGTTTGGCCCTTACTTCTTCTCAGCCATACAAATTCTGTATAACAGCCACTCTGGTTGTATATTAGCTAACAGCCTTCTCTACCCACCATTCCCACTGTTTTGGAGCACTCATCAAGGCTGCCCCCTCTCACCCTTACTCTTCCTCTTGGCTACTGAAACATTCTCTATTGTCCTGCATTCCTCCCCTTCAATAGCTGACTTCAAAACTTCCAGGTTAGAATCTAAATGCCCCCTGTATGCTGACGACCTGTTGGTTCTCCTTTCGAATGCTCCCTCACCCATCTCTCCTTGCAAACTACCTTAGCCTGTGCCATTTTGGGCCTTAAAGTGAATCACCCTTCTGTTCTCACTTTGAAAACACTGAGTGGCAATGGGTGACGGAGGGCGTCACCTACCTGGACATCAGTATTACCCCATCCCTCCCTCCCATATGTTCCACCAATTTTAGCCCCCTAATGGAATCCCCCACTGCAGATATAGCTCACTGGGCAACCCTTAACCTTTCCTTCTCCAAGAAAATTAATACCCCCTAAAATGACATTTTCTTCCAAAGTTCTGCACCTCCTCTCTCACCTCCCTATCAACATTCCTGACTCATACTTTGCCAGACTCAACTGTCTGATGGGCCAGTTTCTCTGGGAATGGATGGTACCCAGAGTTAGTCATGCTAAATTGCAAAAGCACTGGTCCCAGGGAGGCAGGGGTCTCCCAACTCCAAGAACTACCATATATCTGTCATCTGTGCCTAGGTTCTCAACTGGTTCCCTCTCAATCACCCCCCTTCTCCCCTCTGGGTTGACTTGGAAAGCTTCTTCCTTAAGGTCCCCTCTTCCATATGGGCTTTCTACTTACCCAGGCAGTCCCTACCCTAGTGCCACCCAACTCTCTGCATCTCTCTCTCTCTCTTAAGTCCTGGAAATCTTTCTTCTCCATGAATAATATGAATCCCCTTCCTCTTGCCATTACTCCAGTCTGGATTAATCCCTTTATCCTCATTGGCCAAGTGTCTGTTAACTGGCCTGCGTGGCAGCAGATGGGCCTTTACCAGCTCCGTCAACTCTGTACAGTATCTCTGACCTCACTAGATCCTTGCTTCATCAGCATGAGTATTGGAGATACCTCCAACTTTGCTCCACTCTCCTACCCTGCTTAAAGCTCCCCATCTCCCCTGATCTTCTCTCCTGCCCCTGCTTAAAGCCCCTCCAATCTTCCTATTGCCAAGTGACTCTCTCTCCCCAGAGGTAAGGCCATCAGATTTTATGCCTCCCTTTGTGACTCAGGTCCTGACTCCACAGCCTCCACTAAAGGCAAATGAGCTGTGGAGCTCAACATTTCTATTTCCTAGCAAGCCTGGGATGTTTGCTGTACCGAGCCCATACAGAATGCCATGATCTCAAAGCCCAATTAATCCAACTGAAGATCCTATACTAGAGGTATAGAACTCCACAACTGTTGCATGCTCATGGTATCCTTCATCATAATAGATGCTGATGTTGAAACCTACAGGGAGAATCCCTTTTCTGCCTGCTGTGGTTCTGCCCTCTCATATGCCCCTTTTGGGATCAGGTCCGGCGTGTTTGCAAGGCCATCCTCCCTAGTTACTTCTGTCTTGATGCCCCCTTCATTTTGCTGGGCATCTCCCCTTCCAACGTACCCCATTCTGACCCTCATGTACAGTGGGCTGTAGCTGCCATGCTTATTTTCAAGCAGCTTATCCACCACAGATGGCGATCTCCTGACATTCCCTCTCTAATGAAATTACTGCTAACTTTAGACTAGCTTGCACTGCAGGAGCACCTATCCCATCTCGCTGTCTCCCAGATGTCAACTTATCATGACATCTGGGCACACTACTTTGCATATCTAGACACCCAATCTTCTCATCCTCTTCCTAATTTCTCCCCCCCAAGTCATCGTTGTTCTGTCCAGTGATATGGCCCCATTTGTATTTCTGCCACTCCAGTATGTCCTTTGCTGAAACCACAATGGCCCCATAGCTATCCATTCATTACATGCTATTTTTTGCACTCGTTAGCCCTCTCATAATGCACTTATTTTTGCTGTTACACCTCCTTCAGCCTTTTGTGCATTGTTTGTATACTTGGTTCTCTCCTTCATTTTGACCAGCCTTCATTGTTTGTTGTTATTAATATTATTGTTCCTGTTTGGATTTAGCTTTTACTGTTCCTCTCTGATGTTCGTTTTGTTCAGTGTACAGTGCTTTGCTCTGCTTTCATGTCATTTGCTTCAGCGTTGCTTTTGTATCCTTGTGTATTTTTGTATTTTCATTTTACAGGTGGGTTGTATGGAAGACACAGGAGACCAGAATTTCAGTGATCACAGCTCTTTTATTTTCAAAAGTCTCCAGAAAGTTTCTCTTAAAGTGCAGCTTCGACAGCATCCGGCAATGTGTAGCAGTGACTGGACAATGTCAGGATTAGCACAACTCATAATGGCCTAGAAGTGTCAAGATCCAGTGACTAGGATCAGAGCATTCAGCACAATAAGGGCTCCAAGATCCAATGGCTAGCATCAGAGCATTCAGCTAAGTAAGTACTCAAGATCCAATGGCTAGGATCAGAGCATACAGCTCAGTAAGGGCTCCAAGATCCAATGGCTGGATCAGAGCACTCCAGCTCAGTAAGGACTCCAAGATCCAATGGCTAGGATCAGAAATTCAGCTCAGTAAAGGCTCCAAGCTCCAATGGCTAGGATCAGAGCATTCAGCTCAGTAACAGCTCAAGATCCAATGGCTAGGATCAGAGCATTCAGCTCAGTAAAGGCTCCAAGGTCAATGGCTAGAATCAGAGCATTCAACTCAGTAAGGACTCCAAGATCCAATGACTAGGATCAGAGCATTCAACTCAGTAAGGGCTTCAAGCTCCAATGGCTAGGATCAGAGCAATCAGCTCAGTAAGGGCTGTTACCCTCCTTACATCCCAGGATCAGACCCAGCCTTGCTACTCTACCTTACTTTACAGCCCTTCCTCCAGCAAGGCTGGCTGATGACTGACCGCAGGGATTTCTGGCTCCCTTTATATACCCTGCCCAAATAGTCATCTGACCTGCACCACATAGTCACCTGATGGGGGTTGTGCATATGTAAATAACTCAATTTGAAATTGGAATTTGATTGGTTCCTCACATTGTTTAGCCACTTACAATATTCAGATTCATACTTAAACCAGCAGTTTGTTTCTAAAGGGACTCATTTTACTACAACACCAGAGTCTGTTCCAAACTACCTTACCCCATCTAGATCAGGAAATACTGTACAGAAGGTTATTTTTACTATCTGTTTATTTTCGCTATAGTCGCTATTGCTGACAAGCAGCAAAAATAAATGGACAGTGAAAAATAATGGACTGCTGATTGTCGGTAGTACTGTATTGAACAGCGAGCCATTCGCACTAATTCTGCCAGACACAAATGTGTATAGAAGGTCTACCCATGCTAAATATAATGAACACTGATTCAACTTGCTATACAGTACACTCCAAACCAGAGAGTGAGGGATTACTATCTGCTTGGTAAGTACCATCATTTTAGCACCATTCTTAACATCAATTAATGATTAAATAAAAAAAGAAAACACATCCTGTGCTCATGGTTTTATGTGGCTGTGTCATACAGCACAACACAAACAGTTTTACTCCACCGTTTCATTTACAGAGCAGGCCATTGTGACAGGGCAGTGATTAGGTTCTAATACAAGGTCTACTCTCTATAGTGTAACAGTCTTACAGTACATATAAGTTACAGAAAATAATTAGAATCGGATCCCCAGGAAGGGGAAGCTTCCTGGCTGCACAGAGGATCAGGGAGGAAGGGGAATAATGAACTCATATACATAAATATGCTTCTGAAAACATCTTGCCACACTGAATACAAAGTTTAATGTTAAAAAACACAGGTGTTAGTTTTGTCATCTTCATCCTTCCCATGTGAGTCTCCATAAGAAAAACCTTTACTTTTACCTCTTAAGTACTCTTTCCCCCCCACACACGCACACGCTTTATGGCATTAATAACACCTTTAAGCCCCTTAACATTCCACATGGAAATATTTAGATGTCTAGCAATTAGAAAGAGCAGTGAAGGACATCAGGGGCTAGAGCAGGACTCAGTTACCACTACATACAGCAGAACAGTGTGAAATGCACAGTGTTGGTAAGTTACTTTTACTATTACTTTCTATTATGTTTGGAAACTTGTTCCAGGAGCTCTGTGCAGTCACTAGCAAGGATGGAGAAGTACTAGGAAAAGTAATACACCTTACAATTATAGTTACTTATTTCTGTTTATATACAAACAATACAGAAATAATAAATAACAGATTACATTTTTGAAAGTAATAGGTTAGTTATTAGTTACTTTCAAATAAATGTAATCAGTTACAATTACATTATTTCTTTTGTATAAAAAGACATAAGTAATTGTAACTGTAGTGTATTACTTTTTCCAGTACTTTCCATCCTTGCTAGTGACTGCACAGAGCTTGGAACAAGTTTCCAAAAGTAATTGAAAGTAATAGAAAAGTAACTTACCAAACACTGGAAATGCACAACATACACCCACAAATGAAGCCCATCACTTGAACTTTAAAAGATTTTTCCTCTTTTGCCCTCCTGACATCCATCTACTCTCGTTCATCAACCAGACAAAAATAGTAGTCGCTACCTTTCTCTCCCCACCCAAGCCCCCTCTATCCACCCATTCCCAGAACCATAGCAAACATTAAAACACTCATCAGAACAAACACAGGATGAGAGTGTAAAACCCTCTTCCCTATGTCCCCCATCCCCCCAGTTGCCAAACCGAAAATGGCTCAACAGGGACTCCCTGCCAATGAAAAGTGGGAATAGCGTGTAATCAATTTCGGTGCAGGGCACCTCTATTTAAGGGAAAATACTGAGATAAAGTGATCAACTCAAATAAAGGTTTTTCTGGGGATGGATGAAGCGATGGGCAAAAGCCAGCCCCCCCCCCAGCAAAGAGGCAGCTTCACAGAGCACAGCCTGCAGCCTCCCCAGTGAGTACATGTCCATTTCTACAGCAAATGAGAAGCTGACCATAAACTGAGTTGTACATCAAATAAGAGGCAATCAGGATAGCAGTAAATTGTAACATGAAAAAAACCATCTAAATGAGTCAATGTCTGCTTGAGACCCGACAGGGAAAGACTGCTATAAGTTCAGTACCTTGTCTCCAGCGCAGCAACTGGTACCCAAGTGACATGTAGGAAGGCCACCCCTGCACTGATACCTGCATCCCCAGATGCCATCAAGGATGGAAGAAGAAAAAGCCCCTGTTGATTCAATGACATGACCACACGCTCATCAATGAATGGATGATCAATAATTCAGGGCAGCATCTGGGACATCTAGCAATGAGTACAGTCGCATGCCTGTTCTCACCAATAAGACAGAGAACAGACTTGAATGAAGTCCTGATTTTGCCTCACATGTAGGAAAGTTCATCTGGGGAGTGCAGAGTTGAGGAGAAAAGACTGAAGCAAATATCTTTCCTGCCATGCCACCCGCTGATACCCACACTCCCAGGCATGGTTGGGCCAGCTTGGTTCCACTTTGGCAGATCTGGACCTCTGGATCACCAAAGCTTAGTTGAAATATTGTAAATGGGTGCTCAGGGATGGGGGTAACCACTGGATGCCAGGGTAGATTGCACCATGCTCAGTTGAGTGATCAGGGGTAGGGAGACCACTTGGCACCAAGAAAGGTTGCACTATGCTCAGTGGAGCAATTGCAAGGGTGGGGCAGTCATACTAGACCAGCAGAGTATTTGGACATACACTCATGAAGCAATTGGGGTGTGGGGGTTCACACTAGACCACCAGGGAATATTTGGAGGCATCGCCAGGAGTTTTGAGGCAGGTGGCTTCAGTACAGTGGCCATGCCTAGGGGGAGGGCACAGACTTAGTGCCCAATTAAGAGGTAGTTTGCAGCAGCAGTAAACAGCACCACTTGGGGGACTGATTACCACTGCTGTGAATTTGACTGTAACACTGTGCCATTATGCATGATGAGACCCCCTCATTTGCATAGATGCAGTGGTATGTTAGTGGTTTGTCAAATTTACAGGGCACTCCCAGGAATTCTGAATATAGGCCAGCCACATGAGTGTTTGTGAAAACCCGCATCTGCACACACAGTAACGCTGTTAGCACATGTGCTACCCTTTCAATATTGGGCCCTTAATGTTAGAATCTGCATGTAAAACTGAACTGTTAATTACAATAGAACACTTATATTTGTGTTGTACCCTTAATGAGGAACAAAAAAGCCAGTACTTCCACTACTATATATATATCAAAAAAAAATTCTCAACAGACGCCCTGATATTCAAAGGGGTTGCGCATGGTGCAACAGAGTTGCACTGGCACAACCCTGCATTGCACCCTGGTGAGATATTGAAATGGTTGCCAGGTGCAGTGCAAATCCCAATGCGCCAGGGTGCAATGTAATTGTATGCAGCACAGATGCAGGGCGTGTGCCCATGTATATGCGGCACATTTTGATATTCAGCCCGTGATGTGCGGCGCATTTGCTGGTGCAACCCTGCATTGCGCCATATGGGGAGGCTCAAAGTTTAGCCAGTGAGGAGTGGGAACAAATCCCAGCCACCCACAGGTGGGCTGCTGTATTGCAGGGTGCAATACAGCAGCCACCAGCCGTGGGTGGCCACCCGCCCACCCAGAACACTGTCCACAAGCTCACACATCTCCCTTGTAGTCTAGTAGTACCCCCTTCCTCTCTCTCTCTCCCAATTCCACGATAAATGTAATATAAGACTGTCCCTTGTGGTATAGTGGTCCCCCCTCCTCCCTGATTCCCCGATAAATGTAACTGAAGACCTTCCCTGGTAGTCTAGTGGTCCCCCTTCCTCCTGTTACCCCAATTGTGGTAGATGTAGACTACCTCAGTTCCTGGTAGTCTAGTGGTACCCTCCTTCCTGTTGCCATGATCATGGTACATCTGAGTCAAATATATCCCTGGTGATCCTGTGGCAACCCCACCCCTCCCACCCACACAGAACCCCTTGCCCACACCGTTCCCCCTCGTCTCATCGGCGGTGGCAGCAACCCGCCCGCATACTGCCCGCCTCCCATCGAATGATAGTGTACAGTATGGGTTATAAGCCCATGGTCCCATTGTGGACCAATAGCCTTGCAGGGCATACTGTACCAGACAGTCCCAAATATGTGAAAGAAGTCATGGGAGGAGGGGGACCATTGACTACAAGGGAAGGTCTTCATTTACATTTATGAGGGAATCAGGCACGGGGGAAGGGGGGACCACCAGACCACCAAGGATGGTCTTATATTACATTTATCGGGGAATCAGGGATTCAGGAGAGGGGTCCACTAGACTACAAGGGAATGTGTTCATGTACATGTCTCAGGGATGCGGAGAGGTGGGTCCACTAGACTACCAGGAAATGTTATGTTTACATCTACCACGATCACGGCTATGAAATGGAGGATGCCCAAGGATCCCACTTCACATATCGCGCTATGCAGTGCGCACGCCAGGCACAAGTTGCTGGGCTGCCCTGTGCAAGAATATACAAATGGGGCCATAATGAAATGCAAATGGCTCTTTTGCACTTTGCATATATCATGGCCTCATTTGCATGCCCTCCACTGAATATCACGGGTGATGCACCAGAGCGAACTGCATTTGCACTGGCGCATCTCCATGTGCCTAACTGTGGCTTGCTCGGCGCAATCCGCTGTCGCGGTGTTGCATTCCATGCCATATTCAATGGTGCTATGCCATGGCACATCACCATTGAATATCACCTGGCCCTGGGCCCAGCACATCCCAGTTGCGCTGCACCCAGGCTTGAACCACTGCCAGGTGCAGTCTGAATATCCGGGCCTGATATTAAAAAGATATGATTCCGTTATCCATGCATAATGAACATATGACCTATGCTATTGCACAATTTGGTAGTAGAATAATGAAAGAAATGCAAAATAAATGATAGGACCATAAGAACATAGGAATATGACAGCAGAAAAGGACCGCCAGACCCATCCAGTCTGCCCAGAGTGCCTAGGATTCTCCTAGACCTTTGTTCAAGTCCTCCCCCCCATTTCAGCAATCTCCTGTAACTATCCCAGACCCTCTTAAGCTCCCCCACTGTCACCTCCCTTGGTAACCCATTCAATTGCCCACCACCCTCTCAGTGAAGAAATACTTCTGAAGTCACCCCTAAATTCTCCCCTTGTTATGATATTTAAGTCCCCTGCCCTAGGTCTCTCCTTCAATTGGAAAAGGTTCTCCACAGGTACCTTGTTGATACCCTGGAAGTATTTAAAGTCTTAGTCATGTCTTCTTCTCTTCTCTGCTCCAAGGAGTACATGCCCAGCTCATTCAGTCTCCCTCATATGGTAATTGCTCTAGGCCCCTCACCATCCTCGTCACCCTCCTCTGAATTCTCCCTACTCTCTCCATGTCATTCCTGAGGTAGGGCCTCCAAAATTGAACCTCATGCTCCAGGTGCAGCCTGACCAGCTGTGTGTACAGGGATACCATGTCCTCCCTCTTTCTGCTTGAGATCCCCCTCCCTATGCACCCCAACATTCTGCTTGCTTTTGCCACTGCCCCCTCACACTACTTTCCTACCTTCAGGTCCTGTGAAATGTTGATGCCTAAGTCCCTCTTCCTCCATTACCTGCAAGGGCTACCTTCCAGTGAGTACTCTGCCCTCCCATTATTCTTGTCCAAGTGCATGATCCTACACTTTGCCATGTTGAATGACAGTTGCCATTCCTTGGAAAAGTCCTATAGCCTCACCAGATCCCGTCACATCCTCTCCACTCCCTGTGGTGTGTCCACTTTGTGGCAGACCTTTGCATCATCTGCAAAGAGGCTCATTTTCCCCTCAACACTCACCACTATATCCCCTATGAAGATATCAAACAGAAGAAGTTCTAGCACCAACCCCTGGGGAACCCCACCACCTCTTCTGAGTATGCACCATTGACCAGTAACCTCTGAGTTCTTCCCTCCAACCAGTTACCCCCCACTGTATGACCCCCTCCCCCAGCCCCAAGCAAGACAATTTGTGTAAGAGCCTCTTGTGTGGCACCAAGTCAAAAGCTTTTTGGAAGTCAAGGTAGGCCACATCCACCGAGCCTCCCTGATCCACCACCCTGGTGACCCAGTCAAAAATTTCTGTTAAGTTTGTTTGACAGGATCTACCCTCCATGAACCCATGCTGCACTGGATCCTGAAGTCCTTTTGCCTCCAGGTAGCTGCTTATTCTGCTCTTGAGTAGTTTCTCCATGGCACAGCTACACATATCACTATTGGGACTCCAAGAAACAGCATATAGTAATCAGGCTATAGGCAAAAATACAATTTATTGCACCACAAATGCCAGAACTCAGGAAAAGGACACGCTACATCTGTGTTCTGGGATGTGGCACAATAAATTGTATTATTTGCCCATAGCCTGATTATTACTATATGCTGTTTCTTTGAGTCCCACAAGGATATGTATGTAGCCATGCTGCTGTTTTTCCTGTATGCGAGTACCTTGCATTTGGCTCTATCACTGTTCTTAGCAGCCTGATTGTGCTTTTGTGTTTCCCCATGAATTTCCCAGTCACGGATGTCAAACTCACTGGCCTTTAGTTACCCTTGTCCTCTTTCCCTCCACCCTTATGTAAGGATATTACTTCCGCACACCTCCAGTCTTTAGGTACTACCCCTGAGTTTAAGGATTTGTTAAAAAGAGCAGTCAAGGGAGCAGTCAGCATCTCCCTCAGTTCCCTCAAAACCTTGGGTGCACCCCACCAGGCCCCAAGACCTTGTCAACTTTCAACTCCCCAAGCTCCCTTAGTATCTCCTCTTCCTGAAATGGACTAACATCCACTCCCTCCTCTGTGCGCTCTGCTAGTTTAGAGGTGCTCCTTTTCCATTCTGCTCCCTTCATAAATGCCGAGCAGAAATAGCTATTTAGCAGCGTTGCCTTTTCCTGGTCCCCTCCACCCTCTCCCCTACTCCATTTTTCAGACTTGGAATCCCTTTTTCTGTTTTCTACATTCACCTATATATCAAAAAGTTATTGCCCACATATTGACTGCTTTGGCGGTGTTCTCTTCCAGGCTTAGCCTTTGTTCTCCCTAACTGCCCTGCCTGCCTCCTTCTGCTTAACCTGGTATTCCTCCCGGTCTTCCTCCCTCTGCATTATTTTAAACTTCTGAAAGGCTCTCCATTTAGCCCTAATGCTGCTCCCAACCTCCTTGTTAAACAGCAGTGGCTTCCTCTTTCTCCGATTCTTATACACCCTCCTCGCACAAATGTGTGTGGCTCCCACTATGGCCACCTTTATTGATTCCCATAGCTCATAATCTCCCCATTTCCCCACTCTTTCTAAAGCATGTTTAATGTTTTCCCCCATTTTCTTGAAACCTGTTTGCCTGAAGTTGAGAATCTTCACCTTAGTCCGGTTTAGAGCGGCTGAGAGCATATCATAAACCACACAGTGCTATGGTCACTGGTACCAAGGTTTCCCCACTGCCCTTGGCTCACGCCAGGACCAATTAAAAGCAGTTCACTGATGGTGGCCAGTCGGCGGGCGGGCAGGCAGGAGGGTGCTGCCACCCACCACTGACCCGGGAGGGGCGGCGGATTCAGTGGGCGTGGTGGGGGTCCACTGGACCACCAGGGATATTGAGGGATGTGTTTATTTACTTAGACTGCGATTGGGCAGGCAGGGCCACTGGACCACCAGGGATATTGAGGATATTATTTGTTTATTTAGCCCACGATCGGGTGGGCAGGTCCACTGGACCAACAGGGATATTGGGGATATTATTTATTAACTTAGCCTGCGATTGGGCAGGCAGGTCCACTGGACCACCAGGGATATTGGGGATATTATTCATTAACTTAGCCCGCAATCGGGCATGGGGGGGGCGCCACCATGGAGGTGCAGCCGGAGCTCGGGTGGCCACTCACAGGTGGCAGCTGCCGTGGCTGCACCCCTGCACGCGCAGCTCACCTGTGGGTGGCCATCCATTGTTCCTTTTGTTTTTGGATCAACTTTGTACTGGCACAGGTAGGGGTTGCACATGCATGGCTCTGCACATCCCGGGCTGAATATCGGGCTGTGCAGGGTATGCATGGGCACACCCCCCCACCTGCACCTGCATACATTACTGATGCGCTCCGGTGCATCGGGATTTGTGCCACGTACTTTTCCCATTTGAATATTGTGCTAGGGCGCATCAGTGGGTTGCACATGGCGCAACACTATTGCACCATGTACAACCCTTTTGAATATCTGGGCCTACATGTATACACTCACTGAGAGCTCAGTCAGTGGCCAGCTATGGTGGAGAGCAGAGGGCTGAGCCAGTCACCAGCTCAGGGTTGGGATGTGGGGGAGCAGGTTGGTGGGGAACTACCTGCCGTTCGGGCCTCTAGACACCATGGAATGGGTTTACATTAGTATACAGGGGATTGGGGATAGGGAGGGGGTCTGCTAAACACCACAGAAAGGCTTCACATAAGTAAACAGGGGATCAGGATGGGGGGACCATTGGACACCAGGGAACCAGTATTGAAACATTGGGCATGGGTGTGGGTGGGAGGATGGATCACTGGACACCAGAGAAAGTTTATTTCATCACATCAGGCTGATGATCAGTGGAAGGGGGACAACTACGCACCAGGAAAGTTTATTTCATCACACCAAACCAGCGATTCACATGGGGGCACAGGACACCAGTGAGGGATGAGCTAGGGGTATGGGGGTTCAGTGCTCAGGAACATGGTTGGGGCTTTGTTGGGGGGGTGGGTGATACTTTTTTTTTATCTCCACTCTGTTTCTCCTCACACCATGTGGCCCCCATCTGACTGACTCACCCAGCTCCGTCCCCTGGAATTACCGGGACTTACCTTACGCCCGATCTGGGAGCGGTGCCTGCAGAGAGTCGGTCGCCATCCTGCCGTCGGCTGCTTTTTTCTGATTTTCTCCCCTTTTACCCGAGGACCCCAGGAGAAGGACGCATGCGTATGGAGGCATGTATGTGCCTTACAGCCCTGGTAAAGGCCCTCTTCTGCTTGCCCCTATTGGCCTATCGCCGGCACCCTTGTTTGCACAGCCCCTCTGCCTACACCAAGGGGTAGCCAAGAGTGAGGTATCCACCCACCTCCCGGAGAGGAGGTGCCTTGCGGCTACTCCATCCTGCTCCGCCCACCCCCCCGTGCTGACCTCCGATACACCCAGGCTCGCTCCCGAACCCGGGTCACCGGCATGCCATGAGGTGAGATGTCCAGCACCACTGGGCCAGCTCGAGTGGGTGATACTTTGAACCAGGTGATCCCACATATCACTGGTGGGTTGTTGATCACTGGGGGGGGGTTTGTCTACCCAGGAAGGGCTTACAAAATTACAGTGACAGGGATTGGGTGGGAGAGGGACCACTGGGCACTAGGGAAATGTTATTTGTTCATTAGGCATGGCATCAGGTGAGGGAAGGGACTACTAGACACCAGGAACTGAGGCTGCATATCAGGCAGGGGCTGGGAGGTGGGTGCACTAAGCACCACACAGCCTATGCAAATGAGCCAATAAAGGGCATACAAATGGCCACATTGCACCTTGCATGCCGAAGGGGCTCATTTACAGGGCTGCATTTGGGAATAGCAAATATCACATCTATGTGATTCATTTTGAGCTGTACTTCTGGCTCCGTGTCAGGGTGGCACTAATGGAATCAGCACTAGCACTAATGAGTTTTGCTCTGACTTGACCTGGCCCTATTCTCAGTCGGATAGTGCAGGTGTACTATCCAACTGAGAATAACAACTTTAGACACCACAGCAAACATACAGCACAAACAACTGCGCTGTGCTTTGTGCCTTTTTGAGAATTGGTCCCCTGATGTTTTTTAATAAAAGGAAAGAATGGTGCTAGTAGTGAATATTGATCAGTAGGTACCTGCCCTGTTAGATAGTGATAAGGGGGAGTGACTGACTGCCTGCATGGCCATCACAAGTGGAAGCTGCTATGAGGCAATGGCCAGGAGGGATAAGAGGAACTGATGGTTCAGAGTCCCTCCTCTTCTTTACTGAAATGTGGAGGGGGCTCTGCCTGAGGATCCTGGTGTTGCTGATGGATGTTTACACAGATGTTAAATGCCTGGTCTTCCCACTGCTGCAATAGATGATTCATCTCACGCAGCCCATCTACCACCTGATGCAGTATGCCCTATGTGTTCTCTGCAGCAGCAATGGGGTCATTTAAACTGTCTTTAAACTAAGCAATTGTTCTAGTGAGGACCATACTGCTGCTGCTGAGCATAGCCAGGACTTTGTATGTTTGTCACTCGAGTCCCTCATGATAGTGCATTGTGCCAAGTATTTCATTATGTGTCTAAATGACTGT
The DNA here is from genome assembly GCA_016271365.2 of Neoceratodus forsteri. Classification (NCBI taxonomy): domain Eukaryota; kingdom Metazoa; phylum Chordata; order Ceratodontiformes; family Ceratodontidae; genus Neoceratodus; species Neoceratodus forsteri. The sequence goes on along the minus strand of CM028129.1, from coordinate 809,495,316 downwards.
TGTAAGGCACTTGGAGAGAACTTGTAAAGTTTGGGTCAGGTGGTGGAGTTCATGCTTGCCGCTAGTGGTTGCTGGACCACATTCTAAAATGGAAAAGGAAGGAAATAAGTACACTAAATAGAGTGTTCATTCTACATTGTTACAACTGATATAACTTCCTGTGGATAAATGGATTGACATGTGAATAGAAGCAGCATTATTACAGGTATGTACAATCTTATATAGTTAGAAGCTCAATGCATATTTTTACTGGAGCTATAGTCTTTGTGTGTGAAGCAACAGTACATTGATTGTAATGACCTGTGAATAGAAGCTGTAAGACTGATTAGGTATTACAGGGCATGCTAAAAATAACAATATTTACTGACCGGTGCATTTTACAAACAGTGAAGGATGCAGTGTGTAAACATTGTTACCTTATGTGGAGGATACCATCACTAGTGCTGTTTCAAGTTATGGAAGGAAGAAACAGTTCTGCACATTAAAAGCAACAAGCATTGCTCTATCATAGCACCAGGTACATGCATACAGTAATGAAGGAGAGATGCAATATTCATTAGTGGGAGTGGCTACAACCAGTACAGAATATGCAATGCTATAAAAGTTAGCATCCAAGGTTACTTGTGAGAATGTAGAACAGAATGCAGTATAGTGAGGTATACCATAGGCACTGCTGCTGTTGTCACATGCTGTGACACACATGCACACAAGCAGATAAATACCATTTTGTTGTACCAAAGTTCAACATCCAAAGAATCTTGTTTTTTTTTTTTTGCAATGGAACACCTATTTACCATAAGAAATAGTAAATTACAAACAAAAAAACGAAATCAATTTCATATGTAAGTATGTACACGAGACACAACTATGTGTGCAAAATACTGTGAGTGGCTTGCTCTGGTTTCTTTTGGTAAAGTGGGGTTGCTAGTTTTTGGCCAGTTGGGAATCTGATGATTATATCTCAATCGCCTCATTGTCACATCTGTAGATGCATATCTAGACAACTTGTGAAATTTACTGTACTATATACTGTATCAATACTGTCTCTATATTTGAAATAGAAAATGATACATCACATCTGTACAATATTAACATTACTAATCTGTAAGACATAAAAAGTGGCTGACTGTGCTGTCAGATTCAGGCACTGCTGTGAAGCTAAGTAGCTACAGAATATTTAATTCAATCAGAAAATAAAGAAAATACTTTTCAAATGTCTGAAGGGTACTTTGTAACTTTGTCCTTATTGTTTATGCCCATGTACTAATCATGTATAGTATGTTTTAACATTTTTAATGACAGAAAGGAGTACAGTTGATATTTAATAAAAGCATAATTTACCATGCTTAACAGCAACCAATTTGTAGTGGTGAGCAGGTAAATCTGTGGAAGAAAAAATATGCAATGCCAAACATTTAGGAAATATGTCCAAGTGATACATTATTTTATAAGCACATATAATAGGGTATGGTAACATTTTGGTTTGTATAAAGACTGGACTGATTGAAGTTGTAGTGAACACTGTAAACAGTTTACCACATGTAAAAATGTTTCTGTGTCTATTAAAATCAGTTGTTGTGCACAGTTTAAACATCATAATATTTTTACATCCCTAATGCATGGAACCCACAGCAGATTATTAAGTGTCCGGCACTCTAAGTTGTACCTTTCTTGCTATAACTATATGGTTATTTCATTTTGATTGTGCAGCAGAGCAACTGAAGTGGGGGGGGGGGGCTGTCACTGTTAGGTATCTAACCATACATGATATAGCATAATATTTGAGCAAACACACACCAGTTGACATGACTTGTCTTCTTGACAAAAGCAGTGTGTGTGTGTGTATTCATTGCAAAAAAACTCTGTTAATGCATCATTTAGGGTTATTATTACAGTGATAAAAGTTTGGAAATTTGATGTTAGGGTTACCAACCCTACTATCACCCCCTACCACACCACACACCAACAGGTGTCGGGGTGTGACTTGGGGTCATCGGCCATAACTCTCACCCCATTCCATTTATAAGGAAGTTGTGATGGTACAGTATAGGAGAATGGAGTGAGAGTTAGGACTGATGACCCCAAGACACACCCAGACACCTGCTGGTTTGTGAAGAGTGGGGAGAGGTGGGGGGGGTGGTAGGGTTGATAACCCTAACATCGAATTTCCAAACTTTTGTCACTGTAATGGCAACCCTAAGTGATGCATTGCCGGACTTTTTGCTATGAATTTCCCTTCTTTTTGGGAAAGTGCAATGTTACTCATATGTGGTTGGAGGAGGCCCTATGCTTCCATCATGCATACATTTTGTAATTGTTTCTGATTTTCAAGTCCCTACACACCCATCTATACATAAGTGCAGAAATATTTTAATGATCTCGCATGTCCCTGTGGGAACACAGGGACCTCTGGGCCCTGCACTCCCACTACTGCTTAATGTAGGGCCCTGCATTCCCATTATTGCATAATGGGATCCATATGTAGGAGCGTAGGAACTCTGGGCCCTGCACTCCCACCTACCCATATGTATAGAGACATAGCACAGTAGAGCCCTGTGCTCCCAGATTTGCAAAATGATATGCATAGGTGGGAGCATGGGATCTCTGCACCCTGCACTCCCACCCACCCATAATTACATAGACATAGCACAGGAGGGCTCTGTGCTCCCAGTTTTGCAAAATGGTATCCATAGGTAGAAGCGCAGGTCCTCTGGGCCCTGTGCTCCCACCCACCCGTAAGTGTGGAGGCATACCACAGGAGAGCCCAGTGCTCCAACTTTATCATAAATGGTATCCATATGTGGGAGTGTGGGCCCTCTGGACCCTGCATGCCAGCCCACACATAAGTGTAGAGACATAGCACAGTAGGGCCCTGCGCTCTCAGATTTGCAAAATACTATCCATAGGTGGGAGTGTGGGCCCTCTGGGCCCTACACTCCCAGCCACCCATAAGTGTAGAGGCATAGTCCTCCCAATTTTGCATAAATGGTATGCATAGGTGGGAGTGTGGGCCCTATGGGCCCTGCTCTCCCACCTACCCATAAGTACAGACACATAGTGCAGGCCTAGAGACATTCTAAGTAACCCTTGTACTGCAAATGTGGCAAAATCTTAGTTACCATAGCAACTTTGGAAAAAAATTCCTTTGCAGTTGTATTAATGACCTGGCCACCTCCAAGGTGTATTAAGTTGTGCGTAGCAGAAAATCTGTATCTGTAACCATTTTCAAGATATAGCCACCGAAAGGCTCCACGACAGCTGCAATGTTATCCTATGGGGAAAATGCACAACTTCAGAGTGCTGCAAGTATGAAACCAATGTCAATTTCTTCACCAAACCAGCAAAAGGCACATCTGTGGGGCAAGGGCTTGCCACCCTGCAAATTTCAGCCCATAGGTCCTAACCTTATTTTGCTATGAAGTGGCAAAGAAACCGGCATTTTGGGGCTGTTTACCTGTGGAACGTTCATGAAATTTCAGCAGTCTTTTGCAAAAGTACCATTGGTTTAGCTGGCAAAACTTTCACGAAAGTGCTGCAGAACTGTTGCAAACTCCCATTATTTTAGACGCGGGACGTTTGCAAAAGTACCTGCAGAACGTTTACTAAAGTCTGTGGTACTTTTCCAAAAGTTCCGCAGCCAAGATGGTGGAAAAATTAAAAAAACATATTTCTAGGCACCGTTTTGAAAAACTGATGCCAGGGTCATGTTCCTAGATTAGGTAAACCCAACTGTTGGTGTTTACCAAGAGGCAGTATTTTTGAGCTATATTGTTTTTTCTGACTCACTAACTGAAAACAAGATGGCAGCAGCATGAAAGTACCAAACCCATTTGTGGCAGTAAAAAGTACTTTCACAAAAGCAAAAATTGCTTTCGAGGTGAACATATATTTTTGCCCCATAGGCTATAATGGGAAACTTTAAACTTTAATAGCTTTAGAATGGATTAATATTTGTTCACCAAACCTTCAAAAGGCACTTCCCGGAACCAGTCCCCATATACCTTGAAAATGTCAGACCAGATGGACAAACTATTCAGGCTGTGGAGATGAGGAAAGAATTTCACAAAATTGAGAATTTTTCACACTTTTCCACACTATGCAGCTCTGCAACTGCATATCTGACCAGAACAATACTTTCCAGACCCAGAGACCTATGGTACCAGACCACACATACAAAGTTTCAGGCAAATCGGTTGAACGGTTGCAAAATTATTAATGTGCAAAATTTGAGCTTTAACATTAAAGTGCCTACTGAACCTAACTATACTGGCCCTACCAGGCCAGTATAACTATAATATATATATATATATATATATATATATATATATATATATATATATATATATATATATATATATATATAAATGTGTGTGTCTGTTTGTGTATGTGTGTATGTATATATCCCTTCCTCTGCTGTATCCTCCTCCCCTTCTCAGCGACCCACAGCGTCATATGGCAACTTGTATTATGCTCTGAATCCCTCTTTTGTTCCTCCTCAATAAAACAAAAATTGTCCTCAGGTTTTTTCTTTGTCCACTGTCCCCTCCCTCCTACTAATCCTTTTACCTATTATTTGTCCTAGCCACCAGCCACGCCAGTCGACCAGGGCTTCTGCCCACTTGGAGCTGCTCCCAAGTCGTCCGCCGAAAACAGAAAGGTACGATAAAGGAAATGAAATGCTTGTAACCTGAGGCGCCTCTGCCCTGCAAGTACTCTTTTTACCTGCGATTTGAACTTTGTGCCATTGTCGGAGCCCTAGCTTACTGTCTCTGTGCGGTCTTCAGGAAGAGTGTGAAGCAGTACAGATACAGTGTCTTTGCAGCTAAGCTGCAGACTGAACTGCAAAGAAGTGAAATAGAACTGAATCAGGGCTCTCCCACCTCGGACTCACTGTTTATCGGTGTTTGCCGCATGGCTGAGCCCGCAGGTCCAGGTGCTTGCTCTCTCTGCTCACGGAGGTGCTAGCCCAGACGTCTTCGGCGTCTCCCCGCCTGCCCTAGCTCGACATTTACTCTTACAGAATACAGTGACCAATCAGGGAATTTATTCTATCGCTCCACTTTTCCCTTGGCTCGTTATAGAAATGAGTCACTAGGGGCACTTCTAATAATTTTTCTCAAACTCTCCTCAACCAAACGATCTTGCCATTCACTTGTGTTGTCATTTTTTCTAACCCTAATCTGCCCTTATTCTTCTACACCTATTAGCCTTTAAGGTTGTAGCTATTTCTTTCCTCTCCCTACAAAATCCGGTCTGCTAGTATTCCCAATCTTAGTGCAGACTTCTTCTCATCTTGTTGCTTCCCTGACTGCAGTTCAAATTACTATTTCTGCAATTTGCTCTCATACACATTCTGTTAATCTCAGGACGCATAAACTAGGAGGCAAGTCACAGTTCCTTTACAGCTGTTCCTTTTGCCCCATCTGTCATCCCTCAATCCCTGATATTAGCCTATCAAACATGCTTATTTCTAAATCATACAGAATGGTCAGGGTACCCCTAATTGCGACCTCTCTCATCCTGTCTTTGGTGCTACTAAGTATCCCTAATGTGCCCAACCACAAGAACCATATCCATAACAGAGACATGAATGAATCTTAATGATTTCAAATACTCTAACATGCTAATACTAACTGAATGTGGCACTTATACGACCCCTGCCCTCCTCCCTAAACTGCTCATATACCATGCTACTGCATTCACTTCAAAACGGTGGCGTACCTACTGTCATACTAGCCACAGATTTGTCCGGCATAAGCTAAAGTATTTCATATTGCTGACTCTTATGCTGTCCGGGGATATTGAGCTGAACCCTGGTCCTGCACCAGGTACATCACCCTTAAACTGCTCTGGTTATGATATGAAAGGACTTCACATAGTCCACCTAAATATTAGGGGTCTTCTCCGAAATTATGCAGTCCTGGAAGCTTGGATGGTTAACCACCATCCTGATGTGCTCTGTCTATCTGAGACATGGCTAAAACCCTCTATCCCAGATACATTTTGCCTGCTTCCAAACTACAACCTTTTCAGGTGTGACAGACCACCTCCTAAATGTGGTGGGGGTGTCGCAATCTATTACAAAAACAATCTAAACATGACCATATCAACTGACAAGAATCACTCCTTGTGTGAATACATCCGTGCCATACTCAGGTTGGGAGACAAAAAACTCCATATTGTATGTGCCTACAATCCACCCAATAGTGGAATAAAAGGCCTAGCGGATTTGCTGGATCATATGGCTGCATATGCCGGGAAGAACAAATTCATCATTCTTGGAGACATAAATTGAAACTGGCTAGGAAAATCTCAGGATACCCTTCTATCCCTGGTTCAGAGCTACAACCCACACCAAATCATTACTGATTATACAAGAGTATCTGTCAGTACTGACACCAGCACCCTTATTGATTGGGTCCTAACAAATCACGTGGACAGAATTATAAAAACAGGTACTCTGCCGGATAATATTAGTGATCACTCCCCCATTTTCTGCATATGGAGCACATCCATAACCTCCACGTCCCCACATAACTATATATGCTTCAGAAACTATGCAAACTTAAATCAGGCTCATTTCCTATATGATGTGTCTCACACTGACTGATCCCCTGTCTTCCAGTCTACAAGTACTGATGCTGCCCTTCATGCCTTCTTGAGCAGGTTTGTACCCCTGCAAGATAAACACATCCCAGTCGTCACTCGGCGCGTCTGTGGTAAACAAACCAGATGGCTGCAGAAAGACCTCCTTACAGCCCTCAAAAACAGAGACAAATGCTGGGAAAAGTTTAATATATCTGGTCTCTCTGAGGATTTTAATAACTGTAGAGAACAGTGATCAAAATGCAAAACACGAATAAGACTTGCAAAAAGCCAATACTGTAAAGGCCTTCTGCTGGATGCTGCCGGCGACCCAAAATAAGTTTTGGTCTCATGTCAAGACCTTCCTCGGTTCAAAGCAAACCCGACTAAATAATGACATGATACTGAATGATGTCCATTGTAATGACCCGAGCACAATTGCCAACGCATTTAATTCTCACTTCTCCGACCTCTCGAGCTGCACAAATGCCTTCTCTTCTAACAACTTAATACCTGGTTCCCCCAACCCAAATGACATCCCAATGATGCCTACCTTCTATTTTAAAGCTATATCAAAGAATGATGTCCTTAAACATCTAAACTCTATATCAGACAGTATCGCTGTTGGATCAGACTGCCTCGAACCTAAACTCTTAGAGCTTGCGGCACCTTTCATCGCAGGACCTCTGTCCAGTATACTAAATTTGTCACTAAGTGAAGGCATAGTGCCTGAGGTATGGAAACTGGCTAAAGCCATGCCAGTGTTTAAAAAAGGTGACAAAAAAGATATAGCCAACTACAGACCAATAGCTATACTGTCAGTATTAAATAAAATCCTAGAGAAGCTCATCTCAGCACAGATCTCTAAACACCTTACTAAGTATAACCTTCTCCACTCAAATCAAAACGGCTTTAGAAAAGGCCATAGTACTCAAACTGCTCTACTTCAGCTGACAAATGACGCTATTCAAGCCATGGACCAGGGTCAACAAATTGGTGCAGTATTTATCGATCTGACGAAAGTTTTTGATCTTGTTGACCACCCTCTTCTGCTTACCAACCTCCACTCCCTAGGTTTCTCAACTGGAGTTGTGAACTGGTCCATAGCTACCTCTCAAGCAGATACCAAACTGTGAAATTCAACTTGGCCACCTCAGAAAAAGCAGTCATCAATGTTGGTGTTCCTCAAGGATCTATCCTCGGCCCCCTCCTCTTCTCAATTTTCATCAACAACATTCCTCATAGCATTTCCTCTTGTTCATCATTGCTATATGCTGATGACCTTGTACTCTACACTAGCTCAGACAATGTTCACTCTATTAATCATAAGCTCTCTATGGATCTACAAAATATTCAATCCTGGATCACCAAAAATAAGCTCGTTGTCAACATTGGAAAGACTAAAGCCATGCTGTTTGGATCCCCTATAAAACTAAAGCTGTGCTGTAAAATTTTCCAGGTCACCTGGGCTGACGGTTCCCCATTGGAGATGGAAACCTTTTTTAAATATCTAGGTGTCTTACCTGATGAATCCCTCACCTTTGACACCCACGTTCCCTCCATTTGTAAGGCTGTAAACACAAAATTTGGCTTAGCCTACAAAATAAGCCATATTCTTACACCCACCACTAGGACAGCCATTGCTTGAGGAATCCTGCTTCCCTCACTTTCTTATGGTTCCGCAATCTATACTAATGCTTCTTCGGCTACTCTTCATAGGTGGGACACAACCTATAACAACATATGCCATTGCGCTTCCGCATCCTCTAGATTAAAACATCACTGCCTGCTGTACTCTGACCTAAAGTGGCCATCCCCCATGGCACACCATCTCCTCTCCCTTGGGAACCTTCTGGATAGTGTACTGTGATCAAGTATGCCCACCTATCTAGCCTCCCTGCTAACCCTTAGCCCATATCCCACGGTCTCCAATCAACTGACTTTTCCTTGCTTTGCATCCCCAGATGTACAACAACCAAAGGGAAATCTGGCTTATCGCACACAGGCCCCTCCTACTGGAACTCGCTGCCCCTAGATGTACGCCTTGCCCCTAATCATGCCACCTTTAAGAAGAGGCACCACTCCCTCTTCACCGCATGCTCTCATTGTACCTGCTTCAACCCTCCATAGATCTTGACTCCCCCTGTCCTGACTGCCCTGTTATCTATGCACCCTGACACTTTCAGCCTCCCTTACCTCTCTTCCTGCATCCTACCATTAACATCCTCTCAAGCTTAGCTGAATGTAACTTTACCCTGTTGTTATATTTGCTTTCTTGCATGTATCAAACATTGTGATATTATTACGTCAGTCTTCATATGAGCACATATCTCTATTTGTATAATTTATACCTTACGTGCCTTGTACCAATATTTGTCTAAACCTTGTCTCACTCTCTCGGTGTGATGTACTGTATATCTCCTGACACTGTATGCTATGTAATTGTATCTCTCTGTGTTGTTAACCTCCCGGGTCGTGCCTGAAAATAGTCACTTTTGTGTCTAGTGCACTTACCCGGTTATCAATAAATAAATATATATATATATATATATATATATATATAGAGAGAGAGAGAGAGAGAGAGAGAGAGATACACACAGTGCTGTTGTACAAGAAGGCAGAACCTTATGTTAATAATTTTGTAATTTTTCGGAATTTGTTCACCAAATTTTCAGCATGGGCTTTTTGGGATCCCACCTCATGAACACAGGCACTGTCATTTCATTTATCAGGCATAGAAGATAATTTTGCAGTCACTGCATGAAATCATCCTTTGGGGCTGAATAACAAAATGTATTCACCAGTGTTCATGAAGTGATATCCCAAAAAGGCTATGTTGAAAATCTGGTGAAAAAATATCTAAAAATGGCTGGGTTATGAGTATTCATTGAACTTTTTTTATGCACATGCATAACATTGGTAAATTTCAATATTTTGACTCCAAATTTTCAACATAGCCATTTTTTCACACCACCTCATGAACAGTACAGCTACCATTTTTCATAGATACATAGATACATAGATACATAGACAGTGTCGGCAGATAAGGGCCTATGGCCCACCTAGTCTGCCCATTTGAGCTTGTAAGTTCAGTTTGTTTTCCTAGAAGTCTATTTCCCCTTACCCCTGACCTCTAGAATTCCTTTATGTCTATCCCATGCATTCTTAAATCCTGTGATTGTTTCAGCCCCCACCACTTCCTCTGGCAGGGTGTTCCACTTGTCCACCACCCGTTCTGTGAAGAAATTCTTTCTCATGTTTCCTCTGAATCGTCCTCCCTCCAACTTCATCCCATGCCCTCTAGTCCTGAAACATCTTTTTCGCTTAAAATAGTGTTTTCCTGCACCTGTTCCTCCCTGTAAGATACTTGTATGTCTCTATCATATCCTCTCTCTCCTCTCCTCCAGGGAGTACATGTTCAGTTCCTTCAACCTGTCTTCATAGGACTTGTGATGCAACCCATGCACCATCTTTGTTGCCCTCCTCTGAACCTTCTCTACCCTGTCTATGTCCTTACGTAGGTATGGTCTCCAGAATTGTACACTGTACTCCAGGTGGGGCCTCACTAGTGTCTTGTATAGCGGAATTATGACCTCCCTTTTCCTGCTGGTGATGCCCCTGCCTATACATCCCAGCATCCTATTTGCTTTACCTGATGCCTTGTCACACTGTTTCCCTACCTTGAGGTCATCAGAGATGACAACCCCAAGATCCCTTTCCTGCTTGGTGCATGCTATATCCTCACCCCCTAACTGATATATTGTGCCAGGGTTTTGTGCCCCATATGCATTATCTTGCACTTCTTTGCATTGAATTTTAACTGCCAAACCCTTGACCATTCTTCAAGTTTCTGCAGGTCCTTCTCATTCTGTCTACACCCTCTGGTGTGTCTACTCTGTTACAGAGCTTTGTGTCATCAGCGAACAGTGAAATTCTGCCTTCTATATCCTGTGCAATGTCACTGATGAAGATGTTGAATAGGACTGGTCCCAGCACTGATCCCTGTGGTACCCCACTGGTCACTCTTCCCTCTGTGGAGTGACAGCCATTTACCACATCCTATCTGAAACATGTTTTCACACCTGTGTAGTAGAATGGCATTTTGGCAAATATTTGAAAACAAATCACCTATGGGGTTTATAAGGTGGGGTCATAAGAAGACTATGTTGAAAGTCTGGGTCAAAATAGCAAGCAATGCCAAAGTTATGACCATTTGTTGCAATTTCATTATGCCCGCTGTGGTAGGGCGCAGGTGTAAGTGGGCAATCATAGAGCAACATTCAACACCAATTCTTTTTAAAGTTCCAGTTTTAATTAATTCTTCTTCAGTAGTTGTTTACATCAAGACAAATTCAGTACAACAGAATAATCTGGCAGCTTAATCTTCCATTTGGAGCAGCAAATATTCACTTTGTAACTCCACAGAGCACCTTCAATAACGTCCTGGAGTGAACCTCCAGACCCACAAGCAAATCTAATTACCAAACTCAATGTTCAGATTTTATACACTGCAGGGGTCAGGTGACATCTTAACCCCACCCCTATACTTTATTTCAAACATTATCTCTTTATTTACAACATTTATATTTTATATGGTATGTCTAAACATTTTCTATTTGACATAATAACTCAATCGCATACATAGAAGTGAAATACAGTCTTTCTGTGAAATGTTTAATTCAATCTCTAATCCCAGAAAGCACCACCCTTTGTTATTCAGTACAAAGGCAGTCAGAAAACGGCTGGCTGACTCCTAAGGAAACTACTGCAGCTGAGAAAGAGTCCACTCGCGGCTCTGAAACACTAAAAGAAAAACAACAAAAACCTTCACTTTCAAGAGGTCCCAAATGCAGCATCAAACCTCTTTATTCTACCTTCGGAAGGTTTGTAGAGCTCAAAACATTATGTATTATTTAGTACATTTCATTTTAGGGAAAACCCAAAGGTTAAATGCCTTTGCGATAGTGCGAATGCTCAAATGGCTAATTGTACCGGCACTCGCAGTATCGCACTATCGAGAAGGAACTCAGCAGCATATCTCTAAGAACGAACGTTGCATTTCAGAAAAGTTCTTTATAAGACAGGCATAACAGGGTCAAATTAAGGACCCAGCAAGTTCTTTCATTTATTTAATATCCGGATAAGTGCAACAGGTATTTACAGGCTTAAAAAGCCATACTAGGACATTATAAAGCAGCGCCCTGTATTTACAGAACTGAGTGCTTTCTTAAGGGAATATATCCAGGCTACGAGTAGGTATTTTATCGAGGAAAGCAGAAGAAAACCAGTAGGTTCTCACTATTATTTATGAACTTCAAAAAACACAGCCAAGTCCTCGAAAGCACAGCAAGGACAATTAAGGCTAAAACAGAATTAACAGTGTCTTGCAATATGGAGGGCTATTTCCTCACAAAAGAGAAACCCTCACTACTAAACATACAAGCAGGTAGCCTGCACTATTGGAAACAACTTTTAACACAGGACAAACTGGGAGATTCTAGTCATTACTGACTAACCTACAATACCTAAGAGTCATTTCCCCGACTGCTAACATATCAGCCCATCAATATTTGTAGCATTTAAAGCCTCACAGTTTTCTAATTTATTCCCTTCCCATATCATATCTATTTCTTTAAATTACTTTAGAAATGCAACACCTAAAGTGCTCACTTCTTTTCTAAGCGCTAACTTCCTATTTTTATAATGCAGAGAAGGGGGGGAGAGAATTATTCTAAGTTACGGCAAACCATTAAGAAATGCTGTTCTACACCCATAACTCTTTCACTCATTATTTTTAATTTTTTAAACACTAAGATATAAGGTTATAACAAGCTTAAGGCTCAGCTACTAGGTTCCCTTATTTTATTATTTCAATGGATGCCCCTAGATAGCGGCTGCCTTTTAACTAGACAAACTTGATCACATCCAGCAACCCAAAGATGTACATCAGCCTGAACTATACAACCTGACTGTGTGATGATGCGCACTATCGCAGCACCTTTAGGGTAGTAGACAGCTGGACCTTCAGGTATCCAGCATTTTTACAAATATAATTTCGGGGCCCTCAACCCTTCACAGGGGCACCCTGTGACACCTGCTCGTAACTTTGAAAATGTCAAATATTTTGATCCCAGATTTTCAACATAGCCTTCTTATGACTCCATCTCATGTATGTCACAGCTGTGATTGTTCAAATCCTGCCCAAAATGTGTTTTCACACCTGTGGCATGGAATGACATTGCATTTGCGCAGAATTACATTTTAGCAGGATTCGAAAATTTTCTGGATCATGTACATGTGGTAGGGTAATAAGATAACTATGCTGACAATTTGGTCACTGTTGTCCTATAAATGGGCCCTGTGCTTCCACAGTTACATGCTGTACTTATACGCATCTATGGAGGGATGGGATCACAGGGTCTGAAGGACCCTGCACTCCCACAGTAATATAAGGATACTATTATACTATCTCAGAAAGTAAGGAAATAAGTTACAAAAAAAATTGTTAATGCTCCAGTTAGGGTCAAAGTGACAGAAGTTGGGAAATGGGGCATCTCACATTTTGCATGTTGGGTCATCCCTATGGGTCACACTTTCTTATGCCGCATGGCCAAGATAGGCAGAGGGTGCTCCAAACCACACCACAGGCTGCAGGTCATGGAAGGATTCTGGGAAGATCTGCAGCTGTGGAGGATCTTCCTGGGTCACTTCAATGGGGTGGCCCTGTGTCAGGCCAGCCAAGCGGTCAACCATTACAACTAATCACAGATGCTGTTTGATACCTGAGGTATGGGGCATACATTCAGGGACAATGGTGTGCAGAGAGCTGGCCCTCCAAATGGTTGGTGGTGGGATTGCACACTAACATTACACTGCTGGAATTCTTCCCCATAGTGGTATCACTGTGTTTATGGGACCCTCAACTGAGGGACCAAAAGGTCCTATTCTGGTCAAATAACATGGGGGTGGTACATGTCATCAATGGGCAGCTAGAGCCAAGGGGCCCACTGGGAGACTTGATACACATCTTTGTTTTAAAATACTTGTTGCTGAACATCTCATTTAAGGCCATACACATACCAGGGGTTGACAATGGAATTGCTGATGCTTTGTCTCATTCACAGTGGCAATACTTTTGGGAGCTAGCTCCAGCAGTGGAGCAGCAGCTATGGACAGTACACCCTTCTTGTGGAGGGTAGTGACATTTTGACTTGGAAATGCATAGATAATTCCATTGCACTGAGGACAAGGGAAGTCTATCGGAAGGATGTGAAACACTACCAGGGGGTTCATGCTAAGCAGAGTTGGCTGGAGGATTGGCCCATTCCAGTGGAATAGCTGTGCACATACATCATGCTGTCAAAGTGGAATGGGGACATGCCAGGGGTGGTGGGCAGGCACCTTGCTGGCTTGTCTTGGTTCTCCAGGGCCCTAGGGGTCACCAACAGCATGAAGGCTTTCAAGATGCAAAATGTGTTGGAAGGGTGGGGGAAAAAATTGGCTTCTCACCAAGACATGAGGCACCCCATTACTCCAGCTATCCTGGAGAGCATTTGGGGGGCTCTCCTCAGAGTTTGCTGGACCACGTTCGAAGTGCTGTTGTTTGACACCATGTTTCTGTTGTTTTTTTGGGGGGGGCCTTCAGGGTGTCAGAACTAACACAGCCCAACCAATTTTTGAAGGTCATTGGGTTGGAGTTAGGGGACATTATAACAACTGAGTTGGGCACATGGGTGAGGCTTAGCAGGAGTAAACCAGACCAGGGGCAGAAGGGCCACTGCTGCCTGGTGGAGGCACTGCCGGGGGTGTTCTGGAAGGTTCAAAAAAGGATGAAAGCTTACACTGCCATGAACCCCAAGAAAGAGGGGCATTCTTTCAACACACAGATGACAGGCCTGTCATGGCCTTTCAGTTTAGAGTGGTCCGGATCAGGGTTGTGCAGGAGATGGGGCTGAACCCTAAGGAGTTTGGTACACACTCTTTTACGATCAGGGCAGCCATGAATGCCAGGAACCTGGGGTGGGCAGACAGGCAGATCCAGGCACTAAGGTGCTGGAGGTCTCAGGTGTTCTTGAGGTATGTGAACCCATATTTGCAATAACTGCTTTCTGTTTCTTCCAGGGTCCCCAGAAGGCAATGGTTAGATTTGGATTTGTGGTCAGGCCTTCATACAGCAAACTGCAGCTAGAGAGGTGGCCAGTGCTGGGAGGCTGCTCCAAGGAAAGGGTCATCTGAGGGTTCGGATCGGATGGCTGTGATCTGAACACATGCTCTGGGATGAGTTGATCCCCCTGCTGTGAGAGGAAGGGTGGACCCAGTGTATCCCGAAGATGTTCTTGGTACACCTTGGAGGGGAAGACCTGGGAAGTAGGAAGATGGTGGACTTGCTGCTGGCTATGAAGAAGGACTTTTGAACCATTAGGGAGTGGTGGCCTTATACCACCCTCATCTGGTTCCAGCTGATCTGGAGGTCCAGTTGGCCAAATGGGAAGGGGATGGTCCCTCTCAACAAAGCCTGCATTTGGATCAACCAGGAGATAAGGGTGGTAATGTGGACAGTAGGGGGGCCCATGGTGAAACATAGTCAGATTCAGGCCTCTGGTCAAATCATGGTAGCCGAGACGGGGCACTTGACTGAACGGGGATTACAGTTGTGGCTAAGGGTACTGGAGAGGGTCTTGGAGGAGCTGGTGAGCAGGTGGCTTGGAGGGTTGGATGTTGTCCATCCTGTAGCATCTCAGGAGGATTACTAGGAGATGGAATAGTGGTAAGAGATGGTGATAAGATGAGTTTTTCTGAAGGGCACATGACACCCTCTGGTCAGCATACAGGCAGATCCGAGTACCCAGACCTGGGGGAGGGGCCACAGTCCTCCTGCATCAGAGACATCTATACTGCAAGGCAAATGGCACCTGATAGGGGGAGGCCGTACAGCCTTTGCCAGTACGACCACGGGTAGTTGATCCTCCCGGATGCACACATTGCTGTTAATCTGGAATATTATTCATTAAATGCATGGCTGTGGCAATTTCTTCCAAAACATGTGTCAGTGTTTTCTTTCCAGGCAAAGGGGGTATGGAGGGCAACCAGATAGTGCAGAGGCTGCAATAGATGGCAGCAGCCATAGTTTATTTGGGGCTATCATCCCCTGGACCTGGGAAGGAGGAGGGAAGGGGGGGAGCTAGAAGTGGTCCCAAGGGAAATAGGTTAGGTCCAGGGATAGGATGTGGGACCACCAGGACCTCCCACTTGGGAGGGGGGTCACATCTTGTGGAGAGAGGAGGAGAAGGAGGAATTTATTGGGACATTATCCAGCAGTCCCTCCTCTTGCCCTGCAAGGATCACCTACCCATCCTCATAAAGGCAGGGTTGTGGGGGCCAGGTAGCTAAACCCACTCTTTTGACCCATCAAGGGTGACCACATTATGGGTAAGGGAGTGTTTTTTCCCAGTTTTCCCTGTAGCAGGTTTTTTCACCTCCTCCAAAAGGGTGTTAAAACTGAGGTAGAAGTGGGAGAAACTAAATAGGAAAGAATAAATAGTCAGCGTATTGTGAATACCAATATGTCACAGTCATGGTGGCATCTTGGAAGGATCACTAGGAGATGGAATAGTGGTAAGGGGTCAATAATGAGCCAAGTTCTTCTGAAGGGCTTGTGGCACCCTCTTGACAGCATGGAGGCAGATCTGAGTACCCAGACCTGGGGGAGGGGTCACCGTCCACCTGTAGCACGTACAGCTATACTGAAAGGCAAACTGTACCTGACAGGGGGTGGCCGTACAGCCTTGGCCATTACGACCATGGGTAGTTGATCCTCCTGGATGCACACACTGCTGGTAATCTGGAATATTATTCAGTAAATGCATGACTTCGGCCATTTCCTCCAAGACATGTGTCAGTGTTTTCTTTCCGGGGAAAGGGGGTATGAAGGGCTACCAGATAAATGCCTGTACTCTCAAACAAGGTAAACTGAGGAGACTGCACTTCTCAGATGGAGGAGTCAAACAGAAAAAATACAGTGGGAGAGGGGTTAAAACATAAACATTCAAACGGCCTATTACTAGGACTTTGTTATTTACAGCAGAGAGGAGTGTTCATAGCATACAAAATAACACTAGCAGGGATGGGGGAAAAAAGGATAAAGCCAACATTAAATGGAGAGCAATGAGTACCAATGCCTGTAGTCTGGGAAACAAGCTTCCTGAGCTAGTAGCCCTGATGGAAGATGAAAAATTGGATATTGTGGCAGTCACGGAAACATGGTCACAGAGAACCATGACTGGGATGTCAACATACCGGGGTACACAGTCTACAGAAGGGACAGAGAGGGTAAAAGAGGAGGTGGAGTAGCCCTATACGTAAGGGAAGAGATCAAAGTTACAGAACTAAAAAGTAAAGGGGGAGGACAAGAGGCACTCTGGGTCACCTTGGAGACAGGGAATGGCATCACAATCTGCACAGGGGTTGTATACAGACCCCCGTCTCAAGGGGAGGAAAAAGACAAGAAAATGATGGAGGACATTCTCAAAATGGCTGAAAAAGGGGAGATACTGCTGATGGGGGACCTGAATATGCCAGATGTTAACTGGATGACTTGTACTGCAGCCACATCCAAGAGCAGGGTCATTCTCGATGCCCTGCAGGGGGCAGGTCTTAGACAGCTAGTGCTGGAACCCACTCGAGAGGGAGCAATACTAGACCTGGTACGCTCAAATGGAGAGAGGATCACAAATTTAGAAGTTAGTAGACATCTGGGAACAAGTGACCACTGCATGGTGTGCTTCACAATAAGCACAACCAAGGAGACAAGCCATACAAAAACAAGGATACTGGACTTTAGAAGGGCCAACTTTGGCAACATGGATGAATACCTGAGGAATGCACTAGCAAATGGCCAAAAAGGAGGGGTGGAAGAACAATGGAGAAAAATCAAAACTGCTATCATAGAGGCAACAAGTCTTTGTGTAAAACAAATAAAGAAAACAAAGCAGAGTCAAAAAACACTATGGTTCTCAAAAGAGGTGGCAGGGAAGGTTAAGGAGAAAAAGGCTGCATTCAAAAAGTATAAGGAATCACAGAAGGAGCACGACAGGGAACTGTATCAATTAAAGCAGAAAGAAGTGGGGAAGGCAGTCAGAATAGCAAAGGCCCAAACTGAGGAAAAAATAGCCAACTCAGTTAAGAAGGGGGATAAAACCTTCTATAGGTACATTAGGGAGCATAGAAAGGTTAAGGGAGGAATAGTGAAGATTAATAAAGGAGAGGGGAGGTGGGCAGAGGGAGACAGTGAAAAGGCAGAGATACTGAATGAATACTTTTGCTCAGTATTCACAAAAGAAGATGAGGAGGAGTTACCTAAACCAGACAATAGAAGCACTCTGGGTAGGGGGGTTGACACCAGTCCATTTACAGAAGAAAGAGTTCTGAAAGAACTCCTAAAACTCAAGGTGGACAAAGCAATGGGGCCTGATGGGATTCACCCCAGAATCCTAAAAGAACTAAGGGAGGACCTAGTGACACCACTGACCACACTTTTTAGCAAATCATGGGAGGATGGGGTGGTACCTGAGGACTGGAGGAGGGCAGATGTGATTCCCCTTCACAAAAGTGGGAGCAAGGCAGAAGCAGGAAACTACAGACCTGTAAGTTTGACCTCAGTGGTAGGGAAAATGATGGAATCACTTCTGAAAAAAAGAATTGTTGAGTACCTAGAGGCTAGCGGCGCACAGGACCCAAAGCAGCATGGATTTACAGCAGGAAGGTCATGTCAGATGAATCTAATTGATTTCTTTGACTGGGTGACCAAAGTAATAGACCAGGGAGGGGCTGTGGATATGGCCTACCTAGACTTTAGCAAGGCATTTGACACAGTCCCACACAGAAGACTAAAAATCAAGTTAGCCAGCCTGGGAGTGGGATCCAGGGTGGTAGCCTGGCTAGCAAACTGGCCGCACAACAGAACACAGAAGGTAATAATGAATGGAACACATTCCGAAGACAGTGGGGTTACTAGTGGAGTACCTCAGGGCTCAGTACTTGGTCCAGTCCTCTTTAACATCTTTATAGGTGACATTGCAGAGGGTCTAGAGGGAAAGGTATTCCTCTTTGCAGATGACACGAAGATCTGTAACAGAGTTGATACACAAGGGGGGGTAGAAAGGATGAGAAGGGACTTGGCAAGGTTGGAGGAATGGTCAGACATATGGCTACTTAGATTCAATGCAAAGAAGTGCAAAGTAATGCACCTGGGAAACAAAATCCCAGGAGAAGAGTACACAATAGCAGGGGAGGTACTAACAACAACAAAAATGGAAAGGGACTTGGGGGTAGTCATATCAGATGACCTAAAGGTGGGTAAGCAATGTGAGAAGTCATTAAGGAGAGCCAGGGGGATACTGGGATGCATAGGATGGGGCATCACAAGTAGAAAAAGGAAGTGGTTATCCCTCTGTACAGACAGTTGGTGAGACCCCATCTGGAATACTGTGTTCAGTTTTGGAGACCCCATCTACGCAAGAACATAGACAGGATGGAAGCAGTCCAGAGGAGGGCAACTAAAATGGTGCAGGGTCTGCAGCAGAAACCATATGAAGAGAGACTGAGAGAGCTTAATATGTACACCCTTGATGAAAAGAGAGATGGGGGGACATGATAGAAACTTTTAAGTACCTCAAGGGAATCAACAAAGTCCAGGAGGGTAGCATCTTTCAGAAAAAGAGATGTGTAAGAACAAGGGGTCACAATTTAAAGATAGATGGGGGACGGTTAAGGGGTAATGTGAGGAATTATTTTTCATGGAGAGAGTGGTGGATGCATGGAACCACCTTCCTGGGGAGGTTGTTGAGTCTAAAACAGTGGGGGAATTCAAACATGCATGGGACAGACATAAGGCAACTGTAGTGGGGGATTGCAGGAAGTAGGCTGTTGGTTAACTAGAATCTGTGGCTTATCCAATAGGAAGGGAAATGGGCAGACTGGGTGGGCCAAGTGGTCCTTATCTGCCGTCAAAGTCTATGTTTCTATGTTTCTATGATATCTACACCCTGATACATGCTTCTGGAAAGGACAATTCTGACGTGAGCTTTCGATCCCCCCAGGGCTTGGAGAAATTCTGGATGTTATACAATCAGGTGATATTCACCCCATTATGAACCCTATTCCTCACCATACCTCTCGCAAACCCATTAATCAAAAACATGATAATCATGTTCTGGAATGAAAGTATACATGTAAGTGATATCCATCATAGGCTTCAGCAAAGGTGTGAGGTACTCAATACACCAGAGCCCTTTTTAGACTCCAAATCATTTTAGATCAGGCAATGGTTATTCAAAGTAAAATTAAGACAAACTGAGGGTAGAATATCCCATATACAGAACAGCTTCTTTTGGGCAAAGATAGAGGGGAGTATTTTTACGTAGGCCAACCAAATGTCTGTTACAAATGTGGGGCCAGAACTCATCTCTCTAACATTTGTGATAAACTACGTTGGGGAATCTGTGAGGAATTTAACCATATCAGCCTTCAATGTGCCAATCAGTCAAGATGCAACCTCTGTGAAGAATATGGCCACGTCTTCCAAGAATGCCCTTGGGCATCCCACAACAAAGCTAATCCAATAAACCTAGATGAGCTGATCAGGAAAGAACAAAAATACTCTTTCACATCTGAAGTACCTAGATCAGAGCCTTGACCTCAAACTACAATGGTTCTAAATAATTCTACTTCACCAATGGTGCATAATCCTTTGGGTAATGACCAGAATGAAGAGACTTCTCAGATCACCTACCCCCCACCCCCATCGAAAGACAGGGCTGGCCTTTCAGCTAACTTGCCAAGTATTAGGCCCCCGGTTTCTGTTGAAAGTCCCTTGGAGAAAGAGACTTGGACAGAGGAGGAGGAGGTGATGGGCACTCCTGAGATGCCCCCCCCTCCCAGAACTGGTCAAAACCCAACACCAGGAGACATAGCTCGAGACTGAACTGACCCGCTACATCTGGGAATAATACTGAGATGGACAATCAATTTGATGCCTTATCTTCTAAAACCTGGGGTGGCTCAGAAATGGAAGAAGTTGCATTTTTAATTTTTTATTTAGTTTTTGTTGACCGGGTAGGTGTGCTAGACAAATCCTGCCTATTTTCAGGCACGACTCGGGGAGGGGGATACATATGAATAACAACTGACCTTAAACCAGATTAAGCTGTTGGTGGTATTTTTAGTGAATGAGGGAAATTTGGTCAGGACACCAGGGAATTTCCCCTACTCTTTTCGATAAGTGCCATGGGATCTTTAACATCCACCTGAACTACCACCAATCCAGGCAGATGGGACCTCGGTTTAACATCTCATCTGAAAGACAGCACCTCAGAAATGCAGCACCCCGCTCATGCTACACTACAGTGTCAGTACTGGGATATTAACCCAAGTGCCAGATGTGGGAACTGAGCCTACAGCCCTCTGCTCTCCCGGCCTCAGAGGGGAGTGTGCTACCAACATCCAGCATCCAACGCTTCCTCCCACTCTAAAGTGATGGAAATAGACAAATCAATAACAGCAGAGGAGAAGAAGAAAAACAAATGATCTACCCTTAAATGGACTTTTTCTCAGTATTATCATTAAATGTCCATAGTTTGAGAAATACAAGGAAACAATCTGCCGTATTTTCCCTTCTGCATGACCTGAATTTAGATGTGGCACTTCTTCAGGAAACCTGGTTAACATCTTACATGTCTATGCAGCAGGCTAAACATAATTGGGTATAGGGTCCTTCATATTGGTCCTTTGGACCTGATCAGGCTGATGACATAGTGGTTCTTTTTTCAGGGCATAGTTTTAAGCTATGAAAAATTATTGATCTAGTCCCAGGTAGAGCCATTATTGTGGATGTGATTTGGTGTAACATACAAAGTAGATTCATAAAAGTATAAGCCCCTCAAAAAAAATCAGATAGGGTACAACTCTTCTGACAAATACAACCATACTTAGCAACAGTTAAAAATGTGATTCTAGGAGGTGATTTCAACTGTACCCTTGATATAACAGCAAGGAGAGTATATTGTGATTCACAAGCTTTTCAGAAGATGGTAGAAATGGCTGATCTAGTGGATTGCACACATAAGGCAAGTCCTAAAAATCACACATACTTATATTAGAAGCACTTTCACTACAAAAATTGACAACATTTTTGTCACTAAACAACTCTGTGTACACAAAACGAAAGCAATACCAATTGAATTTTCTGACCATTTTTTATTAAAAAATATGGCTTAGTATAGACAGGAAAACAGCATACTTTTTGAAGGTGGCAGATGAATATCTCAATATTACAATAACCTACTGTAAAATTAAATATTACCTCCATCCCGATGGTGAGGGTTTCTGTGTTATATCTCTGTCAAGATTTAGGTCTTTGGTGGGAGGACACTAAGAAGGATCTAACAGTATGGCTCCAGAAACATGGAGCATTCACAGCTAATGCAATTTTTTTGTAAATATTTGAAACTACGGACAGAACTGTTTCAACTACTTTCTTTAACATATCAAACTAGGAGAGATTATTCTATTTAGATTACGGCCATTACAAATGAAATGCAGCAATACCAATATGATAGATCAACTTCATTGACCACAGAAATGACTTTTGGTACACAAAAGACACCTTACAAAGACCCGTGTGAAACCTGCAAAGAGAAACAAGATAAATCTAGTATTTCTGAAGTACAAAATCAACAGGGTACAGTAGTTAATTTGACAGCTGAGATCATGACAGAGGTAGAAGACTATCTAGATACTTTTAGTAAACCATATTCTGTCAGTAATCACGAGATACAGCACTATTTAGACTGCATCATATTACCTGCATTACAGCCCACTGACACTAAAAAGCTAATTCAACCAATATCATAGCAGGAAATTCTAGAAATAATCAAAAACTTAAAGGAAGGTACAGTACTTCCCCTGGGAGAGATGGGATTCCAAATACTTTTTATAAATTATATGGGGACATTCTTGCTCTATATTTGTGTAAAGTTTTTAATTACTTCTTATCTCAGAATGAAATGCATCCTGATTTTTCCAGAGGACAGATAGTATTTTTATACAAAAAAGGGGACAGAACTTTATTAGATAACTGGAGACCTATATGTCTCCTCAATTCAGATTTTAAAATTCTCACTACTTTATTACAGAAATGATTATGACTTATTGCACAGCACCTGATTCACCCAGTCCAGATCTGCTCTTTACCAGACAGGAATATTCAAGAAAATCTATTTATAATCAGGGATGCGATAGAATATTATAATAAATCTGGGAACACAGGATTTGTGCTCTCTTTAGACCAACACAAAGCCCTTGATAAAAGTCAATCATGATTTTCTATTTTTTGTGCTACAAGAATATGGGGTTCCCATCATTTTTATAAATTGGTTGTCATTACTATACTCCAGGGCTGAGATTATTCCCTTAATTGCAGGATTATAGGGTCATTGGATACCAGTTCACATTGGGGTTAGACAGGGATGACCCTTAAGCCCCCTACTTTACACCCTTGTATTAGATCCCTTCGTACGTAGGCTCTTAGTCAATTATATGGTCAAGGGAATATGTGAAAGGCAATTAAATGAAGAGATTAAATAACTGGCATATGTGGATGATCTTTTTCTATTTGTAAAAAATAAAGAAAGCACCCTGGGTATGTTACAAGAAATGGGACAGTATATATCAAGAGCGGAAATTCTGAAATTACTGACATCCTTATCTGCCAATACCAGCTCTGGTTCTGACTCACTGGAACCTCATCTTCTTAAGCTGGCTGCTCCACTCATTGGCTTTCCAATTGCCAGAATCTACACTTTATCCTTTATCCATAGCACTGTGCTGGACCTATGGAAATCTGCAAGAGTAACACCTGTCTTTAAAAAAGGTAACCCAAAGGACATGGCCAATTACAGACCTATAGCAATTCTCTCTGTCCTTAGCAAGATCCTAGAGAAAATATTTGCATCACAGACCATTGACTACCTTACAGGCTACAATCTCCTCTCAGACACCCAGCATGGTTTCAGAAAAGGTCATAGCACCACCATAGCTCTTCTTCAACTAACTACTGATATTCTGTCCAACATGGATTCTGGAAAACTCACAGGTGCCATCTTCATTGACCTCACTAAAGCTTTCAACCTTGTAGACCATCCCCTGCTTCTCTCCACTCTCCACTCTCCATAAATTCCATTTCTCTACCCCTGTTGTGGACTGGTTCTGTAGCTACCTGTCAAACAGGTCACAAGCTGTCAAATTTAACTACTCCCTGTCCAACATGTCTACTATCAACCTTGGGGTCCCTCAGGGCTCTATCCTTGGGCCCCTTCTGTCCTCAATTTTTATCAACAATGCAGCTGAGGTCCTGTAATCCTGCTCAGCTATTCTCTACAATGATGACCTGATCATCTATACTAGTTCTTCTAGTATTGCCTACATAAACACATCACTTACTTCAGACTTCAATAAGGTCTTAGATTGGCTACTAGACCGTAAGCTTGTACTAAATGAAAAGAAAACAAAAGCCATGCTCCTAGGTTCTGCACCAAAGATTAAGACCTGTTCTAGTTTGCTGGAGGTTCTTCACCCAGGAGGATTTCCACTTGAAAATGTTACTTCCTTCAAGCACCTTGGGATCCTGCTGGACCAGTCCCTGGATTTGAATCTTCACATTCAGTCCTCATGCAAAGCTGTAAACTCAAAACTGGGAGTAGCTTACAAAATGAGCTGCATGCTTGCACCCTCGGCCAAATTAGCAATTGTCCGAGGTATTCTGCTCCCAACCCTTACTTATGGTGCCTCTATTCTTACCTCTGCCCATAAAACCTCCCTACTAAAATGGGACATAACTTATAACAATATATGCCGATTTGCCTCTTCGTTGCCTTGACTCAGACATCACTGCCTTCTTTATAAGGATCTGAATTGGCTCTCACCCTTTGCCAGTAGACAATACTACCTTGGATCACTAATGGACTCGATCATCTGGGGAAAAAAAACATCCCAGCTGGCAGCGTTGCTGGTCCCTCAACCATCCTCCCATGGCCTGCGATCAGCTGACAAATCATTCCTCTATGTTCTGAGATGTCAGATGACTAAAGGCACAGGGGCCTTCCAATTCTCTGCTCCCAGGCTATGGAATGCTCTTCCACTCAACCTCTGGCTGTCTAAGTCTCACTTTGGATTTAAAAGTGAATATCGTCATTATCTATCCTTAGCTGATGCTTGTACATGCTTTGACCCAACCTGAGACTTACCAGTAATGTCACCCCTGCTCTAATCCAGCTCCAAGACTGTCTCCTCTTCCTCTCCCCATATTTTTCCTTCTCTTTGTAAATAACTTCTTGACTACTAGCTCTCTTCCTTCTCGAACCTTGTTGCTGACCATCCACTGTTGTTTTGCCAGTTACCACCCCGACCTTCCTTCTGTCAGTCTTTCTTGTTATGTTTGAACATTCCTCACATTTCTCTCTCTATTTAACCTTACTATGTTATTAACCCTTTCACTCCATAGGTTGGGTCCATGGTTTCTGCACTTATTATATATCTTACTGCCATTATCTGTATAATGCTTTCTATTATTTTTTGTTGTTTCTATCCACTGTATTTTTGTAGCACTGCTGTACTGTTCCTCTATTTATATTATTGTACCCATGTTGCTGTTGTTCAACTGTTCTCTCTTTGTTGTACTCTCCCGGGTCGTGCCTGAAAATAGTCATTTTATGGCTAGTGCACCTACCCGGTTAACAAAAACTAAATAAAATAAAAATAAATAAATATACAGGTATCTGTAGCCTGTCTAAACATGAATAAATGTGTGGGCATAAAATTAGGTTCTTCCTGTATGGAAGTGACTAGAATAGTAGGTGTCAGTGTATTAGCTGAATCCATCAATATTTTAGGGGTATACTTTGGAGAAGGGGACATGGCATGCAAACATTGGGATGAAAACCTACAGTTATATGAACAAAAAGTAAACCAATGGAAGAACAGGAAATTATCTAAAACTAGGAGGGTGTATATAGTAAAACAGTTTTTAGTTCCTTGTTTGCTATATGTTAGTTCAGTGTTCCCCATTCACCAAAGGTGCGAAATGAAACTGTTAAGTCTGTTTTTTCAAATGCTATGGGAATGCAGGTTGAACCCCATCAAGAGGGAGTTAACATATTTACCAAAACATAAAGGAGGTCTGAAGATGTTGAACCCAATAGTTTTTTCCACACTCTTTTTGGGGCAGGCTCTTTAAAAATTGCCCTACAAGAATCAGAATCCACTGTAAAAATCTGGATAAATAACTCTTTATTTATTTTTCTAAAAAAAATAGGTGGATGTTCTTTTAAAAAATTATTACTGGATTAAATGTCCCCAATTGTTTTAAACTAACATTATACAAATTATATAAATGGAAGGTACTAAAACAGCATGTTCAGCATAAATCAAAGAAAGCATTAGATCAGCAAGTTCTTGAAACATTAGAACCAACTGACCCCGGATTTAAAAAGTATAGAGCTTCCAAAACTTATTTGGTTTTTAATAAACTTATGAATAAAAGAATACCCAAAAGGATGTGGGATACAGTCTGGTTATGTTCCCATGGGAAATTAGGGGTGAAAGGAAATAGTAAACACAAGATGATGGAGGAAGGAATATGTCCATACCCAGATTGTGTCCAACAGTTGGAAACTATGGACCATTTTTTATTAAACTGTCCTTATACTCCTCAGTTATGGATTTATATTGCTAGAAGATGGAGATTGCCATGGTTAACAACAATTACCTATGGGAATATTGCAATGGGAAATTACTCTCCACGGTTACAAAGCTGTCATGATAGCATATTATTCATTTTGTTTGCAGTGTTACAATTTTACTTATGGCAAGCCAGAAGTCAATGGATTTTCAAAACAAAATGATGTCATACATATCTTTTAGCAATTTATGTGACTGCTATAAAAGAAATTTATTTAAATTATGTCAAATTTCATCCCAGAGCTAAAGTTACATTATGGTGGAAAGGCTTTCCTTTTTTTTTAAATATAGATGAAATAGGATATAAATTATGTGTTAGAAAAATAACAGTTTCTTGTGATGAAATGTGTTCCTCAAGAGGGTCTCTAAATAAGACTTTATATTATGTTATGTTTTTTCCTTTTCTTTTTCCCATTTTAGTCCTCTGGTAGGTACAGAAGGTTACTTTAAGTTAATTAACTAGATTTAGTTCTCCATTTTCCTTTCTGTATATAGGCCAATAGAAGGGGACAAGAGGGGTTAATGTATGCATTAATACTTATTTCTGTTTCTTTACATACTGTGTGGTTGTTTCTTTTTGTTTTCATACCTCATGATGTAATGGGCTATATGTGATTTGTTTCTGTACCTTTAATAAAACATTCCCCTACTCGTTTCGAGAAGTGCCATGGGATCTTTAACAACCACCTGAACTACCACCAGAACAGGAGAATGGGACCTGGGTTTAGCATCTCATCTGAAAGACCACACCTCAGGAGTGCAACACCCTCCTCATGCTGCATTACAGTGTCAGTATTGTGATTTAACCTAAGTACCTGGTGTGAGGATAGAACTCACAGCCTTCAGATCTTCTTGCCTCAGAGGTGAGTGTGCAATCTGCTGAGCCACTGACACTGCTGACCCTGACATAGACAGGGTGGAAGCAGTTCAGAGGAAGGCAACTAAAATGGTGCAGGGGTTGCACAAGAAGCCGTATGAGAAGAGACTGAGGGATCTCAACATGTACACCCTGAAGAGAGGACAGAGAAAGGTGAAGTAGAAGGAATGAGAGACTGTTATGGTTCTGTAAGGAAATAGCAAAGGTGGTGAAGGAAAAAAAATAGTGACATTGAGACATTATAAGGAAACACAGAGGAGGAGGACAAGGATGTATACATAGTAAAGCAGAGGGAAGCAGCCAAGTTAGCCATGGGAGCAAATGTGCAGGCCGGGGAAAGAATCACCAATGGGGTCACTAAGGAGATAAGACTCTTCAGATACATAAGTGAATAGAGTAAAGAAACATGAGGTATAGTGAGGAATCAAAGTATGTGTGTGTGTGGGGGTGGGGCTGTGCTGAACAGGACTAACAAAAGGCAATAATCCTAAACAGATACTTTTGCTCAGTCTTCCGGGGGGGGGGGTGACCACTGGTGAGTAGAAGGAACAGGGAGATGTGGTCAGAGGTCCAGTTTAAAAGGAAATAATCCTGAAGGGATTTGCAGCTCTAAAGGTGAACAGAGCTATGGAACCAGATGGGATACAGGAACTCAGGGAGGTGCTATCTTCCCCACTTAAAGCCTTGGTCAATAGCTCAGTGGAAACAGGCATGGTTCTGGAGGACTATAGAAGAGCTGACATGGTCTCTCTCTACAAAGGAGCAGCAACAAGGAGGAGGCTAGCAACTACAGGCAGATCAGTCTTACATCAGTGGTGGGGAAATTAATGGAAACCCTGATAAAGGAAAGTCTGGTTCAGTATATTGAATCTAATGGGCTGCAAAATCACAGGCAGCATGGATTCATGGGTGGAGGCCATGCCAAATGAATTTGATGATTTTTTTTTTGATGAATGTCCAGGGAAATACTGTTGATCAGTGAAAGGCAGTGGATGTGCCCCATCTGGACTTCAGCAAGGCCTTCAATACTATGCTGCGCTGGAGGCTGATAGAGAAACTGAGCAGCTTGAGAGTGGGATCCAAAATGATGAAATTGGACATAAACTGATTAACGGTTAGGAGACAGAGTGGTGATAAATGTCAGTCATTCAAATTATGGAGGAATAACCAGTGGGGTGCCACAGGGACTCAGTATTTGGACCAGTCCTCTTCAATGTCTTCATAAGTGAAGTGACATTGCTAGAGAACTGGAAGGGAAGGTATGGCTTTTTGCAGATTATACCAGAATCTGCTATAGTGTGGATACTCAGGAGAGATTGGAGAGAAAGAGCAGGGATCTAGAGAAATTCAAGGAGTGATCATAGCAGTTGGGGTTCAATGCCAAAAAGTGCAAGATCAGGCACCTAGGGCATAAGAACCCAAGCACTAAGTAAAGATTTGGGGCAGGTGCTGACAGTCACTAAACAGGAAAGGACCTATGGGCTATTGCATCCAATGACCTCATGGTGGCAGGGCAGTGTGACAAAGCAGTGGGGTGCTGGAATGGATATGAAGGGGTATCCCCACAAGAGGAGAGAGCTGGTATTGCCAATGTATTGCTCACTAGGGGGATCCCACCTGGGGTAATGCCTACAGTTATGGAAGCCACATCTCAGAAAAGACATAGAGAAGGTGGAGGCATTTCAGAGGAGAGCAACTAAAATGATGCTGAGGTCTCACAAGAAGCCCTATAGTGAGAGACTGAAGGATCTCAACATGTAAACCCTGGAAGACAGGAGAGCAAGAAGTGACATGATAGAGAACTACCCTTGCCTCACCAGGGTGAACAGAGTGCAAAAGGGAAGACTCTTTTAAATAAGGAGCATCAGGGCATGTGTCATGCAATAAAGCTGGGGGGGGGAGTTCAAGAGAGATGTGAGGAAATATTTCTTCACTGAAAGGGTGGTAGATGTCTGGAACAGACTGTCAGCAAAACTGGTAGAGGCAAAAAGATTGGAGGCTTCAGGTATGCATGGGATAGATAGAGGGGTGTACTAGACAGCAAGCAGGAAGGGGTATGCTCATCAGAGACCAGTTAGGGTCTTTAGAGAAAGATTAGGCAGGCAATATCTGGACAGAGTAAGCAGGCAAAAGCGTCCTTTTCTGCTGACAAATTTTTCTTTTGCACAGCTTGTAATCACTGTATCAAATACATTAACAGTGCTTTCTGAACCCGATGGCTGGTGCCAGTTTTATCTGTTGATGATTCATGTTACAAAGGGTAAAAAATGTTGAAAATCCATTCCACCTTCTACTAGGTGGCCTTTGTCAGTTCTATGGTCATGCACCCCAAAATAGTCTCAGCACTCCCCACCCTCCCTCTCCATTATTCCACACACAGTAATAAAATGAAAGATTTTGGGGAGCCAGGACAGTGGCAGCTCCTGACAGTGTTTTTCAAAGGTACCTCCTTCCATTATCCAACTTGTCTCCAGTCGCAGAATAACAAATTTCTCAAGAGGGCACGCCTCCTGACTCCCAGTCCATAACTGGGAGAGGCAACAATATTAGTCATGTAACTGTACAGTCTCAACTGTCAATTAACTGCAGTCCTCAGGACATTGGGAAAAAGGGTTCTTGACTAGTCTAGTCAACATTCACTGATGGTAAGCAGACTTAGCATCATTGAATGATGTGTGGCCCACTCCCTCCCTCCCCCAACAAACTAAAGACAGCTGTCACCTTACACTGAGCAAAGTGTGGTAGGTTAGGAAGGGGATGGTCTGAGTAACTGGGAGTTCAAGATACTGTTGCCCCCAATCATGTGCCCTGGGCCAGGAGTGTAGGTCCTTGAGAAAAATAATATTTTTGGGCTGAGGCAATTGGAGCTAGGGGGAGGTGATGTATTTAAAATACTTTGGAGCTGACACTATGCCAGCTGCCCACAGTGTTTTTTTTTTTTTTTATAACTCTGTGGAAAGATGGACAGGGATGATGATAACACTGAGGAGAAGGGCTAGTGGCTATAAGACTAGGAAAAATACAAACGGAGGCACTCCACACATAGAAAAACACTCAGAAGTAAATAATAAATCCCAGGTTTATCGACAGCATGGTACTAAGCCCAAGTGCTTCATCTTGTATGTGTGAGGCTTTGTCAGGGGGTGTAGCTTCACAACCAAAACTTAATCTAAACAACATTTTTTAAAGGTACTGTTACCTAAAAAAATATTGAAATCCAAACAAGTGAAATAAAAAGCCTGTTCTGGAATAAATAGAAACAGCTAAATTACAGGTTAACAATAGATCAATAAATAATGGCAACTCTTATAAGATATTATAGTAGTAGCACCAAATTTGTCAAGCAATTTTTTGAGATTCCCTATTTATCCTTCACAATATTTAGGGAAAAAAAATCCTCTAAAATTATTTTTGTTATACCTACAGAAAGAGGCCAGTTCCTATTACAGTAATTAAGTGCCATCTGGTATATTTTCAACTACACTATCAGATGAGACAGCCCTCTCTGCATAGCAATGAACATACTAACAACAAAACAAAATCCCTAACTAAAGGTTTCACAGTTCTCAATAGGGATTTTTAAAAATCCTTAAAAATCTGTTGACTAATTCGGTGCTACTACTGGTACATATATAATAATAATGGGGTGGTGTGTTTAATGAGATTGTACACACACACACACACGAGGTGTTGGATGCTACATAAACCCCGAGAGTGAAGTTCAAGTGGTTTATTTAAGCATCCAACACTTAGGGTGTGTGTAAAATCCCAAGTTAAACACACCACCCCATGTTTTATTTTATATAATTGCTGGGGATTCTCTTTTTGCCACAGCAACTACATAAAATAAAAAGACATCCCTGTGTGGTCCGGTTGGGTTTCAAAGCATTCATGTGGTCAGAAGCGGCTGCTGAAGGGAAGTGTTTCACTTACTTTTTATTTATTTATTTTAAATGGTTAATGTTTGTAGCTCGAAGCACCCAGTTACATTTTTTTAAAATAAACATTCCACCGAGTGGCAGAGTCCAGTGATAAGGAATGGTGGCTGGGATTGAGATAAGGAAGAATTGCAGCTGGGGCATGTGCACAACAAAGGAAACCCAACCCATGTTCACCGTTACAACCAGCAGGTTATACTGACAAATTATAATCGGGTTTCCCTTAGGGAGGAAATGATCCCCAGTTATTATAGGTGTATAATAAATCATCTACATATTTCATAGTTAAAGTGACCAAATTGCAGAGAAAAAGAAAAAGAATATTGTGGGTGGGGCGGGGTCCATTTATTCTGGAACAGGTTCTTTATTTCACTTCTTTTTGGGGGGTTGGTATGAGGTTTTCACTATGTTACTATTTGAGTTTGGTCTTTTAATCATGATTGTTTACCGACGTGATTGAACAAGTTAGCTGCACTTTAGGTAACTGTACCTTTAAAGAGGTAGTTATACTGAATTGATTTTACCCAACTCTGCATTTATATAGTGCAGTCTTGGGGTCATGTTTTACTCAAATAGAAACTGGTTTCTGTATGTAGCATTTATTTTCCTTCATTAACTAATTTTTTAATGTGTCCATGAACCACAATATCGCAAGCTGCAGTTCTGCATTTTGAATAGAGGAAATGACGTGTCGAGGGGACTTATGCCAGTCAAGCAGTTTGGGGCGTGTTTATGTTGTGCACGAGACATGCAGATGCAGTTGTCTTACAGCACACATGAGACATCTGGTTGCTTATGGCAACATTAGTTTCATTGCAGTAAATCTGATATCTCTTAATACTTCTTGTGTCTCCGTTGCTACATTTACAATAAGGAAAACCTTACACAATGACAGATTACTCATGGTAGGAAAACAAACAGGCAGCTTAAAAATCCTTGATCAAAATCAAGGGATTGCCCCTTGGATCCATCCTGGAAGTCCTTTTCACCAATCTGGGGATGAAAAAATAAGGAACTCCTGCTTAGACAATGGGTTCCACCATTTCTCTTGGCAAGCAGATGTTTCTCATCACTAGGGTGAGAAAATAGACTCTCCTCACAGAGCCCACACTGCAGCTCTCACTCCTCCAACTGCTCACTATAGACTCCACTAACAGATTAACTGAAGATTATAAAACTCCCCACTCAAAGCCAGCTGCCATTGCTTATGCTTCTGTGAGAGTTATCAATTAATTCATCTCTCTCCTCTCAGCTGAGCCCAAGTAAACAGAGAGAGAGCAGGTGAGCAACCCATTTAACCAGTCATCCACCAGCTGTCTTCCCTACTTAGCACTGTCACTGATGGGATTATAGTAACCATAGGGGCATGGGTGGTTACACTTCCACTATGGAAAAAGGATGACGGGAGCCTCTTTCTCCTAACTATCCTTGTGTTGATAACTATACTATGGAATATCATTTTATTCTATAGCTTTTACACATACTAGCCAGTCATTTGTTATTTATGAGCTAATAACCACTTATATAAAATTGCAAACAATGAGTAACTGTTAGTTAGCAAGGATTCATTTATGCATTTCAATCTTTATTGCAGGTGACGTCTAAGAAATGGTGCAGTATCATCAGTTTACTGTTCAAGTGAAGAACCACCCAATAAGAACCATAGGCATGACATAGGTGATCTAGATAGAAGGGTAATATTTTCATTAAGAAAATGTTCATTAGGATAATTGATATGAGAGTAACTTATATTTAAGTATTCTGTTTCATTAGTTTAACAAATAATTAGTTATTAGTGTTGTTTAAATGTCTTCATCAATGACATTGGGGATGGCATTAAGGGCAAAATGTGCCTTTTCATGGATGACACCAACCTCTGTGTGAGACTGGACACAGCTGAAGGGATACAGAACCTACAGGAAGATCTGGAAAAGTTTTAGAAGTGGTCCAGGATCTGGCAGCTTGGCTTCAATGTCAAGAAATGTAAAGTTATGCATATTTGAGTCAAGAATCCCAGGACAGAGTACTACCTGGGTGGAGTCCGATCTGCATCACAGGAGGATAAGGACATGGGAGTTATTATCACTAGTGACCTGAAGCATGCCATGCAGTGCAAGAGAGCATTAACAAAGGCAAAAAAGATGCTGGGATGCATATCTAGGGGGACCAGTAGTAGGAGAGGGGAGGTTATACTGCCCTTGTACAGGTCACGGGTAAGGCCACATATAGAATATGGAGTTAAGTACTGGTGTCCACACCTCCAAAAGGATGTTAACCTGATGGAGAAGGTCCAGAGGAGGGCTACAAAGATGATAGTGGGTCAGCAGGGTAAGGCATATGAGGAGAGGTTGAGGGCACTGAACATGTATTCCCTGAAAGACAGGAGAAAGAAAGGGGACATGATTGGGACCTTCAAGTACTTGAAAGGGATAAATAAGGTTGATAAGGAGAGTCTCTTTAATCTGAGTGGCAACCATAATACTAGGGGGCACAGTCTTAAGCTGGAGGGTGGGAGGTTTAGGAGGGAGGTCAGGAAGCACTCCGTCACATAGAGGGTGGTGGACACCTGAAATGCATTGCCAGAAGAGGTCATCTCACTGAAGACAATGGACAGCTTTAAGATAGGCTGTGATAGGCATAATGGAAATTAAGGATAATGGGTAGGAAGGACGGCAGGAGTGAGGAGGGAGGGCAGGAAGGGCAGGGGTATTAGCTCAAGCTGTGGACCCTGCAATATGAGCAGATCTGATAGACCAAATGGCCTTCTTCTGCTGGTTTCTTCATATGTTTGTAAGTTTGTATGTTCATTGTCTCTGATATTCACTGTCACCCTCTGCCCACCAGCACTCCCCTTTGTTACGCCTCACTATCCCTCCCTTGGTCTTTATGCTGTTACGTTGATGGCATACTGAGACCTAGATATTGTGACAGTCACTGAAAAATTGTATACAGAAAGGTATGTGTGTGATGATAATATAACTGGGTATAAATTACACAGTAATTACAGGGAGGGGAAAGGGAGGAGGGGCAGTGATCTACATCCAATAGTGGATCAATGCAGCAAAAATAAATGGAAAACACATTGTAGTGGAGGCAATGTGTGTCACCCTGGGGTTAGTAAATGGCAATACTATCATCACTGGGGTTATGTACATTCTCCCATCGCAAGAGGAGGGAATATGCAAATTGTACATATCATCCGTAAAATGATATAAAATAGAGAACTGATTATTGTTGGGGAATTAAATATGCTTGATGTTATCTTCAACAGCTATACAGTGCATTATGCTGCTAATATTGGAACCTGACCGAGGATGGACACAATTGCTTATTGGTTTAATTGTTTCATGCAGCTGGGATGAATGAAAGGGTAGGATTACTCTCAGTTTATAAAAGCAAATATTCAGTTGACAGGGTTCAATTCCTGATCCCGTAGTTTAAAAAAAGTTAATAAAAGAAGTTGTCCATCTGTTTCGACAATTCCTTCCCCCCTCTCCAACAGAACACACATTATACACATGCATTGTTGTCGAGCAGTTAGACCTATTAGTCTGTTGCATCAGTGGCAGAATAACCTCCCCACTTCTGGACGTAATACCCCCCTCTCTATGCAATCTAGCATCTTATTTAATTTTGCCGCCACTTTTTTACAATGCTTCGAGTTGTTCATCCTATCATCCACCAGCTTCCCCTAGTTCTTTGCCACCTGTGTGGGAGTTAGCTCAGCCTAACCTTAAGTGGTAAGTGAATCTCAGGTTTCTCCCTCCCAGGTTCAGCACACAGCATTTGCATGCACTGAATCCCAGTTGCCACTTTTGGGCCCAACTGTCAATTATCTTTCTGTCGTACTGGAGTGCCATTCTCTCCTACTCATTTTCAACCACCTCCTCCACTTTTTTTCTCATCAGCAAACAAACTCATCTCACTAGCCACCCCTCATTCTGATGTCTGCAAAGTTCACATTAAAGAGGACTGCGCACAGTACCGAACCCTGTGGGACTCCACTGAAGACTCCACTTGGTATTGTTATCTCTCCCCTTACCACAACCCTCTGTGTCCTATCCTTGAGTCACCCTGAAGCTCTGACCAATCCTTTTCAATGATAAAGACTGAGATGAAGTAGTCGTTTGACATCTCGGCCATTTTCAGCCAGCCCGCCCTCTATCCATTCCACTTCCTTCCTAAACTTTTTTATCTGCCCATTGTACTTCATTCTCTCCCTAATACATTTAAAGAATTCCTTTTTCTGCTACCTAATCGCTCTTTCCAGCCTGAGTACCTTAACTGCCTTTGACCTGAGCTAATCTACTAGCTCCACATGCTATCTCCTGCTAGTCATAGAGGTCTCCACACTACAATTGTGTTCATACATCCTAAAGACAACACTCTTTTTCCTCACTATGTCCTGCACTTCCATGGTCCACCAGCATGGCTTCCTTATTTATTTATTTTATTTATTGAAATTGATTTACCAGAAAAGGCACACTGAGCAACAAGATGCTTGTTTCCAGGTGTGACCTGGGGGGAGGGGGTACAGTGGAGACGATAACATGCAGGTTATCAATAAGTACAACTGACAGTATACAGAAGTATGGGGTTAACATTTGAACAAGCACTGACATGATAAAGGGTAACACAAATGGATACAGTTAGGACTTGGTACAGAGATACATAACACCGAGGTAAAAATGCAAGGGCTATAGAAACATAGAAATATAGACTTTGATAGCAGATAAGGACCGCTTGACCCATCTAGTCTGCCCATTTCCCTACCTACAGGATAGGCCGCAGATCCTAGTTAACCAACAGCCTATTTCTTCCTACCCCCCACAAGAATTGCCTTATGTCTGTCCCATGCATTCTTGAATTCTCCCACAGTTTTAGACCCCACAACCTCCTCGGGAAGGCTGTTCCATGCATCCACTACCCTCTTTGTGAAATAATACTTCCTCACATTGCCCTGAACTGCCCCCATCTTTAAATTGTGTCCCCTTGTTCTTGCATGTCTCTTTTTCTGAAAGATGCTACCCTCTTGGACTTTGTTGATTCCACTGAGGTACTTAAAAATTTCTATCATGTCCTCCCTCTCCCTTCTGTCCTCAAGGGTATACATATTAAGCTCCTTTAGTCTCTCCTCATACGGCTTTTCTTGCAGACCCTGCACCATTTTAGTTGATTCCTCTGGACTGCTTCTATCCTGTCTATGTCCTTGCGGAGATGGGGTCTCCAGAACTGGATGCAGTACTCCAGATGGGTCTCACAAACTGTCTGTACAGAGGATAACAACTTCCTGTTTTCTGCTGCTGATGCCTCCCTATGCATCCCAGTATACCCCAGCCCTCCCTACTGCCTTCTCACATTGCTTGCTAACCTTAAGGTCATCTGATATGATTATCCCCAGGTCCTTTCCTTTTTGTTGTTGTTACTACCTCCCCATTGTGTATTCTTCCCTGGGTTCTTGTTTCCCAGGTGCATTATTTTGCACTTCTTTGCATTGAATCCTAGCTGCCATACTTCTGACCATTCCTCCAACCTTGCCAAGTCCCTTCTCATCCTTTCCATGCCTCCTTGTATCAACCCTGTTGCAGA
The DNA here is from genome assembly GCA_016271365.2 of Neoceratodus forsteri. Classification (NCBI taxonomy): domain Eukaryota; kingdom Metazoa; phylum Chordata; order Ceratodontiformes; family Ceratodontidae; genus Neoceratodus; species Neoceratodus forsteri. The sequence continues at coordinate 809,458,536 of CM028129.1, read as the reverse complement.
TCTTTGTGCCATCTGCAAAGAGGCATACTTTTCCTTCAAGTCCTCTGCAATGTCACTTATGAAGACAGTAAAAGGACTGGACCCAATATTGAACCCTGCGGTACCCACTAGTAACCCTCTTTCTTCAGAGTGGACTCCATTTACAATTACCTTCTGTGTCCTGTTGTCCAGCCAGTGTTTTACCCAGGCTACCACCCTGGGATCCACTCCCAGGCTGGTTAATTTCACTGTTAATCTTTTGTGTGGGACTGTGTCAAATGCCTTGCTAAAGTCTAGGTAGGCCATGTCCACAGCCCCTCCCTGGTCTACTACTTTGGTCACCCAGTCAAAGAAATCTATTAGATTCGTCTGACATGACCTTCCCGCTGTGAACCCATGCTGCCTTGGGTCCTGTGCCTCACTGGTCTCTAGGGACTCAACTATTCTTTCTTTCAGAAGTGACTCCATCACTTTCCCTACCACAGAGGTCAAACTGACAGGTCTGTAGTTTCCTGCCTCTGTCTTGGTCCCACTTTTGTGAAGGGGAATCACGTCCACCTTCCTCCAGTCCTCGGGTACCACACTATCCTCCCGTGATTTATTAAAAAGAGTAGCCAGTGGTTTCATTAGTTACCCCCTTAATTCTTTTAGAATTCTGGGGTGAATTCCATCAGGCCCCATTGCTTTGTCCACCTTCAGTTTTAGGAGTTCTTGCAGAACCCTTTCTTCTGTGAAAGGACTGGGATCAACCCCCCTATCAAGAGTGCTTCTGTTAATTGGATTAGGCACTTCCCCCTCCTCTTTTGTGAATACTGAGCAGAAATATTCGTTCAGTATCCCTGCTTTTCACTGTCCCCTCTGCCCACCCACCGTTCATTCTATTCAGCCTCACTATCCTCCCTTTGTCTTTCTACGCCTCTGATGTACCTATAAAGGTTTTATCCCCTTCTAACCAAATTGGCTATCTTTTTTCAGTTTGGGCCTTTGCTATTCTGACTTCCTCCCTGCTTCCTTCTGCCTTAACTGGCACAGCTCTCTGTCCTGCTCCTTCTGTGTTTCCTTATACTCGAATGCTATCTTTTCTTCCTGACTTTCACAGCCACCTCTTTGAGAACCATAGTGGCTTTTTCTTTCATTTGATTTGTTTATTTGCTTCCACACAGGCTTGTTGCCTCTGTGATGGCAGTTTTGATGATTCCCATTGTTGCTCCACACCTCCTTCTAGCCTGTTTGCTAGTGCTTTTGAGGCACTCTCCCATCTTGCCAAAGTCAGCCCTCCTGAAGTCCAGTACCTCACTTTTGTATGGCTTGACTCTGTAGCTGAGTTTAACGTGAACCACACTGTTTGATGGTCACTTGTTCCCAGATGGCAACCCACTTCTAGATCTGAGATCCTCTCACTGCCCCCGTTTGAGAGTACGAGGTCTAAGATTGCTCCCTCATGAGTGGGTTCCAAAACTAGCTGTCTGAGGCCTGCCACCTGTAGGGCATTAAGAATGGCCCTGCTCTTGGATGTGTCTGCAGCAAATATGCTCCAGTTAACATCTGGCATATTCAGGTCTCCCATCAACAGTATATCCCCTTTCTCTGCTATTCTAAGAATGCCTTCTATCATATCCTTGTCCATTCCCTCCCCTTGACATGGGGGTCTGTACACAACCCCTGTAAGGATTGTGGTGTCCTTTCCAGTCTCCAAGGTGACACACAGTGCCTCCTCTCCTCCCTGTTTACTCTTTTGTTCAGTTGCTTTTATCCCTTCCTTTACATAGAGAGCTACTCCTCCCCCTCTTCTCCCCTGCCTGTATCTCCTGTAGGTTATGTACCCTAGTATATTAACATCCCAGTCATGGTTCTCTGTGTACCATGTTTCTGTGACTGCTACGATATCCAGGCATCCCTCTTTCATCAAGGCCACCAGCTCAGGCTAGCTCACAATACATAATTTCTTCAATAAGAATGAGACAGTAAGTGCAGTAGTTGGGTCAATAAGCCAGCTATCGTAGCATAGTTGCTGCTGGTCAGGCAAGAGAGGGTGGTGGGGGAGGCCCACTTCAGATGCTCATGGAGGAGTCAGGTGCAGGAGCAGTTTACCAAGTAGAAGTTAGTAAGGGCTGTAGATATGGAATGGACACAGGAGGAGTGGCAAATTTGTGGGGAGAAAGCATTCCAGACATGAGGGAAATGGTGTGAGAAAGCAGCTTGGCCAACAGTGGTTCTCCGCCTTAGGATTAATAGGAGCCAGGAGTCGAGGGACCTCAGAGCGTGGGTGGAAGCTGGTGAGGATGATAGTGTGGAGGTAAGGTAGGTCAGAATGTCACCAAGCCAGAACTTTGCGGTAAAATTAGCTTAATGCAATAAGCCGTGGTATTCAAGGGAAGGGAAAGCAAAGGAGCGGTAGAGGTCGCAGTGATGGGTATGGGAAGGGGCATCAACAGTGAACCAGCAGAAAGCGTTAAAAAGCGAGTCAAGTTTGGATAAAATGGACTTGTGGACTGTACTGTAGGCAATATCACAGTAGTCAAAGGAAGGAAGTATCATCTTCTGGATGAGATCTCGCCGAACCGTAAGGGGGAGACTATTTCTTTTCTGGTAGAGTGCACTGAGCATAGGGTGCAGTTTTTTAAAGTTGTCATTGACATGGACAGAGAAGGTTAGATGATGTTCTAGCTATGCCCATAGGTACTGGAAGGAGGTGACATCCTCCAGCAAGGTCCCATCCAGAGTGTGGAAAGGAGGGAGGGAGGGAAGCCTGGCTAGACGTTGACTAATGCCGAGTGTCATGGTGACTGGTTTTTTTGTATTTAGAGAGAACTGGTGAGAGTTAAACCAGTGTTGAACTTTGTTGAAGTCAGCCTGGAGGTCAGAAGCAACCAATTCAGGTGATGAGCCAGAGGAGAATAGGATGGTATCATCTGCGTACATGTGGATCGACGAAGGTGAACAGATTTGTGGCAGATTATTTTGGAAAATGGAAAACAGGAGTACTGACCCTTGGGGGACACCAGTGGTCATAGGAATGGGTGAGGATGTGACGTCTGCAATTCTTACAGATTGTGTTCTGCCAGTGAGGTAGGCTTTAAAGCAACTGATGGCAGATGTGGAAAGGCCAGAGTTAGAAAGACATGATAGCAGTGAGGGGTGAGAGACAGTGTCGAAGGCTTTAGCCAGGTCGATGAAGATAACTGAGGTGATCTGACCTCTATCCATTCCAGAGTGGATGGTGTCAGTGAGTCTTAACAGGGAGGAGGCGGTGGAGTGTCCCTTCCTGAATCCAGACTGAAAGGGTGTGAAGAAATTTGTGCTGGAGCGATAGGAGGTGAACTGGGCAAGCACAAGGTGTTCCTGCAGTTTTGCCAGGGCAGAGAGGAGAGAGAGAGAGATCAGACAGTAGTTTGAGGTGGAGGTGGAGGCTCCTCCTTTAGGGAGGGGAATGACGACTGCATACTTCCAAGTCAGGGGGACTGACACAGTAGCAAAGGATTGATTTAGGAGGTAGGCGAGTGGGGTAGCTATGGCAGGGGCTGAGAGGAAGAGGAGTTTGGGGTCCAACCCGTGGGGGGATTTCCCTTCTGATGGGTTTAGTGTTATCAGGGCTTCAAGGCTTCAGCTGGTGAGATGTCTTTAAAGGAGAAGGTTCTGGGCCCATGACATTGCTTAGGCCCTGCATGCAGTATGTGTGGTGCAAGAGTGGGCATGGAAGAAAGGCGAGTAGTGGTGCATATGGAGAAGTATAGGTTGAACTCTGCAGTGACTGCGCTTGGATCCAAGAGAATGGAGTTGTTTACATTCAGGAGTGGAGTAGGATTAGCTGCTGGTAGAGAGAAGAGGGAGTGGATGACCTTCCAAAATTTCAAAGGACTATTTAAGTTTGATTGAAGGGAGGATCTGAAATACTCCGCTTTAGCTAGCCGAGTTGCTCTGGTACACTTGTTCTATAGGAATCGATATTGGGTTAGATCCTGAGTTAGGCCTGAGGATTTGTAAGCTTGCCATGCTTTATCCTGGGCATTATGACAAGCTAGGAGTTTTTGGGTGATCCACAGCAGGTGGTTGCCTTGTACTCTAGTTTGGCGTAGTGGAGCATGAGTTTCCCATACATTGAGGAATGTGTTTTTGAAGTGGAGGAGTATGTCATCAATGGTGCTGGAGGGATCCAGTTTGCTAGGGCAAGGTCATCGAGTATTGGGGCGAGACTGAAGGATTTGTAGGACCATTGGACTAAGAACCTGGGGGGAGATTTGGGGCGGTGAATTTTGCAGACTAAGTATATGATATGGTGGTCACTCAAGGAGTCAGGAAGTAGTCCTGCTTTGGTGGCCCGGTGTGGATGGGTGGTCAGAGCCCAGTCTATGAGTGAGTGGTTGCCTGATTTGAGGTTAAGGCAGGTAGGCTCAGCAATGATTTGGGATAGATTTAACACAGAAATTTCTAACCGGGTTTTGGTAAGGGCTGTTGCTTGCCAATTATGGTTAAAATCACCCATTATATATAATTCTCCCTTAGAGGTTAGGGACATGATTTGCGTAAGGAGGTCAGTGACAGTTGAGGCCAGGGTGCCAGGTCGGCAGTAAATTCCAGTTACATATATTGGAAGCAAGAACGGGAGGGTGAGCAGCAGCAGTAAGAGTTTGTATGCTTTTGGTTCAACCTTAGCTAAGACTACCGAGTAGCGTAAGTCTGAGCTTATGTAGATAGCCACACCACCACCTTTGGTGGCCCTATTCTGGTGGGCCATTGTGTAGCCTGGGACAGTGACCAGGGGATCTGTAATGCTTTTATTTAGCCAAGTTTTGGAGAGGGTGAAGATATCAGGGGCATAGTGAGCTGTGAGTACTTGGAGTGAGTCGAGTTTGGGGGCTAGGTTTCTTATGTTTAGGTGTAGGAGGCAGAGGCCACTAGGGAGGGGATCACCAGATAGCATTGAAGAGGCAGTTAGCATGAGGGAGGGGCCAGTAGGGTTAGATGGGGGAGGTGTAACCTTGGGTCCGGGGTTCAGGTGGATGTCCTCAGCTGTGAGAATTAGTAGGGCAAGTGTAAGGTGTTGCACAACCAGATGAAAGCACCAAGATGTGAGCGATCACCGACTCTGCAGCAGGTGTGAGTGAGCATACCTGGCGGGGTAGAAAGCAAGTAGACTCTTCCTAGTTCTGGTCCATTTTTTACAAGTCCTGATGCAACTTGTCATTGCTTCCAGGATATCCCATTTCAAGATGCCCCACTGCCCTTTCACATCCATCCCTTACCTGATTGTCCCAAGATTTTCCCTGAGGATGATAGCCATTTCTCCAAAATCTTGCCCCCCCCTGAAGTCCACAACCATAGTTTTCATTTGCATTATATCCCTCTACAAGTCAAAATTAAAACTTACCATGTATTTGTCACCAAATTATCCTCCCCCTCCTTTGCCATACAGTGCTCTTTCCTGTCCTTGATAAATCTAACCCCTCCCCCCACCCTGTCATTTTTGATCATCGAGTAGCCAGGGATTACCATATCTCAATAATGATGTGTGGCTGACCATGTTTCTGTGATTGCAGCCTCATCCACCTCCCCTTCAATCTGGAAAGCCTGTGACTCTGTCATCTAGTTTCTCTAGCTGTGTGCGTTCATCAGTGCTATTTTACAACCCTTCCTATGTTTTACCCAGCCCTTGCTCCCAGTCCCCCCGCCCATTGCTTAATCTCCAATATCCAATCTACATCTATCTTGGGGGGTGGTCTATGCCCTATGGACTTCTTCATGTGGCATGTGTCCTATGACCCTTTCCCTTTAATCTGTTTAAATCCTACCTCTTATAAATGAATTACTTGAGCTTGTGTTTAACATTCGTCTTCCCCTCATTTATTAACTGCTCATGTATAAAGGCATGTGTGGCACAAACATGGGGTTAGGGTGCTCAGGCACCCCTTTAGTTCTGTAGCTAAAGGGTTGGACATTGAATTAAACAGTGCTCCAAGGTGAGGTGTACTAAGCATTTCTGCCATCACCATTTTTTGGGGTACAATCCTCCTTTACTGTTTAGTGGTGAGTGACAGTGAATAGCAGATAGTAATGTTTTGATGCCAGATTGATCATGCTGTTTTGTGATGTGAAGCTATAGGAAGCAAGTAATCAACTTACTATCCTTTCTGTCCATTTATTTCCCTAAATAGAAGGTTGAGAACTGGATTAAAGAGGTAACTCAGGAAAGCCATGATTCAATGCAAAGAATAGAAAATAACCTTAAACAGACAGATCAGATATATGCTGAAGAATGTAACATTTTTAATGTGACTGAATGACACACAGAGTATCACAGTTCACTATTAGATCCTGGCCCTAACACTGATGAGACATTGATTTTACATGATGCGGATATTCGATGTGAATTGGAAGTGGACAGTGAACTAGTAGAAGACAAAATTGATATACAGAACAATGCAATAGATCCAGATAAGGATAATAAATTGTATGACCATATGTATGGCATTCCATCATTGAAAGTGAAAGCATTTTCAAAAACTATTGTAACAACTCAGAAAGGATGTGACAAAGATCAGTAGTGGCATTTACCAATATTTAATTACCCATCAAGAAGCAGGAAATGAGTCATGCAAATATTTTAGAACATTCATATGTTTATTATTTATATATTTTCTACTTTTCTAACATTAAGTGTTCAAGCATCCACTAAGAAATAGTCAGTAGGCACAATGGTAAAACCAAAAATGTTGCCCAAGTATTATGAGCCTAGATCATCAGACATTCCATATATGGGCTCTGATGACATAGAGTTAGTTTATTGATAATACAAATAAAAAAGGTTATGATCCTGATAGTGATGATGATGATGATACATCATCAAAGAACAGGTGATTATTGCATTTTTAGCATATCCCGCATCACAATATGGTGTCTTGAAATGTAAATTAGTGCAATGAACAAAACAAAATATTATGTCACATATCATGTGGCTGTTTACTGCAAGATATTCATGTTGATGCAGATAAACCTATAAAGGGTTTATACATTGTAGATTATGCTAGTCATCCAGTCATGAAGCTGTAGTATTCATGCCAACATGGAGTACAGTATCAGCATTGTAGAACAGACTGTATAGCATTACTAGCAGTAATTGTACAAGTTTCATAGGTATATACAGAGGAAATGTGCATAGAGTTAGTCCATATGTTTAATACCTGTTGTTTTCATCATGAAAGGTACTAAGGCTGCCTCCAAATTGACTGACACATTGTTGAGGAAAAGGTTGGTGAGCGACATTCGTTAACTTTTACCTTATGGTCAGACATCATCTGTGGAGGCCTTCCATTCAGTTATTAACTATTTTGCACCAAAATTGTACCACTTCTCTTATCAGGGCATGTATAGCAGGTATAGTAATACTAGCACATATAATCAGCTACTCATAAGTATGCACAATTCTCCTGCTACGTTGTACAAGTATGTGGAAGTAAACATATTGGTCTAATATCATATCGGTTGGTAGGATGGTTGCATGGATCACCTTCCCTGCCATATGAGTAATGTAACACTAATTATGCATAAAGTTGATCACCATATAGTAGAGTTTTAAAAAATATGGAATTCTATGTACAGCTTTATGATTAGTCAGACGGGATGTCTGCTGTATTTCATGGTATTAATTTTTATGATTCCTGAGTTTCAGATCACTATTGGCAATATTGCATTACAATGAAAATTCTGCAAGAGATCAATACACAAACAGAAGCAGGGAGTATGTGTACAATGTAGTGTTCCTAAATTGAAGCATGGCAGGCATTCAGTGCAGAAAGTTCACACAAGTTGCACATTTGGTAATGTACCTCAATCTAGTTGTGGAAGAACAAACGCAATCAAAAATCCAACCTTGAATGTAATTTGACTCAATCTATGATACAAAATTAACAACAGTATGTTAATGGCAGGTCATGGAAAGGCAACTGTGTACAGCCACTAACTACTTCTTCAGTGGAAGTATGAGTACTTCTAACATCATGATTTCAATTGGAGATGTCACTCGGATCCAGTATGTCACTATGGAATACCACTGGTTCAAAGAAGACAGTTCATCTATCTTTGAACATACATGGAGGTGTGAATTCAGATGTGACTTACACATGTCTGTTATAGTTCCGTCACAAGGTCGCAGGCCGAGTGACTAGACCACACCAGAAGTATGTAAATTCCAGCATAACCCACACCCACCCTGACAGCCTCCAGCCAGTCTACAATGTTTGGTGATTGCTTGTACACAGATGACTACTACTTCTACATCTGAGATTCTCTCTACATCCCTGTTTGAGAATACTAGGTCTAAGACTGCTCCCTCTCAAATGGGTTCCAACACCAGCTGTCCAAGGCATGCTCCCTGTAGGGCATCGAGAAAGACTCTGTTCTCAGGCATGGCTGTACTAAAGGTACTCCAGTTAACATCTAATATATATTCAGGTCTAACATCAACAATATCTATCCTTTTTCTGCCATTGTAATGCTTCTTCTATCATTTTCTTGTCTATTGGCCCCTCCCCATCCCAAGATGGGGGTCTGTAAACCACCGCTGTGTGGACTGTGGTACCATTTCCTGTCTCCAGGGTGACCCACAGTGCCTCCTCCCCTCCCTGTCCACCTTCATTTCTGATTGACATTCCTGCCATAAGACTATAGATAAGAAAAATTTAGAGATTGTGAGCTGCTTGTTTAATGCCATTATGTTTGTTGCAGACTACGTGAAGGAGCTTTTTGATGAACTGACAAATGTTGCTCAGTTTGTTACTGTACCACCACCACTATGCTTTACATTTGAATGTCCAAGCAAGGAAGAAGCAGTTAAAGGGATGTATTCAAGATTTAATGAAATATAGGTAATTATATGTTTAACAATAGAAAATACATGTAACCCAATCATTTACATATCTTAAAAATATGAAGCATTGAATAATTAAAATTGTGACTAATTGTCAATAAGCATGCAGATTGCTGAAATTCTCAAAGATATATGGAGAGTAATATGCAGTGAAATCAATAAACCTCTAACTGACCTTATTTACAGGTGCAACCAGTTGATAACATAGTTATTTTCAGTAATAATTGAATAACAACAATCCTGCATATTGCAAACATTTGATAAATACTAATAAGATAGTTAATAACCATCAAATCCCTGCAGGTAAAAAAAAATTAGCAAAAATACCATTCCCTGTCTCAATCAATGTTCTTTACTACAGTAATGTAAAAGTATTAACTTCCTGCAATTATATGAATCAACCCCACCCTCCACCCACATAACATCGCCATAAAACAGTAACAGTTAAAATGCAACATTTCATGAAAAGAATTGTCTTCTTGGTGCCATATCAGATCATATACACCATGCAATATGAATCAGAAAGATATTATTGTTAGACATTAGCTATACTAAGCACTAATGCAATGCTGGATATTGGAATCTGACAAATGCACCATCTTCAGGAGATGGTGGAAAATTTTGTCAAATGACTTTTGTAACACATGAGGGGGGATCAGAACTCGTACCTGTCTACCCAGTATACCCCAAACAGGCAATATGATACTTGTCTGTATTTCTTGTGGATAGGACTGTCATATGGTCTGGCATGTTGTTGTCTAAGTTTACTCCATGCTAGTTGCAAACTGTCAACATCCAGACAAGTAGCATTGAACCCTGGGCACTTTGTGATGCAAGCGGAAGTGGTTTCATGCAGCATTAGCTGAACCACAGTAATTTCAGCACAGTATTTGCTTTCTGCCTCAGTAGTCATTGGCACAGACTCATGACACAAGCACCTGTACTAAAACATAATATGCACAATGAAAGAGTTAGACAAACAGGTTTTTACATTCATGTTATCACTGCAGTGAAATGGATGGAACTTAAACAATGATCAAAGCAAACAGATGATAATGTATATTCTTTGGGTTAATAACAACACTGTAAACACTTCAAGAGGTTGCCATGACATTATTGTAAACCTAGAGAGCAACCTGAGAGATTTTCAAATGTCATGGCAACCTCAAGAAGAGTTTTCAGCAAGATTGTTAATCAAAGACCATACATTACATTTTATAGTTTTTATTTTATAGTGTATGGGCTACCAAGATAGTGTAATTGCGGATTGAATTACATTACTGAATTACTTTACAGAACATTGATTGTTGTAAGCATCACCCCCGGTATGCACCACCTCCCCTTTTCACATGGTCAATTAAACCCATAGGCTTTCAGCCTCCCCCCACTTGCTGTGTAGTTCTGTCACTCTGCTACCCTCCTTCACATAGAATGCAACTTCCTCCACCTCTGCTGTCCTCCCTGTCCCTCCTGGGAAGATTATAACCCGGTATCTCCATGTCCTATCCGTGGTCGTGATAACGTCAAGTTTCATTTACCCACACAGTGTCAATGCTACACCTCCATCATACTATTCCATGACGGGTAATCAGTCCATAACTGGAACAGCAGATGTGTCCTCTCATTCAGCTACATTCCCCGGGTGGTGACCTAGTGTACGACTTTGGACACCATCAGTCTTGACAGGCATTCCACCCATCTTTTGTCACCTCTGTCCTACCTTCTCACCCATGTAACACCCTTTATAATAAATCCCCAACAATTAATACCCTGTCCCCACCTTCTTCTGGGTGCCTCTTGCTACTGCTTCCTCCCAACAGTTCCTTTTTCCAAGCTTTCCATATTTTTACTTTCCGTACCCACAAAATGCACTGGGCCCTTTTCTTCCTGATTACCTCCCCTTGCGTGTCTTTGTGAGTCTGCATATGGCCCATTGCTACCTCCGTACCATTTTTTGCCCTCATACCCTGCACCACTGAACCTCCACCATAAGGCACGTCCCTCTGCCCTCTTGATCATGAACATCATTTTCTGCCTCATGACCCCTGTCACCAGCCTGAGCCTCAGAGGCCTGAATCCTTACTTCCTCCCTATGTTGTTCCTATGCAGTTTTCAAGTGTCCCATGCTTCTTGATCCTACCTGTGTATTTTTTTGAAATCCTGATTCAGGGAACCTCCCTCCTTCCTCTGCCATGTGTCCCACTGGTTTAGTTGCAGCTAATCATTTATCTTGTGTTTGTCCACTCTGGTGGACCCTCATCCTTCTGTCTCACTGATCCCTGGATCTTTCTCCCATCATAGTGATTGGGAAATAATTTTCTCCTTACTGTGTGTGATTCCCTGAGCTTTCCCCATACACCCCCATAGAGTCTTTCTTATCCTCCACTGCCATGTATTTCCTCCCTTCTTGATTACCCAGGACTGTGAACCTGTTCATATGTTCACAGTTTATCTCCCTTTTTTATTTCGGCCGTTATTGTCCTGCTTCCATTGTCACCCTTGTAGCTTTAGAGCATCTACCTTTGTTTATCTGCCATCCTTCCTGTCACCACATTTTGCCTGAGGAGATATTGAGGATATCCCTCCTCTTGTGTGCTAACTCTGCATCCATCCTCCACATCTTTTGACAAATAGGGCACCCCCACTATGTTACACAGAGTGCTCATAAAAACCTCAGCCCCACAGCCATTACAGCCCACTATTATCCCCTTACCACCTTCCTTGTGTCCTTTCGATACCCAGTAATTAACCTCACTTCTTCCCTTCCAAGGTGGCATCTGCTGCTGCTGTCCTGCCCCTTACCTGCCCCATCTGCTATGATCCCTTACCTAGTACAAGCCAGTTCACTTCTGTCTCTGTCTTTCTCCAGTGCCCTGGCCCACTCCCTGTGGCTGGGAAAAGCTGCGCTTTGAAATTTATCAGTCTATTCTCATATGTTTTCTTCACAATCTCCACCCTGTCTACATCCTTCAGCAAAAGCTGCCTCAATACTTATACACAGTAATTCAAAAGAGGCCTACCCATGTTTTTGTTCAGTGAAGCCACCGCCTTCAGCCTTCAGAGATACATCTGCGTATGCACCCTAGCATGCCAATGGCCCTATCTGCAGCCTTTGCACTCTGTCTATACACCTTAAGTTGTCAGAAATGATAACAACAAGATCCCTTTCTTCACTGGTAAATGGCAACCATACCCCACTGCAATATGGCTCTCCTCTTGGTTTCAGCTTCCCAGGTTCATTATTTTGAAATAGTTACAATTTAATCTCATTTCACAATGGTGATGTATGCATTGTGTCTATTCCTATGACAAAACTGTCAATGATGTGACAGATTTTTTGGAATATTAATATTTCAATAATTGTAACATATTACTGTCCAAATACAAGAATACTATCTGTTAATGAAATATTTAATACTCACTAAAAGTGGAATAAACTGCTCATAAAAATGAGTAACCTGTATGCCATTGTAATTTTCTTTGTTATACAAGCTATTTCATAATTAAATAAATAGATCATTAAAAAAGTTAAAATACTGCAGTGATCATTGTGGTCATAAATAAGAGGTGAAAACATAAGCCATTTAATAGCTCAATGCAGGGAAGTAGTACAGCTGGTGGTATGGGCACTTGGGTGTTGGGGGGGTGGAACCCTTACAAAAACAGGCCATTTCTTATTTTTGTTGTAACAGGAGTAATATCCATTATGTGTTCAGGGATAATAACATAGATTAGCAGATATCAGTGTTTGTGGGGGTGGGTGATGGTTTCATGATTACCATTGATGTTAATATTACATTAGATTCATCAGTACTTTGAAGGGCACAAACTGGTATACCAGGGTTGCCAACTTTCTTAAGGTGGAGGGTAGATCTTGGAGAGCACCAGGGAAGATATGTTGAGGAAGGAAGTAGAAAGTTGCTTTCTGCCGGAGAATGAACAAACAGCAAATGGAATCTGCAGTGGTAGTGCAGGATAGGTTAAGGACGCTGGAGATTAACCTAAATAATGTAGCTTACACAAAGGACATGAACAAGGTCAAGTGAAAGCTAGGATACTCTGATCCAGATCCACCCATAAGTGGTTGAAGAGAGAAGGGCTTTTACTACATATGAAACTGGGCTCACAAATCGGGGGAAGGAGGCCCATACAATGAAATGGACTTCAGTCCAGTGTGGGGGTAGATTGAGCGAACATAGCACGATGTCCACCCCAGCGTGGACTACAGTAAATCAGGTTTTCTTAATCCCAGGTAAACACAGGTTGTACTGAAGCACCAATGACTGTAACAGTGAGGCTGATCAAATGCATGACATGTCACATAGCTGCATATGTTACAACCCATGCACCTGGGAAACAAAAACCCAGGAGAAGAGTACACAATAGCAGGGGAGGTACTAACAACAACAAAAATGGAACGGGACTTGGGGGTAGTCATATCAGATGATCTAAAGGTTGGTAAGCAATGTGAGAAGTCAGTAAGGAGAGCCAGGGGGATACTGGGATGCATAGGAAGGGGCATCACACATAGAAAGGGAAGTGGTTATCCCACTGTACAGACAGTTGATGAGACCCCATCTGGAGTACTGTGTGCAGTTTTGGAGACCTCATCTACGCAAGGACATAGACAGGATGGAAGCAGTCCAGAGGAAGGCAACTAAAATGGTGCAGGGTCTGCATCAGAAATCATATGAAGAGAGACTGAAAGAGCTTAGTATGTATACCCCCGATGAAAGGAGGGACACGAGGGACATGATAGAAATGTTCAAGTACCTCAAGGGAATCAACAAAGTCCAGGAGGGTAGCATCTTTCAGAAAAAGAGATGTGTAAGAACAAGGGGGCACAATTTAAAGATGGGGAGGACTGCTCAGGGGTAATGTGAGGGAAATTTTTTTTCACAGAGAGAGTGGCGGATGCATGGAACCGCCTTCCTGGGGAGGTTGTTGGGTCTAAAACAGTGGGGGAATTCAAACATGCATGGGACAGACATAAGGCAATTGTAGTGGGGGGTGACAGGAAGTAGGCAGTTGGTTAACTAGAATCTACAGCTTATCCAGTAGTAGGGAAATGGGAAGACTGGGTGGGCCAAGTGGTCCTTATCTGCTGTCAAAGTCTATGTTTCTATGTTTCTATGGACCTGTGTCCCCACAGCATATGTGAATTATCAAATCCCTATTAAGCGCTAGTGGACTGCAGAGGATCTGCCATTTTGGATAATCCAGAGGGATTAGAGATGGTGGGCAATGGGAATCACACAAGATGTGCAACATATCATAATAAATAAAAAAAAAAAATATGGGGGATTAACACTATGGGTCCGATTCTCAAACACTGCACCAAGACGCAAGGTGCATGCGCCAAACAGCAGGATGCAAGCAGCAAGCTGCGCCAAGATGCAAGCAAAATGGGATTCACAAATGCACCATGCATGAAGGCAAAGGCCCACTGCATCAAGTATCCCATGTGCCAGCACAGTGCCAGAAGGCAGCTAGTGCCATGACGCATGGTGCGTTGCAACGGGGTAAGACATGTAGGACACAGGAGTGCAATTCACAAAGGAGCACCTAACAGCAGATATCAAACACCTGCTACAAAACACAGAGCTGATCCAAGGGGACTTAGATAAAGGAAGAAAAGGGGCAGGGCAGTGATACAGGACTGAGCTGAGGTACCCTGCAGAAGCCCAGTGTGCTGTGATGGAGGGATGGCAAGCACAGGTCCACACGGTGCACTGTGCAGTGGCAGCGGGGTAGCTGCAAGTCACACTGTGCATCAGCCACAGCTACGCTACTTGCGTACCGAGTTATCCCGTATGCAACTCATAGTGCATTGTGTGCTGCATGCTGATGCAAGCTGCATAGCATGTGATTCATGGGGGAAAGCGGAGAACACATGGAACCAAGCCATCAGCACATGTATGGCTTTGGTAGCACATGCTAGGCCACAAAGGATGGTGTAGCACAGGCACAGCCCCAGCCATACTGCAGAGGGAGGCAAGGGAAATCAACAGTCACAAGTGCAAGCCACAGGTTGCAGTCCCAGTTGCCATGGTATGCTGGAACAGGGCACGGAACTTCACAGAAATTGAGACAGTGCTTCTCATCTGTCTGGCTGAGCAGTGGAGCAGGGTGCTTTTCCCACAAGGTGCACAGCAGTCATGCCCAGTAGACAGGGAGAGGGTGTGGTCCACCATAGGCAGCAGGCTTCAGGTGGTGTCTGGAATAAGAAGGACCATGCGGCAGGCCAGGCATCATTGAAATGACCTGGCCTGGAGGAAGGGGTGGGTCCTTGGACACCTGAGGAGGATGGCATGAGAGGCTGATGTCCAGATGCATGGTGGACACCCACACTGGTCAGATATGTGGCACCAGTAACATATCCAACACACAGCAAATGACAGGGACCTCGACTGCACAGAGGGGTACTGATACTGTCACTCACCATTATGTCCCCAAAGGCCAGAGTTGGCCCAGGGATGCTGGACTGGACAGACAGGGTGGAGGACCCCACAGAGAGCAGCATCAGAAAGGTAGGTGTGCAGCGGTCATGTCATGTATGCAGCTGTGCAGGTAACTGTGTGGGCACCAACAGGCAGGGGGATATACACACACACATATGCACCGGCAGGCCAGCACAAGTTGCTGTGGCTGGCGATTGCTGGTGGGATACAGGCACCAAGGACACATGTGTGGGTGTGTGCCACACACATGGTCGGTGTACAGCACAGCCCATGCAACATGTGCCATGGCATGGTGATGGCCTGCTGGGCCTGTATCGGTGGTGTGGGCAACATGCATGGAGGTAGCGCATGGGCCTGTGGCGTACTCACTGGCTGTCACTTTGTGCCCATGGAGGTTCAAGGAGTGAGCAGCAGGGCCAGGACACATGGTGGTGTTCCCTGGAGTGGGTGATGTGATGCCTGAAGCAGAGCGATGCATGGGTGTACACAGCCAGGACCCAGATGATGGCCCAGGACGGGCAACAGGTGGCATCACAGCAGGGTGTGGAGGAGGCAACAGAGGAGGAAGATGTAGAGGAGGGTATCCCGGATGCCTGACAGGGGTGTTGTTGGAGTGCTGGGCCATGCGACAGTGCTGTGGGACAGCGTGCAGCAGGCGACATGGCCATCAATGCAACTGGCGGGGATGTCCATGGCACAGCTGGCCGGGAGGCTGACGAACTGACCAGGGATGAGGCCACCCCCATGCATGGCAGTGGTGATGCAACTTCTGACCATGGTCCAGGCAGCCTGGAAGAGACAGTGATATGTTGCCAGACAGGGATGCAAGGGGTGCAGGTGACATGCAGCCCCAGCTGCACAACCTCCGTGACTTTGCCCAGGGACTCGGACTGCACATCAGGCCCATGGTGAGGCTGCTGACTGATGTACAGGTTGCAGTGCAAGACCTGCTGAACTACCTGGACCATATTGGTGGACAATGAGTGGCGGACATGTGTGTGCATCAAAGACCTGGCCCCACTCATGCTATAGTGGACACGCCCAGGATGGGGCACACTGGGTAGCATGGACACAAGACACTGGGACATCAGGGATAATGGAGCTGTGCATGCACTGCAGTTAAGTGCAGCTCTGTTGTATGCCTATTGCTGATTGTGGGGCAGTGTCCATTGCACTGTGTACCTCTTGGTTCATCTTGACTGTTGCTGTTTTGTGATGTTTATGTGTCCCTAATACAATGTTGTTCAGTGTGCAAGCTGTGTCTGTGTGTATCTCTGTACTGTGCATGCCTATCACCTGTCTTTGCTGTACACCGGTCATGGACAGCCACTGTGTGGGTAGCAGCCCACAGGGCCTCTGCAGGGCACCTAGTGACAACAGGGACCGCTGTCCAGCAGCATGTGGACAGTACTGCAGTGTGCCACAGGGTGTGTTGCTGCCACACGCAGGGCATGGTGTCAGGACACTGTGCCCTTGTGGGCCTGTGCCACCCAGCATAGGGGTCCTCTTAGTTGCACAGTGGCATGCCACGTGGGTAAGCCAAACCACTAGTTGACAAGGTGGGACCCTGTGCTTTGGGCCTGCATGTGTCATGCATGTGTTGGTACCAGCCGTGTGCTGCCGGGTGGTGTGGCATGGTTTGTGGCATACCACAGGGTCCACCCAGTGGACCACTGTGCACAGCTCTGTATGGCTGTCATGGTGGAATGCCCCATGGTGGGTACTGTGTGTGCAGGTTGGTGATGCGTGGACTGTGGTGCACCTGTGTGGTGGGGAAGAGACAGTCTTGCAGTGGCCGTGCACCTGGGTGCAGGGGCACGCATGGCAACATGAACAGGTATGGTGCAATGTGTGCCAGGGGCCTCGCCTGTGCTAGTGCTCCATGCCATCAATCAAACAATCAATCACTTTATTTAACCAGGCATAAACACCATTGAGAAAGCTCATTTTCAGGGTGGTCCTGGGCATTAATACAATACAGTACACTTCATAAGATTACAATTACGGTGGACAGTGGTGCAAAAAAAAAAATGCCATGGTGTGTGCACCCACTGCTTACACAAGCCACATGGGGGGCACTGTCTGGTTGGCGGTGGCTGGGGGTGCACGGGTGTGGAGTGCTGTGTGGTGGTCTGTGGCATGCCACCAATGTACACACCGGGTGCATATAACAGGTCCCAGAAGGGCAGGATGGAGGCCATACAGGTATCGGTATGTGCCTGCAGTGGTGCAGTGTGCTGCACGCTAGTGTGTGGGGGGGGAGCGTGCTACTGTCAGGGGATGAAGGCTTTTGTATGGGTCCCCTGCTGCAATGCCATACGGAGAGTGCCAAGGGCATGGGCACTATACAGGAGACATGGATTACAGGTGCATGCAGCACGGGTACGTATGACTCAGACCACTGCACATACATGTGTGGTGTGTGTTGTGCTGTGGTCCCTGGCCATGGTCGGGTGGGCGCACTGGAACATTGCATTATGGTGGGTGGCACTGTGGGGTGACCCCCCTTTAATGCACATGTCTGGCATGCTGCATGCACCCTACCAGTGTGTGTGTGTGCTGGCTTCCCCCTCTGGCCTACAGTGTCCGGTGGCTCACTCTGTGCAGTGCATGGTGGCTGTACCACCGCGTTACCGCTCTGTGTAACTTCCAGCTGTGTGGCATGCCCTGGCTGCACCCCCACCACTGGTGGCACTGTGTTTACCCTGTGCCTCTGTGACTGGTGCCGTGTCACTGGGGGTCTCTGTTGCACTGTGGAGGTCCCTGGTGGCCTGCCACTGTGGTCCCCCCTACCTCCAGTCCTGTTGCCAGAAGCTGCCATCTGTGTTACGTGTATCACTGCTAGTGCGTCTTGCCTGGCCATCTGCCCTTCACAAGCCATACCACCTACCTCAGAGTGGGCCCTCTTGTGGCTTCAGAAACAGGCTGGAATGTGTTGTCCCAGCCTCTGTACTGCGCTGTATGGCGGCATGGCCATGCTGTTGGCATTCATTGTACCATCCTGTGTCTGTCCAGGCTGCTTCATGTCACTGACACATGGGTGGGTGTCCATCCCCCTGTGTCTGTCATTGTCCAGTACCCCTGTTTGTGGGAGCACACCCTCTGCTCTGTTACTGGGTGTTTCGCCACGGTTGACATCCATGCCCTGTGTGGCTGTGTCCCCCACTGTGTGTGCCCCACTGTGTCATGGCTATCCTCCACACCAGCATCACTGCGTGGCTCCAGCCCAACCCTGCTGTCTGCTTGGCCCACCTGTCTGTCATCAGAGGCATCTGCTTCTGGCTGCTGTTCCCCTGTGGCTGTGTGTGTGCCTGCCATGTCATCCACAGCCCTGTCCTTGGGCATGGCAGTGCTTTACAAGTGCTGTGTCGACACTGTATCTGGCTGTTGTCCTGTGTGCATCCTCGGCTGCCCTATGCCCTGTGTGCCCTCATGGCCCTGTCCCACATCCTATCTGCTGGCTGTGTTCCCCATGCCATGGTGGTTGTCTACTGCCCCTCTGTTGTGCCACCACACATTGCAGTCCGGGCATACCTGTGGGACCAGTGCCATGTTGGCTACCTGCTGTTACATGCATCTTACAGTCTCCTGCAATGCAGTTGCCATTGCCATTGTTGCCTCTGTCTGGGTGATATGCTGCCCCATGCTGCATTCCATGATCATGGTCTGCTGTTCTATGGTGTCCATTTAGCATGTGACACACAGCCATATGTCCTGGAGAAGTCATGTTGTCTGTGTTGTTTGGCATGCCCCTTCCTGGATCCCATATATGATGGCTGCATGGATATCTGCCACTGTCACCTGCAGCTGTCCCATGTGTGCACCCGTGGCAGTGGTGTGTTCCCGGATGCTGTCTTGTATCCCTGCCACCTCCCACTGTGCTGCCTCCTGGGTGAGCAGGATGTCCTGGTAGTAACATGATGGATCATCCCGCAAGGTCATCCTCCAGTGGCAGTGAGGTTGCACCATGTTCACCTGTCCCACCTGCACCTCCATGATCCGGTGTGGTGCTGCGGTGTGTCTGGCCACCACGGCCTACAGTGGCAGGTGCGTTGCCTGCCTGTCCCACCACAGGGCCATCCCCTCTGTCCCTCTGCTGCTGCTGTATGTCCACCGTGTTCTGGTACTGGTCAGATTTACTGGATGCGGGTGTGTTCTGACCAGCGGTGCTACTGCTGCTGGATGGTGTGGCATTGCTGTCAGTGTCACTTCCCTGTTGAGCCTCTGACTCACTATCTGTTACCCTCCTGTGGGCCTGGCTCACTGTGCTGTCACCAGTGGTTGCCTGTTGCTGTTCCTCCTCACTGCTGCTGTGTCTGCTGTGCTCCGATATCTCACTGTCACCGTGGGTCACAGCATGGCATTGTGGTGGTGTTGACTGGCTGGCTGTGGCTTTTTGTCTGGTCACTGTGGTCCTGGCACCTGTTGGGTATACAGACAGATGTGCACAGTGGATTACCTCAGTTGCCCATGTGTTGGTATGTGTCCAGTGCCATGGTGCATGTCCAGCCTGTGGCAACCGGTGGAGGGGTCACCTCCTGCATCTCCTACATCTGCATGGGGGCCCAAGCCACTTTGTGTCTCTTTTCACCTGCCCCAGATCCCTGTCCAATGTGGGTCCCTGGTGCCCCTGTGGTGCGTCAGCCTCCACTGGTGGTGCCACATTGGCTGTCTGCATGGTGGTGCCACCAGCCCCATGCATGCCTGGTGTTTACCTTGTACATGTTGTTGCTGATACAGGTCTAGCTCTGTGTCACCCTGTATGGTGCATGTGCTGATGTGTGCAAGTACATGTTCCTCTTCTCTGTTGAGGGGCTGTGGTTGTCTGGGTCCTCCTTCCATTGCCATTGTGCAGCGCCTGTTGTGGGCTGCCTTCTCCTTGGCATGGCGCCTGATGTCACAGTGCTGCTTCTGCAGCTCTCTCACATTGCGCTTGCTGGGTGCAACTGCATTCACTAGTCTGGCTACCTCGACCCATGCCTCCTGCCACTTTGCCCGTATCTTCTGGTCCCCTCCCCGGGGTAGTAGCAGGTCCACATGTTGGGTGTCACACACTGGTCAGGGCCTTGCACCATTGTTCCACATGTTCATGTCCTCCTACCACACATCACACCTACCTGGGCCTCTATTGTATCCAGGAGGATGTCTGTATCCTGGTCTGTGAAATTCTTTTTCCTGGAGTGCCCAGTCTTCTTCCTCCATGTCCCTGGGTTTGTCTGCCCCCTCTCTCCTTGCTGCATCTTCTGTGGTTCGGCCATTCCTCTGTTCCTTGCGTTTAGGTGCTGCCTGCACCTTGCGTGTTGCCTACGCTATTTATCTGATGCACCATGCGTTCATACGCCATGTGCACTGCATCTGGTGCATGGTGCATTCCTTACAGAATAGGGTGCATTGCTGATGGTTCAGGGGCCTTTGTCACACACAGCATCTGACACACCTTGCGCTGCTCTAAGGGCATTTTTGAGAATCGGGCCCTATGTGTGCAAAGCTGCAAATAGTATGGTAACAGGAGTATTGAGGTTACAGAGAGAAGCACAATGCAAGGCAGTATGAGGGGCCATTTTGTTGTGCCTATATGAACCACCAACAGCACATTTATGCGGACTACTTCCAAGTCAATGCATATGTGGTGAAAAGTCAGTGTGTGTCTCTGTACCTAAACCATTCTCTTTTCTGTGTCGAAGCAAGTACTGTTGACATATATACAACACAGCCAATTGAAACAGTAGAAATATGAATGCACACCCATGCCAACACTACCATTATGGAAAACACTGTTAAATACATGGTCCAGTCAAGATGAATGCAACCAAGCCACCACAAATCCTGGAATCTCTGCTTCTGCACCAGATGGACGGTGGGGGGGTTAGAGCATATAATTGTGACAGTACCAGTAAATACCTCTGCTGCTGTGATGGACTACTTCTGGTACAGAAGCTCCCATGGCATCAGGTACATGACACAGACTACTCATGCCTCTTGATCACCACTCATTTAAGACGAGTTGGGGTAATATGTAAATACCACCCAAAATGTATATTGGAAATCAGGAGTCTGATACATCAGACTGACATGCAACATAAGCAACATATTACTAAATCTACTGCAAACATCTTAGAACGTTAAGGAATTATTGCTAGTCCACCAAGTATCCTTGATAATAATATGTAGTAACTGTGATGTGGACAGTTGTGATCATAAAGGAGGAGTGGTTATGTTATTTTGAACACACATGGATCAGTTTTACTACAAAAAACTTTGAATTGTGAATGTGGAATAATACCAATGTATAAAACATACAACTGTATACAGAATTTGGGGCTTGGTGGAAGTGAGGGTGGTGAGTAGGGAGACATACAATCAAAGCATTTTTAGCAGCAATAAATATGGCCTATGGCTACTTATAAGGGCATCAACCTATTTGCTTGTAACTAAGCAATAAGGCACTCACAGGGGTTATGATAATAGACTATTAATCACCTTCTAGGGGTGTAATGTGGCACGGGGCATAGCCAAGTGCTACATGCCCCTAGAGTGTGATTAATTGACCAGTAACATAACCCCTGGGAGTGCCTTATTGCTTTTTATTGCATTCTTATTAGAACGTTAGTATTCCACATTCTAATTCAGTGTGACACAAAAGAAGTATGCTGAAACCATTCAGTGATGAATCATGACACAACACAATCAGACAGTTCTGATAAGATGAGACATTTAAAAAATGCATATCTTGCTGGGTGTTCTATTTGGAAGTTTATTATGTATTTTTTTTTTGGTAGTTGAATTATGAGAGTGTGAACATAATAAATTAGTGTGTGACCTATCACTCTTATATGACAACTAATGGTTTTTACAACCCTGAGATAAAACGCTACTCTCTTGCTTATTATGTGATCCTGACTCCCTTGCCCTAAATGTGGACTAGATTCTAGATTATATATGTTTATATGCATATTTTTATGTATTTAGAGAAAATGTTTGCAACTATAACACTATTTGTGTGTAATATCAGATGTCGATGTAACAAAGTGAGTCACTACATCAAATTCAGAAACTGATAATCAGCAAGGTGAAGCTAACTCTGATGTTTATTTTACACATTTAGTGATTTCACTACTACTTTAACATTGATTAAAAAGCACTTTGGGATACATTGTGGATGAAAAATGTTATATAACTTGATTCTACTTCTTCTTCTTTTCTCAAAACATACATATTCTATGCCACTCTCCGCAATTAAATCCAAAATAAAAGCATAGCAAAAATGTGCATTTCTCATCTAAGAAAAAAAATATTTCACCAGTACTACTCTGCTAAAACATGCATTACTGCTATTGAGAGTGCATTCAGCACACTCAAGGATCTTTTTTTCCCCCACACTTTTCTTACTTCCCCAGCTGACACTGCATACAATAGGATAGCAGAAAAGAAATGTTTAGCTGCTGCATCTATGACTATACTGCTGCAGAGGGCATTTTCTGGATTTACGACCACAATGTTGGATGTGCAATGCCACCCAGCCCGTGACATGAGTGCTGCCACCCATGTCTGGAAGGTGGCTGCCAACGTCTACCCCACGCTCGTGAGCCCCTGAGTGTTGCAGTGCAGCCGGTCTCCACCGGGGCCGCTGCTGTGCTGGGCTTCCCCTGGATCCCTCCCCGAGAGAGGAAAGCAGTCCTATGGATGCCTAATCCTCTCTCCCCCCCTGCCGACCCACGGCAGCCCGGGCTCACTCCCAAACCCAGGTCGCCAGTGTGATGCGAGGTGTGTCGTCCAGTGCCTCAACCCTCAGCGCCACCAGGCCGGCGCTAAAAAGGCTTTTTTAACAGCTTTCAGAGGATTTGAATTGTAGAGCTCTGAGAGGAAACTTTCTCCATCTACCGCTACACACACACTACTCAGAACTGAGGCTGTGCAGAACAATCTAGAGCCCATGTGACTGGCAATCCCATGAATCACTGCACAATTCACCTTGGAGCTTAACAAGGCGAAGTGATGTGAAGTACATTGATTTCTATGTACTTCACATTAACATTGGTGCAGAAGTGGTTGGGGGAAGGTGGAGTAATGTGAAGTTATTGTTATCAATGGACTTCACATTCCTCATTATGACGCAAAGTTCTCTGCTTCACGTTGTTGGTTACTTTGCTCATTCAGCATTATTCCACGAATTGCTTCACAGAGTGAATTTTGGCCACTTCACCCACCACTAAATAGAACTTCATGTAATTGCACAGAAAAAAAACTAAAAACAAAATGACACTACCATTCTACAATCTTGAAACAGGTTGCATAGCATACTTTGAGGAACCAGACTCCGAGAGACAGAGCAGCATAACAAAACAAGCTCAACAGAGAGTGAAGAAGTTTTAATGCAGAATTCTTACGAAACATTTTCAGTAAGCGGCATTGCATGGGTATTTGGAGGTGGGGGGGCATTAATGTGATTTTTGGTAGTATATCACAGACACATATTTATTTCTTACAGATATATCTGCCACTCACTAGCAGTGTCACTTTCTGGAACATGACAGGTCAAAATATTACATTAAGCTTGTGCTGTCTCTCCTCGCTCTGAGTGAAAATTATCTAAATCACAATAGAAATAGAACAACCTACAGACACAAAAACAGACACTGCACCAGTAAACATATTTATTTTTTATATAGAATATGTCATGACTGCATTTTGGTTGCACTTACTCTGACTGACTTGAAATGCGCTGGACAGGCTTATGCTTTTTATGAGAACCTATGAAAAAAATGAGAGAAAAATAAAAGAAAATGTCAATACTAGATACTACAACATGGAGCATGATCTAAAGTATCAGAAAAATGTTCATGATACATACAGTGATGAATAAAGAGATGTCTCACCTCACTGTTTATAGTTACTGTTGCTTTAAAAAACACGGTCTGTTGATTGACAGTTTACCTCCCGCCATGTCTCTGTTGCCAGCACGTGACGCCCATTGTCTTCTCTCCTGCGTTAAACTTCAAAGTTATACAATGTATCACATTAAAGAAGGGCAGATTTCAACACAGGGTTTAAATTAAGGGATGGCACATCATCATCTATCCATCCACTCCACTTCTACCAGAATTAAAACCCTTGTACATCACACTACTTCTTTAAATCATTTATTTTTTAATTGAGTGCAGTTTCGCTTGTGAAGCCATGCCCCCTGATGAAGCCTCATACATACAAGGTGACATGCTGGGGCTTAGTGCCATGCTAACAGTAAACCTAAACCTGGGATTTTCTATTTCTGAGTGTTTTTCTCTTTCTGTGGAGTGTCTCTGTTTTTTTTTTTCATGTCAGGTCATTTGAGACAGCACCCCTTCACTTTGTGACTTTGTGAGAACATGGTTCTGGGTATAGTTTGGCCATAAGACTAGCCCTGGCTTTATGGGGTGGTATAAAGGGCTTGATTAATGAGAATTCTCTTCCCATTTACCAAACAATATGTACAGTGAATGAAAACTTTTTTTTCTTTTTTCCCACGTTCAGAGGTGTGTATCTTCTCAGAAGCAGAGGATACAGATTGAACATAAGCATGTTAACACCATCCAAATCTTTTCAGTCCATTCAGTCTTAGACACAGTCATCAAACCCCAGGAATGAGTGGATGGCCAAGAGGGATCTGACCAGGAAAGGTAATTAAACAGGTAAGACTTAAAAAGAGAGTAATAAGAGCAGCCTACCACACTAAACTGGAATCTGGAGTTTTCACGTAAAACTAGTACTTCCAAAAATGGATTGCACATACTGTAGATTTGAATTCATCCTTCCTTGTCTCCAGACAAATAATAGGAAGTATGTACAATTTGAATAAGCCAATCATGAAATGTGAAAGGTTTTCATACACACAGTAGGTGGACTGGGATCCTTCCAGAGTTGGATTTTATTTTTTTCACATTAATAAGAAATCAACTTATAAAACAGATCTTCAGTTTAGGTAATGCAGGATCATCAGTAATTACTAAAAGGAGGATATGTAGAAACATAAAAATTGAGGGCAGAAAAAGACCACTAGGCCCACCAAGTCTGCCCAAGTATACTACCTAAATGTTAACCAAAGACCCTAGAGGTCCCCAGTATTTTTACCACCCTTCCCACTCTCTATAATTCCTTTGTGCCTATCCCATACAGCTTTGAATCCCATATAGTCTTGGCTCCTACCGCCTCCTAAGAGTGTCCATTCCAACCATCCACCACCCTTTCTGTGAAATAAAATTTCCTAATGTTTCCATTGAATCTACCCCCTTCTAGCTTCATGTCATGACCCCTCATTTTTGAGAGGCTTTTATTCTGGAAAATACTGCAATCTGGCACCTTGTTAATACCCTTGAGGTACTTGAAAGATTCAGTCATGTCCCCCCCTTACCTTCTTTGCTCCAAGGTGTACATGTTGAGATCCTTTAGCCTCTCCTCATATGACAAGCGGCTGAGTCCCCACACCATTTTCATTGCCCTCCTCTTGACCTTCTCCACCCTATCCACGTCCTTCCTGAGGTATGGTCTCCAGACCTGGACACAGTACTCAATGTGTGGTTTCACCAGCTGCTTGTATAAGGGCATCACCACCTCCCTCCTCCTGCTTGTAATACTCCTGCCTATGCATCCTAGCATTCTACTGGATCTCGTTACCACCCTCTCACATTGTTTAGCCACCTTGAGATTGTTAGATATGAATATACCAAGGTTCCTCTCCTGCTCTATAGCCTCCAGTGCCTGTCCACCCATCCAGTACTCTGCTGAATGATTTCTGTTTGCTAAGTGCATGATTTTGCACTTTTTTTGTATTGAAGCTCAACTGCCACTTTCTTGATCACTCCAGTTTATGCAAATCCCTACACATTGTTTCTACCCACCAAAAGTGTCTACTCTGTTGCAGATCTTTGTATCGTCTGCGAATAACATACCATCTCCCCAAGCCCTTCTGCAATGTCTCCTATAAAAATGTTGAACAGGACTGGTCCCACTACCGACTCCTGCAGTACCTCACTGGTCACCCTTCCCTCTCTTGATGGAACTCCATTAATAACCACTCTTTGCCTTTTTCCCTCCAACCAACTTTTCACCCATCTCAACAACCTCTGGACCTACCCCTAGGCATCTCAGTTTTTCCAGAAGCCTTCTGTGTGGCACGGTGTCAAATGCCTTGCTGAAGTCATGGTACACCATGTCCACTGCCCCACCCTGATCTATTACTCTGGTCACCCAGTCAAAGAAGTCAATTAAGTTTGTTTGACGTAACCTCCCTTCCATGAATCTGTGCTCTCGGTGATCCTGCAGGTCATTTGACTTTTGATATCTGATAATTATTTCCTTCAATAATTTCTCCATTAACTTCCCCAACACTGATGTCTAGCTGACTGGCCTGTAGTTGCTGACGTCTTCCTTGCTTCCGCCCTTGTGCAGAGGGACCACATTCGCTCTTTTCCAATCAACTGGAACCACCCCCATCTCCATTGATCTGTTGAACAGGCCAGTTAAGGGCTCCACTAGCACCTCCCTCAGCTCCCTCAGTATTCTGTGGTGCATCCTGTCAGGCCCCATGGCTTTGTTTATTTTCTGTCCTGCTTGTTTCTTTAGGATCCCCTCCACTTTGAATGGCTGATGTTAACCCTCTGCCCTACTTTCCCCGTCTCCCTGATCCGTCCTCCTTCCCCCTCCCCTACCACCATGAACACAGAGCAGAAGTAGCTGTTTAGGATGTCTGCCTTCTCCTGGTACCCCCTCCACTGCCTACTCACCCTTATCCCTCAGTCTAACTATCCCACTCTTTGCCTTCCTCCTTTCGCACACTTACCGGTAAAAGGTTTTGTACCCTCCCTTAACTGATTAAGCTGTTTTCTCTTCAATCTTTGCCTTCACTCTCCTGACCTCTATTCCTGTCTTCTTTTGACTTTCTTGGTATGCATATCTATCCTCCACCCTCTGTGTCTGCTTGTATCTCCTAAATGCTGTCCTTTTGTCCCTGACCTTTTCTGCTACCTCTCTGTTGAACCATAATGATTTCCTTATTTTCCTGTTTTTACTGACCTGTCTAATGCAGAGATTAGTGGCTTCTACTATGGCCCCTTTATCTTTACCCATTTTTCCTCACCACCTCCAGAACTCCGACCCCTGCAAGGGCTTCCTTGAGACAGTCACCCATATTCTTAAAGTCAGCCCACTTGAAATCTAGGACCTTTAACTTAGTGTGTTTCCCTTCTGTTACTCTCCTTAGTGTAACCGTAAGGTATTATGGTCACTTGTGCCTACTCTTTCCCTTATAGAGACCCCCCCATCACCATTTGTGAAAATCAGGTTCAGTAGTGCCCCTTCTCTAGTAGGTTCCCTGACTAGGTGTTTCAAGAGTGCTACATGTAGGGAGTTTATGATATATCTGCACCTGGCAGAAGCCACTTATGGGGTGCTCCACTCCACATCTGGTAGGTTGAAATCCCCCGGCAGCAGCACCTCCCCTTTGTTTGCCATCCTGTGTATTTTCTCCAACATAGCTTTATCCACCTCCCCCTTTTGTGTCAGCTCAGATAGGGAACTTATCACCATGATCTCAGAGATGTAATTTAAAGAATTTTCTTCCAGTAGAGTAAAAGCAAAGAGCATGTCACAAATATATGTAACATAATGCCGTTGATGTTTAAGCATCCTGACAGAATTCCGATATTGATTGGTTGGATTAATTCAGCCTTTCTGGAGTGTAATAAATCTTATGCCATATATTAACATATTAAATTGGATTTGCTTAAATGTATTATTCTGGAAAACTGAGGTGAATGACAAAAGTATATGGGCTTACATTTCATTGCTCAAGGTTCTGACCAGGGTCCTTTCACAGTAGTATTTTAAAGCAGATACATCTACTGATACCTCATCCTGTAAAAAGGAATACATTTCCCTAATGAGTCTTTGCGGGGAAATAATCTCTGAAAACAGTACCTTATTTATTCAAGTGCACCAGGAGACAAGAAAAACATTCAGATAAGTGGTGTTTTAGATAAGCAGGAGACATCAACTTGTATAGCAGTTTTGCACCTTTTTCAGATTACAAAGTATCTGTTGTTAATTAAACAACATACATTTTAAATACGTTAAGAAAACATCTGTCAGGTCACAACTTTTTGACATAGTCTTGGATGAGTGTCTTTTTCTACAACTTCACATCCTTACTATTTTGATCTGGGTCTTATCCTTGATGATAGGCTGACACTTGATGCTCAGGTGTTATCTGTTGTTAAAAGTAGTTTTTACCATTTAAGGAATGTCACCCAGATTAAACCCCTAATTCCATTGAAAGATCTGCTCTCACCAGTGCATTCCTTTGTGACATCCAGGCTGAACTACTATAATGCTCTATACTTTGGGGTCAGTAGAGGGATCCTCCACCAACTGCAGCTGGTACAGAACACAGCTATCAGGTTGATGAAGGACCTGCCCAGGTCTTGCCTTGTGACCTCAGTCTTATGTGGTCTACACTGGCTGCCTGTCAGGTGGAGGATCATCTTCAAGATGGACTTGCTCACCTATAAGGCCCTATACATTTCATCTCCTGGCTATCTGTCTGACCTCCTTACTCCTGCCATCCCTGTACACTCACTCAATTCCTCCACTGAGGATCTTCTAGTGATTCCAAGGGCCAGGCTGAAAACCTCTGGTGACCGCTCATTTGAGGTGGCCGGCCCAGCCCTCTGAAACATGTTTCCAAGATCATTCAGCAAGGCCCCATTGGTGGAGGTATTTAAAAGGGGTCTGAAAACCCATCTGTTTAAGAAACCAGATCCAGAAAATTGATGGTTTAATTATGACTTATTTATTATCTTAGTAACTTATTGTAATTTTACCCTGTATATTTGTATGTTTGTATGGTTTGCCCCTGCTTACTCGATGCACTTTATGTAAGGCACCCAGAGCCCCTGGGATTTATTGTAATTCCTGCCTCTTATTTGTTATACACTGCTGCATTCCTTATTTGTTATCAACAGCTGCATTCCTGTCTTGTATCATTGTCTTTTTCTCCAATGTTTTATTGCTTTCCTAGGTCCATTAATGTTTGAAATGCTATTTTCAACTGCTTGTAACAAATGCTTTTATTAGTAACTAGTCTTATTATCTGTATTTTTCTTTGTACCACCTTGTATCTACTGTCCACTGTTGATGTATGGAATCTGACTTGCACCTACTGCTCATTATTGTTGTAATGTATCCACTTGATGTTTTGTACATGACTTGTACTCTTCCCAGGTCATGCCTGAAAATAGGCATTTCTATGCTAGTGCACTTACCCGGTTACCAAAAACAAAGTAAAATATAAATAATAAATTACTTACTTACTTACTGCCTTGCTGGTGAGGAAGAAGGATTTGGATGGGATCTGCTCAGGCAACATTTTCTAGCCAGTGAATACATTTTTCAAAGCTCGTCACAGCTTCTACATCTGTCAGCAATGGGTAGACAGATTAATTTCTTCCTTGGGTTCTTCTTGGTTTTCAATGTCAGCAAGCATACTGGACATAATCTCTGACTTGGTTGATTGTTCTTGACCCTTACTTTTGTCCTGTTTCTCCCATTCCTTAGCATACATTTCTGTTCCTTCAGAAAGATCGTATAGTGTGGTTATAAATTGAGCCTCTTGATTGGCATCTGCTTTACTCAGAGCCTCTCTTGCATTATCTATCAGCAGCCATAGAAACATAGAATTTGAGGGCAGACAATGACTGCATGGCCCACCTCGTCTGCCAATTTTCCGAACCAACTGTAATACTGCAGACTTTACTTGATCTCTAGCTTTTACCCTCCCTTTCCTACCTGCTAAGGTTCTCTTGTGCCTATCCCATGCATTCTTGAATTCTGTCACAGTTTTTTCCCCATCACCTCTGGGAGGCTGTTCCCTGCATCCATCACCCTTTTCTGTGAAAAAGTATTTTCTCATGTTTATCCTACACCTATCTCCTCCAGCTTCATAGCATGACCCCTTGTTCTTGAACATCTTCTTCTCTGAAAAATACTACCCTCTTGTACCTTATTTCTACCAGTGATGTATTTGAAAGTCTCTATCATATCCCCCCTCTCCCTCCTTTCCTCCAGTGAGTACATATCGAGGTCCTTTAGTCTCTCCTCATAGGCCTTTCAGTGCAGACCCTGCACCATTTTAGTTGCCCTCCTCTGGACCTGTCTATGTCCTTCCAGAGATGTGGTCTCCAGAACTGGACACAGTACTCTAGATAAGGTCTCACCAATGATATGTACAGCAGTAAAACCACTTCCCTCTTTCCGCTGTTGATACCCTTCCCTATGCACCCTAGCATCCCACAGGCTTTCCCCACTGTCTTGCCACACTGTTTAGCCACCTTTGAGTCATCAGGTATGATTACTCCCTGTTAGGTGATCGCCAGTGCCTCTTCCCCCATGTTGTACTCTGTTCTTGGGTTGCTGTGCCCCAAGAGCATGATTGTGCACTTCGTTGCATTGAAATTTAGTTACCATGCTCTTGAGCACTCCTCAAACTTTCTTAGATCCCTCTTCATTTTTTCTGCACATACCCCTGGGAGTATCTACTCTGTTGCAGATCCTTGTGTCATCTGCAAAAAGGCATATCTTCCCTTCTAAACCCATCTGCAGTGTTGTTTATAAAGACATTAAAGAGGGCTGATCTCAGTACTGATCCTTGCAGCACCCCACTAGTCACCTTCCCTTCCTCGGAGTGAACTCCATTCACCACCACCTTCTTATGCCTATATCCCAACCAATGGCCACCTTGTGTACCACCATAGGACCCATTTCCATGCTGTCCAGCTTGGCTGTGAACCTCCTATGTGTGACACTGTCAATTACCTTTCTGACATCTAGGTAAGCAATGTCCATCACTCCACCCTGATCTAAGTCACTGGTCACCCAGTCAAAGAAATCGATCAGATTTGTTTGACATGACTTCCCCCCCAGAGAATTCATGCTGACCCAGATCCTGTAAGCTGCTGAATTCTAGATATTCTACAATCCTTTCCTTCAGTAGTATTCCATTAATTTCCCCACCACCGAAGCCAGGCTGACTGACCTGTAGTTACCAGCCTCCTCTCTGCTACCACTTTTGTGAAGTAGGACTACATCTGCCCTTCTCCATTCCTCTGGAACCACTCCTGTCTTCAGTGAGTGGTTGAACAGGACTGTCAGTGGTGGAGTCAGCACCTCTCTAAGCTCCTTCAATATCTTTAGCTGTACCCCGTCTGGCCCCATTGCCATGTCCACTTTCAGATTTGTTAGTTCCTTCAGGACTCTCTGCTCTGTAAATGGACTTCCTCTGTGAATACTAAACAAAAATATTTATTCAGGACATCTGCTTTTTTCTGGTCCCCCTCCACACACTCTTCCTTTCCCTCCATAGCCTTATAGTACCTCCCCTGGTCTTTCTCCATTCGCTTGCATTCCTGAAAAATGTCTTATCCTCTTTCCTCACAGCCTGGGCTGTTTTCTCCTCTGTTTGCACCTCTGTGCTCCTGACTGCTTTCTCTGCCTCCTTCCACTTCTCTTGATATACTTCCCTATCTTCCTCCCTCTGCATCTCCTTATACCTCCTGAATGCTAACGTGTTTGCCCTAATTTTTCCAGCCACTTCTTTAGAGAACCATAGTGGTCTCTTTGTCCTCTTACTTTTGCTGACTTCCCAAATGCAAAGGTATGCTGCCTTTATTATGGCCCCTTTTAGTTTTGCCCTCTGTTTCTTCTCTTTACCCAACTGCCACCCAGCCCCTGTCCCAGCACTTGACCACTGCGTCTCTCTGAATTTCCCTCCATCTCTCTGCCAACATGCAGAGTAAATCCTTGTTTGTTAATGCCCTAATAATATTTCATGAAGGCATGCTATCATTTTTTTTTTCTGTGAGCATATCTGAAAGGAGCTTGCTACAATACAGCCTCTTTAAAATTTACAGGATGCCCTGGTTTACAGCCCGCATCTTTGTGGTTATGTTAGCTGGCAAAAGCATGCATCATAGTCTCCAATCATCAGTTGTTAGTCTGTCACTGCTTCAGTGAGTGCGTTGCTACAAATAAGCAGCACAGCATGGGAAGGAAGTCCTTTAACACACGGATGAGCTCTAACAGATGCCACAAAAATTAGCAAAAATAACACTTATAAATAATATCTGAGCTCCTCCACAAGCACTTTTTTCAGAACTGGAAGCTATTTCATCTCAGGGAGCAACTTCTATTAGCTCCCAATCTTATCAGCATTATACATTTGCTCCTTCTGCGGTGACTCTCATACTATCAAGACACATATATTTTTACAAAAGGTTTCAGTCAAGTCTAGGAATGCAGAAAGACTCTCACCAACTATCAATGACTGCCATATGCCATGCTGTTGTTTGAATTACTGTAACCAGCCTTCACTCATAGAAAAAGAAATTTCAATGCTGAGCTGCCAGTGAAAATGATAAGTTTTCTCTTTTAATAAGGTAACAAATATCAGAGTGCCCTTAATGCATTTAACAAAAAAATGCACGTACACAGCTATATCTAGTTTTCACTATATCATGTGTGCATGGCTTTTCTCAGTTCATCTTTTCCACTGCTGTCCACTGAGGCAGCAAAATCCCAGATTTTACCTTTTGTCTTCTGGATATTGCATACTGTTGCATTGCCTACTCTAGAGCTGTGAGTTACATCCACAGCACCAGCTTCTTGCACCTCAAGCAGTTGCAGCTTCTATGTGATGTCCAGCACTAACTACTTTGCTTTTACCATTTCATGTAAGCTCCATATTTCTCACTGAGCATCTCACTGTGCCCGTCTAATTTCCCATTAAATAAGGACCTTAACAACCAATTTATTTATTTAAAAGTTGGTAACCCTGAGAGGCTTGTTTCCAGATGCTACCCGGGGGAAAGGGAAATAAGGAGGAAAAACTTATATAGCAAAAGATGGGTACAAATTACATATTAAATATGTGAATATGAGCATAAAAAATACAACTTTATCAGGAAATGAAGTGGAAACATAAAAAAGAAGCATAAATACAGCAATGATAGGGTAGCTAGACATAAGTCAAGCAAAGTGCACAATGCATGTTGGGGTGGGGACTATGCTAAGGAGCTTCAAATGAAATCAGTCAATTTCAATAACAAGACAGGATGGTGTATTTAAAAGCTACACCATAGCTGTTAGCAACCAATTAACAACCAGCTACTAGCAGCATGCTAAGAGTGAACAACAATGCTATTCATGCTATTCACTACAGATCACTGGCTGCATGTGATTGTGGGGAACATAAATTCATTTTGGATAACTGAGAGTTTTGGATAAGAGAGGACTTGTATTAGTGGGCTTTTGCTGTACTTCTAAAGGTGACTGCTGTAGCATCTCCAAATTACCCAAGGATTTTTTTGAAAATTTCAGTAAAATGTGGATATTTGATGAAGCTACCAACATGGAGCTTTAGTATACTAGGTAGCTGATCAAGCATCAAAAAACCTTCTTCTATGCAAAGATCCTTCACTAACATGAAGTTATCAATAATCCATTATTTATGAATAAAAGGCAGGGGTAGATGAAGGTTGTTGAAAATTGTTAAACAACCAGATAATTTTTTAACTCAATAGTGGATTGGGTCCTTGCCAGGCTAAAGCAGTTACTTTTGTAAAGTAGGTACTGTTCTGATCAGTACTGCTCCTGTTAAAGTAAACATTAGAGCATTAATTAATCTCATACAAGTGTGGTTGGGGGGCAAGTCTATAGAGAGCCATCATGGGGGGGGAATTCACATATTTAAAATGTTATTTATTTATTTTATTTATTGATAGCTAGGATTACAAATACCTTTGAACCAAGGGTTCTTTTACAAAGATTCCATGTCATACAAAATAGAAACTAACATTACTAAAGAATAAGAATAAACAGGCAATAACAATTAAGCAGTACAAAATTATAGAGGTTGACAACAATGTTGTGCAGCTGTTGGATCAGCAAAAGCAGACAAGTCCATAAGGGTCAAGATCAGGGTAGGGGGCATGTTCAGACAGCATACAGGCTAGATGATGGGGGTAACAATAAAATCAATGTAGGGAGCAGGGCACAACAGGAGGAGAAGCAGTCTATGAAGACTTTATCAGGGTATGGGAGAGATGGAGGCACAGGTCAGGGACTAAGGATGAGAGAAGGGGAGGGAAACCAGGGATAGGGGCAGGGAGGAACATGAGGAGTACAGTAGAGAGAGACGAGGGGAGCAAGCCTGGGGAGATTATGAGGGAGCCATGGGGGGGGGGGTGGCAAAGAAATAGTGGCAGAAGGAGTAAAAGGAAAATGGGGAGCATGAACTACATAGTGAGCTCAGTCACAGCGATTGAGGGCAGTAAGGTACTTAAGAAGCTTGAGCTTGATGGGACCTAATTTAAGCTCATTCAAAATGTCAGGGGGAAACACATTAAGCCAGGTGGGTGCCCTGTAACTGAAAGTTCGCTGGGCTTGTGAGACTCTGCAAAAAGGGATAATGAATGTTTGTTTGAGTGTGCTGCGGGTAGCACAACAGTTTTGGGAGAGTCTGATAAGAGACCTGGTTGCGGCTGGTGTTAGGCACAGTTGAATTTTTTTGGCAAACAGGTAGGTTTTTTAAGTAATCCTGCCATCGAGATGGAGCCAGCTTGTTTGCTCAGATAGCTCACATGCATGCATTTGACTATCTGCACCTATGATCAGACTGCAGGCTTTATTTAGTGCGACAGAGATTTGTTTTAGGGCAGCATCTGTTGCAGCCTCATATATAACTAGCCCATAGTCCAGAATGGAAATGATTGAGCTTACAACAGCTAGCTAAAGCACCTCAGGCATCATACAGTGTCTGTGCTGGTACAGGACACCTATTCTATCGATAATAGATCAGCTCTATCAGTGTAGCCAAGTAGTACTAGTATAAATAGAAACACAGAACTTTGTCAGCAGAAAAGGACCTCTTGGCCCACCTAATCTGCCCTATTTTCCCTACTTACTCTGCACAACAGGTACAGCTCTATGTCCATTCCCCCATTGCCTTGATTCTAAAGTCTCCTTGTTTCTATCCCATGCATGCTTGAATCCTGTTACCATTTTAGCACCCACCACCTCCACTGGGAGGCTGTTCCAGGCATCCACTACCCTTTCCATGAAGAAGTATTTCCTTACATCTCATCTGAGTCCCCACCCCCAGCTTCACAGCATGATCCTTTTTCCTCAAGCATCTTTTTCTATGTAAAATGCTACCCTCATGTACCTTACTAATATCTGTGAGGTATTTGAGCATTTCTATCATGTTTCCCCATTTGAGAGTACATATATAATTCCTTGAGTCTTTCCTCATAGGGCTGTTGATGCAGGCCCTGCACCATTTTGGTTGACTTCTTCTGTACTGCCTCTACCCTATTTATGTCCCTACAGAGATGGGGCTTCCAGAAATGGACACAGTACTAGAGGTGAGGTCTCACCACCAATCTATACAGGGGTAAAACTATCTCCTTCTTTCGGCTGGTGATACCCCTCCCTAAGCACATAAGCATCCTGCAAGCTTTCCCCCTGCCTTATTTTATTTATTTATTTGAATTTTTGTAACCAGGTAAACCCACTGAGAGAATGGAGTCCCTTTTTCAGTGGTGACCCGGGTTAGTCACATAGCAGAAAAAGCTCACAGTGACAATACAGTGCAAAAGACAGTACAGTACAACATTATACAGTAGGCGAGGACAAAGAATAAGATTCAATTTAGATACCAAACCACTATAGTAATTTTTTACAGACATTTAAGTACATCAAGGTTATAGAGGTACCTAAGTATTTTCATTACAGGTGCATGTTGTCACTATTTAGAAGAGGGAAATGCAATCAGATCAGCCAGCTAGCAACTAGGTAACACACACTGCTTTGTTACCTTCAGGTCATCAGAAATGATTACCCCCAGATCCCTTTTCTGTTTTGTGGTTACCAATATCTCCTCACCCAATTGATAAATTTCCCACAGGTTTCTGTGCCCCAAGTGTATGATTTTGAACTTTTTTGCATTAAAACCCAGTTACCAAACCCTTGACCAGTCTTCCAGCTATTTCAGCTCATCCCTCATATTTTCCATCCCCCCCCAGTGTGTCCACACTGTTGCAGATTTTTGTGTCATCCACGAACAGGCACACTTTCCCTTCCAGTTCTACTGCAATGTGGATAATAACAACATTGAAGAGGACCAAGAATAATACTGACCACTGTGGCACCCCGCTGGTCACCTTGCCTTCTTCAGAGTGAACACCATTTACCACCACCCTCTGACTCCTGTTGCTTAGCCAATGTCTTACCCACTCCTAGGCTGCCTAGCTTGCTTACCGGTCTCCTGTGTGTAATGGTGTCAAAGGCCTTACAGAAATTCCAGTTAGGCTACATCTACCACTCTGCCCTGATCTAAATTTAGTAGATTAAGACAACCTTTCTTTTGTAAACAGTATAGCTTTTCTAAAAGTAGCCTTGGTCTTTTCTCAGGTCACAGAATTTTCCTAACATTATTGAAAAAAAGAGTGGTCAGCTTGATGGAGAGATCTTAAAAAGAAAAGGAAATCCTAGGTGGAACAGTCCATCTTTGTAGTATTTACTTTCCCAATCAAGGTGAAAGGAAGGGAAGTCCATGTGTTAAGAAATCAATATAGTTTTCTTTTCCCATCAAGTAGAGAACATTTAAATTGAGCAACTGGTAAATATCACAATATAATGTAACTCCCAAATAATTACATTTCTTACAAAAATGGCCAATTGTGGGATGGAGGATATCAAATCAAATCAACCTTTATTTATAAAAGACACCTTTCTAAAACCAAGGCGCCTGTACATAACATAATAAAACACATCAATAAATAAATAATTAAAAACCACGTATCAATTAAAATTCACGACAGTGACATTTGAAAATAATTATATGCTAGGCTAAAAAGAAATGTTTTTAATGCTACTTTGAAGCTTTGGACGGTCGGGCAATCTCACACCTGATGAGGTAGAGAATTCCACAGGGTTGGGGCCATAAGACTAAAGGACCTGGCCCCAGATGTCTTTAAACGAACCCTGGGAATCTCTAGCAATCCCTTGTCAGTGGATTGGAGAGGGCAGGAGGGACAGTAGGGATGAAGGAGATCTTTCAGATAACCAGTTCCCTAATCATGTAGGGCCTTATAGGTCAGTAAACTGACCTTGAAGGTGATCCGCCAGCATATTGGCAGCCAGTGCAGTCCACGGAGCACAGGCGTTATATGACCGGTCCTAGATGAACCAGTCAATAGCCTGGCTGCCGCATTCTGCACTAGCTGCAAGCAGCGGATATCAACCCCCGGTAACCCCAGGTAAAGGGCATTGCAGTAGTCAAGGCAGGAGGTAATGAAGGTGTGTACCAAAATTGGAAGATCGTCAGAAGGAACCAGGTGCTTCACTCGGGTGATATTCCTCAGGTGGTAAAAAGAGGCTTTGACAACTGCTGACACCTGAAATTTCAGTGTCAAACAGTCATCAAGCACAACATCCAGGTTCTGCACCTGGTCTGAGGTAGTTAGCTGAACACGCCCAAGCCATAAACCTGAAGGTAATCCAGCCAACAAACCCGCCTCTCGGTGACCTGGGTCCACAACCAACACCTCAGTTTTTTTCTTGGTTCAACCTCAGCCAACTTGCATTCATCCAATCCTGGATTTTGGCGAGACAGTTGTTAAAGACCGAAACGGCAGCATCTTGGCTGGGGACAAAGGATATGTACAGCTGAGTATCATCTGCATAGCAGTGAAAACTAAAGCTGTACCATCTAATAATTGCTCCCAATGGCACCCTATACACCACGAACAACATGGGTGCCAAAATGGAGCCCTGCGGCACTCCACAGGATAGGGGGAGTGATGCAGAGGAAAAAATCCCAGACACCACTCTCTGAGTGCTACCTTGAGAAAAGATTGAAATGAATTGAGGACTGTACCAGACAGCCCGCAACTAAACTGCAGGTGCTCCAATAGCACACCATGGTCCATAGTGCCAAATGCTGCAGAGAGATCAAGAAGGACCAAGATGGAACTGGTCCTTCGATCTCTCGCTATTAGGAGGTCATTTAGTGCCCGGACAAGAGCTGTCTCAATACTATGTCTCTTCCTAAATCCAACTTGGAGAGAGTCATAGACATTGTGGCTGGTCAAATGATCATCCAGCTGTGATGCAACCACCTTCTCAATAACCTTGCCCACAAAAGGCAAGTTAGAGACAGGCCTGTAGTTAGCCAGATAATCCGGGTCCAAGGAGGACTTCTTAAGAAGGGGCCGAACCACAGCCTCCTTCAGAGGATCAGGAAAGATCCCCCTCTCCAAAGACCTCTAGACTTTCTTGGCAAGGACCGGTCTGATTTTATCCACACAGCCCACTAGGAGACATGTGGGGCCCAGGTCCAAACTACAGTTGGTCAGACGCAATGACTGGATGATCATCACAATGTCACTGACTGTGGGAAGGCTGAAGTCAAACCACACAAACTGGGTGTCCGACATCTCGTGCCGACTGCCACAACTCCCATTAGGGACGGACAAGCAGATACTAGACCTCATTGTGGCAACCTTATCTGCAAAGAATTGAGCAAACTCCTCACACCGTTCTTGAGAAAAAGCACTTCCAGGCTGAAGACAGATTGGATTGCACAATCTGTCTACAGTCCGGAAAAGCTGAGCTGGTTGATTCCGTGCAGCAGCAATCTCTCTGGACAGGAATACTGCCTTCTTATGGGAGATTGCTGATTGATAGACCACATAACGGTCCATCAAACTAAGTTTGTCACAATCAAGGCCTGACATCCACCAGCGCCTCTCTAGCCTTCATCCAACTCTCCTCAACTCCCTCAAAGTCTCATTAAACCAAAGAGACCTGGGGTGAAGAGTAAGGGGATGAACATGAACAGGAGCAATGGATTCCAGGGCCCCTATCACCACCTTATTATAGGCGAGTACCAGGTCCCCTGGATCCATGCATTCACTCGGTAAACCTGATAGGTCCTGTACTGCCATCAAGCCATCTGGAGAAACACCCCTCAAAGGGTGATACCGGACCATCTCCATAGGGGCTGGCCTACTAGGGGTGGCCTCAAAACTGAACCCAACGGTATAATGGTCAGACCACCCGACTGGTTCCACCAGCAAATCTGATATCTCCATCCCCAGTAGGAATACCAAGTCCAATGAATGACCACCAATATGGGTCGAGGAGGAAATAACCTGTGTGAAGCCCAGTGAAATCATTAACAGGAGGAAGTCCTGACCAAAATGTGAGAGTTCATCATCAACCCATGCATTGAAATCCCCCAGAACCAACCATCTGGGGGGATCCCAATGTCAGGTCGACAATGAGGTCTGCGACTTCCCACAGGAAAACAATCCTGTTACCTGGTGGATGATAGACGAGAAGAATCCTGCACCCCACACCCTCACCCATAACACATTCAAAGGAGTTGGTAGTTCCCACTGGTACCTCCATTAGGCCCAGTTCAGATCTAAAACAGATGGCAACACCCCAACCCCTACAATCCATCCTAGGGCAGTGTATCACTGAGTACCGGGCCAAAATTGCTGATGCCAAAACTGGGCCAGCATTCTCATCCAGCCAGGTCTCAGTGATACATGCCAGGTCAGATGATCTAACAAAATCTGCTATTATAGCAGTTTTGTTCTTAATAGACCTGGCATTACATAACACCGCCCGAGTAGGATGAGAATCCGAGAATGACCGTGCTACCTGCCTGCTACAAGCAGAACCCTTGGGTATGGCAACCAAAGGAGAACCCCTTTCCTGGACCCATTTTGCCCCAGGACATCTTCTTGTCCCCACTATCTCTATCTGCCCACTCCTTTCCATTCCCTCTCCAGGCCCAGCCACCATCCTCCTCCTCCTCCTCCTCACAATCCCCAAAGCCCTGCACCATCTAAATACCTCTGGTGACAGTGGAGGACAAAAAAAAGGATGGAGGTCCCTGAGCCTGGAGGTGGAATAATACTCGACCATCCCAATGCCTTCCCAACACATTTCCACCACAGTAAGCAAATACCAGCAAATAAACAATCCCAAAACTAAATTAACCCACACCCAAACATACAATACTCAAATACTTCCCAAAACTAAACAAATAGAATATTAGCAGCACAGAATGTAATTCCAAATCAGGAAACAGTCACAGTCAAAATATGTCTCACAGCTTTTAAGCAATTATGGTCTAAAGAGCTCCCACCTCTTTAAGACATGACCAGATAAGGTCAGCCAGATTCACCTCTCACTTTGAACCTTACCAACCTAGCTAAAAATGTTATGAAGAAAAATACAATTGTAGGGCATTCTCACTGACAGTATATTTCAATAGTTCACAGAGTCAATCAATTCCCAGATCCAAAAGTCCCAACTCTAAATGCATAACAGCAAATCCGAATAAGTTCAACTCTCACCCTCACAGACCCACGACTCCACCGAGAGTCCTTTATGTCTCAAGTATTAAATCCATATCCAATATACAGGTCTTCTTCTTCAGAACTTCAGATCAATGCAGGTTCCACACAGTATCTAACCTCCACAGCTTCCTCCACAGCTATCAGGTAGACACAAACAGTAACCAGGGTAAGCAGAAGACCCTCCCAGCACAAACCCAGGAGATAGCCGCCTCTTCACCTGCCGAGCCCGTGACTACAGCTCCCAGGCTAAGCCAGCCCACTACCTAACCTCCCCAGGATGCTTAGGAGACAAATGAGCCCCTGTCCACTTTCCAGTAGACCACAAGCCTGTGCCTCCTGCCCAACTCCGCAAAAGCTCAAAAGGCCGCTCTCCCCAGATAAGGCAAGGAATCCCTGTTCACAATCCTGTCAGATACCACATCTCCAATTCTGTAGTATCCCTGCTCACAATTGCACAAAACCGATGTTGTTCCTGTTAAGGTTCAACCACTGAGACACTCTGACTCTCCACGAGCCCTGCTACCATGATTCCCTCCTCCGGATAACAGTCGCTTGCTCCAGACTCCAAACTCCCGTTTTAATCCTCCGGTCACACATCTCAATACTCCCAACAGGTAAGAACTGTGAGGTTAATCGGGTTGCAAACTTTCACCATAATTTAGTATCTCCATAACTCCGTATTAAACTTAAAGTTAAAATCCTTCAATAACCTGTTACTTCACCTAGACCTTAATGACTCACTTTCCTTCCCTAACTTACTACCGAAGGTACTAAACTATCTAATAAAATGAAATAAAAACTATAAATAACAAAATACTATATGAAATGAATAAAATTAAAAAAATAAACTATGCTGGTGCTGCTTCTTGTGGACGACTAGCCCAGCGTGGCCACCATCTTAGATCTGGTTAGATCTGGATATGATAATGCCTCAGTTTTCTGCCAAATGACTTTGTAGTCAGAGATCTCACAAAATTGACCCATTAGGGTTAACAAATCAGGTATTAATTGAGAAGTTTCTCAAAAATATACCATATTCCACCTAATCTTTTTGTTAACATTTTAGTTAAAATTTTATAATCAGAAGTAAGCAGTGAAATTATGCTATACGAGCCACATAGGTTTGGACCGTTATCTTTTTTTTAATTTGAGTGAAATAGTGGCTTCACTGAAAAAAGAAGGCCAAGCTTCCAGAGACTTTATTTCTCTGAAAACCAGATATAATAAAAGCGCTATAGTGTTCAGAAAAGATATGAAGAAATCATTAGTGAAGCCATCATGGCCAGGCGCAATGTCCCCTATAACCTCAACTATCTTGTCAAAAGAAATCTCTCTGTTAAGAAGACCAGAATCTTCTTCAAAAACTTGTGGGAACTGGATCTTACCTATGAATCTATGTACTTGATTCTAGAACATTAATATCAGAGTTATATAGTTTTCTATTAATATTCAGAAACTTCACTGATGCACTCTGGATTGTACTGAAGTTTATAGTTACTATCCTTTACTCATGATATTCTGCTATAACCTTTCCCACATTTAACCTAGAAGGCTAACAGTTGATCTGATGTGTCACTGAAAAATAGTATTTGGATTTTACCCTCATGATAGTGAAAGTGAATCTTAACTAATGGTATTCATTATTCTAACCCTGTCAATGAATAGTGAATCATTTTAAGTGCTCCTGAAATGCTATTAATTACTCACACACTTCTAGTAAATAGAGAGCCATTTACATTTTATGTCTGTCAAGTATTTTATTTCAATTTGTGAAAACCTGGCAATAGGAAAAATACTAGTGGATCTTGTTTTGCCACATCAGAATACACTGAAAGCCAATGGCATGAATCCAAAAAAAATGCAGTATTTAACTAACTCTGTTTCATTAGCTTCATTAGCCGCATATATTATAGGTACGCTCAAGGAGCCACAATCTGAGCGCTGACTTACTATGGGCCCAATTTTGAATCACAGATGAGGAGTTCAAAACAGGCCCTTGCACCTGCTTCCAGTCGTAGTTACAGTTATAAAGGATTCCCTAGGAGAGGGCCTTTTTCCATCTTCACTGAAGAATGTGGTGGTGTTCCTGCTCCTGAAGAAGCCATCTCTGGACCCAGAAATTCTGTTCAGTTACAGACCTAACTCAAATCTTCCATTTTGGGGGAAGATACTTCTGAAGGGAGTTGCATTGCAGTTGGAGGCACATCTGGTGCATCATGAAATCTTCAGACCTTTCCAGTTAGTGATCAGATCTTTACATAGCACCGAATTAGCCTTGGTGAAGGTTATGAATGATTTCTTCCTGGTAAGACATCAAGGAGAATGCTCTATTGTCATTCCTCTTGATCTTTTGTTGGCAATCGACACTGTGGACCATGGGGCTTTGACTATTAAGACTTATGGAGGACTCATCCAGTAAAGGACTGTGATCGCTTGAGTCAGTCCGGGCTGGTAGAGAGCAAAGTGTACCACTTGATAAATTTTTCTCCAAGGAGCTGCTATACCCTCTGATGTTCTTCAAGGTTTGATTTTGTTCCCTCTGTTGTTCTTAGTGTCCATGTTGCCTTTGGGCGAGATTGTGAAAAAGTGTAATCTGGGTCTCTGTTGTTATGCAGATGGTACT
The DNA here is from genome assembly GCA_016271365.2 of Neoceratodus forsteri. Classification (NCBI taxonomy): domain Eukaryota; kingdom Metazoa; phylum Chordata; order Ceratodontiformes; family Ceratodontidae; genus Neoceratodus; species Neoceratodus forsteri. The sequence goes on along the minus strand of CM028129.1, from coordinate 809,415,150 downwards.
CAGTTGTACTTCTCCTTTTCGCCAAACCAGGTAACTGGTAGCTGTGATCGATGGGTGCCTTTCTGACATGAGTAACTGCATGGCTACCAGCTGGATTAGTTTTAATCACAGTTCTTCTCCACCTTTAGACCTTACTAAGGCTGATCCCCAAGGAATTACCTGAAAACTTGAAGGATGATCATGTGATGTCTTCATAGGAGTGGGTTGTTTTTGTCATCTGGCAAGATGGTTTTCTGCATTAAAAATTGTGCCTCAGCCTGGTACTTATTTGCAAGGGGATCCCTTTCTGACTGACTAGTTTTTGCATGTTTTTATTATTGAACTTGTGTTCTGAAGTGTGTGAATTTCCCTTTATGTATCACATCATCACATGGGAACTATAAATGTAGTCTCGTTTTACCCACCCCCTCATGTAGCCTTTATGGGCAAAGCACTGGGATGTGAGTTTCACATAGGTGACTGGCTGGTGCTCAGTTTGCTGCATGTAATTTCTACAATAAAGGAACAGGATTTGCAAGTGATGTCTGAACAGCATATGTTTTACTAGAGTGTTGCTATTTTCTCTTAGTTTGGAAGTGTTTGGGTTTTCACCGCCCCTTAGTTGCACCCCCCTGGACTCCACTGTAGCACATTTGCTTTTTTTGAATATGGGATTAGCCTTCATCCTGGCAAAATGGAGTTACTTGCTCATAGAACTTAGGTTCCAGAAGTTGGCAATGAAAAGGAATGATATCACCTTGCTCTCCTTGGAGGGTAAGGTCTTCAGAGCCATGGATAGGGCTAAAAATATAGGCAAGGAAAGGCAAATTTTATTTAAAAAGACACCCATCCCGGAGTCTCTGGGCGCCGTACATTAATCAAATTAATACAACACAACACCATACAATCAATAAAATATACAACTCCAAACAATTAAAACCTTATTTTACTACACAATTTGTTCCTTATTAAGAATTAAACAATATAAGCTTATAAAACATAGTCAGGGAATGCCTGATCAAATAAAAACGTCTTTAGTCGGGCCTTAAAAACCTCAACAGACGGAGCCTCCCTAACAACTATAGGAAGCGAATTCCACAGGACGGGGGCGGCAACACTAAATGCTCTGTCACCTGCAGTTCTTAACCTCGTCCTGGGAATTGCAAGGAGGCCCCGAGAGGAGGAACGCAGGGAACGGACCGAGACAGCAGGTGTAAGAAGGTCATTCAGGTAGCCAGGGATTATAGTAGACAACAGATCATTATTCAAATCACAGAAGGCAGCTGTTTTATGCTGTAGATTTTTCCACTTGAGAAATATTGCTCAGCTAATGCCCTATCTCTAATATGAGGACCTTTTGATGGTGGTGCAAGCCATTGTGTTTTTCCAACTGAACTACTGTAATATATAGGATAACGTATGGTCAGCAGTGTGTAACAACGCTAGGTTTACCTTCAAGTGGTTCCCTTGGCAACTCTGTTAAACCTTGAGAGCGAAGCTTGAGAGGTTTACCAGCATGGCCAAGGGAACCACGAGAAGGCAAACTGAGCATTGTTACACACCGCTGATCATACATTTTCTTTTATAGTGTATGGTAAAATGTATGGTCAGCAGAGAAGATGTAAAAGATGACAATATATGAGATACTGTTATTACCTTGTGGTGAAGGAGGTCTGGCTTTGAATAGATAGCTGCAGCCATTGTTTACTGCTTGCGCTACTTTGGCGAGTTTTTCCTACAGTTTACTTTTTGTGTTTAAACAGGTTTTCGGTCAGCGTCATGAGTATCCTAGCAACAACAAAGCTTTGTGTTCCATGTTGTTACACTACCGATGCGACATAGTGACGATACTGTAACAGGAGTGTGACGTCACATCGATAGTGTAACAACGCTGTAAAAAGATGATTTTTGGCACATTACAGCATTCTACCATACATTATACTCTGTTTTGAAGGTTTGACACGTTATCTGTAGATTGTGCACAATGCTGTGGTCAAGCTGAGAGCAGGTACAATAATTTTCTTTTGTATTACACTTGTGCTGTGGGATTCGGCATTAGCTTCCAGTGAAATGGTTTTTCTCCCTCAAGATTTCTTTGATGGTCTTCAAGGTCCTGCACAATCAGGGTCCTGGCTAAATTAAAGATAGAAACAAAGAACTTGTCATCAGAAAAGGGCCACTTGACCACCCAGTTTGCAAACATGGTCCCTGCCTAATCTGTCTGTTCAGACCCTATCTGGTTTCCAGCAACCCTCTTTCCTTCCTACCTGTTTTCTAATACATTCCTGCATCTGTCACACACATGTGTGTTACTCATGACTCATTTTTCTGTATGACATCTTTTCACTATAACAAGAATGAAAACATCATTAGGACAAACAACCTTGCTGTATGCATTTCCATCCTTTTTTAACTCGCTACAGTCCTTTTTGTATTGCTTAGAAGTCTTTTTACAGACTTTACGAATGAAGTTAAGAAAGTATTTAATTGTTGAGAGTGTCAATGCTTTGCATAATTTGTAAACAGAATATATGTAGATATATGTTTGTATTGTGTTGCCTTTTATCTCTTTGAATGTATTTTTTTTGTATGTACACTGGTCACCCATGAAAATGGATCTTTGGCCTATGTTCTTACCAGTTTAAACAAATAAAATAAAACAAAACAAACAAAACAACATGCTTGACGGTCCCAACTGTTTTTGTCTCCACCACTTCATCTGCCAGTCTGTTCCAGGTGACTACCACTATTTAAGTTAAAAAATATTTCCTCACATCTTTCTTAAATTCACCCCCTCCAGCTTCATCACATGACTCTCGGTCATGGCACTTCTCATTTGAAAGAGACTTCCCTCTTGCATCTTGTTTACTTCTGTGAGGTACTTGTAGGCTTCTGTCATGTCATTTCTTGCACTTCTTTCCACCAGGGTGTACATGCAGAGATCCCTCAGTCTCTCCTTGTAGGGCTTATCATACAACCCAGTACCCTTTTAGTTGCCCTCCTCTGGACTGCTTCTACCCTGACTAATGACTTTCTGAGATGCAACATCCAATACTGGACACAGTACTCCAGGTGGGGTCTCAACAGCGAGTGATACAGTGGCAACACAACCTCCCTCTTCTTGATAGATATACCCCACTCTATGTACCATAGCATACCACATCCCTTATCCACCATTTTGGCACACTGCCCTGCTACCTTGATGTCATCAGATATGATAACCCCAAGGTTCTTTCTGTTTAGTGACTGTCAATACCTTTCTCCCATCATATACTCAGTTCCAGGGTTCCTGTGCCCCAGATGAATGATTCTGCACTTTTTGGGATTGATCCCAAACTGCCATACTTTAGACAACTCCTCAAGTTTCCCTCCACCTCTCATTCTCTCCACCCCACCCCTAGTGTCCATCCTATTGCAGATTTTGGCATCATCTGCAAAAGGGCATACATTTTCTTCAAGTTTATCAGCAATGTCAGCTTGTAAAGACACTGAAGAGGACTGGTCTCAGTACTGAGCCCTGTAGCACCCTGCTGGTCACTTCTCCATCATTTGAGTGAAGGCCATTTGCCACCACCCTTTTTCTCTCATATCTATTAACTAGCTTCTAACCAAATTCACCCCTTTGGAACCCACTCCCAGTCTGCTCAGTTTCTTTATCAGCCTCTTGTGCAGTGAAGAGGTACAGTGCTGAAGGTTTTGCAGAAGTCAAGATAGGCAGTGTTTACCGCATTCCACTGAAGGCTCTCATTTGCCCATCCACTCTAAACTGCCCCCTCTACTCCATGGGGAGAATTTGCCAGAGGTTCCACATACCTGCCTGAAATAATCTGGAGATGGGGCTTTTCCTGTGGCAACACCTCAGTTGTGGGACTCCTTGCCACCTTACCTGTATATCCACAGCAGTTTCTTGATAGAGCATTTTAAAGAGACCTTAAATACATATATGTTTACATGGCTTTTAATGACTGATCTTAAAGCTGTTTTGTTTTCATTGTTTATAGCCTTTCTTGTCTGTAATGCAGTTGATATGCAGTACCTAATTTCTGTTGACTGTGTCTCTAACAAGTGCTCCACGACTTTGAGATGGGGTGCTACATCAAAATAAAACTAAACTGCATAACATCATATTTCAAAATGAGCTCTGGGTGAATGGGAGTGTTTCCAAAAATTAAATATGGCTCACTTCCAATATTTCCTCTCATTCTATTGGCCTCCTTAGCTTTACTGTTCACAGGCAGGACAGAAGCCAAAACCAAGGTAGTGCAGCCCTCTACTGTTTACTCTAATTAAAATTTTACTATATCCCTGTGGGTTGTCATTCCCTAATACCTTGAACTCATTAGTGCCATAATCTCTTTCCCCAATATTTACTGCTTTTTGTCACCGGTATATGTTGATCTCTAGGCAGAAGCATAAAGGCTATAGCAGAGTACATTATTAGCCATATAGTGTGGCAAAGCTTAACACTTTAAAGTGTGAGCACCTCTGGGGGAATAGGAACCAACACTTGTTAGGCTGTAATCTCTCTTCCCTTCATACCAAAAATTAAAGCTTTAAATCTTCATCAGTCACTTTCCAACACACTAGACAAGACCTCCTAACTTGAGCCACTCATTCATTAATTGCAATTTATCTTCCCACCTTTATCGAATTTTAGGTGCTGATATTATTTCTGATATTTTCAATGACTATAACATTACCTACTGTGTCCAAAAATTAAAACTCCTAAAGGCCCCCCCACCCCAAAAAAGCCATACATGCTAGGTCACTGCAAAATTTGTAACTTAAAAATTTTCTTCTCTGACCTATCCCTTGCAGCCTGGAGTACATCGAAGTGTACCTTGGATCAGTTCACTCACCTACGATTCCCAGTATCAGGTTCCCATATGTCAATCAGTATCTTGAGTGAAGAACAGCCAAGAATAGTCAAGGCCATCACATTGTGCTTCCCTGTATCCTTGCAATATGCCAACTGACTACCTACGTCTGCAGAGTCAAGGGCTTATGCAGGTACACACATAGAAAACACCCATGTTTACACACATGCTAACTCTTTAACAACCCTGCAGATTACAATATATTATAGAGAATAATACATAGGTGGGTGTGTGTAACCAGAATTTTTTTTTATTATTAATATGTTTTTCCACCCTGCAGAGCTGGCAGGTGGCTCCGGCCTCATCTCAGGGAGCTCCTCTTCAAGACTGGTCCCCCTGGTCGTTTAACGCAGTGATTCCCCCATGGATTCCCCCCACCCCCCCATGGTGGGGCTAGAGGGAGGAGTTCCAGCCCCCCCAAGCACAATCCAGAAGTCAGGCAAGCCAAACCAGAGATGCTGCCACACCATCATGGAGCCTGCCAGCTCCATTTTCAGTTTTTCTCCCCACCAATGCCAGAGCACATGTATGCATGTAGAAGCATGCACACACCATGGTTCCACAGTGCCCTACCTAACCATGCCTCCCAGCCGCCTACACTACCTTCAGACCTCCACCTGGGGTTAGTTGTACTGCAGGGGTGAAAAGATCCCTCCCCAGGAGAGAACAGCTGCTGAGCAGCTTCTCAATCCTGCTCCCTAACCCCTTTGGCAGACCTCTGACAACCCTTGCTCATGCCCAAACATAGGTTGCCGGCATAGCATGAGGTGTGGCGTCAAGCGCCTCAACCCTTCAGACTGGCTATGTAACCCAAATTGTATACACACCTAGGGTGCAGGGTGCTATATAAACCCTGACAGCAAAGCTTGAGGTGTTCATGAAAGCATCCCACACTGAAAGTGTGTATAAAATTCAGATCTACAACCACCCACTCCATCTTGTTTACTGACAAACATTTTAAATAAATTGTCTGTTTAGGTGTTTAACTTGAAACAAATATAGAAACAAGAAATATCACACTTTAAACTTTTACCAGCTGAACTCATAAATATAGACACAGACAGTAAAGTGATTCTTTTTTAATTTCATGGGTGCAATTTTCAGTTGGGTGCAACTGATGTGAGGGAGTTGTGGCAAAGGTGTTTGATGCAAGTGATGATTTGTATCACAACTTGTGTAAAATAGGATTTTCTAACCTGCCCTGTGTCCAATCCAGTGACAGTTTCAGCAAAGCCCCATTGCACCAGGGTCCAAGACCCCAGTGCCCACAGTTACAAGGGGGGTTGCATCATGGCTGGGTTGTAGCATCCCCTTTTTTTGGATTATTAAAAGCCCTGCCATGGACACAGCAGGGGGCACGGCTTAGACTAGCCAGGAGGTGATCTAAGTGGTTGCAGCAGTGGGTCTTCAGAGGCCAGTGGACAGTGGGGTGCACAAAGGGCAGGGGTGGAGCTGGGAGCTGTCAGGGCACAGCTGTCTGCCACCCTATAGTGCCTTGGCAACAGCGGGGTGCCACCGCAGTGACAGTTAGGGTGCCGCCACAGTGAAACTGTAAAAATTATGCAGTGAGTTGCAAAACATGATCACTGATTGTGACCCCCCCCCAATCCTGAGGCTGAGGTAGAAGCCCTGGTGGTATAGTGTTCCTGTCTGTGATCCCTGAGCTCTCCTGAGAGTAACTGAAGATGGGCCCTATGGTATAGTTCCCCACCCCCAATCTGCAATGTCCTGCAAGAATAAGAAAAAAAAATTGGTCATACTCCCTTGTGGTCTAGTGGCCTCCCATCATCCCCTCCTCGACAGACAGTGGTTGACCCCTGCTCCCCTCCCTTGACCCGCTTCTGCAGCTGACACTGCCCTCCTCATCGCCACTCATGGCCAGACACAGAATGTGTCACACAGTTCGCATAACTGAACAGTTCATTTATGCAGTCTGTGCAATTGCATTCTGTGGCTGGCTGTGTGAGGAAGAAGATGGTCCCAGATGAGGAGTGGGGGGTTGACCACTGTCTTTTGGTGAGGGAGGTGGAGGGCCCAATGAACCAGCAGGTAATGTGCATGGACATTTTGTGGGCATGTCATGGGCATGGGGCTCCAGGATAGGCTTCTTGGTTGGGTGTACCACATGGCAGATCAGGGGTAGCTGGGGGCTGTGGGTGGTACTTTACCACCACTGCACTAATGGGGATTGGGGGAGTTTCACTGAGCCTGGCAAGGCAGGGACAACTCCATGTTGGGAAAAGGGTGCCCGGGCTGAACAGGGGTACTGCTCTATGGTGGAAACATGCCCCATGTCATGGCCTTGCATGGCCTGACCCTTTTGTGCCCAGTTCCAGGCTTGGTGCTCCTTGGGGAACCTCAGAGGCCCTCAGCACACTTGTCTGGGGGATACATCCTGGCCCTGTGCCACAGCCTCTCACTGCAGCACTCCTCTTGGCACAGGATTGCCTCTTGTGGCTATTCCAGAAGGTTTCCTGCAAGTGGCAAACTTTCTGGAATAGCAACTTTTGCATGTGCCACAACTGCATTGGACACAGCCCCCTTTTCTGTGCAATTTGCATCCGATACAGGCAGCTTTGAAAATCGGGCCCCATTTGTTTAAATAGATGGCAGTTCTGGGACTGCTGCATGCACCATTACTACAGCAAGCTTGATTAACAGCTCATTGTTACAACCATCTGGTTTTAATGCAACATTACAGTCTGTTTATCCAAGCATTAAAATTGCTCTTCAGTAATTATCTAGTTTTTAAAAACTGTGCTACCAAGCTCAGCCCAGTGGCACTGAGGGCTGAGGCACTGGTTGCCTTACCTCTTGCTTCACCAGTGACACATGTTCAGAAACAAACATGGGCCACCGGGGTCAGCAGGGAGGAGAAGGATTAAGCGTCAGATGGACTGCTCTCCTTCTCTCCGGGAGGAGTCCTCAGTGGTCAGCACTTACCTGCTCACTAGCAGAAGCTGGGGGACAGGACACTGCATTGTAGAAAGGGAAGGCGTTGGGGCAGATGATAGGAAGGAGTGCATGTGGATGCATGTGCTGTCTTTTCTGCAGATGTCACTGTACGCCCCAATTCCTGGAGAAAAAATAACCAAGAAAAAGAAGAGCCATGGCACTATGGTGGATGGCGCCTCACAGGCTGTGCTCCTGGCCAGACCCAGTGCTGGCCCACTGGATCCAATCCCCTGTGGGGGTTGGAAAACCCCACCAGCCCCATGAGGGGGGGTGAGCCCTGGGAGTTTGGGTCAGTGCCAAATGGTGGATGCCGGGGAACTGGGCTTGGGGCTTCCTCCTGATGACAGCCGGCTAGGAGGATAAAGAAATAGCCAAAAAAAAAACTGTGCTGCCAAACATTACAACTAGTTGTGATTAAAGACATTGTGACAGCAGTGTCTGGATATCTTTAGTCATTGATAAACCCTAATGCTGAGCACCATTGTATGAATCTGTTACAAGTATGACTCTATTAAGGAAAAGAAAGGTACATATTCATGGATTATTGCAGACTTGAAAAGTGTATAATAACACTTTTGCAATAGTTCCGACTATGAAAATAAACCAGAGCATAAGTAAATTACCTTATAAGTCAAATTAATGCAAAAGGCATAAAAGATAACAGCAATGAATGGTTAAGTACAATGCACTTAAGCAATATATACAAATGAAGCAGTATGTACAGGCACAATATATACAAATGAAGCAGAATATACTTTATTTATGTATTTGCTTAACCAGGAGTAGCACACTAAGCTGAAAGCTTTTTTACATGTGTGACCTGGGAGCACAGGAAAGTTAAGTGACTTGCTCAGGGTCACACAGTATGCAAGTGGAAGCCGTGGGATTCAAACCCAGGTTTGATCTGCTGGACGTCACAAAATTTGCATTTCAGAGCCTTAAACCACTAAGCTATACTGCCTCCAGGCACAATATATACAAATGAAGAAGTATATACAAGCATAAGAGTAGTAACAAACAATTGAATGAAGGGCTATAATCACAACAAAGCAAAAATTAAAGAACGTTAAGGGTTAGCCTAAGGGCAGCGAGTAAAGTAGGGGGGAAATAGTGGTAGATGGCCTTTACCAGTTGAACAAAATCAGGATTTAAATCCAACTCTCATTTTCAACTGCAGGGCCTGACCAAGCTGTAAGCAACACAGATCTAGTAGGATGTTATCAATGTATTATACTGTGTTGTTTACAAATTGCAGCAAGCCTAAGGGTGGCGAGTAAAGCAAGGGGAATAGTGGTAGTTAGCATTCAAGTGTGGGAATAGGATAAAGGAAGGTAGGAGAGGAAGCACATAATAAAGGGTGAAAAGGGAGATGAAAGAAGAAGCAGGGATAGGGAGGATTCAGAAGCAGGAGTAGCACATGAGAGAGGGTAGGAGAGGAGAGGCGTGAGCAAGAGGCTATGAGAGAGAGAGAGAGAGAGAGAGAGAGAGCTCAGTAGCAGGTGCAGAGCTGGGAGTAAGCAAGGTGGGATTTAAGGGGATGCTTGAACATACCTAGAGAAGGGCAAGTTAAGACAGAAGATGGAAGCAAGTTTCATAGAGAGGGCCCAGAAAAGGCGATAGTAAGCTGACCCACTGCAAGGCAGGGTTTAGGGATTTTGAGCAGTGGTAAGCCAGAAGGCCTTAAGGACCTTGTCACGGTTTTTCACTGGACAATAGGTTTGAGGCAGGGAGGAGTGAATGTGTGAACTAGTTTGAAGGTCAGACATAGAGTGGAATTTTGCAATCTGGCTTCAAGTTAATGCCAGTCAAGTGAGTCGAGGACAGAGGCAGTTTGTGCTTCCAAGGTTAGAGCCAAGGGCAAGGCTAGCTATCCTATGGTAAGTTTGTTTGAGCATGGCAAGAGGGTGACCCTAAGTGGAGTGAAGAATAGGAGCTCCATTGGAAATAAGAGGAAGAAGGAAGGAGAGTGGATCCTGTGCCATGCCCATGTTTGCCCCAGAACAAACTCCACAAAATGCAGATTTGGAAACTTCGGCGGTGGAGTTCAAACTTCACATTTGTGGAGTACTAGTGTTTGTTGATGAATCATCCCCTCTAGTGGACCCCACTCCATCATGTTGTGCCACCCATGCTGCCCCACCAATCGGATCTGATGTAAAAAAAATAGGTGTAAATCCCTGGTGTTTAGTGGTCCCACCACCCTGTTCAATCGCCAGCCTAATATAACAAAATAATCTTAGGTCCCTGGTTTCTAGTGGACCCCCAACCTACTGATGGCTGGCCCCAATATAAAAGAAATAATCTAAATCCCTGGTGTCTCATGAGAGCCCCACCCTACCAATTGCTGGCCTAGTATAAAAATTATCTTAAATCCTTGGTGTCTAGTAAGGCCCCTACCCTGCAATCACTGACCACAATAAAAAAATAAACAATCTTAAATTCCTGGTGTCTAGTGGACCCCTCACCACATCAGGTAATGCTCCACGCCATCACAGTCCTGGGTGTGCCACCAGCACAGCCCTCCTCCACCTCCACAGCTGGCAGCCTAACTGACCTCTCATTCATTCAGTCGGCCAGCCTCAATACTGTAGAGAATGTTTTCAGGGGCTAGAGAAGGTGGGAGACTGCTCCAGTCACCACTGGGAACCAGAGCAGCCTCTCTCCCTCTCCAGCCCCCAGTAAAACATCCAATACAATGAAGACAAGCTGAGCTGTCACTGAATGAGCATGTGCTTGTACAAGCATGTGTTCATTCACTGAAGATCAGTCTGGCACTGGTCATGGAAGGTGGGTGGAAGAGGCTAATCAGTGGCTCTCCGGGGATGGAGTTGGGGGAGTGAGTGGGGAGGCACTACCTGATGGATGAGGGTCCACTAGACACCGGTGATTTAAGATTATCTACTTTGGGGGGCTGGTGATTGGCAGGTGGCTGATCCACTAGATACCAGGATTTAGATTTCTTTTCATATTAGAGCTGGAGATCGGCAGGGTTGGGGTCCACTAGACACCAGGAATTTAAGATATTTTTTTTATATTGAAGCTGGCAATTGGCAGAGTGGTGGGGACTACTGTATATCAGGAATTTAAGATAGTTTTTTATTGGGGCTATTCATCAGTTGGGGGCAGCACATTCACAATTTGTTACTTCTCCTTGCTTTTGGGGGAGGGGCTAAGTGCAATTTGCACTTCAAAAAACCCAAAGCAAAGTGAAGCTACAAATGGTGAATTTTCACTTTATAGCCACAACTTCATAAACTGATCCTCTGAGGTGAATTTGGCTACTACGCTGAAAATTCACAAGCAGAATGAAACTTTGCTGCATCTCTACTAAGCACAAGGTCTCTATGACTGCTTCAAATAACCTCACCAACAGGATGCTTGCTAAGCTATTTTCCAGTGCCAACAGAAAAGCCATGGAAATGCATTCTGGTCAATATTTGTTTTCAGGAGGTTTCCATCCCCATTAAAGTTTAAACAGCAGTAAGCAGTCTATTACTTCCTACCAAAAGCTCTCCTAGGACACCCAAGTTACTCATTTATCAGATGTCTGCAATGATCCAAATGTTATTGCCAATATCCTATACAATAATTTACAAAGGATCAGGAGTCTCTGATTACCCCATCCTACTGACCATTCTTTTCCACTCAAACTCTGAACCTCATACCTTTTATGAACAGTTATTCACCTCCCCATTAGTGCATTTGAGGTTCTGAATGGGATACCGCCGGTTAAACCTAGTTCGTGCAATGGCTTTGATTGCCTGTAGCCTAACGAAATAAAACTTGGAGGAAGAGCCACAGCCACTCCCTTTCCCCATGTTTCAACTGTTCCCTTAAAGTGATTTACCAACTTCCCAAGGTGTTATGTTTGTAGATCACCTTCCCTTTACTGAGTGATGCAAAGCTCAGCTGCCCTGAAGTTAAGTATTAAATATATTCAGATGCTTAGTGTTTTAACATTTTTGTGCCACAGTTGTCTCTGCATGTTTTTTCTTTGTTTGAAGTTCGCACATGAGCAATGCATCCACATGCATGAATGACATCAGCAAAGGGAAGGTGTTCCCACTGCACCTTTCTCACTGCTCATTCATTCATCTTTCCTGGCCCCAGCCTCAGTGAGTGCAGATCAAAACTGAATTGGAAAACTTACAGCACTGATGACTGAAACGGTTTGTTATATTGAGCTGTTATACTTGCTTTTGGGATTGCAGAAGTGGTGATTTCTCCTGATTTTCAATTTTACTCATCTGACTAAGCTCTGTGTCCTAGGTCCATTGGTTCTAGGAACATCACAATCTACATTGCTTGAGTACAGTGTTACAGTTTTAATAAGTGCTGCAGGTACATAATTATAATAACAAGTCTGTATAAAAAATACATTTTTTTAACCAAGTGGAGCTGTAATCTGTAGCGTATTGGGACACAAAAGGATGACTTTTGAACTAGACAGATCTATAAATTGAAGTAAGTTTTTCAGTATTGGTACATAGAGGTCTGTGTTAAATAGATGACTTTTTCAACAGTTCAGAATTGTAATGTGCAGCAAGAGTATAAGCACTGAGCTGCACAGTACAATCAGAACAGTGCAATAAACTGTGTATTTTGGCAAGTGCTGCTTCCAGTGTGATTGCTTCAGTAAACTGCCTTTGCTATTGCATTTCTGACTGTCACCATCATTATAGACAGTTTATATTTTTTCTTGTGCTCCTGTGTTTTCTTGGGCTAATTTGGTGTTCTCATGCAAGCACCATAATACTGTTCACCAAAGTATGCTTAGATGTGCATGAATAAAGGGACATGGTGCACTGAATTGTTTCTCCAGCTTGCCAGCTCCTCGCTAAGTTTGTAAATGAATGCAATAAAATCAGTTATATACTGTACATAGTTATACTGTACATAGTTTACAGTGTATCTCAAAATTAAAACACTTAGTTTTTAACATTTTAACATACAGTCTTTATTTATAATTAGGATTATAGCATCATTGTATGTGCTCTGGAGCATCAGCAAAAGAAGAGACTGCAGTTGCCATCCTCTCCCTACACTGTGGTACCAATATGACGGCTTCTATGGTGTTATATTGCAAAGTGTGCTAGTCAGTTCGGCATACTTAGGAATAATGTCTGAACAAAATATGGGCTACACAGCAGTGAATGCAGGAGTCTACACAATGCACCATGACATCGTAAGGCATGGGAGACAGTATAGTACAGCATCTGTTGTATTTGCTGTACACTTACGCATGTGCATCAGAGATCCACTATAATGGAAAAAATGGGAAAACACAAACAGCTCGACACAGAGCGAAGTGGTAATGAAGTATGGTGACATAAGTGAGGAAGGGTGGATTAAATACAGTCTAACACTTGAGTACCTACCGCAAGGATATGTCCCTTTTTGTAGTGGACCAATCAAACGGTACCAAGGCTATCTAAACATAAATGCGGTCTCTTTCTCCATGAGAATGGTATTGGCAGTGTCATTTTTAACCTTGGGGGGGTGGGGGATGATCACCCGACTGTACTGTGTATTTTTGCTCAATTCATAATGCACCTGAGGCACACATGAAGCGTGTAATAAGCCAATGCCAGGATGGTATTACAGATGCTTATGCAGACACTAATGACAGCTGCAGTCTGTATAGTTCCTGAGCGCTTAGAGGTAACACAAAGCTGGTGCAATAATTTGTAGTTTTAAATTTATAACGTGCCATAAACAGGGGAACCGGTAACTTCAACACGTTACTCAATCACTGATACCTCTAAAGGGGAAAGTACAAGAAGGCCCCCCACCCCCAAACAGACACATACACAGAGAAGAAAGCTGTAGCGTAGACCAGTTGGCACTAGGGCAAAGACAGACCCAAACAGTATAAATAATTTACAGATAATAAAAGTTCTATGCTGCAGCATTTTTCTAAGTGTATGTGTGTAGCTGGGGGGTTTGGAGTGGTTGGGGTACAAGGTGCCTGCTTGTAATTTCCACCCTGTGCTCCATCAGAGTGAGTGACTGACTGATAAATCAATTGGCGGGAGGTCACTACTAACTAGTACCAGGTGAGGAATTTGGACAGATTGCATTTGGACCAATTGTGAGCCATTTATCCTGTTCAAGCAATACCACCAGATTGAGCCATGCTCTCAGTGTCAATCTGGAGTGGCCAACAACTTGTTAGCATAGGGAAAGCAACCCCCCCCAAAAAAAAGAAGAAATATAAAAACCCAGGGTACTGCCACTAGCATTTGTGTGGGCACATCAATGCTGGGAGTAACAGAACACACACCATACCTCGATTTTGCACAGTAAAATGACAGCAATGACGGGAACCAAACCGTAGCACTAAGTAGCAAAATATAATATTAACAGTTCGTGTTGCTTAGTCTGCTCTCACTGCTGTGCTGGTATGGATTGGGACTACTGCTGTGACTGCCTGAGCTACTGCCCACATCATTCTCTCTGCTGTCATAGGGTAATCCCTGTGGGGATCTACTATGCAGTGGCTGTCAAATTGTGGCACTATGTCAGTGTCCGAAAGATCACTGTTAGTGCAGGACAACATAATGCTTTCATCATCGGACCCTGAAAATGAACTGTTTGACGTTGCTGTTGTCGTGCTACATGCTGCGACCAAGAGCTCTGTTATCAAGACAGAATTGCTGTGACCAAGAACTAATTTTAATTGCAGAGCACAGATCTCCCTGTGGTGACATTGCAAAGGTAATGAGGTCAAAGGTCACCAAATACAGGCTCAATACACAAAATGATACTTCCTGGTTTGTGAGAGGAAAACCTGATTTAATTTGCTAAAATAGGCTATGCATCTATCAAAATAAGTTGCAAATCAGTTCTGTATGCAGTCACCTTGCAGTATATGTGTTCATATGTCAAAACTTGGCAAATCGCTTTAAGTCAGGAATCTTCACCTCAGTTTGCAAGCATGCGATTGTCATACCACATCATAAAGGAGGTGCAACTGACTTCAGTAACAACAGGCCTCTGTTCCCTTGCCTGTACTTTCTAAGGTCCTGGAAATGATGGCCAGCAAAAAGTTGTCAATCTTTTATGCTGGGACTAATTTTTGTACCACTTTTCAGTCTGGCTTCCAATCTTGTCACTCTACTGCCTACTGTCTTCTGTGCTTAATTGACTACAATCTCTCAAACAAGAATCATTACTTCTCCACTGGTGTTATCCTAATAAGCCAGAAGAAAGTGTTTGACACTATCAGTCACTCACTTCTGTCCTTCATACTTCAAACTTCTGGTATCTTTAGACCTTCCCTTTGCCTGTTTTTATTCTACCCCAAAGGAGATCCCACTTGGTGGCTGCTGTGCATTCAACATTTGACTACTGTACCTGCAAGTTATAGAGACAATTTTAGTTTCATTTAGAATTAGTATACAATATTTTAACTGGAACCATTTCAAAAGATTGCAAATGTCTTGCTGCAAGGAGGTATTTGCAGCCTGAGAGTCGGCACAAGCAGTGAAGAGAATAGTGCCCTTTTCGTACACATGCACATAGCTGGTTTTAACAGAGTGAAGATTATCAAGTAGGATAAAACCTGGGGGGGGACAACTAGAATGTTTTTTGGTTCTAGATCTACAGTGGCGTGAAAAAGTATTTGCCCCCTTCCTGATTTTTCTCTTTATTGCATATTTGGCATACTGGATGTTTTCAGGTCTTTAGACAAAATGTTATATTAGATAAAGGGAACCTGAGTGAACAAATAACACTTGTTTTTTTTTACTTATTTCATTTATTTAATGAAAAAAGTTAACCAACATCAACTGGCACTGTGTGAAAAAGTAATTGCCCCCTTACACTTAATAACTGGTTACGCCACCTTTAGCTGCAATGACTGCAACCAAACGCTTCCTATAATTCAATATCAGTCTTTCACATCGCTGTGGAGGAATTGTAGCCCACTCTTCCTCGCAGAACTGCTTTAATTCAGTAACATTGGTAGGTTTTTGAGCATGAACTGCTTGTTTCAGGTCCTGCCACAGCATCTCTATTAGGTTTAGGTCTGGACTTTGACTAGGCCACTCCAAAACTTTAATTTTACTTCTTTTCAGCCATTCTGATGTGGACTTGCTTTTGTGTTTTGGATCATTGTCTTGCTGCATGACCCAACTACGCTTCAGCTTCAGCTGATGGACAGATGACTGGACATTCTCCTTAAGAATTTTCTGGTACAGAGCAGAATTCATGGTTCCTACAATTATGGCAAGTCGTCCAGGTCCTGAGAAACAAAGCATCCCACACCATCACTACCACCACCATGTTTGACTGTTGGTATGATGTTCTTACTGTGGAATGCTGTGTATGCTTTCACCCAGACATTATGGGATCCATGTTGTCCAAAAGTTCCACTTTGGACTCATCTGTCCATAGAACATTTTCCCAAAAGGCTTGTGGATCATCCAGGTGCTTCTTGGCAAATGAGAGATGAGCATTTATGTTCTTCTTGGTTAGCAGTGGTTTCCACCTTGCTACTTTCCATGAAGCCCATTTTGCCAAGTCTCTTTCTGATTGTGGAGTCATGAACACTGACCTTAGCTGAGGCAAGAGAAGCCTGCAGTTCTTTGGATGTTGTTTTAGGATCCTTTGAGACTTTCTGGATGATTTCACGCTCGCCCTTGGAGTAATTTTGGCAGGCCGCCCACTCCTGGGAAGACTCACTACTGTTCCAAATGTTCTCTATTTGGGGATTATGTCTCTCACTGTGGTTCGATGGAGTCCCAGAGCCTTAGAAATAGCTTTGTAACCCTTTCCAGACTGATAGATAGCAACAACTTTTTTTCTGATCTTTTCAGGAACTTCCTTTGATCGTGGCATAATGTGCTTGTTGAATCTTTGTGCTGGCAACGTGACTCTGATGGTAAGGGTCAAAATAAGTGAGGTTTATATTGATCAGGGCTGGCTGTAATCAAGCCTGGCTGTGTTCAATCAGCTGACTCTAATTATCCCTTTAATTGGGTTGATTTAATTAGGGGGCAATTACTTTTTCACACAGTGCCAGTTGGTGTTGGTTAACTTTTTTCATTAAATAAATGAAATAAGTAAAAAAAGTGTTGTTTGTTCACTCAGGTTCCTTTATCTAATATTACATTTTGTCTAAAGACCTGAAAACATCCAGTGTGACAAATATGCAATAATAGGAGAAATCAGGAAGGGGCGAATACTTTTTCACGCCACTGTATTTAGACTTCCCAAACCTAGCAAGTAAGCTCAATACATGGAATTACTCTAGGCCAGTGGTTCCCACATCCTAAATCCAGGTAGCCTCTAAGTACAGACATCAGAAGATACTGGTGGTCTGCTCCTTATTTGTTTCATCCCAAATCCCCTATCATACACCAACCACCTGATATAATAAATGTATTTTCACAAAGTATACATCAAATCAAGTCCTTGATTTAGTTTCACTTGAAATGTATCTTCTATGTAATTTTAGAGGTAAAACATTCTCCATTATACTACTTTTGTAGTTGGGGCTCTAAGGAGCTGTACCTGCAGAAATTTGTGCTGGTGGCTGTATGCGGCCATAGTGGCCTCATTTAAAAAATACTATTCTTGGCACAGTACCTATGTTTAAATACATTGGGTACTTTGTTGACTACAAACTGGATTTCTCATTGCAGTTACAAGTCTTAGTCACTGAAGCCTGTAAAAACAATTTCCAGTACTATACAGAGTAATCAACTGCATCACCCAGGGTGTGAGGAAATTTCTTCTTGAACAAATGATTCTGCCTACCATTGATTATCGGTACAAAAAACAATCATAGAAACATAGACTTTGATGGCAGATAAGAACTGCTTGGTCCACCCAGTCTGCCCATTTCCCTACCTATTGTATAAGCTGCAGATCCTAGTTAACCAACAGTCTACTTCCTCCTACCCCCACCAGAATTGCCTTATGTCTGACCCAAGCATTCTTGAATTCCCCCACTGTTTTTGACCCCACAACCTCCTCAGGAAGGCCATTCCGTGTGTCTACCACCCTCTCTGTGAAAAAGACTTTCTCACTTGCCCCTGAGCTGTCCCCTCTATCTTCAAACTGTCTGCCCCTTGTTCTTGCACATCTGTTTTCTGAAAGATGTTACCCACTTGGTCTTTGTTGATTCCCTTGAGGTACTTGAAAGTTTCTATCATGTCCCCCTTCTCTCTTTTTCCCTCGAGGGTATACATATTAAGCATTTTTAGTCTCTCTTCATATGGTTTCTGGTGCAGAACCAGCACTATTTTAGTTGCCCTCCTCTGGACTGCTTCCATCCTGTCTATGTCCTTGCAGAGATGGGTCTCCAGAACTGCACACAGTACTGCAGATGGGGTCTCACCAACTGTCTGTACAGAGGGATGACAACCTCTTGTTTTCTACTGGTGATGCCTCTCCTTATGCATCCCAGAATCCCCCAGCCCTCCTTACTGCCTTCTCACATTGCCTGCCTACCATTAGGTCATCTGTTATGACTACCTCCAAGTCCCTTTCCATTTTTGTTGTTGTTAGTAACCCCCCCCCCAATTCTGTACTCTTCCCCTGGGTTTTTGTTTCCCAGGTGCATTAGTTTGCATTTCTTTGCTTTGAATCCAAGCTGCCATATTTTTGACCATCCCTCCAACATTGTCAAGTCCCATCTCATCCTTTCCACCCCTCATCCCCCTCGTGTATCAACCCTGTTGCATATCTTTGTGTTATCTGCAGAGTCATACTTTTCCTTCCAGTCCCTCTACAGTGTCACTTATAAAGACATTAAAAATGACCAGCCCCAATACTGAACCATGTGATACCCCACTAGTAACCCCTCTTTCTTTGGAGTGGACTCCGTTTACTATTACCCTCTGTATCCTGTTGTCCAGCAAATTTTTAACCCAGGCTACCACCCTGGGACCCATTCCCAGGTTGACTAACTTGTTTATTAATCTTTTGTGTGGGACAGTGTCAAATGCCTTGCTAAAGTCTAGGTCGTCCATGTCCACAGCCCCTCACTAGTCTACTACTTTGATCACTCAGTCAAAGAAATCTATTAGAGTCATCTGACATGACTTTCCCACTGTGAATCTATTGATTTATTTATTTATTGAAATGTTTCACCAGGAAACCAGGAAGGCACACTGAGCAACAAGTCATTCATCTCCTGGAATCCATGCTGCCTTGGGTCCTGTGCTCTGTGGCCTCTAATTACTCAGCAATTCTTTATTTTTGAAGTGATTCCATCATTTCCCTACCACTGAGGTCAAACTAGCAGGTCTCTACTTTCCTGCCTCTGTCTTGATCCCACTTTGTGAAGGGGAATCACATCTGCCTTCCTCCAGTCCTCAGGTACCATACCATCCTCCCAAGATTAGTTAAAAGTTAGTCAGTAGTGTCACTAGTTCTCCCCTTAGTTCTTTCAGAATTCTGGGGTGAATCCTGTCAGGCCCCATTGCCTTGTCCACCTTGAGTTTTAGGAGTTCTTTCAGGATCCTTTCTTCTATGAATGGACTGGTATCAACCCCCCCTATCCAGAGTGCTTCTATTGCTTGGTTTAGGTACGTCTCCCTCCTCTTCTTTTGTGAATACTGAACAAAACTGTTTGTTCAGTATCTCTGCTTTTTCACTGTCAACCTCTGGCCACTTCCCCTCCCCTTTATTAAGCCTCATTATCCCTCCCTTCGTCTTTTTTCGCTCCCTAATGAACCTATAAAAGGTTTTATCCCTCTTCTTAACTGAGTTGGCTATCCTTTCCTCAGTTTGGGCCTTTGCTATTCTAACTGCCTTCTCCACTTCCTTCTGCTTTAACTGATGGAGTTCTCTTTCCTGCTCCTTCTGTGATTCCTTATACTTTCTGAATGCTATATTTTTATCCTTAACCTTCCCCCCCACTTCTTTTGAGAACCATAGTATTTTTTCCTTCATTTTGTTTTGTTTATTTGCTCCACACAAAGGCTTGTTGCTTCTGTGATGGCAGTTTTGATTTTGCCCCATTGTTCCTCCACCTCTCATTCCTGCCCTTTTGTTAGTGCATTCCTTAGGCACTCTCCTATTCTGCTAAAGTCAGCCCTCTGAAAGTCCTGTACCCTTGCTATAGTATGGCTGGACTCTATGGCTGTGTTTATTGTGAACCACATTGTCTGGTGGTCGCTTGTTCCCAGATGGCTACCCACTTCTAAATCTGAGCTCCTTTCACCGTCCCTGTTTCAGAGTACCAGGTATAAGACTGCTCCCTTGTGAGTGGGTTCCAACACTAGCTGCCTGAGGCATGCCCCCAGTGTGCGGGCTGACTACAAAAACAAAAGTTGATATTAAATACACACTGAAAATAGAAAATAGAAACTAGAGTTAGAATTAATGTTTCAGCTATAGGTATTCTTCAGGAATTATCTAAAAAGGGAAAAAGGCAAAGTTAGTGGAGAGTAAGGGAAAACAGATACATATATAAATTTCAAAATCCTATGTTAATGCAGACATTAGGGTTTAAGAACACAAACTGCTCAAAGTAAGGCAATGAAAAACCTTAGGGTTTTGGGCCTCTGGAGTATTGGCAAAACAGTAATGGGTCCTCCTTGGAGTTGTCAACCCTAATGCCCACTCCCCCAGCCCATAGCCTCCTATCTGAAGCACAAGACACAGCTCCAAGCCAGTATCTCATGGTGATATACTCTTCAAAGGTAGAGGAGTATGGCTTTCCACATGTTGCCAACAGAATCAGTTATAATTTTCTTCACTCAGGGTTCTGTGAGTCCTGCACGAAGAAGATATCATGTCAGACCTTGTTTGCCAATACTTTGGAGACCCCAAACCCTAATATTTTTCATTTCTTTACTTTGTGTGCTTTGTATTCTTTAACCCTAATGTAGAAACATAGAAACATATAATTTGAAGGCAGATAAGGACCGCTTGGCCCACCCAGTCTGTCCATTTCCCTACCTAATGGATAAGCTGGAGATCCTAGTTAACCAGCAGCCTACTTCTTCCTACCCCAACCCCCTAGAATTGCCTTATGACTGTCTCATGCATGCTTGAATTACACCAGTTTTTGACTCCACAACCTCCTCCAGAAGGCCGTTCCATGCATCCACAGCCCTCTCTGTGAAAAAATACTTTATTAAATTACCTCCCGAGCCACCCCCATCTTCAAATTGTGCCCCTTGTTCTTGCACACCTCTTTTTTGAAAGATGCTACCTCTTGGACTTTGTTGATTCCTTTGAGGTACTAGAAGTTTCTATCATGTCCCCTCTCCCTCCTTTCCTTGAGGCTATACATATTAAGCTCCTTAAGTCTGTCTTCATATGTCTTGGTGCAGACACTGCACCATTTCAGTTACCCTTCTCTGGACAGCTTCCATCCTGTCTATGTCTTTGAGGAGATTGGGTCTCCAGAACTGCACGCAGTACTCCAGATGGGGTCTCACCAGCTGTCTGTACAGAGGGATAATAACTTCCTGTTTTCTACTGGTGATGACTCTCCCTATGCATCCCAGTATCTCCCCAGCCCTCCTTGCTGCCCTCTCACATTGCTTGCCCACCTTTAGGTCACCTGATATGACTACCCCCAGGTCCCTTTCCATTTTTGTTGTTGTTAGTATCTCACCCCCCATTGTGTAATCTTCCCCTGGGTTTTTGTTTCCCAGGTGCATTACCTTGCACTTCTTAATGTATTTTTTTTAATTAATTTGCCTTCTTTTCTGATAGTGGAATAATATTTTCATTCGAGCAGGTGCTGGAGAAACCTGTGCAAAATTAAATAAAAAGTATATTAGACTGTGTCTTTCTCCTCTTCCACAGCATATCTGCAATCGAGAGTGCTGCTCAGCTAAGCTCCCCACTCTGAGAATGGAGCCCAGGTTAAAGATTGCCCCAGGTACTAAAGGGCTGCACGCCTGATTGCGACTGTTTGTTTGTTGGAGCACTGACTTTGAATGCTTGGCGCCTTTTTTCAAATATTGCTAAATTACATTGGCCCAGCAGTGGAGATAGTCTATTTTCTATAAAAAAGTGTAGCCTTATTTTATCTCTGCTTTCCGACTGCCGCTTTTTACATGAAATCCCCTTTAAGAAGTTTACTGTAGCTTTACTGAAAATGAATAGCATAAGTTTGTTTTAGTTAGTAAATAATCTTACACCTCTGCATTTGCTTTTACATGAAATCCCCTTTAAGAAATTACTGCAGCTTTTACTGAAAATGAATAGCATAGTTTGTTTAGTTGCTAAATAATTCTTAAACCTCTGCATAGCCGGTGTCTTTGTAAATTAACATGCTAGCTGTATTCAGACAAAGGCACTCCTGATATAGTCCCTGTCCACACACCACCCCCACCCCACAGTGAAACTTCCTCCTCTGACCTTTATTAATTCACTGTGTCTTTCTCCCTCTTCCACAGCATACCGGGCAGTCGAGAGGCTGCTTGGCTAGCTCTCCCCACTCTAAAACAGAGCCAGATTAAAGATTGCCCCAGGTACTAAAGGGCTGCGTGCCTGATTGCGACTGTTTGTTTGTTGGAGCACTGACTTTGCCCCTCACCAAGACCCACCACCCCTTTGGTCGGCATTCTTATATATAAGCTTGATTTCTAGTCACATGACACAAAATAACCTATCAGTCCACTTTCCCATCTGCAGCTTTTCTTTTCCTACCACTAGAGGCCTCCTTGCTTTTTTTTCTTCTTCCAGTCCTTTCACTCACTGCCTAACTCTCTATCCTACCATGCTCCCACTTACCCTCATCACTCTCCTCATGCAATTTCCTCAGGCACTTTCGCCAACCACTCACAATGCAAAAATGGGATGTAAAAATGAAGCCTCTTGTCAGCACGCAGCCTGGCACTCCCAGCCCTGCACCCCACCCCCACTGCACCTAAACTCCCAGCCTTTACAAACCCAGACCAATAAACCATCATCTACACCCCCTCCCCTCTACAACACATACATAGACACCTCCATCCCCACCCCTGGATACCATGTCCTGGGTCAAGTAACCCACTGGAGCCCCCCTGTCCCTGGCCAACCTCTTTCCACATCTGCAACACAACAAATCCGCCGCTTTCCCCACTTACTCCTCCTATCTGCCCCTCTTACCCTGAAACTACCAATACCCACCATCAGGCACGCACAGCATAAATGCCAAAAACCTACTACTCGAGCTAACAGAAACCGCCTCAGGTCACTCATTCTCCTCCTTCTTCTGATAGGCAATGTCCACCCCAACCCTGGCCCTCTAAATTCCCCACCATCTCACCCATCTCCAGGAAATGGCCTGCACATCGCCTCACTAAACATTTGCAGTCTTCAAAAAAAATGGAACTCCTTTCAGGGTTGGGTACTCCAGAATCACCCTGATATCATTGCATTGAGTGAAACCTGGCTCTCCTCATCTGTCCCCGTCTCAGTAGTCAACCTCCCTGGTTACCGCCTCTACTGTGTGGACCTAGTGGGCAAGCGAGGGGGTGGCTGTGCTGTCTACCTCATGGACTCGCTCTCTGGCTACCTACTCCCTCTGCCCATACTAATGTCCAGGGCTCAGGCCCTCACCCTAAAACTAACCCTAGGTAAGTCAACATCCCCTCTCCTCCTCACCATGGCCTATGTCCCTCCCAAGGACCAGAGGCCAGCCTTCCAAGCCATCATGTCCTACCTCGCCACCCTACCCCAAAGCACAAAAAAATACTACTGGGGGATTTCAACATAAATTGGCTGACCAAAACAGCTGCCCCATACATCAACGAGGCATCAGCCCTCGACCTCACTCAGGTCATCAAAACCCCAACCCGGCTACACGCCCACACAGGGTCATCCTCCCTACTAGACCTAGTTTTCACAAAGCACCTCCACAAAATAACCAGCACCCTAGTCCTCCCCGACACCCTAAGTGACCACTCTCCAGTTCTCTGCAACTGGTCTGGTACCCCCACCCAAAACCTCACCTAAAATTATTGCAAAACCCAAACTAGGGGCTGGTAAACTAGCCCTACTCAAGGCCCACCTCAGAGAATGGAACTGGACACCAATAACTAACACCCATGACCCAGACCATGCCCTTGAACTATTTATCAACACCTTTAACGCAGCCTGTGACAAGTTCGCCCCTTCACCAAAACAATGACCAAAGGGAATCATGCACCATGGTTCTCAGAAAACCTCCAAGGCCTACTTCATCAGCGTGACACACTACGACACCTTGCCAATGAGACCCAACAGCCTTTGGACAGGCAACTTTATTGGGAGTCCCGAAACAAGTACCCTGGGCCATACACACTGCCAAAGCGAACTATTACAAGCCACCTTAACCTCCACCTGGGGCTCTGGTTGCAAGTTCTGGGAAAACATTAAGAACTCTGTGGCAAGCTCAAACCTGCTATCTGACCAAATTCTCCTCTGCCCCCTCAGAATAGCATCTGCCCTTAACACTACTTTCACTGATCTCTCCCATGTGCTGCCCCTAACTCTTCGATCCCCGCCTGCTCATAATGCCTCACATCCCCCTTGCTCCACCTTCTACCTGCGAGTCCTTACCCCAGAGACTGCCAAACCCTACCTAACCAAAGCTATTAGTCAAAATCACTATAGTCACGATTCTCTGGACCTCAGACTTCTCCTCTCACCCTCCAGGAAGTTCTAGCCCCACTCCACCCACATTCTAAACCACTCCCTCCATCAAGGGAAATTCCCTACCTACTGGAAATTTGCCTACATCACACCCATCCATAAAAGTGGAGACTGCACATCCACAAACAATTACTGCCCCATCTCTAGCCTACCCCCCTGTCTAAGGCACTAGAACGCATAGTCGTTGACCAACTTACTGACCACCTAAATAAATATAACCTTCTATCCAGACAGCAGCATGGTTTCCATAAGGGCCACAGTACCACCACTACCACCATCCTTGAATTTACCTCCCATGTCCACTCAGCCCTGGACCACGGGCACCTCACAGGCGCCATCTTCGTGGACCTATCTAACGCATTCGACAGTGTAAACCATGCCCTCTTGCTTAACACCCTGGCTTTCACGGGTTTCTCCAATGACACCCTAAACTGGTTCACCAGCTATCTCTCCGATAGAACACAGACAGTCAATGTAGGCCCTGTCCTCTCCCCCCTGCCTCCCTACCTGCTCCGGTGTCCCTCAGGGCTCCATACTTGGCCCCCTACTTTTCAGCCTACAACTCGGCTCCCTCCCAGCGTCATGCCCCAGAAATCTACTCCTATATGCAGATGATGTGGTCTTGTTCGCCTCTGACCCATCACCCCCCAAGCCCCACCAAACTCTCCAACACTCATTCCATGAAGTCAAAGACTGGCTCATCACCCAACGTCTTATTATCAACTACAATAAGACAAAAGTCATGCTCTTCGCCCACCCCCAGAACCCACTCAAGAACCTCTGCCTCCAATTCCTCACTGCCAATCAGACCCCATTAGAACAAGTAAGCAGCTTTAAATACTTAGGGATTACTCTAGACACCGCCCTCAGCTTTAATTAACATATCCTACACCTATAAACAGCCCTTAGCTCCAGACTAGGGGTACTATACCGTACAAACACTGCCTCACCCTGAAGCATTACAACTACCATAAACTCCTCGATCCTTTCCCTGTAGACTATGGCATCCTAATCTGCAGTGCCTCTCCATCCACCACTCTAAGCAGAGTCCGACTCATTTTAAACAAAGCCTGCCATCTCATCCTTGGATGTGATTGTTTTACACACTCCTGCTCCCTTTACAGCAGCACAAACTGGCTAAACCTAGATAGCAGAATCAGGTACCACACCTGCCTTATGACCAAAAAGATACTACTAGGCCTCACCCTACCTACCCTAAACCAAATCATCCACCCAGCTCACCCAGTCAAACAACCAGCAGCTCAAACAAGCAGCTGCTAAGGGTACCCCGTGGCCGGACTTCCCAATTCCAGCGAACCTTCATTTACAGGGCCCCCTCCTGGACTAACGCCCTCCCAAGTCATATAACAAACTAATTAAGGCTTGGCCCTTATAAATCCAAGCTACAGAAATACCTTCATACCTCTAGCCAATGTGACTGCCCTTGACACCAGATTGACATATGCAGCTATCAAACTAACTATTGTTGGACTCCCCGTACCAAATTGTAACTATGAAACCCTATGACCACCAGTCTCTACAGAACCTCTGTAACTATTATGGCTGTACTAAGAAACGAAACTTGCTGTTATTCAACAACTGCACAACTATGTAACCTCACTGAAATTATTTGTAATTGTACTGTAATCTGTATTCCAAGTTCTGTCCATGTATCCTTTTATGTATGACGTGGAACCTTTGTAAATGAGTCGCTGACTCAAAGGTCTTTCTGAATATTTCAATTAATAAATAAAAAAGAAATAACAATTTTTAGCCCTTCTTAACCAACTAGCTAACAAGTGAAAGATAACATATACAATAATATATGGGGGAAGTGCATAACGATAATTTAATGCACACCCGAGGTGTGGGATGCTACATAAACCCCGGGGGCGAAGCCTGAGGGGTTTACTAAATCATGCCATACTGAGGGTGTGCATTAAATTCTCATTATGCACCCCCCCCCATGTATTGTTCTCTCTAATTGCTGGGGCATGTTTTTTTCTCCAGTCAGATTTAGTGAAATAAATTTTGTTTTTGAGTAAAATCTTGTGTCTGACTTTTTTTATGTATTAGAATAGGCTACATAACAGCAGGAAATACTTAATTATTATTGTGGAGGGTTAAAATGTTGAGAAAATTGGTATTAAAACTTAGATGGTAAGTGTTTTAGTTAATATTTTCAAGACTGTGTTTAGCTCAGTGTGGTAGTTGTCATGGTGATATGTAAATGAGGTTTTGAGTTCCCAGTTCAGAGTTGTAACAGCTCATTTACATATCTCCTTGACAACTAGGAACCGGGCATTTAAGAAACATTTTCAAGAATATGTACTAAACAGACTTAGGAGCAGTTCATTGTTTCTTGTTTTGGTGGGGGGGGGTAATGGTTTCTGAGTGCAAGTCCAGGAAATGCCAGGGACTGACAGAGTAGAGCAGCGTGGCTGACTGAGTACGACCAGGGCAAAGGAGAAGCTGGATCTGTGAAAGATCCTAAATTGGCACTGGTCCAAAAGGTTAGATATTGCTTTTTTTTTTCTTTTTTTTCTTGCTTTGATTTTTTTTGTCATGGTGGTGTTTCGCCAGATTGTCTGTGAGAGCCGAGCCCAGATTGTTTGTGAGAGCTGAGCCTCAGGCCACTCAGTCAGTGAGTGAGCGCAATCCGTGAGTGAGTGTGAGAAGGGCATAGGAGAAGTGGGTGAGTGTTCACCGTTATAACACACAGGTTAAAAAAGCGAATCATAACCTGCTTCTACTATGAGAAAAATGTGTCCCAGTTATCACAGCATCTTTATAGTTGTTGTTACACCATTGCACTGTACGATGGTATAGCGTAATGGTGTGACTAGAAGTATTATAACAGCTAGCTGAGATACGGTACTAACAATAAAGATTGTTTACCTTGGTACTGCAGATTGTGGGATGCTTGAGGAACATCCAGTCATACTTGTAAATAAGAATAACAATGGGGTCACAAAGGACCTGCAGCTCTTTAGTAACTAACTGGGACAAACAAGGTACTTATAATGTAAAATATTACTTCGTGATACACATGATTAGTGTCCTTCAGCATTGGTACTGACATCCATTGGACATGTAGACATAAAGTAGAAAATGTGTTACTAAAAACAATAAAAATACGATTCAACTAAATATGGTGTAAAGGGGTTGTAGTTTTATTTTGGGGTTTAAAGTGGGTTGGACTGTTGGGAAGATACCGGTACCACATCAGTGACCCCAGATCATGATCAGACTTAGGTCACTTATGGAGGCTAATGTGGGGAGATATGGATTGGATTCAGCATAACTGGCCCCAGTCTCCTTCGGAGGGTGGGGGCAAGTTGCTCTGCTCACTGACCATCACCATTACAGGGTGAAGCCACCTCCTTTCACACACCCTGCAACACTGATAGGATGAGAGACTGGCAAAGTGGCTGACAGTCAATGAGGAAAGACATCACCCCCTCCCTATCATGTGGGAATCTGTGAGAGGCACCAAAGTACAAGGCAAGTATCTGAGATGGAGGGTGACAGGGCTGGGAGCGGATAGCAATAAGGGTCTGTTGTTGGTGCAGGGCCTGAAGTGACCTGACCGTCATCCTAACAGGTATACTTCCCCCATTTTTCGTGCCACCCTACATGTCCAGATGCAGTGCATGGGCCCATCAGGCCTCAACATGCATGTCAACCCTTATGAAGGAAGGCTCCTAGCCTCACCACAAGGTGTTGTGAATGCATCTGAATAGTGCTATTTCCCTCACCAGGATTGGGCTGGTGCCGAACGCTGCTGTGCCATACCCCCAACCTTGGCCCATTCAGCCGGCTCACTGAGCTTGCACTTGAACTTGGGTCACTAGCATGGGAAGGCAACATGGTCCCCACTGGGTTAGTGGTTGTCCTTGCAAATAAAATTACTTTATACATTTTTTGTTACATTTTGACCACAAAATTTCAACATTGTCAATTATGCACCCCCAATGTGACAGCTGTCATTTAGAAAATATTGGAGGAAACATCATTTCATGCCACAAATGCAAAATCACTTTTAGGCCAGGAATTAGAAACATAGAAACATAGACTTTGACGGCAGATAATGAATGCTTGGCCAACCTAGTCTGCCCATTTCCCTACCTATTGGATAAGCTGCAGATCCTAGTTAACCAACAACCTACTTCTTCCTACCCCCCACCAGAATTGCCTTATGTCTGTCCCATGCATTCTTGAATTCCCCCACTGTTTTTGACTCCACAATCTCCTTGGGAAGGCCGTCCCATGCATCCACCACCCTCTCTGTGACAAATACTTCCTCACATTGCCCCTGAGCCGTCCCCCATCTATTTTCAAATTGTGTCCCCTTGTTCTTGTACATCTCTTTTTCTGAAAGATGCTACCGTCTTGGACTTTCTCGATTCCCTTGAGGTACTCAAAAGTTTCTATCATGCCCCCCCCCTTTCCTCAAGGATATACATATTAAGCTCCTTTAGTCTCTCTTTGTATGGCTTCTGTTGCAGACCCTGCACCATTTTAGTTGCCCTCCTTTGGACTGCCTCCATCCTGTCTATGTCCTTGTGGAGATGGGGTTTCCAGAACTGCATGCAGTACTCCAGATGGGATCTCACCAACTGTCTGTACAGAGTGATAACAACTTCCTTCTTTCTACTGGTGATGCCTTTCCCTATACATCCCAGTATCCCCCAGCCCTTCTTACTGCCTTCTCACATTGCTTGCTACCCTTTAGGTAATCTGATATGATTACATCCAGGTCCCTTTCCATTTGTGTTGTTAATACCTCCTCCCCATTGTGTACTCTTAACCCAGATGTTTGTTTCCCAGGTGCATTACTTTGCACTTCTTTTCATTGAATCTAAGCTGCCATACTTTTGACCATTTCTCCAACCTTGCCAAGTCCCTTCTCATCCTTTCCACTCCCCCTTGTGTATCAACCCTGTTGCAGATCTTTGTGTTGTCGCAAAGAGGCGACTTTTCCTTCCAGCCCTCTGCAATGGCACTTGAAAAGACATTAAAAAAGACCGGACCCAGTACTGAACCCTGCGGTACCTCGCTAGTAACCCCCCTTTCTTCAGAGTGTACTCTGTTTACTATTACCCTCTGGATCCTGTTCTCCAGCCAATTTTTTTACCAGGCTACCACCCTGGGACTCACTCCCAGGCTGGCTAATTTGTTTATAAATCTTTGTGTGGGACTGTGTCAAATGCCATGCTAAAGTCTGGGTAGGCCATGTCCAGCCCTCCCTGGTCTACTACTTGGTCACTCAGTCAATGAAATCTATTAGATTCATATGACATGACATTCCTGCTGTGAATCCATGCTGCCTTGATACCTGTGCCCTGCTGGCTTCTAGGTACTCAACAATTCTTTCTTTCTTTCTTTCCGAAGTGATTCCATCATTTTCCCTACCACTGAGGTCAAGCGAACAGGTCTGTAGTTTCCTGCCCCTGCTTTGCTCCCACTTTTGTGAAGGGGAATCACATCCACCTTCCTCCAGTCCCTGGGTACCACACCATCCTCATATGTTTGTTAAAAACTGTAGTCAATGGTGTCACTATTTCTCCCCTTAGTTCTTTTAGACTTCTGGGATGAATACCATCAGGCACCATTGCTTTTTCCACTTTCAGTTTTAGGAGTTCTTTCAGAACCCTTTCTTCTGTGAAAGGACTGGTATTGACCCCCCCATCTAGAGTGTTTCTACTGATTGGATTAGGCTCCTCCCCCTCCTCTTCTTTTATGAATACTGAACAGAAGTATTCATTCAGTATCCCTGTTTTTTACTGTCCCTCTCTGCCCACCCAACCTCCCCTTTTTTTTAAGCCTCACTATCCCTCCCTCCCTTGGTCTTTCTTCACTCCCTAAGGTACCTATAAAAAAAGTTTTATCCCCCTACATAACCGAGTTGGCTATCTTTTCCTCGGTTTGGGCCTTTGCTATTCTGACTGCCTTCCCCGCTTTCTTCTGCTTTAACTGGTACAGTTCTCTGTCCTGCTCCTTTTGTGTTTCCTTATACTTCCTGAATGCTATATTTTTCTCCCTACCCTTCCCTGCCACCTCCTTTGAGAACCGTATTGTTTTTTCTTTCATTTTGATTTGTTTATTTGCTTCACACAAAGGATTTTGCCTCTGTCATGGCATTTTTGATGTTTCCCCATTGTTCCTCCACCCCTCCTTCTTGCCTGTTTGCTAGTGCTTTTCTGAGGCACTCTCCCATTTTGACAAAGTCAGCCATTCTAAAGTCCATTACCCTCACTTTTGTATGGCTTGACTCTGCGGCTGTGTTTAATGTGAACCACACTGTTTGGTGGTCACTTGTTCCCAGATGGCTACCCAATTCTATATCTAAGAGCCTCTCTCTGTTCCCATTTGAAAGTACTAGGCCTAAGATTGCTCCCTCATGAAGGGGTTCCAACACTAGCTGTCTGAGGCATGCTCCCTCTAGGCATCGAGAATGACCCTACTGTGGCTGCAGCAAAGGTGCTGCAGTTAACATCTGGCATATTCAGGTCCCCCATCAACAATATCTCCCCTTTTTCTACAATCCTAAGAATGCTTCTATTATTTCTTTTTTTCATTTCCTCCCTGGAGATGGGAGTCTGTATACAACCCCAGTGCAGATCATGGTGCCATTTCCAGTCTCCAGGGTGACCCACAGTGCCTACTCTCCTTCCTGTTTACCCTTTAGTTCTGTAGCTTTGATCCCTTCCCTTACGTAGAGAGCTACTCCTCCTCCTTTTACCCTCCTGTCCCTCCTGTAGATTGTGTACCCATGTATGTTCACATCCCAGTCATGGTTCTCTGTGTACCATGTTTCTGTGACTAGCCATGATATCCAGGTGTTTCTCTTCCATCAAGGCCACCAGTTCAGGAGTTTGTTTCCTAGACTATGGGCATTGGTACTTCGTTGCCCTCTATTTTTGACAGCTTTACCCTTTTGCCCCATCTCTGTCCTTACTGCCTTTGCCTTTTTCTCCATTTACCCCAGCTCTTCTCCCTATTGACTTCTCTATCTTGGTGTTTACCTCACTAACTACCCTGATTTTTTTTGGGGGGGGTGCTAGGATTTCCCTGCTCCTTTTCAGTGCCCCCCCTTGGATAGTTTAAATGCTTGCTAATGAAGCATTTAAAGATATCACTTAGTATCCTGGTTCCCCTCCTGGACAGATGCCACCAACACCCCAGTATAGGCCTGTATCCATCCAGGTGGATGCCCAGTCCCCAATGAAGCCAAAACCCTGATCTCTGCACTAGTTTTTCAACCATTGATTGAATCCCATGATGTGGAGCACCCTAGCCTCACCCATACCATAGACAGGCAGCGCCTCCAAGAAGGTTACCGTGCATGCTACTTGTCTAAGGTCTCTCCCCAACTCCACAAACTCCTCCTGCACTGCTCTGATCTCTTTTCCAGTCAAGTCATTTGTACCCAGCTGGACAATGACATCCAGCTCCCTCCCCTATGCTGCTGTTCCCGTGATTCTGAGGATTCGCTCCCTGTCCCTCCAAGCCATGGCATCAAGCAGGCACCTGCCTTTCCCCCTCCCCAGTTCTACCATCCTAACAATGGACTCCCCACCAGGAATTGTTTCCTTTCCCTTTGGGGTCACATGCCACCCTTCTGTGGGTCTTCTTTGTGGAGGTTCCCAACATCCTCTTTGGTCTCCACTGTGGGTGCCTCCATAGAGGATCCACACTCTGCCAGAACGGTGTATGAATTATTCCACCACCCTCACCCTCCTTGAGCCCACTGTGGTCCAACCACTCCTCTTTCTTGGCAACCTTTGAGGCAGTGGTGATGGCCCTGGTGGTCTCTGGGTGGGAGAAGAGGTCCCCTGAATCCTGGCTAACTCAGCCTGAAGACGAGCAACCTCCTCCCTCAGCCCAGAGAGTTGCCTGCAGATGGAACAACACCACATCCTCCAGAACATCTCCTGGAAGACTGCCACAGTCATTGCACCTCACCTCAGCACTCCCATCATGTCTTATTTGTGGCCCCTCGACTGTTGTTTTGTATGCTTACTCTTTCCTCTGTTTATTTTTATTTTATTTTTCTCCCTACTTTCCTACTGCCTTCATATTAAAGCTCCTGCTTTTTCTGTTCTGGGACAGGAAGTTCCTGTATTCCTCAATACTCTCCTCCTTCTTACTTGCTCAGAGTCAGACCTCCAGCAGCCGGGTGGGGGGATGGGGAGCTACTCTTTTCCTTCTAGGATGGTGAGTCTTTTGTTCCTCTGTGACCACTCCCTTCCTGCTCCCAAACAGGAATTTCCTGTTGTCAGTCAAATCCTGTGTCTATAAAAGTGGAACTAGCAATGGGTGGTGGGGAACGTGGGCTATATTGTCCCAGTAGAGTAGTAACATTCTAACAGCACCTCCTTCCTCTGTTCTCTGCCAAAAGCTATCTAGGGCAGTTTTAAATCCAAACACTTGGCTTCCTGCTGCCTTAGCCACCCCCCCAATTCACAGTTCCCTTTTTCACCTAGCTAACTGCACAGATAACAGTTCCCTTCACCCATCTCAGACAAACAGACTAACTCTTGTTTTTTTGTTTGTTTGTTTTTACCCTAAATTGAAAGTCCCATTAGTACAGTTCTAGTTCTTAAGTCCCAGTATTGTAGTAAAGTTCTAACAGCACCTCCTTCCTCCTACTGTTCTCTGCCCAAAGCTATTTAGAGCAGTTTTAAATTCAAACACTTGGCTTCCTGCTGCCTAAGCCCCCCAATTCACAGTTTTGAATTTAAAAATAACAGCTATTGCTTCACAAGGACGTGTAAAAATGGCTATATTGAAAAATTGGGGTCAAAATACTGAAAATTACAGAAGTTATAAGCTAGTATTGAAAATGTCAATTTACTGGAATAACCTTGTTGTTTTTATTTTTTAAATATTTTGACCGCATTTTCAACATAGTTTTCTTATGACCCCTCCTCATGAACCCAGTAGCTGAAAACTTTTCAAATCTCTAACAAAATGTCATTTAGCACCACAGGTGTGAAAACACATTTAGCCAAGATTTGAAAATAACAGCTTTCACATTCATTAGGTGGAGTAAAACAAATGGCTATGTTGAAAATTTGAGGTCAAAATACTGAAAATTACCAAAGTTATGAGCTAGAGTGAAACATTTCAAAGTACAGTATGCTCATGACATTGTTGTTTTAATAGTATGACTCAAATTGTTAACATAGCTTTTCATGACTCCACCCCATGAACACAGTAGGTGAAAATTCTCAGATCCGTCTGAAAGGTGATTTTATACAGTGATGGTAAAAACACCTTTTGGACGGATTTGAAACATTCCACCACTCATGTTCATGATGTAGGTCCCAAAATGGTCATGTTGAATAAGCAGGAGCAAAATATTTAAAATGAGCAACTTATGAGTAAAAGTTAAAATGCATTGAAATACATTATACGGCACTTACCATATCCAACCATATCATAATCACTGGTTCCAGCAGCAAGACGTGTTTTCAGTCAGAGAGTAGTTCTACACCATGGGACACTTTTAGATGGTGAGGGTGTTTGAGAGAGTGTGGGGTAGGAGGTGCTGAGTTGGAGGTCTAGGTGGGTAAGTGAGGATCTTGGGCAGGGGCAGATCACCAATGTACCATTTTCTTATTTACAGGTTACTGAAAAAAAGAACAGACAAAGAGAGAGACTGTTTTCTTTATTTCAGGCACTAAATAGGAAAAAAAAAAGAAAAACATGACCGGGACCTCAACACTGGGGACTGGGCACCCCAGTGTTCATTTCATTCTTGGGGATACCGTGGGTTGGCCCCCAGTGTTCCAGACTGCTTGATCAGAAGGTTTCAGTACAATGACACCAAGGATTGGGCACCCCAACGTTGGAGATTGATGGGGGGTGGGGCAGGAAAAACAAAATGAAAGGTGAGACAAACTGGCACTTGAAGTGGGCACCCCAGTTTCATTATATAAAAATATTCTAAACATTTAACTGGCATTCTGGTGTCCAGGTTAAAGCAAGCAGACTGATGCAGTTTGCTAGTGGCTGAGGTCAAAGAGGTGAAAAGGAAAACTGACACATAGCACGTCAGTAGGGAAAGGGCTATGCACTGATGCATAGCCCCATCCCTGTTTAGCAAAACAGCACAACAGAATATACAGACAGGAAATCAACCCTACCACTAGATAAACAAAGGAATTTTGATAATACAACAACATGACTTAATGTGCTTGTTAAATTCAGTTATCCTTAGAATGCTGAGATTTTAAACCACACTTACTCAAAAAACAACTGTTTGTTTTTAAATATGTTGAAAACCTCCTAAGTCTGGGAGAAAAAAACAACAAAAATGAAGACCTGGAGCTAAACTTTATCAAACCAGCAAGTTTCAGATTTCAGATCCTCCTACTGTTTTTTTTAGTTATAAGTGAGCAAAAAAAGGTCTTACTTGATGTAATTTTTATGTTTTTGGCCCCCTGTAACATTGCTACCCTTGAACCAATTGCCACAAAATATTTGAGATCCAGAGCTCCTAGCACCATCTCTGTGCTTTCCAAATTTTGAGTAAATCAGTTAAATGGGGGAAAAGTTATTAAGGTACTAAACCTGAGGTTTATAATTAAAGTGCTTAATCAATCCTAATATACAGGTGCTACTGCACCTGCAAAAAAACTGTGTAAATGTACGAGTTAGGATTCAACTTAATGCCACAGAAGTAGGGAAATGTGGTGTTAGGGTTTTCAACGCTAACTGCACCCTACCCCCTGAGCAGCAAAGGAAAAGACCACACAAGCAATGACAGACAGCCAGCATCAGGTAAGACAAACACCATACGACTGTTTCTAGATTACTCAAATGTAGTAGTACTGATGTGCTACCTTTGTGGATTTGTAAGTGTGGTTGCATAGGGGCTGCGCTTATACAGCCAAACCTCTATGTGTATGTTGTACAGCATGCATGAGTACTTCTGGTTACAGAAGCACAGGCACCATGAGGGCATGCACATCTGCAGACAGAAGACCCCATACAGCCTGTTCCTCTGCAGCCAGATGTACTCATGCATGCTGTATAAATTATCTTGTTAGACAGCATGATACTCTACTGTGCAGTTTTCTATATACAGCTGCATAACTGACAAACTGTTACCCCCTTGAATAATTTCCAGATCTACTGCTGAGATCATGATACCCACACTGCAACAGTGCTTCTGTTTTTGTACATGTAGGCCTCACAGGTGCCTGCTGTTCTGGAGCAAGAAGTCAGTGTGTATGTGTTAGACCTGTGGCTGAAGCAGTGCAGGCCCCTGAGGGGCCTGCACTTCTGCACACAGCAGTACTGTTGCAATTTAAGTATTGTGAATTTTGTGGCACCTGTGCTTCTGCAGACAAAGGTTGATGTATATATATCTTACACCTGCGACTGCAGAAGTGCAGGCACATTGTGTGTGTGTATGTCTTATAGTGTCAATGAGTACCTGGGCAACAGAAGCACTGGTCCCATAGCGGCCTGAACATTTGCAGACAAAAGAACTATTGTAATTTGGATATTGTATATTTGCATCTGGCAGCAGGGGTCTGTGCTCCTGTACACAGAAGCAGTGTTGTAATTTGAGTATAATGGATTTCTATCTACTTCTACAGGTGAGTGTGTATGTATGCCTTGCGGTGTGCATGTCACAGATACAAATCCACGAAAGAGGCACATCAGTGCTACTGCATTTGTGCCATCTGGAAACAGTTGAATGTTATTTGCCTTACCTGATGATGGCTGTCTGTTGTTGCTTGTGTGGTCTTGTCCTTTTGCTGTTTGGGGGTGGGGGTAGGGAGTTAAGATTGGAAACCATAACACCACATTTCCCTACTTTTGGGGTATTATGTTGAATCCTAACTGGTGCATTAACATAGTTTTTGCATAGATTTTATTTCTTTTGAGATAGTGGAATCATCTCATTCACATAGTTTTTTGGGACCTCGTGAACAGATGCAGATGCACAGTACAAGGGAAGACTCCATCTGCCTACAGGAGTGCAGCAATGGATGCCAAAATTAATGGGTCAGATTGGCGGACTGTGGAAGCACAGGTAACTCTGGACATCCATGTGGCTACAACCACAGATGCACAGGGCAAATAATCAATCTCTCAGTCAAAGCACAGGGCCCTCTGGCACCCACAGGTGCAGGGCCCTATGCTAGAGACAAGAGTTGTTTTCACTAAATTACCCTTGAGCCCATGAAGGTAGCCCTGGATTTACCTTTCCTAGACTAGGAGGTGGTGTCTCATGAAAATGCTGTTCCTCCAGCCTCAGCCCATCTAGCTGGGTCACTGAGCTTACCCCCCAAACTCCACTCACTGGCACAGGATCACAAAGCACTACCTGCTGGGGTAAAGGTTGGTATACAGACAACGGTTTAATTTTTTTTTTATATTTTGACCCCAACTCTTCAAGATAGTTGTATTATGACTCCCCCTTATAAACATGATGTATCATTTATAAAACACAGGCTGAAATGTCATTTTCTACCACATGCATTAAAACACGTCGTGTCCAGGATTTGAAAAATGACACATGTCACGTTTACGAGGTGGTGTGGAAAAAAATGACTATGTTGAAAGTTTGGAGTCAAAATATTATAAATAACATTTTTTAATGTTCCCTCATAACGTGGTCATTTCACTCTGTTTCTTTAAAAAATTCCTGATATAGTCTTTTTATGACCCCACCTCATGAAGCCAGTAGGTAAAAATGTTCAACTCTTACCTGAAAGTTGATTTTGTGCGGTGACCATGAAATTACCTTTCAGGAAGGATTTGAAAATGTCACCAACATTACTCTTGAGTTTGTAAAGTCTTGCCCATTAAAAGTGATGATAAAGTATGCATTCTAAGTGAGACCATCGTGAATGGTGACAAATAGAGGGCAGAGAGAATTCAGTTGCAAGTAAAATGTAGAGTCTGACTCAGTTCAAAGAATCACATTTGGAAACACTGTTGTGCAAAAGGAACCCCCAAAAGGCTTAAAATTGTCTACATAATGTGTAAAATGCAGCATGTAATGGGGAACCAGACCACTGTCAGGCATGTTTGATCCCATATCATATTTAATGGGTTCACCAAGAAATATTTCCATTTCCAATATTCCATTTATACATTAGTTTACTAGTTGTGGCTTTTAAATCTGTTTAAAAATGTGGCTTTTTTTATTTCAGCTGCTGGCTTAATGCTTTAGCACCATTGTGACAACATCAGAATTATAGAAATTTCTGTTTGTAATTAATTATCCTTTTTGTAATGTGCATAACCTTCAAGCTGTCAATTATGAACAGTCAAAATGATATGGTATGTTGAGATTAGCTACAGAGATACCACTTGTTCTCTTTCCATTTCTATCTTCACTGGTTTTGTGTGTGTATGTATATACACACACACACATATATATATATATATATATATATATATATATAGGGGCACAGTTGTGCTCCTATAGTTAGGGTTGAGTAGGCACATTCAATATTAAATGTCAAATTTTGCATGTTAATAACTTTGCAACCGTTCAACGGATTTGCACAAAATTTGGAATGCATGGTCTGGTATGGTATATCTCTTGATCTGCCAAGCTGTGTTTCGGTCAGACATATGGTTTCCATGCAGCAAAACACCAAAAAATTTGCTTTTCAACAGTTTTGATGTGTTTTTTCCCTGTGGTGCTGTGACCACACCCATGTGGTCTTTTGGTCTGAAATGTAGAACATAGAAAGAGTTTGGATCAAGAACAATACAGCATTAGTTTGGTAAAAAAAATATTAATCCATTCAAAAGTTATTAAATTTACAATTTTTGAGTTCAGAGCATATTCGGTTCAGTCAAAATTTATATGTATATTTGCGACCTAAAATTGCCTCGCAGTCAAGCATTTGCTATCTCATGAAGGAAAAGCCTAGTCCATCAGAAAAATTCTTAGTTCATGGGTCGCCATCTTGTTTTAGTTTTCCATTCAAACAAAATGTCATAGCTTTCTCCACAGGTGAATTTTGGGCCAAATGAGGCATGGGTTTTGTTCAGGTGACCCCCTCTACAAAGCCATGCCATTGGTCTGCTTATTTCTGTCAAAAAATAGTTTTTAAATTAAGAATTCTTCTTTCGTGACTCTGCTAACGATCTTCTTTCATGAGCCTGCAAAATCCTGGTCCACGAAATGATCCTAGTCCATGAGTTTCATTCATGAAGGGATGACCAGATAGCAGGAATTTCATGCTCAGATGTCCCTGGGGCCAACCAGATGGCCCAGATTGGCATGACCAGATATCCCCCTGTGGACTACGATTTTCTTAGGCTGCAGACTAGGATTTATCTTGCAGCCTAAGATTTTGCTATCTCGTGAGTGAAACATTTTTAAAGGTGTAAAAACTTTAGAATTGCATAGTTCATTAACAGTTTGGTCTTTTTATTTGAAATTTACAGGGTGTTGAGGGGAAGCCCTACAGGTGTGACTTATGCTGTTTAGGTGTTGGGGAATTAAGTGGTTGCATAGACATGCCATGATAAATTGATATTTTCCCCATAGGATTACATTGCAGTGTCTGTCACTCCTTTTGGCACTGTTATTTCAAAAACGAAGTGAGATACAGAGTTTCCGCTACTCGTGGCATAGATCACCTTCAGGTGTTCTGTGTCTATGGAACAAGATTTTAAACCATAGAGTAAGCAGGCAGTGGATTGTTTTCCGTGGATTGCACAGTTAATGAAATATTGTCAGATTTGTGTTACAAGGGTTCCTTGCCCTATCAGGCTGCTGTATGGCTCTGTAGCTATGCATAAGTGGGAGTGCAGGCTCACAGATGCATACTGTTATGCAGAAATGGGCAACTTGGAGGGAGCATGGGGCCTGATGGTTTTTTTTTACTAGTTATATTACACTTTTACAAAAAGTAAGGAAATTCATGCAAAAAATGCATTTAATGCAACAGTTAAGGTTAAAGTGACAAAAGTCAGGAAATAAAACATTAGGGTTGAGCCCCTAACCCCCCCACATGCAATCCACACACACATATCCTCCACAAAGTGACAGATTGCAGGGTGTGCCAAGGGGTCATGAGGCCTAACTGTCACCCCATTCTCCTTTATTGTAGCATGTCAACCTTCTTACACAAGGAATGGGGTGACAGTTGGGCCTGACAACCCCATGGCACACCCTGGTGTCTGTCACTCTGTGGAGGATGTGTGTGTGTGTGTGGGTTGTGTGGAGGGTTAGGGCTTAACCCTAAGGTTTCATTCCTGACTTATGTCACTCTAACTCTGACTGATGCATTAAATGCAGTGTTTGCAATGAATATATATATATATATATATATATATATATATATATATATATATATGTATTTTTACATTGCATGTTATTTGCAACTGTACACAGTGTGTGAGTGAATGCATATGGTATAGAAACAGAAACATAAACTTTGATGGCAGATAGGATCATTTGGCCCACCTAGTCTGCCCATTTCCTACCTATTGGATAAGCTGCAGATTCCATTTACCCAACACCCTATTTCCTCCTACCCCTCACTAAAATTGCCTTATGTCTGTCCCATGCATTTTGAATTCCCCACTGTTTGTGACCCCAACCTCCTTAGGAAGGTAGTTCCGTAAATCCACCACCCTATCTGCAAAAAGTACTTCCTCACATTACCCCTGAGCTGTCCCACCTCTATCTTCAAATTGTGCCCCTTGTTTTTGTGCATCTCTTTTTCTTAAAGATGTTCCATCTTGGATTTTGTTGATTCCTTTGAGGTACTTGAAAGTTTCTTTCATGTCCCCCCTCTCACTACTTTCCTCAAGGGTATACATATTAAGCACTTTTAGTCCTCTTCATATGGTTTCTGTTGTAGACCCTGCATCATTTTAGTTGCTCTCCTCTGGACTGCCCATCCTGTCTATGTCCCTGTGGAGATGGGATCTCCAGAACTGTATGCAGTTCTCCAGATGAGGTCTCACCAACTGTCTGTACAGAAGAAAAGCAATTTC
This sequence comes from Neoceratodus forsteri, assembly GCA_016271365.2. NCBI lineage: Eukaryota > Metazoa > Chordata > Ceratodontiformes > Ceratodontidae > Neoceratodus > Neoceratodus forsteri. The sequence goes on along the minus strand of CM028129.1, from coordinate 809,374,756 downwards.
TGCTTTCTACTGGTGATGCCTCTCCTTATACATCCTAGTATCCACCTAGTCCTCCTTATTGCCTTCTCACATTGCTTACCCACCTTAAGGTCATCTGATATGACTACCCCAGGTCCCTTTCTATTTGTGTTGTTGTTAGTACCTCCCCCACTGTGTACTCTTCCCCGGGTTTTTGTTTCCTAGGTGCATTACTTTCCACTTTTTGCATTGAATCGAAGCTGCCATATTTTGACCATTCCTCCAATCTTGCCAAGTCCCTTCTTGTCCTTTGCACCCCTTCTTGTGTATTAACCCTGTTGCAGATCTTTGTGTCATCTGCAGAGGCATACTTTTCTTCCAGCCCTCTGCAATGTTACCTATAAAGACATTAAAGAGGACCGGTCCCAATACTGAACCCTGTGGTACCCACTAGTAACCCCTTTCTTCAGAGTGTACTCTGTTTACTATTACCCTCTGGGTCCTGTTGTCCAGCCAGCATATTACTCAGGCTACCACCTGGGGACCCACTCCCAGGCTGGCTAATTTGTTTATTAATCTTTTGTGTGGGACTGTGTCAAATGTCTTGCTAAAGTCTAGGTAGGCCATATCCACAGCCCCTCCCTAGTCTATTACTTTGCTTACCCAGTCAAAAAAATCTATTAGATTCATCTGACATTACCTTCCTGCTGTGAATCCATGCTGCCTTGGGTCCTGTGCCCCGCTAGCCTCTAGGTACTCAGCAGTTCTTTCTTTCAGAAGTAATTCCATCATTTTCCCTACCACTGAGGTCAAGATAACAGCTCTGTAGTTTCCTGCCTCTGCCTTGTTCCCACATTGGTAAAGAAGAATCACAAGTGCCCTCCTCTAGTCCTTGGGTATCACACCATCCTCCCATGATTTTTTAAAAAGGGTAGTCTGTGGTGTCATTAGTTCTCCCCTAGTTTTTTTGTAATTCTGGGGTGAATCCCATCAGGCCCCATTGCTTTGTCCACTTTGAGTTTTAGGAGTTCCTTCATGACCCTTTCTTCTGATAATGGACTGGTATTGACCCCCCTGTCCAGAGTGCTTTTAATGTTTGGTTTAGGTACCTCCCCCTCTTCTTCTTTTGTGAATATTGAGCAAAAATATTCGTTCTGTATCTCTGCCTTTTCATGTCACCCTCTGCCCACCCCCTCCCCTTTTTTAATCCTCACTATCCCTTCCTTGGTCTTCCTTCACTACCTGATGCACCTATAAAAGGTATTATCCCCTTGTTAACTGAGTTGGCTATCTTTTCCTCTGTTTGGGCCTTCACTATTATGACTGCTTCCCCTGCTTCCTTCTGCTTTAGCTAATACAGTACTCTGTCTTGCTCCTTCTGTGATTCCTTGTACTTCCTGAATGATATTCTTTTCTACCTAACCTTCCTGCCACCTCCTTTGAGAACCATAGTTTTTTTTTTACTTTGTTTTGTTTTGTTTATTTGCTTCACACAAAGGCTTGTTGCCTCTGTGATGGCAGTTTTGATTACTACCCATTGTTCTTCCACCCTTCCTTCCTGCCCATTTGCTAGTACATTCCTTTGGCACTCACCCATTTTGGCAAAGTTAGCCCTCCTAAAGTCCAAGACCTTTGCCTTTGTGTGCTTGACTCTACTGCTGTGTTTATTGTGAACCATACTGTTAGGTGGTCACTAGTTTCCAGATGGCTACCCACTTCTAAATCTGTGATCCTCTCTCTATCTCCATTTGAGAGCACCAGGTCTAAAATTGCTCTCTCCTGAGTGGGTTCCAGTACTAGCTATCTTAGACATGCCTCCTGCAGGGCATCGGGAATGACCCCACTCTTGGATGTGGCTGCAGCAAATGCGCTTCAGTTAACATCTGGCATATTCAGATCCCCATCAACAATCTTCCTTTTTTCTGGCATTCTAAGGATACCTTTTATCATGTCCTTGTCCATTTCTCCACATGAGATGGGGGTCTGTATACAACCCCCATACGGATTGTAGTGCCATTACCTTTCTCCAAGGTGACCCACAGTGCCTCCTCTGCTCCCCATTTACCCTTTTGTTCTGTTGCTTTGATTCCTTCCCTTATGTACAGAGCTACTTCTCCTCCTCTTTTACCCTCCCTGTCCCTCCTGTAGATTGTGTACCCTGGTATATTTACATCCCAGTCATGGTTCTGCATGTACCATGTTTCTGTGACTGCCATGATATCCAGATGTTCCTCTTCCATCAAGGCCATTAGTTCAGTGTGTCCAATGTAATGCTGTCCAATCCTCCAGCATGTCAATATAGTACCTTTTCTAATTAGTTTACTTGCTGTGGTGATGTTTGGTCCATTTGTCTCAGGTTTTGTGTGCATACAGTATGTGAGTATATTTATATTACCAACGTAAGTTGCAGTTGTACACTGGTGTGTGTGTGTGTGTGTGTGTGTGTGTGTGTTTCTATGTGTGTTTGTGCTTTCTCCATGCTTTAACATGTCAACATATTACCTTTTCTAATTATTTTACTCGCTGTGATATTTGGTCTATTTGTCTCTGAGCATGTTTGTTCTATGGTCCATAATAGACACATAGCATACACATTAACTCTTAGTTTCCCAAATACCAACACCACATTCAAATTTTAGTTCTCTGTAACATAATCTTCAAAAGATAAAGTTACCCCAGTGCTGGTTGTCCCTACTTGAAAGTCACCATGTCATACAGCTGTGAGGTTTGCTGGAGGAACTCTGTTCATCTCTAATGGTTTATGTAAAAGTGACATATACTGTATCATTGCAATGGGCCTGGTACATTTGACCGACTCCAAATTTCCCAATGCTTAACATCCTGTGTCCAATTTCCTGACTCACTCAAATAACCAACACTCTACTAACCGACACCCAATTTCCTGAACAACAAAAGACTCGTCAGCCTTCGAATACTGTGAACAGAATTAAAATGCTTACCTTGTTGTTTCCTCTAAAAATTTACCCAGAGCGTACAAACAGTAGGCTGTAACTGAGCAAAGAGCTCATGTGTGGGGGGGTTGTGGTAAGGGGAAGAGCATGGCAATACAATGAAATGCTAAATGAGACTGCCAAATGAAGTCTCTGTTCACAGCGTAATTTGATATTCTGCCCAGAACCATGCAGGGGAGTCGGGGGGTGGGGGTTGTCCTCAGAATGATCAAATCAAAGGTAGTGCATATTTTAGAAAAAATATTTCAGAAAAAAACAGATGTGCCTGGATGAATTTTGTGTCACCACCCATGTCCTATCCACATGGTTTATGCCAATAGAAATGTGTGAAACTTTGCAGACAGGGTAGAAAGGCAGAGCCCTACCTTTTAAAGTCAGTCTTGCTATATTATTCTGAGCTAGTCTGTGCTCTTCTTTGATTTGCTTTTTGGGTAAGGCCATGCTTTTTGGGCTTGGATTACCTAGAGAGAGAAGTGCAATCAGAAACTACTGGAGCAAGGTGCCTTTTGTTTTGTTTTTCCTTTGACACTGGGTCTCATGTTTTGCTAGCAAATTATTTTTGTTACAAATGTGGGACTGATATGAGTAAGGTCTATATCATTGTTATTAAACATTTGACAAGGAAATAATGGCTTCAAAAACATGTTAATCTTTTATTATCAAGACAAAACTGGAGAATGAACTCTAGTGAGGTTTGATACTTGACCAGTGTTCAAACTGCCACTTGCCTTAATGTGATATTTATTTCCATATTTATTGCAAAATAGCATTGTTCAAGTAGCCAAGTTACTACTACAAGTCCACGTACTGTAGAACAAAATTCAGTGTTTGTGTAACAATGGTATAAGCTTTAGACTTACAAGTCTCTGCTGAAATACAGCTTGACAACTTTTGTAACTTTGCCAAATCCCTTTGAACAGTTGTTTAAACTTCTCAGTGTGAGCCTGGATGTATTATTGTGCATGTAATGATCCTTCATCATTTTTGTTTCAAGCCCGTTACATTGCTGAGTGAAGAGACAAGCTAGTCAGCAGTCCAGGTCACAATAAAATATCCCAAATCTCCAAATAAAGCCACATGCAAATATTTATTTCTAGGTAAAAAAGCACGTATCTGAAGATAGCTGAAATCAGACAGATCCCCAGTGCTTTGGTCAAACACTAAACCCTTCATCAGGGATGTGTCCATTCATGCAACCCATACCCAATTTAAAGCACCTTCTTTAGTTAGAGCTTTTGAACATTTTACTGTGACCTGGAGTGCTCAATATCTTGGCTGTTGTATGACTTAAAGCATTAGGAACCCCCTTTCCAGTACCCTCAGAAGATCACAAGTTGCACCTGTTCCTCCTTTGTTCCGGACTGAATTCTGCTTTTCAAAGGCTGCCAGATGCTCAGTCAGAGCAAGTTTCTGAATGGGCCACAACAGCTAACAGCTAAAGTTAACAATGCTGTAACTAATACACTCTGACTTCAAAATACAGTTGTAAGCCTTTCATATACAACAACTCAATTGAATTGGAGCCCTATATTTGTCTTCTTTAATAAAACTCTTGTGTAACCTGAAGATTTGGGACATGAGCAGTCGCATTGAGACTGAGGAAATTATCCGGTCAGAGCTATTGAAGAGTTTATGGAGGAATTTAACTGTCTGGAGGACAGAAAAGATACACTGAAACACTGTGAGCATTTCTAAAACCTTTACACTGAAGAAAGCGAGTAATTCAAATACCAGTGAGTTAAAACCCTTTTATCATATTAGAGAGTAAGAACATTAGAACTAAACAAATACTATAACAATTAGGCATTGGAACAATACACAGAAAAAGGTTGGTCACTGTGATGCCTTCAAATCAATAAGCTAACATACTAACATACTAGACACCAGCAGAGTAGGCCACTTGCCTACTCTATCAAGTCTGCTCGTGCTTCAGAACTCAGGGTGGGTACTGAAGCCATCCCCTTGTCTCCATTCCCTATTTCTCCTTCCCCCATCTCAGCCCTCCCTGGACAAGCCACCCCTTGTTTCTCCTCCTGCCTATACCTGTCCCACCCTCTCTTGAAACTTTCCACCATAGAAGCCAGTACCAGCTCTCCTGGCAGTGCAATCCATGGTTCCACCACTCTCTCTGTAAAATACCTCCTCCTCCTTTCCACTCTCATCCTTCAACCTTCAAGCTTCCAACTATGTCCTCTGGTTACTCCTCCCTCCTTCAACCTAAAAATCCCATCTCAATTTACCCTATTGATTCCCTTGAGGTACTTGAAGACCTCAATCACATCCCCTCGATCCCTCCTCTCCTCCAGTGATATCAGGTCGAGCTTCTCCAGCCTCTCTTCATATGTCAACTCCCCCAGTCCCCTGATCATTTCTGTTGCCCTCCTCTGAACCCTTTCCAGGAGCTGGATGTCCTTCCTTAGGTGCAGTCTCCAGTACTGCACACAGTACTCAAGCTGTGGTCTAACCAGGCCTATGTAAAGAGGCAGAGTCACTTCTCTGCTCCTTGAGTTTATCCCCCATGCAATGCATCCCAACATTCTGTTTGCCTTTACTGCAGCCCTCCTGCACTGCTCTGAATTATTCATGCTGACATCCACCAGGACTCCCAGGTCTTTCTCTCCTGCCCAGGCCTCCAACTCATCCTCTCCTAGGGTGTAGCAATGTATGGGGTTTCCCCACCCAAGGTGTAACACCTTGCACTTGGAGGAGTTGAAATTTAATTTCCAAGTGCAGGTCCACCTATAGAGAGTATTCAGGTCCCCCTGCAGGACCAACCTCCCCTCCACCCCTTCCACCACTGCCCCCACTTTAGAGTCATCTGCAAAGAGACTCATTTCACAGCTGATATTTTCCCTGATATCAGAGATGGGTATACATCCCCAATGTTGACATGTCAACAGCAGACTCCCCTACAGCGACAACAGTGCCACATCACTGTAGAGAACCCGCTGGCACCCGACACTGTCTGTCAGGGGTCCTGCACCCCCAGACTCAGCTCCAATTTGGATTTGAGAATCCTAAGTGGAGGGTGTGGGGGGTATGGAGGTGCAGCCCCCCATCTGGGGGGTTGGGGGGTGAAAGCCCCCGAAGAAAATACTTGTGGCTTTTGCAACCCAGCAGCCAGCTGCAAAATGCAGTCAACCTGCCAGTTTCGCTGTTGGGTCATTCAACAAATATTTTGTTGATGATCCATCAGGGATCCTCAGAGATGTAGGCATTGAACAAGAGTGGCTCCAGAACTGAGCCCTGTGGGACCCCACTAATGACCACCTAGGAGAAGAGACCTCTCAGCTGACTACCACCCTCTGAGTGTGCCCAGCAATCCAGTTTTCTATCCATCTAACCATCAATGGTCCTGCCCCCCATCCCCCTCAGTTTCTCCAGTAGTCCATTGTGAGGGACAGAGTCAAATGCCTTGCTGAAGTCCTAGAACAGTACATCCACTGGCCTTCCCCTGTCAAGTTCTGATGTTACCCAGTCATAGAACTCCACAAGGTTCATCTGACATGATCTACCTGGCACAAACCCATGTTGGTGACTATCCAGAAATCGTCTCCTTTCCAAGAACCCCGCCAATCATTCCTTGAGTATACTTTACTGTACTTCAGTTTCCCCACCACCGACATCAAACTGACGGGTCTATAGTTTCCTGGCACCTCCCTCGATCTCCCTTTATGAACGGGCACGTGTGCCACACTCCAATCCACAGGAACCTACCCAGTCACCAGCAACATGTTAAAGAGATCCCTCAAGGGAGCAGCCAAAACCTCTGCCAGCTCCCACAGAACTCTGAGATATATGGCATCTGGACCCTTTTTAAGGGATTTAAGGGCCTCCCACACTCAGCCGATGGGGATAGTCTCATTGGTCCCTCCCTTCCCTGCAACAGAACCATCCTGATGCGATACCCTTGAAATCTCTCTCCCAGCATCTTGTTTTGTATCAGGTGCTCCCTCAGTCCTGCCTGCTGCCCCATCTAACTCCCTTTTCACCCTCTTTCTATGTTTCCCAGACTCCTCTCTAGTGAACACCAAGACAAAGTAATCATTCAATACCTCTGCCTGTTCCCTAGCACCTTCCACCCACCCCCCATTTGTCCTCAATCTGCCAAGCTGGCCCTTGATCTTTCTCCACTCCCCAATATACCTAAAGAACCCAGTTTCTCCTCCCCATATCCCCTGGGCAAGCTGCTGCTCCTTACTGGCTTTTGTCCCCTGACCACCCTGGTGAATTGTCTTGCTGCAAGGTGGCAATTTTCCCTATCCCTCACCCCTCTCAATTTTTTGTATCTGCTGTAGGCAGCCCTCTTCTCCTTGACTGCCTCCTGGACCTCCCTGGACCACCAGCATAGTTTACGAGACTTTGCCCACTTAACACTTGCCCTTGCACAGGTCTTGATGGCATCCTGTAGTCCCCATTTTATTACCTCCCACCTACCTTCCACATCCACCCCTGGTGTAATCTCTCTCAAATGCTCCTTGAGAATCTCCCTCATGCCCCTAAAGTCTGCCCCCCTAAAATCAACAGTCATAGCCCTGGAACTCTTTTCCTCATCCCCCAAATTAGCCTAAACCACACCATGTCATGGTCACTCCCTGCAAGGGGATCTTTCACCACCAGGTCCTGTGCCAGATCCCCATCCGCAAAAACCATGTCCAGTATACGCCCCTCCCTCGTTGGCTCCAATACCTGTTGAGTGAGGAACACATCCTAAAAGCCATTGAGCAGCCTCTGTTCTTTGGTCATCATGGATGTTATGGTTCCCCAGTTGGTGACTGGCATATTTAGGTCTGTCATCAACACCATTCCTTCCCCTTCTGGTCTACACTGGCTCTTAATGTTATCCATCAGGCAGTCCTCCTGATCCTCTGCCAGCTCTGGGGTTCCATTTACCACTCCCATCTTAATCTTCCCTCCTGCGGGGGTTCACAGAGTGACCCGTAATGCCTCCACATTTCCCTCTGCTTCCTCCTCCCTAATAATCACCGAGTCATCTGTGATGAACCTAGCTACTCCTCCCCCTTCCTTCCTTTCTGTCTTTCCTAAGCACTGTGTACCCTGTCGGCGTTTCATTTCCATTCATGGCAAGGGTGGCCCAAGTTTCTGTGACCACTGCTACATCTACCCTCCTTCAACCAGCATTGCCTGAAACTCTGGCATTTTGTTCCCCAGGCTCCTGGCATTTGTTAACACCACCTTCTGCCCCTGTCCCTCCCTTACTATGCCCACCCTGTTCTTTTATACTTCCTCTCCACCCCTCTCAGCAGCACCTTTCTCCCCTAGGCATTTGTCCCGACCCCCAGGGGCTGAGTCCAGGCTGACCCTGATCTGTATGGGCAGGTCAGCCCCCTGTTTCCCTCCCTTTGCAAGTTTAAACCCCACCTAGCCTGAAAGAAATCAGTCATCCTTGTTTTAGGACTTCCTTCTCTATTGGATTTAGGTGAAGCCTATCCCTGGCATACAGTCCTTGTCATCCCAAACCCCCAGTCTCCCCAGTCCCCAACACCTCATTTCTCCATTCTTTCCCCATTGCCTGAGCCAGTCATTTATAGTACAAGTCACATTAAACTGTCCCACCAATGAATTGGTTTATCATTGTTTTGTACAGATGGCAATGCATTAACAACTCATATTGCATTGTTTTTCAGTGCTTAACCAGCTCAAGAGCAATGTTTTTAAATGTTTTTGCAACTCAGTTGGAATGCATCTACAGTTCAGTCACAATGCAATGAAAAATTGTAAGTTATGTCTTCAGAAACAGTTTCTGCAGGGTTTTGTGTTGAATCAAGCAACACCTATGCAACTCAGACAAAAATGCTAAAACAACTCATTGAAGGAACAGTTAGATGTGACTTGTACTGTACCTCCATGATCCTAATTTTGTTCTCCATAGTGGCCCTTGGTACTGGCAATATTTCTGAGAATGAGACTGTGCACCCATTATCCTGGCAAACCCTGGTGAGTTCCCGGAACCTTGCCTGGATATCCAGTACACTATTTCCCTCTATATTGTTCATCCCCAGATGCACCAGGAAGTCTGGTGAACCTCCACATTCTTTTGCTAGCTCATACACCAGAAACTTTGCCCTATGCACATTTCAGTCCAGAGATACCCACTTAACTTGACTAGCCTTTTCCTCCCCCTGTCCCTCCCAATGAATACCCCTAATCATGGAATCATCCCACAGGAGTACCTTCGTGTCCCCCTCCATCTTTTGGAATCACACATGAGGAGTAGCTACCCTCTTGCAGTTTCTTACACCATTTTAAAAGCAGATTGGGGAAACACTTGTACCACTTGCAAAAAGGATTTTATGATTGCCTTATTTAAAAAAGAGGAGAGAGATATTGTACAAGCTGAAACTAAAACTTGTGAAAAACAAGATCTATCGAGACCATTAAAACAACATTCTGATTTCTCGGTGTTCAATAAAAAATATATTAATAATGGAACTTAAATTGAAAAGAACTAATGAAGAGAAAAAAAATCTAAGTTATCAACAGATTAAACAGATTTTGAAACAGGACAAATATTTAAGTGGTACCATCCTGAAATTTCACCCACTAGGGGCCAATCAAGAAGTAGATCGAGACAAAGGAATTGGAACAAAAGATTGCGTTCAAAGTCTAACTATACCAGAAAACAACCTAATACTAATAAAAAGCCTGTAACCATTCATTCAGAACCTGTAACTATTCCTGCCGCTGAGCCTACTACATCAACTGCAGAATCTTTTTTTAAGGGAGACAAGACACAAAATTAGTGTGGAATTGGTCAAACAACGCAACAAAGTCACCAAGAAATACACAAAAAGGTCTAAACTAAAGACAAGAAGAGGACAAAGAGGATGAGGAAAGGGCAAGGACAAAGAGACATCAGAGAACAGCAACAAGAGCATGGTGATTAGTTTAATCAATATTTCTCTTACAACTGATCAGCTAAAGGTCTTATAATGGGGTTTCTCATACTGAAAGACACTACAAGTGGACTGGTTTGAAATTAAGATGGGCATTTACAAACTAATTAGAACAATCAAATTTAAATATTATTTCAAAGCACTGACAATATGGGAGGATGCATTTGGAACCAGATTCCATGCAGGATTTACCAGAGACTATGGGTAATACTGCATCTCCAGAATCAAATCCAACAGATGGAGTGATTAACAATGAATTCTGCTTGCTGGATTGCTCTGATTTACAAGAACTTTTAGATCATTATGCAGAAATGGACTGTACTGAGGACTCAGATGTTGCTGTCTTTACTAAAACAAAATGAGGAATTTAAACCCAAATCTGATTTTTATCAACAGGTACAAAATGCAGACATTTCTACATTAGACAAGCATTTGTCAGTGCCGAATGTTTGCTTGCTGGCATTGGCAGTGGTAGTGTAAGTTACAGAGCTGCGTAATAGGAATGGCAGTGAAGTATTGAACTGAAGCCAACCCCACCACCACCCTGCAGAGAGTGACAGGCATTGGGGTGTGCGTTTGGCATATCGGCCATGCCATTTCACCACACCCCACCCTGCAGACACTGACAAGTGTCACGGTGTTCCTTGGGGTCTTTGGCCCTTATGCGCACCCCATTTCATTAGAAAGTATGGTGAGATGGGTGTAATATAGGAGAATGTGGTGAAGTTTGGGGCCAAAGAGTCCAAGGCATACCTCGATGCCTCTCACTGACTGCAGGGTGTGGAATGGTATGAGCATCACAGGCAAGAATCCCAAGTCACACCACTGATGCCTGTCATTCTCTACAGGGTTGGGCGTTATGGTTGGAAACCCTAATACCTCAGGCATTCATTGGTATTTTCACTCCAAATTTTCAACATTTTTTTTGTGACCCCACCTCATGAACAGGGGGAATATCAGTTTGTTAGCCAAAAGCTGCTTATGCACAGTGACTACGGCATTTAGCACCACAGGTGCAAAAACATTCCGAACAGGATGTAAAAAATGACAGCTGTACTGTTCATGGGGAGGTGTAAAAAATGGCAATGTTGCAAATCTGTAGTAAAAATATTTAAAAAAATGGTGAAGTCACGAGCGTACATAGAAACTGTGCAATGCACACCCGTAATATAATTAGGTTGGGGATTTTTTACAGCAGATTGTCAACTCAGGCATTTTGGTGCCTCTGATCATGAACAGTGTCACTGTGATTTTCTTTATCTGTGCCGAACAATGATTTCCCACAGCGACCACGCATCTCTGCGCTGAAAGTGTGAAAACACACTTCAGCCATGTTGTGAAAAATGACAGCTGTACTGTTCATAAGGAAGTGTGGAAAAATGCCACTGGTGAAAATCTGGACTGAAAATATGACAAAGTCATGAACTAATGAGGGTGCATGGAAACACGCAATGCTCACTTGTAACACAGTCATTTTATGGACTTTTGTCACCAAATTTTCAACATAGCCATTTTAAGACCTCTGCTCATGAACAGCGTAACTGTGATTTTCTTAATCTGTCCTAAACATTGCTTTCGCACACCAACAGCATCATTGTGCACTACATGTGCAAAACACATTTTGGGTGACATATGAAAAATTGCAGCTGTACTGTTCATAAGGAAGTGTAATAAAATGGCAATGTTGAAAATCTGGAGTGAAAATATTAAATTTGCCAACTTACGAGCATGCATAGGAACTGTGCAACGCACGCTAGTAAAACAGTCATTTTTAGGAATTTTTTCACCAAATTTTCAACATAGCCATTTTAAGACCTCTGCTCATGAACAGTGTCACTGTGATTTTCTTAATTTGTCCAGTACATTGATTTCGCACACCGACTGCGCCATTGTGTGCTACATGGGTGGAAATACATTTTGGGTGAGATGTGAAAAATGACATCTATACTACTCATAAGAAGGTGTGGTAAAATGGCAATGTTGAAAATCTGGAGTGAAAATATTGAAAATTCGCGAACTTACGAGCCTGCATAGGAACTGCCGCACAACGTCGCCAGAAACAGTCATTTTTAGATTTAGATCAATTAACATGGATTTTTAGACACTCACGAATGATGTCACTGTCATTGTGTTATTCAGTCCAAAGGGTGATTTCATGCAGTGACTGCAGTGACTGCAAAATCACCCTTCGGGCCCCAATAATGCCATGACAGTGACATCATTCATGAGAAGGGGTCCCAAAAACCCCATGTTGAAAATTTGGTGCAAAATTCCCAAAAATGCCTGAGATATGCAACAAAGTTGAAACCCCGCTATCTAGCCCATTATACAGCTTACCGGCACTTCCTCAGTTCGCGGTCGGCTTTGAAGAGTGCAGACGTGTTCCTGGTCCACGAGAATCATGCGCGAGGTCTGGAGGTAAGTATGGAGTGAGGGTGTGGGGAGGCAGGATGCGCGGTGGGTGGAGTGCGGGTTGTGGGAGGGGCCAGGGAGACTAAGTGGGACCATTTTTCTTTACAGGTAAAAAAAAAAAAAAAAAGGCAGGGCGTTTGCCATGCTGGGGTGAGCTCACGCATGGCACAAGGATGGATGGGGGGGGGTCATTCAACTGACGGGGATTGGGCACCCCCGCCAGCCAGCACGGATTGCCACGCTGGGGTGGGCTCCCAGTGTGCACGAGTACTCGGGGTGAGGACAGTGGAGCGGACGGGGGATTGGGCACCCCATCAGCAATATCATTACTTGCCATGCTGGGGTGGGCACCCAGCGTGGCATTTTGAAGGCTTTGGGGGAGGCGGGGGAAGCAGCACAGCTGACGGGATTAGGCACCCCGTGGCTATTCAGTGTGTGTGTGCATGCGGGGTGGGGACTCGCACACCTGCATGGCGTCTGTGTGTGTGGGGGGGCTGCGCATGAGCAAGCGATATCTTATCGCTGCTCACTCAAGCGTAGCTCCCCCTTTGAACTGTATGCCACTGCATTTTGGAGCTTGTCACAGACAGTTCCAGAATGCATTGGCTTACAGGGGCCACGCCTGCCAACACACTGACTGAATTGGAGGAGGAGGTGACACACCTCCGAAATCTCCGATGATGGCACTATGTTTCTTGCACATGCGTGCAAGCAAACATAAAAAATTAATATTAACAGATATTGAAAAATTAAGCAGTAATCAACAGTTTATGAAATGTAATAACAACAGCAGAAACTAGAGCCATGAAAGAATTTGAAGGGCTACAAAATGTTGTGTGGAAAACTTCTGATAAAAATGGGGGAATATAGTTTTGATAGAGGAAACATTTTGTGTTGCTAAAATAATGGAACTGCTCAATGATGAAACAAATGATGAGATGCTTAGAGGGGACCCAACCTCTAAATATACTCTATAATTATTTTCCTTAGTAGATGAGGCATACACTGCAGGTTGTATTTCAGGGGATGAAGCTGATTTCCTGAAACCAAACTGCCCCATTATTCTTACTTTCAGTACTATAGCCTCCAAAAATACATAAGGTCATTTAAGACCAACTGTCTCAGGTATACATTCATTAACATACAACATGAGCAAATGCATCTTTGGATATGTGCTTTGATACCTTGAAATAAAGATTTGCATGTGCTTTAGTCAGAGCTTTTGGATATTTTATTGTGAACTGGAGTGCTGATTAACTTGTCTCTTGTAAGACTTATAGAAGAATAATGGATAGGCAACTGTGTGTTATAGTTTTTTCACACACCCAAGGTGTGTGATGACCCATAAACCTCGAGAGCAAAGCTCGAGAGGTTTATAACATCATCACATTGAGGATGTAAAAAATCCATAACATCAAACTCACCTCTCCTTTTTTCTATAATTGCTGGTGTGGAGGTTTAGACTATTTCTACCAGCTTGAAAGAAAAGGCATTTTATAGCTAGAATGCAGTTTTATATTTGAAGAAATTGAACTGTACATGAGTAAAACACAGTTGAAAATACTGCAGTTGAAATACTTTGTGTGAAATAATGGAATGCAACAGTTATAAAATCTTTTCTTTGGGGAATGTCATATCAACTGGATTTTGGGTTATTATGAAGTGTCATATCAACTGGATTTCAGGATATGATTGCCTTTGAAGCATGATAATCCAAAATCTGGTTGATATGCATTTTTAACAAAACAGTAATCCAGTTGATATTTATGGTCACCAGTAATTATAGAGGATTAGCAACCCCTTCCAGCACCCTCAGAACATTTTGAGTCACACCTATTCCTCCTGTACTTTCCTGAGTGTAAGGTCTTCTGATTCTTGTAAGTTTTCTCTATATGTATGATGCAAGCAGAAACCTATTCCAACCTGAAGTTTGTAAGAACTATTTTTGTAGGCTTGTAGAAATGCTGCACTTCAAATAAGTAAACACTTGAGGGGGCTGAATCATTGCGTCCCCATATTACTCTATATAGTACGGATGCAACATACCATTTCCACAGAAAGTGAGTTATGTATAAAATAGAAAATGCCTTATCTGTTTGGCAAGATGACCATAACTTTTTAATAGGTTTTAAAACTGCACAGCTGAAATATGAAGGGGATTGATAGCATTGGGGCTTAAGAGAAATCAATTACTAACCCTTCAGAAAGGGCAAAAGATCACACAAGGTGCACATTTATTGCTTTTATCCATGCCATCAAGCACTGTAAACCTATTTCAACCCACGGCTTTCAACATTCAGTATATCAGAATGGGAGCAGCTTATTGGTAGAGATGCAGTGAATTTAAATTCTGCGGTGAAGTGAAGCGTGAAGTGGGCACTTTGCATTGCCACTCCGCTATGCTGGTGGGCAGTAAAAGTGCTCACTCACTGCTGTCGTACCACTTGGCGTTAGGCGGAATGTGTCAGTAAGGTAAAGTCATTGTTTTAATGGACTTCACGTTCCTCATTATGATTCTAAGTGACCCACTTGGTGTTTCAAGATTTGGCAGCCCCCCCACACACCACATGGCTTACAGTACTGTAAGTCACATGCTCTTTAGCTAGGCAGGAAGAAAGTGAGTCATACAAACAGACACTTTTACTTTCTCCTGTGTAGATGGAGAGAGAGTAGTGTGTTTTGTGACTGCTGATACTTCGAGATCGGAGAGGAGGAAATTTAAACTTTGATTTAGACCCAACAGCTTTTTTAAAAGCTACATTGTTTTGTCTTTTCTGTACTCTTTTTTTATTTAGTTTACTCTTTCTGTAAATTTTATTTTTCTTACAGACTTAAAATAGATCCAAGTAACTATTAAAAAAATTAATGTTGTGACTCGAGACGTGATCGTAAATCGCTATTTCGACTGCATTTGTGACCGTGATGAGAAGAAATACGAATGCCTACAGCTGTACTTCCCAGGCCCTGATAAGGTGTGGGACAAAACTCCCTGACTTAAAACACTCATTAATGAGTACAATGGTGAGGTGGTGATGAAACATTGAAAAATACTACAAAACAGGCTTAAAATACATCAAGTAACTATTAAAAAAATTAATATTGTGATTCATGACGTGATCGTAAATCATGATTTGTGACTGCATTTGTGACCGTGATGATGATGAAACATGAATGCCTATGGCTGTACTTCCCCGGGCCCCGATGAGGTGTGACACAAAACTCCCTGACTTAAAAACACTCATTAAAGAGTACAATGGTGGAGTGGTGAAGCATGGAGAGATACTGCAAAACAGGCTTACAATACATCCAAGTAACTATTAAAAAAGATTAATGTTGTGATTTGTGACGTGATCATAAATCGTGATTTGTGACTGCATTTGTGACCATCCATGATGATGAAGAACGTGATTTGTATCATGAATGACTCGTGATAATGGTCCCGACTTAAAAATGCATATTAATGAGTACAATGTTCATGCAGAACTATGTACCACACCTGTCCAGTACTCTGAAGGGAAGCCAGTCACAACTGTGACTTAAGTTAGAGATGGAGATTGGGCCCTAAAGAGATGCAAATGCACAGACAGATTAAGATTGCGCTGCACACTGAAGAAATGCAGATGCAAAGGCACAACACCTAACCAGTGCTCAGCATCAGAAATTCAAAAATCTGGAAAATAATTCCTTTTCCGGTTGGGGCAGGTCGTGGGGGCGGCAGTGTACTGCACTGCTGCAGTAACAGTCATTAGTACTAGTACTAGTAAAGATACCACAAAGAAGTACAAAAATTACACAGCTGCAGTGGATAGCATAGCAGGTTCACATTGCTGAAATTATGTGGCACAGTAAAAGGTGTCTGATTTGATGACACACGCCACACGCATACTCACACATACACTAAGTAATGCGTAGCAAATTGAAAACTTCAGTAATATAACCACATATTTTAAACAAACTAAAATTATACACTGCTGCACCACAAAAATCAGCAAAAAAATGGCAAGAATTATTGAAAATATTACTCTGTGTACATTAACACAGTTATACAAGAAAAATATCACCAAATCAGAAAGCTCTGTCTTTTTCTCCAAGTTAATCTACCTACACCACAAATACACCCCTCCCCCAAAGCACACTTCCACTGTCTCTCAGTACACAGACTGAATATTGTACATTAACATTCAAAATCCACACACAAACAATAAACACTCAATGATATAAGCACAGAAGGGTTTCCTATAATCGATGAACTAAAGTTTCAGCAAAACAAATGACCCCAAAGGTGTTTTTAACAGCTTTTAGAAGGTTTGAATCACAGAGCTCTCAGAGCAGATTCTCTCCTACACTTCATACACACACTACCCCAAACTGAGGCTGTGCAGAACAATATAGAGCCCATGTGACCTGAAATCCCATGAACCACTGCAAAATTCACCTTTGGAGCTTAAAAACAAGGCAAAGTGAGGCGGAGTACATTGTTTTCAATGTACTTCGCCTTACGAATTGGTAGAGTAGTGGTTTGGGAAGGCGGAGTAACACGAAGTCATTGTTTTCAATGGACTTCGCGTTACCCATTATAACGTGAAGTACTCCGCTTCACATTGCGGAGCACTCCATGAATCCGCCTTCACTCCTCGGATCACTTCACGGAGTGAATTGGGGCCACTTCACCCACCACTACTTATAGGTTCATAGGTGTAGTACGGGTTCGAGGAACAAGCCCTTATAGAACTCCTTTGCCTATTGCCAAAAGGTGTATTTCTTTTTTCCCATAGATTTATCCAGTTTACTTTTAAAGTCTTCCAGACACATTTTTATGTTGAATTATGTGATAGAATTTGTGCTGTGTTTAGCTGCAATATCTCATTTGGACAATTAACTTCTAGCAAGGTTCATGTTCTTTCTCAAAACATCATGATCTGTCCTGTTATCAAGTTACTTGAGCCCTTACCACAGTACAACCTCGTGTATCACAAAGTCCTTGACACAGTTGTCATAAAATAAACAAACAACAGTATATATAGATATATATAGCATATATATATATATATATATATATGCATGCAATAGGCATGAGTAAAAATTTCATGTGATAAATAGGGGATACATGATGGGCAGGAGTGGAATATGACAAATATCTTCATGAGTGAACAGTGACGTTTGGATACTCAGGAATGGCAGAGCATAGCAGAGCCACGAATTATAGTATCCAGAGGTCACTGTTCATGAATGGAGATATTTTTTTTTCTAATGGCTTAGTTTCCCTTTCAGTCGCCCACCACTGTCACCAGATTAGGGATCCCTCTCCCCCCAGATCACAGTACCCCCTAGATTACCCACTCCAGAGCAGAGCCCCCCTCACAGCCCAAACTAATCTCAATCACAAATGCTTTGCGGGGGCACCAGATCTGCTGCGGGGTGGGGAGGCTTCATGGTTGCACACCAGAGGCTATTTTTCCTACTTGTACCTGGAGGCAGAGACATGCAATGATGACCTGCATCCACCTCACCCCGTGCAGGTAACGGCACTAGCAGGAAGGAACCCTCTAGCCTCCACCAGAGGTCCATGGTGTGCTGGAAGCTCAACCCCCTCCCCCCAGAGAAGGAGAGCAGTCTCTAGGATGCTCCATCCTTCACCCACTGGCTGGCCCTCTGATGTCCCAAGTCTGTTTCCGAACCCGGGTTGTCGGTGTCACAGACAAATGTCCTGCCTCTGTGCTGGTGGGCTGGCCATGAATGGGGATATTTGCCACATTCCATGACTGCACATCATGTGTGTGATTTATACAATAAGGCCTTAAATGTTATTGTTTTTTTGCTGTGCATTTTGCTTTGTTATGTTGGCTTTTCATGTAATATTCTGGGTGTTATTTCTTGTTGTGATTTTAGTCCATGTGAGTTCTGTGTTCTTATCAATGAGTTTACTTTCTATTTTGTCAATGGAGGTATTTGGCATGTTTTGATTAGTTGGATTTCTGCATAGGTTGTTTGTGTTTCTTGTGATTGGTTGTTTGTGTGCTTCTAGGTTGGTGATTGGTTGTTTTGTGGTTAGTGAGCTGGAGTTAGCTATGGCAGCGGTCCAGCATTTAGTGAATATTTGCCACAGTATTATGGTATGTAGTCAATCATGTGTTTCATTTTGGATATGGTTATTGTTCATTTTAGCTCTTTATAGGCAGTCTCATGTGTTGTGTGTGTCTACGTTCAATGTGTTTCTGTTTTCCTGGTGATTTGTTTCGGTTTCCTGCAATGGTGATTTTGCTTGGTTTATTTCACAGGACAATCTTTTTTCAGTTTAGTTTACCAGTAGGAATTCTGTGCTGTTTGCTTGTTTGTTTTATACTTGGATAGTTTTACTATTGTCGTTCTTTTTCTGCTGGTATGATAGTCGGTCTCTGTCTCTGAGTCCATAATGTGAGCTCTTTTTTTATGTTTCCATTGATTTTTCATTTTAGGTATCAGCGTTCCTGCTGATACATAAAATAACAACAATGTATTGCACACCAAAAGAACTCTGGAATCTGAGGCTCAATGTAAGTGCTGTTTCATTACTCTTTCTACTGTACAGTAATTACCCAATGGCTGAGTACCGACCACATTTTATCTGTCAGCTTCAGACTCTGAGAGGGCACCAGAAAAGCATATAGACAGTGCTTTGTAAATAAAGTTAACAGCAACTGCAGAGGTTTGCAGTATTGTAGTTTTGCTAGGAGAAGTCAGTGACTGTGTCTTTGTGATTTACAGGTTCAACAAGTGACTGCTATTTGTTTCTGAAACTAGCTCAGCCTCACATTAAAAAATCCGCCTGGTATACATGATATAGGCACTGTTGAAATAAATGTTTCTGACGTATGCACAGTGTGTATAAATGTCAGATATTATCACAGTGCATACGTCAGAAGGATTTATTCCATAGAGTGAGAATATACATTTTTATTAGAGGAAATATCAGCTCAACCCTATTGTATAAATAAGTGCATCTGAGCTACTGTGTGTATAAATGTGAGATTTTACATTTATACACATATAGCTATGTCATTACCATTTTATCAGCACAGTAGACATGTCATGATAAGGAAGGTAAATGCTGTCCAATAAAACATGACCGGACTAGTTGCACATTATAAGGCAAAAAAGCTTCTTGTGCTACACTCACCACCTGTGCCCACTGCACGCCACACATAAACACAAAAAAGCCATGAGTGCTCTCAGGTTTTACCACTTCAGTTCAAGCAATAGCCAGTAACGGATCCACCAAACTCACATCAGGCATTAGATACTGTAAGCCATTTTGCTAAATTATTTTAAAAATTAACTGAAACAAACCGCAAATGATTTTTAACAATGTCAGTGCCACAAATGATAGCTTCAATTTAGATCTTCAGTATATATTAACACAAATAGAAATGGATACGGATCCTTTTGAGGACCCGGAAAGTGCCAGCCAGCATTCAAACCAAACCAGTAGTACTGCAACAGAAACAGCAAGTACCAGTGCAAAAGCTGTCATAGATATAGCTGAAATTGAAAGCTACATAGACAGAGCTACACATGTGAACAATTCTAGGAAAACACATGCAGGCATGGCTAATTTTACATTTTCTCTTATAGAAACGCTAGGTATAACCCAGTCCCTGCCAGTCGTAGCACCACCAGAACTGCAGAATTACTGTTGTCACTATTTTATTAATTGTAAAAAAAAATGGCACAGCTTATGAACAGCTAGCATTGCGGTCCATTTTCCAAAGTATTGAAAGTTTTCTACAGGACAAAGATTATCCCTGTTCACTGTCCTCCTCTCCCTCTTTTGAAAAAGCAAGACAGGTATTACTGTCACAGCAAAAAATCTAAAGTGTGAGGGAAAGGGTTCAAAACCAAAGACTGCAGACAAACTGACTGATATTATACAGATCCTATATGAAAAGCATCAGCTTGATCCCTACACCCTTGATTCCTTGCTTAATTCCATGTGGTTGATAACCAGTATCTAGTCTGGAGTCACGGGTAATATTGAAATGTGCAGTATAAAGTGAGGAGACATAGAACTCCACCATGATAAAAATGGGGAGCGTTATCTACAGTAATCCCTAGAAAGGCAGTCTAAGACAAGAACAAGCTCTAATCCAAAAGACACATGTAAAATCAAGCCTAGGGTATATGAGCTGCAGGAAAAGGTAGAGAAATACCCTGTAAATTATTATTTGTGGTATAAGGAAAAAAAAACACTAATACCAGACTCTCCATTTTTTCTCTCAGTCAATACAAATTTCAAGGATTATTACCACACAGCCTGGTAAAAAAAAAATCAGCCAGTTGGTGTCAACAAGTTATCCACAATAGTGAAAACAATGGTGCACAAAGCAGGTATCCAGACTGAGAAAAGGTTAACTAACCATTCTGTTAGAAAGCACCTGATACAGAAACTTACTGATTCTAGAATAGCACTGACAGACATATTACAAGTTACAGGGCATGAGCAGCTAGGTGATATTAATGATTATTCAAAACAAAGGAAAATAAACAAGAAAGATTTCAAACATTTTAAGCAGAGAACTCCAAACCACTTCATAACAAGACCCACCAAAAAGAACAGGACCAACTACAATCACAGACAACCTACATGAAGTTTTGGGGACTTGCTTCCACCACCTGAATATTAAAGCACAGAGCATCACCTTTAACATAGTTCAAGGTAAAGTTAAATACCTTCCTTGTCTCCAGCCCCATCAAAAAAAAAGCAAAATAAATAGCCACAGTGTATTAGATAAAAAATTAAATAAGTAATGTTTTTACTATTGTCTCCCCCAACTCTGCCTAGGACATCACTGTGAGTCAAGAAAAAGAAAATGACCTGATTTGAGCTGTATTGCAACTCTCGCTGAAGCTGTGTGACAGGTGTCTGTGTGAGAGTAAAGGAGAGAAGCATGCAACATTTTTAAATATTTTATTGTGCTGTGAATTTGGAAGTTATCCTTGCCTGTGAATGTGCAGGGAGGGTGAGCTGACATACAACACGTCCACAAGGCTAAGGAACCAAGAAATACCAGCAGAGATGTAGTTCTGGGCATTTACCAGGACTACAAGTGATTGTCTATGGCCATTTTTCACTCCCTTCAGAAGGGATATTTTTAAACTCAAAAGGGGTTTTTACTGGGTGAATGAGCCTGAATTGATGGGAATAAGGCTATAATTTTTAGGAGTAGTGTATAATTTTACTCCAAAGTGGTTTCAGTTGAGTGACCTGCTAAGTTTATTTCTGGTTCATGGGATATTTAACTTGATCCTCTCTGTGAGCGGGGGTGAGCGCACATCACATGCTTGAGACAAGGCGTGAGCGTGTATGAGCAGTGTCTGCAGTGATGGCAGTGGTCAGTGGCTCATAGGTAAATACATTTAGCTTGTCTTCCAGTTTTTAACAGTCATATTATATTTGTTGTGATTTATTCCCTCTAAGATCAGCACTGACTCACACACCAGTCTTGAAAGAGTGTTATAAGCACATTTAATCAAATGAATAGGAGGAAAAAGGACGGTATGTTTTCGGGACGTGAGAACATTTACTGATCTGAAAGGTCTGAAACATACAAGCATTAGTCTTGATAACACTTATATATATGCTCCTGTGTCACTGATTTGTTCCCTCTATTTATTTTATACCCACTAGTCATTTTGGTTAAACAATGAAAATATAAAAAAAAACAAAAAAAAAACATGAATGCCCTATCTTCTACCATCATAACCCTGGATGGAGATACTGGAATCCTATGTGGCAATTGCAAAAATGTATAAACTGGTGGATGACATCACTAAATACAAAACATTTATTTGTGAAAAATGCATAGCTAACAATGAGCTGCTACAAGAAATAAATATATTTAATGACAACGAGCTGCTACTAGAAATAAATACATTTAATGATGAATTGAGTAGGCTAGAATGTAACCAGCAGGATATGGCCACCAGGTTTAACTGCCTAGGAAATCAGGCTCAAGTTATGAATGGTAATACTATGGTTATGCAGGGTACAAACCAGTGTACAAGGATTGAACATGAGATATGTGTAGCAACAACCTCAGACAGCACTAATAGTGGGTCTACTAAAGAACTTTCAATTAGTCCACTACAAGTAATGCCAGTTAGGAAAAGAATTAGAGAAGAGGATGAAGAACTGGATGACAATTCTGAGTGGATACAAGTTGTTAACAGACGTTGCTATAAAAAGCGGCGTAAGGCACAGTTACATACTCCGCCACTATCATATAGATTTAAGCCCTTAGAACATGACACTATTAACATAAGGGATGAAACTATTTTATCAGTTAGTAAGGCCAACACTGATGGAAGTTTCAGAAACCTACTCAAACAAGCATAGATGATCAAAATCAAGGGGTCCCTAGTGATACCCTCACACCTAGCATGATTGTTGAATCCATCACCTCCACCTCATCTATGGTTGACCCCTCTACCTTATCTGGATGTACTACATTAATATCTCCTAACATCGATTGCAGGATGCCAAAACACCAAGGAAAGTTATAGAAATCAATTAATCTTTCCCTCTAATACAATTGGAACAAGCCAATAACATTAACCCTCACCACCCAGCCAAGCAGACTACACTGATTAATGTCACCACTGGCCAGCTCCCAGCTTGTTAAGTGTTCATCATAGGCAATTCAATGATTAAACATATTGACAGGATAGTCTGCAATCGAGATAAGGAAAACATCACTTGCTGCAGTTATAGAGGATCAAAGATTTCTTATTTAACACCCATGATTTACAACACACTAAAAGAAGCTGGAGATAACACATTAGTTATACTACACATGGGAACTAATAATATCAATTCACAGGGGACAGAAAACATTAAAAAAGAATTAATCATATTATGCAACCTGTTAAATGAAAAAAGATGCAAGATGTGTTTCTCTGAGATCCTACCTGTTCCTAGAGCCACTTATTCAATGACATCAAAATTTAAAATGGTTAATGAATGATTTAGGAAATGGTGTCTATCATACAATTATTCGAGTATTATGAATTGGGAATGCTACTATGTAGACACAACCTCTACTGCTGGGATGGTCTACATCTCAGTAGGCAGGGTAGTACCATGTTGAGATATCAAATTGAAATGTTTGTAAGTGACCATTTAAACTATTAAATGGAGGGGAGGATCGCTCAGGGTACTTCTTTAAATATAGGAAGTACAGGTAAGGACACCAAGTACAAAATCCTTATGCTGAATGCACAAAGTGTAAATCAACATAAAATGGTGGAATTAATAGAATTACTTGATCAAAATGATATGGATAGCATTATAATTACTGAAACATGGTGGGACGACTCTTCCCAATGGATGAATAACTTGCCAAATTACTAATTATATCACAATAATAGAAAAGACAGAATAGGTGGTGGAGTTTGTATTTATGTTAAAAACAACATCACGTCCCATTAACCCCCATCATTTAATCCCACTGATGGGTCCATTGAAAGTATTTGGCTGAGAATTCAGTTTAAGGGCAAGCCAAAACTTATATTAGGTAACTGCTGTAAACTTCCATCTTCAAGCTAGAAAAAGTAATACCCAGCTTCTAAATGAAATATCTCAAGCATCTAACCCTGGCAAGGTTTTCATCGTAAGTGACTTCAATCTCCGGTATTGACTTGGTTAATCTAAGTTCAAATGAATTTGAATGTGAATTTGTTAACACCCTTATGACAAATGGACTTGAACAATTGGTTGATGAACCAAACGAGAGGTACTAACATTGTAGACCTGATAATAACCAGTCAAAAAACAGAAATTTACAATGTTAGATTCCTACCTCCCCTGCATAACACAAGGCCCAATTTTTCCACAGTTCCTCGGCATTTAATGTAAACCGCAGGAAAAACACAGAATATTATTCTGAGGCTTACATGAACTGCAGAATATTATTCAATGATGTACATGAACTGTGGAATATTATTCCTCAGTCTACATGAACTGTGGAATATTATTCAGTGGATTACATAAAATGCAGACTATTATTCCTCAGTTTATGCTGAAAAGTCAGTATTTAGCTGGCTCACCAGTGCAGTGGTAGCTCTACTTATCGTGATGCCCTGGGTTTAGGAATGAGCCTGGGAAGTTGGAGGGCCAGCTGGGGGGAGGAAGATTGAGCATCCTATGGACTGCTCTTCTCTTGGGGGGGTGGATGAGGAAGTCAGTGTTTGGGTAGCCCTTTGTGGTAGCCTGGGGCATGACAGCCAATACTGACTACATTTGGGAGGCATGTCAGATGTTCAGTGTGCCACCCCAATGTCATTGCATGACATGCCTTCCAGGGAGGAGATGAGAAAATGGAAGTTTTGCAGCCACACGATAACATTTGCCTCCACATTACAGACCCCGCACCAGCGACTGGGTTCTTGCTCCCATTCAGTCTTCACTGGGGGGAAGGGGTCCCTAGCAGCCCCACCCTTGGGGGGTAAACTGGGGGTGTTTGGGAGTGAGGTAAGTCGTGAGGTGTGAAAGGACTCAAAGTGTGTAGACTGGACATTTGGGGGCCAGTGGATGAGGAGATGAAGCATAATAAATTTAATAAAAAAATGAAGAGTCAGTAGAAACTGTGAGTAAAACAAATCTGCAGTTTAGATCTACTCTGATGAAGGAAAATTATTCCACTGATCATATAAACTATGGTTTTTCCATGGATCATATAAATTCCAGAAAACTATTCCATGGTTTTTATTAAATTCTGCAGAATGCTTTTTGGAATTCTGTGAATTTTAAAACAAAAATCTGAAAAGTATTTTGGAACAGCTCTCCCATTAGTTTGCCTGCTAGGGCTTTACCTTAAAATCAAAGCGGGTAATCCACCCATCCAGCTGAGCCCCCACCTCCTCCCCCACCCTGAGAACCTTCTTGAGTCCCTTTATTTGAAGTAGAAATATTTTTATCAGGTCCCATACTGTGCAGTGATCCTCATCCTTCTAATTTCACGGTTGGGTATGAATTCCAGTTTCTTGCCCCAAAAATGCTTTGAGCACAGCCGCACAAAGCACTACTGAAATGGAAACTGGCATACTGGTCTAGTGATAAAACTGGAAGGATGAGGATTGCTGTGCAATGTGGTAGCCAATGAAAATATTACTCATTCAAATTTGGTGGCCTTTGGAACTTTCAGGCTGGGGTGCGGAGGGTGATGGGGCTAAGATGGATGGGGTGGATTTTTTACTTTCTAATACTAAGAATTCAGGAGTTAATCTACAACCTGCTCTGACTTGTAGTTCCCAGTCCCAAAACTAACATTTTTGCCCTACCTGGGTGCTGTGGGGTGGAGGGGGGTTGACTTCTACCAAGTCCCCAACTGCTGCCACAGAATTTCTGAAGAAATAGGAAACTAATGCCACAGAAGTTCTGCAGCAACAGGAGGTCTTGCTGCAGAATTTAGACCCAAGTTTCTGCAGAAAATTGAGCCTTGGTAACAGTGACCATAACATGGTTTCTTTTGAAATAATGGCAACACAGTCCAAACATCATGGTTCTACATTAAAAGGGATTACAGCAAGGCTAATTTTATTCAAATTAAAATATACTAGAAGCTGGATTGTGATAGTGACATTTTGACAAATTTGTGAACCAATCTTGGGATATCTTTAAGGACATAATATTACAACTAGAAAACAAGTTTACACCACTTAAAAAGAAATATAACAATAAAGGCAAGGTCCCCCTATGGTTAACATTGATCATACAGAAACAAATTCAATCTTAAGAAAAGACATACAAACAACTGAAAAAAGAGCCATTACCAGAAAATGCAATTAAATATAAAAATAAACAAAAAAAAGGTTAAAAAAATGATTAGGAGGGCTAAATGCAATCTAGAATTCAAACTAGCCCATAATAAGAATACTAAGGCCTTTTACTTATATATTAACAGCAAAAAAAATGCACCACATGTTATTGGGCCACTTGTACAAAGTGGAACAACTATCATGGATGATACAACAACTGCAGGACTTTTTCTGCAAAAAGAAGCGGACAGCGATGGGTGCCAGTTTGGCACCTAATATATAATTTGTTTATGGAAAAATGGGAGACAGAAATAGTTTGAAGTGACAGCAATCCCTACTTGCAGAAAATCGACCTGTATAAGTGCTTTATAGATAGATGATATTTTATTATCTGGAAGGGCAGTGAAGAGGAGCTGTTTTATTTTGTGAAGTATTTAGAGGGGAGTAATGAGAACTTGAGTTTCAGTATAAGTTTTAGTAGGAAAGAAATTAGTTTTCTATACCTTAAAATATATAAGGAAGAGGAGGGTGGATTAGGTACTGACTTGTTCAAGAAAAATACTGATAAGAATACTTTGTTAATGGCTAGTGGTAACCACCCGCCAAATGTTATGAGGGCTATCCCGAAAGGCCAGTATATACGAACAAAAAGAAACTGTAGCAATCAATTGAAGTTTGAATAGAGAGCAGCAGAATTGACGGAAAGGCTAGAAAAGAGGGGATACCATAAGGAGAAGTTAACAAGGACAATGGAAGAGGTTCAAAAAATTACTAGGGAGGAATTGCTCAAAGATAAATGTCAGGGTGAGAAATGTGATCCCCAACTTACCTTTGTTTCAACGTACAGTCCACAGTCTAATCATATTACATCCATTATTAGAAAACATTGGCATTTGGTTACTATGAACTAAAAATTAAAACACATTAATGCACAGGGCCCAAGAATGGTATCTTGGAGGGGGGGAAGAATATTAAAGATATGATTGTGCATTTGGTCCAACCTATGCCAGAAAGACCTAGAAATTGGTTGACAGAAAGAATGGGTGGTAGCAATTAATGTGGAATGGTAACTTTGTTTGATGGTAAGAACTACATAAAACATTTAAAAACCCAGCTACTAATAGAGATGTGTGGGTGAGGGATCTATTACCTGTAGTATAGTAGGGTCATTTACATGTCAGAATGTAAATGCGGAAGGTACTATATTGGTAAAACAAAAAGACAACTTAAGACATGCATAGGGGAACATAGTCAAGCAATTATTAATCTGGACCTCAAAAATGCATTAGCCTTGCATATGTAGAAAGTGAAAAATAGACATGAACATGGATTTATGTTCACGACCATAGAAAAGCCTTTTCTAACAAAACGTGGTGGGTGGGGGGATTATGACAATTTGTTGCTTAGAAGGGAACAGTATTAGATTTTTTCAATAAAAGCAATGCAGCCACCATGATTAAATGATAGAATTGAAATTAAGCCCTTTCTGAAAGGAAATTAAGTTGTCTTATGTGTTTAATTGGTATCTTTTTTATATTCTGTGTATTTTTTTATGTTGTTTTTAATTGGCTTCATTTTCTACCTTTTACAGCATTTGCACAGCTGGTGTTCACCTAACAGGGTGGAAACTTAAGCACGTAACATACATCTAAGATGTTGGAAGAAGTTATTTTGAATCTATCATTGAGGGACTTGAGCAATTTATTTTACTGGTGCTCTATAAAGTATAGATGGCACAGTATTATTATATCTTTTTCATATTTTGTAATGAATATTGTATAGACTAGTATATATTACTAGTCTATACAATAGTGGTAGTAATTGAAATACATGAAGTTTGCTGGCCAAGGCACCTAGCTTCAACTGAGCTCGTTCCTTCTAGGTTGCTTGAAAGGACAGAGCAAAGATTCTTAAAAGAGAAAGGGAAAGGATTAAGACTTCTTTTGGCTAGGCAGATTTAATGTGTGGTGTTATTTTTATTTTGTACTCACAGGGATTGTTACTGTTTGTTGCTAACATTTTATTGCTTTATTTTTCTCTGATTCAAAGTGTTGCTGGATATACCTTGCTGGGTATACCTTATGCTGCATTATTACAAGGTGTGCCTACAGGTGTGTGCTAACAGATTACTGCTGTAATCTTCTGATTCAAATTGTCTTTTGCAAGGTATATCTTCTGTTACTGCTTTATTTTTTTCTGTAGCAAAGTGTTTCTTGCAGGGTATATCTGCAGTGAAATTATTACAGGTGGTGCTTTTACAGGTTTTGCAGCTGTATCTATTATTAGGATAAGCTTTCAGGTTATTGCATTTATTGCTGACTGATTGTTTCTACTTACCTCCTTGTTTCTTTTGTCTGTGGTTCTTCTTTTTGGCAGAGGAAGGTCCCAGCCACCCACCCCCACCCCAACCTCCCCACACTACACTCCTTTATAGGGTAGCACAGTTGTGACATTTTCTGTGGCAAAGCAGGAAGGGGCAGATCAGTGGGTATCCACACAGTGACCTCATTTACAGGGGCATTAGTAATTTAACTTGTTATAACAAGTTATACAAAAACATACAAACAAAACACAAAATCAAACTGTTGCTTTATTTTCTTCCTTCTACTTACTCTGACCAGGATATAAACCCAACAAATTATCTGGAATGGATATTATTAACTGTAGGCACTGTGGAACACTTTTCAGAAAGGCAGTTTTACAGGATTTAGGACACTGTCTTACATGCTGGGCCATTGGAGATCTTAGGGTCAGCTCCAGGCAGCATGGGCAGAGACTGAACACCTCAGATTTCATATTCAGGAGGAACTATATTAAAAATCCACCTGCCATTTCCCCAACATCCAACAGAAGCACCTCGACCACAGAGGGTCATTGGTCTGGAAGGTTGGCAGGTGGTTTGAGGGCAAATCGGTGCCCCATCACCGGTGCTCTCCAACATATTACCTCTCATGAACCATATAAAACTACAAACATGTTTCTGCCTCTATCTCCAAAATTAAACAAGGGCAGAGGACACTGCAGAGCAGTACACTGCAGCACAGGAGCTAGCACAACAAAACTTGCCCAAAACAGGAACCAAAACAAAAAAAGCAAAAAGGAAATCCAAACAACTTCTGATCATAGGAGACTCCATGATTCGGGGAGTTGATATCTATCTCCAGCCAGGAGTAATGGTCAGATGTCTCCAAGGTACATCAGCATGGAGAGACACTGACCACATTGCTAAAACTGTTCAGGAAGCAGGGGAAAACATTGATGTGCTGGTATACATAGGGACTAAGGATCTCACCAGCCGGTCAGTTGTGGAGGCCAAGGAAATCCTGACCAGGCTGGGTGACAAACTATCATCCATTTCATCTGGCATCTCCTTCTCTGAGATCCTGCCAGTCTGGAAGAGGGGGGCAGATTGGCGGAAGGTCAGAGAAGGGGAAATAGGAGAGCTAAACATGTGGCTCAAGGGCTGGTGTCAGGAAAAGGACACAAATTTGTAGGGACTGGCAACAGTTTTGGGAGCAAAGGTTCTTTAAATTTGATGGAGTGCATCTGACTAAGGAGGGAATCAGTGCATTGGGACAGAAGTTTGACATCTTTGCAGAATATTTAAACTAGCAAATGGGGAGATTGGTTCAGCGCCCCATACGTCCGAATGGGAAGAACACCCTCCACCTCAGTTAGTGGTCAAACAGGAGTTCAGCATGTTTGCAGTTCATTTGCATCACCAGGTAAGGAAAAGGTCCAGCTCCCATACAATGCACAGGGAAATGCCAGACCTCACCCACCAACTAGCACACCAAATCTGGCCAATGGAAAATCATGTAATATAAATGCTTGCAGTCGAAACAAGATCCCAGACCTGCATGCAATAATGACAGAGGCTAAACTGGACATAGTAGCATCAACGAGATGTGGTTTACCAGTAACCACAATTGAGAGACTTCAGTACCTAGCTATGAACTGTTCAGAAAAGATCGAGGTGCAAATGGGAGGGGTGGAGTGGCCCCATGTCAATGAAAATATCAAAGCTGCAGAAATTCAGACTACATAAGGAGCCAGAAGAACTGTGGGTCACCCTGAAACAGGAAATGGGACAGCCATAAGAACTGGGGCTGTCTACAGGCCCCAAGACCAGGGGAGGACATAGACACATTACAGTTAGAAGATATGTAAAACATGACAGCTAAAGGGGAGGTTCTGATAATTGGAGACTTCAACATGCTAGATACAGATTGGTCAATACCTGCAGGAACATCTGCCAGAACTAGACACATGGTGGATTCCCTGCAGGGGGAGGGCCTCAAACAACTGGTACAACAGACCACAAGAGACGAGGTTATCCTAGATCTAGTACTGACTAACAGGGAAAGGATCACAGATCTCCAGATAGAAGGTCACCTGGGGGCCAGTGACCATCACATGGTATGGTTCAGTTTGGCCACTACAACTAAATCATCCCATTTCAAGGCAAAAATATGGGACTTCAGAGGAGCTGACTTTGATAAGATGGCCAACAGAGTTAAGCTAGCCCTGGCAAAAAGAAATACAGATGAGGTGGTACAGGCAAAGTGGGCAAGCATTAAGTATGCAATACTTGAAGCAATGTCCCATTGTGTTAGAGAGAAAAGGAAGTGCAAAAGAAGAAGGAAACTACTTTAGTTCACAAAAGCAGTAGCAGAAAAGGTCAGAGCCAAAAGGCTGGCCTCCAGGAAATATAAGGGAACTCATCGGGTTGAAGATAGGGAGGCATATCAAATTTCCCTAAGGGAAGCAGGGAAGGCAGTAAGGCAGGCAAAGGCCCAAACAGAGGAAACACTAATACAAACAGTAAAAGAAGGTGACAAGACTTTCTATAGATACATTAGTGAAAGGAGAAAGTCCATAGGGGGTATTGCTAAGATCAAAGGAGATAAGAGGGCATGTGAGGATGAGAACCACGTAAAAGCATCCATCCTAAATAGATACATCTGCTCAGTATTTACTGAAGAGAAGATAGAGCAGGGCCCACAACTCAGTATCATGGACACCGGGGAAGTAGGTGAGCAGTAGTCCTTCACAAAGAAAGGGTCCTACAAGAGCTCAATAAGCTCAGGGTGGACAAGGTAATGGGACCTGATGGCATACATCCGAGGGTACTAAAGGAGCTAAGGCGGAACTAGCAGAGCCATTATTAGAACTGTTTAGTGAGTCTCTGAGCACAGAGTCCCAGAAGACTGCAGAAGGCTCATGGATCCTGCTCCACAAGAGTGGTAGCAGGGAGGAGGCAGGGAACTACAGACCAGTCAGTCTTACCTCAGTAGTGGACAAGATTATGGAGGCACTCCTTAAAGAAAGGACAGCGCAACACCTGAAATCCATAGGTGCACAGGATCCAAGACAGCACAGGTTTACAAAAGGAACGTCCGTTCAAACGAATCTCATAGATTTCTTTGACTGGGTAACCAGACTGATGGAACAAGGGGGAGCAGTTGATGTCACCTACCTTGACTTCAGCAAAGCTTTCGATACTGTTCTACATAGATGATTGATTAATAAGTTTGGTAGGCTTGGGGTGGGTCAGATGTTGATCAACTGGGTGGCAAACTGGTTGACGGGCAGAAAACAGAGAGTGGTGGTAAATGGTATACAGTCAGAAAAGATGCAAGTCACAAGTGGGGTACCTCATGGCTCAGTCCTGTAGCCAGTCCCCTTTAATGTCTTCATCAGTAACATTGCAGATGGACTGAAGGGTAAGGTTTGTCTGTTTGCAGATGACACCAAGCTCTGCAACAGAGTAGAAGATCCAGATGGGGTGGGTAGAATGAGAAGAGATCTGGATAAACTAGCAAAATGGTTGGAAGAGTGGCAACTGGGGTTTAATGCAAAGAAGAGCAAGATCATGCACATAGGGAAGAGAAACCCTGAAGCCACCTATAGGCTGGGAGGAGTTGCTGCAGTCACAAGGGAAGAAAGATACTTGGGCATCATCATCACTGATGACCTGAAATCATCCAAGCAGACCACTAAAGCAGTAGGTAAGGCTAGTTGGATGTTGGGGTGCATTAGTAGGATATCACAAGTCGGAAGAGGGAGGTAATAATCCTCTTTACAATACACTTGTTAGGCCCCATCTAGAGTACTGCATGTGGTACTGGAGTCCACACCTTCACAAGGACAATAACCAAACTGAGGCAGTCCAGAGAAGGTCAACCTAAATGGTGCAGATACCATCAGAAAACATATGAGGACAGATTACTGGAGCTCAATATGTATACCCTAGAGCAAAGGAGGGAGAGAGGTGATATGATCGAAACATTCAAACACCATAAGGGCATTAACAAGGTAAAAGAGTCTAACATGTTTCAATATAAGAAAAATAGCAGGATAAGAGGACACAGCATGAGATTAGAGGGAGGCTGATTAAGGAGTAATGTGAGGACGTTCTTTTTCACAGAAAGGGTGGTGGATGCATGGAATGGCCTACCTCAGGAAGTGGTGGATATGAATACAGTGCAGGGCTTCAAACAGGCATGGCATAGGCATAACGGGAGCAATACAAATGAGTATGACTAGATAATCCATTGAAAGAGCAAAGGCCGATGGCACATTTATAAGGTAGAAAAAGAAATGTGCAGACTGGATGGACCTTATGTCCTTATCTGCCGTCAGCTTCTATGTTTCTATGTATGTATGTATATACATTTTACACTGCTGAGAACTGCTTGTTCATTATATGTAACAGTGATGGGCAATGTCTCTTTAAGAGACTAGTAGATAAGGTAGTGTTAGTGAGCTAATGGTCATTCTTTGAGAAAGTACTGATCACAGTACGAAACGCATCAGGTGACCTCAGGAGGCGGACCCCCTCCAGTTTGCTGTTGCTGTTGCAAGCTACAAGTTGGATGCGGGCCTGTGCTGAATTTTGGATGTGGACATGGATTTTTTGGACATTTTTACTCGCATCCAAAGGACTCTTTCTGTGCAGTGAGTAAATTGTGACTGTGATTCCTGTTTGGAAATATTGTGTGGTGAATATATACTATTAAAAGTTGTACACAAGGTGGAATTCAATCAGTGTCCATTTCTTGTTTGTAGAGCCTACACATTATGTATGCCTTTAGGTGAGTGCTGGCTCCAAAAAAAATTTTGTCTCATATTTTTAGCCTGGCACCACCCTTTCATAGGTGTGGTCATTTCATACAAACAAATTATTTTAATACCTATTTTTGCTCAGTGTTCTCTGACACAGGGAAATCTAATAAAGTAGTCTATAATACTGGAAATGAAGACCATAGCACTTTTACATTGGAGGAAGTTCTTGAACTACTTAAAGAAATAAAGAAAAATTCCAACCCTGGACCAGACCTTATTCACCCCAAGTTTCTAAGGGAGTTGTTGGCTCAACTTGCTTATCCACTCATTTTGATCTTTAATCATTCATTTAGGGAAGGACAGGTACCAGATGACTGGCATAATGCAAGAGTTATACATATCTTTAAAAAGGGAGACAA
Organism: Neoceratodus forsteri; assembly: GCA_016271365.2. NCBI lineage: Eukaryota > Metazoa > Chordata > Ceratodontiformes > Ceratodontidae > Neoceratodus > Neoceratodus forsteri. The sequence continues at coordinate 809,341,219 of CM028129.1, read as the reverse complement.
AAGTAGGGTAGAAAACTACAGACCCATCAGCCTTACTTGTATTTGCTGTAAACTAATGGAAAAACTAATTAAGGTTCGTCTTGATTCTGAAATCAATAACTTGGGACTGCATGACTCTAATCAACATGAGTTCAAGAAATATCATTCTACCATGACAAACTTGATAACTTTCTACCAACAGGTTAGTACCAACTTAGATCAAAATATCCTATATGATGTTACCCTTTGGATTCTCAAAAAAGTGTTCGACACTGTGCCCCATCATACCCTTACTGATAAAATGAACAACATGTTTTTTTTGCCAATCCCTGTACAAGGGATACAAAACTGACTTCTTCACTGGAAACAGTTTGCCACTATAAATGGCTGTTCATCATCTGAGGGAAGTGTCTCTAGTGGAGTACCCCAGTGCTTGGCCCTGGGTCCTATGTTGTTTAGTATCTTTTTCAGTGATTTGGATAATGACCTCTATTGCAGTATAATGAAATCTGCCAACGATACCAAACTAGGGGAGAAGTGGATACTTTTCTTAAACATCTAGCTATTGTAAATGATTTATTGGTAATCAAGCAATGGACTGTTAAAATGAAATGTCCTTTAATGCAAAGAAGTGTAGTAATGCACTTTTGGAACACAGATCCTCATTATTCATATTTTATAAATAATATACCCATCCAATCATCCAAACCATAAAAAGACCTAGGATAATAATCAACAATAAACTATCCTCTTCTGACCATTGTCAAATGGTTGTGAAAGACTCTAATTTAATGATCAATAGGATTACCCGGGCATTTGTTTGTAGATCTGAACAGTGTTTGGTACCAGTGTAAAAGTCCTATGATAGAACCTTTTTGGACTATGGTTCCCAGTTTTGGAGTCCATATTTAAAGGGGGATATTGTATTACTTGAAAGAGTACAAAAAGTTTACCAAAGTAATTCCCCACTTCAAATACAAATCGTATCCCAAGAGACTCAGTGCAACCAATCTTTTCTCGCTTCAAGAGAGAAGGCAACATGGAGATAGTCTCCTGATGTATAAGATCCTAAACTCACCCCACTTAGCTTTGGGTTGTGGGTTTCAATCACTTAACATAATTTTAAATTTACATACTCATAATAAACAGTTTAAGGTACCTAGGGCCAAAACCAACAATAGAGACAACTACTTTACAATTCATACTATTAAGTACTGGAATAGTTTACCTCAAGAAATAGTAGAGGAGAATATCTTTGATGCATTCAAAAAGTCCCTTGATGCGAATTTATTGTCAAATAGGATTAAATGATTCAGGAAATTAAGATCCCACTAGTTTGGGGAGACATTCTCTGTGGGCATTTTGCCTACTTTTGTCTCTATTGAATCCAGTAAATCCAGTAAGTTCTGTATTCTGACTTAGACACTGACTAACAGGTAAGCATGACCCCTTTGAAAACACAGATTCAAAGTTCAAACAATTGTAAGTATACAATGTTACCATAGGAGAGACAGTAAAGTAGTAACCTTGTAATGTATACAACATGAATATAAACAGAGACTGTACAAATGAAGTGTGAAATACTATGCAGAAAGCATAAATGAAAATCAGAGTTGTAATGAAAAGTGTAGGAAAAGGTGTTCACAACAGTAAAGACAGAACAGAAAAGCAAGCAGCAAAAGGCACTTTTCATGTATCATTGTACATAAACTCTGGATTTCGATATGTAAACAGTTATTAGTCTACAAATTAATCCTTATTTATTATGTTTTTCAAACCAATAAAGAAAAATCTAATACACATCCTCTTCACCTTGAGGGAGGCAGTATGGCAGTACTTTAAGGCTCTGAGCTGCAAATCTGGAGACCTGGGTTTGAATCCCACAGCCCCACTTGCATACTGTGTGACCCTGAGCAAGTCACTTAACTTCCCTGTGCTCCCAGGTCGCACCTGTAAAAAGCTTTTAGCTTAGTGTGCCACTCCTGGTTAAACAATAAAAAAGAAATGAAAAAGTTTCACCAACCCCTCCCCCCACACCCGAAAAAGAAACACAGATGCAATAACTATTTCTTTGTTTATACCACACAGAAAGAAGTCCAAACTTCTGAAAGTAAGAAAATATGTAAGCCTAACTCTGCACAAAAGCCCAGAAAATGTGAACAACCAGAAGCACTGAATAAACCAGCCTGAAGACTGTTGGAGAAACACCTCTAAATCTAATACGTGGCTATTCTTCCTTTCAGCGCCTCTGTACAATACTATCAATAAATAGAGACTCACCACTTTAAAACTCTACACTAACTTTACCTGCTTGCTCCATAATGTGCATATACTGAAATTTGTTTCCAATAAATTGTTTAAATGCACATACCTTGTTGGAGTCTTCATTCCATTCAAGAAGTAGAAAAGTAAAATGTGATCATGAAATGTAAGAAATAAGAATGCGGAAAAGACCCAACCCCTGGTTTAACAATACTGTTAAGGCAGCCCTTCATGACAGAGATCAATTATGGAAAAGGACTTGTAGAACTAAGCTTGTTCAGGATTGGTTGGAATTTAGAAGGTCAAGGAATCTATGTACTAAACTTATTAGGGCCAGAAAGCTAAATACTTTTAAATGGCTCTTGCCTCTTCAATAAACAATGCCTCAAAATTTTGGCAAATGCTTAAAGAGATCAAGGCTACAGTCCCTCATCATCCCTGCAGTCTAAAATTATTAGTGGCACCAGTACCTTCATTAACAAACAGTGCATACTTGAACAACTTAACAACCACTTTGCCACTGCTGGTCTTGCTTTTGACTTCTCTCCTGCGAGTAAGCTCCATGCACAGTACTGCCCTGATGACACATCTCATACACTTGTCAGTTACCACCATTCTTCACCCTCATTCAGTTTCAAGTCGATATCATACAAGCATGTGGAAGATCTCCTGCTCACCCTAGACACCAGATAAAGTGCTGTTGCCAACCAAATTGAACCCTTTTTCTTGAAACTAGGAGATTACTTTCAACCCTCTGATTCTGCATCTCTTTAATCTCTCCCTCTCCCAAGGTGAACTCCTGCAATCTGGAAAATAGCTCATGTCATTCCACTCTATAAATCTGGGACCCATGTGATCTTAACAACTATCGACCTATCTCTGCTTCTCGTTCTATCCAAACTGTTAGAAAAAAATAGTCAACTCCCAACTGAGAGAATATCCGGAAACCCACAATTTGTTTAATCCCATCCAATCTGGATTTAGGCCTAACCACAGTACAGTCTCTGCCCTTACAAAAGTCACTAGCGACTGGCAGATCGCTCTGGATTCAAAGAATTATGCCTGAGCACTTTTTTTGGACCTCAGCAAGGCTTTTGATATGGTTGATCATGACTTGCTATTGTCAAGCCTGCGTAATATTGGACTACTTGAAAATGCCTTGAAATGGTTTTCTTGCTACCTGGTGGGCAGATAACAACAGGTAAAAGCCCAAGGTGATCTCTTACCACTGAAATCTCTGCTGAGAGGGGTAGCTCAAGATTCAATTCCTGGACTCCTGCTGTTCGCAGTTTACATAAATAGTACTGACCATGATATCAGCAGTGCTGATGTTCATTTATTTGTGGATGACACAGTTCTGTACATGACTAGACCCAGCCTTGATCCCGCATGTCAGGACCTGCAGAATGAATTCAATGCCCTCCAACAGAACCTCTTTCAGCTGAAACTTCAACTTTATGCTAAAAAGACCAAAACTATGTTTCTTTCTCCCCATGCTCTCGCAACACTTGCCAGCTCTACCAGTACCTACCCCCAGATATTGATTTTCCTGGGGGAGCCACTCAAAACAGTTAATAAATTCAAATACCTGGGTTTCTGGCTTGACTACAAACTTTCATTGATGGTACATATTGAGGATGTTGCTAAAAAACTTAGGCAGAGACTAGGCCTTTTTTATCTTATTAAGCACCTACTTAACCAGGAGGCCAAAATAAAACTGGTGCAATCCACTTTTCTCCCCTCCTTGACTATGCTGATCTGTTATATAGCCACTGCCCTAGAACAACTCTAACTAAACTGGACACGTTGTATCACAGGGTGCTAAGATTCATCAGTAATGCTCCACACAACACCCATCACTGCTACCTCTATGAGCAACTTGGCTGGCCATCACTCACCTCCAGGAGGCTGAGAAACACATCTTTTTGAATCTACAGGGCCATTACTAACTCCCACCTTACACTTCTGTTCTCTTCAAATGCACATTTGGTACTACTCTCTTCGCAGATACCCTTACATCCTGTTTGACATCCCCAGGACACGCACCCATTTTGTTGCCTCTGCTATTAGTTATACTCTCCTTCTCTGTGGAACAACCTTCAGAAGTCCTTAAACTCTCTCAACTCACTGCATTGTTCTCCTTTAAATCTCTTAAATCACACACTGAAGGAAACATGCAACTGCTAATCTTAAATGGACTCTGAGCTTAAGAAACTGAAGCGACCCACTCCAGCACTTTCCCGCTGTGCTGTAATAACCCTGTATTCATTCTCTCCCTGACACATTCTCTCACTATCCCCATTTTACTGCTCCTCTCCTCTCCCTCTCCTCTACTCTACCTCCCAGTACTCCTCTCACCCAACCTCCCCACCCTTCCTCATCACTTACTCTCACTGTACTGTGACATCACTGTGTTGTGACATCACTGTTCATGGTCCCTCTCTGTCACATCCTCTCCTGATCACTGCTTGCATCCCCCTCTCCTAACTTCTTCTACTATACCTACCCATGCCTCTCTTGCTTTATCAATCACTCCACCTTCAATACTAGCTACATACTTCTAATTACTCCACTAAGTGGTGCCCCCATCCCACTATACTTCGCCCTCTCCCTCCCTACCGCACCACTGTCTCTGTATCTTATCTTCAATCTCCTACCTACTGCCTAACTGCTATTACTCCTGCCATGCTCCTTTGTATGTTGTTTGTCATGACAATTAGTACTCTTATTTCCTGTATGTATTCTGAATTTTGGCTTGTTTGATGTGTATGTATTTATGACCTGTTCACATGCTTATTGTACCTTGACACTGTTGACCTTATGACATTTGATTCAACCCTTTGTATATATCCTGCACTGTATTTTCACTGTATCCTTCCTTGTACCTTATACTGTATTTACCTTTTTAAATTATCTACTCAGGACCACCTTGTAAATGAGCTTTCTCAATTGTGTTTTTCTCCTGGTGAAATAAAGAATTGAATTGAATTGAAATGTCTGTAAAATAGCCCCAAACAAGAAAAAAAAAGGTGCCTCGATGTAGAAAAAGTGGACTCTTGCTGTCCTAATCCAAGACATGAAGTCTTCAAGTAATAATACAGATACTGGACTCTTGCTGTCCTAATCCAAATTATCTGAAAAAAAAAGTACAAATAATCCACAAAGAGTTTCCCAGTAAAAAACAAAAAAAAACAAAGAGGTGCCCAAATGTAGAAAACGTGGACTCTAGATGTCCTAATCCACAGCATGGTATCTTCAAGTAATAATCCAGATATTGGACTCTTGCTGTCCTAATCCAAATGATTTTCCAAAAGCAGTAAAAATATTCCACAAAGTGTTTCCCAGAGAAAAAAAGAAAGTAACCATAAAAAAAAGTCCACTCTTCCATGTGGTACTCCAAGAATAAACTGAAGAAGCACTGAGAAATGCAAGGGCAGAAATCCAAGTCCAGACCAAACAATGAGGGCTGCTGATACACTTGGTCCCAGTGCTCCTGGCCTGCCACTACGAAGACCCAGAGATGCCCATCTTGAAGAATGCTGCATACACCAACATCTCTGAGCCACTCCCCACAGGATCCCCAATGTTCTGCTCCACCTCAGCTGCCTCAAAACTTCTTCCTGCTCCTCTGCAAGGCTGCTGCCACACACTGGTCCCAGATCATCCTCCATCAATGGCTACTTCCACACTGAAAAGAAACTGCACAACAAAATGCCAGCCACATTCCTTACATGTCAAACCTTGTATCAGCCAATCAGAAGCATCTTTCCATTCATTCACAAGATGCAACCAATCACAACTCACACACAATTACCACACACACACAATCAAAAACCACTACTAGTGCCATTCACAAACACACAAGATGGGCCAATCATACATTCCCGAGCGAAATAGTCCCATTTTTAAATAAAATTAAATGTACCAATGCCAAAAAGCACAGTATCAGCAGACCCCCAAAAGTAGTCATGCCTATTGCATAAATCGAACATGTGGGGTCTGCTGTGTGATACGTATTTATCTTCACTCATGTCCAGTGAACATTGGACCATCACTTGTGGCTACATTATGCTCCACCACTTGTAAGATCACCTGTGGTCAATGGATACTCATAAAGATAAATACCATATCACACAGTAGACCCCCACATATCCCTTATATATATATATATATATATATATATATATATATATATCTGTATTATAGGGGTGTGGTCCCCTATAGTTAGGGTTGAATGATCACTTTTATGTTAAACTCAAAATTCTGCACTTTAATAACTTCGCAACCATTCAATAGATTTGTATGAAGTTTTGCATATGCCATCGGGGTTGAAGATCTTGTGATGTACCAAGTTTTGTTCTGGTTGGATGTGTGAGTGCGGAGATATGGAGTGTGAAAAAAATCTTAAAATTACAATTTTTTTTTAATTTCTTTGTCATACCACAGTGCAAACATGGCTTGGGATTTTGGTCGGACATTTCTATGTAGAAAGGACTTGGGTCACAATTTAAAGGTTTGGTGAAAACATATTAATCCATTCCAAAGTTAATAAATTTTAAAGTTTCCCATTATTTTCAATTGCAATTTCTCTGTCCCATTAGATGTGATCCTCAAACAAGGATCCTTTGTCACAAATGGTTAATCCTTTTTCATGAATGGGTCATCCTGTGTTGCAAATGGGAAACCTTGTTTCATGCTGCTGCCATTTTGTTTTACAGTTAGTGAGGGAAACAAGATAAAATAACTCAAAACAATTATGTATTGAGTAGAAACCAACACATGTAACTTGCTTATCGGGACTCTCTCAGCTGGATTTGGCACTTATCTGTTCAAGAAATGCCCTTAATTTTTTTTTCCACATTAAAAATCCTTTTTTTGTGACTCATAATATGAATTTTTTTTTTTCTTATCAGGAGTCATGAAAAAGGATTCTTTTTTCATGATGGGAAATCCTATGCCTGGTTCTAGTGCCCCCCTAACCCTCCTTTTCACTCCTTCCATTCCCATTATTTCCTTGATGTCTAGTGGCAACCACCATACTCCAATTGCTGTCCCCTTTTTTCTATTTCACTGGTGTCTAGTGGCACCACCACCCTCTGATCACTGTCCTCATTTTATTTTATTGTTGCTCTAGTGTCTAGTGGCACCCTCACCCTCTGATTGTTGTCCCAATTTTATTTTATTATTTCCCTGTTGTCTAGTGGCATTCCCACCCTCAGATTATTGTCCCTTGTTTTTTGTATTTCCCTGGTGTCTAGTGGCACCCCCCCCCACTCTCCGATCACTGTCCCCTTTTCATTGTATTACTCCCCTGGTGTCTAGTGGAACCTCCCCTCCCACTGATCATTGTTCCTGCCTGCAAAAAAGAAAACCATCCTCTGTGGGGTTTTTTTTCTACACGGTCCCTTGGTGATCTAGCCCCCAACTCCTTCTCCCACCCAGCACCCACTACCCCACTTCCGCCAGTACATCCCACACACCTTTGCTCATCTGCACAGATGAGAGGGAAAATATCCACTCTCCGATCGAAGACATGTCTTACTGCTGGAACCAGTGACTACAATATGAGAAACTAAGGTAAATGCTGTTCAATGTATTTCTAAGGGGTTTTCAACTTTGATTCATACATTGGCCATTTTTGCATATTTTAACAACAACTTTTCAACATGGCCTTTTGGGGACCCCACCTCATGGACAATGTCACTTGAATTTTGTAAATCTGTCCAGAAAGGTGATTTCAATTTGCTAAAATTCAGTTGCTAAAAATCACCATTTGGGTATGATTTGAAAATTTGTACTGGCTTTGTTCATGAGGTGGGGTCATAAAAGGCTATGTTGAACATTTGGGATCAAAATATGCAAAAATGGAGAAGTTATGCACATGTATTTAAATTTAACTATGCTAGCTTGTAATTTCAGTAATTTTAAATATTTTCATCCAAATTTTCAATGTAACCATTTTTTTTACATCACCCCATGAACATGAGAGCTGTCAGTTTTCAAATACTGGCCAAAATGTGTTTTCTCACCTGTGGCATGGAATGCTGTTGCGGTGGCTTGGAATGACATTTCGGTGGGGATTTGAAAATTCTCAGCCCAGCGTTCATGAGGTGGAGTAACAACATGGCTATACTGACAGTTTGGTTGCTGTTTTGGCTGAAATGCTTCTATGGTGACATACATGCACGCATCTATGGAGGGATGGGGGCATTGTGCTCTCACAGCCAAATGAGGATATGATTAGACTATCTCAAAAAGTAAATACTTTTTTTTTCCAAAAAGCTTCATTAATGCAAAAGTAGGGAAATGTAGTGTTAGGGTTTCCAACCCTAATACCCCACCCACCCTGCAGACAACAACATGGGTAAGGTGTGCCTTGGGGTTTTCAAACCTAATGCTCACTCCATTCTCATATACTGTACCCATCTCAGCTTATTTACTCATGGAATGGGGTGAGCATTAGGGCTGAGAATGCCAAAAGCACCCCAGTTGCTGCTTGCAGGGTGTGGGAGTGGGTGTTATGTTTCAGAATCTAATACCACATTTCCTAAGCAATGAATATATCTATCTTATATATATATATATATATATGTAATATATACATATATATGTAGCGTATGTCTGTTGCAAAAACATCATTAATGCTCCAATTAGGATCAAAGTGATAAAAGTTTGGAAATGAGGTGTTAGGGTTTCCTACATCTAACCCTTCCAAACCAGGCAGGAGAGCAGGTGTGATGTGTGTGCCTTGGGCTTCTCATGCTCACCACGTTCTATCTGTAAATAAGGTCAGATGTATAGACTTTATGAGAATGGGATGAGCATTCGGCTTGAGAAGCCCAAGGCACACTCCATACCTGCTCTCCTTCCTGGTTTGGGAGGGTGGGGTGTTCAGGAATCCCTAATGCCTCATTTCCAAACTTTTGACACTTTGACCCTAACTGGAGCATTAACAAAGTTTGTTGCACCTTATTTCCTTACTTTTTCAGGGGACCCTGCGCTCCCATCCCTCCATAGATGCATATATAGGGGATACATGATGGGTGACTGTGGAATATGGAAAATATTTGCACGAGTGCAGAGTGAACTGTGATAATATCATGAGTGCCAAGGCACGGTGATATTACAGTTCACTCTGCAGGAAATACAAATGTTACCATATTCTAGTCACCCATCATGTGTCATTATACAGTAGGGCTAATACCTTTTAGGAACATTTTTTTCTGTGTTCTCCCGCTTACTCTGTTTTTATTTTGGTAACTGGGTAAGTTTTGGGGTGACCTGGGAGCACTGGACAGTTAAGTGATTTGTTCAGAGACACATAGTATTGAAATGGAAATTGTGAGAATCAAACTCTGGTCTGCAGCAAATTTGTTTATTGCTTGTTACTCTAACCTCTAGGCTATATTGACAGCACTGTTTGTGTGTGGTCTGAGTGTGTGTAAGTGTTTCTGAATGACTGAGATTGCTAGGCACTATGATAAACAGGTGAATGTGTTTTGGAATGAAAATTGTGTTACCTGCAGCTAGGAGTGAGAAACAGACTATTAATTTAGTAAGTTACAGGCTTCACTGAGACAGAGAAACTGTTGCAGTCAGCACTCAGAAAGAAAAACAGCTTTATGAAGGAGGCTGGTTTGAAGATTGGAACAGCACAGGCTAGGAGTGTCAGAATAACTATGGGACACAGGTGATTGCCTTTTACAATGCTAATTGAGTTAGTTGCAGGATTCTGTGAGAAAGAGAAACTGTGAAGGTATTAAATGCAGGCTGCAGTGTAGATAGTCTCACTCTGGTGACATCACTATTGTGAGAATATTTGCTGGTGATGTAGATACTGTGACCCAGATATTCAAACTGCGCCAGTTTGTGGCGCAAGCCCCTGCGCCGCTCAAAATAGTTGATCAGGGGTGTGGCCAGGGCGATATTCAACAGAGTTGCGCTATGGCGCAACTGCTTGGAATATCACACCCTGGCCACCCCCACTGTGCATGGCGCAGTGGAACTGCGCCAGCACAAGTGGTCAGAATGGAGCATTGAGATGCGGTGGAGCAAGTTCCATTGCGCTATGCACAGTACCTGCGATATTCAAAGGGTGACATGCAAATGGGGCCATAATTATGCAAGCGCTGGGGCCATGCATGATTACAGCCCCATTGCATGCCATTATACAGCAGGTGCGCCGATCCCCAACAAATTATGCCAGACGCCCTGCCAGGCAGCAGCCGTCAGGACCGACACCCCCTGCAGCCCGATTGCAGGATGACCCGTAAGGGACAATGCATGTCTCCAATCCCTGGTGGTTCAGTGGACCGTGAGTAGCCCAATGGCGGGCATAACAGTAGTCCCCCCTCAGCCCGATCACGGGCATAACAGCACCCCCCCATTAGCCCAATCGAGAGCATTACTGTAACACCCCCAGTAGCCGATGGGGGCATAACTGTATTCCCCCATTAGCCCGATTGCGGGCATCAGTGACCCCCAAAGTCCAATATCCTGGTGGTTCAGTGGACTGAATGGAGCCTGATCGCGGGCAGCATTCTCACCCCCAGTCCGAAATCCCTGGTGATCTAGTGGACTCCCCACCCCACCCACCCACGGAGCCCCTGCACCGCTCCCCGTCCAGCGGTAGGCGGCAACGCCTCACCTGCCTGCGGCCCGCCTTCACTGACTGACAGCTCGGTATGGCTGCATGCCTATTGGTTCAGAGCATGAGCCAATGGCGTGCAGCCTATATTGCAGAGTCAGTCCAGATATGTGAATGAATTCATTCATGCTATCTGGACTGAGGTTATAGTTGCACGCCCATTGGCTCATGCTCTGGAACCAATGGGCGGCAGCCATACCGAGCTGTCAGTCGGGCGGGCGGCAGGGCGGCAGGCAGGTGGGGTGCTGCCACCCGCCTGACTGGGGAGGTGGTGGGCACCTTGCTGGTGGGGTCCACTAGATCACCAGGGATTTCGGACTTGGGGAGGAGGAATGCCGCCCGCGATCGGGCTCCATTTGGTCCACTGGACCACCAGAGATAATGTACTTTGGGGGGTTACTGATTCCCGTGATGTCGAGGTACTGGGGAAGTGTACAATGTGCCTGACCAGACACCACAAGGCACTATTATGCCCTAGATTGGGCTACTGGGATGCTGTTATGCCCGTGATCGGGCTACTGCAGTCCACTGGACCACCAGGGATATTGGACTTGGGGGATACTGATGCCAGCGATCGGGGCAGGGGCACCGTCGGGAGTGCAGCAGGAGATAGTGGAGGGCCACCCACGGGTGGCAGCTGCTGTATTGCACCCTGTCACGGCAGCTCACCTGTGGTGGCCCTCGACTTGTTCCTTTTTGGGGCGTAACTTTGTGCAGGCACAGGTAGGGGTTGCACCTGCATAACTCTGCATGGCCCAGGCTGAATATCGGGCTGTGCAGTTTATGCATGGTTCCTCCCCCTTCAGTTGCGCATGCCTTCATTATCATTGGGCTGTTGCTCAGCATGATTTCGGGGGCGCAACTGCCTCCTGCTGAATATCGCAGAATGGCGCAATTTCGACTTGTGCAGGCGCAGCCCTATTGCGCATTGCTCAACTCTTTTGAATATCTGGACCTATGAGTTTATCAGGAAATAAACCCACAGTGGTGATGTCATCACGGAGTTATTCCACTGCAGTGGGAATACGTCTTTTTATTCTCAATGTTTCATGCTCACCCCTATTGTATAAATATATATAGATATATATAATATAGATATATATATATATGTGTATATATATATATATATATATATTTATATATATGTGTATATATATATATATATCTATATATATATATATAGATATATATATATATATCTATTCATGGCAAAAAAACTCATGTTAATGCATCAGTTAAGGTTGTTCCACAGTGACAAAAGTGAGGAAGTTTGGTGTTGGGGTTGAAAACCCTAACTGCGATCCCCCACCACCACACACACATACATGCAAGTAGGGGAGGACTCCACCCCCACCAACAGGCATCGAGGTGTGCGTTGGGTCATTGCCCTAACTCTCACCCCATTCTCCCACACTGCACTACCTCAGCTTGTTTACACATGGGACGGTGAGAGTTAGGCAGATGACCCCAACACACACCCCGATGCCTGTTGGTGGGGGTGGGTTGGGGATGAGGTGCAAGGGTGGGAACCCTTAAATCGAATTTCTTCACTTTTATCACTGTAGAAGAACCCTAACTAATGCATTAACAAAGTTTTTTTGCATAGAATATATCTGTGTGTGTGTGTGTATATGTATATATATATACACATATGTCATTTTCCAGGACTAAATAGTAACTTTAATGTACTAAAATGCAAACTCCAATAATGGCTATATCAGGTTTAGTTCAACTATGTTGGGCTATTAATGGAAAGTTTAAGTAAAAATCAGTAAATTAATTAATTTATTAATTCTAGATAGTCCTCTTTAATATGTATGATATGAAATATACATATAATTGCTGGAGACCCCCTATATCAACTCAGTTTATTCAGTTTTCAAAAGTTGTAATAACCTGGTCCAATATCACATTAAGTTATTCCGACTTTTGCAGGCCTGTGTACCACTGTCTCAGTCACCCCCTGTACAACTGGAGGGAATTTGCTCGCTTAGCAAGGAGTGGCTAGTGTTCATTTCCATTCTTCATTATTTACTCATTTTTATCTTTATCTCAGTGATCCTTCCTTTATAGTGTGGTTGATCCTAGTGTGTGTCAGGTTTGGCAGACAGAGTGTGCGATCCAGGACAGGGCCGTGGCTGACAGCCTACAGTGCCAGCTGTTCACGGTTCAACAGTTTAAGCTGTAAAAAAAACAAACAGAAAGTCCATACTGGAGAGAGAGAGAAAGAAAGAGAGAGAGAGCAAGATAGAGAGAGTGTGTGTGTGTGTGTGTGTATGTGTGTAGGAGAGAGAGTGTCTGTGTGTGCAGGAGAGACACTGACCAAGGGGCAGCAGGGGTCACAACTACTGGAAAACAGACTGTCTGCTTTACTGACTGTCTCATGGACTAACTTCTTGCACCAGAAATTATAAAAAATAAAACAAAGGTGACTGTGTGTCTACAAAGTTTGTTTTTTTACACATCCTTGGTGTATGATGACCTAATAAACCACTCGAACTTCGCTCTCAAGGTTTATGGGTCATCACACACCTCAGGTGTAAAAAAACTGCATAACACACAGTTGTCTATGCATTTTCTCAGGGAGTCAACCTGATGACATATCTTAAAGGGACTGATCCCTTAAACTTCAAATGATACATAAAAGTATGTAGTTGCCTCCAGTGCCTTGATTCTATTGTCAAAAGCTTGTGTTGTTTCAATGTTTTGTTTTATTTGTAAAGTTAAGATAGCAATATTTTTTTTGTTTTGGTTAACCACATTTTGAATAAAGTCTGTTGTAGCATTTAGTGCTTCATAATGTTGGTCATGTCTTTCTAGCAGAAGCAGTATATAGTATATGGGAGCCCTCGATTCTACATGGGTTTCACAAGCTTCTGAAATTTTGTTGTAGGACAGTTCAAAGGTCAAAAAAGTTGTTGTACTGTTGTTCTGATATCACATCAGTAGCACAACTTTTCATCCTTGACCTGCCAGCTGATTGGCTCACATAACGCAGTGCTGATGGAAAATAGAAGCACAAACATGGTGGCACGATTTAGCGAGCACCAAGAAGTGGACCCACTAGCTTGGAAATGAGGAGCCGCACTTGGCTCCATGTCCAAAAACTGGATTACTTTTTTTTTCATTGAAAAAATAAATCCAGTGGACACAGATGGTCATAACTGCCATAAAACAGTTATCCAGACTGACACGGACTGAGTCACCTGGAGAAGCTGGAGTGAGTGGGAGTGGGAGTGGCACCACTTTACAGTCAAGGTAACTATCAAGTAAAAAAAAACCACACAAAAAAACAACAATCAAGGGCTCAAAAGAGAATCGAGAACTCCCATATATTATATAAAACAGCAGATGTGTGACCATCCACAACTAAGGCTGTTTCCATCTCTGGAGTTGATGATGTCATAGAGACCTCTCGAACTTCGCTACCGAGATCTCTATGACATCATCAACTCCCTCGATGGACACAGCCTTGTTGTGGATGGTCACACATCCACTATTCTATATGTGGTCAATGAAACGTCCTAGAGAAGCCAGGGTGTAATTTTTTTCTTCTTGTTCTACAGCATTAACCATTTTTGGTGCTATATTAGATAATAAAATATCAGTTAGCTGCTTTGGACTAGTTGTAATTTGCTTCTCCTTTTGTGGTATGAGAGCCTCACCCTCTATCTTACTCTCACTCACAGTGTTATACGAATGACGGCTTACCTTAGCCTGCTCATTCACAAAGTCATTTGTATGTCTTTGAGATTTACAGCTGGTTTCACTGTAATATTCACCTTTTTGTAATGCTGAACTCCTCCGTTCAGTTAGAGGGCTTGCTGATAGGTTACTGGACTGGTCTGATAAAGACGTTTGTTTCGAGGTCACTGAATATGGCACTGATCTGGGAGAAACCCCAGATTTCCAGCATCCACTGTGACTGGTAGCTGGCTGAAAAACTTTTCAAGCGGATGGATCCTCAGGGAGGAATAATCTTCAGAGGATGATGAATATCTGTTTTTCCTCTTTTCTGGCACGCTAATCTAATTCCATAGGTACTACGTAAGCACTTTCATCAACTGTTTCTCTGAAACACTGACAGAGCACCTCTAAGGAACTGCTGCAATGCCGGCCATTTAGCCCCCCTTAAAGCACAACCATTTTCATCTTAGTACACCTGCATCTTTAGAAAAGTTAATCCACTGAATATTGGCCCAAGGTGGGTGGGAGTGTCTCTCTGTACTTTTGTAGTGTTTGGGCAACTAAAGGAACTTTAGAGTAAAAAGAGAATGTGCACATTCATCATAACTTGTTGACACCCAACATGTGTTTACATTTTGTTGCTTTTAGCCAAAACTGGAAACAATATTGTAAAGCTTTGTTTTCTGGGGCAACTTTTGATTTTGTGATGCTTTGACAAATTATTGTACCTAAGGATTTGCATACCACTACTTGTGACTCTTTGCACTGAATCTGGGGCTTTACAGTGTATGGTGTGTATACATAGATACACATATGTTGTTGGCAGATAAGGGCCTTTGATCCACCAAATCTGCCTTTGAATGCTAGTAACTGTGCTTCTTCAGGCTTTCCTGGAACTAGGTTGTACCCTTCCCCTGTCTGCCAGGATCCCCCTATGCTTATCCCATGCATTCTCAAATCCTGTAATTGTTTCTTCCCCCACCATCTCTTCTGGCAGGCTGTTCCATTTGCCCACCACCCTCTCTGTGAAGAAGTAGTTCCTCACATTCCCTCTGAGCCTCCCTCCCTCCAGTTTCATCCTCATCCTATGTCCCCTTGTCCTGGAGCATCTTCTTCTTTGAAACATTTTATTTTTCTGCACCTTATTCTTCCCTGTGAGGTATTGAAATGTCTCAGTCATACCACCCTTCCCCCTCTCTTCCAGGAGTACATTTTTTATTTATTTATTGAAAAGTTTCACCAGAAAGGCACACTGAACAACAAGCTGCTTGTCTCATGCTACGTCTTGTAGGAAAGGGTAATAGGGAGATACAGATACAAATACAAAGAAAAGTAAAAAATACAAGCATTCATATACAGTAAAAGTGGATTTGTACAGATACTGGATACCACAACAGTGATACAAAATCAAGGCTTACATGGCACATTAGTTACAATGCAGTAGAAAATGCCTGAACACAAATTCAGAATGATTTAAAGTGCAGTCAGTATTTTCAAGTGCTAGGGCCAACTACCACTGAGTAACAGTACAGCCATGAAGCAATTAAACAGTGCAAGGAAATTACCTGGAGCAACAAAAGGCATGAGCAATTTGAGGAACAGTAATTTATGACGGCTAAGGAGATAGAGTAAGGGGATGATGAGTATCTAATTTGAGGTGGCAATGAGTTCCAGAGCTTAGGAAGTTGTGAGAAAAGATAGACTGGCCAGCAGTGGTGAGGCTGCCCTATTACCCACTTTTCAATTTATCTTTGTCACAGGGTGTCTTTCCTTTTATTTGGAAAACTACCCATGTCATTCCTCTATTCAAGTCTGGTGACCGTAGTATTCTAAATAATTACAGGCCAATATCCTCGTTTCCTATCCTTTCAAAAATGCTCCAGAAAGTAGTTAACCTTCAGCTTAGGAATTTATTTGAGAACGTCACTCTATTGAATCTGGTACAATCAGGTTTTAGGTCATGTCACAGCACTGTATCTGCCCTTGCAAAAGTCACTAATGACTGGCAGAAGGCCTTAGACACCAGAAATTATGTGTGTGCCTTATTTCTTGACCTGAGCAAGGCATTCAACACTGTGGATCATGACCTTCTCCTGGTCATGCTTAGAAAAATTGGTCAGGGTCCTGTGGCACTAAAATAGTTCACTAGTTATCTGACTGGACGATACCAAGTCAAAGGTGATGGAGATCTAGCTCCTCAAAAAACTCTCCAGAGAGGCATGCCACAGGGTTCCATCCTGGGGCTTCTTCTTTTTGCACTGTACATCAACAATATTGACTCTGGCATTAAATCAGCTAACATTCATCTCTTTGCAGACAATACAGTTTTCTATATTGACAGGCCTTTTCCTAAACAGGCATGTAAGGACCTCCAATTAGATTTCAGAAAGAAAGAATAGAAAAGTAGAAAGTCACGCAAGTTGGTGGGAGCCCACCAACTAGTAAGTGTAAGGCCACATTACACACCCAATGACTAAAAAGTACATTCACAACAGCAAGGCTAGCCACCAAACAAATGATAATCTAGTAGAACAATAGAAAACACTGACCACAAAATGTAAACTGCACCACACAATATCTCCACAAAAAATATATTGTCCACATGTAAACACCTCTATTAACACCCTCCAAATTTCAAGTAAAAAGACCAAACCATGTCCAAGATATGACATGTCAAAATTTGACATTTTCATTCATCAGAGTGGCACAGTTCCGCACTTGTTGATATTTAACACACACAATGACTGAAAACTACATCCATAACACTAAGGCTAGGTATCCTATCAATTTCAAGCTACCACCACAAGCAAAACGCTGTCCGCAGAAAGTAAACTGCACCACGCCATATCTCTGCCAAAAAAATTTTCTGATGTGGAAACACTGTAATTTACATCCACTGGACATGCCGTCAACACCCTCCAAATTTCAAGTGAAAAGACCAAACCGTGTCCGAGATATAACATTTTAACATATGAGATTTTCATTCGTCAGACTGGCACAGTTCCACACTTGTTGACATTTAACACACACAATGACTGAAAACTACTTCCATGACACTAAGGCTAGGTATCCTATCAATTTCAAGCCACCACCACAAGCAAACACTGTCAGTAACACGTAAACTGCTTCACACAATATCTCCAAAAAATTTTCTCCAACACATAAACAGCATAATTAATATCTAGAGGACATGCAAACACCTCCAAATGTCAAGTAAAAAGACCAAACTGCTTCCAAGATATTCAATGTTAAAGATTGGTAAAATTTCCCTATCTATTCCATTATAAAATATCTGGCCATCTTGTCCTTCCCTCACTATCAAAGATGGCGATCAAAGAATCTCACGATCAAAAAATTTGCAGGCTCACGATCAAGAATTTGCAGGCTCATGAACAAAGAATAAAAAATCTTATAAATCAAATACTTGATGGAATTGCAGCATACCACCACCATGGTTCAACAGAACAAAGCCTCCTGAGTAAAACCCACCCTTGTTTGACTTCCTAGGATACCCCAGGGCTGAGAAAATTGATTTTAAATTGGGCCATCTCATCCTCACTCATGATGCACAATGTGATCAAAGAATCTCACGATCAAAGAATTTGCAGGCTCGCAATCAAAGAATTTGCAGGCTCATGAACAAAGAATTAAAAATGTTATAAATCATAAAATTGAAGGAATTGCAGTAAACCACTACAATGGTTCGACAGAACAAAGCCCCCTGAAAAAAATCCACCCTCATTTGATTTCCTAGGACACACCTGGGCTGAGATAATTGATTTTTAAATTGGGCCATCTCATCCCTCGCACACTATGCACGATCGCGATCAAAGAATCTCACGATCAAAGAATTTACAGGCTCATGAACAAAGAATTAAAAATGGTGAAACGTGATTTGTCACTGATTTGAACTGAACCAATGGCAAGCCTCAATAGAACAGACCCTCCTGAGAAAAACCCACCCTCATTTGTGTCCCTGACCCACCCCTGAGCTGAGATATTAGTGTTTTTAGGTCACGATGCAAGATCACCATCAAAGAATCTCACGATCAAAGAATTTGCAGGCTCGCGATCAAAGATCGTTAGCAAGCCACGAATTAAGATTTTAAAAGCTTATAACTCTATTTTTTGACTGATTTGAATGAAACCAAAGGCATGGCTTGATACATTGGAGCCCCCTAAGTAAAACCCATCCAAGTTTTACTTCAGAAGTGACCCCTGAGGCGAGATATTTGTGTTTTTCCAATTGGAAATTAAAAAACAAGATGGCGGACCTCGCAATCAAAGAATTTTGATAATTCTCAGGGACAAAGATTCTTGAACCGCGAGGCTGAAAATTCTTTGATTGCCTGGTGGGACGAGATGGCCGGAACCCCATTCTTTGTTCACAAAACATACATATAAATTTTCCTACTGACTTATAATGGGAACTTAAAAGTGGCATAACTTTTGAATGCCTTAATATAAGTCCAACTGAAATGAAATTTGGCAAATCAAGAGATCTGCCATGCCCCACCACACATTCCAGATTTCAGGTAAATCTATTGAACGGGTCTAAAGTTAATAATGTGCAAACTTTTGACTTTAGTATGTAAGTGAACTTTGAACCCTAACTATAGTGGGGCGACTGCGCCACTATAATCAATATATATATATATATATATATATATATATATATATATTTATACAATGTATGTTTTGGGATAAATAGCAGGATAAAAAGTAATATCTCTGCCAGGTCATGGAGATATCACTGATATCTTCACGTTCCTATACATCATCATATTGAAAGTGAAAGTGTTTCACTTTCCATCATCCACTATCTTTGCTGTGTCCTTTATGAGGCTTGCCCCCAACACAAACATCTCTGTGATTTCGGTGATCCTGTTTGCATCTTCAAACAAAATTAATTATTGAAAAACTTACTTTATCTGGTTGATCTGCACACTTTCTTTTATCCACCTGCAACTGTAATGTAGTGTGACCGGCCTAGGCTGTACCTGAAATGAAGCGTGACGGCGTAAACGGAATCAAATGTGATACACTTTAAGATATTTTCAATTAGGGAGCCTGTGCTGTAAAACTTGAAAAAAAATGCATTCTTTTCTGAATGCTGCCTGTATTTTGTGAAAAGAAGCTGCTGACAGTACTGAGGGAAAAGTGAGTGAGATGGCAGCTTCACAACACCAGACAGAAGCGTGCATGTCTGTTGCATAGCAATGCACACAAAATACAGGCAGCATTCAGAAAAGGATGCATTTTCTAAGTTTTACAGCACAGGCTCCCTAATGAAAAATATCTTACAGTGCTTCACATTTGAATCTGCCTAGCTCGCGGTCACGCTACATTTCAGGCATACGCTTAGTCACCCTACATTACAATTGCAGGTGGATAAAAGAAAGTTGCAGGATCAACCAGATAAAGTATGTTTTTCAATAATTAATTTGTTTAAAGATGCAGGCAGGATCAACCAGATATGTATTATGAAAATAATTTTAAAGCGGCAATACCAGATGTTTTTTCATAATATATGTAATCTGCTGTTTTGGAGCAGGGGGGTATGGAGAGTTGTGTTGGGGGTAGCCATGACTACATAAACTTAATACCAAACAATTTTTTTCATAATAATTTTAAAGTAGCAGGATCAACCACATATATATTTTTTCAACAACATATGGCATCTGTTGTGTTGGTAGAGATACTACAGTTTTGTGTTGAAATAGCCATCACCTCTATGTAGGGGATTGTATTAAGTGGACATCTGGATCTTTTGTTGAGTGCAGCTCAAAACATACATTATATAAACAGAACATGACATGGCCTGACTGAAGATATCATATTTATCTTCACTCGAGGCCAATGACATCATGATATCTCACTCGTGGCTTCGCCACTCGTGAGATATCATGATATCATTGGCCTCTCGTGAAGATAAATATGATATCTTCAGTCAGGCCATGTCATATCTCCTATATATATATATATATATATATATATATGTTGCTGTGGGCTCTGTACTTCCATTTGTAGTACAACAGTGGCCAAATTGTCAGCATAGCCTTCGTATTACCCCACCTCATGTTCCCATTATAGAAAATCTTCGAATCCCCACCAAAACGTAATTCGGCACAACTATAATGCCATTTCATGCCACTGGTGTGAAAACACATTTCAGCCAGGATTTGAAAAATGACAGCTGTGACATACATGAGGTGGGGTAATAAGAAGGCTATGTTAAAAATCTGGGGTCAAAATATTTAAAATTTAAAAAGTTATTAGCGGGCATAGTGAAATTGCAACAAGTGGTCATAACTTTGGCATTTTTTCATATTTTGACCCCAAATATTCAACATAGTCTTCTTATGACCCCACCTCATAAACCCTGTAGGTGAAATGTTCAAATATGTTTCAAAATACCATTCCTCATCACAGGTGCAAAAACACGTTGGACAGGATGAGAAAAATGACAGTTGTACTGTTCATGAAGTTCTGCGAAAAGTGGCTATGATGAAAATTTGGACACAAGATATTGAAAATTATCAAAGTTATGCATGTACATAGAAAAAGTTCAGTGAACGTGGGCAACTCCATCATTTTTAGGAATTTCTTCAAATTTTCAACATGGCTCTTTTGGGACCCCACCTCATGAACACTGGTGGTGACATTTCACTATTCAGTCACATAAGGTGATTTTGTGCAGCAACCACAAAATCACCCTCCAAGCATGATTGGAATGATAGTGACAATGTTCTCTGAGGTTTCGTCCCAAAAAGGCCATGTTGAAAATTTGGTGAAAAAATGTCAAAAAATGGCAAGGTTATGAACACAAGTTCAAAATGCATTTGAATTAAATTGTATGGCACCTACCTTAACTCCTTAGTTCGTGGTTCAGCTTTGAAGAGTGCAGACATGTCCTGGTTCACAAAAGATGACAGCCTCCAACCTCCAGTGGTAAGTACAGGGTTAGGGGATGGGGTGGTGGGTGCTTAGTGGGAAGGTCAGGATGGAAGAGGGGACAGCAGGGATGATGAGCAACTGTTTTCTTTTTTATAAAGACAGTCTGGCAGACAGAGCTATGAACCCAGCATGAGTCTGCATCCCACAGCCACCAGGAGCATTTAGGGTGTGACCCAGAGCTAGTCTCTTAACCATTTGTGCTCCTGGGTCATACATGGAAATGAGCTTCAGCTCAGTATGCCTTTCCAGCCAAAGCTTCTAAAATGATTTTTTTAATGTAATGAACGTTTCTAAGATTAGCATATTCAGTTCTTAACAAATTCGGGGCTTGATGTGGGATTCAAGTAGCATGGGACCTAGAAATAAACACAAGTCCTTCTGTTTACAAAATTGTTTGGAGCTATAACCCATTGGAAGCAGGTCCACAAGACTCTCATATCACAACCACCAGGTTTAACCATCAGGTCATCTGATATGGATACCGTATACCTTCTAAATCACATAACGGGCGAAGTGTGTGAAAAAGCAGCCCTACTAAAGCACTCCAACAAGGCTGGGTGACAGTACTGGAGGGTGTGCTTTATAAGTGTATGCTTCTGTGAAACCAGATACAACCTGGAGCATTTGAGGGTGAAACATTACGCTGTTTCATCATACTGTACAGAGATCGGGAGCAGGGAGTGGTGTGGCTGCTCCCACGATAAATACACTGGCTAGAATAATCAGTACAAGAAAGATTATATGATACAGTGTACATCAGCAAAGTTCAGAGCATGGAATACAATGCCACATTACCATTAAAACACTGATTTGAACCAGCCCGGTGGCACTAAGGGTTGAGCGACTGGACACCACACCTCACATGATGCTAGTGACCCGGGTTTGGAAACGCACCTGGGTTGTCAGGGGTCAGCAGGGGAGGGATGGGATTAAACATCCGAGGGACTGGTCTTCCATCCCTGGGGAGGGTAGAGGGATCCCATCACTCTGTAGCAGCCCCTGGTGATAACTGGGAGCACTACCAGAGTGGTGCACTTGGGGGTGGAGTGCGGCAGACTTCAGCACATTGTGCCTTTGATGACATGGCATGCCCACACTCCAAGAGCCATTAATGGAGGAAAAAGACTGGGCACAAGCGAACAGCTTGTTAGCCGCTCTCATACCGCTTGGAGGTCTGTCATTGGAATTGCCCTGAGGGGAGTCTGGTCTCTGCCGGGCAGGGGAAGGCATTGGGAGGCCTCCAGGTGGGTTGGGGAGTGGCTGTACCAGACTCCCCAGCATGCAAGTGTGCTTGCTGCCCTCCGGATTTGCGGGAGCCGGCAGCTGGATGCCTCTGCCATATGTACCACAGCAGGAGAGAAATAAGGATGTGATAAAAAAAAAACCACTGTTTCAATGCAATTAGTGTTACACAGGGAGTAAAGATAGGGCAGTAATAAACTGAACTGAATATTGGTGCAAGGAAGATGTGAGTGGGGTATACCATCGCTACTGCAACAACTTTACAGTGACCGACACTACAGCAACAACAGTGCCAGGCCACTGTAGTGTCGGCGTGGGACCATGGCATTGCTTTGTGGGGGCATTGCACCCCCCCTCCCTGAAACAACTCTGACTCAGAGTTGATTATTATAGTAGTGGGGGGTGTGGGGACAGAGCCCCCACACATTGGGGTTCTGGGGGCGAAACCTCCCACAAAAAACAGTCTGCAGTGACTCCCTTTATGCCAACCACAAATGCGGTTGACATAAAGGAGTAGCTGTAATGTCGGTCAACAATGAAATTGTCAACTGAACATCATAGATCCAGTGAGTGGCAAGATCATCTGCAAGGACTACAGAGCAGGGCTGTTTGATCAGCAGCAGTGTTCCCCACACATAAAGGACTCGAATCCCACTGCCACTACAACTCCCCAAATGTAACCAAATACCTCACACATTAAATGTGGAAGCGGTAGTGAACTGGGTTTTCAAATTTCCATTTAATGTTGCATACACAGGTCAAGAACATTCTGTCATTTCACAACAAACACAACATTCACCTGTAAAGAGCTGTAAAAGTTTACCGGGAGAGATCTTCTTTGTATCGTCTTTGTATCGTCCCTGATTACAGTATTTTGATTAACTTTCTTTTTCTTTTGTCCCCCCCATCAGAAATAAGCTTTGTTCTTGCTGTAAGTGTAGATTATGACTCTTCTAATTCTCAATAACCCCTTCCTTCAAGTTCTCTTACATCTCTAAAATCTCCTTGCTGGCTAATGGATGTCAAAACATGCCGCTAGGAGGTGCACCTATTCACTAATTCATGACAGATGGCCCTCCCAGTGACTCACTGCAGATGTGCCTGCAAGGTGCTGATCCTCTTACTGGCACAGGAGGAATGTGTCCACTGGTGGCACTGACTCCTTAATCACTGGCTCACAGCTGATGTGCTAAGAATGATGGCGCTATCTGCTTGCCTTTGCAAACTCATGGCAAATGTGCCTGCTACTGTAGGTGGTGCTATCTCTCACTAGCGCACAGCTGACATGCCTAAAAGATGTCATTCCCTGCATGCTGACATGTCCGTAGATGGTTCTCTCACTTGTTTCCTCACAACTGAGGTGCTCACTGCCTCACAGCTGTCGTCCCCACTACCTAGTGCTCCTCACTTGCTGGCTGGCTCACACAAGACACCAGAAAAGATATGGGAGTGTGTGGGGGGGTACCACTACACACCAGGGATATGGGACACAGATCAGCGGGTGGGGGGTTCCACTAGATATCAAGGAAAATGGCATCTCACTCCTCTCACTGCGGCCAGCAGCACGAGTTCAGCTAAGGCTGCAGAAGTCAAGAAATTCCCACTTTTCTCATACAGAGAACATGGCAGAAGGCTCTTCTTGCTAAGCTAGGCACCCTGGATTTTGGGTGCCCAAAGTATTTCTGGCCATAAATGTGAAAAGCAAACATCAGAATCTAGCTAAATGGGGCCTGTTCAGCTAGGTTCTGGTGTTTGATTTTTAAGATAGATAGACAGATAGATAGATAGATACTTTATTTTTATAGCGCTCCATTCTGAAGACTCGGAGCGCTTCACATAACAATTTAAAAACACAGTATAAACATACAATAATAATCAAAAATCCATGCACTGATCCAATGTAGCTAGCAGCAATAGGCTTACAAACTATCATTATACTTTACAATAAATCATTAAAACATGTATATTTGTAAATTAAAAAGCTTAGTTAAAAATAAGGTCTTTAAACCCTTTTAAAGGTTTCCACTGAGGGTGCTTCCCAAAGTTGGTTAGGCAGTGAGTTCCATGGAGGTAGGCACAGCAACCAAAAATGCATGGTTGGCGAGTGCTGCAGCCTAAACCTGGGAACCCAAAGGAGCCAACACTCGCAGAATGCAGAGCCCAGGGTGGATGATGAGGCATGAGGAGATCCTGCAGGTAGGCTGGTCCCCCTTCATGCAGGGCCCTTACTCATCAGTAATGCAACCTTGAAGACAATCCTCCACCTAACTGGAGCCAGTTTAGTTTGCAGAGGAGGTGTATTTATTATTTATTTGCTTTTGTTAACCGTGTGTAAGACACTAGACAGCCAAGTGCCTATTTTCAGGTGTGACCCAGGAGATTACAAGGTACATTTCGAGGTACATACATGAACATCAGGCAAATCAAGTGAAGGATTACATTACATAGAATTAGCACAACAGAGACTTTACAAGCATCAGATTTCATCCGGCGAATAGTAGTGAAGAATTAATATAAAGTGACCAGGACACAGGGACATTCTAAGACAACAATACCAAAAACAGGTATTACAATACAGTCAGTAGGAAGAAGTGCAGTGTGAATTCATCACTCCAGGCAGCAAGTTGTAAGACTAGCAGTTAGAATAAGGAGGAGTTACAGTTGGGATAGAGTGGGCCCAGTGTGAGAGAAAGGAGTGCACAGTTATAGTGCTCATCCTGTTTTGCCGGTGGGCCTAAATGGTCCATTTTTATATATGCTGTGAGAACAGGAGGAGTATGAGCACAGTTGTGCTCTGCCCAAGTCGTAATATTTAGGTAGCATCTCAGTTGGTTGGGGCATCTCAGGCTGGAAGGTTTGTCTAGTGCAGAGACAGGTGGCAGCCATTTTAGAAAACCCCAGAGGAGGCTTTAAAAGCTCTGGTGCAAGGGAGAGGAGGAGTGCTAGTTGGAAGAGAGTTCCAAACCCTGCATACGCAGCTAAGGCTCGGCCACCCATTTGTATACAGGTTTTAGGTACCTGTGAGGGTATGGGAGCTGCTGGATCGTGCAGGTTGTTGGAGGGTGTAGCAAGAACAAGGGTCTCAGCAAGGTTTTGAGGGTGGCAGTTCTGACAATATTGTCAATAGAGTTGCCCCGACATAAGAGCAGTGAGTTTCCAGTGGGAGCCACTCAAGCTGGGTGTAAAGCTCACAGCAGTGAGTGAGGTGGGGGGCTGAGAGCGTAATGATCACACCTTTTTATGCCCATCAATAACATCACTGCTGCATTCTGCAATAGCTGCAGCCAGCAGAGATTGCTTCCAGATACCCAAGGTACAGGGCATTGCAGTAATCCAGCCTGGATGTGATGAAAGCATGTACCAGTGTGGTCAGGTCCTCAGATGGTATAAGGTCACATATCTGGGTGATTTTCCTCAGGTGGTAAAATCCACTTTTTATGATGGCAGACACCTGAGTATACAATGTCAAGCCATCATCGAGAATTATGCCCAGATCCTTCACCTGTTAGTAGGGGGTAAATGGGACCCCTCCCAGTACAAGAAAGGGGAGGGTAATCTCAAATCCCCCCCCAACACCACGATGACCTGGATCTATCACCAGCATCTCAGTCTTGTCGGGGTTAAGTCATAACCAGTTGTGAGTCATCCAAGCCCCGATCTCCTCCAGGCAGTTATTAAATATGGAGGCTGCCATCTGGTTACCCAGTGCACAGGACAGGTATAGCTGAGTATCATCAGCATAGCAATGAAAACACAACCTATACCACCTGATAATGTCTCCCAATAGCAGAATATACACTGTAAACAACAAGAGTGACAAGACCAATCCCTATGGGACTCCACAGAGCAGAGACTTCTGGTTAGATGAGGCTAACTCCATCATCACCCTCTGCACTCAGCCTGTCAAGTATGACCTGAACCATTTGATGACATTTCTGGACAGGCCACACCAGTACCACAGTTGGTCAAGCAGTACCTCATGGTCCACGGTATCGAACACTGCCAAGAGATCTAGGAGGACCACGATAGTACGCTATCTCCTGTCTCTTGCCATCAGGAGATCATTAAGCATCTTCATCAAAGTGGTCTCCATACTGTGCCTGGCTCTAAACCCAGACTGGAAATACTTTTAAGAGGAGGAGGAGGAGGTGAGATGCTCATCGAGTTGAATGGCCACCACTTTTTCTATAACCTTTCCTAAAAATGGGAGATTAGAGACCAGTCTGTAGTTGCTGAGGAATCCAGGTCCAATGAGGGTTTCTTCAGTATGGGCCTAAGTAGGGCCTCTTTTATGATGGAAAGACCCCACCCTCAGAAAACTCTGGACGATCTCAGACACCACTGATCCGATCAGGTCCAAACATCCATCCAAAAGTCAGATTGGGCCTAGATCCAGATCACACTGTGTTGGTTATAGCCTCAAGACAATCTCCACCACCTCCTCCACTCCAACTGGATTTAATTCAGCCCTCACAAGAGGAGTGCTCTGACAAGTCTCTAGATGAACCCAGCAATCCCTATGAGTGATGCTGGAGGAGATCTGTGCTCTGATAGGAGGCAGTATAGTGCAGAGGTTTAAGACTCTGAGCTGCAAACCTGGAGAACTGGATTTGAATCCCACAGCCTCCACTTGCATACTGCATGACCCTGAGCAAGTCACTTAGTTTTCTTGTACTCCCAGGTTGCACCTGTAAGCAAGCTTTCAGCTTAGTGTGTCTCTCCTGGTTTAAAAAGGGAAAAAAAGAAAAAATAGAGGACACTTTGCCAAAGAAGAACAGAGCAAACTGTTTGCACTTTGTGTTCGAGCCTGCTCCTCCCACATGGAGAAAGGCCAGATGTAATAGCCCATCTATCATGTGGAAGAGCTGAGCTGGTCTGTTTCTTGCTGCAGCAATCTCCCTAGACAAAAAATCTACCTTCTTTTGGGAGATTGCTCCCTGATAGTCATTATAATGAGACCTCAGGGTCAATTTGTCCTTCATCAGGCCAGATCCCCTCCAACATCTCTGTAAGCTCTGACACTTAATCTTTAAATTCCTAAGATCCCCATCAAACCAGGGAGGTTTCCAGCGAGTAGATAGGGGTCAGACACGAATGGGTGCGATTGAATCAAAGGCAGCAGTGACAGCCCAATTATAGGCTTCTACTGCCTCCTCCATTCCAACAGCACACACAAATGACATTTTATATATTTCCCACACTTTATTTCACCAGGTAAGGCACATTGAGCAACAATTTGCCCATCTCCCAGTGCGACCTGGGGGAGAGGGTAGTGGGAGTTACATAGTAAGATATTGTACAAAACAATACACAACATAACGTATACAACAAAGTTTACAAAGTAGGTAGATTACAACATTTACAGTGACCTTATGAATAACCTATACAGTATAACACTACAAATGCTCAGAAAGCATATATGGAAGAATTTCCAGATAGGACATTTGTCACTTTAGCAGTAACAGTTTGTATGAATTATAGGGACCTACACAAACAAAGGAAGTTACACAGCACTTTAGCCTAATAGTAGGAGAGATGTATCAGTGAGAATAGAGAACACTAAACCCTACATGCAAAGACTACAGTAAAAATTACATGTAGGGAGATAGCAGTAGAACAGAGTCAGCTAGTAGACCCTGTCATAATTCATAG
This sequence comes from Neoceratodus forsteri, assembly GCA_016271365.2. Lineage (NCBI taxonomy): Eukaryota > Metazoa > Chordata > Ceratodontiformes > Ceratodontidae > Neoceratodus > Neoceratodus forsteri. The sequence goes on along the minus strand of CM028129.1, from coordinate 809,312,793 downwards.
GTTTTGAGATGAGCCAGACAACAGAATACAGTGTGCATTAACATAAAACAAGGCAAGATTAAGTGCTTATAGGTATAAGGAGCTACAGTAGGTCATGCTTAGACATGAGGGCAGCACACAAAGGTGGGACCAGGAGGGTGGGAGTTGGGGCGATTGCAATTAACAGAAAGGAAATAATGTAGTGCTTTATTTAGGTGAGCTGGGTAAGGAAGAAAATAGGATTTGTGTAGGAAGCAAGTTCCACAATTTTGGGAGACAGTAGGAAAATGAAGACTGGCCAATTGAGGTGGCTCTTTAGGGAACTGACAGGGTTCTGTGGTCATGGGATCTGAGAAGGTGAGAGGGAGTGGGTGAAGTGGAAAGGGAGGAGGTAAGATAAGGAGGGAGAGTGCCAAGTCAGAAGTTTGAGATGAACTTTGCATTGTGATTCAGCCGCATATTAGCTAGAAATGGGAAAGCCAAAGCGAGGTAAAGGTGACAGTGTTGGGTTAGGGGAGGTGCATCAAGGGCAAAGTAGCAGAAGGAGTTAAAAAGGGTATCCGAACTAACTAAAGAGGTGGTGGGAGCAGAGCAATAGACAACTTTGCAGTAGTTGATGATTGAGATAATCATCTTTTGGACCAGTTCACGCCTTGCCGGGAGCGGAAGGCAGGAGTGGTTTCTATATAAGGAGCCAAGTTTGGCTGTAGCTTTTTCATTATGGCATCTATATGGTCTGAGAAAGTGAGATGTTGATATAGCCAGATGCCCAGATACCTGAAGGATACAGTGGCCTCAATAGTTGTCCCATTGAGGTTAGTGAAAGAGGGCAAGGATGGGAGCCTTCATAGTCTCCGCCTAGTGCCGAAAATGATGGACACCATCTTCTCAGCATTTAGGAAGAGTTGGTGGGATTGAAACCAACCCTGGACATTATCGAAATCCCATTGAAGCCTGGAGGCAATGTCCAAGGGCGATGGCCCAGAGGAGAAAAGAACCATATCATCAGCATACGTATGCATAGAAGATGATGTACAGATGGATGGAAGATAGTTCAGAAAAATGGAGAGAAGGATACAACCCAGTATGGACTTCTGGGGGACACCAGTGCATTTAGATAGAAAAGGGAAGATGGAGTCAGAGATTTTTACAGATTGCGTGTTTGTGGAACAAAAGAACAAGGTGGTGGCTCATGAAAAAGGATTTTCATCCTCAAGAAAAAGGAATGGATCTCATGAGAATGAATCCTTTTTTGTGAGATCCAGTTCTTTGTCAAACATTTTACATTTATCTTGAAAAAGGAACTTCCCATAGGATATAAAGGGAACTTAAAAACTTAATAACTTTGTAATGAATTAATATTTTTTCACCAAACTAACAGTGGCAGTTCTGTTACCCAAGTTCTTTCTACCATAAAAAATCAAAACAGAATTCCACACCATTTGAGCACAAGGCGATGAGGAAAAAACTGCAAACATTTTGACTTTTTACTTTTTTCACCATCTGTACCTCAGAAATCTGCACATCCCATTGGAATGAAACTTGCCACATCAAGAGATCTACCCAACAGGACAGAGCATACCAAATTTTGTGCAAATCTGTTAATCAGTTGCAGAGTTATTAAGTGCACAATTTGAGGTTTATCATTAAGCAGGCTACTCAACCCTAACTATAGTGGCACAACTGTGCCCCTATAATATCTATAATTTCTGTTGACCACTACTCAGTATTCTCTTCATAATGCAGGTCTCATAACCTCCAGTTATAAACTGACAACTATAAATTTATAGTAGATTCCACAGGCTTGACATAAAGTCCCAACTCTAATATGTTTCTTCCAACCATAGAAACATGGAATTTGATGGCAGATAAGGACCACTTGGACCAACTAGTCTGCCCATTTCCCTACCTAATGGATAAGCTTCAGATCCTAGTTAACTAACAGCCTACTTCCTCCAACCCCCCCCCACTAGAATTGCCTTATATCTGTCCCAAGCATTCTTGAATTTCCCCACTGTTTTTGACTGCATGATCTCCTCAGGAAGGCCTTTCCATGCATCCACAACCCTCTCCATGAAACAATATTTCCTCACATTACCTCTGAGCCGTCCCCCCACTATTTTCAAATTGTGCCCCCTTGTTCTTGCACATCCCTTTTTCTGAAATATGCTATGCTCTTGGACTTTGTTGTTTCTCTTGAGGTACTTGAAAGTTTCTATCATGTTCCCCCGCTCCCTCCTTTCCTTGATGGTATACACATTAAGCTCCTTTAGTCTCTCTTAATATGTCTTCTGGTGCAGACCCTGCACCATTTTAGTTGACCTCCTCTGGACAGCCTCCATCCTGTCTATGTCCTTACAGAGATGGGGTCTCCAGAACTGTACCCCATACTCCAGATGAGGTCTCACCAACTGTCTGTACAGAGAGATAACAACGTCCTATTTTCTACTGGTGATATCTCTCCCTATGCATCCCAGTGTCCCCCCAGCCCTCCTTACTGCCTTCTCACATTGCTTGCCCACCTTTAGGTCATCTGATATGACTACCCCCAGGTCCCTTTCCATGTTTGTTGTTGTTAGTATCTCACCTCCCATTGTGTACTCTTCCCCTGGATTTTTGTTTCCCAGGTGCATTACTTTGCACTTCTTTGCTTTGAATCTAAGCTGCCATGCATTTAACCATTCCTCCAGCCTTGTCATGTCCCTTCTCATCCTTTCCACCCCACCTTGTGTATCACCCCTGTTGCAGATCTTTGTGTCATCTGCAAAGAGACATGCTTTTCCATCCAGTCCCTCTGCAATGTCACTTATAAAGGCATTAAAGAGGACCGGTCCTAGTACTGAATCCTGTGGTACCCCGCTAGTAACCCTCCTTTCTTCAGAGTGGACTCTGTTTACTATTACTCTCTGTGTCCTGTTGTCCAGCCAATTTTTTACCCAGGCTACCACCTTGGGACCCACTCCAAGGGTAGTTAACTTGTATATTAATATTTTGTGTGGAACTTTGTCAAATTCCTTGCTAAAGTCTAGGTAGACCATGTCCACAGCCCCTCCCTCATCTACTACTTTAGTCACCCAGTCAAAGAAATTGTTAGATTCATCTGACATGATCTTCCAGCTGTGAATCCATGCTGCCTTGCGTCCTGTGCCCCGCTGGCCTCTAGGTACTCAACAATTCTTTCCTTCATAAGTGATGCCATCATTTTCCCTATCACTGAGGTCAAACTAACAGATCTGTAGTTTCCTGCCTCTGCCCTGCTCCCACTTTTGTGAAGTAGAATTACATCCACCCTCTTCAAGTCCTCAGGTACCACCTCATCCTCCCATGATTTGTTAAAGAGGGTAGTCAGTGGTGTCACTAGTTCTACCCTTAGTCCTTTTAGAATTCTGAGGTGAATCCTGTCAGGCCCCATTACTTTGTCCACCTTCAGTTTTAAGAGTTCTTTCAGAACCCTTTCTTCTGTGAATGGACTGGTATCGATCCCCTATCCAGAGTGTTTCTATTGTTTGGTTTAGGCACCTCTTCCTCCTCTTCTTTTGTGAATACTGAGCAGAAGTATTCGTTCAGTATCCCTGCTTTTTCACTGTCACATTCCCTCCCTTTTATTAAGCCTAAGTATCCCTCCCTTGGTCTTTCTTCACTCCCTGATGTACCTATAAAATGTTTCATCCCCATTCTTAACAGAGTTGGCTATCTTTTCCTCAGTTTTGGGCCTTTGCTATTCTAACTGCCTTCCCTGCCTCCCTCTGCTTTAACTGATAGAGTTATCTGTCCTGCTCCTTCTCTGTTTCCTTATATTTCCTGAATGCTATCCTTTTCTTCTTAACCTTCCCTGCCACCTCTTTTGAGAACCAGAGTGACTTTTTCCTTTGTTTTGCTTTGTTTTGTTGATTTGCTTTACACAAAGGCGTGATGCCTCTGTGATGGCAGTTCTGATTTTTCCCCATTGTTCCTCCACCCCTCCTTCTTGCCTGTTTACTAGTGTTTTTCTGAGGCACTCTCCCATTTTGCCAAAGTCAGCCATCCTAAAGTCCAACACCCTTGCTTTTTATGGCTTGACTCTTCAGCTGTGTTTTTTGTGAACCACACTGTTTGGTGGTCACTTGTTCCCAGATGGCTATCCAGTTCTAAAACTGAGATCCTCTTTCCATCCCCATTTGAGAGTACCAGGTCTAAGATTGATCCCTCCCGAGTGGGTTCTAACACTAACTGTCTGAGGCATGCCCCCTGAAGGGCATTGAGAATAACCCTGCCTTAGATGTGGCTACAATAAAGGTGCTCCAGTTAACATCTGGCAAATTCAGGTCTCCCATCAACAATATCTCTCCTTTTTCTGCCATTCTAAGGATTCCTTCTATCATTTCCTTGTCCATTGCCTCCCCTGAGATGGGGGTCTGTAAACAACCCCTATGAAGATTGTGGTGCCATTTCCTATCTCCAGGGTGACCCACAATGCCTCTTCCCCTCCCTGTTTACCCTTTAGTTCTGTTGCTTTGATTTCTTCCCTTATATAGAGAGCTACTCCTCCTCCCTCCTCTTTACCCTTCCTGTTCCTCCTGTAGATTGTGTACCCTGGTATGTTGACATCCCAGTCATGGTTCTTTGTGTACCATGTTTCTGTGACTGCCACAATATCTAGGTGCCCCTCTTCTATTAAGGACACTAGTTCAGGGAGCTTGTTACTCAGACTATGGGCATTGGTACTCATTGCCCTCCATTTTTTGATGGCCTTACCCCTTTTAGGCCCATCTCTGCCCTTACTGCTTTTGCCTTTTTCTGGAGTAACCCATCCTGCTCCCTATCGACTTCTCTACCTTTGTGTCTATTTTGCCAACTACCCTGTTTTGTGGGGGGGGCTGGTATTTCCCTGCTTCCCTTCAGTGCCTCCCCCCTTGGCTAGTTTAAATGCTTGCCAGTGAAGCATTTAAACCTATCACCTAGGATTCTGATTCCCCTCCTGGATAGATGCAGACCATCACACGAGTATAGGAATGTATCCCTCCAGGTGGACCTCCAGTCCCCCAAATGAAGCCAAATCCCTGAGCTCTGCACCAGTTTTTCAACCAATCATTGAATCCCATGATGCAGAGTAACCTAGCCTCAACCATGCCATAGACAGGTAGCAGTCCCAAGAAAGTTACTGTGAGTGCTACTTGTCTAAGTCCCCTCTCCAATTCCATAAACTCCTGCAGCATTGCTCTGATCCCATTTCCAGCCAGGTCATTTGTCCCTAACTGGACAATGACATCCAGATCCCTCCCCCATGCAGCTGCTCCAACAATCCTGAGGATTTGCGTCATGTCCCTCCAAGCCATGGCACCAGGAAGGCACCTTACCTCCCTCTCCCCTCCTCCTCCAGTTCTACTCCCCTAATGATTGAGTCCTCCACCAGGAGTTGTTCCCTTCCCCTGTGGGGTCCCATGCCACCATCCTGTGGATCTCCTTTGTGGAGGTTCCCAGCATCCTCCTTAGTCTCCACTGTGGATGCCTCCATAAAGGAACCACACTCACCAGAATGGAGAATGACTTGTGGAGGAGGCATACTGGAGGGATGCACCTCTGTTCCACCACCGTTACTCTCCCTGAGGCCCCCTGGTCCAACCACTCCTCTTTCTTAGCAACTTCTGATGCAGTGGTGGTAGCATTGGTGGTCCCTGGCTGTGGGAGAAGGTTTCCTGAATCCTCATCAGGTCAGCATGTAAACAGGCAACCTTCTCCCTCAGACCAGAGAGGTGCCTGCAAACAGGGCAACAACGCAGCCTCCAGAACATCTCCTGGAAGACTACTGCTCCACAGCCAGAGCATTGCACCACACCCCACATCTCTGTCTCTCTTCCTGTTTAAGATTTTTCCTTTGTTTTAGTGTGTGTGTAAGTGTGTGAGTGTCTTTACCCCCTATTCAGTGTGCTGTGCCTTTAAGGATATGAACAGCTGTATGCCCTTTGCACTTTTGGGGAAGTGATGGCAGAACCCCTGATATGAAGGAAATTATGTGCTTTGGGTGGGTGGGATGAGGGTCAGGGTGGATGGAGCTAAGCCCGTGCCCTCCAGAAACAATCAACTATAACTCTGTCCCACCACCCCAGTGAGTGCCTTCCTCCTTTTTTGACACCTATTTCACAGAGTTTAAGTAGCAGGTCTAGTCACGAATTAATGCAAATATTCTCCCAGCTAGATTTCCTCCCTGGCAAATAAAAGTTACACTAAGAAGAGTCAACCCCAAAAACAGAGAACCAAAACAATGACTTCTACTTACTTACACCAGCCCCAAAATTAAGAATTCAGTTCAGTGTAGTCTATTAAATCACCTCCATGCTTTAAGGAAGCTGGTGGCTTCTCTCTCGCTCTCTCTCTCTCTCTCAGCTACTTGTGCCAAGTGCTTATTTCAATTTACATGAATCCCTATTCCCTATGCAGTCTGTGTCCAGGTTTTTGTTACTACTATACTTCGCTGCTTCCTATTACTGATTTGTTTTGATGATTCACTTTATTTGAGTTACACCCAGCATAAGGTTACAAGAAATGTGTAGTCAGTTGTCTCACCGAATGATTCTGAGTTGTTTCATTTTGAAACTCATGTTCTGCCAGAGACAATTTTGCCCTCCACTGTCTTACAACATGAAAACATCATCCCTTTAAGAAAGACCTACATCTCCTCCTGGCCAGAACCAACAACTGCGACTGTTATGCATAGTGACTGACCCCTAGCCTCATCTCCTGCCTTCTTCCCCAGTTCATCCCCTACCCCCATTCACCCCATAACCCACTCTCTACCTTCCCTCGGCAATCACCCATCTCTTCTAGCTCAGATTTTTGGCTCCTGACCTGGTGGTCTACTCTTGGCTGTCCCTCTTCAATCACTCACCCTCTTTCCATCTTCACAGCCATTCCTGGCAGCCACTCCCTCATCCCTTCTTCACCCCCACACTATTACTCTCTTCCTCACACCCCTTTCAGAATCCACCATGACAAAGCTACTTGGATGCAATTTTCCCTTTCTGCACTTAGTAGCTGACTTCTCAGCACTTAGCAACTGGTTTTGTTTAGTTATACACCATGTTTGTTTCTAAGTCTGCCTATGTTTTCTGTTTACTCATATGTCCCACAAAGTTGATTCTAACTACCTACCCTGTCTATTATTGACACTGAAAGTCTTTCTGTAATGTATTGTTTTATGTTCATGATATGGAGTCTTTGTAAAAGCGCCTCTGGCTCAAAGGTTGTAATTCTGAAACTGAATTTAATAAAATAAAATATATATACTTTTAGTAAATATGTCTTACAAAATGAGTGGTGCTTATGATTCTGCAGCTTATTTGTTGACCAGCTATATTAATAAATTATGATGAAATCTGGTTGCATTACTATTAATAATTAAAATGTGTTTTTCACTTTGAAGGCAAGTGGATTAGGGTAATTACAAGAAAGAGATACAACTTTTCACTCTTCAGGTTTCTGCTGTGAATCTTATTATTTCTTGCAGAGAGAACAGCAGGAGGGTTGAGAGAAGCACACACTTGGGAAGCAGGACACCAAAATTCAAATCCCATCAGAGACACTTACTACATGACTCTGAGCAAGTCACTTTACCTCCAAGGGTTTCAGTCATCCAGGGCTCCATTTCTCTAATTTATTATAAGATTTGAGAATTGCTGGATAAAATAAAGTATGGAGTAACATTATCATGGCTAACCTTCCTCCTCAAATTTATTTTGGTTGTCATTTAATAGGAGCAAGTCAACAAAATGCTATAATGGCAAAACCCCATCCCACCCCCACCCCATTTTCTCCATGATTGCCTGTAGTTTGTTCTTTAAGGCAGAAGCTGAGAGCCCTGAGTATATTGCCATTTTCAAATTAATGAAGTGGTCCTGGCTGTTTAATGGGGAGAAACTCTCATTTCTTTCACTACTACAGTATTAGATGTCACATCACATATGACATTTAGAATCACCTAATTTAGCTAATCTCATTCAAATAGAATGAGTTTCATTTACAGTGTACCGTGATTTATGTTTTTAACCTTGCATTTAAACTGCCAGTTGTGTCTCAGCAGAATATTGCTTTTACAACACTTCAAGCACTGTACAACATGCAATTGAGACTTTATGATGAGGTAGGGGGCCAACTTGGAGTAAGGCTGCAGGATACAATTCATTGGCTCTCAGTAGATTTTGCACCTGAACTTGCATAACATCAATTTCTCTCATTCGTGTGCTTTTCCAGTTGTTATTTTTTTTTTTTTTGCTGGCCTTTATCTATGCAAACAGGAATCAGGTGTCAGAGGTGGGGCACCACTGGACACCAAAGAATTTAACAATGCAAGTGGGGTTCACACACTGGAGCCCACAGCAGCATTTCCTTTTGCATCAGTTCAATCTGTCACCAATGCTCTTCATGTATTAGCTGGGCTGGTGATACACATGCTCTCACTCTCTGTACTGTACCTACTTCTGCTGCCACTCAAGAGCACATTCAGAAAACCTTGTGTTCTAGAGAGCTTTGTGCTACAGAATGAAACTGACATTGTAAAAGAGCAAGTCTGCATTCTGTATGTAAACATTTTCTTGGGCTGCCATTAAACGAAATATATTGACAGTAGTTTTTTTCTTTTCTCCCCAATACTGTTGTACTCATCAGTTGGTCTCAGAAACATGGGACAGAGAGAGCGAGAGTGACTGCACACTGCAGCTAGAGAGCACAGTAGGAATTTGGGAAGGCAATACTCTAGTTTAGTAAAGGTAAACCACCATTGCCTTAAGTTTGGATAGTGTGTATTACACTGCTTCTGATTCTATAGAGGTTTCAGATTCTTACCAGTTCATCTTGTGCTGCTTGGTGTTCGGTCATCCCATATCCTGGTGTTTGTTTCTCCCACAGGTTGCAGGGAGTCCATGGTGGGGAAACTTTTCCTTGGGTAGAAGAACAGAGGAGTCCTGTGGGAACTGGTGACCACAGATGATGTGAGACGCCAACTAGAAATTTCAGAGTCAGGCAGAGAAGTGCAGAACAGGAATTAAAAGGATCCAGGAGCTGGAAACTGGAAATCAGAGTTGGAAATCAAGTGGCAAGGCTTGAGGCCTTAGGAGTAAGGAGGAGTAAGGAGAAAGCCAGTGGACCAAGACCGATGTTCATGGACATGAGCAGCACAGAAAGCAAAGTTACGGAAGATAAAAAAACACTTGGAATAAGTTCAGAAAGAAAGTGGACATTAGTAACAGAACTAGAAATATTGTTGCTTTGCTATTTCGCTGTGTTGTTGCTCTAAAGAGCTTAATTAACCATGCTAAACTTGTAATTGCTGTGGAAATATCTTCTCTACCCATTTGTTGTTATTATCCCTCTGTCTATTTAAATTATATTTTAAATCTGGGATCTAAGTTTACATTTAAAAAAATATTTTATATTTTTATATCTTATTTTGAATTTAGTGCTGTAAATAGTGTGTGACAACTGCCATATAGGTTTATAGCGTATGCACGTGTCATGAGCAGTATATACATTTTGTAACTGCCTGACACCAGGACAGCATCTTCCATGCATCTGTTTGAGCAATTTTGTAAGTTTTTGACCTTTAGGAATGGATATTGCCTTTTAAGTTTTTCTTTTCTTTGTGCCTTTTAAGTACAGTAGTCTATTTTACAGGTCACCAAATTTTCAGCCTGTGTACCTTTAAGCAGTGGTTACAGTTGGAAGAGCTGACTTCTTTGCTGCAAGACTAACTGGCCCTTACTGAGAGTCTTTAGATTAATGCCTTATTCAGCTACAGCCTTACCACAAGCCTTATTTATGGGCCTATTGGTGTAAGCATTTTGTATTTTTATTTTACCAAAATATTGATTGAGCACTAGTAACTACAAATAGAGTAGTACAAGTTGAATATTAGGAAATCATAAGTTAATCATTTGTGTTGAAGCTTACAGAAATAGTGTTGGTATATTTTAGCAGTAGCGTCTATGCTAAAATGTTTTCTTTTTTAACATGTTTAGCCTTCTAAACTCATACCATTGGATATTGATGTGGGACCTAGGCCTTGAAACGTGATCCAAAAAGCAGAACTTTGAACAAAATCTGCCATTGCATTTGAACATTATTAATGAGCATGTGGAGGACTGAAGGCTGAAATTATTAAAGTTCACAATCTGCCTGTACATATGCAGTCCATATTACCTTTATTGAATTTGGCACAAAGATTTTCTTATCTGGTCTTGGATCTTTGTTACTGGAGAAAATTGATTTGGGTTTTATTATCTTTTAAGCTGTGTTATCGTGTTATATGTATACCTGTTTATATTTCCTGCCTAATTCCTAAAGTTTAAGTTTGTTATAACTGTTAAGTGTGGAGTGTTTGTGGTTAAAGCGCCTTACCCATATTCTTAAAATGGCAGAGAATTATTGCACTTATAGATTTAGACAAATAGAAGGAAAGAAAAATGACTACATGAGACACAAACTGTAACCAATGCGAATAACGACCAACACTATACTCCAAAAAGCATGGCTACCCAGCGTAGGTGTAAAAAAGACCACTGAGCTTGGTCTACATAAAAAAAAAAATGTTTATTTAAATGACAGGAAACATTATAGCAGCAACTCCAACACGTCAAACGTTTTTGCATGTCCAGAGGCTTTTTCAATACTTAATCAAGAGGTGTCCCATATTCTCCTTATAAAGGCAGACCATTAAAGTGCCAGTGCATCAGAAAATCCTTCACAAACAGTGCAATATAACCACCAATATAGAAGCATGAAAAAGGAAGAAAAGGGGGGAGGGGCGGGTTGGAAGTGGGGAAGGAGAATGGAATGGGAAAAAATAAACTACATAAATCAAATATCTACATAAAAGTGCATATATCAACTATTGTAAATAATCACATATCCTATGTATTAATACAGGCAGAAGTAATTCTGTATTTAACTTCCTTTTAAATAAGGAGTAAGACAAAAACTAGAATTCAGACCAAGTCCACAATGTGCTTTCAAAATATATTGCCACTTGCTCTCAATTTGTAAGAATCTGTTATTCAAATCACCCCCTCTAACATTAAGTGTTACTTTTTCTAATCCTTGGAATTTAAAGGTATGACCAGGACTTTTCTCTAATACATGCATAGCTAGAGCGTTTGTTCTGTCCTTGTGTTCAATGCTTCTCAAATGTTCAGCTATTCAATTTTTAAACAGTCTTATAGTCTTTCCAATGTAAAACACATCACATTCACATATTGCCACATATATAACACTAGTGGTCAAACAAATAATGAAATGTTGATAGTGAGAAAGTCTACCTGTCATGGAAATGGAAATGTTACAACAATGTGAAGCGGTATCAAGTATGAAGACTCAGTTGTTAAATGTTATTGGAAGAGATATAATAGGCTGCTTTGATAATCTGACCATGTTTATAAAAATAGGCTACAGTCAAATGCTCGTGATAATAAAAAAGAACAAAAAAACCTTTAATAATGTACCGTGGTATGATATACTGTACAGTGCCGCAATTATAAAAAATTGTTAAATAAAATAACCCAGCTATATAGAAAGAACATAGACTATAATTATAATAAGGGACTGGTATTATTAAGAAATTAATACAGATTTCTTATACAAAGAAATAAAGCACGGTATCATATGGCCTTTTGGTCCCAACTGCAAGAAGCCATTAAAAATAAAAATAGTCAAGATTTTTGGAAATTAATACTTACAGCTGAAAATAAATATAAAATAAATATAGAGGCTGTTATTTTAGCAAGTGAATACTAAGATTCATACTATGAAAATTAAGAAGTCTAGAGGCTGTTGCCCATAGAGCACTTCTTCCAGATGCAGGTTAATAGTCCCATATCAGGTCTTTGGTCAAATATCTATCCAATTTTAATTTAAAGGTGTCAAATGTACTAACTTCAACAATGTCTCTAGGGAGAAAATTCCATAGGGAAATTATCCTTTGGGTAAAAAAAGCTTCTTTTTATAAGTTATTTAGAATTAGTAAGCATAAGTTGGAACCTATAGCTTCTGAGACTAGTTTCTCTATGGTTAATCGTGAATCCCAGTTCTAAAAATAAATCTTTCTCCCGGATAATTTTAAACATTCATAAAAGATCACCACTAGATCTTCTAAGTTCCAGAGGAAAGAGTTTCAGTTCCCTTAGTCTATCATCATAGGCCTTTGGTTGGAGGCAATCCACCATTCTGGCGACTCTCCTCTGCACACCTTCCAATTTATTAATGTCCTTACTCAAATAGGGATTCCATAATGGGGAACAATAGTCCAGTAATGGACTAATATATGCATTAAATAAGGGAATAATACACTCTGTTTCTGGAAGTAATTGACTTCTTTATGTAACTGATAAGTCTATTGTAACCTCTGTGCAATGATTACTAAACTTAAGATCATCACTGATAAGAATACCAAGGTCTTTTCATTACTAACTTTTTTAGAGGTTTACCAGCCATGTAATAATCATTGCATGGATTAGCTTTTCCCAAGTGCATAATAACACATTTATCAGAGTTAAACACTATGCCATTTAAATTGGCCCAATCCTCTAATTTAAAAAGACCCCCACTCAGTTTATGGAACTCATCCATATTACTGACATCAGCTGCTAATTTAGTGTCATCTGCAAACTTAATCATGAAGCTGCTTAAGTTTTTATTAAGGTCTGAAATAAAAATGTAAAACTGGGATGGGCCCAAAACTGAGCCCTGTGGAATTCCACTTGTAACATATCCCCTGTCAGAGTTATGGCCTCTTATTCTGACTGTCTGTTCCCTATCTCCCAACCATGCCCTCAACCCATGTAATAAAGTACCTATTAAATTTAACTTATTCACACTTTCTGTCAGTGTAGCATGGGGACTTTATCAAAAGTCTTGCATAGATTGAGATAAACAGAATCTACAGACTCATGGTTCTCAAGGCTAGCACTAACATTTTCATAAAAACTAGGTTAGCAGTTAGGCAAGACTTTTGGGCTTTGAATCCATGTTGTGAGCCATCATTAATGTTTTTGAAACAATTTCTGCTTCTAGCCTATCCTTGATAATTGACTCAAGAGTTTAACCTAGAATACTGGTCAAACTGATTGATCTATAGTTGATTGTACTACTATGATCTTCCTTTTTATAAATAGGCACAACCACCGCTTAGTGCCAATCCTTGTGAACTTCACCAGACTCAATAGACATATTAAACAGTGTGTATAAAGGTTCGACCAACCATGGTTCAATTTTGTTCAGAATTCTAGTGTGAATAGCATCTGGTCCAGGAGATGTGTTTATTTTAATGTTTTTAAGTTTGGAGATAATCTCCTCCCGAGTAATCTTTGAAGGGTGAGTATCCATTAATCCTGGAGCTGGAGAGTTAGAAATGAATTTCTTGGGGGAAAAGATGGAGCAGAAATAATTAATGAATTGACAAGTCATTTCCTTAGGATCAGCGATTACCTCAGAGTCAATTTTAATTGGACCTATTTTCCCAGTAGGGCTTTTCCTATTATTTATGTATGAAGAAACTTTACCACTGTCATTCATATGTGCTAATTTGAATTCAGGTTTGCATTATTCTTATTAATATTCAGTTAAAGTTCCTAAGTGCTTCCCTACACTTATGTTTATTGTAATCATTATTATTTCTTTTAACTGCCCTGTATGCCCTCCTTTAACAGATGTTAGTTTCCTAACCTTGTTAGTATACCACAAGGGCAATTGACCCCTTTTATTACACAGTTTACGGTTTGGTATATGTTTATCACTGAGCTCAATAATTTTGTTTTTGATGTTTAACCAGAGTTGATTGGCAGAGATATTATTTAAGGTCCAATCCCAATTATATAGTTCTTCAAGTATAGCTCTAAAGTTTTTTTTTTATTTATTATAAAATCCAAATTACAACCTTTGAGCTAAAAGCTTATTTACAAAAGATCCTTGTCAAACAGAGAGTGGGGGAACATCAAGTACATGGACAGTGGCAAAAAATAGAAGCAGCTAGAAGGCATTATCAGTTACACATAATTAAAAATGCTAAACAGCATTACAAATAGAAGGATGGGGAGAGACAGAACACATTGCAAAAGCCATAACTTAATTACATAATACAGAAGAAAATAGCCCCATAACAGATTAGGTGAATAAAGTGCAGATTCCAATTATGTACAAAGTATGAGAATTCCCTGAATGCAGCTATAGAGCTTAGATAGGTTCCTGGATGGAACAATTAATGTGACCACTGACAAGTACAGCCATTAAGGAAGAGTAGGCTACAGGCTAGATGGATGAGAGGGAGAGCTGATTACCTATGTAATCCCAAAATGCAGTCTCCCAACCTACATTATACCGAGATCAGGAGACCGTGTTCCACAATCCCAATGGGGATTTGCTTTATGATGGGGCCTTTGCCTCCTGCATGCCCCTTACTAAAATTTCCAACTCTGAGGGGGAGCGGACCTTGGAGCTGAGTGTTAGATTCGGGGGTGGGAAAAAATGTTTTAAAAAAGTTCCCAGTGTGGGAACAGGACCTCCGTCCCCCATGCCTTGCTGGCTGAGGTGTCAGAGCATTAGCACTCCACACTACAGGGCAGCTCAGCCAGCACCTCTCCCTGCTCTCCACAAATGGTTACACCAGTGAAACTATGTTTTGTGGGCCTAACCCATTTTTGCCCAGCATTGTGCCAGTAAAATGTTATACGCTGTCGGGCAGAAATGTTGGGCATTCCTAATTACAGGATACTGATGCCGAGCTCCTAAATGTTGGGAACCTTAGCTTCAGTACCCCATAAGGGTACCCGTCGGGGATAGCTTAAGGGTCAGAGGGCTAAGCAGGTGTGGAGGTGGGGGGGTATGGAGGATCAGGAGGGCTAAGTGGGTGAGGGGTGGAGGAATGCGGACCAAGGGGTGGGTAGGTGGGGATTAGCAGGAGATTTTTAGGAGCCATGGGTCACCACAGCCAAGCTATATTGTGTCAGGGGGCACCAGGAGGGCTAGAAATGGCTGGGGTGGTCTTTATAGCAACATTGTACTGGTAGGGAGATGGACTTTCAAATTTCAGATTTGAAATGACCGAGGTGAGTAAGGCTAGTAGGGGACTAGGGGAGCTTATTTAGCCAGGTGGGAACCCTTACTGCAAAACCTCACCTCCCCAAGGCAGTTCTTTTGAAAGGTACTGCTAGGGCGTGTCTCGTAGCACTTCTCGTGGAGTGCTTAGCCAAGACCAGATAAAATAAGGTTTGTAGGGAGGGGGATGCAAGAACTATAAGGGCCTTCATCCCTAGAAGGCAGGAGTGGAGTTTGATTCAGTCTATGAGAGGAAGCCATCATGTCCCAATCTAAAGGTTGCATGTGTGCATAAGGCAATCTGCACCAAAACCAAAGCAGCATGCTTTGTTGAGGGTAGTATGACCCTGTGAAGGCTGCTTTCAGAGGGCTGCACCATATACCACATTACCATAGTCCAGGATGGGTAAACTGTCCCTCTTACTGCCTGGACCCTAGCCTCAGGTGTGAGGCAGAACCGAAGCCTATACAGGGCCCCTAACTTCCTACTCGCGGCAGTGGTAATACTCTTATATGTTCACTGAAGGAGAGACTCATCGATTGTAATCCCTAGGTACCAGAATAAGGGCACCTGCTCAAGGGTGGAGGGACTTGCACAAAATTGAGAAGGAGTGAGTACTTATACCCTCTCAACTGTACTCACATTAGAGGAACTGCCTCATTTTACTTCAAAAAGCTCCTGTTCCACATTGTGAGGACTTGTTCCTCATTCAAAGTCAACATTTGAAAGCAAAAATCCATAGTAAATTATGGAAAAAATAAATTATTCAATTAATAGCAGACATTCTGAATATAAATGCAACATTTTATGAGTCTTTTGAGCTGCTTAGGTAAAGATTTGATTAAGTGTTCCACATTTTGCCCATTTGTTCCACATTTTGACAGGCAATGTTCCACATTTGGAGGACAAAAGGTTGAGAGGTATGGTATACCTCCTCTTTTGGTTTCTGGAAAAGAGCATTGACTTGTTTGTTTTGCTGTTGAGCACTAGCAGGCTAACTTTGAGCCAATCCTGTAGGAGGTCAAAGTTGTATTGCATGTCCTTAGTGGGTGCATCTTGGCAAGAGCCTCGAGATAACAACACTGTGTCATCTGCATAGAGCAGTACCCTGGAGGAGGAGCACACTTCTGGAAGGTTGTTCACAAAGAGGCTGAACAGGATTGGACCCAGGATGGACCCCTGTGGGACCCCCACTGTGACTTCACTGGTCTTGGAGATGGCTCTGTTGATTTTTTCCTGCTGAGACTGCCCAGACAGGTAGTGGAGAACCAACTGACTGTTTCGGGGAATAGTCCAATGCAGCTTATTCTGTGCAGCAGCTGATGATTCACAAGGTTGAAAGCCTTGGTTAGGTCTATGAAGATTGCTCAGACCAGTTGGCCTTGGTCAAGTGCCTTGTGCACATAGTTTGTGAAGGCAATTAGGGCAGTATTAGTGATATGCATCTTGCAGAAGCCATGCTGTTGGAGGCAGAGGAGTTTATATTTATGCAGGTGGTCAGTGAGTTGGTTGGCTATGATTCTCCAGTGCTTAGAAGAGTGGGACAGAACTAAGATAAGCCGGTAGTTGGATACTAGTGCCCAGTCACCTCCTTTGTACACAGGAGTGAGCAGAGTGGATTTCCAGGTACAGGGGAAAGTGGACAGCTGGAGAGACAGGTTAAACAGCTTGTTGATGGGAAAGACAACCTCTTGTAAGGCAATGGAAATCAATTTCATATCGATTCCATCACTCCATCCTTGTTTTTTCCAGGACACTTGCAAGGTATTTTCTTGTTTTCTTTATGGGCACCTGTCTGAAGTAAAAGCTTGGGCGGAGCTTGGCAATGGTAGAGGAGGGCAATTGGCTGGAAGCTGGCATTCTATCAGGGTGTGTGGCAGGCCTGAGAGGCAGGACTGCACTGCAGTCAGAGAAAGCCTTATTAAAGATATTGGCCAGCCAGCATCACCAAGTATGATTTTGTCATTGTGGCAGAGCATGGGGGGGGGTCCTGTTATCAGATCAGAGGAGGTTTTTAATTGAGTCCCAGAACTTCTTCCTGCTAGAGATGCAGCAAAATGAAATTCCGCTGGTGAAGTGAACGCAAAGTGGCCACTTCACTTTGTCCCAGCACTATGTAGAGTGACCATTGTAAAGTGATCACTTTGCTTTGTTATTATGACTTTGCATGGTCATTCTACCTTAATGTGAAGTAAGGCAGAATAACAACAATATAGGTAGCCCTCCACACATCACATGGAATACAGTACTGTAAGTAACATGCTTTAGCCAGGCAGGAAGGAAGTGAGTCATAGATGCAGATACTTTCACTTTCTCCTTGCAGAGGTACAGAGAGGAAGCATTTTGTGGACAGAAGAGTTCTTGGCTGCTTGTTCTGAAAGTTTACCAGATTCAAAACCCAAAAGCTTTTTAAAAGCTAATTGTTTATTTTTTTGTACTGTTTTGTTGTGTGTGTGTGTGTGTGTGTGAGTGTGTGTGTGAGAGAGAGAGACTGTGTGTGTGCCTGTGTTGTGTGAGTGTGTCTGATATCAGAACTTGTCAGAGAGGAAAGGAGTGGTTTTTTTTTGTAATAGAGGATCAGGGACAGTATGTGGCATGTGGCAAGAGGGGAGCAGTGTACATGCATGGGGGCCTAGCTGGGTGGTGTTGGACCGGTCCAGAGAGTTTGGTCACCCCCTCCAGAATAAGAAACTGCAGCACCACCAGTGCCACCTCCAGCAAGTCTACCACCACCACCAGTGGCAGGTGCAGGAGCTCCAACAGCACCAGCTCCACAGCAGCAGGTGGAGCCCCATGTCCATGAACATGCTGCCAGCAGTGCATCTGCCCCTCCCATGCCTGGTTCCCCTGCAGCCTCCACAGTTTGGCATTTGCTAATCAGCCAGGGGACAGTACCTTGTAGTGTGTCTGCTGTGTGGGTGCAGGTGTGCTGTGGCCTCTGGTGACACATCTGGGGATGGGGCCAGCACACCCATATGTTGAACCACCACAAGGTGGAATAGCAGGCTGCCACATAATGGGCTAGATCTCCACCTGCTGGCCACACTGTGACAGTGGCAGATGGTGCTGCTGTTGTGCTTCATTGCAGCCAGAGGGAGGGCCACAGCAGCAGTTGCTCCAGTACCACCACCAGCACCATCCTCACCACCGCATCTTCCTGGTGTTCTCCCACAAGTGATCCACAATGCCTGCAACTTGGGCAGACATAGGACTTTTGTGGGCTGTTGTGGAACAGAATAATGAAGGGTGGGTGCTGTCCAGCAGCAATTGGAGCAGATAGAGCGAGACCACTTACAGATTGTGTCAATTCTCCATCTGCTTCTGGACCATCAGGAGATCCCCCATTAGCATTTATTTTCAGCACACCAATCCCCCCACTGCTGTATTGTTTTGTCTTTTGTTTATGTTTAATAACAGACAGAGGAAAGGTATTGAAGAGCATGGTGCATCTCCGTACCTTTACACATAATGGAGCCCCCCCATAGCATTCGCCATACTTCTGAGTCATGGACTTTTCTTTATTAGAATAAAGTTTGTTGTGGCATGAGAAAAACGTTGCAATACACTTCAAAGGCTTAACCAGAGGGTAAGCCTTGCAGGGGTTGGGAGCCCCTTTTACTGACTGCTTCTCTTTAAATATATACATACACATACATACATACATGCTTCTTATTGCCCTGTTATTATAATCCAGTGCCTCAATAATGTTTACTTTCTGTTGTGGAGTGGTTGAGGAAAAGCAGGACTGAGCAGTGCAAGTATAATGTGCTAAATGGCATGTGTGCAGTCAGTGTTGTTTCCTGTGTGCGTGTTACATCAGACATTGTCCAGCTTTTTGCAAACATATATATGATGACTTGTTGCAGTGTTTATGGTATAAAGAATAGAGATAAGAATATATAACATAAAGTGTATTGTCATCATCATCATCAGTAGACTAAGTGATATTGATATTTTTTCAGAGGTGTCTGGCTAGAGTGCACCTTAGTCACATACTGCACACATGATTTTTAGGAGAGAATGTGTTTTTTGTGCTATTATCTCTGCAAAGTCATGTGTGCACTGTGAGTGACTGAGGTGCACAGTGACCCGAGACCTCTGAAAAAACATCATATCACTTACTCCACCGATGCTGATGGTACAAATAAAATATATGTCATATATTCTTTCTTATCTGTATTCTTTACATACTGCAACAAGTCACACCATATATGTTTACACAAAGCAGAAAAAATGTCTGCACACACAGGAAAGAACACTGAGGGCACACATGCAGTTTAGCACAGCATACTTTCACTGCTCAGTCCTTCTTTTTGACAAACACTGCATGAGTCTCGACACAAATGAAACATTACTGAGGCTCCAGAAATATTTCTTTTTTGAAATAGACATTAAAGCAGCAATGCAACAATCTGGTGAAAATTTTGACCTGTACTTTTTCATGCCATTTTACATTGCCACTTTACTTACCTTCTGACTTGTATTATACTATTCTTTCCAGTATTTGAGTCTGCTTTAGTACTTTTTTCATGTCTGAAATAAAAAAAAGGAGTGCTCCTTTTAATACGGTGCGGACCAGGTCTTTATCAGTATTTTTCACTGTTTTTGTACATCAGTTGTTTATATATCACTTCTGTTGGAAGTAAAATTAACAATTATGCAGCAGACAGTGGTTTCTGACCTCACAAAACAATATTTGTTCAAAAACAGCTGCAAATAGTGATGAAAACCTGGTCCAAGCCATATTAAAAGGAGTGTTCCTTTTATTTTTTCAGACATCAGAAAAAGTACTTAAGCAGACACAAATTGTGAAAAGAAGAGCATCATACCAGTCAGGAGGTAACTAGTGACTGGCAATCTAAAATAGCATAAAAAAATATTCACCACATTGTTGCACTGCTGTAATAATTTATACTTTAATTATGACATTACGTGCTCACAATCACAAGACACAAACAGCAACTGTCTTGTGTCCAGAAAATTCCCAAGTGCTGATGAAGTGAAATGAGAGCATTACACCACATGCAAAGTCCCCCAGAATTTATTGAATAGTCACTCATGCTCGCAGTGGTCACACATAGTCCCCAGAATTTTTCTGCATCCCCAAACTGCAACTGTCTTGTGTTCAGAAAATTCCCAAGTGCTGACAAAGTGAAATGGCAGTGTTACACCACATGCAAAGTCCCCCAGAATTTATTATGCAGTCACTCGTGTGTGCAGTTGTCACACAGAGTCCCCAGAATTTTAAATTGTGTGCTATCATTGACATGATGATCAGAATCCTCATGTTCAGTTACTGGGATGTTACTTGGGAGTATGACATCATCTACACTGTCACTTACTGGCACTGCTTCACACTCCACTATATTTTTGGACAAGGCAAACTGATCAGAAGTGGAACTTGAGGCAGCAATACTCATACCACCACCAGCAACTGCACTAACACAACCAGCTGGGACAACATCATCTCCTCCAACTATGAGTGAAGCTACTGACTGAGCTGTAAAAAACATTGAAGGAGAAATACCTTTCCTAACATCAGCAATGCACTTCTGAGACTACATACTATCACACCCACAGACAATCTTATTACTGGCAACAGTGCCATGATGAGAAACAGCTTTACTTGCATGTCTTTTTGTGGGCATTTTGGGGATCAACAAGAATATTCTAAACAAATTTAGATTTTGGAACATTCACTCTGGATGGGGGCCAAGGGAGGTGGGATGCTGGTTGTGAAGCCAAAAAAAAACCAACAACTATGGCTTCAACAAGAGAAACAGACGCAAAGTCACAACAAGTTCAACAACACCTTAACTAACCAGTGGTGCTGTCAAGTCACAAACAATCCAATCTGGAAAAAAATACCTTTTGCCTATGGGGGAGCACTGGCTGCAGATTACAGCAGTGTAAAACCAAGAAAAGCTATCACAATGGCAGTACAAAATCATGCAGGTGCAGTGGATAGCAGGTTCACACTGCTGCACCTGCAATTACACTGGGACACAATAAAAGGTGTATTATTTGATGACACGCACTGCACACACACACACACACACACACACACACACACACACACACACACACAATTTGTCTACAAGTAATGTGTAGCAAATTGAAAACTTCAGTAATATACAACATATTTTAAACAACTTGAAATTATGCACTACAGCACCAGGTCCTCCAGACCACAACACACACAATCAGCAAAAAAATTTCAACAATTACTGAAAATATTACTGTGTGTACATTAACACAGTCAGTTATACAGAAAAAAAATAACCAAAAAACAACTCCGTATTTCTCCTACTTAAGTCTACGTACACCACAGATACACTCCTCCCCCAAAGCACACTTCCACTGTCTCTCAGTACACAGACTGAATGTTGTACATTAACATTCAAATGTCACACACAAACAATAAACGCTCACTGATATGAGCACCGGAGGGTTTCCTACAATCGATGAACTAAAGTTTCAGGAAAAAAAATAACCCAAAAAGGCTTTTTTAACAGCTTTTAGAAGGTTTGAATCACAGAGTGCTCTCAGAGCAGACTGTCTCTAACAGCTTCCTACACACACTACCCCGAACTGAGGCTGTGCAGAATAATCTAGTGCCCATGTGACCTGAAATCCCATGAATCATTGCAAAATCTGCCTTTGGAGCTTAAAACAAGGCGAAGTGAGGCAAAGTACATTGTTTTCAATGGACTTTGCGTTACCTCCTATGACATGAAGTACTCCGCATTGTGCTGTGGAGCACTCTGCAAATCCACCTTCACTTCATGAATCACTCCATGGAGTGAATTGAGGCCACTGCACCACTACTTCCTGCTACTCTAGCAGTGAGATTGCTGGTTTTTGTGGAATGATGCCTTGGCCCGTCCTGTTGCCCAGGTGCACCTGTTTCTGGATGCTTTGTAGTTTTGGATATCCTTAGATATCCCTTTTGCCGTGGCCCAGTACCAAAAAGCTCAGGGGTTACCCATTCCATACTATGACCTTTTATCATCTTCTTATGGTATGGGGCGAACTTGTCCGCAGCTGCATTGAAATAAATGAGGAAGAGTTGGAGGGCAGTGTCAACAGAAGGGCATAAGTCAAGGAAGCTCCAGTCGATGCCTGAAAGGTGATTCCTAAAGTCAATCATAGTGCTACTTTTTATAACTCTTTTCCTCACCAATTTGAGTGGTGGGTTGGCGGTTTTATCTACCACTCACATTGGATAGGTGAGTGGTCACTCAGAGTATCCGAGGTACCTTAGCTCTCTATCTTTGTGTATGAGATTGTAACCTGAGATGGGTTTACTCCAACAAGAGGTCTCACCCCACAATGTCTCTCAGATAGCTGCAATATCAATGTCTTCAGATGTAAGGATTATTTCTAACTCATCTTTTTTTATATAATGTCAACTTCTTGCATTTGTAAGTAGGACATTTATATTTTTATTGTAATTTTTCTTTACTGTGTTAATATTTATACTTGTCTTGTGAGATACCTGGATAACTTTCCCGCATTGCCCCATATACACTAGTTTTTTGGACTATGTGGTGACTTGTATATAGCCTGAAAAAAGATACTACCCAAAGATTTAGCACTGTATTTATTAAGGTGCAAACCATCTTTGCAAAATAGAGTGTAGTTAGATGAAAACAATTCCTATGCCCTTAAACATATGATATATTCATCAAGCACCATCTAAGGAGACAGTTGTTGTAGTTTTTGATTTTCAGTAATTTATTTTTTGAAGTCTGGGGTACAGGTAGGATTTCAAAGAGAATGATCTTAGCTTTTAAGTTTTTCAGAACATTGACTATGTTAATCATGTCTCTGGAGACTTCATCAACCCCAGCTTTGTTAATATCATTTGTACCAGTATGCAAAATAACAGTTATTAGATTATCCACATTTTGCAGTATGCCTGGCAACATACTAACGATGCCCTTGATAGTTGCACGCCATGGTCCAGATATTCAGAAATGTGCCAATGCCCAGCACAAGTCCGGTTCAGTGCAAACTGATGCACCATTGCATTACTGGAGCCATATTCAGAGGTTGTGCTGGCCAAACTGCACCAGCACAATGCGGCTGAATATGGCAGAGTTGCACCATGGCTCAAACAGGGTTGCACCATGGCACAAACAGAGGTGCACCATGGTGCACACAGAGATGCTCCAGTACACACGTGGCAGCAGAGCAGCAGAGCAACAGAAGGGGAAGGCACAAAAGAACAGGCCCAGGGACAGGCCATGGCAGCACAGCGACAGGCCACAGGAGGCCTCCACCAGTAGGACATGGCAGGGCACACACAGGCACCCTGACACTGGACCCTGGAACACAACAGTGACATGGATGGCAGGTGACAGGTGGTACCAATGGCCAATGGAGGGCCACCTAGTGATCCTCCCTCAGGCTGCTAGCCATGCCCCACCCCGAGACCAGAGCAGGCGACACCCAGGACCATGCAGCCAAGCTCACACACACCACACAGGCATGCAGGGAGCCCACCCAGTGGGCACTGTACAGGCCAGGTAGCAGGCAGCGTGGTGGACCACATGGGACAGGCCACACAATGCAAGGCAGAGGACCCCCAACATAGTACATGAACAATATCTGACCAATGACCATGGCCGTGAGCCACCACCATGCACACACCCTCCACACATCCCTGACCGCCACACTATGGGCACCCCAATGCACAGCCACTGACCCAGGGGATGGACACCACCACAGTGGGACCAACCACAGTACACAACAGGAAACCACAGAAGTACAGCATGCACCCCCCACATGCACACAACACAGATGGACAGTGGGCCACTGCACATGGCACCTCATGCCACCTGCAAAGCAGACACTAACACAGGTGGGTATGCCAGACAATATATATGTATGGAACAACCAAGTACAGAGACAGCAGGGGCTGGGGACAGGTGGAGACAGTGAGGGAGGGGGACAGGGAACAGGGACTGTGCAGTGGGAGGGGGGACTGTAGGGACAGGCCCAACAGGGGTAACAGGGGACACAGGGGCAACCCTAGTGACAGCCCTGGCTGGACACCCTGGTATGCCATCCCCCACCCCCTATGCCACTAGCATACCCTGCAGGGCCATCACCACCTCAAGTATGCCTGAGACCATGAGCAAGGTCTGCCTCATGGGCTGGCCTAGCTTCTGGTGCGGTGGTGTCTGCACTGGCAGCTGGACACCTGTAGCGAGGGCCAAGGCAGATGTCCAGTGCAATGAACCATGGAACCATGCCTGCCCACAGTGCTCTTGTGCATGATAGGGAACACACCAGCATGCACAAAGTGCACGTTGCTGGCCCTGCGCAGCTTGTGCTCTGCTGATACATTGCTCTGGTCACATGGCCTGTGCAATTGACACCATGGCAGCACAGTGCGCATGCGCACTGCAGATTGGATCACCGTGCATGCATGGCCATTGCAACGCAGCTTGCTCTGGTGCAATAACATTGCACATGGTGCAATATCCTGATATTCAGCTGCCACATGCAAATGAGCTCATCAGCCAATGCGTGGTGCAGTGTGGCGCATTAGCATATCATTACCACTACAGACAACCTCATTTGCATGTGTTGTGCCACAGAAGTGCCACCAAACAGCATAGGCCTTGTACTGGTATTGCAGCCTTGACAGGGGTGGTGGATTCCACAGTATCACACTAGGGGCAGACAGCACTGCAGGGTGGGATGGGCCAGGGTGATGCTGCCATGGCCTCAGTGGATATGCACTGTCCCCTGTGTGGAGCATGCCATGGTTAGCCGTGCTATGCTGTGCTCCACACCCTGACTGTCCCTAGTGCCCACACCACCATGCACACCCTGCCCACCCCAGGACTGCACTGCCCATTGCACTTGGCCATGCCACAGACACCTACTGGGCAGCCTGTGGGGTCATCCTCATGTTCACATCCATGGCATGGCAGGGCTGTGCCAGGTGTGTGTGCAGGCATTGGTGTGTGTCCAGTGGCATCGTACTCCACCTGGTGGGTGATGCTTGGGCACCCCTTCCTGTTGATATGCACCAGTCCCACAGGGCCAGGTGGCATGTAGCTGCACATGTGGGTGTAGTCACAGGCCCCACTCATGCCAGGCATGCCTGCCACTCTGTGGCTGTCCTGCATCAGTGCTGTACACTCCACCTGTGTGCTGGGGTGATGGCTGAATTCCACAGCATGTGGCAGTACAGCCAAGGGACCTGTGTGAGGTGGTGGGTCATGGATGCTTGAGTGCTGCACGTGGCATCCCCTGTTGGTCCTTGGCTGGTGACCATGGCGAGCAGACACAAGCCAGCTGTCACTGTCAGCACCATGGCTGTGGCATGGATCCATTTGGTGGGTGCCGGCAGCTCCACGCTGAACAGCTTGCAGGGCTGCCTCAGCATGGCCCTGTTCAGGTGGTACTGGCCCATGATCTCAGTGTCACTTTGAGTCCCTGCAGTGCTGCAGGCACAGTACCACCTGTGTTGGTCATGCCACTGCTGGGCTCTTTGCCGGCCACATAGCTGTTCCTCCTGCCACCTCACACCCCTCATCACTGCCCTCATCAGGGTGGGTTCACTCTCCATGTCCCCTGCTGTCCATCATCCCCCTAGGCAGCTGGATGCTGGCTGTGTGCCACCCTGGTACACAGGCTTTGTGTCTGTGTGTGTGTGTGTGTGTTCCTCTCTCTCTCTCTTCCCCTCTGTCCCTCTCCCACACCATCTCTCTGTCCCCTTCCCTCTATGTCTGGTCATGTGCCTGTCTGTCTCCCTGTATCGCTCCCTCTCACTCCCACCCTTTGCGCAACTGCTGTCTGTGTGCTTGTGCCTGTTTTACTAGGAACAATTCTGCTTGGAGCAACTTCGATTTGCTCCACACTTGCACGATGGCTTCATGGTTGAACATGCCACTGCGCTGGATATTCATGGGAATGCCCCCTGCTCTTACACCCACATTCATTATAGTTGCACATTGGTTCAATGGATTTTGTACTGTGCATTGGCTCTCACTGAATATGGCTCCTTGGCGCAAGTCTGCACTTGTGCTGGTGCAACTCAGTTGTACCATGCGCAACTGCTCTGAATATCTGGGCTCATAACTACAACTAGTAACATTTGATTTATTACCCCTAGTTGAATATCTGTCAGTGTACCTTGTGACAGAGTCGCCCAAGATGAAAATCTGTTCGGGTATCTGAGGGAGAGTACTTATACCAGTAAGTGGAGCAGGGCATTGTTCTTACCTAGAAGAAGTGCCTCCCAGGATCATCAATTAATAAATTGGAAACTGGTATTTGGTGATTATCAAGGTCAGCATTCTGTGAGACTTCATTTGTATTCCCATTATCACTTATAATTCTTATAACATCATTACTACTTGTTGCATTATGTCCTGTGCTGGGCATGGGTTCCATAGTGTTACTATTGTTTATTTCACTATGTTGCATTCTATTTTGTAGGTTCAGAATTGGTACACCACAAGAAGCCTCTAAAGTAGCCTGGTCATCTTGGTTTAGTGGTGAAAAACTGTTTGTCAATGGACTAGGTATTTTAAAAACTTCCATAAGGAAGCTATAAATCCTGATTCACAAACAACAGTAAAAGTAAGAATGTTAATGAGCCAAGAAAATAATATGTGGACTAGTATCTCTTAATCAAAAATAGAACATGCAACACTTGCACAAAAAGAACAACACATCCAGAACAGATGTCATCCTGCAGAATTTTATCATTATAATATAAAGTGGCGGGTAGTATTTTTTATAAACTGTTCCAATATATTATCAAGGCAGAAGAGATGCCAAAATAATGTCAGGTGGCAGAAATAGTGCCACTTTACAAAAGGTAATAAACATTGACCCTCTAATTATAAGCCAATTGAGTGCAAAATATATCTGCAAAAATATTTACACGTATTGTATTACAAGAACTGACTAATTGGGTGATAGAAAATAATATTTTATCCAATAGACAATTTGGATTTAGGGAGAAACACTCACTATTGATTGTTTGTTCATATTAGACCACTTGGTTAGAAAGGCTCATCTAAGAAAAAATCCCTTATATTTTGCATTTATAGATTTGTCATCAGTGTTTGATAGTGTGAATAGGAGTATTCTGTGGACTATTTTAAATGCTTGGAGTATTGGCAGTAAGATACTTGCCCTTATTCAGAAATTATATACGGATGTCTATGTCCAGATTAGATATTCTAAAGATGGAAAGTCAACTGATCCATTAAAAGTAAACAGGGGAGTAAAACAAGGGTGTTTTCTAGCACTGCTACTATTTAACATCTATATACACCAAATTGTGCTTCGACTTGATATGGTGGAAACAGATGCTCCAAGAGTTAGGAATACTAAACTTAATGTAAGCTTATACACAGATGATGCTATGCTGGTGTTGTACTGCAAATGTCCTTCAGAAAGCCTTGACCTATTGTATATGTCTATGGTTTTAAAGGAGTTACAATCATCAATAAATGCAGATAAAATTAAAATGTTGATTAGAAACATAGACTTTGACAGCAGATAAGGACATCATAGCCAACCTAGTCTGCCCATTTCCTACCTAAAGGATAAGCTGCAGATCCTAGTTTACCAACAGCCTACTTCTTCCTACCCGCACCCCTAGAATTGCCTTATGTCTGTCCCATGCATTCTTGAATTATCAATCAAGAATAAATCAAACAATCTAATTTTTGCTGGAAAATAGATGACAATAAGATTGAACAAGTTAACAGTTACCCTGTCTTGGTGTTACACTGCATAACAAAAACAATTGAGATTACATATGAAGCAAGTAAAAAAAAAGGCAGGCAACTGATTTTAGCTATAAATAAGTTCTCTAAACGATATATCAACAATTCAGCTACCACCTTATTAACAATTTGTAAAACAAAGGCTGATTCAACTTTATTGTATGGTGTTGAGGTGTGGGGAAAAAGTAAAGGTCTAGAAATCTTGGATCCAATACAAAATCTATATATTAGGTTTACACTAAATCTGCCCCAGTTTATACCAGTAGAGCTTTTAAGGACAGAAAAAGGCAATATATCAATAGTAACAAGTGCAATAATAAGGCAGATTTTCTACTTTCTTAAAATATGTAATAATAATAATGAAAATTATATTGTATATAAATGTTGGGAAGATAGTCTAATGCATGATGTAAGGAAAAATATTGCATTTAAAATTGGTTCTGGATGAAAGACTCAGAAATTCTGCTCAGGAAAATGGGATTGGTTACCATTGCAAACATAGATTTTAATAGCAATACAGAAGAGTGTCACAATATTGTGATAGGTAGAATACAGTATATAGCAAAACAGAATGATATAGGAAGAGTTTCTTTATCTAATAATTTAAAAATCTACAAAACTCTTAAAAATATACATAAAAGAGAGGCATATATATTTAAATGTGAGGAAAACCTTCATTACAAAACTTTGGCCAATTTATGATGTAATGTGAATGCTGGGTTATCTTCTGGATTCATGGGTTGGAATATATACAGAATGGGCCGAGATTGTAAGGGCAAGATCCCAGGGAAATTTAATACAATACATAATTTGCTGGACTGTGCAAACTTATATAATCTAAGAGATCAATGGCTTAAGCAACATCTGTCTAAAATTTCTAATAAAACCAAAGAAGAGAAATTAAGATTCATCCTAAATATGGAGGATACTGTAGTTTTGTATAGCATGGCAAAATTTACTGTTGCAGCCCATTGGTTACTAAATATAGGAATTGATTAACTGTATTTAAATCCTAGGGGTTTTATATAAACATTAGTTTGTATTTTATGGTATGATGGATTTTAAATATAAGTCGGTATGTGTGTTATACTTTTGTGATACACATCTGTAATTCAATAAACTTGAAGCCTGAAAATTGTTACACTCATCAGTTTCATTTTTTTTTTGCCCCACTTATCATGTTCATTTCTTGTACCTATCCGAAAAGCTGCTCCTGTGGACTGCTACATAAAATGTCTTATCCTGCCAGATAATTCATCAGATCATAATACAATACTGTCACATATTTTATTATTTTTTATAAATTCCATAACTGGAATGAGGTAGCTTACCAGGAAGGGATAGAAGTCAAGAGAAGCTGTACCAGGGATGGCCACCCCAGTCTACTTATATAATAAAACAAATAAGTAAAGACTGGGAAGGACAGGTTGGTGGCCTGGAGGAAAGGGAGAGAAAGAAATGATAACAGGGCTGGGCACCCTCATCTGCTTAGGAAATAGATAGATAGATAGATAGATAGATAGATAGATAGATAGACAGACAGATAGGTAGATAGATAGATAGACAGATAGACAGACAGACAGACAGACAGACAGACAGACAGACAGAAGAGGAGACAGAGAGAAAGAGAGAGACAGAGAGACAGAGAGACAGAGATAGAGAGAACAGTGTATTGCTGTCTCACTGTAGGAACCAAAGCCAGCAGCACAACGTCAACTAGAGCTTCAGCATTAAAGAAAGTCATGCTATTGTCATACAGCGAATGTGGGTGAACACCATGGCTTCTCCTCAGAACTTCCTTGGGAAATATTCTTGTGTGGAGGGTGGTAGTCCAGCTTTAAAGTTCAAGAATCCTGGTTCACATTCACACTGTGTTTTAAGATGTTTTCTGGTGAAAACCAGATGGCACTGATACTGTATGGTTAGCTCTAGTACTGATGTTATCATACCAGTTTCTGTGAGTCACTGCACAGTTTATTGAACCTGGAACTGTAGCCAGAGGGCCAGGTTTTGACTCCCACCACTGTTTACTCACAATGTGATCCCAAACAAGCAACTTAAGATCCCTATGCTCAATGCCCCACACACACCTCCTTCAATCTAAATTGACCTGCCTGTGATACCTCCCAACCACACATACACATACACACACACAAACACACCCTCCACCCTCAATATTATTTAACCTCCAAGTGCTCTCCTCTGGCTGATGCAACCATTCATGAATTGTAAAGTTCTGTGTGATACAGTGAGTGTGAAGCACAATACAAAACACATCCTTTCCTTCTTTTATCACCTGAGTTTATACTGGTTAAGTCCCAGCTAAACTGAAGCACTAACCTTGGGTATACAGTTTTAAAATAATAAAAAGAAGTCTATTCCAGATATCAGCTAGGCAACTATACTTCTATTGGAACTGGGCAGCATTAGAAATGGGACGTTCACCAGCTCTTGTTTGTTTTGGAGGGTAGGCAATTTCATGGCCATATAACTCATGTTGGACTTCTCACTCTGCCTCTGTAAAGTGGTCATATGATTGGATCCAAGTCCCAGTGGCTGTACAGGTCAACTGTCTGATGTGGTTTCAATGCCAGATGGATTTGTAAATAGCCAGGCATAGATAATATACAATATAATTGGAAGCTAGCAGTGTCATGACTGTAGTTCACTAACCAAGATATTATAAAGGAAAATAAAAGGCTCCAAGCTGCAAACTGATCCTCTCACCCCCTGCCTTGGCTGCAGCCCAGCAGTTTGGAACACCAAGCCCAATCAGGTGTGGCATTAAATACTGTCATCCTAGCTCCATTTTTGATTGGCAAGTGCCTGAACAATTAGACTACAGTTTAATGTTAAAATCAGATTAGTGTAATGATCAGCCCACCCCATCATAAATAGGACTGACCACCATCTCCTTTTCCTGTTCCCAATCCATTGCTTGAAGTAAGAAAAGAGTGTGTGTGTGTGTGTGTGTGTGTGTGTGTGTGTGTGTGTGTGTGTGTGTGTGTGTGTGTGTGTGTGTGTGTGTGCATGGCTTCTATATCTTTGGGGTGCTGAATCTTTCAAATGCTAAGTGGGATCGGGTTACATGTTGTTTCAGTATTAGTGTCGGTTTTGAAACAGGAAGGGGATATGTTGTTCTCAGAGATAAGTGTATGCATAGGAAATAGTGTCAGTGAGTACCCAACAGCTAATATGGAGGCCATTACCACCATTGAGACCTCTGTCTCATCCCCATGACCCCAGGAGTCAGTCAGTCATGATGAACCTATTCGTCATGTTTTTGCAATGAGACAAACTCCTAAAAAGTTTTTTATATAATCTGCATTTTGTAGGAATCACCTGCTAATGTGTTATGAAGAAAATAAGAAGCAGCTGATTGGGCTGTGATAAACAGGAATGCAAAAATACATTATATATGCCAAAAAGATTTTAGTTATGAGTAAAACTTTTAAATGGACCCACAGAGTGAGGAGCAACTCACTTGGTTCCCTGCCTGTTTCTCCATCTCCTGTCCACCCTGACTCTTATTTGAAAAAAAAATCTCACCTGGTCAACGCAGACAGACTGAGGTAAAAGGGATGTCAAGGTGTATCATGGAAAGCGGAGGAGAGCCTAACCAGTCTCAGTGCTTTCCACTTTGCCATATCACCTTTCTATGTAAAAATGTCTACTTTCTCATAATTGATATACAGTTACTGTAGATATTTCTGTAGTGCTCTAAGACACTGTGTCTTCCATTGATGCTGCATATGCAGGGAGGCAGGGAAAGGGAGAAACAGGTAGGGAACCACATGAAAAATGTGTAGGTGGCTACCGGAAGGAATGCCAAGTTCTGCATGTATAATTTCACAATTTACTGAAGAAGACCATGCTAAGGCAACAAGAGACTTGAAGAACCACAATATTGGTTATCTGGTATGAAAATGACATATTTATTAAAAAAAACTGGTAAAACCATGTTTAAAGTGCAGCACTGCCATGCCATGCAAAACATTTTCAAGCCTCCGTATGCTCTTTCTGAAGGTACTTTTAACATGGTTTTACCATTTTCTTAATTAACATATGTTCTTTTCATTCCAGACAACCAATGTTGTTGTTCTTGAAGTCTGTGGTTGCCTTAGCATGGTCTTCCTTCAGTAAAGAGGAACTAAATGAGTTGCTCCCTCCCAGTGAGAGCTGAGATCAGGAGAAAGGGAGACCAGACTTTTTTATTGTGATTGGCCAGGTGAGGGAGACCAGGAAAATCTGTTTTAAATAAGGGTCAGTGAACCAGCAGATGGAGAAACAGGCTGGAGCCAAGTGAGTTGCTTCCTGCTTGGTGGGAGCTGTGACCACCAAGGTGAAGTGGGGGAGGAAGACCATATTTTTTACAGTTGCAGGGGTGGAGCCCTGCAGACGTCTTTCTATCACTTGGGGAAAAAGGGTACTTCAGATTCCTTACGAAGTACAATTTTGGACATGAACCATGATCCTTCTACTACCTGAAATCACTACACTGGGTGGGGGGAGGAGAGAAACAGTTCCTTTCCTACATGTAGGAATGTGTACATTCTCCTCCAAGCTCAAATTACAATCAGTGGAGTGTAAACAACACATACAGCTTGTTTTAGTGTTAAAGAACACCTAAACCTTCTTTTTACACATTTGTATCTAAACAATGCCTTGTTGATAGGGATATAGTGCTTCCATACTTCTTAAAGTCTTAATGATTTTTTTATGTAGTTCTTCAGGCAGCAGTCTTAAATCAGCAACTGAACAGTCTTGAAGCAGAGCTGTAAGGGAACTTTGTTTTACACTGTAGTTTTCTACTGAATTCTTCACAGAGGAGCACAAGGTGATTTGAGATCAGGTTTCAGCTTGATGCAGAAGGGTCATTGAGCTGGGACAGACAGACAGTCATTGCGATAAACCTCCAATTGAGTAAAACAGGAAGTGTAATTTTTTAGTAAATCAGTTTGTTTGCAAAGTTAAAGTTACTTTCCCTACTAGGGTAAGTAAAGATCATGTAACCCTCTGTCCAGGTTTTGTATTGACAATCCTGTGGAAGAATGTAGGTGTTTACATTTCATTTGCATTTGTAAGGAGTTTATTGGTAAATACTGCTTGACTGATAATAAAGTGACAGTTTTATTGGTGCCTGTATCTAATGACTGTCTTCCCTCTGTGACTTGCAAGATACTGTAAGCAAGACTGTCCTCTATTTAGTACTATTATCAAACAAGTAAACAGTAAGAGTAACTATGACATTAAACTGGGATTACAGTAAACTGATACCTGCCCTATGGAGGTGCTGAATTATGCAATTGTGATAGCACGGACACTGAAGTTGAATGCACTGCTTTGCTTTGACTTGCCATATTGTTTCCTACATATCTACTTATGTGATATTTTTCTGTTTGTATTAAATAAAGCATTTGGCTGACATAGTAATTCTATATATGTTTTGCTGTCCAAATAAATAAGCATAAGTTGATGTCAAACATGCTTGCTTTCATGCTGTTAAAAGTTAGAACAACAGTACCTTGGGGCTATAAGCAGGCCTTCCTTACCCCCATGAACCATGGTATGATGGACTTTAGGTTCCATTGGGCTAAAGAGTACTGACCCCCACATTCAGAGCTGGCCATGTGTGATTTGCACACAGTCTGCCTGGGGGCAATATTCAGACAATTCGCTCACTGCAACTGGAGCATGCACACTGTCTAAATATGCTGCTATGATGGTACAGTGCATAGTGACTTTGCACTATGCTGACACAGGCCCAGACTGAATGTGGATGACAGGAGAGCAAAGGAGGTAGCATGCATCAAATTGGATAGTGGCAGGGCTCCTGGGGGCCATATTTTTGCCCTAACATGCTAATGACCCCTTTGGACATGGAAGGTGCCATGGCCATTTGCATACCCATTTCAAGCCCTTTAACATGTGTACATTGCCCCCAACTCTGTAGCTGTCTTACACATTTCTTGTGGTGTAGTGGTCCCCAACCCCTCTATTCACCTGTACTGTAGTTGTCTCAAATATTCCTGGTGATGTAGTGGTTCCTGTACCCCTGATTGACTGGCCTGTAGCTGCCATG
The DNA here is from genome assembly GCA_016271365.2 of Neoceratodus forsteri. Lineage (NCBI taxonomy): Eukaryota > Metazoa > Chordata > Ceratodontiformes > Ceratodontidae > Neoceratodus > Neoceratodus forsteri. Next base: position 809,278,913 of record CM028129.1, on the reverse strand, counting down.
AATATTCCTTGTAGTCTAGTGGTCTCCCACCCCCTAATCACCTGTCCTGTAGCTGACTCAAATATTCCTGGTGGTGTAGTGGTTTCTGTACCCCCAATCGACTATCCTGTAGCTGTCTTGAATACTCCTGGTAATCTAGTGGTCCCCCCCCAGTAATGGCATTTGATCCTCTGTCAACCCACCTGCTCAGGACATTCCTCTGCACAACCCCAACCCACTCAGGTCACCTAAACCAAAGTATGGCAATAGTGACAGCAACACACACAGCCCTCTGCTCGCCTCCTTGGCTTGCTACCATCTGGTTGCCAGTGAGAAATCATAAGTACAATAGACATAGGGGATTGGGGCCCCACCTGGGCAGATGTGAGCTTGTATCAGGAGGATGGCCTGCATCTGTCCATGAAGGGGACCTCACTCCTTGGTAAAAAGTTGGAATGCTTCAGCAGAGAGCAATTAAAGTGGCTAAGGGGGGAAAGCCGGAGGAGCAGGTGGCTTAGGAACACTCCCCAATGGTAGCATGCAAAAACACAAGTTTAAAACAGGAACAACTGAAGCGGGCAGTGAGGAGCAGGCAGGTGAAGCATGTATAAGGGGGATAATGGGGCAGGAGCACATGAATAAGAAAACTGGGGTGGGAGAAACAGGCTAAGCAGAGAGAACAGGAACAGAGGGAGGGCAGGGTGAAAAACATGGAAGGTCATGCTCACAAATGCCAAGGTTCCAGACCTGGAAGCCTTGATGATGGATGTAGACCTTGACATAGCAGTAATAACATAGACATAGTACTCTGCTGATCACAGCTTGGATGTCAATGTACCAAGCTAAACACTGTTCAGAAGGGACAGGGAAGGTAAAAGGGGAGGGGGTAGCCCTGCACATCAGAGAAGACATAAAGACTACAGAAGTACTAGGAAGACAGGGGGAGACCAAGGCAATGTGGGTCACCCTTGAACCTGGAAATGGCACAGCAATACATACGGGGGTGATCTAGAGATCTCCAGCACAGAGGGAGGAAGTGGACAGGGTGCTAATGGAGGAAATTCTCGACATGGCAGCTAAAGGTGAAATCCTGCTGATGAGGGATTTCAATATGCTGGATGTAGATTGAACCACCCAGGCAGCTGCTTCAGCCAGAAGCATGGCCATCCTGGAATCCCTGCAGGGGGTTGGACTCAGACAGCTGGTGCATGAGCCAACCAGAGAGAAATCGATTTCTGGACCTGGTATGGACCAGTGGAAACAGGCTTGCAAGAGTCCAGGTGGAAGGGCAGCTGGGACACAACGACCACCACATGGTGTGGTTTGGCATGGAGACAGGAACTCAATTAAGCCACACAAGGGTAAAAGTATTAGATTTCAGGAGGGTGGATTTCAGAGAAATGGGTAGATATATAAGAGCAGCCCTGGAGAAGGGAGAGATAATGGAGGGAGTGCAGGAACAGTGGGGGAAACTAAAAGGAGCCATAGTGGAGGTAACTAACCAATGCATTAGGATACTGGCCAAATGCAAAAGAAGAAGGAAGCCTCTATGGTTCTCTAAAGAGGTAGCAGACAAAGTAAGGGCTAAAAGAACAAGTTTCAGGAAGTATAAGGGCCCAGACAGCCCTGCATGCCCACACTTAAATAAGGATATGATTATACTATCTGAAAAAGTAAGGAAATGCTTTGCAAAAAACTTCATTAATGTACTAGTTAGGGTTCCAGCATCAAAAACAGGGAAATGTGATAGGGTTTCTAACCCAAACACCCAAACCCCACCCTTCAGGCAGCAACAGGTGTGGAGTGTGCCTTGGGGTTCTCAACACTAACAGTCATTTCATTCTCATATGCTGTACCCATCTCAGCTTATTTACTCATGGAATGGGGTGAGCAGTAGGGTTGACAACCGGAAGGCACACCCCACATCTGTTCCTGCCTGAAGGGTGGGGGTTAGGGTTGGAAACCCTAACATGACAAAAAACCACTATGGTTCTCAAAAGAAGTGTCAGGGAAGGTTAAGGAGAAAAAGGCTGCATTCAAAAAGTATAAGGAATCACAGACGGAGCACAACAGAGAACTGTATCAATTAAAGCAGAAAGAAGTGGGGAAGGCAGTCAGAAAAGCAAAGGCCCAAACTGAGGAAAAGATAGCCAACTCAGTTAAGAAGGGGGATAAAACCTTTTATAGGTACATTATGGAGCATAGAAATGTTAAGGGAGGGGTAGTGAAGATTAATAAATGAGAGGGTAGGTGGGCAGAGGGAGACAGTGAAATGGCAGAGATACTGAATGAATACTTTTGCTCAGTATTCACAAAAGAAGAAGAGGAGGAGTTACCTAAACCAAACAGTAGAAGCACTCTGGGTAGTGGGGTTGACACCAGTCCATTTCCAGAAGAAAGAGTACTGAAAGAACTCTTAAAACTCTAGGTGGACAAAGCAATGGGGCCTTACGGGATTCACCCTAGAATCCTAAAAGAGCTAAGGGAGGACCTAGTGACACCACTTACCACACTTTTTAACAAATCATGGGAAGATGGGATGGTACCTGAGGACTGGAGGAGGGCAGATGTGATTCCCCTTCACAAAAGTGGGAGCAAGGCAGAAGCAGGAAACTACAGATGTGTTAGTTTGACCTCAGTGGTGGGGAAAATGATGGAATCACTTCTGAAAGAAAGAATCGTTCAGTATCTAGATGCCAGTGGGCACAGGACCACAGCAGCATGGATTCACAGCAGGAAGGTCATGTCAAACAAATCTAATGATTTCTTTGACTGGGTGACCAAAATAATAGACCAGGGAGGGGCTGTGGATATGGCCTACCTAGACATTAGCAAGGCATTTGACACAGTCCCACACAAAAGATAAATAATCAAGTTAGCCAGCCTGGGAGTGGGTCCCAGGGTGGTAGCCTGGGTAGCAAACTGGCTGCACAACAGGACACAGAAGGTAATAGTGAATGGAACACTCTGAAGAAAGGGGGGGTTACTAGTGGAGTACCTCAGGGCTCAGTACCGGGTCCAGTCCTCTTTAATGTCTTTATAGGTGACATTGCAGAGGGTCTGGAAGGAAAGGTATGTCTCTTTGCAAATGACACAAATATCTGTAACAGAGTTGATACACAAGGGGGTAGAAAGGATGAGAATGGACTTGGCAAGGTTGGAGGAATGGTCAGACATATGGCAACTTAGATTCAATGCAAAGAAGTGCAAAGTAATGCACCTGGGAAATAAAAATCCAGGAGAAGAGTACACAATAGCAGGGGAGGTACTAACGACAACAATAATGGAACGGGATCTGGGTGTAGTCATATCAGATGACCTAAAGGTGGGTAAGCAATGTGAGAAGTCAGTAAGAAGAGCCAGGGGGATACTGGGATGTATAGGGAGGGGCATCACAAGTAGAAAAAGGGAAGTGGTTATCCCTCTATACAGACAGTTAGTGAGACCCCATCTGGAATACTGTGTGCAGTTTTGGAGACCTCATCTATGCAAGGACATAGACAGGATGGAAGCAGTCCAGAGGAGGGCAACTAAAATGGTGCAGGGTCTACATCAGAAACCATATGAAGAGAGACTGAGAGAGCTTAATATGTATACCCTTTATGAAAGAAGGGACAGAGGGGACATGATAGAAACTTATAAGTACCTCAAGGGAATCAACAAAGTCCAGGAGGGTAGCATCTTTCAGAAAAAGAGATGTGTAAGAACAAGGGGGCACAATTTAAAGTTAGAGGAGAGACGGCTCAGGGGTAATGTGAGGAAATTCTTTTTCACGGAGAGAGTGGTGGATGCATGGAACCGCCTTCCTGGAGAGGTTGTGGGGTCTAAAACAGTGGGGGAATTCAAACATGCATGGGACAGGCATAAGGCAATTATAGTGGGGGGTTGCAGGAAGTAGGCTGTTGGTTAACTAGAATCTGCAGCTTATCCAATAGGTAGAGAAATGGGCAGACTGGGTGACCAAGTGGTCCTTATCTGCCAAAGTCTATGTTTCTGTGTTTCCTACTTGTGATGCTGGAACCCTAACTAGTACATTAATGAAGTATTTTAAAGAATCTCTCTCCTCTCATATCTATCTTATATATATATATATATATATATATATATATATATATATATATATATATATATATATATATATATATATATATATATATATATACATTTTCCTTACCTCTCCCTAACTTATCTTCTCTTTATAAATAATTTCTGAAGAAAACCTGTGAACGAAATGTCAGTTCTAACTCTGTTTTATTATTCCAGCATGCATTTACTATCACCCTTTTGTTTTGATTATGGAGATATAATGTCTGCCACTGCCCCTAAGAAATGCTTAACTAAACTGGCCAGCTTGTTCAGTTCCCTTTGTTGTTTTGTTCTCCATTGCTCTCCTCGCACTTTCCCTTGTGCTTTGTGTGACTGTGTGCTCTGGTCTTCACTTGCATGCAGGTGCTGTCAACATCCTGGTCTGCACGGATTTAAAAATAGGGTAGTAAGCTTCCACATAACCTAAACAAATTACTTATCCCTGTTGCAATTCCTGCTATACCCTGCATCCACAAGTCTGTACCAGATTCCACATCTCAAGATGCAAAAGGAAATTTTTCTCCATTGCTAGCACCCTTACCTTTGATGTAATCTGCCTCTTGGATGCCCTCCTCACTACTTTTCCCTTTGCAAAGCAAGTCATCAGGGGGTACCTTAAATTTACATGTGACTATACCTCATGTTTTGCATGGTAACCATATCACTTTAAAATTCTGCGCATTGTCTGAGGTTTCTTTTTTTTTATTGCCTATTGTTTGTTTATTGTTTATTGTAAAATCTAGGAATTAATACCTTTGAGCCAAGGCTCTTTTACAAAGGTTCCGCGCCAAAAACATTTACAGAACAGACAGAGGTACAGAGTTGCACAAATAGTTAAAAATATTGATATAATTGTACAGCAGATAATAACTTAAGCACTATCATCAGTATCGAGGTCACATGAGGAGGGAAAGATATGAGAGGGAGGTAATAGGCAGCATAGGAATTACCAGTGGAGTAAAGAGAAAAAACAAAAAGAAAAAAAAGGGGTGGAGGGTGAGGAGAATAGGAGCAGACCTTAGTAGGGGATGAGGACCCAATACTAGGCCATTGTCAAGTAGTAGGGCAAGGAGGAGGAGTGAGAATAGATTATAGGATTAACAGATACAGTCACAGGAGTTTGTGGTGGCTAGGTGAGAGAATAGTCTGGATTTAAAAACTCCTAACGAGCAAGAGGCAGTAATAGAGGTGCTGAGGGTATTTAGCCAGTTGGGGGCACGATAGGCAAAAGATCGTTGACCATGTGTGGTCCGACAGTGGGGGACCTGTAGAGGCTGGGTTTCTGATCTTCTCGTGGATCGTACACTTGGGTTCTGACATAGCAGGCCTTGTATGCAGGGAGGGGTGAGGCCCATGATGGATTTCTTGGTCATTAGGCAGGTGAGGAACTTGAACCCGTTTGATAGCTGTAGCCATCCAGTATCAGCATAGAGTTCACAGGTATGAGTAAGTCGATGAGCACCAATGAGCAGCCGACATGCCTTGTTTAGGGAGGTTGTGACCCATTTCAATGTGCTTGAGGGGGCGGACCCATAAATAACTAAACCATAGTCGATAACTGAGATGATCGAGGATTGAATAGCTAGCTTCAGCGCTGGATGGGAGAAAAGTTGTCTGTTACGGTAGAGTATTCCAAGCCGCTGAATAATAGTTTTGGAAATACCATCAATATGTGATGAAAAGACAAGGCCTTGATCAAATGTGACTCCAAGATATTTAAAGATAGCCGCTTGTTCAAGAGCAATTCCCAGTGAGGTGTTGATAGTAAGTGGTGCTTGCTTGTTTTTGTTCTGCAGACTAGCTTAAGAGCATAGATTTTGTTTTTTTTGGTTTAGGACTAGCTTGTGTCCAACAAACCACCTCAACACTGGTAAACGCCTGTTGTAGGCTGTATGAAGCAGTTAGGGTCTCTATGGGAGGATAGAACCACAGCATCATCAGCATAGAGGATGATTTTTCCCGGCAGGATTTAGGTAGGGAGTTTAGAAAAGCTGAAAAGTAGTGGGCCTAGAATTGATCCTTGAGGAACTCCTGAGAGGACAGGTTTAGGGTCTGAGAGGATTCCAGATATTTTACCACCTGGATGCGTTGGGCAAGGTAGCTTTTATCCAGGCAGCAGAGCCTAAGGAGAGCCCAAGCGTATGTAGTTGATTGACTAGTAGGCCATGGTGGACAGTGTCAAATGCCCTTGTTAGATCTATAAACACAGCTCCGTGAGGAGTCCTTTATCCAAGGCCTTGTGGATTACTTCTGAGAATCTGAGCAGGGCAGTGGTGGTGTATGCCTTTGTCTGAATCCATGTTGCTGGTCACAGAGAATGTTATATTTCTCCAGGTAGTCTGTAAGCTGGCCAACTACCATACGCTCAAGGGCGTTGATAATGGGGTAGTATTGAAATTGGTCTATAGTTGCCAGGCAGAGACTTATCCCCACTTTTGTGCACTGGGGTGATTATGGCAGCCTTCCATATTCCAGGGAATTTGCTAGAACAGAGGGAGAGGTTGAATATTCTGGTGAGCGGGAGTAGTACTACATCCAGGGTAAGGGATAGAATTTTAAGGTCAAGAGAGTCACTGCTTGCCCTTGTATTAGATATAGCCTTCTTTACGTATTTTTAAACTTCGTGTGCTTTCACTATTTTTAGGTGGAATGGTGGAGTGTTTGTGGAGGTAGTGGGGGATGTAGAGATATAGGGGTCTGCAGCGCGAAGTAATCAGATGCAATGACTCCACTGAGGTCGGTAAAGGTTTCATTTAAGGAGTTTGCATGATCATAGGTCAAGGGGTGATAGTGCCTGCCACATTCATTGCGTAGGAGAGGATTTGGACTGCTTACCCGTGATATTTCTTAGATTGTCCCAGAAAGGTTTTCCTTTACCCCAGGTGTTAGAAAGAGCTGTTTTGAAGTAGTCGCTCTTGACTCGTGGGTCTCTTTGATGCAAAGTTTCGGGCCTGTTTATATTTTAGAATGTCGGCCGGAGAGCCAGAGTCTCTTGCTATAGCCCATAGGTGGTCCCTTCCTTTGTGTAGTGCCATTAGCTTAGCAGTAAGCCATGGAGTTGAGTGTGCTTTCACTTTGCGCTTTTTTATAGGAGCATGTAAGTCACAGGCAGCATTGAAGGTGTAGATAAAGTAGTTTAGAGCCTCATCGATGTCTTGCATAGCGTAGATGGGAGACCAGTCTTTTTGTCTAAGATTTTCCTTGAGTGGAGTAAGGTTTCCAAATGGTAGTACTCTGCTAGTGATGGTTCTAGAGGGTGGTTTTCTAAACTTGTTTGACCAGGTACATAGTACAGGAGAGTGGTCGCTAAGAGAATCTGGGAGAACAGCAATGTTATTTATTTGGGTTGGGTGATTGGTGAGGATCCAGTCTATTAATGTACTTTTCCCAGATTTATAATTTTTCCTAGTGGGCGAGTTGACCAGCTGAGTTAGGTTTGCTGCAAGGATTGCATCTTTAGTCGTCCTGTGTCTGGGGCAAGCCAGTTGATATTGAAGTCACCTAGAAGGAGAAGCTCTGCATCAGAAGGTTGGGATCTGACGAAATCTAGTACTGACTGTAGGCCGGACCCAGGATCTTTAGGTGGGATGTAGATAGCAGCAACCGTGAGGACTTTGCTATGGGCACCAAGGAGAAGTTTGATAGGGAGGAGCTGTAAGACAGAGTTAGTGGTGGTATGGGTAATGGCGAGGCAGTTGAGATATTCCTTTATGTAGATGGCACAGCCACCACCCCTCTTTGTCGTCCTGTCCAGCCGGAAAATCTTGTAGCCTTGCAGACAAATAGCATGGTCAGAGGTGTTCGTGTCAGCCAGGTTTCCAACAATGGCTAGAATATCAGGGTTATGCTGACTGACAAAAGTTTGTAGTGAGGCTAATTTCGGTAGAAGACTATAAATATTTAAGGTGACAAAAGTGAGTCCCCTCCGTTCTGGCAGGCTTTTTGTATTGTATGAAATTGGGCCAGGATTAGGTGACACTTCAGATATTAGGAGGAGGAGGAGTAAGAGTTTGAGGGTCCATTGTCGTATTTCATAGTAGGTGGTAGTCATCCTAGTGATCTTTTGGTTTTAGACCAGCACAGGCGCCTTGCATCCCAATGTAGTGTATCTATCAGGAATAGGTGCCAGGTTGCCCCCTGTAGTCATCACACTTGATCATAATTAAACAGTCCATAATTAACTGACACCATTTATGCTTAGGTGGGGGATTGCCAACGTGCCAGATGTCAGGTAATTAGCCAGGAGGACCAGCTTAGTGGGTAGTGAGGATAGGAGGAGGTGGGTAGGTGGGTTAAGGTTGGCAGCATGGACAGAACTAGAAGGAGAGAAGGACATGAGTGGAATGAGGCACAGTAGCTAGAAAGGGAGAGCAGGAGGAGAGAAAGGGAGGAAGGAACCAGGAGGTCTATAGAGCTAGAAAAAGAAAACAGAGGAATGACACGAGTGGTGCAGCTTGCAGAGATCTCTGAGGGGTAGCAGAGAGAGCTCAGGAGAGGGAGTGGTTAAGCTACTGGTTCAGAGTAGGATGTGAGGCAGTGGGCGGGTATTAGAGCAGGGGCGGTGTCAAGCAGACTATTTAATAAAGGTTGGAGGGGAGGGCGGGCGGGCAGTAAAATTCGCACTTAGCACTGAAAGTCAATGGCCCCAGCCCAGCTAAGCACCAAAGTCAGCCAGACCAATCTGAAACGATGTCTGGAGCCGCGGCCAATCAGAGCGCAGCACAGAGCTCCGTCGGCCAATCGCTGTGTATCTCAGCTTTCCCAGGCTAGGAGAGTCCTTACCAGTAGTCTTGAGTTGGGAGGCGGCTAGAGGCGGCGACGTTAACTGCGGTGAGAGCCAGAACCCTTCCACGTTAGCCACTTGGTCCCTAGCTAGCCCTCACGGGGCGAAAGGCAGCGGATAAAAGAGAGAAAAAGATGACAGTGAGTGTGAATTAAATAAATGGTGGCAGCAGGCTGTGACACAGCTTAAAACAGGTGGAGAGAGGAAGGGGGGAGATCAAGTAATAGGCTGTGAGACAAGGAGGAGGGAATCCAGGAAAAAAAAAGAAAGAGAGGTGTGCGTGACCAGGCAACTGTAGGATGGGGGAAGGGGGGGGATCGTCGCCAGAAACGATTTCTGTGAAGCGGATTTTACATTATACATTATACGGATTTTACATTATACTTTTACATTGTAATATATTGTACCATATTGTTTCTCCTCCTTGTTCTTCTTCCCCAGGTCAAAGCTGTTTAGCTTTGTATGTTTACCTGGTAAAACTCTTTGTACATTAAATTAATCTATCAATTAATAATGTGCCTGTTATGCCTCTCAACCAGCATTCATGTACAGTCTGCTCTGTAGCAAAGTAATTTATGGTAGCAAGGAATTCTTGGTTCATTGTAATCAGGTATAAATAAATAGACTTTGCAAACATACTTTGTAATGTTATTATATATTGCACCATTTACAGCATTTTGATGCTATGGCAAATGGGTATGTAGGCTACCTCTGACTGACTGATGCATACACTATTTGAATTCTTATGTTATATAGTCTTGTCCCCTCCCTCTTTACTCAGATTCCCTCAGTTTAGTTCATGTGTCTTCACAGGCTGATTGTACTTTCTGCTTCTTGAGCCTCTACTGACATAATTATTTCATTTTACTAAGGTAAAAAAAATAGTTTCTTGCTGCATTTCAGTTTTGATCTGGAATGTTTTTATCCTCCCTTTGTCCTTTTGGCAGTTACTTACCCAGTTCTGCATGTCTGATTACTAGGGAAGTGATCCTGATCTTTGTTTGCGTCAGTGTTTCTGTGGTGCCTTTGTTTGACTTGTTTCAGTATTTGGACTGCACACCTGCACTTTTTGGTCTTTTTTTTTTTTAGATCATGTGCATACTGCTCACTCTGCTTTGTTTCAACTAAAGCCTGCCTATGTCTGCTACCTATTTTTTTTATTCTTTGGTAACCAGATACAGTCACTAAGCACAAGTGCCTGTTTTCAGGGGTGACCTGGGAGCACTAGGATAGTTAAGTGACTTGCTCAGAGTCACACAGTATGCAAGTGGAGGCTGTGAGAATCAAACTCAGGTCTGCTGGATGTACCAAGATCATTAACAGCTTGTTACTCAACACCCTAGGCTACATTGCCAGCCCCATTGTTCCCAACACCTCTACATGCTTGACATATTTTTGCTGTAGTTACTTATTTAATGACTGTGCTGACCTAAAGCCTTCAGAGCAGGTGGATCAAAATGCATTGTTGTTTGTCAGAGGAAGAGCACACATTGCACCCACTCTTGTATTAATTCCAGGTGGCCTCAACTTGATCTTAGGCATCATATTGCTGGACTTGTTGCCCCTGAAGTGTCGTTTGATGGCTGACTGATCTAGGGTAGTTGCCTCCCCACTTCTAGGTTTTCGTGGGCTTGACGCATGCACACACACATATATATATACACAGACATTTCCTCCCATTGCCTGTTCTGTTTGGAGTAGAGAAGTCCCAGCCACATGTTCTGATCTGAAATCTGCAGCAGTGACTTACCAGTGTGTAGAGCCTGAAAGAAACTGCAGAATGCATTTCAGCATTCTCTGCCATCCAGAGTATACTGATCACACCCTAGATATAAGCTTTTTGTCTGCTCCACCTTCATTATACCATCGGCCATCTTAGACATGGCAGTTCTCACTCATGGTGCTCCCACCCAGGTTTAACCAGACGAATGCTTTAGCCATGCACATTAAGAGGGAGGGACTAGAAAATACATTAGATTTATATCACAGGAGAAAGTAACATTGGGACCAAAAGGGGAAGACCTAGACAAACTATTGCTGAAGCGTGAAACATTTTGGCAACACACATGAGGGCACGTAACTACCCAGGTCTAAATGAAAGCTTCCAACTCAGGTTATATTTGATGTCTTGAAATGTCTTTTAATGAAATAAAATGTCAGGCTGAAATGAAAATGAGTAAGGGAATAACAAACACTTTTTCTAGTAACATTTTAGACACCTGTGTATTGTATTATTTCATCAGATTCACATATATTTTATGACCTTTTATTCACAGCTTTTTTGTCCCATTACCCCCTTTTCCATTTTTCTCCCTTCCCCCCACCTTTTTACCTATTGTTGTTATGTGTCTGTTGTCAACTAATTGAGAAAATAAAGTGTGTTTTTATGTACTGTATATTAATTTTGTACTTTGTAACTTCATTGCAATTTTACTGTTTAAGAATTCAAATGTATCATGTGACATATTGGTAAACATGTGATTGATTTGGGGCTATTTATTCCTTGCACACTTGTGTGGGGCACAGCTTAAAAACATTGGCCCAGATATTCAAAAGGGTTGTGCATGGCGCAACAGTGTTGCGCCATCGCTCAACTCCACTGATGCGCCCGCACGAGATTCAAATGGGAAATTGTGCTCATATAAATCCTGATGCGCCCAGAGCCATCAGTAACATATGTGGTACAGGGTGGGGGGCAGGCCCATGCATACCTGCACATCCCGGTTATTCAGCCCGGATGTGCTGGAGTCCATGCATACGCGCAACCCCTACTTGTGCCGCATAAAGTTGATCAAAAAAAAGGAACAACGGCTGTACCCACAGGTGAGCAGCTGTATTGCGTAACACAACTGCGGCAGCTGCTACCTGTAGGTGGCCACCCGAACTCGGCTGCACCTCTGTGGCAGCGCCTCCCCATGCCGATCGTGGGCATCTGTTCAAATAATCCGTCCAATATCTGGTGGTCAGTGGACCGCTGCCAGCCGATGAGCGGGCTTAAGTATGAATAATATGATTTCCAATATCCCTGGTGGCTCAGTGGACGAGCCCAATCACAGGATTTTGTAATAAAAAATTATGTCCAATATCCCTGGTGGTCTAGCTGTACCCCCTCCCCACCCCTCACTGGTCCCCGCTCCACTCCTCCCGGTCAGCGGCGGGTGGCAGCACCACCCGCCTGCCCCGCTAGCCACCGACTGACACCGTGATGGGGCTGTACTCCGTGGTCCACAGCGTGAGCCAATGGTGCTGCAGCACGTGCCATTTCCACACATTCAGATATGTGATGGATCCATTCCATATCTGGAATGTGTAGTATGGCAAGGCTGCACGCCCATTGGCTCAAGCTGTGGACCAATGGGTGTACAGCCCTACCTATGGTGTCAGTCAACGGGCGGCGGGCGGCAGGTGGTAGGTGCTGCCCTCCACCACTGACCGGGGAAGAGGGGCGGTGGGGCTCAATGGCGGGTGCGGAGGGGGCTACCTCAGACCACCAGGGATAGTGGATGTAATTTTTTTATTACAAAGCCCCCAATCATGCTGACAGCGGTCCACTGGACCACCAGAGACATAGGAAATCATACTATTTATACTTAAGCCCGCAATCAGGCTGACAGGGTCCACTGGACCACCAGGATATAGGAAATAATATTATTTATACTTAAGCCTGCAATCGGCTCACATCGGTCCACTGGACCACCAGGATACAGGAAATCATATTATTTATACTTAAGCGAGGATCGGGCAATAGGGCACATGGCCATGCTGGGCAAGGAATCGGTCCCGATGGCTGCTGCCTTGCACAGGCGCCAGTCGCAAGTTGCCAGGGATCAGTGCACCTACATGCAAATGGGCATAATGACATGCAAATGGCCCCATTTGTGGCTTGAATACATTATGGCCCCATTTGCATGTGCACTTTTAAATATCGTGGTTGCTGTGCATAGCACAACCGAACTTGTGGTAGCGCATCCCCCTGCTCCACTCTGACCACTTGCGCTGGCACAGTGCCACTGCACCATGCACACTGTGGGTGGCCAGGGTGCAATATTCAATGATGCTGTGCCATGGCGCAGCTCTGTTGAATGTCGCCCAGTCAACGCCCCTGCACAGCCAAGTTGCGCTGCACCCAGGGTTGCGCCACAGCCTGGCGCAGTTTGAATATCTGGGCCATAGAGTTCTTTGAGGGTGTACATGTGGGATATGTATTTTCAGTCTTTTTTGCTATTTATTAATAAAGCTGTAACAGTTGAAGAACGTATGACTTCCATGCCGCTATGTGGAGAAGAGTGTCAGAGACCAGCTTCTTATGTAAGTAATTGATTTTCATGCTATGGATCCACTCAGTTTTCCTGTGTGCAGTCTCCTGCTAGACAGTAATCAGTTTCATACCTGCACAACTCCCCTCATCACTGTCTTGCTTGAGGCAACAGGTCAGGTCACCAGTCATCAGTACACACATACAAACATCAGCTTAAAACAGCAGGTGCTTTCTGCAGAATGGTTAATGCTGTGTATATAGAATACTCAAGTCTGTACCACATCCCAAGATGGCCAGCTTATGAGCTCTCCAAACTAATCCAGGTGTCAGTCATATTCAGCCCTCTCTTATTGACTCAAGAACTTGGGAAGGATCCTTTCTCTATGAGAGACAGAATCATTTGCAGAAATTCCAAAGGATCTTGCAGGGGGATGAAAATAATTTCATTATCATAAGTACAACTTTCCCATTGTTCTCCAGACCACCCTCATGACAGTTCTTTCATGACTCTCTATTTTATTTGCCTGAATTCCTTTCAGACAATACCTTATTCTGCTTTCCCCTTACCTCCTCCAGGTTGTAGCACAGCATGAGTACCGTGGACAAGTCAAAGAGAGCTTGTAAGAAGTGTCCCAACAGTCTACTGACAAACAAGCAGGATGGCCTATGCTCATTCTCAAATTAGCTTGAAGTTGCACATTCATGAAATAAAAATATTTTAAGTTACTTTCAACCATGTTCTGGAGTGCAAGTTCTTTTGTATTGTAGTTTTTAATAGCTGTGACTGACCACTCTTGAACTCACACCCACTGAATTACTGCAGCATGAGTCAGATCTCTGCATGATTCTTGTAGATACATACTGTAGGAAGATAAAGAGACATTCAGAGGATCCAACAATAATCAGAGAGATGTTTCCAACCCATAGATCTCAACAGGCCTCCAGGGACAAGTTTTCCAAAAAGTTCATCAACCACCTAGACTCCCTAGCAATGCCCAAGAAGCCCAGAAAGGAATAAAATGAGTTTTAACCCAGTGGGAGGACAGACACAAAAAGTCATTTTGATGACAATACTGTAGGAATCTAACAATTAATCTCCTTAGGTCAAGAAATCAAATGAAGATGAGCTTTAGAGGAAAGACTTTTCTGCCTGACTATACCCACATGGTGCAATCCCAGAGATCATCAAGGTAGTGAGATAGAAAATGGGTGTCAAGGCCTTCATGACCACTACTGAACAGAAACCAAATCCTCTTACTAGTGAATGTGCTAAGTGTAAAGACTTTTTCCTGTCTGTAAAGCATTAGAAGATATTATGACCATGGAATGGCACACTATGGACCGAGCAAAAACCAAAAAAAAGAGAAGCTCTTTGATCAACTGTGTTGTACGCCAGAAGATAAGCAAGAGGCTTAGGGTACACCCCTGACATTAAACCCACAAATAGCCATATTGAGCCACCACATGGCTTTACTATCAGATGGGTCTACTGACTCGAAGCTCCCAGCAGGCAAAAGAACCAAGAAGAGGGTAAAGAAGGCCCATGAGATTGTTGTCTATGTTTACTTAGGTGGCCATGGCATTGGTCTACACTCCACAATTTATTATTAGATTTATTTACTTATTTAGCTTTTGTTACCCGGGGTAAGTACACTAGACAGGTATTATGTCTATTTTCAGGAACGACTCGGGAGAGTACAACAGAATGAATACAGGGTAGTACAGGATAATACAGAAACAACATGGCAAAATGTCAACATAAAGAAATAACATAAACCAACCTCCAGATAACTGGAGGCAATGGAGACACAACCGTCAAGTGGCAAAGGTACATGCAGAGGCACATACCCTGCCTGTGCAGCACCACACCCAGAGACATGCACATGGTGGCTAGCATTCACAATGCCTGTCATCACCCAGTGACAATCCACAGCTCTGCCCCCCACAAGTGCCTAGGATCTTGGGATATCAGAGGACACAGGAGGGCATCCAATTGATGTCTTTCCTGGTCAATAGTAGATCCCAGCTCTGTGTGGAGCAGGGATTGTGGGATGGTAATGTGTCCAAAATTTGAAAAGTCAGACAAGTGCCCAAATGGCTGCCTCCAGCCCTTCCTGTTGACAAGAAGGCTCAGGCAGCATAGTGGTGGGGGTGTATCATCATGCTGCAGCCAGGAGATGTAATCTGTGGGGGTGTAAAACAGATACAGCAGGGTCCCTACTGCAATATCTTGTGCCCCCTCACCTGGCACTCCGCTCCTTTGTGAATGGCACAGAGTGTGGGCATGCCCCCTGACACGCCTCTGGGCTGTCCCTGTGCACATCTGCACAAATGGCCAAGGGATCAAGTGTGGAAGAGGCATGCACCACTTGCTTGAATGCCATTAGGGGTCCATAGGACCCCTGGAGTGCAGCATTCCATTTGTAGGGTTGCCTACACAGCTCAGAGCCATGGCACAAAGGCAATCCACCCCATAATGCATAGGGGATAATATTCATAGACCAAGCTATGGACAGTGAATATCAGGCCACCCTGGCTTATGTTATTCAGAAACCAAATACATAGCAGATGCATCAAGTCAAAATGCTTAGGATAGCCTCCAGGACATCAAATTATAACCAACAGAGTCAGGAAACACTTACAGTATGGCTAAAACAAATCCAGGCTGACAAAGAGTGAAAGAACCTACTAACCAAACTTCAGTTTAAAGGTAACAACTTGTTTGGACCATGCTTAGAAAAAATCATTATGCTTGAAGAAGGAAAAGACTAGACAAAGTATAGACAATGATCTGACAAAGTACAGAACCTGGACACTTCCCTACCTGCTGTTGTTCAAATAGATTCTGGAACAAATGTTAGCATGGAAGAAGAAGAAAAACTACCATTAGAACACCAACAACAGAAATGTCAAGTGCAAGCCAAACTTTTTAACAGGAAATAGGTGTAATTTAAAGGGATAGACTTCTGCTCCAGAGGTGAGAAAGATTCAGATAGTATGGCAACAGATACTACCAACCATGAAAAATGGTGGCCTAGAATACATATTTATAGAAGCAGTCTGGGTAGGTTATACTGTCACAACCTGGTTTGGATGGTGAAGGAGAGGGGGATTTCAGAACTCATACAGTGGGGATACACTATCAAATTTCAGGAGATGCCAAGAAACAGTCAGTTTGTGGTATCTCAGGTGTTGGACAAATATAGACCCTTGTCACAAATAAGAATCCTAGTCAACCAACTATTGAACTGAAAAGCCATAGCTACAGTTCCACACAACAAGCATGGGCAAGGCATACAGCATATTCATCATTCATCTTAGTGCCAAGAAAGACGAGAAACATCTGCCCAATCCTTGACCTAGGTTTGGGAACCAGATGCTTCAGTTAAAGCACTTCAAGATGGAAAACCTACACTCTGTGATAGCTTCAGTCAAGAAAGAGAATATCCTTATGTTGGTGGACCTGAGGGATGAGTGTCTGCACATACCTGCCTGACTATCACACCACAGGTAACTCAGGTTCTGCATCCTTGGCATACATTTCCAACATCAGTGCTTACCTTTTAGTCTAGCATCAGATCACAGTGTTTACCTAATGGCAGCACTGAGTGCTAATTTATGGAAGGAAGGCATTCACATGATACTATACCTGGATGATTGGTTTAAAAGAACAAGGTCAAAAGAAGAGGTAATTTTGGTTACCAGCAGAATTTAGCTTACTTGCCAACACAGTTTGATAAGCAACCAGGTGAAAGCAATCTCAATCTAACCCATTCAATTGGGCACCTGGGAAACGTCTTTGATACATACACAACAGAGTATGGCCATCAGAGCCAAGGATCATGATGTGTGTATGCTGTTATAAATATATCTGCAGTTGTTATATACATTGTGTGTTTGATTCAATCAAAATGACATATGAATATTGTTTGATATGGTTCTGTTTACTTTGCTGAGGCATGTTGATTGGACCAGGTTTAGAATTGTATCTTCATGGGTTTACCCCAGCCAGGTTTATTATTCTTGTTTGGGTGGTCCTTCTACATATGACTTTTAATCTACAATAAAATTTTAACCAGAAAATAAAGGTTGAGACACTTATACACCAATACAGGGTAATCATCCATCAGGCATGACCAACAGTTTGGGACTTACTGCAGAATTGGGATTCATTATCTCCTGCATAGATCTACAAACATGGGCATGCTGGAAATGAGACCTCTTTAGTTGGTCATGCCAAGCAAGTGGTACCATGCATCACAGAAGTACAGGGCATCCATCACTCTCACACCAAAGGTGAGATGAGCGATCTTGTGTTGGACAGTAAAAAAGTACTTTCAAAAGGGCACTGCACACAAACAACACTTTGCAGTGACAATAGAGACTGACACAAGCCTTACCTATTGGGGAGACATCTTTGACAGCAAAGTGTCACAGGGCAAAAGGACTGTCACTGAGTCTCAGCTACCCACTAATGTCATGAAGACCAGACCTGTGTTCCTGGTGCTAAGCACTTCCACACTAACTGGGACAGCGGTATGAATTTGGACAGACAACAAATTGACTGTGGCTTACATAAATAAAATTAGAGTTCAATAAAGACACAATAAAACTGGACCAGTGGCATTAGGGTTGAGGAGCTGCACGCCACACCCCACACATGCTGGCAACCCAGGTTCAAAAGCAAGCTCAGGCCACTGGGGGTTGGCAAGGGAGGCAAAGGATTGAGCATCCGATGACAGATCTAATCTCCTGGGATTGTTGGGGATGTCATCCTGCTCCTTGGCAGCCCCCTGGTGAAGGATGAGGAGCAGCGCCAGACCATGGAAGAAAAGTAGCGTGGTAATGTGACACACACAGGACTCCACATATGTGCATTCATGGCTGCAAGGGGCAGGGACACAGAAAAGTGAGAGAAAATAGCTGCCAACTCTGTGAAGTCCCCACTGGCACAGTGGTATGCCACCTCCCCCTCCGGATTGCCTGTAATTGCCAAGTAATAAGGGCTCAGGGTCCAGAAGGGGGGTGACTTCCAGGGCCAGAAGGGGGGAGGATATCTTCGGCAGACCAGGATGATAAATACAATAATAAAAAAAAAACTAAATAAATAAATAAACAGACAATAAATGTTATGGGAAGCCATGAGAGTGATCACCTGGGTGGCATCCCACCTACACAATCTTCTGGCAGTACATTTCACTGGGAAGCACAACAGCCAAGCAGATTTGCTAAGCCAACAACACTCAAAGCTGGAGATAGAAGCAACTCAAAGCAGACATGTTACAGAGAATACAACACCGATAGGGGCCATTTGAAATAAATTCAATGGCCTCAAGAAGAAACAGGAAAGTACCCACCTGATTGTCATGCTTCAAGGAGGTAAGTACTGTGGGGGTAGATGCTCTTCTCTTCCATCAACATTTATTATGGTGAAAGTGTTTTCTCCAATCTCCCTCATCCCCAGAATCTTAAACAAGGTTCAGATCTCCAGAACATCAGTTGTACTGATAGTGCTGGATTTGCCCAGGAGAGATTGGTTTGCCACACTAGGGCTAACAGTCTCAGAACATCTTTAATGCAGAGAACAGGTGAGCCATCCCAAACCACACAGCTTCCACTTTATGGCATGGCTACTCACAGGCAGCGTCTACTAGATACTGGCTACTGATCTAGTAGAGGACACATTACTTCAAGTCCATTGCACCTCCATAAAGGTACCTGGCAGATACTGGTCCATCTTACCAGATGTTGTGCATCAGAAAATGTAACTTCTTTATGCATAGAAGATTTGAGAAGGGCTTGCATCCACATCCCTTTGAGTTAAATCTAGGTGCAACTACAGAAAAAGTGGAAGGAATGTTTCCAGGGGCACAACCAGCGATAGTAATTTTTTTTAAAGCAAGAGATAAGATTTGACCCAGAAAGATGATAGTCCTGGATCAATGGAGGATCAGTGTCATCCTTGACACAATGACCAATCCTCATTTCAAATAAATAGATTCGATATTAATGTACTTCTTGACCATAAAAAATGTTTTCTTTATTGTCATCTGTTCTATGCATAAAACTAACAAGCTGCAAGACCTGTCATGTAGAGAACCCTTCATGATTTTACCATTATAGGGATTTTTTAAGAAGGTGCCATCCTTCTTGCCCAAAGTTGAATCCATGTTCCATTCCACCCAAGATATCTCACTGCCTTCCTTATGTTCCAGACCTTTACACCCCAGTAAAAAATGTGTTGCAGAGTCTGGACATCCATAGAGCTATTCAGTTCCACCTGCAGAGAACTGCTATGTACAGGCAGATGGACAAGCTGTTTCCCCCACTCCAAGAATCCAAAAAGGGCATGCCTCCTTCCAAAACCACAATAGCCAGGTGATTCAAGGCAGAAATCAGGAAGGCTTATGTGGCTGGGAATTCTGTTTCTGGTGATCTGAAAGCTCATACCACTAGGGTGGTTTCTATTTCCTAGCTAGAGAGAAACTGTGCCCCAATTGTATACATTTCCATAGCAGCCAATAGGATATCAATGCAATCTTTCACCAGACATTATGATCTTATTACATTTGATTCAAACAGGGCATCCTGTAGAAGGAAGGTTACAAGCCATTCTAGAATCAGTCTATCCTTGACCCATCCTTGATCCTGGAAGTACTTTTTAGTCATTCATTTGTCATGATATCAAAATGCTGTTAAGGCTGGGATATAGAATGCCAGTAAACTCACCTGATTAGGGTGGATACATGAGCACCATTTACCTCCTGTCTTTCAGATGAGATGCTAAACTGAGGTCCCATCTTCCTGTTCTGGTGGTAGTTCAGGTGGATGTTAAAGATCCCATGGCATTTCTTGAAAAGTGTAGTGTAGTTTTTAGAGTGAAATCAAACAATCCAATATATAAATCTAACAGGAGCAGTGAAGTGATAATCAACAGATATCAAACCAGTGCTGTACAATATTCTTTACAGTGTCAAGTAATCAAAATATGATTTAAGTATATGCAAATATTTCATATGTTAGATAAATACTTTAGTAGGCATCCCTTTTCTATTACTGAAAAACAGCATTTATTATGACATAATAGTATCCAAGTAACAGGTTGGTCTAAATCAGTAATCCATGGTAGGTTACTCAAAAATTTGCCTAAGGATGTCAGAGGTATACTCTGAGCTTCCATATAGAAACAGCTGCTATGGAAATGTACACAATTGGTGCACAGTTTCTCTCTAACTAGGAAGTAGAAACATAGACTTTGACAGCAGACAAGGACCACTTGGCCCACCTAGTCTGCCCATTTCCCTAGCTATTGGATAAGCTGCAGATCCTATTTAACCAACAGCATACTTCTTCCTACCCCTCTCAAAAATTGCTTTATGTCTGTCCCATGCATTCTTGAATTCCCCTACTGTTACCCACAACTACCTCAGGAAGGCTGTACCATGCATCCACCTCCTCTCCATGATAAATTACTTCCTAGCATTGCCCTTGAGCCATCCCCCATCTATCTTCAAATTGTGCCCCCTTGTTCTTGCACATCTCTTTTTCTGAAAGATGCTGCCCTACTGGACTTTGTTGAGTCCCTTGAGGTAGTTGAACATTTCTATAATGCCCCCCACTTCCTCAAGGGTATTCATATTAAGCTTCTTTAGTCTCTCTCTAAATGGCTTCTGGTGCAGACCCTTCACCATTTTAGTTGCCCTCCTCTGGACTGCCTCCATCCTGTCTATGTCCTTCTTGAAATGGAGTCGCCAGAACTGCATGCAGTACTCCAGATGAGGTCTGACCTACTGTCTGTATAGAAGGATAACAACTTCTTGTTTTCTGCTGGTGATGCCTCTTCCTATGCATCCCAGTATCCCCCCAGCCCTCGTTACTAGAGATGCAGCAAATTTTTAATCCACCGGTGGAAGTGGACCTTGAAGTGGCCACTTCACGTCTGTGGAAACACAATGTGAAGTGGGCACTGCAAGGTGATCACTTAGCATCATTATTATTACCACTTTGTGTTGCCATTATGCCTTAACATGAAGTAAGAAGAGAATAGGCAGCCCCCCACACATCACATGGCTTACAGTACTGTAAGTCACATGCTTTAGCCAGGCAGGAAGAAAGTTAGTCAGAGAGGCAGTTTCACTTTCTCTCTTGCATTCGTAGAGGGAGAAGGCTTGTGAGACAGCAGTGTAGGAGTCAGTGAAAAGTGCTTATTACCTTTGTAAATCAACAGCGTTTTTAAACGCTATCTTTATTTAGTTTTTGTATTATGTTTGTGATTTTTTTCTGGTAGTTAATTTTTTTTTAAGTGTTGTTTTGTTTTGTGTATGTGAGTGACTGTGTGTGAGTGTGTGTGTGTGCATGTGTGTGTGTGCCAGGGACTTTGCATGGTGTGGTGGCTCACTGTGTCCCCCGTGGGACACATTTTGGGACCGGTGGCCAGCGCACCCACATGCTGAGCCACCACAGGGCAGAGTGGCAGGCTGCCATGGAAGGGGCCAGGTGTTCACCTGCTGGCCCTTCCATGGCAGTGGCCGAGGGTGCTCCTGGGGTGGTAGTTGTGCCTAATCACCACCGCAGCAGGAGAAGGGTTAGTACAGCAGCTGCTCCACCACCACGGCCATCACAGCCACCAGCACCACCCTCTCCATCACCACCATCACTACCTGGATTCCCTGCTACAGTGGACCCCAGCACAGTCCCTGCAACACAGTCTGACATTGCCTGATATGGGCAGCTCTTGAAGAAAATAATGGTGGTTCAGTGCTTTGCAGCAGCAGATGAACAGAATAGAACAACAGCAGCAGCAAATAGTTTCAATGCTGCACCTGCTGCTGGACCACCATGGCATCCCACAGCCACAGTAAGTTAGGGGATTGTCTTCTCCCCATCCCACCCCACCCCACTACTGTGTTGTACTGTTTTTGTGTGTTTTTTCTTTGTTGTTGTTTAATCATACACATTTTCCCGGAATCTTTCTTGCACCACATAGTGCAATACATTTGTGTGAAAACCGCCCGTAATTTCATTATAGTGTGTCACGTGATGGAGGAATTCCTGTTCTGAAAATCTGTCCACATTTTGCCTCCCTTCTCAGCAACGTTAGGACATGATGGCAGGGAGAGCGTGTGTGCATGCTCCTTACAGTGAATATCTGCTTGACCAGCAGCTTTCTGAATGTTTCTTTATGTTATAATGGTCAGTTTGTGGTGAAACGTTTGGGCGCATTTCCAGTAAGAAGAGCCTTGTTAGTGGAAACATTCCCACATTTCACCACAAAGTCAACCTTATAACATAAGGAAACATTGGGATAGCTGCCGGACATTCACTATAGTGGAGCATGCACCTGCGCTCCCCCTGGCATCATGTCCTAACGTTGCTGAAAAAGGGGTGCAGAATGTGGGTGGCTTTTCTGATTGGTAATTCCTCCATTACATGACATGCTGTAATGAAATTATGGGCAGTTTTCACAGAAATATATTGCTCTCTGTGGAGCAAGAAATATTCCAGTGTAAGTAATGCCCGACATATTAGTTTATGTGCATCACCATAACTATGTAATGTGGTGAATCTCTGTAAAGCAGCAGTGCAACAATCTGTTGAGAACTCTGACCTATATTTTTAATGTTATGTTACAACTTCCTTTACTTACATCCTGACTGACTGGAATGATCGCAAATTTGCAGTAGTTGAGTCTGCTGTACTACCTTTTTCATGTATGAAATGATGAAAGGAGCATTCTTTTAAATTGGTACTGACCAGGTCTTTGTCATTGTTTTCCTCTGCTTTCTCCATCACATCAATTAGTTGTTATATAACACTTCTGTTGTTAATTAACAGTTATGCAGCAGGCAGTGTTTTATGACAACACGGAACAATAGTTATGAAAAGCGCTGCAAATAAATACAAACCTGGTCCAAGCAATATTGGAAGGTGTGCTAATTTTTTTCATACATGAAAAAAGTAGTCAAGTAAGTAAAGCAGACATAAATTGTGAAAAGAAGCGTATCATTCAAGTCACGACTCAGAGGTAACTAGTGGTGGCTGTGGCAATGTAAAGTATCATAAAAAAGTACAGATCAAAACTGTCAGGAGGCGCAGGACATCCTTGCAATGCTGCTTTAATTGTAAAAATGTCAGTATGACATCATGAGCTCACAGCAACAATCACAGAACACAGAAAAGTGGCACAGAGTCCCCAGATTTTTTCTGCAGGCCCAACATGCATCCTGCTTGTGAGCAGAAAATTGACAAGTGTTAACACAGTGAAATGAGAGTGTTTCAGCACATACAAAGTCCCCCAGAATTAATGGCACACTCAGTCATGCGCACAAATGTGGCAGAGTCCCCAGATTTTTTCTGCCGGCCCAAAATGCATCCTGCTTGTGTGCAGAAAATTGACAAGTGGTAACACGGTGGAATGAGAGTGTTTCAGCATGTACAAAGTCCCCCAGAATTAATGGCGCACTCAGCCATGCGCACAGTGGTGGCACAGAGTCCCAGATTTTTTCTGCAGGCCCAAAATGCATCCTGCTTGTGTGCAGAAAATTGACAAGTGCTAACACAGTGGAATGAGAGTGTTCAGCACATATGAAGTCCCCCAGAATTAATGGTGCACTCAGTCATGTGCGCAGTGGTGGCACAGAGTCCCAGATTTTTTCTACAGGCCCAAAATGCATCCACCTTGTGTGTACAAAATTGACAAGTGGTAACACAGTGGAATGAGAGTATCTCAGCACATACCCCAGGCTGCAGAGGGCTGAAGGGTGAAGAAGGGGAGAATGGGCCATTTCTACAGCATCACAAGGTGGGATCAACAGCACAGATGGAATAAGCTGTCCACCTGCTTTGAATAGTATGGGCTCAGTATCATTGGAAAAGTAAAAACTGCCAGGAATATCCAGCACCAGAGTAAGAAGGTGCTGTGGGGATCAAGCACCAGCTGGATCCCCCAACGAGTCAGCCACATCAGACCATAAAGTGTCAGAATTATCAAACCCCTCTTCATCAGTATGTCCCAACATAACTTTTCCCAAATCAGCAGCTGGGACTGGCTCTGGGGAATGTCAGTGGCTACGCTCAGTGTCCCTGACCAAGCCCACCTCAGCCAGTGCTTTATTCACTGACCATGCTTCAGCATCAGGTGTGGAACTATGTTCAGAAACAAGTGATTCTCCAGCAGCAGGCACAGTCACACAATATGAAAAGGACCCACCCTCAAAGGGGTCACTAATAGCAGGCAAAGGCTGTGGTAAGATGCCAACAACAGGAAATGCCGGAAAACCAGTATCATCTACCTGTGCTCCCTAGCTCACATCAGCACTTTGATACTTACAGCCTCAACCAGGAGGCTCACTGAACTCCCATGGAGCAGACAACCATGTAGAATACATCTCCATTGGCTCAGCAGCTAGCAGACCAATATCCACAGAAATATGTTGTGCTAGCAGAGGTGCCATAGCCAGCAGAGTAGCAGAGTCTGCACAGAGAGACGATGTGGTGCATGCTGCAGTAGCATCGCTTCCCGGAACCACAGACTGTACGTATGTATGGTAATGGCATTCCTTTACCACAAGCAGCCGTAGGAGCTGTTCTCTCCTCTCAAGGTAAGCCTTTTCCACTGTGGTTTGCTCCACCTCAGTTGTTGCAGTTGCGGCGTATTCAGCATTTTCATTCATGCAGCTCTCCTCTTGCAACACACCTTCTCCTGAAGACTGTGTACCATTCAAAACCTCAGTTCTGTCACAGCACCAGGCGGAAAGAAGCAAAACTCCCCACCCAGATTTCCAGGTCCGCCATCCAGCAACCTCCATGTTCTCAAAAACTCCACACCGTGCCCACTTTCTGGAGAGATGGGGAATTTTATTTGGGAAAATACATACAAAGTAACAGCACAAAAATTATCAACATTCTTTATCTATTCTATAAAAAGGAAGAAACTAAGATCAAAAACAAAACTCAGGTTATTGGTAATCCCACCAAAACAGTACAAACAGAAAGTCAAACCAAATAATTTTCCAAAATACATCTCAGTTCATGAAAGAACCAAAATTAACATATTATTTTCATGCAACTTTACAATCCTTATTTCACTTTACACTAAATAATTTGAACAGTTTTCTATAATCCCCATACTCTGGACTCTACATCTCTCTTACAATTCTGAAGGTATATCTGATTTAAGGCTTTCCTTACATTTTGCAAAATCTCCTGGTAAAAGACATATTTTTGCTGGAGCACCAAGGCACCTCATGTTTGCCATATATAATACATCAAAAGAATCCCTAACACCTGCAATGTCCCTTTATGATATTGCTGCCATTTCCCTGGGGATATTCTTAAAACTAATTCTTGCTATGACAGAGTTTTATTTACAATTCAAACTTTATTAACAGAGTTTCCACAATACAGGGGACAGGAATTATAACATGTATAACATATTCATAGAACACTATATGATCTGCCCCACCCCCATCACTCCTCCCCCAGACAGCAGTGCACTACAGTGTTGTAGTATAATATTGTATTACATTAAGCTTGTATAAGCTGAAATAAACAATTGCCAACCACTCATTTATCCATACCAAGCATAATTAAGGTGTGAAGGGGATCCCAGATGCCTTATAACTCTGTAACCTGTTGTGGAGACTCGCTATAGCTTTCTCTACGAAGATTAGCAAGGATTTCATGAATCCATTCCTGATATGTTGGGCTAACCACATCCTTCTAATGCCTAAGTATAATTTTTTTGGCAGATAATGCAATCATAGACATGTGAAATCTCCGAATTTTAACCTTAATAGAGGACAGGTTGCCCAGCAAGCAAATGTCAGTAGTAAAGCAATCCTGCAAACCCAGTATGGGGTCCAGGTTAGCTTGGATTGACTCCCACAATGGAGTTATCTTAGGGCACAACCAGAATATATGGAGAAGTGTACCTGCTTCCTGACAACCTCTGGTACACAACTCTGATTCAAGAAGACCCCATTTCACCAACTTTACTGGGGTATAGCACATGTTATGTAAAATGTGATATTGCATAAGCCGTAATCTGTCTTGAGACACATATTTGTGACAAAACATCCATAAAGCCGGCCAGTTGGGGGTATATTGGAGAAAAAGGGAGGCCCAGAACATGGTGGGGCCATCGGAACCCCCATACCTCCAATGAAATAAGGCTTGATATATTTTGGAAATGACACTTGATGGTCCAAGTAGGGAGGAAAGCTCAGGTATCAATGAGAAGGCTGGCGGATGGGGAGGGTTTTTACCCAGCACCGTGGAAAGCAGGTGCTTTAATTGGAAAACACTAAATTGCTGAGTTACTGGGATGTCAAATTTTCAGATTATATTAGTTACAGACAGTCATGCCCCCTCACCATCCAGAAAGGTGGATACTATCCCATCCCCTACTTGGGGCAACCACGTGCATGGGTTTCTCTGTTTATTTATAGTAAAGGCCGGGGAGTTACAAATGGACTGGGACAGGCCCAGGTGTGGAATGTATTGCAAAAAAGAGCAGAGCTGTGCATGAACTTTTAATGAAGTCCTAAGGGTGGGGCATTTACGAACATCTTGTAGGGATGAAGCCTTAACATAAAACATAGTCAAGGGGTCCATGTTCATAGTCTGGATGAAGTCTAACTCGATTTTGAGCCAGACCGGTCTCAAATTCTCGAGACCCGGACTCACCCACCTCAGGTATTTTGCTAGATGACTGGCCCAGTAATAGATTGCCAAGTGAGGAATCCGCAGCCCCATCTGCTTTGAGCAGCCAGTTTATAGTATGCCAGCCAAGACTGCTTGTTAGACCAGATAAAGTTGGTAAAAATTCTATGCATTTTCTGAAACCTGGATGATGGGATGAATGAGTTAAGGTGCAAGAGGGGATAAAAAAGATGGGGAAATACATTCATCTTAATTATGTTGATATGACCCCATAGGGAAACAGGAAGCTTAGACCATCTATCTAGATCCTGAACAATCAACCGGGAAAGAGGCTCCAAGTTCTCTTTAAACCATGAGGGAGGATTGCGTGTTAAGTTAATACCCAGATATTTAAGAACACGGGGTGACCAGCACAAACCAAAAGGGATAATATCATTCTTAAAGACCTTGTGATTAAGGGGAAAAATAGACGACTTGTTAGCATTTAATTTATAATTCAAAAAAGAGCTAAACTTAGCAATCTCCCCTAACATAACTGGGATAGATGTTGCTGGGTGAGACAAGTGGAGGAGAAGATCATCAGTGTATGCCGTGATCTTCACCACATTGTTCCCTATTGGTATGCCTTGTATCCCCAGATTATTAAGGATGTTTTCCATAAGGGGCTCTAGATATTGATTAAATAAAAGAGGGGAAAAGGGACAGCCCTGTCTAGTACCTGAGTATAAAAGGAAGGGTTTTGAAAATGCTCCATTACCTGAAATCCTGGCAGAGGGGGTCTGATATAGAGCACAAATCCAGTCTATGAACATGGTAGGAAAATCAAACACCCTAAGGACCTGGAATAAGAAGTTCCAGTTCACACGATCAAATGCCTTCTCGGCGTCCAGGGAAACCAACCCAGCAGAAAAGGTGGTGTCCCTAGACACCAAGAAGACATGCAAAAGAGTGTGTAAATGGTCTGATGATGAGTGTCCCTCATGAATCCACCTGGGACATACCAATCAGATCCAGGAGGACCAGGGTTAACCTATCGGCCAATATCTTCAAGAGAATTTTGACATCCTGGTTCAAAGGGATATAGGCCTGTAGCTCTGTACTAACTCAGGATCTTTATCAGGATTGGGGAGAAGGACAATCAGGGCTTCAAACAAATGGGCATCTACACCTACCCCAGAGAGAATATGGAGGTACAACCAGTGAAGCATCGGCAATAACTGTTCTCGAAAAACTTTATAAAGTAGTGCAGAAAAGCCATCCTGTCCCGGAACTTTATCAGAGGGCAGAGCCCTTATAACATCCGATATTTCCTCCAGGGATAATGGGGAGAACAAAAAACTCCTCTGTGAATCTGACAGGGAAGGGAGACAAGACTCCCTGAGATACGCCTCCAGCATCTCCAAGGGAGGAGGACTGTCCATATCCTTGCATAATTGCTCGCAGTACAAGGCAAACTCCTGTACTATATCTGAAGGGGATACCCTCAAGGATCCATCTGCCTGAGCCCTGATTGGAGGAATAAATCTTGAAGAATCCTGCTGTTTTAACCTTAAAGCAAGCAGACGAGCCGCTTTTTCCCCCTGGTCAGTATAGCTTGCTTTGGTACGGATAATAGCTAGCTCTGCCTTTTCCCTCAACAAGTCTAAATATCTATCTTTAGCTACTAAAAGCTTCTTCCTGTCCTCGTCCGAAGTACTGGGGGGGTAAGTTGGCTTCTAGGGTCCTTACTTGAGACAGTGAGAATAATAATTCAGTTTCTTGAGCCCTTTTCCTCTTTGTAGCTAAACTAATAAGGATCCCCCTCATATAAGCCTTGAAGGCACCCCATAAGATATCCAGTGCCGTGCCCTCCATTGAGTTAGTAGAGAAAAAGAAATCGATGTGTTCCTTTATTAGGTTGCAATACCTAGCATACTTCATTAATTGTTCATTTAATTTCCACCGGGTCTCTTTTTTGGGAATATTAAGGAAAGGCAAGTTGCATACCACCAGGGAATGATTGGACACAGGGCCTGGCTGAATTGAGGCTGACAAGACCCCCAGAAAGAGCACCTGGGAAATTAAAAGATAATCAATGCGAGACTGAGATCCGTGCACTGGTGAACTAAAAGTGTATTCCCTGGAATTGGGTGCAATACACACCACACGTCGCACAGTCCGCTGATCCAACAGATCCCTGAATGCTCTCTGCCCAGGAGAAAGTCTCCCTTGACCCACTGCCAGACCTGTCCAAGTTAGGGTCCAAGACCAAGTTGAAATCTCCTCCCATAATTATCGCAAGAGGAAGCATAGGAAGAATGATGGTGATAAGCTTCATAAAAAGCCAGGGTCATCTGTATTAGGCCCATATATGCTGCAGAGTAAAGTGTCATGGACCAAAGATTACCCTGAACCAGGACGTATCTACCACCTGGATCCCTAAATATGCTTGGAAATAAAGGAAGACTTCTTTTGACAAGTAACATTACCCACAGCTATTAGTGGACCCCGAGGCATTAAACACCTGTCCGACCTGTTGCCTCCTGAGTTGTAAAGTGTCAGAGTCTAGCAGAAGGGATTCTTGCAAAAACATAATCTGGGAACACAACAAGTTCAGTTGTTTGAGCACTTGATATTGTTTAGGTTTTTTCCTTATCCCCTTTACATTCCAAGTAGCAAAGTTAATGTTACTAGCCATCTAAATAAGTAAAAAGTAACCACATACATAAAGTCCAGGTATTACTACAACAAGAGTTAAATGTCCAGTATCCCTTGATTACTGCTGTACCACCCTCCCAACCCACCACCCTCCCCCACAAACCTAGTCCCCCACAAACCCACCCTTCATAGTGCACCCCAACATCCCATAACATAAGTAAACCAGGTTTCTTAGATCTGACCTTAGCCCCCCCACCCTACCACCCAACTATCACAAACAACGATCAACAAAATACCACTTCTCTTCCTCTCTCCCAGCCTCCCAGCATTACACCAACAGACCTAACAAAGTCCTTCAACACATTCCTTGAAAAGAGCAGGTAACTGTTAAATGTGTGTGCAAGGAAATGTAATGTTATAATTAACATCTCTTAACCATCAAGCTCCTGATAGCCAGAGGGAAATGCTCAGGATTTTAAAACTGAACGTTCAACCAAAATACTGGCATGATAAAATAATTACGTGCAACCTGATAGCTGAGCACGATACCATAACTGCTGCAACTAGCAGGCAATACAAAGTAAAGCAAAACCACCACTGAACCATGCCAGCAGCAGGACTAAATAACCTAATATAGAAAGTATTAATTAATCCTGGGCCACTGAAAGAAAGTTCCAGCAAGAAAAGTAGGATCCTGGGATATCTAATAGCGCTAAGCCGCTAGATGAATGGCAAGAGCTCCCTCTGGCAGTACCGGAGCGAAAACGCACGGCAGTGCACATTATAAAGAAGAAATCCCAGTTATACCTCTGGTTGTTCCCTCTATT
This sequence comes from Neoceratodus forsteri, assembly GCA_016271365.2. Classification (NCBI taxonomy): domain Eukaryota; kingdom Metazoa; phylum Chordata; order Ceratodontiformes; family Ceratodontidae; genus Neoceratodus; species Neoceratodus forsteri. Next base: position 809,248,681 of record CM028129.1, on the reverse strand, counting down.
AAATAAAATACCGAGACAAAGAGGCATAAACCTGGTAAATTAACAATCGCCCTTCTGCGCCTGCAAATAGATGCATAACACTCTCTTTGCAGGGAAAAACCCTCCCCCAAATAAAATGTCCCTCCACTGAAACAATCTCCTGATGAAAATAACTGCTCAGGAGTGTTTAAGACTACTGTGTGCTATGAAGAACAAAACAAGCACGGCAACGTGAAGTCCCTTCAGCCTTCAATGGCAGGATCTCACAGTCTCAAGCGAGAACGATGCTCATCCTCTCATACATCTCGAGGGCACTTCTCCCCTCCAATTCTGGTTTCCCCAGTTCTGAATGTACAAATCATGTATCGCTGGAACAAATCAGGCAGGGAAGACTTTAAACCTAAAAGCAGCATCAGGATCCTTGTAGGTTGACTAGGTACCAGCCACCTGCACCTGCAGCCTAGCTGGGTATCCCATCTTGAACTTAAGCCCTGCTGTGATGATCTTTGAAACTATAGGGTGGAATGCTGTGCGTTTCAGCCTGACAGAACCCAGTAGATCTTTGCAATTCTGAGTTTAGCATTTTCCCATCTGACTTTCTGTAATTCTTTAACTTTTACCAGGAAATGTTGCCACTCTAAATAGTTCAAAAATCGGCATATAATGGGACGAGTTGAGGCTCCTGGGGGAGGCTTTGGCTGCAAGAACCTATGTGCCCTCTCTATGATATACTTGGCCCCAAAGGGAGAGGGGCCGGTGATCTTTTCGACCAACTTTTGGATAAAGGCTATGGTATTCTGGCCCTCTTCTCCCTCTGGAAGCCCAAGACTAACAACATTGTTCCTGCAGCTGTGACGCTCGAGATCTTCTAACTTTACTTCGAGGTGTGAAAGCTTCTGACGCATAGCCACAAGACCAGGATCAATCTTTTCCATACATTTCTCCAGGGAGGAAATTCAGGCTGTGTTGTCCGAGGTTGTGATAGAAACCTCCTTGATTTTTGATAGGGATTTGAGCTCCGTGAGATTTCCTTTACTTCCTCATGGAAGGGCTTAAATTCCTCCAGAACCTATTCAAGGTTACGGCTCTTGCTCAGCAGCCAGGTTCGAGTGCTCTGGCTTGTCTGACACTTGAGGCCTGTGATTTCTTTGGGGCCTTCTCGGGGGTAACCGGCAGAGTGTGTTTCTGAGGCACCTTCTTCACATAGACATCCATCACTATAACGATCCACCCAGAAGGAACACAGGATAATAGGAAGGCAAAGTGAGGTAGATTTTGAGGGTTTTAGGTAGTTTTATCATCCCTAAATGCAGAATTATTGAGTCTGGATGCTGGAGCTACAAAGGGGAGCTTCTACCGGGTATCCTGCTTCAAGTGGTCCATGACAGAGTTTTAAATAAAAGCTCCTTCCAGTAAGCTGATGCATATATCCAAGAATTCACTATACATGGACACTGCAGAAACAGAGGTTCCTGGGTTTCTAGATCTGTAACACATCCCTGTCTTAAACAATACCTATCTGTCATTTGTTTATGTTTATGGGAGTTTCATACTCCTAATCTCCCATGAACACAGAGCCATAACACATCCCATACATATGCTAGAACTCTTTTGTTGTTAAGGTATCTGATAACCACCTAGTACTGGGTGTTGGGATATGAGGCAAGACAATGCAAAGTTTATTTGTAGGATGCCCAATCCCAGAGGCTCTGGGCACCTAACACACACAAAGGCAGATAAAATAAAATCAAAACACAAGAAAAAAATTATCAATAAAACAGGGGTTGTTTACAGACCCCTGTCTCAGGGGGAGGCAATGGACAAGGAAATGATAGAAGGAATCCTTAGAATGGTAGAAAAAGGAGAGACATTGTTGATGGGGGATATGAATATGCCAGATGTTAACAGAAGCATCTTTACTGCAGCCACATCCAAGAGCAAGGTCATTCTTGATACCCTACAGATGGCATGCCTCATACAGCTAGTGTTAAAACCTACTCAGGAGGAAGCAGTCTTAGACCTGGTACTCTCAAATGGGGATGGAGAGAGGATCTCAGATTTAGAAGTGGGTAGCCATCTGGGAACAAGTGATCATCCAACAGTGTGGTTCACAATAAACACAGCTGTAGAGTCAAGCCATACAAAAGCAAGGGTGTTAGACTTTAGGAGAGTGGACTTTGGCAAAATGGAAGAGTGCCTCAGAAAAGCATTAGCAAATTGGCAAGAAGGAGGGGTGGAGGAACAATGGGGAAAAATCAAAACTGCCATCATAGAGGCAACAAGCCTTTGTGCAAAGCAAATCAGCAAAATGAAGGAAAAAGCCACTATGGTTCTCAAAAGAGGTGGCTGGGAAGGTTAAGGAGAAAAGGATAGCATTCAGGATTTATAAAGAAACACAGAAGGAGTTGGACAGAGAACTACATCAGTTAAATCAGAAGGAGGCAGGGAAGGCAGTCAGAATAGCAAAGGCCCAAACTGAGGACAAGATAGCCAACTCTGTTAAGAAGGGGGATAACACATTTTATAGGTACATTAGGGAGCTAAGAAAGACCAAGGGAGGGGTACTGAGGTTTAATAAAGGGGATGGAATGTGGGCAGAGGGTGACAGTGAAAAAGCAGGGATAAGGAACAAATACTTCTACTCAGTATTCACAAAAGAAGAGGAGGGGAGGTACCTAAACCAAACAATAGAAACACTCTGGATAGGGGGTTGATACCAGTCCATTCACAGAAGAAAGGATTCTGAAAGAACTCTTAAAACTGAAGGTGGACAAAGCAATGGGGCCTGATGGGATTCACCCTAGAATTATAAAAGAACTAAGGGTAGAACTAGTGACACCACTGACTACCCTCTTTAGCAAATCATGGGAGGATGGCATGGTACCCAAGGACTGGAGGAGGGTGGATGTGATTCTACTTCACAAAAGCTGGAGCAGGGCTGAGGTAGGAAACTACAGACCTGTTAGTTTGAATCAGTGGTAGGAAAATGATGGAATCATGAAGGAAGAATTATTGAGTACCTAGAGGCCAGTGGGGCTGGGACCCAAGGCAGCATGGATTCATAGTGGGAAGGTCCTGTCAGATGAATCTAGTAGATTTCTTTGACTGGGTGACCAAATTAGTAGACCAGGAGGGGCTGTGGACATGGCCTACCTAGATTTTAACAAGGCATTTGATGCAATCCCACAAAAGATTAATAAACAAGTTAGCCAGCCTTGGACTGGGTCCCCAGGTGGTAGCCTGGGTAAACAATTGGCTGGACAACAGAACACAGATGGTAATAGTAAACGGAGTCCACTCTGAAGAAAGGGGCTGTTACTAGTGGGGTACCACAGGGTTCAGTACTGAAACCAGTCCTCTTTAATGTCTTTATAAGTGACATTGTGGAGGGACTGGAAAGAAAAGTATATCTCTTCCCAGATGACACAAAGGTTGATACACAAGGTGGGGTGTAAACGATGAGAAGGGACTTGGCGAGGTTGGAGGAATGGTCAAATGTATGGCAGCTTAGATTCACGTAAAGAAGTGCAAAGTAATGCACCTGGGAAATAAAACCTAGGGAAAAGTACACAATGTGGGGTAAGATACTAACAACAACAAAAATGGAAAGAGACCTGGGGTTAGTCATATCAGATGACCTAAAGGTGGCCAAGCAATGTGAGATGGCAGTAAGGAGGGCTGGGGGATATAGGGATGCATAGGGAGAGGCATCACTGATAGAAAACAGGAAGTTGTTATCCCTCTGTACAGACAGCTGGTGAGACCCCATCTGGAGTAACACATGCAGTTCTGGAGACCCCATCTCCTCAAGCACATAGACAGGATGGAGGCTGTCCAGAGAAGGGCAACTAAAATGGTGCAGGGTCTGCACCAGAAGACATACGAAGAGAGACTAAATGAGCTTAATATGTATTCCCTTGAGGAAAAGAGGGAGGGGGGCCTGATAGAAACTTTCAAGTATCTCAAGGGAATCAACAAAGTCCAAGAGGGTAGCATCTTTCTGAAAAAGAGATGTGCAAGCACAAGGGCATAATCTGAAGATAGAGTGGGGACAGCTCACAGGTAATGTGAGGAAGTATTTTTTCATGGAGATGGTTGTGAATGCATGGAATGGACTTCCTAAGGAGGTCATGGAGTCAAAAACAGTGGGGGAGTTCAAGAATGCATGGGACAGACATAAGGCAATTCTAGGGGGGGGTAGGAGGAAGTAGGCTGTTGGTTAACTAGAATCTGAAGCTTATCCATTAGGTAGAGAATTGGGCAGACTAGGTGGGCCAAGCGGTCCTTTTCTGCCATCAAATTCTATGTTTCAATGTTTCTATTAAAACAATATATACAGTTAAAATCAGATCTAAAAGCCGGTTAAATCACATTGTCTGGAAAGGCCAATGAAAATAAATAGGCATCAAGACCACTCTTGAAACATTTGACCGATGGGACCTCCCTAATGTTGGGTGGAAGAGCATTCCACAATACCAGGCCAGTGATGCTAAATGCCCAATCACCAGCAGTTTTAAGTCAGGTCCTGGGAACCTCAAGGAGGCCCCTGGTTGAGGAGCAGAGGATTGGATAGAGACAGCTGGTGTCAGAAGGTCATTGTGGAGGGTTGTGGGAAACAGATGGACTAGACATCAAACTTCAGGTTCAACACAATCTCTGTGTGATGTTTATTCAAATTACAGGTGATAACCTAAAGCAATGGCATATCCCTTCTTCAGTATATCAGTTTGTAACAACAGACTATGCAAGTCTTTCCTCTACACTTAGCCAGCACCTACTAACTTATTGATCTCTGATCTAACTTTTCAGTTGAGATTCATCCTCCCCTATGCAGGCCTTGTTTGCTTGAATGGTGGGGGCTCTAATAACAAAAAAAAAGAAGAAGCTAAAGAGAAAGAATCTCAGTGCAGAAGCACTGAAACAAGAGTTACCCCAAAGGGCATTGACAATAAGCCAAGTTTCAATGAAACACATCACACATACTTCCATGATGCAAAACATCATGGGATATATGCAAATCACCATGAAATGTCAGACTTCTTCAGTTTACAGCAATGCACATGCATTTTAAATAGCACAACTAACTTAATTTTTTATCATGCAGTCTCCTATTAACTTTTACCTTTATCAAAACACATGGGGCTGGATATTCAAACTGTGCTGTTTTGTGGCGCCAAGCCCTTGTGCACAAAATAGTTGCGCAGGGGTGTGGCGGGTGATATTCAAGGGTTGCAACTCCTTTGAATATCACCTCCTGGGCCACAGCCACCGTGCATGCGCAGTGGAACTTGCTTCACCGCAGCGGTCAGACTGGAGTATTCAAGTTGGGCGGTGGCACAAGTACCAGCCGCGCCATGCTAAATTTCCATATTCAAAAGGTGACATGCAAATGGGGCCATAATTCATGCAAGGTGCAGGGGGGGCCATTTGCATTTATTTATGGCCCCATTTGCATGCCATTAGCATGCAGGTGCACCGATCCCCGAGGACTTGCACCTGGCGCCCTGCCAGGCAGCAGCCATCGGTCCGATGCCCTACAGCCCGATCGTGGGCAATAGTGTAAAAATCCCCTACCCCCAACTGGCCCGATCGCGGGCAAAGCGTAAAATCCCCCTCCCCGACTGGCCCGACAGAGGGCATAAGGTTAAATAACCCCCACTAGACCCGATCATGGGCAAAGCTTTAATAAAACCCTCCACTAGCCCGATCATGGGCATAAGCTTTAATAACCCCCACTAGCCCGATCACGGGCATAAGCTTAATAACCCCCACTAGCCCGATCGCGAGCAGCATCAGAGTCCAACCCCCAAGGACATATCCCTGGTGGTCCAGTGGACTGCTAAGCCTGATCGCGGGCTGCAAATGGGGCAAACCCCCAAGAACAGATCCCTGGTGATCTAGTGTCCCCCACCCCACCCACCCGCTCCACCCTGGCAGCGGCTGGCGGCGCATCCCATCCACCTGCCACCCTGCCGCCCGCCGACTGACTGCCCGGTAGGGCTGCACACCAGTGGTGCAGAGCAGAGCCAATGGCATGCAGCCCATACCATACAAGGCAGTCCAGATATGTGAATGAATTCTTACATTATGCCCACGATCGGGCTGGTGGGGGGTTATTTAACCTTGTGCCCACGATCGCTAGCCAGGGGTGGGGGATTTTACACTTTGCCCATGATCGGGCTGCAGGGGTACAGGGAGGGATTGAGGCCAGCCACAGGTGGCAGCTGCTGTGTTGTGCCCTGCAATGTGGCAGCTCACCTGTGGGTGGCCCTCGACTTACTCCTTTTTTTTGCTCAAAGTTGTGCAGGCACAGGTTGGGGTTGCACCTGCACAACTCTGCACAGCCCACTGAATATCAGGCTGTCAGTTTATACATCAGGTTCCTCCCCTTCCGGTTCAGCATGCATTCATTTGCATTGCGCTGTTGCTCAGCTTGACTTGGGTGGCGCAACTGCCTCCTGCTGAATATGGCAAAATGGCTCAATATTGCACATGGCACAACCCTTTTGAATATTCAGCCCATAGTGTCATGGTATTTTCAACATTTACAGGTTTTATAGACATAAGGTATATGCATTAAAGTATTTTATGACATAGTGCCACTGCATACTAAATCCAACAAAAAGGAACAGTGCCTGTTGTTTTACATCAGCTCAGAGGTCACCACCTCCCTGTATGAGGATCGGAGAGGGAATAGGAAAATTTAAAGGGAACACTGTAGCATAGTCAAGAAAGGGAAGGGAAGGGGTGTCCGTAGGTGGCCAACCTTATGGACTAGAAATTTTAAAAAATAAATTAGGCTAAGAAATAGAAGAACTGTTGCAACAGATATAAGAAAAGATCGGTCCTCTAGAGCAGCTGGAGCACCCTGTCACATATCCCCCACCTTAAGAGGGAAGCAGTTATTGCAGACTGCTTACCACCTTCCTGTCCCAGGAAGGGATGGAGCTTCCACCCATCAATCTTCAGAAGCTACGTCTCAGGATCCCTATTAACGATAAACATTCCATCATAAACATAGTGGATATTATCATTCTTTACTCTGAGGCATTAACACATTTCTCAACAGAGACTAACAGTATCTTCCCTGCACTATCTCCTTTTAGGGAAAGTCTGTCATATTTTACTGACCAAAAATCTGGATGGATATAAAGTCCAGTACCATAAGATGACTTTCTCTGGGATGAGTAATTACCTGCTCTAACCCCACCAGACATGTCCGGTTTAAGCATGGGCCTAGTCCTAGGTTCAACCCCTCTACATAAACCCACTATGTCTCTTGATTCATTCATTTCACTTGCTACTGATACAGACACATGAGGGTAGACACTCTTTTGGTGTTACCCCAACACAGGTTCTTATCCATTTTCCACCCACCTCCTCCTTTGTAGGTTTTCCATCAAAAACAATAAAACACATGTACCACCTACTTGATCTTAACATTTTGTAACATTTTGGCAACATTAGCTTCTTTACCCTGCAGTATACCCCAGTCAATACTGTAAATAGATTTAGCTGTATCAATAAAAGAAAAAGTCCCTTCAGCCTCATAGGCTTCTTCTGGCTTGATTGGAGTCTTCATCCCCCACACAATGTCACTAGGCACAGTCTTACCTGGGGTCTCACAATCAAGTTCCATACTTGCATCTCTGACCTCCAATAGGTAAGATCCTGAGGACACAGGCAACAAAGGAATATCCTGTTCAATCAGGGGGTCCTCCTCCAGCTGAGACCACAACAAACCCTCCTCTGATTCTTTATCAAAACTCTCCAGCAGGGACACCTCAAGCACCTGGCACTGGTGATCCACCTCTCTGCATAGCTGGTGTGCCTCTAGCCATTGCCCACTAATCCAGTGAATCATCCTCACCAGGGTCTCCACCTCCCGGGTGTTGCCTTCACACCTCCTGTCTGCCTCAACCTCACAGTAGTTTCTCATTGCTTTGCATCTCTTCATTGTCTTCAGGCTTGGACTTCCTCCAAGCTTCCAGATCCAGTCTAGGCAGAAGTTTCTCTCCATCTGTCAGCCATGCTTCTGGTCAGAACTCCATGGACTTTCTTCGCTGGGTACTCCTCTGGCAACTCCTGGTGCATTGGTCCACCTGGTATATCTGGGCGATATCCACTGGAAAACGTTCCTCTTTGACCAGTCCAGACACTTCCAGCAAGTTATCCCACCTCTGATACAAAGTCTGTGGAGGGGTTGTGGGATAACAGATGGACCAGTCACCAAACTTCAGGTTCAATACACAGTCTCTGTGTGATGTTTATTCAAAACACAGGTGATAACCTTAAGCAATGGAATATCCTTCTTCAGTATATCAGTTTGTTGCAACAGACTATGCAAGTCATTCCTACACACTTATCCAGCACCTACTAACTCACTGATCTCTGATCTAACTTATCAGTTGAGATTCATCCTCCCTATGCTGGCCTTGTTTTCTTGGGTGGTGGGGCTCTAATAAAAAAAAGCTAAAGACAAAGAACCTCAGTGCAGAAGCACTGAAACAAGAGTGACCCCAAAGGGCATTGACAATAAACCAAGTTATAAAGAAACACAACATCACACATACTTCCATAATGCAAAGCATCATGGGATATATGCAAATCACCATGACATTTCAGACTTGTTCAGTTTACAGCAATTTACATGCATTTTAAATAACACAACTAACTTAATTTTTATAATACAGTCCCCTAGTAACTTTTTACCTTTATCAAAACCCCCTAGTGCTATGGTATTGTCAACATTTACAGGGTTTATGCACATAAGGTATATACATTAAAGGATTTTATGACATAATGCCATTGCATACTAAATCCAACAATGAGGAACACAGCCTGTTGTTTTACATCAGCTCGGAGGTCATCACAATAACCTCCCTGTCCGAGGACCTGAGAGGGACAGGGAAATTTAAAGAGGACACTATAGCATAGTCAAGAAAGGGAAGGGGTGCCCATAGTTGGCCAACCTTATGGACTAGAAATTGTAAAGAATAGATTAAGCTAAGAAATAGAATAATTGTTGCAACAGATTTAAGAAAAGGTTGGTCCTCAAGAGTGGCAGGAGCTCCCTGTCACAGTCAGCCAGATAGCCAGGGCCTAGTCCATGTAGGACCTTGGAGATGAGTAGACTTTGAAGATAACCCTCCACCTGACTGGCAGCCAGTGCAGAGCCCACAAAATAGGGGTCATATGACTGGACCTAGAAAGGCCAGTCAGTAACATGGCAGCAGCATTCTGCACCAGCTGCTGCTGGCGGAGGGTACCTCCAGAGACTCTGAAAGTAAAGAATGTTACAGTAATCAAGCCTGGACATCACAAAAGCATGAACTAGTGTGAGCAGGACTTCAGGCGGAACTAGGGGTTTGATCCTGGTGATATTCCTCAAGTGGTAAAAATCACTTTGGACAATAAATGACAGCTGAGCATCAAATGTCAACCTGTCATCCAGGATCATGCCAAGATCTCACACCATAGAGGAGGCTATCAATGGTGTAGGTCCCAGGAAAAGACCTGAGGCCTTTCCAGAACCACTCCATTCATACCCTTGACCCAGCTCAACCACCAGAACCTCTGTCTTCTCAGGGTTCAGTCGCAACCATCTGGTGGATATCCAGTCATTGATCTCAGCCAGGCAGGTGTTAAGCTCTTCCACAGCATCCGGTGTTCCAGGGGAAAATGACAAATGCAATTATTTATCATTTGTATAGCAGTGAAAACCCCCATTGTATCACCTAATGAGCTCTCCCAGGAGGAGGAGGAGAAATTCACCATCACTACTCACTGCTTCCTGCCAGTAAGATAGGACTCAAACCAGCAGATGACAGTGCCAGTGAGTCCACAGTACTCTCTGAGGTGATCAGCAAGTACAGTGTGATCTACAGTGTCAAAAGCTGAAGAAAGATTGAGGAGAACAAGAACTGACCTGTCTCCTCTATCCCTAGCCCTGAGGAGGTCATTGTGCACCCTAACGCTGTTTCAGTGCAGTGCCTATCTCTAAAACCTGACTGGAGTGGCTCATAGATGTCAAAGGCCATGAAGTGCTCCTCAAGATGTTGCACCATAATCTTCTCAACAACCTTAGCCAAAATGGTAAGGTTCGGAGATAGGACAGTAATTCACCAAGATATCCAGGTTGAGAGATGACTTCTTCAGAAGGGGCCTCACTAGAGCCTTTTTAAAGGAATCCAGAAAAAAAAACCTCTGGCAATGAGCACCAGACCATCATGGCGAATACCTGGTGAATGGAACCAACATGTCTCATTAAAAAAACATGTTGGAGCTGAGTCCAGCTCACAATATGTGTGCTTCAGCTTTGAGGTAACCTCAATAACCTCAGCCACCTCCACTGGTTTAAACTTATCCCAGACAGGCAAAGCACCTCCATGATTCACAAGCCAATCACTGTGAGTCACAATGCGACTCAATGACAGGATTCCTGACAGATAGAGGACACCCTGTCAGCGAAGAACCAAGCAAACTCATTGCATAAGGTGATTGAAAAGGCCTTTTTTGGCTCCAGACAGGAAAAATGAAGAAGTCTGTCTACAGTTCAAACAAGTTGAGATGGTCAGTTCTTCCCTGCAGCAATCTCCCTGGACAGGAACTCTGCCTTCTTATGTTTGAATGCTCCATGGTACTCAACATAGTGAGGATGCAGGGCCATTTTGCCACGTCTGACTGGGACTTCTGCCAACAATCTCCAACTTCTGGCCCCTGATCTTCATCACCTTGAGGTCACCATCAAACCATGGAGACCTCAAGTGAGAAGATCTGGGTCATACATGGACCGGTGCAAGGGTATCGAGAGCCCTGGAAATCACCCTTTTATATGCAGCAACCGCTTCACCCATACCCATCACACATACAGCATCTACACTAGATAGGTCAGCTACTGCCAGTAGTCCCTCCGGGGACAGTCCCCTTAAAGGGTGATAGCTGACCATCTCAAGAAGGAGAGACTCTCAGGGGGAGCCCTGAACAAGAACTTCACCATGCAATGATCAGACCACATGACCTGATCCAGGGTTTTAAATAACTGCAAAAATTTATTAGCACTTTCATTGTAATCAATTGTGAAAAAGTAGGTATATGCATTTTCTAGCAGTTTACATTGCAAAACAAATTGAGACACGAACTATGCATTATCCCAACTGATTAGCAGTTTTGCTTGTGAAAGTGCTAATCAGTTTTGTAATGATATTAAAACCCTGTGATCAGTCCTGAGGTTGGTTACCTCAAGCCCCAGTGAGAATACCAGGTCCAACATGTGGCTGTGGTGATGGGTCACGGAAGTATCTTCTTGTGTCAGGCCCAGTGATGACATTAACTGGAAGAGGCTGAACCCAAACTGTGAAGAGTTATTGTAGACCCAGGCATTTAAGTCCCCCAGAACTAAACATCAGGGGGACTCCAGCACCACAATAATGATGAAGTCCACAACCTCCTGCAGGAAATCTCGCCCCACCCCAGGAGGGCGGTAAATAAGGAGAATCCTGCAGCCTGCACCCAGACCCACACACTGCCACACACTCAAAGGACCCTGTAGTTCTCACTGGGTGGACAGTGAAGCCCAAGCCAGATCTAAAACAGATGGCTACTCCCTGCCCCCATGTTCCCACCTCAGGCAGTGCAACACAGAGTACCCAGTGGGGACAGCTGCCTCCAGAACCGGACCAGCATCATCACCCAACCAGGTCTCTATAATGCAAGCCAGACTGACTAAGGAAATCAAGTCCACCATAATTTCAGTCTTGTTTATCATTGATCTGGCATTGCACTGCACTGCCTGAAGGGGACTGGTAGATGCTGCAGCCTCTCTGGCTACCTTCCCATTCGGTCTGGTGGGAACCCTGGAGAAGGAAACAAGCGCGCCTGGTCTCTCTCTCTCTCTTAGATCTGTCTAAACCCACGGCACCTCCTACACCTGATCACCTCAATACCTCTCACCTCTGCTAGACCTACAGCACCCACCAATGCCAACCTCTCCACTCCTTGTAATGACAACCTACTGACAGCACCTCAGTGTTGTGGCTGACACGGAAGACCAGCAAGGGATGGAGATTGTACAGCTGGGATGCATCATAGGTAGTTTCTTGAAGGTCCCCAGTCCAGAAAATTCCCCATGAATCAGCCAACTGCTAGACTTTCTAGTTAAACACCCAGCCGGACTGGGAAACTGCAACTAAAATCTACTACTCAAAATCACATACAATTCACATTCACCTAATACATAAAAACATATACAGAACAATAAAACTTATACATTTAACTTGTACTAAACTAGACTAATCACCACACACCTACACACACCATACACTCACTCCACCCAGAAAACCAAAACTTCCCACTAACATAATACCCACCACCAAATAAAAATAAATAATAACTGAATAATAAACAGACCCAGGAAATTAGTCCTCAGGAGAGATCAGAGTCAGTGCTTAAAATGAAAATAATCAAAGCCCTTCTCAGGAGCATATATTATGAGTTTTAAGTGTATTGTCAAGAAAGAAAATCCAGGAGCAGTCTCTGCTTGCATGGTAGCATCCACAAATTGCTCTCACCCAACTGAGGATGAAAATATACCACGAGGAAAGTACTGTCACGACAGAGTTCCAAGATCTTAATTACAGGCAAGTCTTACCATGAAGGGAGATTTATTTTACTCAGGAGGAGACCCTCTGGAGGTGACAAACTTTCTTCTCTAAACACTGATCCCAAGCAACACTCTCACTTGTAGACTGGGCACAACTACAGCAGAGAAATACATGGCAGAAATGGGACTAAGAGATTGCTTACAGCACTCGGTCACCACTACAGCACTCTGCACCACTCTCACTGGTGTCATGGCGAAGTCCAAGCAGTTTTCATGGGAGACAGCACTTTCCCAAGACCAGACCATCACTTCCTAAATCCCAAAATAGTAACACTTTCAGCAGTCCAGGCACAAGCTACACAAGCCATTGAGGGGAAAGACACCTCAATGTCAAAAGTTGTATGCAGTATTTCCTGGTACAACTGTTTCTTTGTGCAAGATTGCATAAATACAAAACCCACTTTCCATGATTTTAATTTGGAAAACGTATTGCTTATGTATTGTGGTATAAAATAAGGTTTTTGATATTTCTCCAATTTGGGGCTTCCCAGTCTGTCATACAGTATTTTGCCCATTCTTTGATGACCACTTGCAAAACAGTTTCTTGAGTTTTAAAAAGGGTACATATATTAACAGACATAAATAGGCTGAAAAAAAGACACATAGGTTTACCATCCCTAATCCTCCCTGCTATTTTAATTTGTAGGTTACAGTTTGTTTGACCGGATTTAACTGGCTTCCCCATACAGCCTGGAAGAAAATGCTGTATAAGCTAGTTTCCAGTCTGGGGGGGCGGGGCATAAATATGTAACTGATGTATGCAAAAATGGGAAGTAGCAGTGATTTAATCAACCAACTTCTTTTCAGCTTTGATAGTGTCTTACCTTTCTATGAGTTTACCTTAGCTTGGGCCATATTTAAACATTTTGCCCAATTTGCTTCTGCCATACCTGCGGCGCCAAAAGTTATGTCCAAGATTTTAACATCAGCCGAATCCACTTGTATGGAAGCTATGGATCTAGGTGGCTGTAAGGCTGCTGTGCCAAGGGGAAATCCCACACTTTTATTATAATTTATCCCGGACTTGGATATTCCCTCAAATTGTATCAAAGTATTTTGTACTTCTATACCAAATTCTTCATTTGCCAACATGATGATGACATCATCTGCATACACTCAAATCTTTATAGGAGGGTGGGTGGATACTAGCGGGATCCCTTCTATTTGTGGATTGTTTTGAATAATCGGTAACAAAGGATCCAGACCACAAATATACAATAACGAACTTAGGGGACAACCCTGTCGCACTCACCTCGGTAAGGTACTGTTGCACCCCAATCATCCATTAACCAAAGGTGTCACCACAGATGGGCTATATAAACTTTCCACCTAACATACGAAAATTTCTGGGAGCCCATAGGCTCATAAGACTGTGAGTAGATATTCATGTGAGAGACTGTCGAAGGCCTTCTCTTGGTCTATGCTTAAAACAAATCCCTGTACTTTATTAGCCATTCCTCTATAAAATAACTCTCTTAGAGTGATTAGGTTTTCCTGAATGGAATGCTTCTGAAGGGTATGTTTGTGTGGGACATATAAGATGCTCAGCAGCTAGTGCCAATCTCCTTACTAATATTTTGTGAGGAGCTTATTGTCTGAATTCAGTAGGCTAAGGGTCTCCAATTACTCAAATTCTCTTTCTCCCTTTCTTATAAATATATATTAAAAGTCCTTACATCATCGATGGGGGTAGGGTCCTTTGTATAAACAATGGTTCAAAGCCATGGTCAGTGGTACACCAGCTGGTCCTTAAAGTGCTGGTAGAACTCAGAATTTAAGCCGTCATGTCCTGAGGCAGTGTTTTAGTCAGAGTCACTACCTCTTCCACTTCCTGTGTCATGATTGGCTTAGTCAATACATTTTTAATATTGTCAGGGATTCGTGGATTACTAAATTAAAAACTTTCTGGTTTGTTCCTCTGCTGTAGCAAAAGTACTGGTCACATGCTGTTGTACTTCCCAAAGTATTTCCTGTTTTGTTTGAGCAAGCCTTCCCATATCTGTGTGCAATCCATGTGTAGTCTTGCTATCTACCCTGTTTGTACAATCCTTGCAAGGATCATATGTTTGTTTTTTATTTTGGGTTCCAAATTGCATTTCTTGCTGCAGTGACTTTCCTCAGTCATACTGAATATCTTTCATTTCCTTGGTCAGTGATGCAATCAGTGTTTTGTGATCCTCACCAAGAGATTTCATACGAGACAAAGCAGTAAGTAACATTTTTCTTAAATGTAAGTATTTAAAATATTTACCTGTTGCTTTCTGACCAGAATACTTTTGGAATAATTCCCGGATTTCTGTTTTGCTATACTCCCACCACTGCAAGTAAACATCATACATACATAATATCAACATTCTGGCTTCCCATAATGTATTCCATTGTTTCACCAAATCTGGTTCATCCAGAATTTGGGTATTTAATCTCCATACCCCTTTCCCATGTGGAGGTGTAGGGCCCCATTGTACACTTATTTCCAACATCTTGTGATCTGAAATCTCAGTCTCTTTTGTTTGTACTGACAAAATTTTCAGAAGAGGAGGAAACAAAGAAGAAATCAATCCTGGTGTTTGAAACAACCTTTGAAAAGGTGTGCCCTCTCATTTTATGTACTGTCCTGTAAGCAACCTGTAGGGGAGCGTGATGTACCATTTCTCTGAGACAATTTGAGTCACAGAACATTTTAGTAGTAACCAATCCTCTATCAGCAAGCTTCATCCCACAATTGAAGTCCACACCACAAATAATGATTCTGGATGTGTGCAGGTAAGGGTACACCATTTGAAAGAGGTCCACCCTAGAGGCCTTCGTTTGTGGCGCTTATACTATCAGTCTGAATCTCATGTATTGATAGAACAGGTCTAAGCCCTGTCCAGGTCTACATCAATTAATTTCACCACCTGGAATTGAGTGTCTGCTAGAAGAATACCCATGCCATCACACTCAGCAGGCCCTATGGACCAAATAGCTGGTCCCTTAGTCCATAATTTGGATGCCTGTGAAATGTCAAACTGGTTCTTACGTCTGATATGCTGCAGAAATTTTATTTGTGCTTGACAATCAGATAAGGAAGAAAATGTAGCTAGCCTCATCCTATAGTTCTTGATGCTGTTCACATTTAGAGTAATGGCTGTAAGGGTTTCCATTTTAAGTCATGTTTAGGATCCACTCAAGGCATAACATCCTGTTTTGCCGAAGAGCAAGTCACTCTTGTGTTCCTTGTACCTAAATTCTCAGTGATTGTTCATCCCGATCAGAGGATTGGTAAAACATTGACAAGGCAACAGAGGATGATTCAGGCTGTCCATCCTCTTCCTCTGTGTCCCCCAGTCCTTCTGGCTTAGTACTCCAAATCTATTATGTACTGTCAAGTCACTTTTCTTTCCTCAGGGTATAGGGGTACTTCCAGACCTGGGTCTCTTTTTCCTACCATAAGACCTAACCTCTATGAACACATCCAGGGGTGAGGGGGAGGAATATTTATCACATTCTCCTGTGACTCCTAAGAGATACCAGGTGGGTCTTGTTCTGGGGCAGTTTCTTCCATCTGCTCCGGGTTCACAATTTCTGTCCTGTCACTCCCTGTTGCCACCAGGGCTGAGGAGGTTCCAGAGATGGGGTCTACATTTGTAGTGGGTTCCTGAGGGCCTGGGCCAGACCATGACCTAATCTGTCTTTCTGCTTCTATTTGTTCAGATGCCCTAGAAGCCCCTTGCTACTGGGCCTTGGTTACCAAATCCTCCTGATACATTCAGTCCCTTTATTGTGGGATGCCCAAGGACACTTAGCAAAGGAATGGCCCTCCTCTCACATAGATTGCACTGAAAAGCATTCTTGCAATCAGAAGTCACATGACCATATAGCATACAATGAGCACACTTTGTACTGTCACACTCATTGCTAAAGTGTATTCTTGAGCCACATTTAAAACATTATTTGGGCCTGCATAAAAAGCATGCCCTTGTCTTGCCCCAACAGGAAACTATTTGGTAGATGCAACACCACATAATCTGTCTGTTACAATTTTACCCATATCTTCCACCCCCCAGTCCAGATCTGTTCTAATCTCAATAATGAGTTCTGGCCTATCCAGGACCTCACACCTCTGTTCCAACCAGCACATTATGTCAGAAATGTTGATGCTTTCATTTCGGAACATGATTGTTATTGTTCAAAGTGTAGATCTAGTGAGACGGATGGCCGAAAAAGGCACCTATAAAGGGGTTGCTTTTAACAGATTGTACTGTTTCCAGAATCTCTCCAAATTGTATGCCATCTTAAAACTTACATCGTAGTTGTAATCCCCACATGTATTAGGGCAGAAATACCAGATGCAAAATACCTCATTAAATGTGTCAGTAATGTTTGAGCTACATAGGCTCTATCTGGAGGAGTCTCAAGACCTCCATTATAGGTGATCTGCACTGTATTTTTTCTGGGTGCAGGTTCCCCTGTAGCCTGTAAAAAGTCTTAATATGACTTTTGTCTAGTGTCTTCCCCAGACTGTTGCTTATCATGATTTGGGGCCATTCTAGGACCTGCATGTCCCCTTTGGGTTTGTTCATTATTTGAAGGAAGCACCTCAGTGTGCCCTTCCATATTGTCATCAGTTATTGCTGTTATTTTTTTTATCATGTAAGATTTTATTAAGTTTATCAACTATCATGTGCAGTAAGAACGGCCTTCATACACCATGTATACAGCATAGTTATACATGCCAAGTACATACATATCTGTTCTCAGGACATAAAGGATTATCTACAAACATGTGCTGCAAATAGCATTCTTTAAGAGTTATTGCTGTTATAATGACAGGGTTTCCATTATCAGTATTCTGACTATCCTCATGCATTAGTTCCTGACTTATTGAAGCCACAGTGTCAGTGCTTGCAGGAGACCCAGCAGCTTGTAAAACAACCCCCTCTCCCCCTGTCTGTTGAGTAAGGGACTTACCCCATGCAATGTCCCTCTGTTCATTCTCCATCTGCAGAGAAGTACTAGGTGTAGCTGCTGATTGTGAAAGTAACTGGTGTACTGCAGGTTGTTGCATGCTCCTCAGGTCCTGAGAGCTGGTGGCTATGTCACTCCTCTATGTTTTCATTTCTAGGTCTGTCTCATTTGGTATCCATGTTCCTTCTGGCAATTGCACCCATCCTGCCTACATACCTACAAGGGATTTCAAAAATGCTGACTTAGCTGAAATGGTGAGAGGTATCAAAAGAGCCCTGGAGAGAACAAGAGAAGGATGGGGAGTGGAAGAACAGTGGGATCATCTAAAGGAAGCCTTACTGGAAGTAACAACCCAATGCATCAGATTGGTATCCAAAGGCAAGAGAAGTAGAAAACCACTGTGGTTCTCGAGAAAGATAGCAGAAAAGTCAGGGCTAAAAGGAAAGGGTTCAGGAAATATAAGGACACTCAAAGGGAGAAGGAGAGGGAGGAGCACTAGAGTGTCTAAGAGAAGCAAGAAAGGCAGTAAGGAGAGTAAAGGCACAGACTGAAGAAGGGTTAGCACAGTTAGTTAAGAAAGGGGACAAGACATTCTTCAGGTACATCAGCAAAAGGAGGAAAAAAGGTTGCTAGGCTCATGGGAGAGGGAGAGTAATGCAAGGAGTGTGACATGGAAAAGGCAGAAATACTGAAAAAATATTTCTAAGTATTCACAGAAGAGGGGGAGAGGCAGGGGCCACAGTAGTACAGCAGTTGCCAAGGGGGTGAAGAGGTGGACAATAGTCTATTCACAGGGGAAAGAGTCCTGCAGGAGCTCACTAAATTGAAGGTGGACAAAGCGATGGGACCAGATGGCATACACCCAATGATATTAAGAGAACTGCGAAGGGAGATAGCAGAACCTCTGGAAGCCATGTTCACCGAGTCATTCAACACAGGGGTGGTATCAGAGAATTGGAGGAGGGCACATGTAGTACCTCTACACAAATCCAGCAGCAGGGAGCAGGTGGGAAACTATAGGCCAGTCAGCCTCACCTCAGTAGTGTGGAAGATCACGGAGACATTGCTTAAAGAAAGGATAGTGGGGCATCTAGAAGCCATTGAAGCCCAGGGCCATAGGCAACATGGATTCACAGCAGGGAAGTCATGTCAGACAAATCAGGTTGATTTCTTTGACTGGGAGACAAAGAAAGAAAATCAGTGTGGGGCAGTGGACATCTCCTACCTTGATTTCAACAAAGTCTTTGACACCATCCCACATAGGCAGCTGATAAACCAGATGGGTAGGCTGGGCATGGGGGACAGGGTGGTAAACTGGGTTAGAAACTGGCCAACAGACAGGAGACAGAGAGTGGTGGTAAATGGAGTACAGTCTGAGGAGAGGGGGTGACCAGTGGGGTGCTCCAGGGATTAGTCCTGGGGCCAGTCCCATTCAATGTCTTCATTAGCGACATTGCAGAGGGGCTGGAGGGAAAGGTCTGCCTGTTTGCAGACACTAAGATCTATAACAGTGTAAGGTTTTCTTTGGCAGGAGGGTCAGTCTACAATTGTTCTGCATAAGCTCTGTCAAGGTAAAGAAGAAGGGGGATGGGATGCCCAAATTTATGGCTCATTACCTGGCTGCACAACTTGAGATAATATACTACTGGTTTCATGAACCCCAGAATAGCCTAATAGCGGAAGTTTATGCGGAAATAGAGACACAAGGGAATGGTGCTTTCCAGTTCTTTGCGTTTCATAAATCAGGTAGGTTTAGAGGCCCTGGGCACCAACTGACACTATAGAGGCTTGGGCACATGCCTCTAGAGTACTAAGGCCCTGGTACTGTAGGTATATCCAAATTGACTCCGATTTTTAACAACAAATATTTCAAACCTTCTTTAGAAGATAAAATATTTAAACACTGGTATTTCCATAAAATATATCATCCATTCATTGGGGATTTCTAAATAGGGATAGTTCTATGCAATTTGAGCAATTCCAAGCTATGTACAGTATACCACCCTCACAAAGATGGCAGTACATGCAGGTTAAAAAGCTGTTTTAAAAAGAATGGAAACTACTTTACTCTTACAAACAACCCTTTAGAAACACTGTTTTGAGGACCTGGAAACTAATAACCATTTGATTTCCAGATTATATCATACTTTATTGCAGGAAATTTCTACTTCACTGGCTGAGGCCAAATCTACCTGGAAAGAGATCTTAGTGCCCCAATTTATGAAGTGGACTGGGCCTATATTAGGAACTTGGAAAGATTAGTGTTCATACAGTAATAATAGATTATTGCAGATTTATTTCAATATATTACATAAACAGACCTTACACCCACAAGATTGCATAAATTTGATGCCTCTATACCCAACCTCTGTTAAAGATGCAGTAGTGAAAAGGGACGTTGTCTCATATGTTACTAAGATGTGAAAAGCCTAGAAAATTCTGGGCATTTATTTGGTCTATGTTATGTAAGATTTTAGGATATAGCTTCCCATTCGAACCAGGAATTGCAATCTTTGGCTTTCAGGTGGACCCAATGGATCCTCTGGGTAGCCAAAAGTCCATTTGGAACACTGGTATTTTGGTGATCAGTAAGATAATCTTACAACATTGGAAAAACATAGATGCTTCAACACATTTCTAGTAGATAGATAAAATGTTGGGCCATGGAAGAATTGATAAGGCAATTTATCTTCTGGAAGAAGATTACGAAAAATGTAAGTCTATTTGGTCCCCATTATTATTTAATTTGGCTAATTTGGCTCTCTAGTAATTTGGCTTATGGATGTAGTGGCAATGATGTAACATAAGCCTTCATGAGTAGTAATGATGACTGAAGCACCCACGCTCTGATTCACTTCATCAAAAAGGGAAAAAAAGATCTGTAACATAGTAGATACCCCGGGATGAGGAGGGACCTGGGGAAACTTGAAAAATGGTCTGAGGACTGGCAACTGAAGTTTAATTCAAAAAAGTGCAAAATTATGCACCTGGGGTACAGAAACCCTAGGGAAAGCTACAGAATGGGGGGGGGGGAGTTGCTGACAGTCACAAAGAAGAAAAGGGACCTAGGGATTATTATTTCAGACTACCTGAAAATGTCAAAGCAGAGTACTAAGGCAGATGGGAGGGCCAGTGGCATGCTGTGGTGCATAGGCAGAGGTATCACCAGCAGAAGGAGGGAGGTAGTGATGCCATTATATAAAACCATGGTCACGCCTCACATGGTGTACTGTGGCAGTTCTGAAGGCTGCACCTTCATAAGGACATGAACAGGCTGGAGAAGGTCCAGAGTAGGGTGACTAAGATGGTACAGGGCTTACAACACAAGACTTATGAGGAGAGATTAAGAGACCTCAATATGTACCCGCTGGAAGACAGGAAGGAAAGAGGGGACATGATAGAAACATTCAAGTACCTAAAGGGTATAAACAAGGTGCAGGGGGGGAGACATTTTCCATTACAGGATTAGCACAGGAATGAGGTGGCATAACATGAAATTGAAAGATGGGAGGTTAAGGGGGAATGTGAGGAAGTTCTTCTTCACAGAGAGGGGTGGTGGACATGTTGAATGATCTGCCTCAGGAAGTGGTGGGAGTGAGCAATGTGGATGGCTTCAAGCATGCTTGGAACAGGTATAGAGGAAAAGACAGCAGTGGGTGTGTCAGAGCAGTAATCCAGTACAAGGGCTTACGGGCAGACTAGATGGACCAAGTGGTCCTTATCTGCTGACAATTTCTATGTTTCTATGTTTCTATTAGAGAGTCTTTCTGGAGACAAGGCTTCTTATTGGGCTGTGTGCTGAATCCTTCCGATGATAATGGGCTATTCCCATGGTGCCAGCAGATGCTGACGACTTAACCAAGGATATCTTTGGAGCATCCAGTGTCGTGTTTGCGCCACTCCTGGCAGGTACTTCTCATTTCTCTTTGCTTTGTTGAAGTGGTCTCTCCATTCATTGTTTTGCTGCTGCAAGTTTTTTCTCCTCTTCAGCCAATAAAGTCAGTAAAACGTCTCATTGCTGTTCGTGTTTCTCTACTTTGCCAAACCCTGACATTGTGATTTCAGGGTGGCACAGTCCAAACACAGCAGATTCCATTTCCTTCTCTTCATGGCAGGTTTCTGACACATTTCTGGTGTTTTCTAAATCCAACTGTGAGTCAAAATCCATTTCTTCTTCAGTTCTAACATCCAACAGGGCCGAGGTTCAAACCTCCGGCCTGATATCCACGTCCTCTTCCTCACACTGCTCAGCAGAGTCTGCCATCTTGGATGATGGTAGCTGCCCCTCTGGAAGAGTAGGGGAAGTTTTATTTGGACAAAATAACCAACAAGGAAACATACAATAAAACTGGTACAGGATACATGCCCATAGGTAAAGAAACCAAAAATAAAACACAGCAGTATTGTACATGCCAGGAAAAGACGCAACATAAAAAGAACACAGTTATCCAACAATAGCAGCTAACAGGAAGTGGGACATTGTTCCCACAACACCCCCACAGCCCTCCCTTGGACAATAACATTCTTCCACACTCTTATGTTTTGCATTAGCCTTAACACTCAGTTTCTCATGGCAACATAACCAAAGGGTGTCCCACATCTTCGGTGGAGTGCTCTTATCAACCAGTGAGCCATGAATCAAAGGGACGTGTTCAGCTGCTATACCAGAGTATAAGAAAGGGGACTGGAAAAAGGAGTCTAAAATTTCCTGATACTGGAGTCTTGGCCAAATTCTGAAGAGAATACACACCCCTCCACCATCTCCATTTTTCCAAAAGAGATCGAACAAAGAGGCAGCCCCCCCCCCTTGATAAAACTGGAGAGAAGTTCAGACAGGACCATTGCTCCATTATAGGAGATGCCCACATCTGTACCCACGGTCTCCATACCCGAACCGTGTGGTCTAGATAACTTCCCAAGTTCCATTTAATGAAATCACAAAAAACTGTCACCACAGGGTTAGTCATATCAAGGCCTGAAAAGAATGGAAAATATCTGAAGCCATACATCCCGAAGGGACATCCTGAACCAGCAAAGTGACATAATCCGCATATGCCATAACCTTCACTTCAATTGATGTAGTAGGGCTCATAATGCCCCAGATCTGTGGGTACATCATAATTTTCCAAAGAATAGGGTCTATACAAAAAGTGTACAACAAAGGGGCTCAGAGGGCACCCTTGCCAAACCCCCAGCAGAAAACAATGCACCCTCCCTTATGACCATTGATGAGGGGTATAGGGGAAGCAGATTCATAAATGGTCTTAATCCAAGAACAGAAAGTCAAGGGAACACCATAATGTGACAATACAGTAAACATAAAATCATTCAAAACCTTATCGAAAGCATTCTCTTGGTCAAGGGAGAGATGGAAGCCCCCTCCCCCATCCTTCTTTCCCTGCTGAAATACTTCACAAATCAGGACGAGGTTATCTATCATGTGTATGTCTGGAACTGTACAGGTCTGAAGCAGAGAAATCACAATATTTGCTATAATTGCCAATCTCCTATTGAGGGTTATCATTAAAATCTTCAAATCATTCTTCAAAAGATGCAAAGGTCTCCAATTATGTAAATTAGTGTCTGGACCCTTTTTGTACAAAAGGGTCTGTATAGCCTCTGAGAAAGAGGTGGCAACCTTCCCCCTCTTCAGAAACCAGTTAAAGATAACAGGCAAAATATCCACCATAATGTCCCTATAGGAGTGGTAAAAATCAGCTGTCAGGCCATCCATTCCTGGTGCTCTAGTCAAATGTAAACTAGAAATATCTTGATCAACCTCCGAAGGAGTGATGTCCATTATTAGGGCAGCCCACTCCCATTCGGAAATAGGAGGGGCCCAAATAGGAGTCAGAAATGCCTCCAAAGGCCCAACAAGTGCAGGGCAACTAACCATGTTAAAAAGATGCTCCTGGACCTTGTCCAAAATATCCTTATTGTCAGCAACAACTGTTCCCAAAGTTGTGGCCACCCCCCATTAAAGTCCTATGGGTCATCTGAGCTTTACAGCTCTCAAACAGATCTCCTATGCTGTGCAAACCCCTGGTACCAGTCATGCATTCCATATAAAGAGAAGCACTCCTGTCGTATTGCAGGTCCTTCATCTTCTGTCAGACAAGAGTCAGCTGAGTGGAATGACTAACCAGTTTCCTTTTTTAACGTGAATAATCTCATAAACTGTACTCACAAAGTGAGGTATTCCTTATATAAGCCAGTAATACTTTTCAGAGACAGGCAAGTACTGAGGACCCTCACTTCAGCTTTCATATCCTCCCACCAGTCCCCCATATCATCAGTGAGACAAGCCATTGACTGTCGAACCCATAAGAAATCAAAAATCACCTGTCTCAGATAGAAATCCAAAAGGACAGAGTGTTTTAATCTCCAGTAAATTCTCCCCTGAACCATAAATGATGACTCACCAAGGGAACCCCTAGTAAAAGGTGATCCAATATTTCAATGGGGAACAAACACATGGTGCTCGGGGTCAAAAACTGGGATACAAAAATGTAATCGATTCTAGTAGCCAGAGTCAACTTATGAAAAGTGCGACCTCCCTCCTTATGCACCAAACGGTAAGTATCCATTAGGGATGTCACATTCAAGACATCATTCAAGGCATTCATATCACAAAATATTTTCACAGTAGTCCCCCCTCTATCTGAATGGTACAAGCCACAATTGAAGTCTCCCCCAAACAATACATGCCTTGAAGTGTGCAAGAAAAGCTGAATCAGTTGAAAGATATCCACCCAGTCCTTTTTCGATTGGGAGGCATAGACATTAATAAAACAGAACTTAGAGTCCTGGAACATGACATCCAAAAGGAGAGCTCTCCTGGGATCTAGGTCCACCAACCTCATAAAAGAGTAGGAACAGCACTGGAAGATGATGCCCACACCAGCACAGAGGTCAGTGCAAATGGACCAGAAGGATGGGCCCTAACAATAATGCCTCTGGGCTTGGTAAACATCATTCAATGAATGCAAATGGGTATCCTGGAGGAAAATAATATCATAGTCTAACTCTTTAAGAATAGGAAATAAGAAAAGCCTCCTTTCTACAGATTTAATGCTATTTGCATTCAAAGTAGCTAGGCAGATCCTGGGTACCATGAACTACTAAGGAGGACAGGAAAAATAGAGACAAACAACAGCACAAGAGTTAGGAAATATCCATATAGCGTCCCTACCATTGCTGAGTAACCGTCTTCAATTTTTTCCTAATCTTTGTCTTTGGTTTAACCTTGGGGACGTCGTCCTCCATATCAGAGGTTATTGAAAGTTGAGAGGAAGCACAAGACGAATATTCGGAATCCACGCTGATCTCCCATTCCTCACCATCCACCATCAAGACCAGAAATGTATTGTCCAGAGGCAGAAGGTCACCCTCATGCATCACTGTCTGACCACAGTTAAGTCAGGGATAGGGGAAGGAGGAGGAGCATACTCTCCAAGTCCATGGAATCCGTCTCCACCAAAGGAATGTCTGTAGACTTAAGTTCACAATGAGGTGGCGTCAATGACCTGTTAGTTGAAGGGGGTGGGTCAGAAACCACCTCTGACAAAGATGGAGGTCCAGAGGGAGGCACTGGGACAGTCTCCATCTTTCCTGGAGACCAAGAGTCCTCATCGAAATCAGGTACATGTGCAATGGAAGCCACCAGTGCCTTATTCCATTTTTGTTGCACCTTGCGATGTGCTTGCTCCAAAATAATGCCTTGTGTATCCTTCTCCTCCTTGTTATGTGACACCCATGGACATGTCTGGAAGGAGTGCCCTGTCTCCTCACACAAATTTACACCACAAGGCATTAGTACAGTGACAGCTAACATGTCCCAAAGAGAGGCATAAGTTACAGCGTAATTTGTCACACGTATTACTCAGATAGATGTCTGAGCCACACCAAAAGCAGGTTTTTGGTTGCCCAGGGTAGAAATATTGGGCCCTATCATGAACCAGAAAGAAAATGCTCAGAATATGCTGCAACTCTGATGTAGTGTGTCACAATTTGATTTTGAATCACCAATGACCAGTCCAGAACATCTCTGAAGCCAAGATTGCCTCTGGCTTTCTAACCACGTCACACCATTGAGAGAGCCAATAATGAACATCCTGCACCCGGACCCCTTCATTTTTCAGCATAACAGTAAGAGTTCGAATCATAGGTTTTGTCAAGGAGACAGCCTGGAAGGGTGCCCACAGCGGCATGTCTTTCAACTGATTATAAGGCATCCAAAACCTGTCCATGTACACAGGAGAATGAAAACTGAGAGCAACGTAGCCATCCAACAGCATGTGAAGGAGAGCATAGAGTTCATGAGGGGTTACACAGAGAGATTCTTTTAAGAGATACTGACCCACATAAGATCTGTCTAGCTTGGGGTCTAATCCCACTTTGTAAAAGAGCCAGAGAGCATTACACCTCTGCACCAGGGCCGCTGAGTTGGAAAAGTTATCAGGTTTTTGAAACTGGGACCACTTCTGGGCCACAGTCGTATCACTCAGTGTCTGTCCAGAAAAGGAAACCAGGCTGGTGGGGGGGGGGGTGGCAGGTTCCAAGGCCACTTGATCTGTCTAAGAGTGAGGGAGGTGTATTCCCTAACTTAGGCTGAGGCACTGGAGACACCCCTTGGATGGGCACCACCGACTGGGCAGAGTGTTGTATAGCTGGGGCAGACAGGTCATCAACTTGGGATAAACTACCATCAGGGTGAGAGGGCTAAATTCCAGCTTGCCCAGTCATCTCAGGAGAGTCAACTATTAAGGCCTGGGTTCCACATGTACCCAGGTTAGACACAGCTTCTAATGTCTCATTAAGAACTTGTTCATTGCATATTGGGGGCACCTGCCCAGGAACCCTAGGTACTACAGGGTCTGTCCATCCACAGCAATTCCGAGGTCCAGCAAGAATCTGGTGACCACCTTTCTTCAGGGATGACATATCCACCGTATCAGCCTGGGATACAGGCACCATTGATTCCTGTGGACCCTGTGAATGCCACTGTCCAACCATATCCCTCTTCCATCCAGCCTCCAGCAGGTCACATACTGGAGACCAATCACCAAGTGGGTGCAAACCCTTCTCAGTAGAGTGTGATGGCATGATCTCAATGTTAGGTACTATAGCCATCTCGCATGCTGTGTCAAGAGACCCTGACCGGACATCTATGCCTGCCATCCCTTGTCCCACCCCAGGACTGTCCCTTGCTCCCAGTGCAGTGGAAGCACCCTCTACTCTCTCTCTGTCTAGGTAAACAGCCAGAACCACAGAGGGAGGAACTGCAGAAGCCTCATGGTCCTGCAACTTCGGAACTGGGTCTGATACACCTACTGAGTTATTGAAAGTTTCAAAAAGTACCTGCACATTACTATCTTCATTCGCTGTGTCCCTTGTAGCCCTCTCCACCTTCCGAATAATTCCTAGAGAGTTTCTTAGCCTTGTCCTTGGCTCCAGGATATATTTCTGCAGGTCCTCTTTGTGAGCAGCAATCTCCTCCAACCCCCTCAAGTCCAGCATTTCTGGTAGTAAATCCTCCTTCCATTTCAACACCTCTGACAAGCAAAACTCCCCTTCCAACAAGCGGGGTTCTGGTCGAACATCCATATCTGCCCACAGTGTATCCACATAATCCCTTCCACAAAATGCTGGCCCATAGTAAATGTCCCATGAAGAATCAGCCATCTCTGGTGCATCGATATCAGGAGCTACAAAGTGCACCCCTGCCATATCAACACCTCTGAGCTTCTCCATAGACGCCATGTTGAAAACTGGAACTTCGGCTCCCCCTACCAAAGAGTAGGGGAATTCACTCCATGTCCTTGTCAAATTTCCCCAATTATCTACAAATACCACCAGTAGATTAATCTGTTTCAGAATGTCATTTTGCATCTATGTATCCCCGATGAGACGGAAAATATGCAGAATTGCCAAGCCCTTTTTCAGTCAACAACAATCAAACAAATAAATAAACAATAAAACAATTTAATGGATATAACACACCATAGCAATATTTACTTCTATATATAATGTATGCATGGAAAATAGTCACTCTGTGAATTAAAATGCATTTTGATAGACAATATATACATTTTACAAATGATGCTTAATGTATTTTAGTGTGCTTCTGTTAAGGATCTCATGGGAACACCTAACGATGTATGACACTCAATAATTATAAAATCTTGAGAGCCTTTACACTTTCATCTGCCCCTGTAATTTTCTTTACTGCCACCTGGTGGCACCTCAATGCTGAGTGATTCCTTCTATAAATTCACTAACAAAGGTTACCAGATCAGACTCTGATTATATTTGGATGTGCTTACTAGAACAGATCAAACAGCAAAAGAAGCATTCCATGATATACCTTTTTACCTGTCAGTTTTAATGAAACAGTAATACAGCTATTATCACAAAACATATTTTCTAATTAATTGATTTTTACATTTCTGTCTTTGTCTAATGCACCTAGAATCAAAACAAAGAAAGAGCTTCTTCCAGTTCTTTGCTAGTCATCCTGACTTAACAAATGTATAAAATACCTGAAATCCATTTCCAACCTGTATTTTTTCTGGAGAATTCACCGTGGTTTGATTCCTCTATTTGCCTTTAAGTTCCATTACAGTAAATTGGCTTGTTTTATCTAAATGCAGCTTTAAGACTGGCCCTCTGGGCAAGTAGTGAAACTTAATTAATTTCTAGTAGGGGTTGAGTATTGGAGAGAAGTGTGTTCGGTGAACAGAAGCATGTTATTTAACCCTGAAAGCAATTGTAAATATTTGATTATGTACCATTATTTTATGCCCCAAAAATATTTTGGTGTAGGAGTACATCAATTGTAGAGATCTGTTTTTACTATGAACTCAAGCACCATTGCCATGCCATATACAACTGAATATGTATACTTAGTAACATTTTGTTAAACAGTACTGTACTTCAGAAACGCCTTTCAATATTATTTGATAGCTGCAAAATTCAGCTCTCTAAATTACAAGCTGAACTGTTCCTATCTGTGGGAGTTGCAGTCTGAGACAGAAAATAGCCATGGGGAGCTTAGGCTAAGCAGTTGGTCCAATAGGCTAGATTGTGGAGCACCTATTGTAAATGTGTTCATGTGACCATTGTCCAGTTCCCAGTTAGATACATTTCTTTCTTTCTTATTAATATTAAAATTCCCAATGTATAGTAGTTGCTAACACTGTGCCAACAATTCCTTTATATAAAAAATGTTCCCGCTAATTGCATGTTTTGCAGCATGGTTAGTAAAAATAGAATGTGGTCATGGCAATACCCGCTAGAATAGCACCTGGATGAGTCACCCACTTGTCAAGTGTTCAGTTCTCAGGACACTTGCTTTCTACTTCTGCCCCAAAAAAAAAAAACATATAATGAAGCTTACCTGGCCATAAGTAGAATCCAGTATAAATTTTAATGTATTTCTGCCAGTATTCATGGAGGAAGGATCATGTTTTGCTCCATGGAGCCCCAAAGCCCTACAATACTTCCACTTCCCTGTTGAGACAGCCTTTGTACTAGCACATTTATGATGTCAGTAAATACAGAGTGTGGGAGGATGCACACCATAGAGTCCAATAGGGATGTTTTTTAACCACTTTTTATTATACTTTAGAGTTCTGATTATGATAAATCAATGCTGTTGCTAAACTAACAAGTACCTTGTTGGTTTAGCTGTGGCCTAGATTTGTCATAATCAAAACTCTAAAGTATAATAAAAAGTGATTAAAAAACATCCCTGTTGGACTCTATGATGTGCTTCCCTGCACTCTTTATTTACTGACATCATAAGCTATGCTAGCACTGGGGCATATCTCACATTAGGGAAGTGGAATTATTTTGGCTGTGGGCTCCATGGAGCAAAATACATTCCCTTTCTTCCGTGAATAGTAGCAGAAATACATTTTTTTATTGCAGTACATCTGGGGCAAGGTAAGCTTCATCATATGTTTGGGGTGTGCAGAAGTACAGAAGTAAGGACCTGCTCTTTAATTTCTTTCTCTTTATGGTTTGTGTTTAAAAGAAATCTCATTATACATTTTTTTATATTTACAATACTATGCATGCTGTAATTACGATTCATTTGTGCTAGTGGTTTAAGTACAGTTCATCATTTAACTCTAAGTGGTATCTGAGTATACAAAAAAAATCCAAGCAAAAATAGAAAACAAATGTTGCACACTATGAAACAGGCTCCATTTGGAGTGTGTGCATGTCTACATTCTTGTTTCTTTACAAATACGCACTCAGCATTTGTTTTTAGGAATGCATCTCATTTTAAATTAGATGTATCTTATCAGAAGTGTGGAAAACGACTGCTCCACTATACACATCTTTTCTTTTCTTTTAAGTAATGCTTTAATTTTGCCTGTATGGAATTAGAGACAAATGCCAGACAGAGCAAATCATTAAAAAATGCCTCACAGTCTGAGAAGTGCTTGTCTTTCAGTGCCACCTCTTAAAGACATCACATGAAGTAATACTAGAATACCTGGTAGCCTGGGCAGTGAGATGAAAGTCTTACTTATTAGAGTGTACCAAAACATTAATAGACACAGATCCCCTTATAAATGAGAGGAAATCATCAGAAAATGAGCTTTAACTGGTAGACTAGTCTTGTGAGACATAGAACAGGATTTTCCAAAATGCATAATATGGCTGTGTCTCTCCAAATGTGTCCAAAAAACTCTGTTGAAATTTTCAGAAGCTTCATCAGTTTGCAACAAAAAAAAAGTCATGATTTTTTTTTGGGGGGGATGCAAATGTGATTTGTGTCTTTTTTTTTTGTTGTTGCAATTGCTTCTTTTTTCCCCACAAGATTCAGATGCTGTCACAACATCTAAAAGATTATCTAACAGTTTGGATTGATGTGTCATTTGAAAATTCCAACAGATGGAACTTGGATGGATCCTTTGGAAAATCCTGACCATAAGCTTCATGAGCCTTGTATTAAGAAACACACTGTATGTAGTTCAATGATTTAAACACAAAAAACATTTGAACTAAACAAATATATCTAAGTTTTAATCAATACATATACAACGGAGTCAGCCATAATGCAATGCAATAAGTTGCAGTAAGTGACATGTCACAAAATACTGCATGACAAAAGGACTTAATTGTCATTGAATTACACTGTTTCCTGCAGCATACTGCAGCATTTTGTGATATACTGCAGCAATACTGCATTGTGTTCTGGCTGGCACCTCTGTACATTATTGTTCTCTAACATCATTTGTGTGGATTCATAATGAGCAGAGTTAACATTTCAGGGAGCATGACTATCTGTGCAACTTCCATAATTTCAGTGACTTGACTTTCTGGACAGTGTCAGGCAGCATCAACACAGGTGAACTATTTCCCAGGTGGGAATATGAGAAGGAAGCATACAGCTAATATGGAAATCTGTCACACCATCTCTTATATATATTATAGATTACACGGTAATCAGAAAATAATAATGTCTAAAATACATACTGTCAAGTACGTACATCATGGTATACTGTATACTGTATACTTCAAGACCCTATCATAGCATAGTAATATAATATCATGGGGATGGAAGGAACTTTGTACTCATCATATTCAACCTTCCTGCCACACAGCAGTGACTAAATTCCATTGTGAGTGCCGATGCATGTCAACATCTCACTGCCTTAATGCTACCCCTTCCTATATTGTGTAACTCTCAAGTCTGGTTTCCCTCAGGATACTGCTTTCATGTTTTGGAAGCTTGAATGGCTCTATGGCAGCTTCCACTACTTGACTGTATTAGTAATATTCCCATATTGACCCGCTTTTGTGTGAAGTAAAGATATCTTTTCTGATGTTTCTTCTTATCCTGCTTGCCTTTCAGTTTGCCCTTTAGTTCAGCTTTTGCTCAACAGTTCAAACAACTGTGTACACTTACCATGTGTTTTACTTGTTGTTTAAAACATGATGAACATGCCCTCAGAGTTTACTGTAGGGCAATTAATTGGATTCTGTTCAGTCTTTCCTTAAAGCTTTTTCTCCCTGAGCTGCTAACCACTTTCAAGCCATGGGCTGGACCCTTCCAACTTCAATAATGTTCTTTCTGTATTGCAGTGTCCAGACTGGGTGCAGTACTTCAAGTTCAGTCAGACCAAGACCTAGCAGGAGAGGAGGACCACCTTCCATAACCTGCTCCTTCTCCTTCCCCTCTCTAAATGCATCCCATGATTTTTGTTTATTTATGTATTGATTGACTGATGTTACTATATTGTTTATGCCCATTGTAACCAGTGCTGCCCCATTCAGCCCAGGCTTCTAGCCCCATCCCTTCCCATCTCTGGCATGCACCTCACCTCCACAGTGCCACAGGCATAGTTTCTACCCAATGCTGGTTCCTGGGGTGGGGGTATTCACTCAGCTGCCCCTTTTGGTCCTCTACTGTTCAGGGCTTGATGGCACTGGGGTATCATCCTTCACATTCAGGGCTTTTCCAGCATGTTCCTCATCACTCTCAAGATGCTGGTGGCAAGGGTGTGAAATGTACGTGCACATGCAGTGTGTGACTATGCACCATACCAACAGCCATCCTTCTGTCTCCAAGCTGCTCCAACTGACTACCTCCTGTGGTCCCCCAGGTGGCAGTAATGCACTGGAGCAAACTGCCATCATTTTAGGATACTCAAGCCTTTTCCTACTATAGCTGACCCCTAATGTCCTAGGCTATTTTCAAAATCCAGGTCAATAGAGGCATGAATGACAGCTCTGCCACTGTGTACAGTAGACAGGCCAGCCCTATTTACTTATTGTTACAATGTATCTACCCAGTATGCTCAGAGTAGAAAGCAAAATCTCATTTCCAGTGGGATCCTGCTTCTACCAATTTCTGCAGCTGAACAGAGTGGCGCACTGGGAGGTTAAGTGACTTGCCAGGGTTACACAGGGAATATTTGGCTCTAGCAGGCTTTGATCTTGTGCTCTCCTGGTTCTCAAGCCTTTGCTTTGATAACCACAGCAACATCTTACTTGCCTGAATTCAGTTTACTGTCTACAATTACAGACATTCGTGTTAGTTAACTGCATTTGTAGCTCAGATTTGAAATTTCACAGGTATGCAAGAAAAATCATCTTCAGTTTTTTCTCAAACCATTAACTTCAGTGCAGTTTTAGACAAGATGAGAACAGTTTGCTTTGTAGAAAAAAAAACAAGGTGACAGAGGTCATTATATTCTACAACATGATAAAGGTCCCCTCTAGGGAGGAATTACTCTTCTCTTGTATCATGTTTAGAGACAGGCTGGACTCACTGGTCTAAGGACCTCTATAGAAAGAAAAAAATAAATCAATAGATATAAATCTGTCAGAACATATGCCAGAGCAGGCATTTCTGGTTTCTATAAATATAGAATGGGCTTTATTTACCCTCTAGAGAAAATTTAGCATTGATATCTTATAGTTCATTTGCCATTTGCTAAAAGAGCTATTTTTGTAATCATAAAAAACAGTCTAGGAATCTTAATTGTTTAGGAATTTTAATTACTCATGTTGTAACAATAGCGTATCACTCACCTTAAAAATGTCTAAATTCAGTTTTTAGTGATGTATAATTTTTTATAAATTCTCTATAAGTTAACTTTGTTTTACCACTTGACAATAAGATGTTATTATTCTCAAAAGCTTGTATAAAATCCTATCTGCCAGTAAGCTCTATAAAAGTAACATATTTAAAAAATGTATAAATAAGGTAAATACTGTATATGACTGCACAAAATAAGCACATCCATTTTCAGATTGGAAGTTAACTGAAGTTTGTGAATTGAAGTTGTCTTTGTAATATTTGATTTTGAGGAGGCATCTTGTTATTCAGAAATGGACATGAAGATTGTACTGCAATGCAGCATATTCCTGAACAAATATCAGCATGCTTATCTTTTTTGATGGCACAGTATTTGCAGTAATTAATACATATGTATGGTTATTTTGTAAAGTGTCACAGTCGTGCCACACAAAGGTGAGGGTCCTGGATTTTAGGATGGTGGACTATATTAGGATGGGGATAGGCATCAAAGAAGCCCTGGAGAGGAAGGAAGGAAGGAAGCGGGGGAGGGGGAGTTGAGGAGCAGTGGACACACCTAAAGGGTGCCAAACTGGAGGTTACAAATCAGTGCATTAAGCTAAGAAGCAAGGGTAAGAGTAGGAACAAACTACTATGGTTCTTAAGGGGGGGCAGAGAAAATAAGGGCTAAAAAGGTGGCTTTCAGGAAACACAAGGAGACACAGAAGGAAGGGGACAGGTCAGTGTACCTAGATAAACAGAGGGACACAGGGAAAGCAGTTAGGAATGCAAAGGTACAAACCAAGAAAAGGTTAGCACAGACAAGAAAGAAAGGGGTCACAACATTCTATAGATTCATTAGTGAAAGAAGGAAGGCCAGGGTTGGGATTGTAAGGCTCAGAGGGGAGGAAGGGGTGTGTGTGGAGGCAGACCTAGAAAAAGCATCAATACTGAATAAACACTTCTGTTCAGTATTCACTGAAGAGGGGAAGGGGGAACAGCTGGGCAGCAGAAATAGTGTAGGTAGGGAGGTGAACACCAATCCATTTACAGATGGAAAAGTCCAAGAAGAACTCACAAAACTGAGGGTGGACAAAGTAATGAGACAGGGTGGTATACACCCTAGGATATTAAAGAAACTATGAATGGTGCTAGTGGCACCACTGGCAGCCCTGTTTAGTGAACCACTCAATACAGGAGTGGTTCCAGAAGACTGGAAGAAGGCACATGTATTCCCTCTTCACAAGAGTGGAAACAAGGAGGAAGCAGGAAACTATAGGCCAATCAAACTCACCTCAATAGTGGGCAAGATTATGGGGGCACTGCTTGAGGAAAGGATTTGTGAAATGCTTAGAAACCAGCAGAGCACAGGATCCGAGGCAGCATGGATTCACAGCAGGAAAGTCACATCAAACAAATCTGATAGTCTTTTTTAACTGGGTGATGAAGGAGGTGGATCAGGGGAGTGGTGGATATCGCGTAGTTCAATTTCAGCAAGGCCTTCAACAACATTCCATACAAAAGACTGGTTAACAAGTTGGGTACACTGGGGTGGACTACAAAGTAAGGAAATGGGTTAGAACTTGGTTGGGGGACAGAAAGCAGAGGGTGGGTGGTTAATGGGATCCAATCTGAGGAAAGGAGGATGACCAGTGGGGTGCCTCAAGGATCAGTCCTGGGTCCAGTCCTTTTTAATGTCTACATTAGTGACATTGCTGAAGAGCTGGAGGGGAAGGTTTGCCTATTTGCAAATAACAACAAGATTTGCAACAGGGCAGACACTCCGGGGGGGGGGGCGAGAAAATGAGGAGGGACCTAGGAAAGCTGGAAAATCGGTCCAATGTATGGCAATTAAAATATAGTGCAAAGAAGTGCAAAATCATGTACCTTGGACACAGAAACCCTGTTGAGAGTTACAGGATGAGGGGGGAGTTGCTGACAGTTACCAGGGCAGAATGGAATTTAGGGATAATCTTCTCAGATGACCTAAAGGTATCCAAATAGTGTACCAATACTGTGGGAAGGGCCAGTAGCATGTTGGGGTGGATAGGAAGGGGTACCACTAGCAGAAGAGGGGGGGGTCGTGATGACACTGTACAAAACGCTGCTGAGGCCTCATCTGGAGTATGGTATACAGTTCTGAAGGTCACATCATTATAAGGACATAGATAGGGTGGAGGCAGTTCAGAGAAGGGCAACAAAGATGATGCAGGGCTTGAACCATGAGACATACAAGGAGAGATTAAAAGACCTCAGTGTGTATACACTGGACGAGAGGTGGGAATGGGGAGATATGATAGAAATCTTCAAGTATCTTAAGGTCATAAACAAAGTGCAAGGGGGCAACATCTTTCAGCATAGGAGGTGTACAAGGATGAGGGAACATGATATTAGATTGGAGGCAGGCAGGATAAAGGGGAACGTGAGGAAGTTTATCTTCACAGAAAGGGTGGTAGATGCATGGAATAACCTACTCTAGGAAGCAGTGGGAGCTAGCACAGTGGGGGATTCAAATATGCATGGCATAGGCACAAGGGAACCCTAGGTGGGTAGGAAAGGCTAAAGCCAATGATCAAGTTGGGTCAGCGACCACTGATGCAGGCAAGGAATACAGGCAGACTGGGTGGGCCTAGCGATCCTTATTTGCCATCAAATACTATGTTACTACGTATGTTCTATTTATTTTTTTATTTCTTGGCAAGATGGATAAAAAGGACATGTATTACTACAACTAATATAAAATAGTTCTGGACATCTTATGGTTGTAAAACCTTGTTTCTGGCATTTGAACCTGAATTAACACTATGCTGGCAATAATATCCAATTTGGGGTGGTATTGGGGTGTAATGAGGCCATTGCTACAGACTGAGGACCTAATTGCCTCTGGAAGGGTGGGTCTAGCCCATACCGCCCACACTGGAGGGTATTATTGCACTTAGAAAATATGTTATTTGGAGTAAAACATTTAAAAGTAAACAGCACCAACAACAAAAAACCCAGTTAAAATGAGAACAAAATACATTCAAATGTAAAGTACTCCTTCTACTGGTACACTTGCCAGTAGAGGGCATTGCTGGTTGTTTTAATTTTGTTCTCTTTGTTTAATGCCTTCCCCACCCACCAGCCCATAAAAAGTTAGTATTAAGAAGCACTTGGTTTTCCCATTTGTCTCTTTGAGTGTTGCTGACGTTTGAGCAGAGCTGTTGCGGTCATGATTGCAACTGGGATTGGTGCAAGCCAAGAAGAGCAGTGACCATTTGGGAGCATGCGTGATCTGAGGAGAGCATAGCTTTTATTTCCATTTTTATGTTGCTTTCACACATATGCAAGAAACATAGTGCCATCATCCGAGTTTTCAGAGGTGTGGCAGCCCTCTTCCAATTCAGTCAGTGTGTTTGCAGGTGCGGCCTGCAGTTCTCCAATCATTGCTGCAGCTGTCTATGACAGCAGTTGAAAATGCAGTGCCGTACAGTTGAAAGGGAGAGCTACGCTTCAATGAGCAGTGATAAGATCATGTGCTCATGCACACTCCCCACATACACACACACACGCGCGCATGTATAACAAATGTTGTCTTTGCTCATAACTGTAAAACCTAAAAACATAATGCTGCTTTCTTTACTGAACACAAGTGTTACTTTCGAACTTGAAAATAATATTCTACATTTTTTCCCTATATTCTGCTTACTAAGAGGCATCTGCTGAGGGTCATCTGGTTAGCATCCAGATTGTACAGTTCAACCCCCCCGTCGTCGTCATCTGTCTGTCGTGTACTAAGGGTGGGTTGCCCATTCTTACCTTGCATAAAGTTGTACGATGTGTTATTTGTACGGTACTCCTAGGCAAACACAGAATAGTATTTATCAACAAAAACTGTAAAGTCTCAAATTCAAGGGGGCACCGATTTCCTATAGCACTTGGGTCCTTTTCAGAAGTAATTGCCAACACTAAGAACTGCTTTTTAGAGATGAGAACACAGCTGCGAGGATACAAAGCCTACAACCACTCAGCCAGGTGTGTCTTCTTGATTTGAAATTCCAAACCGTGGGGTGTTATGATTTATCAGGCTGGACAGCTAACTTCTTATAACAAAAAAAATTAAATAAACAACCCCAAACGCAATCAGTTCCAAACAGCGAATACCTGCTGTCTTGACCTGCTTGTCAGTGCAAGCTGCAGGGATACTGTACTTTCAAGGTGCAAGGATGTTCAGAGCAAGCAGTATTGCTGATAAACTCATACTCTTAAACATAGAAACATAGATTTTGACGGCAGATAAGGACCGCTTGGCCCACCCAGTCTGCCCATTTCCCTACCTATTGGATAAGCTGCAGATCCTAGTTAACCAGCAGCCTACTTCTTCCTACCCCAACCCCCTAGAATTGCCTTATGACTGTCCCATGCATGCTTGAATTCCACCACTGTTTTTGACTCCACAACCTCCTCTGGAAGGCCATTCCATGCATCCACAACCCTCTCTGAGAAAAATACTTCCTAAATTACCTCTGAGCCACCCCTTTCTATCTTCAAATTGTGCCCCCTTGTTCTTGCACACCTCTTTTTTTGAAAGATGCTACCCTCTTGGACTTTGTTGATTCCCTTGAGATACTTGAAAGTTTCTATCATGTCCCCCCTCTCTCTCCTTTCCTCGAGGCTATACATATTCAGCTCCTTAAGTCTCTCTTCATATGTCTTCCGGTGCAGGCCCTGCACCATTTTAGTTGCCCTCCTTTGGACAGCCTCCATCCTGTCTATATCCTTGCGGAGACTGGGTCTCCAGAACTGCACGCAGTACTCCAGATGGGGTCTCACCAACTGTCTGTACAGTGGGATAATAACTTCCTGTTTTCTGCTGGTGATGCCTCTCCCTATGCATCCCAGTATCCCCCAGCCCTCCTTGCTGCCCTCTCACATTGCTTGCCCACCTTTAGGTCATCTGATATGACTACCCCAGGTCCTTTCCATTTTTGTTGTTGTTAGTATCTCACCCCATTGTGTACTCTTCCCTGGGTTTTTGTTTCGCATGACATTTGCACTTAGCATTGAATCTAAGCTGCCATACATTTGACCATTCCTCTAACCTTGCCAAGTCCCTTCTCATCTTTCCACCCACCTTGTGCATCAACTCTGTTGCAGATCTTTGTGCCATCTGCAAAGAGACATACTTTTCCTTCCAGTCCCTCTGCAATATCGCTTATAAAGACATTGAAGAGGACCGGTCCTAATACTGAACCTTGTGGTACCCCACTAGTAACCCCCCTTTCTTCAGAGTGGACTCCATTTACTATTACTCTCTGTGTCCTATTCTCCAGCCAATTCTTTACCCAGGCTGTCATCTTGGGACCCACTCCCACGCTGGCTAACTTGTATATTAATCTTTTGTGTGGGACTGTGTCAAATGCCTTGCTAAAGTCTAGGTAGGCCATGTCCACAGCCCCTCCTGATCTACTACTTTGGTCACCCAGTCAAAGAAATCTATCAGATTTGTCTGGCATGACCTTCCGCTGTGAATCCATGCTGCTTGGGTCCTGAGCCCTCTGGCCTCTAGATACTCAACAATTCTTTCCTTCAGAAGTGATTCCATCATTTTCCTACCACTGAGATTAAACTAACAGGTCTGTAGTTTTCTGCTTCTGCCTTGCTCCCACTTTTGTGAAGGGGAATCACATCTGCCCTTCTCCAGTCCTCGGGTACCACCCCATCCTCCATGATTTGTTAAAGAGGGTAGTCAGTGGTGTCACTAGTTCTACCTTTAGTTCTTTTAGAATTCTGGGATGAATCCCATCAGGCCCCATTGCTTTGTCCACCTTCAGTTTTAAGAGTTCTTTCAGAACCCTTTCTTCTGTAAATGGGCTGGTATCAACTTCTGTATCCAGAGTGTTTCTACTGTTTGTTTTAGGTACCTCTTGACTGCAGGAAGCGAATGAAAACTCACCCACCTGCTATAAAAGTTTGAGACTGAGCCTTTTCTTATAGAATAGAGCCAGCTCGTGTCATGTCAGCTTCGAACTCTGAGCCCAGCCAGCTCTGTGAAGAATCAAATCTTTTCAAGATGTTGAAAGGCACAAGTCAAGAGAGAGAAAAGGGCAAACCCTTTCCAAGGAGAATTTCCTGCCCTTCCCAACGCTAGCTGAGAAGCCTTTTTCCCACTTCACCATATGGAAAATTACACATGTACAACTAAAAAGCCTTAGTTTAATGCAGCATACTGAGCATTTTTATCCATAACTGATTTACAATAATTCTTGTAGAAAAGATGAAAAGTTTGTTTAGGGCACCTCCTAACTTTAAAATACGACAAAAGTGAAATACTGATATATGGATGTTCCCAATTAATAGTGTCACATTTTGTTAGTGATTATACCGTAACTTATACTTTTTTTGCTGCTCCACCTCTGTGATGTTGTTGGAACATTGTCATGTTCTGTTGGAAAAGATATGCTATGACAGTTTTTTTACTGGCTGTCAAGACCAATAAAGGCTCTTTAAAATACTTCTTCAGGAAACTTCCATTTTTTACACAAACCTACTTGGCTTCAACATTTTACTTTATAATTGGGATATTTAAATAGAATAATTCATTGGAATCACATCTGAAAACGTACATGTTCATTGCTCATTGTCTGAATAGGAAGGTTTAATTTAAAAACCTACCAGCCATGCACTTTGTACTCGGCAGTGTTTTGTATACTTGTTTTTTTTAAGTGGGGCTGTCAACCCTTTCTGCATCACATTATTTCTAGTTGAAACCCCACCTTTTATGATTGCTTAGTTTCTCTAAATGTCATGGATGCTGCTGATTGTTTTATCTATTTATTTTCTTAGAACTGAAACGCATGGTAACTGGGTAATTACACCTTGTTTTGTTTCTGTCTTTGGTCAACTTGCATTGCATACTTTCTGAGCAATATAGTGTATAGCAGGGCATTGTTCTGTATAGAAATCCATCATTTTCAAAATGCTGTTGTACCACAGTTCAAAGGTCATGAAATGTGATTGTACCCTTCTGTGGTAGAACAGCATTCAAGAACCTCTAGAGACTACACAGGTCAGTTTCTTTGTGAAAGAGAAAAAAACAACAATACACACATTTCACATAATACTATACACTATAAAAAATAGAGGATGAGCAACTTTATATATAACCAGTGTGTTCTGCCACCTCAGGGTTCTGATTCCCACGGACCTCTCGAAACCCGTTCTCAGGGTGAAAGTGCTTGCTGACAGAATACGCACTGATTATTACATATTGCCCATCCAGTATTTTCTCTAGAACACCCCCAAACAGTGCAGCCACTCATGATGCAATAGTTTCTCCTCTTCCCACTGCATCATGAGTGGTTAGACTGTGTTGGGGGTGTTCCAAAGGCTAGGAATGATGGAGTGGGAGTTCATCAAGGAAAGTAATCAAAAGGAATCAGAATCAAACAACCAGCTAAAGTACATCTACAGTTTCTACAGAATCTAAACAATCAAAAAATGTGTTTTGTTTGTTTGCTTGTTTTTAAACTAGGGACAATTTGAAGTCAAAGGGGACTGACAGTGTCCTTTTAAACAATCTGATCTATGGACAGGAAAACTTTAAACAAACTCACCACATCTGCAAAACAGTCCAGGAATTTGAAATTATGCTTATATACTTACAGAGCTATCTCAAGTAACATAGGTGCAATTTGGGAGGGTGTATCCCCCAACTTCTCTCCATCTAGTACACATTATTATAAATCTAATTGAATATTCATGAGCTTAACAAGGCTCCTGCAAGCCAGCCTGGTGATGCTGAAGTTTGAGGCACTGGATGCCACACCTCGTGCCATGCCAGTGACCCATGTTGGGGAGCAGATGCGGGTCACCGGGCATCGGTCAGGGACGAGTAGGATTGAGCATCTGGAGGACTGCTCTCCTCTCCTGGGGAGGGTGGGTTATGAGCTATGCAGCTATTGTGGCTCCCAGTGGAGGCTGAGGGCATTGCAGCTGGTGGGCCATGTTGAGGGGTTGGGAGGAGTCAGCAGATGTCCAGCGGTGAGGGCGGATTCGCTCCCAACACTCAGCAGACATCATTGCATGTCCAATCCTCCAGGACCAGGAAAAAGGATCCTGGCACCTGGGACAGGCAAAGGTGGGTCCAATACACGACCCCCATGCCATTAGCCAGATCTGTCATGACTGGTCTCCGTGTCTCCTCCACTCCCCGGCCACCCTTCTAGATTCTAGATAGAGTGCCAGAAGAGTTAGGACAGTCCAACCCTGGGGGACTCAGAGCTGGGGGGTGGGGTGGTCAGTGGACATGGAGGAGTGCTCCTGGGAAACAGAGACCAGATTAGGGAGGATCTCAGGCTGGGTGGGATAAGATCAAGCTGAGAGACCTCACTGGGGAGAGGTCTAAGGGGCCAGTGTAGGAGCAAAAATAAAGTCAACAAAAAAAAAAAACAAGGCTCCTGCATGGCTACTGGATCGATCATTAATGTCTCAGAAATGATGGATCCAGCTGTCAACTGACAGTAATGTAATACCAGCTCCTGCCACAAGGCTCCCACCACACCGCTATAAAAGGAAAAGAAAAGTAAGCCAAAAAAACTGTAAAATCTAAAGTTATTATTATGGTTAGGCTTAGAATTGCAATAACAACCTCAGAGTTCATCAATACCTTGGATTAATGACTGGCTGGAGGGAGGTGTCTTCCCAACTGGAGGCCAGATTTTCAATGGGCAACACAGGACTTGCATCAAGCCCAGTGTCAAACCCTTTTGTTGGCACAGCTGCACCAACTCCTTTGCCACAAACTGTGCCTAATTTTATTAGATCAGGAGCGGTTATGACATCTTACCTGATTTATGGCAGCTTGCACCAAATATTTGGGCAAGCTACATAAAAAGTGTACTCAGGATTGCCGCAAGCTACACCAGCAAAAGTTGGTCTAACTTGCAGCAGTTGGTGCATGGGATTGAAACTTGTGATCACAGCCAGGAGAATGCCGTGGGGCTTGTAGCATTCTCAGCCCTTTGAAAATCCAGCCATGAGTCTTTAATCCCTCAGAAATGACTGACTTTTTGGTCATTATTACTTCTTGGTCATTATTACTTAACTGACCCCTTCCCCCTCCCCACATCAAATTGCTACCACACATAAAACTGCACACAAGTGCTTTTTAACTTCAGTCTACTCCTTTTTTTCTCCCCCTCCCTATGCCAGAAACTCCACTGATAAGGGGTGCTACATGCATATGACAGTCACAGACAAACACTGTTGGAATTGCTGGCCAATCTGCTTTATCAGTGTATTTGCTATCTCCATCTAACTCCAGATTTGATGGCCATGAGTGTCCTTTGCTGCATACACTAAGAATGGATTCTCTAAAACTACATGGCAGACAATTATTTAGATTATCAAATGAGGTCAGTTACTTCACCTGGGAATACCAAATATTAACCACACAATCTGAACCAGTGGCACCTACTACAAGGACATGGCTGTGATTTTGTTATGTTGCTTGCACGCATGTGCAAGAAACATAGTGCCATCATCTGAGTTTTCAGAGGTGTGGCAGCCCTATTTCAATTCAGTCAGTGTGTTTGCAGGCACGGCTGCAGTTCTCCAATCAACGCTGCAGCTGTCTATGACAGCAGTTGAAAATGCAGTGCCGTACTGTTGAAAGGGAGAGCTATGCTTCAGTGAGCAGCGATAAGATTGCGTGCTCATGCGCGCTCCCCCCCACACACACACACACGCACGCGCATGTATAACAAATGTCTTTGCTCATAACTGTAAAACCTAAAAACAGAATGCCGCTTTCTTTACTTAACACGACTGTTACTTTCGAACTTGAAAATAACCATTCTACATTTTTTCTCTTTTACTGCCAGATTTGTTATCAGATTGCCCGGCAAAGTTTCAGTTCAACATACAGTATTTAGGATGGGTTCGGTTAAGTATGCTCTGTTCCCCTAATCGCCGAAAAAAAACTGCAACCTCCTACATTTCAATAATTGGATAAATACAAATTGAACATGTGACTCACCATCTCCTATAGATGTTTACATTGTATCGAACATTTGTATTTATTATAGCAGTGCATCAACATCTTTCAATGTTTAACAATCCAGCCTGATTAAACATCACTAATACCAGCGTGCTACAGTATGCATATACTGTACTCCTTGGAATTAGCAGAGAACAGACTTCTTGGCATGTTCAACTTTCTGGAGGGTAACAAAAACAGCTGTAGGGGTGATCACATCTATTCTACAGTATATGGGAGTTCGGTCTCCTCAGCTTCGGGTCTGGGGTTCCATCCCAATCACAAGACAGACAGCCCTAAGTTTTGGTTCTTCGCCGAAGGAGTTGGAACAAGGGATTCTTGACTGTCCACTTGTCACACTTCTCCAGAAAGATGTTTAGAAATGAGAGTTGAGCTGCTGATATCGCCAGCTGTATCCATCCCCCATCCCAGCCCAACTTTTTCCTTTCTCCATTTCCGGCCTTTTTATTCCAACATCCAGTCTCTGCAACCCCCCACCCTCCTAACTAATAACTCCATCTCACTCACCATCTTTTTGATCCACCCCTCCCTTTTGTCCCACCCACTTCCCAGAACTCCAACCCT
The DNA here is from genome assembly GCA_016271365.2 of Neoceratodus forsteri. Taxonomy (NCBI): domain Eukaryota; kingdom Metazoa; phylum Chordata; order Ceratodontiformes; family Ceratodontidae; genus Neoceratodus; species Neoceratodus forsteri. The sequence goes on along the minus strand of CM028129.1, from coordinate 809,204,953 downwards.
CTGTTCTGCAACACCTTTGCCTTCCACGCCCCTAACCCCCCCAGCACATTTGAATCTGACAACGGCAGAGTGTATTATGTCAGAACTCTTCTAATCTTAAACTTCTTGGTTTCTGTTTGCAGCAAACATTATCTGACTAGGATGGCTGCCATTAGTGTGCAGTGCCTGGTATATGATTGAGAGAGATGCAAACAGAAGGCAACATGATGCTTTCTAGGATAATATCGCGCAATAACTGGTCCCACAGGATGTCAGCCTTACACCAGTCACTTGCCCCAGCATGGCAGCAGTCTGTATGGCCAATGGGGGTGCCCAATCCCCCGTCAGCTGTACTGTCCCCCCCCAAGACTATCGGGTGCCACGCTGGGAGCCCACCCCAGCATGGCAACTGGTCCTATGGCCAACGGGGGTGCCCAATCCCCCGTCGGCTCCACTGCCCCCACCCCCAAACAGCCTTCCAGCTGCCACACTGGGAGCCCACCCCAGCATGGCACAAATCCAGCATCATCCAAGTGAAAAAAACACCTAAAAAGACAAAACCTTCCTCACAAACGGTCCTGACCCTCCCCCACCTGCGCCCACCCTCTGTGCATCTACTCGCCACACCCCCACCTCACCCCATACTTACCTCTGGAGTCCTGTGCGATGATCTTGGTGGACTGGGAACATGTCTGCACTCTTCAAAGCCGACCGCGAACTGAGGAAATGCCGGTAAGCTGTATAATGGAATAAATTGAGTTTTTTTCAACTTTACTGCATGTCTCAGGCATTTTGGGGAATTTTTTCACCAAATTTTCAACATAGGGTTTTTGGGACCCCACCTCATGAATTCTGTCACTGTCATGGCGTTAATCGGCTCGAAGGTGATTTTGCGGTCACTGCTAGAACCACCTTTTGGACTAATTTGTAGAAATGACAGTGTCACAGTTCATGAGGTAGGCCCCAAAACTCTATGTTGAAAATTTGGTGAAAAAATTTCAAAATTACTGTTATTTTACGAAAGACATGCGAGACTGTTTCTACGCACACCGTAGGTTCACGAATTTTCTATATTTTCACTCCAGATTTTCAACATTGCCATTTTACCACACCTTATTATGAACAGTACAGCTGTCATTTCTCATATCTTGCCCAAAATGTATTTCCATGCATGTAGCGTGCAATGGCGCAGTCGGTGTGCAAACTCAATGTTTGGGACACATTAAGAAAATCACAGTGATACTGTTCATAAGCAGAGGTCTTAAAATGGCTATGTTGAAAGTTTGGTGAAAAAAATTCCTAAAAATGACTGTTTTACGAGCGTGTGTTGCACAATTCCTACGCACGCTCGTAATTTCGCTACTTATTAATATTTGCACTCCAGATTTTCAACATCACCATTTTACCACACCTCCTTATGAGCAGTACAGCTGTCATTTTTCACATGTCACCCAAAATGTGTTTCCGAGCATGTAGCGCACAATGGCGCAGTCGGTGTGTGCAATCAATGTTTGGGACAGAAAATCACAGTGACGCTGTTCATGAGTAGAGGTCTTAAAATGGCTATGTTGAAAATTTAGTGAAAAATTCTCTTCAGCCGTTCTGCAATGTTACTAATGAAGACATTGAACAGGACTGGCCCCAGGACCGATCCCTGCAGCACCCCACTGGTCACCCCCCTCCCTAGACTGCGCCCCATTTACCACCACTCTCTGCCTCCTGTCTGTTAGCTAGTTTCTAACCCAGTTTACCGCCCTTTCCCCCATGCCCAACCTACCCCAGCTAGTTTATCAGCCTCCTATGTGGGATGGTATCAAAGGCTTTGCTGAAATCAAGGTAAGCGTTGTACACTGCCCCACCTTGATTCACTTCCTTTGTCACCCAGTCAAAGAAATCAACCAGATTTGTCTGACATAATGTTCCCACTGTGAATCCATGCTGTCTATGGTCCTGGGCTCTGATGGCTTCTAGATGCCGCACTATCCTTTCTTTAAGCAATGTCTCCATGATCTTCCCCACTACTTTATTTATTTATTTTTATTTATCCAGGCAGGCACCATTGAGCAAGGCTCATTTGCAAGGTGGACCTGGTCATGAATATATCAAAGTACAGTACAGAGGCAGGTATACTAAAAGCAATAATATACAAGGAAGAAAAAGTATATACAGTGTATACAGTACAGTCCAAGGTTGGAATAAATAAAAACAAGCATTTGTCAATGCCGAACGTTCGCTTGCAGGTATTTGCAGTGGTGTTTGGCATGTATGGTGCTTTACCCTAATGCCCTGTGCGATTGCTGGTATTTGCACAATAAATTGTCAGCATGATCTTTTTGTTACCCCCATTGTGCGCTACATAGGTGGAAACACGTTTTTGGCAGGATGTGAAAAATGACAGCTGTACTGCTCATAAGAAAATGTGGTAAAATGCCAATGTTGAAAATCTGGAGTGGAAATATTGAAAATTCGCAAACCCACGAGCCTGCGTGGTAACTGTGCAACGCCGGCTCATAAAACAGTCATTTTTAAGAATTTTTTCACCAAATTGTCAACATTGCCATTTTAAAACCTCTGCTAATGAACAGTGTCACTGTGATTTTCTTACTGTGTCCCATATATTGATTTCGCACACCGACTGCGCCATTGTGCACTACATGGGGGAAGACGTTTTGGGCAGGATGTGAAAAATGACAGCTGTACTGCTCATAAGGAGGTGTGGTAAAATGGCAATGTTGAAAATCTGGAGTGAAAATATTGGAAATTCGCAGACTTACGAGCGTGCGTAGGAACTGCGCAATGCAGACTCATAAAACAGTCATTTTAAGGAATTTTTTCACCAAATTTTCAGCACAGCAATTTTAAGACCTCTGCTCATGATCAGTGTCACTGTGATTTTCTTAATGTGTCCCATACATTGAGTTTGCACACTGACTGCGCCATTGTGTGCTACATGGGCGGAAAGACATTTTGGGTGAGATGTGAAAAATGACAGCTGTACAACTCATAAGAAGGTGTGATAAAATGGCAATGTTGAAAATCTGGAGTGAAAATATTGAAAATTCGCGAACCTACGAGCCTGCGTAGGAACTGCGCAGCACACGCTCGTAAAACAGTCATTTTTTGGAATTTTTGCACCAAATTTTCAACATGGAGTCTTTGGACCCTTCTCATGAGATATGTTGTCAGGTGTAGTCGAGGCTGAAGGGTGATTTCATGCAGTGACGGTGCAGTGCCTGTGAAATCACCCTTCAGGCCTGAATAACACCATGACAGTGACATCATTCGTGAGAAGGGGTCCCAAAAACCCCATGTTGAAAATTTGGTGCAAAAATTCCAAAAAATGACTGAGATATGCAATAAAGTTGAAACCCCCCTATCTAGCCCATTATACAGCTTACCGGCATTTCCTCAGTTCGTGGTCGGCTTTGAAGAGTGCAGACGTGTTCCAGGTCCACTGAAGATCGTCGCCAGAGTCCGGAGGTGGTATGGGGTGGGGGGGTGGGAGGTTAAAAGCGAGGGTGGGTGCGGGTTGTGGGGAGGTTGGAGACGCCACAGGGACCGCTTTTTGTTTTACAGGGAAAAAAAACAAAGACGACGTGGGACGCTTGCCACACTGATGTGGGCCCAGCGCGGCGGCAGAAGATGTGGGGGTCAGAGAGCCAAAGGGGATTGGGCACTTCTGTCGGCAAAACAAATTGACGGTTTGCCACGCTGGGGTAGGCTCCCAGCGTGGCAGCAGGATGGCTTGGGGCCGTGGAGCCGACGGGATTGGGCACCCCGCCAGCAAACAAACAACATTTGCCATGCTGGGATGGGCTCCCAGTGTGGCAGGAAAGCTTTGGGGGCGGCGTGACGCGCTCGGGGGGGAGAGCATGACGGAGGGGACAGCGGCAGCGCTCAGTATGGCAGCGGTGTTTTCCTTTGAAGCAGAGGAACACTGCTGTCATACTGAGCTCCTGCACCCATTGATGCAGGACCACCATGCCTGCTCAAGGGAGCAGTGCATTGGATGGGAGAGGCACACCTCCAAGTGTGCTACTCTCCCAAGCGTTCACTTATTACTGTGGCATGGCGTGTAAAAACAGCATTATTTTACAATTGAAGAAGTCAGAGATGTACAATCAACCATAGGCATACAGTGGTTATAAGCAGAGATGTTTTGAGTGAGGCAGCCGGCAACTACACATATAGGGGAAAGATGCCGTGTATGGGGTGGCAGGTTAGAGAGGTAAAGAAGAGGAGGGATATATTACCAATGACTGGGGGAAAAATTGAGCTAAAACCACAGAAAGTGATGATGGCTGTCATGTACTTGTTTATTATGACAATGATGGAGGAGGGGTAGATAATTGTGACACTACTATGGATGGGGTGGGACTTTAGCCAGGTTGGAGTGGACAGGGAAGGGTGGGTGCAGCAGGAAGAGTTAATAGGGAAAGAGTTAGAGCCAGGGGTAGAAACATGGCGAGTGTCAGGATGGAAAGGGGGAGTTGTGGAATTAGTGGGCTAGCGGTGAGGAAAACATTTGCAAGGTGCTTTCATGTAGCGATCATAGAGCGCATTGAAGATATTCAGGCTAACAGGGCAGCTCAGCTTCAAGTTCCTTTGTAAACCGTTCCACAATGTGGGTAAAGAGAAGCTTAGCGCAGCTTTGCTGAAATGAGTTTTGACCCTTGGAACTTGAGGAAATTAAGGAATAGCTCCTAGAGCGTAGGTGCCTAACACACTCCGGGAATACAATCTGAGACATATGAGAGGAGCTTGTTGGTCACCGCTCTGAAGGCCCATTGGGCGGCGTTTCTATTCCTTCTATAGTGAAGGGAAGTCCAGCCCAATGATGAGTACAGGGAGCAGTGGTGTGTGGAAAGTGGAAGGCCAGTAATGAACCTGATAGCTCTGTGGTACAGGGTGTCCAACTTAGCCAGTGCAGAGGCAGTGCAGTGGCTGTAGAGCAGGTCCGCATAATCTATTAAAGATAGGAAGGTAGCTTGAACCAGCTGAATCTTGGCCTCCTTTGTGAGCAGGTGGTTAATTCTGTAGAATAGTCCTAATCTTTGCCTTAGTTTCTTCTGTAGTTCTTCGAGATGGTCAGCGAAGGAAAGTTTATGATCGAGCCAAACTCCTAGATATTTGCATTTAGCTACATACTCTAGTGTTTCTCCAAGAACAGTGGTAATTCGTGGGATAGCACCCCCCCCAGCAGGAATTGCCGCATGCAAGGAGGGAGAGAAGAGCATGGCTTTTGTCTTTTTCGCATTGAGCAAAAGCTTTTTGTTTATGAGCTGGTATTGTATAAGGTTAAATTCAGCTTGGAGGTCTTCACAGGCTGCTTCCGGCGTGGGACGACTCAAGTACAGTACAGTGTCATCCGTGAATAAATGGATGTTGGCTTTTTTGATGGGGTCATTGATGTTCTTAATGTAGACTGCAAAGAGGAGGGGACCAAGGATAGAATCCTAGGGCACACCCCTCAGCATAGGTTTTAATGGAGAAAGATCACCTTCAGCTTTAACCTGCTGATTCCGTTCTCCGAGGTAGTCTGCAAACCAGCACGTAGATTTATTGTTCCAGGCCTAAGGTGCTTAGGGAGGAAAGACGCAGGCTGTGATCGACTGTGTCGAATGTCTTACTAAGATCCAAGAAAACAGCACAGATATGCTTCTTGTTGTCAAGGTCTAGGAGCCCATCATTGGTCACCTTAGCTAGGGCTGTTATGGTGCTGTGCTTTGCTCTGAATCCAGACTGAACCAGGTTTAATAGGCTTCTGAATTCTAAGTATACACCTAGCTGGCCACACACTATTTGTTCTAGTAATTTAGACAAGATGGGGAGGAGGGAGATCGATCTGTAATTATTTAGATCGCAGGGGTCACCTGCTTTTAATAGAGGGATAACATGGGCTATTTTCCATTGAGGGGGGAGGCTACCCTGAGAGAGTGACATGTTGAATAGGTGAGTGATTGGCACCGCAAGCACATGGTAGGTACATTTCAGATAGTATGGCTCTATGAAGTCAGAGCCTGCTCCCTTCCTGGTGTCCAGTTGCAGCAGTAGGTCTTCCACCTCTTTTAGAGAGACAGGCAGGAGGGAGAAGGCCTCCTCGGTAGAGGGGGACTTGTGGGTTGGTGGGCCCTGAGCTGTGTGGAGGTCATTGGCAGGAGAAGTATCAAATGCTAGCCCTGCCGTTGCAAAATGGTTATTGAGGGCTTCCAATATCTCCGATCGGTTAGCGATAACGCTGCCACCGGACTTAATTTTTGCTGGAATGGAATTACTAGGTGCATGTCCAGACATGTCTTTTAATGTTTTCCAGAGCTTTGAAGGATTTCTTGAGGCAGAGGCTAGCTCCGAACGATAGTAGGCGGCCTTGACTGCTCTGACCAACTTGGTGCACTTGTTACGTGCTCTCTTAAAAAGACACCAATCCGAGTCATTCTTTCTTCTTCAGGCTTTTTTCCATAAAGTATCCCTTTCTAACAGGGAAGCTTTGAGCTCAGGTGAGAACCAATGGCAGGTGCTGCTCCTGACCCACACCTTAACCAAGGGTGCATGCTTATTTAAAGCCTCACTTAAAATATCATAAAAAATAGTATATGCCCTGTCAACCGTTTTGGCTAGGAAGAATTCCTGCCATTGTGGTGAATGTTTCAAGTCGTGGACATAAGCAAACAAATCAAAGTTGGGTTTGCACCTCTTGATAGAGAACTTTGCCACAAACTGTGGGTTGTGCATGGATCTAATGGTGGTGATTATACAATGATCGTTAATGTCTACTACTACTACTGAGGTGAGGCTGAACAGCCTATTGTTCCCAGCCTCCTCCCTGCTGCCGAACTTATGTAGAGGGACCACATGTGCCCTCCTCCAATTCACTGGTGTTGAATGACTCAGTGAACATGACTGCCAGAGGTACTGCTATCTCCCTTCGCAGTTCTCTTAATATCCTTGGGTGTAGGCCATCTGTTTCCATCGCTTTGTCCACCTTCAATTTAGTGAGCTCCTGCAGGACTCTTTTGCCTTTGAATGGACTATTGCCCACTTCTTCACCCCCTTGGCAACTGCTGTACTGCTGTGGCCCTTGCCCCTCCCACTCTTCTGTGAATACTGAACAGAAACACACACTGCATGTCTTGGGAGGAAGGCATGGAACTATCACTTCCAAATACCTAAACAACACATACAAGCAAGCAACATTCGGCATTGACAAATGCTTGTTAATAATGATTTGAAGGAAGGGAATGTTAGGCAAGTTGAGGTGCATTGGGAGAGAGCAGCTCACTGGTTATAAATGTAGTGTGAGTGCCCTTCTAGCACAAAGGTAAGCATGTGACTCAAATGTGTTGCTGCTGAGGAACAAATAGATGAGGAAATAATGTTCTGAGTTCCAATACTAACACAAATTTAAAAGATAACTGGTGTAGTTTTTTATGTATGTTATCAGTGTAGTTGGGGTGGGATTTTATTAGCTTGGGGAGGTCTTGTTCATTCACTGAGCAGAAAAAAATAGCTGGTGGAGAGGTTTTTAACATTCAGTGGGGCACAGTGATTTTTATTGCAAAAAGGCAAGTGGGCACAGGGATGGGCTTATGGTCTCCATTGCTTGATACTAGCCTCAGTAGTGGGTACTCTCAACCAATCAGAGAGCAGGGTTTCTCGAACCCATTTTCTAACACTGTATACAGCACATTATACAAAATGTTTGGAAACAAAGCATTTCAGTTGGCTGATAACATTCTAAAATGGTTACGTGAATGACTAGAAACACTCATCTACAATAGAATGAATAGAATGTTCACTATAAGAAATATTTATGTTAAACAATATAAACACATTTAGTTTATTTATAGCATTATGGTACTCCAGGGATTGGTTAACCTTCTTTAATCTAACCCCAGGAGCTTAAAGCACTCAGCATATCTCTTGTCTCATGAGCCCCTAAGGATATATTAAATGGCATTAACCCAGCCTCTTGTCATGCTTTAAAGCTTAATTGATTTTCAGCCCAATAGAATTTAATTTCAGTTATCTTCTTGATAACATGCACATTTCTGAAAAAAAGGGTTATGGGCCAGGGTAGAGATATTAAATTGTGTACTCCATGTAAATAGAATTAAAAGTAAACATTTGCTTGTTACACATGCTGGCTGCCTAAAAGCATTATACATATGAACAAGAATGTAGCATAGATTGCATATATTGTCAAGGAACTGAAGTATTTTGTTTTAAGGTGTATATTGTTCTCTGCGAAATCCCAATCTGACTCTGAATCCCATGCTTTGGGTCAGCAATGTCCTTGAGATTTGGAGATTACATTGAATTTGATAGTACGATATGTTCCCAGTTGCACATCTGTGCAACAATGTTTGACCTGATTCAGAAGAAAAGCCTCTCACCTGCCTTAAACTGGAGGAAGACAGCTTAAACAGTTAGTAGGATGGTAAGTAGACAAAGGTCCACAGAATTAGAGATGAGTATTAATTTAGAGCCAAATATTCACTGTGTGACCTTTGGCAAGTCATGTAACCTCCAAGGACTCAGTCCTCCCAGCTTCTGAAATGGGCTGAGGTGCAGAACCCTAATGTAAACAAGTTTCATCTCATGTGTGATATCCTGTACAAAGAAATTAAAAAATAGAGGCCTACTGGCTACACTTGCCTTCTGTCCAATAGCATTATCTACTCTGTTTAGAAATAGGGATGGGTGGGTTGGCTGTGACCAGGTTCTGATTCTGACTCTGATTTATTTCCAAAAGGTTCTGATTTACTCAAATAAATTTTAGACCTATTTTTAGTCGATTTAAGTATGACAAATGCATCACTATTATTCTTTTAGAGCCCTCTGTTAAAAAAAATAACAATAAAATGCAACTTAAAAAAAAATGCTGTGTCTGTATTTTCATGTTGTTTGGTCAGCAAGCAGCCAGCAGCAATAAAAAAGAAATATATAACACTAACCAGTACTACAATAGTGAGTCACTGAACAGGGAGATCAGGGCTGGGGCACCAAAAGAAAAATAAAAGAACTTGTTTTTTTCCAGTCTCTTGCCAAATACTCCCTGGACCCTCATGATCATCAAACTGTATGAAAGGCAACACTTGTGATACTGGGGCACTGAAGGGAACAAACCAATTAGGGCCTTTTTTGTTTGATTGACTGTGGTTCTTGCCAATCCTGTGTGTCGGACAGAGTGCTGCACAGATTTTGAAGGGGAAGGAGGGTGTCACCCACATCTTAGACTCTATGTTGCCTATCTTTGCATCCAAACTTATACTACTAATTAAGTAATTAAGATGGACCCAAAAAATGGATTCAGAATCAGAATATGTTCTGTAATATGTGGCCAACATCAGTAATATGTCTGAAATTGGTACATGTAACGATAAAAATATTTCCTGAAAAGAAATTCAGGGGAAAAAAAGAGACATTGATTGCTGCATATATAATTAATACAACTGATGAAAATGAAGCAACATGACCAGAAAAAGAAAGCCTGTTGGTAAATCCCCTGATCAAAGTACTGCAGCACTGTCGACATTGACAGAAAAATCAGATAAAACACAATACACCATTAGACCTAGAAAGTCAATGTTTAAGAAAAAGGCACTGTCTAGTACCTCTAGACATGGTCCTCCACAATATGTCACTCATGCATATCCAGCTTCTTCATGACAAAGCAGTGCCTTTGATGAAGATGTTGTAAATGTACAAGAACAAGACCGCAATAACGGTGTAGCACAGTTATGGTCTTCCAAAGGTGATGAATCAGAACGTGATACCAATGTGGTACAGGATGACACCTGGGTTCCTGAACCCAACAGGAAAAAACAAAAATATATACTGCAAGCGCCACCACTAGCCATAGCCACAATAGTGAAAATAAAATCAATAGCATTCATAGTAGCTCTTTTGGGGACAGTCACAGTGTGCATGAATCAGGGTCAGAGAAACACCAGCCACCAAAATTGCTGCAGTTCCTAGCATGATGACTTTCTACTTCAGTTGTGTGGAGCTATTTTCATATCAGTCCCCAAAATTAATATTTTGCTGTCTGTACCTTTTGTCATCTGGAAGTTGACGGGGGAAAGCACTGGGCCAGTTCGGGACAACATCACTAAAAAGGCATTTGCAAAGAGCACATGCAACCATTCGACTGGGCAGCAGTCCTGGGCAAGAGAAAATTATCAGTGAAGAAAATAATCCTACAGACAATAGTGATGGTGAAGACACCAAGAAATGGCAGAAAAAAAAACATGTTCAACTTCACTGACAAAGTATTTTGACAAGCTTACCGTGTCGCCACTGCAATCCTGTTTTTAGACCCCTGCACGAACCAAGCAGCAGCCCATTACTGCAATGCTTAAACAAAAAACTGCCTGCAGTAGATCACATCAAGTAACATTAAAAGTTAAGCAGTTAATAGCTGAATTTATGCATACAGTAGATCACATCAACCAAGTAACATTACTAATCAATCAGTTAATAGCTGAATTCATTGCCAAGGACCTGCAACCATTTTCTGTGGTGGAGAATGAAGGTTTTAGAGCCCTTTTAAAATATTTTGCTCCAGGTAACTTACAACATACCAAGCCCTAAATATTTTGCAGCTGTCGCTGTTCCCATGATATACAACTCTGAATGTTTGAAAAGTAAAATAAATTTGGTTCTTAAAGACATTGGACGCTATGCACCAATGGGTGGATAATATGTGCTGGAGGTGAGTTACCCAGCCACGGAGCTCTGCACCTGCAGACAGGTGCACACTAGTGGCATTCACAACTGCCGGCCACTTGTCCATGGTCCCACTCCCCCTGGTGCACAGGACTCTACAGTGTGGCTGGGGGTGGGGTCGCAGATCTGGCCGGGCATTAAACTGGATGCCCGGACCATGTTCTGCACTGGATCCCTTGCGAGGTGGGGTGTGCATTGGTAGTGAACCATGCAGATGTCTGATTGCTGGCAACTGTGTGGGTGAGAGATGGGTATGCCGCTGCTCATCTGCAATGGGAAAATGAAGTGGTGCTCCTGGAGTTGGGGGGGATTGTACCTCTCCATATCCCCCAAGGGGCTGGTGTCAGGTGGGACAGTGATGCAGCTGTAGGGGGCACCATATATGGGCTGATGCCCTTGCACCCCTGGGACACTGTGAGGGGTGGAACCTCATAGGGGCCACACACTTGTGTGCTGAGCCAGGCAGTGCCTGATGGACATGGGGGGGACGGTTGCCGTGGTCTCAGGTGTTGGCGGCCATTCCACCAATGGGTGCAGGGGGCATGTATCAGGCTTATGGCAAGGTTCTCCATGGCATAGCCCGTGCACCCATCCACACCGAGCACTACGCGCCTTGGTTCATGGCATGTAGTGCTGGCACACACCTTGCCTGCCCCCAGTGCATTGCTCTTCATGCAGCCAGGGGATCAGCACATATGTGCTGTGAACCCCCTTGCAGCATCCTGCATGGGGGGGCGCATAGGGTGTGGAGTGGTTGTGCACACCAGATAAGCGCACATAGCCACTCTGCCCCATTAGTGCATAGGTGCCAATGAATGTGATGCTGTGCACCTGACCACAGACATGCAGATGAGTTCTCCAATCACTGAGTATATGTGCATCACAGCACATTGGGTGTCACAATTGTCTTCAAACACCACCACATGCAGCTCTGTATAGGAAGGAAGACAAAGAATCGCAGCTCTTCACATTACCATGTTTGGTAAGCATCACACCACTAACAATATTTTGAAAGAGTTGCATGTTAGAGCCCCTGGGACTTAATACTCGATTTGTGGTTTGAGACAAAGGGGGTTGCACATTCAAGGGCAACCAGGGTTGTCAGGGGGTTCCTGACATTGGAATGCAAGGGGGGGGCAGGAGAGAAAAGGGAGAGAGTAAGGAACATGGGAAAGTAGAGAGAGAGGGGGATGGACTAGGTGAGGTAAGCATGAGTCAAACGTGACTGATGTACTAGTACTATAGGTGCACTTCGATTGGCATGGGGGGAGGGACAGCAGGGGAGGGGCAAAGAGGGAGGTATATAGGTGGCTGCAGGTAGAGCTCCAGACACTTTTTTGCTGCATTTTTGAGAATCTACACTCAAGGCAGCACTTTGATGGGTGATTTTGTTTAAATTTTGCTTTTTGTATCCAGAGAGGTAAATTTATTTACACTGTATACAGATGTAAGGTAGTTTGAGGTTTTGAAGGTTTTAATTCTTGTGTGAAAAGATTGATGGGCTTGTTACTTAAGGGAAGACCTGGGAGAGTTAAAGTATGTGGACTGCTTAGAAGGATAGCCATGGAGGTCATTTCTGTCTAGGCAGAGGGTACTTGGTATCACTGGTTTGATGTGCTGCAGTATTTGTACTAAGGTTGGTCCACCACAAGTTTTTAAATAACTGAATTGCTTGCGCATGGGGATCGTGACATGGGTGGCCCACCGTGAGTGGTTTCAATTGAGTACCTAGCTGCTCATGGGACAAGTTGCTGGGTGAACCAGCATTTTTTGTGGAGAGGATCACTAGATGGGTGTGCCACCATCTAGGCATGTAAGCGCTGGTACAGGTAGCGGCCTCCTGGCATCATTGGGACCAGTCATGTTGGAGTTTCCCCAAAGGCAGGCCAGCCACCCATTTGGGCACAAAGAGATTGGTCATTGAGAGTCTGGGCCAGATCGGGGAGTAGAAAGTCCATGCTAGCAAAAAAAAAAAAAGATATTCGGGCTCTGGCTGCCTGGGGTTTTGGAACGGGGGTGCCGGGAGGAGGACAGAGCCACACGGTCAGGTTGGCATCACCCACACCGGTGCATGGGTTGCAGCCTAAGCGAAGCACTAGGCCAGAGTTTGCAAAAATGACAGAAGGGCATAATAATGCTAAAAGAAAGGGAAGATGGAACCAGGGGAAGTATTGGACAGCAGGGCCGAGAAGCATTGGAAAAGGTGACATGGCTGGAGATAGAACGATTGTCTGGGTAGGCCCTCAGTGGACTATCAACCTGGTCCAATTTTTTCACCATCAGTTGTGGCAGGGTGTATATTAGGTCAGGCAAGAGGGGGGATCTCAGAGAGTTTTGTTTTATTGAAAAAAAAAAAAGAATTGAATGAAATGGGAAAGGAAGCGCAGAAGTTCCAGACAGAGGACAAAGGGCTGGGCGCCATGCAGTGGTAGTGGTGTCTGATGTCATAAGAATTGCTGCCATTTTGCGGCTGAGTTTAGGAACAGGAGTGTCAGATAGAATCAGTGGCCTTGTGTTGAAAAGCCTAGCATGGAGGGGAACCATGCCATCTGTCACAGGGCAGGAGGCATTTCGAAGGGGAACAAAAAAAACCCCAAAAAATAAAATGAAATTCTCTAATAATAGAATTACAATACTAGGACAGTAGAATAAGTTGTGATAGAGGTACAAGATGGTGAGATGGTGGGGGCTTCCTAGGGAGAGGGTCTCTCTCTACAAGTTCTACTGAACTTAATTAAATTGTTGGAGCTTAACTGTTTATCCAGCCATGAGGAGCAGGTGGTCACACCATAGCAATGGCACCACCTACAAAAACAAGTGAGCTGGAATTCTAAAAGTGAGGCACCCAAACAGACTCACAATTCAGAGGCATTAGAACCATACCTTTTTGGGAAGTGTCTTAAGAGAACCAGTCAATCCAATTGTAAACAGCATGATGGGCCTTTTTCTAATAGTTATCCTGTGATATTAATGCAGGTCACACTAAGGGGGAAGTGAGCATTGGCCTGAGGCTGGTTAACATAAGATGGTGGCATAGATGGACAGACAGCAGGTGGCAGGAGCAGGGAGAAAGGAAGGGGACAGACTGCCTACAGGTGGTCGGAGGGGGGAAGACAGAAGTAATAATAAAGGAGAAGGAAAGAAACAAGGAAAGGTGCATGTATATGATACATATATAAGGGAAAGTGATGAGGGAACTGATTGGGCATTATAATGAAGGCCCCACTCAGGGCATACATTCTTCTATAGGCCCAAGAGCGGGGAGGAAAAGCTACACAGGGAATGTGGGTAAGAGGTAAAAAAAAAAAGGAAACATTGGGAGGGAGCCAAGTGGGCGCTCCCCTGCGAAGCCAAGGCAGGATGCACAGCAAAGGGCACAGCAGCATAACATCTTTATGGTTTTTGTCAGATGGCACCTAGAAAGAACAATGGGAAGGAAGAAAGTACCAATGAAAGGTTGGTAAAATGGCGGCAGACCTCATGGGCCAGGTACAGTCCACCTTGGAAGAGGCGTGCAAGGTGAAAGAGGAGGAGAAAGGAAAAGAGAAAAGGAAGGATACAGAGGACAAAGAAGGCAAAGGAAATGGAGGAAAGTGCCAAAGGAAACTAACAGGAGAAGACCCAGGGCCCCCCAAAAGGGCAGGAGAAGCAGATAGACTTGACCCTGCATGGGAGTTTGAAGAACTACCTGGCAGGGATTATAGAAGAAAGGGGAGAGAAGGGGCTTGAGGAGATGGAGAAAGCATTGTCAGAACTAAATGATAGAGGACCCAGGGCCAAGAGCTGGGGGTATTGGGGAATGGGGGGAGGGGGGAGGGGAAACCATGATGGGGGTCTTCCAGGGATGACACTAGGAGATCATGTTCAACAAGTTATTAAAGACAAAATTTGGAAGAGGGAGTACGAAGATATGTTAGTGTTAGGTGATAAGGAGTCTGCTAAGAAGCATGTGGAGAGGGAGTCAGTGGGCAGATCACAGATGGCGGTGGCACTGGCTTTGGTGGGGAAGACCACAGGGGATAAGGGCTACAGGTGCAAAACATTTGATGCCTGGATGGCAGATTTCACTAATTTCAGTGCCATCTTGCTTCAGAAATAACCAGCATTAGCCATTTTGTTGTTGACCTACTCTACAACAATTAGGGATGCTTATGAAGCAAAAGGGGGCTATGGGTGGCTGCTGTACGATGAGCGGTTTCGTCAACATATGGCAGTGCATGGGGATATCTGCTGGGACACCATATACGCAGAGCTATGTGTGAGGACTCTTACAGGCCAGCGGTCTGGGGTTTTTGAAATGGAAAAATGGGGGGCAGGGACCATAGTGAAAATGTGTTGGGGCTACAACAGGGCCATATGTAGTTGGGCAAATTACAAGTTAAAACATGTTTGCTCCAAATGTGCCAGACAACATCCTGTATCCAGATGCAGGAGCATGGGAGAGAGGACAGGTTTCCAGCAGTATGCTTGGCAGCCCTTTCGGGGAGACCCATGGGGGCAGGGGTGGAGCCGGAATGCAGGGTGTGAGTGTGAGGGGTTATGGGTGTTGGGGTGCTTTTGGTGTTGTTGCAAGTAGCCAATGAATGGGGAGGGACAGGGGCTCAAAGAGGGGAAGAGGTTTCAATCTGGCTCACACACTCATCAAGTGGGAAACCATCTGGACATGGACAGAGGGATTCATCTATGGTCCAGCAAAGGAAAAGCTATGAGAAGAATTCAAGTGGGGTTTCAGTTGAAACTATGAGGGACAAAGGGTGGCCATGAGGGCAAAAATTCTGGGGCCAATAAAAGATATTGAAGGTGTAGTTAGGAAGAAGATAGGAAAAGAGATAGCCACGGGTCAGATCAAAGGACCATATCTGACACCACCCTGGCAGGAACTACAGGTGTCCGCATTGGGCCTTGTACCCAAGAAGAAACCTGGGGAATTCAGGCTCATTCACTACCTATCCTACCCCGAAGGGGGCTCAGTGAATGCCATTCATGAGAAGGACAGAGTGGTATCATATGCCATGCTAGATCAAGCTGTGGAGTTGATCAGGGCAGTGGATGGGGTGTGGCTGGCAAAGATGGACATTGAATCTGCCTTCCAACTGCTACCAGTGCAGGCCAAAGACTGGGACATTTTTGGTTTTCAATTTGACAGTAAATATTATTTTGACAAAACCATGCCCATAGGTTGCTCAGTAGCATATGTGGCCTTTGAGTCATTCAGCACCAGGTTGCAGTGGGTGTTCGGGACTGGTGGGGACACAACCAAGTAGTTCACTATTTAGACGATTTCCTATTAGTTATTGGCAGAGGGGAATCAGGTGGTGGACACGATGTTGAGGGAGTTTCAGAACATGAGACAAGACAGAGGGACCAGCTAGAAAACTGGAGTTCCTTGGCATTGAGATAGATGTGGAATTAGGGGATTTCTACCTCCTCCCAGATAAGATCAAGAGGTTGAACGAACTATAGGCACTGGTAAAAGCCAGGAAGAGGGTATGACTATCGGTTGTACAGCAGCTCATCAGGCATCTGAACTTTGCATGTAGGGCTATAGCCCCAGGGAGGGTTTTCACCCAGAGGCTGGCAAGGAACACAGGCAAGGCTAAGTTTCCATACTACTTGCCAGACATCACAAAAGGGGTCAGACAGGACCTGTCAGTGTGGGAACAGCTTTTAGAGGAGTACAACGGGATCACTTTCTGGCAAGATGACTGGCTGTACAGCACAGATTTAGAACTGTACACTGATGCAGTGGGGGCTCTAGGGATGGGGGCGTACTTCAAGGGGGATTGGATTTCAGTGGCAAGGCCAGATAGGTGGGTGAAGGAAGGCCTTCTGAAGGACATCACATTCCTGGAGATCTTCCCCATTTGGGTTGCTGTGGTGGTATGGGGTGCAGTATGGGGTGGAAATGTGTGGTATGCTGTAGTTGTTTCTCACACTGCTTTTGTAAATATCTCATTTTGTCGTTCGTATCAGTATAGATATAAATTGTGTAGTAAAATTGTGGTTACTTAAATTGCAGGATGGTAATTCTATTAAGTATAAAACCTTTTTCTAAAACACATGAGCTCACCCAACCAGTGCTTTTAGGTGAATTTAACACAGTGGGAGAGTCACCTATTTGTTAGAGAGGTGAAGAGTAGGGCATGATAAAGATTGCAGTGGTGGGTGTGAGGGGGGGCATCAAGGGCAAAGCAGCAGAAGGAATTGAAGAGGGTGTCCTGTCTGGCCAAGGAGGACTTAGGGGCAGCACCATAGACTACGTCACAGTAATCCAAAATGAGCAGTATCATCTTCTGAACAGATTCACGCCTAGCCATAGGAGGGATGTTTCCTGAGCAGGGCTCCAAGCTTTGGGAGCAGTTTTTTCTGGATGGCATCAAGAAGTTTAGGTGTTGGTCCAACTAATCACCTAAGTACCTAAAGGAGGATGTGTCCTCAAGTAAAGTCCCATCAAGGGTGTGGAAAGTGGGTAGGGAGGGAAGCCAATAGAGTTTCTGTCTAGTGCCAAAGGTCATGGAGACAGTCTTCTTGGTGTTGAGGAAAAGTTGGTAGTTAGCAAACCAGAGCTGAACCTTGTTGAAGTCATGCAGTAAGCTGGTTGTAACCTCAGCAGGACAGAGCCAGAGCATACAGGACTGTAGCATCAGCATACATGTATATAGCAGAGGAGGGGGAGCAAACAGAGGGAAGGTCATTTAAGAAGATGGAGAATAGGAAGGGCCCTAATACAGAGCCCTGGGGGATGCCAGTGCTATTCGGGAGGGAAGGGGAAGTGGTGTCCAAGATCTTAACTGATTGGGTTCTGCCAATAAGGTAGGCCTTGAACCAGCTTGTGGTGGATGGAGATAGACCAGCTGCTGGGAGTGAGGTGAGGAGAAGGGAGTGAGAAATGGTGTTGAAGGCCTTGGCCAGGTCAACAAAAATGGCAGAGGTAATTTTGCCACTGTCCATCCTAGTTAGGATTGAGTCCATGACCCATAGGAGAGAAGTGGTGGTTGAGTGGTTTTTCCTGAAACCAGACTGGAAAGGGGTGAAAAAGGAGATGTCAGATAGAAAAGAGGTGAGCTGGGAGAGGACAATGTGTTCTTGAAGCTTGCAAGGGTAGGGAGGAGAGAAATGGGGTGATAGTTGCCAGGGGATAAGGGGTCACCCCCTTTGGGTAAAGGGACGATCACTGCATGTTTCCATGAAGAGGGGAAAGAGGCCGTAGAGAATGAGAGATTTATGATTACTGAGAGGGGATAGGCAACGGCTGAAGCAGAGAGGGAGAGGAGTTTTGGGTTGAGGATGTCAGGGTAGGTTCCTTTAGTGGGGCTGATGGTGAGAAAGGGCACTTAGGGCCTTATGTGGGTTACAGTAGCAAAATAGAAGGGGGTAGGAGGGTGGTGGAGGGGCACACCGGTAGAGTGTGGGGAGGGTGATGGGTAGGAGGAGAGGGATTTCAGTAGCTCAGTGGCACAGGAGGTATAGTAGGAGTCAAATTCCACAGCTACGGCTGGTGGGTCAGACACTAGCGAGCTACTTACTTTAAGTACCGGGGGTTGGGTGAGATGAGGGGTTAAATACGACATGGACCACCTTCCAGAATATTGAAGGGTAATTTATGCTGGTGATGAAGGCAGATTTGAAATATTTGGACTTGGCTAACCTTGTAGCCCTGGTGCAAGCATTTTGGAGCATGCGGTAGTTTGCAAGGTCACTAGGATACTGGGTAGCTTTATGACACTTCCAGGCTCGATCGCTAGCCTTGAGGCAGACCAGATGTTCAGGGGATATCCAAGGTAAGTGGTTACCTCTGACTCTGGTTTGTTTGAGTGGGGCAAAGGCATTCCAGTTTACAAGAAAGATTTATTTGAAGTAGGCAAGGGCCTTATCAACCAAGGGTAAGGAGGTTGGGGGGACCAGTCAGAAGTGGCAAGGATACTCAGGAGAGGTTCAAGGTCAAGAGACTTGAAAGAGCATAGTTGTATGGTTTTGTGTGGTGATTTAGTTCTGCGGACTTTTCCAACTATGAATATTGGGTTATGGTCACTGAGAGCACTGGGGAGGATGCCAGAGCTGATGATGCAGTGTGGGTGGGAGGTAAGGGCCCCAGTCATATAGCATAATCTTTCTTTTTCTTACTTCTGTATTTCACTACATGTTTCTCCACTTAATGATTCTCTCGCCACTGAGATTGTAGAAACTGTGTACTGTTAACTTTCTAGTTATTGTTATGTTAGATATGCCATCTAAAATGGCCAAGGTCATGCCTGAAAATGGTCCTTGGGATCAGTGTACCTTACCTGGTAGTCAAATAAATAAATAAAAACATGCACTCAACACTCACACTTTAAATGCATGGGAAACACAGGATCAACCCAATAAATGATCTACCTTTAGCAAACATTATATTTACACACAGAGATGACTATGGCAATTCACCTATACATTTAAGGTCATGAAACACCCTTATCAAGTTAATGTATTCACAGTTATAGTGGCTCTGACCAGATTTTGTTTACTTAGTGGGACCACATCTGCCCTTCTCAAATCTACAAGTACTTCATACCTACTTAATGACATATTAAATATATTCAATTCAATTCAATTTTTATTTTACCAGGAAATACACCATTGAGCGGACTCATTTATAAGGTGGTCCTGGAAGGACGCAACATGAAGAAGATTACAAAACAGCATTAGATACAGGATAAGGAAAATACATAATTACAATGCATAGGCAATACAGAGATAACATTCAGCATAACAAGCAATAACATTCATGAATCATAGAGGAGGCAGAACAATAGGATAGGTCTCAAGATCACTGGAAAGGCATTTGTGAGAACAGAGGGAAGGAAGGGGAAAGGGTACTCATGAGGATTAATGGTTTAGGAAAGGACACAAAAAGCAGAGACCAAGGTGTTAATGGCAGCAACCTGCTAGAGAAAGACAACAAGTGCTGGGGTGGTAGTGCAGCAGGACACCTAGAGGTTGTATAACTGATTGTGAATAGCAGTTACAGGTTTCCTTCAGTGATTGTCTCAGTAAGGTTTTAAAGGTGTGCATCCCAACCATTTGCGTGAGTTTTAAAGATTTTTGGAGAGTATTCCAGAGGGTAGGGACAGCATGGCTTAGGGATCAGGTGCCGTAGAGGGTACATATCCAACATGGGGTCATAATATCGCAAGACATTATAATGCCTGCAAAAAGAGCGCGGCCAAAACAGCATGATTTCTTGCATGAGGCATGTCTTTTTGGAAGGGCCTCCACCCACAGCACCACCCGTTATGGGGGGATGTGCCCCACGAAACACCACCAATAAGGATTCTTAACTCTGGGGGTTAACAGTAAAATTGGCCAAAGTGCAAAAAAAAAAAAATACTTGCATCTGGGACTAGGAATCGAACCCGGTCCCAAATGCTCTGCCTGCATTCCCTGCTGCCAGTGGCTCATCTCGTAGAGCTACAGTAGCTGCTTAATGGAAGCCCATCCTGGCAGAGTTCTTATCCTCTGCCTAGGACAGAGAGAGGGTGCAGTACCACGCACAGCAGCATTCGTGGAATTGCACCCTCTCGCTGTCATATACAATGCTATTTCGGTTTAGTGCTCATGTCGTACGCTATTAGGCGTATGACATATTGACCCTGTAGGTACATATCCTAGGTATATCGAGCAGGATATATAAGTATTTTCTGAGTGAGTAGACACTAGGGGTGCATTTGAGAAGATCAGAGATATAGAACAGAAGCTTACTGGTGATGGTTCCATAAGCCCATAGGGAGGCCTTCTTCAATCTCCTAGTGCTAAGTGAAGGCTATTTGAGTTGTGCATAAAGGGAGCAGAGGTGTGTACTGAAAGGAACGCCAGTAATAAATGTTATTGCTCTATGGTTCAGAGTATCCAGCTTGGCTAGAGCGGCCTTGGTAGAATGACTGTAGATAAAATCTGCAGAGTCCAGGCCCAGATAATATTAATCCTAGATTTTTACTAGAAACAGCTGAAGCTATAAATAAACCCCTAACCGTCATTTTTAATAAATCTTTACATGAAGGAGTTACTCCCCATGACTGGGCAATTTCCACAGTTATACCAATTTTCAAGAAAGGTAATCATTCCAAGCCCGAAAACTACCGACCAATAAGTCTAACTTCAGTTATAAGTAAATTAATGGAGAAAATCATTAAAAAAATGTTGGAAAAGGAATCAGTTACAAATAACATAACTGACCATACTCAACGTGGATTCAGACAAGGGTATTCTTGTGCCACTAATCTAGTAGCCTTTTATAATTATATTAGTATGGGACTAGATAATGGTATCCCCATGGATGTAATCCTCCTCGACTACAGCCGAGCATTTGATAAGGTCCCTCATGATATATTGCTTGATAAAATGATGAAACTGGGATTTTCATAGTTTATAATTGATTGGGTATCTGGTTGGCTGTATAACAGACAACAGCAAGTTAAAATAAATGGCTCGTTCTCCTAAGTTCGGAGTGTGACCAGTGTGGTTCCGCAGGGTTCATTTCTTGGACCAACCCTGTTTAGTATTTTTATTAGTGATCTGCAGGTTAGTTCTGACAATCTTCTTTCAAAATTTGCTGATGACACCAAGTTAGGAGAGTCTGTATTTACATCATTAAATAGGGAATCCATTAGTAATAATTTAAAAACTATTGAAGGTTGGGCAGACTCTAATAGGATGTTACTTAATCCAGATAAGTGTCATGTATTACATTTTGGAAGGAATAATCCCAAACAGATTTATTTTTTAAATAATATCCCCCTTCACGTGTCACTAGTAGAGTGGGATCTTGGAATTCTTGTCAACAATAAATTGTCCTCCACTGACCATTGTACTAGGATAGCCAAAATATCTAACGCAATGCTTACACGTATTCAATGATCCTTTGTGTCTAGAACGCAGGAATGTATTATTCCCTTGTTTAGAGCTCATGTAAGGCCACATTCTGACTACGGTTTTCCATTTTGGAGTCCTTATTTAAGACAAGATTGGGACAGAATTGAAAAAATTCAGAGGAGAGCTACCAAAATGGTTCCACATTTGTCCAAAATGGACTATTGGGGTAGACTTCAGGAAATCGGGTTACATTCACTTCAATTAAGATGTATTAGAGGTGACCTGCTTCTACTATATAAAATTCAAAACTCTCAGGACCTTATGCATCAATGTGGTCTAAACTTCTCTAGTAGAAGGATTATCCCACGGTTCCACAACAAACAAATTGATGCAGCAAAATCTAAAACAAATAAAAGGTTAAATTATTTTACGGTGAGAACCCCCAGAGTCTAGAACTCACTTCATCAAGATTTGGTGGAAAGTAATTCCATTTCGTCCTTTAAAAAAGATTTGGATTTTTGGATGGAGTCTAACAACTCCAGGGTATAACTTTTCCCACTATGGTGGTGGGGGACAATCTCGATGGGCAATAGCCTTCTTTTGTCCTTTAAAACCAAGTAAACCAAGTCAACAAGGGAGAGAAATGTGGTCTGGACCAATCTTACTTTAGCCTCGTGAGTAAGCAAATGTTTGATTCTGAAGAGGAGGTCTAACCTCTGCATTAATTTTTTAGAGAGTTCCTTAATATGTGTGGTGAAGGATAGCTTGGAGTCAAACCAAAAGCCCAGATATTTGAATTTGTCCACTACCTCGAATATCTGTCAAGGGTGCTGTTAATTTGTGTGCTATTTCTTTGATTAGTCTTGGTTCTAAGTCATCTGGTCCAGCTGATTTCATTATATTCAACTTGAGAAGCTTATTCAATACCTCAGTATGTTCAGTTCTCCATGGCCTAATATTGCCACCTACTACTACTTTGTCCATGACATGTGTCACAGCAGTATTTTGGAGCACACTGCCAAAATATTTGTTGAATGTCTCAGCCATTTAAATCATGTCATTGATTTCCTTACCATTGCACTTAAGGGGCCCTACTATGCTGTTGTGTTACTTAGGGAATTTACAGTACATACCTATAGAATAGCTTCAGATTTGATTTGTTTTTGCTAGCCTCTCTTCAAGCATCATTTTAGATATCCTTATTTCCTTTTTACATGATCGTATACTATCTTTGTATCTCATTATGCTTACTTCTGTTGAATTTGCTTTCATTATTTTATAAAAACCTTTGTTTCTAGATACAAATGTTCTAACTTTGGGTGTAAACCATGGTGGCACCTTCTTTCTTTTGTTGTACAGTCTCCTTTTAGTAATATACAGTAGTTATCTCTCAACTCATGAATTTTACACTTGAGTATATACCAGGGCTGTTCTGTATCTTTCCCACACATTTCAATTTCACAATCCCACTTTTGTAAGCTGATTTTTATGCTTTCATAGTCTCCCCTGTTATAGTCAAACTTTTCTGTCACTCTGTTATTGACAGTTGTACCTCTATTTATTTTAAACAAAATAATGTTATGATCGCTACTGGACAAGTGTTCCTGTATATCATAACAGCAACTATCTTTAAGATTGGTGAGGACAAGATGTAATACCTTCCCACACCTAGTTGATTTGTCAGTGTGCTGTGTCATGCTGCATTCATTGATAATTTCTAGAAAATCATTTCCTATTTTAGTATTAGCTATGCTATTTAACCAATCCATTTCTGGCCAATTAAACTCTCCCTAAATTAGAGCATCACTAGTATTACAAGATGTATTGAACATGTCAGAATATTTATTATTTAGCTTTTGGTAACCGGGTAAGTACACTAGACAAGTAATATGCCTATTTTCAGGAATGACCCGGGAGAGTACAAAGTGGTGATTACAGAGTAGTACAGGGTAATACAGGAAACAACATAGCTTAATAGTCCCAACATCTTTTTTATCCGGCGGGACATAGCAGTTTCCTATTGTGACAGGCTGGCAGTATAGTCTAGAGGTTAGAGAAGCGAGCTTGGTACATCCAGCAGACCAGACCTGGGTTTGATTCTCACAACCTCCACTTGCATATTGTGTGACTCTGGGCAAGTCACTTAACTGGCCAGTGCTCCCATGTCACCCCTGAAAACAGGCACTTGTGCCTAGTGGGCCTTACCCAGTTACCAAAGACTAAAATTAAATAAATGAGTGGCCTACCTGTAATAGTATCTATCCTTATCCTTATGGATTCTGATTGTTTGTCAACTTTAGGGTACCACTCAGTAGGCTCTAGTGACCTCCTGCAATAAATGGCCACCCCTCCCATTTTTTTCCCTTTATTTGCTTAACAACTTATAATTCCTAATGTTTCTATTCCAGTCATCATTGTCCTCTCACCATATCTCTGTCACTGCTATAATATATGGGTCTGATACAAATATTCTAAGTTCATCAGTTTTGTTGCTTTGGCATCCTAGCATTTAGTGTCATTTAAATTTTCTATGACCATTTCTGTTTTTTTTTGCTGTGATACAACATCCTTAATACCTTTCTTTAACCCAACAACTCCAGGTGCTAGTTTAAAGTTCTATTTATAATTGTATTTAGCCTTTTCACCAGTACCTGAGTTCCCACCATGTTCAGGTGTGATCCATCTTTAGGATACAGGTGTTCCTGCCTCCAGAAACATTGCAATTTTTGACAAAATAGAAATCCTCTCTTAACGTCCATTCATCTAGCCATTTTTATGTTCAACTATATCGTTTTCCTTTTTATTTGAATTTCTTTATACATATTTTTACTATATATTTAGCCAGGATAGAGCCAAAGAGAAGCAATATCTCATTTTCAGTGGTGTCCTGCTTTTACACATTTTACATTGTATTTACCCAGTATAGGCCAGATGAGAGGCAATATCTAATTTTCAGTGGGCTTCCACATTTTGACCCCAGATTTCCAACATAGTCTTTTCATGACCCGACATTATGATTAAGACAGGTGTAATTTTTTAAATGCCATCAGAATGTTGATTTTACAGTGTGACTGTGTAAACATGTTCTGGAGGGAATTTGAAAAATGACACCAGTCATGTTCATGATGTGGGACAACGCACAGGATATGTGTAAGGATTAAGCCACGAGAAAGCATGGGTCTACTGTGGTATTAATCCATGGTTGGGGGGGATGGACCACAGGGCCGAAGGCCGTGTCGGTCCAACCAACCAACCATGGATTAATTCCACTGTAGACCCATCCTTTCGAGTGGCTTAATCCGCTTGTAACATGGCAATGAATGGATGACTAATAGTCTTTGAATAAATGAGTGCATTCACACTGATTTACTTTCAGAATACTATAAATTGAGCTATTAAACATGATGTACATATACTTGAAAACAATTGGAACACACCTATTGGAAATATCGTGGCCACTATTTCACTTTTGTTAAAATAACTTTCTTTACAAGCTTTAAGCTTTCTAACATCAAAACATATTTTACAACTTTTCAAAACTTGCAATTCACTTTCTATTCTAGGTGCTTTGATTTTCCTCTCTATGTATTAGAAGATATGGGCTGCACTGCATGATGGGAGTGTGCTATGGTACATTTCAGTTTTCTTTCTCCAGTTCCTTTGCAGACCAATAGGTGGCTGTCACACAATCCTAGTAGCACAAGCACCTTTTCTCCAAATGTACTGAACTAAGCCAATCTGAAAAACACTTTATTGAACAACTACTATTTTGCGGAATATTATTTTCACTTTTTTTCCCTCTAAACTACCTAACTCAGCAGGACATAGAACAACATAACATTTACTGCTTTCACCTTTCAAATACTTGTTTTGACTACTATTGTTAGTCTGTCTCTTTCATTTCTTTTTGTTTCTCTCAGTTTATTTTTCTTTTCACCCACAGAAGTATCCTCTCTCTTTAATTTTCCTTTGTTTATCTCACTGTCTGTTACTTTTGCTTTCGGTTATAGAAGCTGCATGCTCATCTTTACCACTGTGTATTCACCAAGACAAGGCTAGGCCAGATAATGTTATTCAGTCATCCACAATGCATTGCTCCCACAGTTGCTTAGAAAGCAGTAGATCAGAAGAGATGGTGACAGTATGTAACTGTTCACTTCTACAGAAATATTGCTGCAGCATAATTAACAGTATATGTGGAGTTTAAATGTACAATCTTTAGTAACTCATGAACTTCTGGTGTAGCTACAATATAGAACAATCTTGAAAAAGTCAAAACCCCTGTGCCAGGAAAATTCTTAGTAAATACAACTTGGGACAATTATACACTGCAAGCTATTTGCATATTGCTTTCCCTTCTACACTGCTTCTTACCTGTAGTGGATTGCCAAGGTATTACAATATAAACCATGATCTACTATGGTATTAGACCATGGTTTTTACTGTACCACATGGTGTGTTTACACCTATCTGAGTGCTTCATTTCATTTCTCTTTTTTATGCCATGTTACAATTAACATTAGGTACCGAGATTGGCTAAAATAAAGTTATGAGTAAAAGTTGGAACAATTTAATGTTTCTTCATAACTTAGTTGTTTTTTAGCATTTTGACCCTAAATTTTCAACAGTCTTTTTATAACCACATGTTCTGATCAAGTCAGATGGACTTTTTAAAATCCTATCTGAGAGATGGTTTCACACAAGGACTGTGAAAACATGTTTTAAATGGGATTTTAAAAATGAAACCCGTCATGTTGTTCATCAGATGGGGTAACACTTGGGCTATTTCCAGATCTGGGACCAAGAACCTGCAAAGATCACAATGTTATGAGTAAACAATGAAAAATTCAATGTTTTCTCATAACTTTGTTGTTTTTTGACATTTTGACTGCAGATTTTCAATACTGTCTTTTTATGACTCCACCTTATGATCATGGCAAGTGGAATTCCTTAAATCCTGTTTAAAAGGTGACTTTGCAGAGCAAATGTGAAAACATGTTTTGGGGGAGATTTGATAAATGACACCAGTCACTGATTTATTTATTTGAAAATTGTTGACCAGGAAAGGCACCTTGAGCCACGACTCAGTTCCATGTGTGACTAGTGGAAGAGAATAGGGGATACAAAATACAAAGCACATAAAGAGTTTGCAGTTACAGCAAAGTGAAGTTAGACAGCATGATTAATATAGGTGTAAGTGCACATGGAAGGCCATGTGTGCAAATGCTCAAAGTCTTGGAAACAAAATCCTGGCCCTAGAGGCCATCATGGCAGATGCTGACCTCAACATTGTTGCCATTAATGAGTCATGGTGCAGTGAGAATCATGAATGGGATATAGCCATACCAGTCTACTACACTCTGTTCAGAAAAGGCAGGGTGGGGAAAATAAGGTGTGGGAGTGGCTCTTTATGTGAGGGATAGCATAAAGGCTACTGAGATACAGGGAAATCAGGAAGGTGTGAAGGTACTGAGGTTCACCCTAGAAACAGGGTTATGAGCCGCTGTTCACATTGACATGATCTACAGACCTTCAATATGGGAGGGGAGGAGAACTGGATATGTTTCTAGTGGAAGCCATCCAAAAGATGGCAAAAAAGGGAGAGATGTTGCTGGTGGGGGACTTCAATCTGCCATATGTAGATTGGAGCATCCCAGCTGCAGCTTCAGCTAGGATCAATGACATCCTGGACTCCCTGCAGGGAGCATTCCTCAGGCAACTAGTAAAAGAGCCCACTCATGAAGGTGCAGTACTGTATCTTGTACTCACCCATGGGGACAATGTTGTTGACATCACAGTGGGTAGCCACCTGGAGACCAGTGATCACCATACAGTGTGGTTCAATGTACTGTAAGTACTATGGCAGGATTATACCACACAAAGGCAAGGGTCCTGGACTTCAGGAGAGCAGATTTTAAAAAGATGGAGAATGTCTCAGGGATGCCCTGCCAGGTGGGAGGTGGAACATGGGGGGGGAGTGGAGAAACAGTAGGCAAATCTAAAAGGAGGGATAGAGAAGGCAAAAATCCTCTGCATTAGACAAATAAGCGAGAGCAGGAGGAAAAAGAGATTGCCATGGTTCTCAAAAGAGGTGGCCAGGAAGGTAAGGGGAAAAAAGTTAGCATATATGATATATAAGGGGACACAGAGAGAGGAAGATAGAGATGTGTATCAGGAGAAATAAAAGGGATGTGGGAAAGCAATTAGGAGCACAAAGGTACAGACAGAAGAGAAAATAGCCAGGCAGTGCAGACAGGGGACAATGTATTTTTCAGGTACATAAGCGAAAAGAGAAAGACCTGGAGAGGGATAGTAAGGCTTAGGAAGGAAGGAGGGGAGTGAGTGGAAGGGAACCAGGAAAAAGCAGACATCTTGAACAAATACTTTTGTTCAGTGTTCACAGAAGAAGGGGAAGATGAGAGATCCCAGATAAGGGCCAGGAGCATTGAAGGAAGGGAGGTAGACAATTGTACATTTACAGAGGAGAGGGTTCTAAGGGAACTTGCAAATCTGAATGTGGACAAGGCAATGGGGCCAGAAGTGAGGCATCCTAGGATACTGAAGGAGCTCTGGGAGGTGCTGGCTGCACCTCTGACAGCCCTGTTTAGCCACTCACTAAAGAAAGGAGTGGTTCTGGAGGACTAGAGAAGGGCACATGTAGTTCCTCTTCAGAAAAGTGGAAGCAAAGAGGAGGCTGGCAACTATAGGCCAGTCAGTCTGACTTCAGTGGTGGGGAAAGTAATGAAATCACTACCGAAGGAGAGGATTGTGGAATATCTGGAATCCAGTGTCCTTCAGGATCTGAGGCAGCATGGATTCAATGGGGGGAGAGTATGCCAAACAAATCTGATAGATTTCATTGACAAGGTGACAAGGGAATTGGATCAGGGTGGATCATGAAATGTGGCCTACACAGATTTAAGAAAGGCATTCGACACTGTTCCACATTGGAGACTCATAAATGTAATCCCCCTGTTACCAGGGGTTACTAGAATCCCAGTAAGACCTAGTGGTAGGCAGGGAAGGCAGCTTGTGAAACTCCAGTTAAATGGATTTCACACTGTCTCACTCTGTTCTCAGTCTCAGCTGAGACTGAGGGATGACATCACCATAGAACTTTTGCAGCTGCATGAGCCACACTGGAATGCTACAGTTGGAAGTTAGGATAGAATGTTGGGGATTTTTGAACAGAGTCTGTGTGCAGTCTTGAAGGGAGGAGCAGCACAGCAGTCTATGTGTAGGCTCTCAGATCCTTAAGCTCTGTTTTAGAGCTACTGTAAGGGAGGTGTGTGCTTCCACCAAAAGAGGAACACAATAAGCTGATTGTGAAGTGGTGGAGACCGCTGTTACTGGTCCATGTACCCCTTCCCTGAGGGGATGGGGGTAGAAAGGTTTGTCTGTCTTCCAGGGGCAACCCTCCTGGTTCCAGTTAAGGAAGAAGTTGCCTTATTTCAAGTTGTGCTGTGGCACCAGAAGCTGTGGGAGAGAAATTCCTGTGAGGAATTACCTGTGGGGCACCTGCAACCAAAGGGTGAGTTTGCTCTGACAGAGGGCCTGTGTTTTCACTTGTACTGTTGGAACGTGGGGATTGGACTACTTAATTTGTAGGAGGTCTAGTGTAATACACATTGCCAGTTAATTCAAGTAGGTTCAAGTCCAGCACAAAGAGTGAAGTAACGTGGGGATTGGACTACTTAATTTGTAGGAGGTCTAGTGTAATAGACATTGCCGGTTAATTCAAGTAGGTTCAAGTCCTGCACAAAGAGTAAAGTAAAGTGGGGATTGGACTGCTTAATCAGTGGGAGGCCTAGTGTAATAGACATTGCTGGTTAATTCAAGTAGGTTCAAGTCCAGCACAAAGAGTAAAGTAAAGTGGGGATTGGACTGCTTAATCAGTGGGAGGCCTAGAGCAATGGGCTGAGCCAAGTAAAAGTATGTTCAAGTCCAGCACAATGGGAAAGCAAGACAAGTAGAGGAAATGTGACATACATTTAGCCTTAATCTACATTGCCAAGCTTTACAGAATGAGATGTTTAATGTCCAGAGAAATGGCCAGGTATGAATTGTGGAAGTGAGAGGTGGGAGAGCCCCCATCAATACTAACCAAATTCACCTCTACAGATTTGCTCTGTGGCACCTTTACTTTCTCTCAGGTACTTGGCCAGTGCCTGAGGAAAGTACCCAGATGTGGGATTAAAAGGAGAACTCCCTGATAGAGCTGGTGTGCTCTTAGGTGGTTTAGGGAGCCACCAGAAAATGTTTCCATGACATATGGAAGGTGTCCGAGTGGCCGGCAAGGGAGCCGAGCTAGGGAAATCCCAGATGGTGTATAAGTTTGGGCTGTGTACCCAAAGCAGCGTGCAAGTCTGGGCTGTGTGCCTGATGGGTTCAGAGCCTGAGGGCTGAAGTGTTGAAGAAGTGTTCTTGATTCTTTTTTAATCTGCATTACCAGAAGTGTAGCCCCATGGGGGTCCATCTATGCTTTGTTTGTTCTACTTGAATATGAATAAAAACCACACTTTAGAATCCCATTCCTGGTATTGGACATTACAGTTATTGCTTCCTGTGTTCAGAATTACTTGGGTGCCCCTGTACAGAGTAGCCAAACCTAGCCCTTGTGCCGAGTAACCTATTCCTCTCCGAACCCAGTCCCCACCTGGTACTGCTGTCAGATTCAAACAGCATACCACCTGTCATTTACAAAAAGGCAGGGGGGTGGGGGTTAAAAAATGGAGGCACCACTTTGGATTTTAAATTTAGGGGCAAAGTTGCTCGGGCAAGGGGCTAGCATTTTGGTAATCTGGCAGTGGGTAGCCCAAAATCTGAAGCAAGGTTAACTAATGTGTCACTGTGTGCTGTTGTCCATGTGCTGCTGTTAAATGCCAACTGTTTACCAAGGAGCAGTAAAGCCTGAGAGAGTATGCCCTTGTCCTGCATCAAAAATGTACAGCATTTTGCCAGCTTTTAAAAAACTGTGTGACAAAAAAAAGTGTGGAAGACTAGGGGTAGCAACAGGAAAATTGTGCCCTGGATGTTGGAAATGCTTTCTAGTGAATGGAGAGACTTGCTGTGTTAATGGTCATGACAAATGGTTGAAAAGGGCTCCAGCCATGGAGTCAGTTAAAAAAAAAGTGGTTTTGCAGTTTAAATTTGCCTGCTTGATGATCGCCGTGAGGAGAAGAGCACTCATGAGGGAAAGAGGCTCATTTGCATGGCGTCGTGTGATTGGTGAGACTACAATCAGTCCCACCCCCAAGCCAGCTCTACAGTGACTGCCCAGCATTCAAGAGGGAGTGTGAGTGGAGTGCGTGTACTGGCTTACCTGAGGAGCATCGCGGTGACGGAAAGCGCTGTAAAAGTTTAAAAACTCTGACTTTTCTATCTAAAATCGGGCTCAACCCGCATCTCGATCGACTGGATTGTGAGTGCGGTGTTCAGAGGGACGATCAGCAGGACTGCCAACCCACTTCTTTCCAGAGGCCTCCAAGACTGGCTGCAGGCCGTTTTCCATTGCAGCAAACAGCTACTGATAACAGTGAGTACCAACAGAAATAATTGCTCAACAAGTGATTTTTGCCAAAAGCCAGCTGAATCTGTGTGCAGCAGTGTAATAGCGTTGCAATCAAAGACTGTGTCAAGTTTTTACCAGCAAAAGCAAGCCTGTTAAACCATCGACTGTGAACATAGTTATGGGTTCAGCGTCAGAGTAAAGTTTCAAAGCCATGAGAGAGACTGAGTTGTATCAAGATATGCAGCAAGAGTTACAGGCAATCCTGTGCTTGAAATACTGAGGCTTTAAGGGACTGTGAGCTAGAGTATTGTCTTCAGCAAGTGAAAATTCCATGGTAAATCATATAAATGTGCTAGGAAAAAGAACAGTGCAAGTTTGTGCAGTTTGAGCAAAGTTATCAGTAGAGTGTGTAAATCGAATGCACAGTGGCTTGACCAGCACAGTGGCTTGACCCAGTTTCAGAATGTTGATGCGTAGGAGTGCTGTCGCCGTCATTACAGGGTGGGGTAGCAATGTAAACACAGCAGCAGAGAAACCATTTTGAAAGTGAAAGAAAGTGTTCAGTGATGTGGGACTTTCAATAACAGTGAGCATTTGTTTGTTTTTCTCTGCAGTCATGGCCTCAGGACCAGCCCACTACCTGGATCATGCCCGGGCTGTGGTAGCAGCAGAAGTAAACAAGTTAAGAGACATTGAGAGGTGTTTCTATGGAAGACAACTGCCTCCTCATGTGGCGATTCCTGGAAACCCAGTGCAAGTGTGCTTAATATGCTTAAATGCTGGAAGGGACATCTTCATGGTACCTCACTGTTCTGGGTGCCTAGAGAAATACAGTTTATTTAAACCACCCAAGATTCTTTTGGCTCCCACATGGACAAAAGTTCAAGAATTTGCAGTTGGCAGCACACAGAACCAGGCGGAGCCTGTTGGAGAAAGCCCCTCGGGGGAGTCTGGCACAAAGCTAGAGGGTGCAGATTTGCAGACAGAACAATGTGCTGATGTTTTGGATTCTGGATTTCAGAAAGACAATTCAGGAACAGCATCAGTAGACCCTTGGAGAGAGGGGCCCTAGCCCAAGTCTCATAGAAGAAGATGAGATGAGGGAGGCCTTTGAATGGGAGGTATCGACCTACATGCCCAGATAAGAATGGATAGTCTCAGGAGTGAGGACAATGGCTCACTCCTGGGCACAGATTCTCAGTGAGGAAGAAGAAGAGAGGGAACCTATGTGGTCTTGTGAAAAAGGAACGGGTACACAGCCTCAAACTCTTGCCTTAGAGGATTGCATGGATGAGAGTGGTGATGCCACTACCCTGGCTGTGCAAGAAGAAGTCAGGGATCCATTCTTTGTCTCTTTGAGAATGCATAGCTGGCAGAATCAGGACTGGATGCCCCCAAGCCAGGCCAGCGGTTTCAGGTTGACCAAAGCTAGTAAAGAGGAGAGACTGGTTCGTAGGAAGGCGAATGAAATCTATGGGATGTCCTTTCCTACCTTTCCTCGGAGAGTCTGGGAGGAGATTGAGAACAACAGAAAATCCTGGATTTGGGCCCAAAGCAATGAAATGTGTGCATCCTGGTGCAAACAAGCATGTCAGGAACAGAATGTTTCACGAAAAATACAGCCAGTGGAAAAGAAGCCGGACACTGTTAATGGACACTATTCAAATAGTGGATGGAGAGGGACGTGAAACCTTTCACAGTGTGAATTATGTGCACCCAGATGGGGTAATAATTCAAGCGCCTGACCCATTGTACTATTGGCCACAATGCAATGACCTCCCTGCAAATGTGCCCATGCCTACCAACTGGAAAGCAGAGCAGTGGTAGCCAGTGCTGCCACTCCAGCCATTGCAGTGCCTTTGTTGTTCCGCCAGTATGGACGATCAGGACTCAGGTGCCCCACATTCATCAGTTCTACAGTGTATTGACTTTCCAGAATCCATCGACTGGCCCACCAGATGATGTCACATCCAGAGAGGACACCATCCCAGCTGTATCCTGATTCATCACCTGGTAACCGGATGACGTCAGACCAGCTGTTTTCCTTTTTGTTCCTGTTCCAAGGTTCCATCTCCAGAGATGACATCAGTCCAGCAGTTTCCAGATGTGCCCTCCTGTTGTTCCCGGAAGATGTCTGCCCAGCTGTATCGGAAGAGTACTGCCAGGGAGAGTCTTCGGTCGAGGACCAGGTCGGTGTTTTGTTCATTCTACAAGGGACTGGTAAGTCCAAACTTTTCTATTCTTATGACATTGCAGTCAACACCCTACACTAGCAGACTCCAGATGTGTGAACTAACCTCAAAGACTCTCCCCTTCGTGAATTTGGCCTGCTAGAACTGTGCTTCACCAGGCTCTGGCCCAGGAGAGACTCTTTAATGGACTAGCCTTCAGGCACTGTGGTCACTAGATGGGACTTTTAGGGCACTCCATCCCCCAAATGTGTATTGTAAATAATGTCATTGTTTTTCTACTGTTTTCTAATGTTTATACTGTTTTTCTACTTTTCTAAAAAAAAAAATCTTTTGGGGATTCTCCGGTGTTTTAATGGTAGGGGTTTAGATAGACTGTGTATGCAGATTAGGAGTGTGTGTTGTCTTTCTTTTTCTTGCAGGTGTTCCTGAAGAAGATAGAAGAGAAGACAAGAAGAGGAGGAGGGACTCATCGGAGATCCTCACTAGTACTTTAGTGTGTAGTATTTAAAGTACTGTTGTTGTTGTTGTTACTGTGTAGTGACTCTTTTCTTCCACAGGTATGGTTGTGGGGGAGTTAGGGAGTAATGTAATGACATGGTATTAGCTCCTGGTGTGTGGTTGCATGGTGCCCAAGGTCAGGGAGGTTCCCTGTTTGTTTGTTTTGGGGTTTGAATTAATGGCAGATAGGTTTTCCCTAGAGGGCTAGGGGGATAGAGAGGCTGTGGCCCTGACCTGCAGTAGGGGTTGCAGTGCTGATCTATTAGGGCTATGCTCTGGGCAGTTCTACTGGAGCCACTAGGTACCCATAGTCAGTGGATAGAGTAGAGGCTAATGCGTCAGCCAACGGCCTCTAGGCCCTTAGTGTTGTCTGCCTGTGCCGGCACATGGTAGGGGAGAAGGTAGCACTACCTTCTCGTAGTCAACACATGGGGCGAGATGGCCTAAGCCGGGTAAATGACTGAGGACAGTCATTTTTCTGGCCCAGGGTGAGTGTAACCCCCCCTGTTACCTGGGGTTACTAGAATCCCAGTACGACCTAGTGGTAGGCAGGGAAGGCAGCTTGTGAAACTCCAGTAAAATGGATTTCACACTGTCTCACTCTGTTCTCAGTCTTAGCTGAGACTGAGGGATGACATCACCATAGAACTTTCGCAGCTGCATGAGCCACACTGGAATGCTGCAGTTGGAAGTTAGAATAGAATGTTGGGGATTTTTGAACAGAGTCTGTGCACAGTCTTGAAGAGAGGAGCAGCACAGCAGTCTGTGTGTAGGCTCTCAGAGCCTTAAGCTCTGTTTTAGAGCTACTGTAAGGGAGGTGTGTGTTTCCACTGAAAGAGGAACACAGTAAGCTGATTGTGAAGTGGTGGAGACTGCTGTTACTGGTCCATGTGCCCCATCCCTGAGGGGATGGGGATAGAAAGGTTTGCCTGTCTTCCAGGGGCAACCCTCCTGGTTCCGGCTAAGAAGAAGCTGCCTTATTTCAAGTTGTGCTGCGGCACCAGATGCTGTGGAAGAGAAATTCCTTTGAGGAATTGCCTGGTGGGGCACCTGCAACCAAAGGATGAGTTTGCTCTGACAGAGGGCCTATGTTTTCACTTGAGCTGTTGGAACGTGGGGATTGGACTACTTAATTTGTAGGAGGTCTAGTGTAATACACTTTGTCGGTTAATTCAAGTAGGTTCAAGTCCAGCATAAAGAGTGAAGTAATGTGGGGGATTGGACTACTTAATTTGTAGGAGGTCTATTGTATTAGACATTGGCAGTTAATTCAAGTAGGTTCAAGTCCAGCAGAAAGAGTAAAGTAAAGTGGAGATTGGACCGTTTAATCAGTGGGAGGCCCAGAGCAATGGGCTGAGCCAAGTAAAATTATGTTCAAGTCCAGCACAATGGGAAAGCAAGACAAGTAGAGGAAGTGTGACATACATTTAGCCTTAATCTACGTTGCCAAGCTTTACAGAATAAGATATTTAATGTCCAGAGAAATGGCCAGGTATGAATTGTGGAAGTGAGAGGTGAGAGACCCCCCCGTCAATACTAACCAAATTCACCTCTATGGATTTGCTCTGTGGCACCTTTACTTTCTCTCAGGTATTTGGCCAGTGCCTGAGAAAAGTACCCAGATGTGGGATTAAAAGGAGAACTCCCTGATAGAGCTGGTGTGCTCTTAGGTGGTTTAGGGAGCCACCAGAAAATGTTTCCATGACATATGGAAGGCGTCCGAGTGGCCGGCTAGGGAGCCAAGCAAGGGAAATCCCAGATGGTGTACAAGTTCGGGCTGTGTACCCAATGCAGCATGCAAGTCTGGGCTGTGTGCCTGGTGGGTTCACAGCCTGAGGGCTGAAGTGTTGAAGAAGTGTTCTTGATTCTTTTTTAATCTGCATTACCAGAAGTGTAGCCCAAGGGGGGTCCATCTATGCTTTGTTTGTTCTGCTTTGATGTGAATAAAAGCCACACTTTAGAATCCCATTCCTGGTATTGGACATTACAGTTATTGCTCCCTGTGTTCGGAATTACTTGGGTGCCCCTGTGCAGAGTAGCCAAACCTAGCCCTTGTGCCAAGTAACCTATTCCTCCCCAAACCCAGTCCCCACCTGGTACTGCTGTCAGATTCAAACAGCATACCACCTGTCATTTGAAAAAGGCAGGGGGTTGGGGGTTACATAAACAAGCTGGGAAGCCTAGGAGTGGGTCCTAAGGTGGTACACTGGGTCTGAAATTTGGTTAGGGGACAGGAGACAGAGGGTGGTGTTAAATGGAGTTCACTCCGAGGAACGGAGGGTGACAAGCAGGGGTGTAACAGTGATCAGTACTGGGACCAGTCCTTCTTAATGTCTTTATTAGTGACACTGCAGAGGAGTTAGAAGGAAAGGTATGCCTCTTTGCAAATGACATTAAAATCTTTCATAGGGTAAACACTGCAGGGGGTGGAGCAAAATAAACAGTGATCTTTGAAGGTTGGAGGAGTGGTCAGGGGTGTGGCAGCTGGATTTCAGTGCTGAGAAGTACAAAATCATGCACTTGGGGCACAGAAACCCAGGGGTAGAGAACAAAATGGGGGGGGGGTAGTATTAACCACTTCCAAACAGGAAAGGGGACCTGGGAGTAATCATATCTGATGTCCTAAAGGTAACCAGACAGTGTGACAAGGCAGTGCAGAGAGCTAGTGTAGTGTTAGGCTGCATAGGGAGGGGTCTCACCAGCAGAAAGAGAGTGGTGGTTTTACTACTGTGTAGATCACTAGTGAGATCTCACCTAGAGTACTGTGTCCAGTTCAGGAAACAACATCTCTGGAAGGACATAGACAGGGTAGAGGCGATCCAGAAGAGGGCAACCAAAATGATGCAGGGTATGCATCACAAACTTTATGAGGAGAGACTGAAAGACCCCAATGTGTACACTCTGGGGGAAAGGAGGAAGGGGGGGATATGATAGAAACATTCAAACAACTCACAGGTATACATAAAGTTCAAATGGGAAGCATTTTTTAGAAAAAAAGATACTCAAGAACAAGGGGACATGCCATGAAGCTGAAGAAAACTACAGACCTGTCAGTTTGACCTCAGTGGTAGGGAAAATGATGGAATCACTGCTGAAGGAAAGAATTGTTGAGTACCTAGAGGCCAGTGGGGCACAGGACCCAAGGCAGCATGGATTAACAGCAAGAAGGTCATGTCAGACAAATCTAATTGATTTCTTTGACTGGGTGACCAAAGTAGTAGACCAGGGAGGGCTATAGACATGGCCTACCTAGACTTTAGCAAGGCATTTGACACAGTCCCACACAAAAGATTAATAAAAAAATTAGCCAGCCTGGGAGTGGGTCCCAGGGTGGTAGCCTGGGTAAAACACTGGCTGGACAACAGGAAACAGCAGGTAATAGTAAATGGAGTCCACAGTGAAGAAAGGAGGGTTACTAGTGACATTACAGAGGGACTAGAAGGGAAAGTATGTTTCTTTGCAGATGACACAAAGATCTGCAACAGGGTTGATACACAAGGTGGGGTGGAATGGATGAAAAGGGACTTGGCAAGGTTGGAGGAATGGTCAAATGTATGGCAGCTTAGATTCAATGCAAAGAAGTGCAAAGTGATGCACCTGGGAAACAAAAACCCAGGGGATGAGTACACAATGGAAGGTGAGTTACTGACAACAACAAAAATGGAAAGGGACCTGGGGGTAGTCATATCAGATGAACTAAAGGTGGGCCAACAATGTGAGAAGGCAGTAAGGAGGGCTGGGGGGATACTGGGATGCATAGGGAGAGGCATCATCAGTAGAAAACAGGAAGTTGTTGGCCCTCTGTACAGTTTGTAAGACCACATCTGGAGTACTGTGTACAGTTCTGGAGACCCCATCTCCACAAAGACATAGACAGGGTGGAGGCTGTCCAGAGGAGGGCAACCAAAATGGTGCAGGGTCTGCACCAGAACACATATGAAGAAAGACTAAAGGAGATTAGGATGTATAGCCTACAGGAAAGGAGGGAGAGGGGGGACATAAGAGAAACTTTCAAGTACCTCAAGGGAATCAACAAAGTCCAAGAGGGTAGCATCTTTCAGAAAAAGAGATGTGCAAGAACAAGGGGGCACAATTTGAAGATAGAGGGGGAACGGCTCAGAAGTAATGTGAGGAAGTATTCCTTCACAGAGAGAGTTGTAGATGCATGGAACAGCATTCCTGAGGAGGTTGTAGAGTTAAAAACAGTGGGGGAATTCAAGAATGCATGGGACAGACATAAGGCAGTTCTAGTGGGGGTTAGGAGGAAGTAGGCTGTTGGTTAACTAGCATCTGCAGCTTATCAGTTAGGTAGGGAAATGGCCAGACTAGGTGGGCCATGCGGTCCTTATCTGCCATCAAATTCTAAGTTTCTATGTATGTTTCTATGAAGTGGAGGAGACTCAGGGGACAAAGCAGTAACAGGCATCAAGAATGCATGGGATAGGCATAAGGGAATCTTACAGATAGGGAAGAGAGGGGAGCTGGAAAGTAACCCTTACACTGCCAAGGTTTTTCTGTAAATTGCATATCGTTGCTGCCAGAGGTTTTTTCACTGGGTTTGTACACCTATCGGTTACGTCATTATTACATAATTTTTCTTAATTCCCTGGTAACATTTTCTTGTCAGGGTAGTAAAAACCTAACATAACTATTATTTAAAGTGAAAATATAAGTTTTCCAACTGAGCAATTTGGAGATATATATGTTTATTAAGTGAAATTTCAATTGTTTCTGCAAATTTGTATTCTCAAAAAATGAAGAAGTTTGAAAAAACATACGAACATACGAAATTTGCCAGCAGATAAAGGCCTAGAGGTCTATCAAGTCTGCTCGAATGTGCAGCTAGCACCCCTTATTCTGCAGCTGCCCCTCCCTTCCACCCTTCCCCTTCATTAACCCTCCCCCTTGTCCTGTCCCATCCTCGTTTGAAGCAGTCCACTGTTCTACTGCATACCACTTCTGCAGGTAACATTCCACCCAGCCACCACCCCTCTGTAAAAAGTGTCTCCTCATCTCCCTCCTGAACCTTCCTCGCTCCAGTCTCATATCATGGCCCCTGGTGGCCCTCCCTTCCCTTACTTTGAACAGCCCCTCTGTACCTGTCTTGTTTATTCCTTTCATGTATTTAAAGGTTTCAATCATGTCCCCCCTGTCTCTCCTCTCCTCCAGTGAGTACATGTTCAACTCCTTCAACCTCCTCTCATATGATAAGTCCCCCAGACCCTTGATCATCTTTGTCGCCTTGCGCTGCGCTCCCTCCAGTAACTTAATGTCCCTTTCAGATACGGACGCCAGAACTGCACGCAGTACTCCAGGTGTGGTCTAACTAATGACCTATACAGTGGCAGAATCACCTCCTCCCTCCTTGAGGATATACCCCTTGCAATACAACCCAGCATTTTGTTGGCCTTTGCAGCTGCCTTCCTACACTGTGCCGAGTGATTAAAATCAGTTGCATCATTGCTAAACATTTTTGTCTAAAATGTAACTACTTTTAACTTCCACGTTACAAATTCTTTATACAAACACAAATTTCACATTGGTTTTGCATCTACAGAATATGAGCGTGACCAGAACCGACCACCTACGGTACGGCCACACTGGCCTATGGGGGAGAATATATTGGATTATGGGGTACATGTCACTAAATCCATTAAGAAAAAGAAAGAAGTAGCCTGTTTCACATGACAGGGAAGTGAATGAGTAAATCAAGGCCCAGATTGTACCCATAGCTACATCCCCTGGATCACATGACCAACAACAAGATGGCTGACACTGTTCAGTCATTTTCTGTGTCAAACTGTTTGTGACCCATTTATTGGTATAACTAGATTATAAAAGTAGTAAATGTTAAAGGATTACACCATTTCTTATGGAAGCAGTGGCTTGAATTAAATTTCTCATCCCTAATTTCACATTACAGACCCACCTTCAGATAGCCGGGGTGCCATACCCAACCACACATGGTATGCCCATCCTAGCCAATGAAGAGACCACCTATTGCATTATGGGGTACATGCCAATAAATTCAAAAGGGAAAAAAAAAAGAAGTAGCCTGTTTTACATGACAGGGAAGTGAATGAGTAAATCAAGGCCCAGATTGTACCCATAGCTACTTCCCCTGGGTCACATGACCAAAAACAAGATGGCTGACACCTTTCAGTAATTTTCTGTGTCAAACTGTTTCTCTTAACATTTATTGGGATAACTAGATTATACAAGAGGTAAACGTCAATGGATTACACATTTTCTTACAGCAGGAGAGGCTTGAATGAAATTTCTGATCACTAATTTCACATTATAGACCCACCTGCATATAGCTGGGGTGCCAAACCCAATCACCCATGGTAGGGCCATGCTGGACCATGGGGGGCCCACCTATTCCATTATGGGATACATACCAATAAATTCAAAAAGGAAAAGTATAAAGTAGCTGTTTTCCATGACAGGGAAGTGAATGAGTAAATCAAGGCCCAGATTGTACCCATATCTACATCGCCTGGGTCACAGGACCAAAAACAAGATGGCTACTTCTGTTCAGTAATTTTCTGTGTCAAGCTCCGTCTGTTACATGTTTGTAGGGATAACTACATTATAAAAGTTGTAAATAAGTGGAGTACACCTTTTCCTGCATCAGCAGGGGCTTGGATGAAATTTCTGATCACTAATGTCGTATTACAGACCCACTAGCAGATAGCTGGGGCGCCATACTCAATCACCCAAGGTAGGGCCATGTTGGTCCATGGGTGGGTCCCACCTATTGCATTATGGGGTACAGACCAATAAACTGAGAAAGAAAAAGTAAGAAGTAGCCTGTTTTATATGACAGGGAAGTGAATGAGTAAATCAACGCCCAGACAGTACCCATACCTACATCCCCTGGGTCACATGACCAAAAACATGATGGCTGCCACCGTTCAGTCATTCTCTGTGTCAAACTGCTTGAGTTACATGTTTATTATAACTAAATTTTAAAAGTGGAACATGTCAATGGATTACAGCTTTGCTTGAAGTAGCATGGTGTTTGTATGTAATTTCTGATCACTAATTTCACATTACAGATCCACCTGCAGATAGCCAGGGTGCTATACCCAACCACCCATTGTCTGCCCATGCTGGTCAATGTGATGACGACCTATTGCATTATGGGGTGCATGCTGATAAATTCAAAATGAAAAAGTAAGAAATAGCCTGTTTTACATGACAGGGAAGTGAAAGAGTAAATCAAGGCCCAGATTGTACCCATACCTACATCCCCTGGTCACATGATGAAAAAACACTATGGCTGCCACCATTCGGCCATTTTCTGTGTCAAACTGCTTGTGTTACACGCTTATTATGATAACTAGATTTTAAAAGTTTTAAATGTCAATGGATTACAGCTTTTCTTACAGTAGCAGGGGTTTGGATGTAATTTCTAATCACTAATTTCACACTACAGACCCACCTGAAGACAGCCAGCTTGCCATACCCAACCACCCAATGTCTGCCCATGCTGGTCAAAGGGGTGACCACCTATTGCATTATGTTGAGCATGCCAATAAATTCAAAACAGAAAAGTATGAAGTAGCCTGTTTTACATGACAGGGAAGTGAATGAGTAAACCAAAGCCCAGACTGTACCCATAACTACGTCCCCTGGGTCACATGACAAAAAACAAGATTGCTGACACTGTTCAGTCATTTTTCTGTGTCAAACTGTTCCTCTTCCACATTTATTGGGATAACTAGATTATAAAAGAGGTAACTGTCAATGGATTACAGTTTTTCTTACATCTGAAGGGGCTTGGATGACATTTCTGATCACTAATTTTACATTGTACACCCACCAGCAGATAGCTGGGGTGCCATACCCAACTACCCATGGTATGCCCATGCTGTCTCATGGGGTGTCCACCTATTGTATTATGGGGTGCATTTAAATAAATTCAAAAAGGAAAAGTAAGAAGTATCCTGTTTTACATGACAGGAAACTGAATGAATAAATCAAGGACCAGACTGTACCCATACCTACATCCCCTGGGTCACATGATGAAAAACATTATGGCTGCCACCATTCGGTAATTTTCTGTGTCAAACTGCTTGTGTTACACGTTTACTGTGATAACTAGATTTTAAAAGTGGTAAATGATAATGGATTACAGCTTTTCTTATAGTATCAGGGGTTTTGATTAATTTCTAATCACTAATTTCACAATACAGACCCACCTGAATACATCCAGGTTGCCATACCCAACCACTCATTGTCTGCCCATGCTGGTCAAAGGGGAGACCACCTATTGCATTATGGGGTGCATGCCAGTAAATTCAAAACAGAAAAGTAAGAAGTATCCCGTTTTACATGACAGGGAAGTGAATGAGTAAATCAAGGCCCAGATTGTACCTATAACTATATCCCCTGGGTCACATGACAATAAACATGATGGCTGCCACTGTTCAGTCTTTTTCTGTTGTCAGACTTCTTATGTTACATGTTTATTATGATACCTAGATTTAAAAAGCGGTAAATATTCATAGATTACAGCTTTTCTTACAGTAGCAGGGGTTCAGATGAAATTTCTGATCACTAATTTCACATTATAGACCCACCTGCAGATAGCTGGGGTGCCATACCCAACAACCCATGGTATGCCCATGCTGCCCCATGGGTGTCCACCTATTGTATCATGGGATGAATGCCAATACATTTGAAAAGAAAAAGCAAGAAGTAGCCTGTTTTACATGGCAGGGAAGTGAATAAGTAAATCAAGGCCCAGACTGTACCCATATCAACATCCACTGGGTCACATGACCAAAAACAAGATGGCAGCTAACGTTCGATCATTTTCTGTATCAAACTGCTTCTGGTACATGTCTGTAAGGATAACTACATTATAAAAGTGGTAAATGTCAATGGATTGCACAATTTCTTACATCTGCAGGACTTGGATGAAATTTCTGATCACTAATTTCACATTATAGACCCGCCTGCAGGTAGCATGGGTGCCATACCCAATCGCCAATGGTAGCACCATGCTGGTTCATGGGGGGCTCACCTATACCATTATGGTGTACATACCAATAAATTCAGAAAAGAAAAGTAAGAAGTAGCCTTTTTTCAATGACAGGGAAGTGAATGAGTAAATCAAGGCCCAGATTGTACCTATAACTATATCCCCTGGGTCACATGATAACTATATCCCCTGGGTCACATGACAATAAACATGATAGCTGCCACCATTCGGTCATTTTCTGTATCAAACTTCTTGTGTTACATGTATATTGTGATACCTAGATTTAAAAAGTGGTAAATATTCATAGATTACAGCTTTTTTTACAGTAACAGGGGTTTGGATGAAATTTCTGATCACTAATTTCACATTACAGGCCCACCTGCAGATAGCCATGGTGCCATACTCAACCACCCATGGCATTCCCATGCTGGCTAAAGGGGTGACTACCTATTGCATTATGGGGTGCATGAAAATAAATTCAAAAAGGAAAAGTAAGAAGTAACCTGTTTAACATGACAGGGAAGAGAATGAGTAAATCAAGGCCCAGATTGTACTCATAGCTACATCCCCTGGGTCACATGACCAAAAACAAGATGTCTCACATCGTTCAGTCATTTTCTGTGTCAAACTGTTTCTCTTACACATTTATTGGGATAACTAGATTATAAAAGAGGTAAATGTCAATGGTTATCACATTTTCTTACAGCAGCAGAGGCTTGGATGAAATTTATGATCACTAATTTTACATTATAGACCCACCTGCAGATAGCTGGGGTGCCACATCCAACTGCCCATGGTATGCCCATGCTGCCCCATGGGGTGTCCACCTATTGTATTATGGGGTGCTGCCAATAAATTCAAAAAGGGAAAGTGAGAAGTAGCCTGTTTTACATGACAGGGAAGTGAATGAGTAAATCAGGCCCAGACTGTACCCATATCTGCATGCCCTGGGTCACATGACCAAAAACAAGATGGTGGCTACTGTTTGATCATTTTCTGTGTCAAAC
The DNA here is from genome assembly GCA_016271365.2 of Neoceratodus forsteri. Classification (NCBI taxonomy): domain Eukaryota; kingdom Metazoa; phylum Chordata; order Ceratodontiformes; family Ceratodontidae; genus Neoceratodus; species Neoceratodus forsteri. Next base: position 809,161,198 of record CM028129.1, on the reverse strand, counting down.
GGCTTCTGTTACACATTTGTACGGATAACTACATTATAAAAGTGGTAAATCTCAATGGAGTACTCCTTTTCATACATCTGCAGGGACTTGGATGAAATTTCTGATCACTAATTTCACATTATAGACCCACCAGCAGGTAGCAGGGGTGCCACACCCAATCGCCAATGGTAGGGCCATGCTGATCTATGGGGGGCTCACCTATTCCATTATGGTGTACATACCAATAAATTCAGAAAGGAAAAATAAGAAGTAGCCTTGTTTCCATGACAGGAAGTGAATAAGTAAATCAAGGTCCAGACTGTACCCATACCTACATCCAGTGGGTCACATGACCAAAAACATGATGGCTGCCACCGTTCAGTCATTTTCTGTGTCAAACTGCTTGTGTTACATGTTTATTGTGATAACTAGATTTTAAAAGTGGTAAATGTTAATAGATTACAGCTTTTCTTACAGTAGCAGGGGTTTGGATGAAATTTCTGATCACTAATTTCACAATACAAACCCACCTGCAGATTGCCTGGATGCCATACCCAACCAACCATGAAACGACCGTGCTGGCCAATGGGGTGACCACCTATTACGTTATGGGGTGCATGCCAATAAATTCAAAAAGTAAAAGAAGAAATAGCCTGCTTGACATGACAGGGAAGTGAATGAGTAAAACAAGGCCAGGATTGTACCTATAACTACATCCCTTGGGTCACATGACCAAAAACAAGATGACTGACACTGTTCAGTCATTATCTGTATCAAACTGTTTCTCTTACACATTTATTGGGATAACTAGATTATAAAAGAGGTAAATCTCAATGGATTACACCTTTTCTTACATCTGCATGGGATTGGATGACATTTCTGCTCACTAATTTTACATTATACACCCACCAGCAGATAGCTGGGGTGCCTTACCCAACCACCCAAGGTAGGGCCATGCTGGCCCATTGGGGGCCCTCCTATTACATTATGGGGTGCATGTCGATAAATTGATAAAAATTGAAGTAAGAAGTAGCCTGTTTTATATGAAGGGGAAGTGAATGAGTAAATCAAGGCCCAGATTGTACAAATAGCTACACACCCTGGGTCACATGACGAAAAACAAGATGGCTACCTCTGTTTAGTCATTTTCTGTGTCAAACTGCTTCTGTTACACGTTTGTAGGGATAACTACATTATAAAAGTGGTAAATGTCAAAGGAGTACACACCTTTTCTTACATCTGCAGGGGCTTAGATGAAAAGTCTGATCACTAATATCACATTATAGACTCACCAGCAGATAGCTGGGGTGCCATACCCAATCACCCATGGTAGGGCCATGCTGGTCCATGGGGGATCCACCTATTGCATTATGGGGTGCATTCCAATAAATGGAGAAAGGAAAAGTGAGAAGTAGCCTGTTTTACATGTTGGGGAAGAGAATAAATAAATCAATGCCCAGATTGTAACCATACCTACATCCCCTGGGTCACATGACCAAAAACGTAATGGCTGCCACTGTTCAGTTATTTTCTGTGTCAAACTGCTTGTGTTGCACATTTATTATGATGCCTAGATTTTAAAAGTGGTAAATGTCAATGGATTACAGCTTTTCATACAGTAGCAGGGGATTTTAATGAAGCTTCTGATAACTAATTTTACATTACAAACCCACCTGCAGATAGCCAGGTTGCCATACCCAACCACCCATGGTCTGCCAATGCTGGTCAATTGGGTGACCATCTATTGCATTATGGGGGGTGCATGCCAATAAATTCAAAAAGGAAAAGTAAGAAGTAGCCTGTTTTACATGACAGGGAAGTGAATGAGTAAATCAAGACGCATATTGTACCAATAACTACATCCCCGGGTCACATGATCAAAAATAAGATGGCTGACACCGTTTAATCATTTTCTGCATCAGACTGCCTCTCTTACACATTTATTGGGATAACTAGATTATAAAATAGGTAAACGTCAAAGGAGTACACTTTTTCATAAGCAGCTGGGGCTCAGATGACATTTCTGATCACTAATTTTACATTACAGACCCACTTGCAGATAGCAGGGGTGCCATAGCCAACCACCCAAGGTACATAGATACATAGATACATAGACAGTGTCGGCAGATAAGGGCCTATGGCCCACCCAGTCTGCCCATTTGAGCTTATAAGTTCAGTTTGTTTTCCTAGAAGTCTGTTTCCCCTTACCCCTGACCTCTAGAATTCCTTTATGTCTATCCCATGCATTCTTAAATCCCGTGATTGTTTCAGCCCCCACCACTTCCTCTGGCAGGGTGTTCCACTTGTCCACCACCCGTTCTGTGAAGAATTCTTTCTCATGTTTCCTCTGAATCGTCCTCCTCCAACTTCATCCATGCCTCTAGTCCTGGAACATCTTTTCACTTAAAATAGTGTTTTCCTGCACTCTGTTTCTCCCTGTAAGATACTTGTATGTCTCTATCATATCCCTCTCTCCTCCTCTCCCTCCTCTCCTCCAGGGAGTACATGTTCAGTTCCTTCAACCTGTCTTCATAGGACTTGTGATGCAATCCATGCACCATCTTTGTTGCCCTCCTCTGAGCCTTCTCTACCCTGTCTATGTCCTTACGTAGGTATGGTCTCCAGAACTGTACACTGTACTCCAGGTGGGGCCTCATTAGTGTCTTGTATAGCGGAATTATGACCTCCATTTTCCTGCTGGCGATGCCCCTGCCTATACATCCCAGCATCCTATTTGCTTTACCTGATGCCTTGTCACACTGTTTCCCTACCTTGAGGTCATCAGAGATGACAACCCCAAGATCCCTTTCCTGCTTGGTGCATGCTATATCCTCACCCCTCAACTGATATATTGGTATGCCCATGCTCACCCATCCCATGTCCACCTGTTGCATTATGGGGTACATGCCAATAAATTCAGAAAGAAAAAGTAGAAAGTAGCCTATTTTACATGACAGTTAAGTGAATGAGTAAATCAAGGCCCAGACTGTACCCATATCTACATCCCTGGGTCACATGACTAAAAGCAAGATGTTTGCAACTATTAGGTCATTTTCTGCATCAAACTGCTCCTGTTACACATTTATTGTGATAACTAGATTATAAAAGTGGTGAATGACAATGGATTACACCTTTTCCTACAGCCGCAGAGGCTTGGATGAAATTTCTGATCACTAATTTCATATAACAGACCCATCTGCAAATAGCCGGGGTGGCATACCCAACCTCCCATGATATGCTCGTACTGGCCCATTGGGTGTCCACCGATTGCATTATGTGGGTTCATGCCAATACATTTAGAAAGGAAAAGTAAGAAATAGCCTGTTTCACATGACAGGGAAGTGAATGAGTGAATCAAGGCCAGATTGTACCCATCTCTACATACCCTGTGTCACAAACCAAAAACAAGATAGCTGCAACTGTTGGGTCATTTTTTTGTGTCAAACTGCTTTTGTTACAAGTCTGTTGGAATAACTAGATTATACAAGTGGTAAATGTCAATGGATTACACCTTTTCTTACAGCAGCAGGGTCTTGTGTGAAATTTCTGATCACTAATTTCACATTACAGACCTACCAGCAGATATCCGGGATGCCATACCAAACCACACATGGTATGCCCATGCTGGCCAATGGGGTGACCACCTATTGCATTATGGGGTGCAGCCCAATAAATTCAAAAAGGGAAAGCAGTGCCTGTTTTACATGACAGGGAAGTTAATCAGTAAATCAAGGTGCAAATTGTACCCATATCTAGATTCCCTGGGTCATATGAACAACAACAAGATGGCAAACAATATTTAATCATTTTCTGTGTCCAACTGCCTCTCTTACGTATTTATTGAGATAACTAGATTATAAAATAGGTAAATGTCAAAGGAATACACTTTTTCATATAGCAGCTGGGGCTTGGATGACATTTCTGATCACTGATTTCATATTACAGACCCACCTGCAGATAGCCGGGGTGGCATACCCAACCTCCCATGATATGCTCGCACTGGCCCATTTGGGTGTCCACCGATTGCATTATGGGGTTCATGCCAATACATTTAGAAAGGAAAAGTAAGAAATTGCCTGTTTTACATGACAGGAAAGTGAATCAAGGCCAGATTGTACCCATCTCTACATATCCTGTGTCACAAACCAAAAACAAGTTGGCTGCAACTGTTGGGTCATTTTTTGTGTCAAACTGCTTTTGTTACAAGTTTGTTGGATTAACTAGATTATACAAGTGGTAAATGTCAATGGATTACACCTTTTCTTACAGCAGCATGGTCTTGTGTGAAATTTCTGATCACTAATTTCACATTACAGACCTACCTGCAGATAGCCGGGTGTCATACCCAACCACACATGGTATGCCCATGCTGGCCAATGGGGAGACCACCTATTGCATTATGGGGTGCATGCCAATACATTCAAAAAGGGGAAGTAGTGCCTGTTTTACATGACAGGAAAGTGAATGAGTAAATCAAGGTGCAAATTGTACCCCTATCTAGATCCCCTCGGTCACATGAACAACAACAAGATGGCTAACACCATTTAAGCAATTTCTGTGTCCGACTGCCTCTCTTACACATTTATTGGGATAACTAGATTATAAAATAGATAAACATCAAAGGAATAGACCTTTTCATACAGCAGCTGGGGCTTGGATGACATTTCTGATCACTAATTTCATATTACAGACCCACTTGCAGATAGCAGGGGCGCCATACCCAACCACCCAAGGTATGCCCATGCTCACCCATCCCATATCCACCTGTTGCATTATGAGGTACATGGCAATAAATTCAGAAAGAAAAAGTAGGAAGTAGCCTATTTTACATGACAGGGAAGTGAATGAGTAAATAAAGGCCCAGACTGTACCCATATCTACATCCCCTGTGTCAGATGACCAAAAACAAGATGTTTGCAACTGTTTGGTCATTTTCTGCATGAAACTGCTCCAGTTACACATTTATTGTGATAACTAGATTATAAAAGTGGTAAACGACAATGGATTACACCTTTTCTTACAGCAGCAGGGACTTGGATGACATTTATTATCACTAATTCCACATTACAGACCCACCTGCAGGTAGCCAGGGTGCCATACCCAACCACCCATGATATGTCCGTACTGTCCCATGGGGTGTCCACCTATTGCATTATGGGGTACATGCCAATAAATTCAGAAAGGAAAAGTAGGAAGTAGCCTGTTTTACATGACAGGGAAGTGAATGAATAAATCAAGGCCCAGACTGTACCAATATCTACATCCCCTGGGTCTCATGACCATAAACAAGATGGCTACAACTGTTCGGTCATTTTCTGTGTCAAACTGCTTTTGTTAGAAGTTTGTTGGACTAACTAGATTATACAAGTGGTGAATGTCAATGGATTACACATTTTCTTACAGCAGCAGGGGCTTGGATGAAATTTCTGATCACTAATTTCACATTACAGACCCACCTGCTGATAGCCAGGGTGCCATACCCAACCACCCATCATATGCCCATAATGGTCCATGGGGTGTCCACCTACTGCATTATGGAGTACATGCCAATAAATTCAGAAAGGAAAAGTAATAAGTAGCCTGTTTTACATGACAGGGAAATGAACGAGTAAATCAAGGCCCAGACTGTACCTATATCTATATCCCCTGTGTCAGATGACTTTAAACAAGATGGATGACACAGTTTAGTCATTTTCTGTGTCAGACTGCTTCTGTTACTCATTTATTGTGATAACTAGAGTATAAAAGTGGTATATTTCAAAAGATTACATATTTTCTTACCTCAGCAGGGGTTTGGATGAAATTTCTGATCCCTAATTTCACATTACAGAGTCACCTGCAGATACCCAGTGTACCATACCCAGCCAACCATGGTATGCCCATACTGGCCCATGGGATGTCCACCTATTGCATTATGGGGTACATGCCAATACACTGAGAAAGAAAAAGCAAGGTGTAGCCTGTTTTTCATGACAGGGAAGTGAATAAGTAAATCAAGGCCCAGATTATACTCATATCTACATCCACTGGGTCAAATGACTAAAAACAAGATGGCTGACACGGTTCAATCATTTTCTGTGTCAAACTGTTTCTCTTTCACATTTATTGGGACAACTAGATTATAAAAGAGATAAATGTCAATGGATTACACATTGTCTTACAGCACAGAGGCTTGGATGACATTTGTCATCACTAATTTCACATTATAGATGCACCTGAAGATAACCAGGGTGCCATACCCAACCACCCATGGTATGCCCATGCTGGCCTATGGTGTACACCTATTGCATTATGGGGTACATGTCAATAAATCCAAAAAGGACAGGAATGAAGTAGCCTGTTTTACATGACCGGGAAGTGAATGAGTAAATCAAGGCCCAGACTGTACCAATATCTACATCACCTGAGTCACATGACCAAAAACAAGATGGTGGCTACTGTTTGGTCATTTTCTGTGTCAAACTACTTCTGTTACATGTTTGTTGGGATAACTAGATTATAAAAGTGGTAAATGTCAATGGATTACACCTTTTCTTACAGCTGCAGGGGATTGGATGAAATTTCTGATCACTAATTTTACATTACAGACCCACCTGCATATAGTCGGGGTGCCATACCCAACCACCTGTGGTATGCCCATGCTGTCCCAAGGGGTGTCCGCCTATTGCATTGTGGGGTACATCAATAAATCCATAAAGGACAGACAAGTAAGAGGGAGCCTGTTTTACATGACAGGGAAGACAATCAATAAATCAAGGCCCAGATTGTACCCATATCTACATCCCTGGGATCACCTGACCAAAAAAAAGATGGCTGCTGCAGTTTAGTTATTTTCTGCATCAAACTGATTCTGTTACACATTTATTTTGATAACTAGATTATAAAAGTGGTAAATGTTAACGGGCTACACCCTTTCTTAGAGCAGCAGGGACTTGGATGAAATTTCTGATCACCAACTTCACATTACAGACCCACCTGCAGATAGTCGGGATGCCATACTCACCTTCAGGTAGACAGGGTGCCATACCCAACCACCCATAGTATGCCCATGCTGGCCCATTGGGTGACCACCTATTGCATTATGGTTTATAACTTAATAAATTCATAAAGGACAACTAAGAAGTAGCCTGTTTTACATGACAGGGAAGTGAATGATTAAATCAAGGCCCAGACTGTACCCATATCTACATGGCCACCAATGTTCAGTCATTTTCTGCAACAAACTGCTTCTATTACACATTTATTAGAACAACTAGATTATAAAATTTGTAAATGCCAATTGATTACATCTTTTCTTACAGCTGAGGGGGCTTCAATGAAATTTCTGATCCCTAGTTTCATATTATAGTCCCACTTTCAGATAGCCAGTGTGCCAGACCCAACCATCCATGGTAGGCCCATGCTGATCCATGGGGTGTCGAACTATTGCATTATGGGGTACATGTCAATAAAGCCATAAAATAAAAGTAAGAAGTAGCCTGTTTTACATAACAGGGAAGTGGATGAGTAAATCATGGCCCAGACTATACCCATATCTACATCCCCTGCATCACATGACCAAAAACAAGACGGCTGACATCGTTCAGTCATTTTCTGCATCAAACTTCCTCAGGTACACATTTCTTGGGCTAACTAGAGTATACAAGTTTTCACTGTTAAATTTCAATATCACTAAGTGCAAGGTGTTGCATCTTGGTCTGGGAAACCCTAAACACAGGTACACCCTGGGAGGGGAGGTGCTGGAGGCCTCAACAGGGGAAAAAGACCTAGGGGTCATGGTGGATGCATGTATGAATAACTCTGAGCAGTGCAGGAGATTGGCTAGCAAGGCAAACAGGATGTTGGGATGCATCATAAGGGGGGATCACCTCTAGGAGCAAGGAAGTGATTCTGCCGCTGTACAATGGACTGGTTAGACTACACCTTGAGTATTGTGTACAGTACTGGAGACCACACTTGCAGATGGACATACAGCTCCTGGAGAGGGTACAGAGGAGGGCAACTAAGATGTTCCAAGGGCTAGGGGATTTGACGTATGAGGACAGACTTGAGGAGCTCTGCCTGTTTTCACTGGAGGAGAGGAGAGACAGGGGGGACATGATTGAGGTCTTTAAGTACCTCAAGGGAATAAATAGGGTAAACATGGAGGGGGATCTTTAGACTAAAGCAGGGAAGTATCACCAGAGGGCATGGTTTGAAGTTGGAAGGTGGAAGGGTGAGGTGGGAAAGAGGAGGAGGTTTTTCACTGAGAGGGTGGTGGACCCTTGGAATGCACTGCCTGGTGAGCTGGTTCAGAGATCCACAGTGGAGAGCTTCAAGAGAGGGTGGGACAGACACAGAAAGTGGATGTATCAGATGATGGCCTGTCCCAGGGGGGTGGGGATGGATGATAGGGGTTTCTGGAGCACAAGGAATGGGAGGGCCTCGGCACCCAACTAAGGATCTAAGGTTCGAGCAGACTCGATAGACCATAAGGCCTAATCTGCTGGCAAATAGTATGTTAGTATGTTAATGTCTATGGATTACACCTTTCTTATAGCTGCAGGGGCCTTGATTAGATTTCTAATGACTAATTTTACATTACAGACCATGAAGGAAAGGTAAGAAATGGACCTGACTACATATAAGGCGAGCTGGGTATGTTTCAGTTATCATTTAACGTTAACCATTTGCATTTCAACTCAGGTCATCTTGCGCATGAGACACTTAATCCGCTCACCGTCCTATTGTACGTACATGAGGAGGTCACTTGCATTGTGATGTCTCTACTAAAGCAGAATGAAACGTCATTCTGTTTTATTAGTAATGTCACTATTGCTGCTGAATAACATTTTCAAGTGTATACATCGCCAACAAATCAGTGATCCATCATAAGCTATGAGACCATTATCATGTGGCCATAAACCCTGTCCTTTCCCTATTCTAGAACATGTCTATTATTCAACTCTTGGTTTTACATTCAAATCAAGCAAGCCTTTTCTGATCCTGTTTGGAGAAAAAAATATCTTACCTTATAATTATCATGCCTGTGACCTGTGGGGGAAAACAAGTCCCATCTACTATAACATTTTCATTGTAATGTACAAACTAAAGCAGAGTGTGAAGTCATTATGTTTTAGTAGTGATGTCACTGTTGCAGCAGAATGACTTTTTATGACTTGTACATATCATTATACACAATAGTGTTCCATCAGATGCTAGAAGACCATAAAACTATGGAGAAAAACCCTATCTTTTCCCTTTTCTAAAACATGTCATGTAGTCTACTCTTTGTTTTATATTTATTTCAAGCACACCATTGCTGATGCTGTATGAAAAAAAAAAACTGTCTTTTCCTATATCATCTACCACCTTCATGCCTGTGACCTGTGGAAATAAATACCTGTCTACTATTATCCTATACTATTATTTTTTAGATCACTGTACTGCCCCTGGACACAGAACACATTTTTCTTAATTTACCCTATCCTACTATGCCTTGGTTGTTATTATTCCCATGTTTTTTCTTCCCATACATTATATAGAATAGCTGGAGGTCATCAATACATAGCAACTATATACCTTCACCTTAAGGTTATAGTGAGGACAGCAAAAAAAGAAAGGTTTTAAGAAAAGCGTTGTTGTGTATTTAGGTCACCATACAGTATTTTATATAGCATGTAATAGGAAAGAAACTGAAATAGCTTACTTTTTTTTATTACCATTAGCATTTACCATTAGTGGTCCACATTTCACCTTCGGCATTTTGCCGACCTGACACTTTGACAGCCTGATGTCTCATGTACCGCAATGTTAGGGCCACTTGCACTGTGATTTATATACTAAAGCAGAATGGTAAGTCATTCTTTTTAGTATCAAAGTCACTGTTGCATCAGAATGACTTTTTCAAGTGTATTGGTCATCATACACAAAGGGCGTTCCATCAGACAAAATAATACCAGAAACCTGTGTAGAAAAACTCTATCCTTTCCCTGTTCTAAAACCTGTGGAGAAAAACCCTATCCATTCCCTTTTCTAAAACACATGTCATGTAGTCCACTCTTTGTTTCATATTCATTTCAAACACACCATTGCCAATCCTGTAAGGAAAAAAAAACTGTCTTTCCCTATATCTATCTCTCGCCTTTATGCCTGCGACCTGTGGAAATACCCTACCCGTCTACTATTACCCTATACTATTATTTTTTAGATCACTGTACTGCTTCTGGAAAAGCAACACATTTTTCTTATTTTATCCTATCCTACTATGCCTTATTCCCATGTTTTTATATGTTTTTTTCCCCATACATTATATAGAATAGTTGGAGGTCATCAATACACAACAACAGTACACCTTTACCCTAAGGTTCATAGATGGAATACAAGTTATATAGACCATGGGCCTTTTGTGAACTTGCCACCATTCAGTGTTCTATTGGTGGAAGGAGAATTTTTTGTTACTCATATATTCATCAAGTCTCTTTTTGAATGTATTTATATTTTTTGACTATCAACTATAGTCTTAGGTAGAGTATGCCAGGTTGTAATTATTCTTTGAGTTTTGTTTGTTTCGCCAATCAATTTAAGTTATGTGATCTGGTGCTATTATTGTTTATGTATGTATGTCTTCCCAGACCAATTGTTTCTACAGTAAAGTCTTTCTGGATAACTCTAAAAGTTAGATATGTCACCCCTGAGTCTTATATAATCCATAGAAAATAGACCTTGTTTCTTCAGTCTCTCATGGTTACAGTGAGGACAGCAAATAAAGAAAGGTTTTAAGAAAAGCGTTGTGTATTTAGGCCACCATATAATATCTTATAGAGTGTACTATAGGAAAGAAACCAAAATAGTTTACTGTTTTTTATTACCATTAGCATTTACCATCAGTGGACCACATTTCACCTTTGGTATTTTGCCGACACGACACTTTCTCAAGTGTATGGATCATCATTCACAAAGAGTGTTCCATCAGACACTGTAATACCAGAAATCTGTGGAGTAAAACCCTATCCTTTCCCTTTTCTAAAACCTGTGGAGAAAAACCCTATTCTTTCCCTATTCTAAAACCTGAGGGAAAAAAAAAATATCCTTTCCCTATACCTAAAACCTGTGGAGAAAACCGCTATCCTTTCCCTATTCTAAAACATGTGGAGAAAAGCCCTACCCTTTCCCTATTCTAAAACCTGTAGAGAAAAGCCCTATCCTTTTCATATTCTAAAACCTGTGGAGAAAAAGCCTATCCTTTCCCTATTATATAACATGTCATGTAGTCCAGTCTTTGTTTTCTATTCATTTCTAACACACCATTTCCAATCTTGTATGGAAAAAAAATAACTATCCTTATATCAATCTACCACCTTCCTGCCAGCGGTCAGTGGAAAAAAAATACCTGACTACTATCGCCATATATTATTAGTTTTATTTTAGATCACTGTACTGGTCTGGAAAAGGAACTATTTTTCCCTAATTCACCCTGTGTTACTATGCCCTAATTTATCTATTGAATTTTGTTGACCCAGTAGGCCCACTGAGACTAGAAGTCCCATTTTCAGGGGTGACCGGGTGGGAGGTGGATACAGATGGTAACCAACTGAAATTGAACCAGATTAAGCTGTTGGTGGTATTTCTAGTGGATAGGGGAAATTTGGTCAGGACACCGGGGAAATTCCCCTACTCTTGTCAGTAGGGGACCCTGTGGCTGCATGTAGTGTCACTCGATGGCCGACACTCATGGTGAGAGGTTGGTGGAAGGCCTGATGGTGGCTATGGATGTGGATATGCTGCAGTCTGGGGAATCTGGAACTGCTGAAGCGGTGGCTGGGATGCACCCTCTGGGTGACCAGCATATCACCTGCAGTAGCGGTTCTGATCCCGATCCAGTGGATGCTCTAAGTTTGGTGCAAAAAAAGTTGTGCCTGGAGGCGGAATTACTGAACATTAACACTCAATTGTATAACGCTGCTTCTCAGAAGGAGGAAGACCACAAATGGAAACGTTCAGATGCTTCTTCAGCAATGGAGGGTTCATTGTGGCTTGTGAAAATACTGGCCACTACAGGCAGCCCAGATGCACATCCTGGTCAGGAAGATAGGACCCCACATCAGGACTGGCGCGAAGGGGATGACATTGCATGGTTGCCTGAGCACGCGCTTACCTCGACTGGCTGGATATCTTCAACCCCTGGAGTATGGCAACTGGATCCACAGATTCCGATCCCCATCTTGAGCGCAATTCAGCCAGGAGTTCCTACGTCACATTCAACTTCACTTCTGGTGGATTCCAGTGGGGAGCCAGGCCATTCAGGTAACATTCTACCTTCTGGGGATTCTGGGAGTTCTATTAAGGATAGTGGAGAGCCTGGGTCGCAGCCTGCAGTATCTTCGAAAGCACCCTCTTCCTGTGCTGGAACGTCTGCTGGCCCTGATCCCCTGACCTATGTGAGTCACTTCCACCAGCCTGTAGAGATAGCTAAGAGATGGAATGCCATTCGTTTTTGGTACATTGGACATTGGGATTCAGTCCCTGATCGCTTTCATGTGGGCAAAATTCTGCTGAAGCAGACCCTAGGTTTCTCCCCATCAGAAATGTATGCTCTTATCCATGCTCAGGGGGAGTGTACTTTCAATGTTAGTTTTCGGACCCCTGCATTGTTGGAACAGTTTTGGTGCAGATATACCGCCCTGAAAACAAACCCTCTTTGGGTGGACTTTGTTGTAATCCCCTTGACTAAGCAGCCCTTCAGCGTGATCACCATCTTTTTTCGTAATGAAGGGGTGAATATCACTGACATTGTTTATTGGTTAGAGAAGCAGTGCACTATTCAGGGTAATCCAGCTCCAATATTAAACAATGAGGGATTTTGGAATGGTGGATGGAAATTCAAGGTTAAATTGCAGCAGTCTGATCAAGATATTGTGCACTTACCTAATTGTTTTTTCATAGGCCGGGAAAAGGGTTTTTTGTTTTACCCTGGTCAGCACAGGATGTGTTTTAAATGTGGCTCTTGCAGACATATCAGTACTGCTTGTGAAATGCTTAAATGTACTCATTGCGGGGACTTGGGACATGTTAGCGCTCATTGTTTCCAGGAACCTAAGTGCAATCTATGTGACGATCTGGGTAATATTTTCACTGACTGTCCTTGGGCTGCTAAAAACACTGAGAATTCTGATTTTGGGGTACAGGATTATTAAATTAGGGAAGCTACCTCCCCCTCGGTGTTTCCTGGTCCTAAACCATCATCCACCAGGAGAGTTCTGGAGGCCCTCCCGTGTTGTTGGATTTGACCCCAGTTCCTGAGACAGTTTCGGCTGCCTACTGGGCAGATTTGGAGACCCCCCCACTTGCTCAACCACCTCCCGCCCTAGAGTTTTCTCTGGTACCCAGCAAGAGAGGACGGGGTTCTAAGCCCAAATTTCCTAAGTCACAGGTGGCTCCTTTAGAGGAGATGAATCCATATGATGTCCTCAAGAATGTTCCCTCTGATATGGAAGAAGATGTTTCTCCCCCTTCAGTTGGCCAGTACCAGGCAGGCCCTTCTTCTGACAAGGGGGGTTGGCTGTTTGTAGTCCAGCAACTGTACCCAGTGGCAGGGTTACCCGAGCCTCGAGTAAAGTAAAGTGATGATTTCTCCATTTTTTTTTTATATGGCTTCCCCTTGGTATCACTTTAGGCTGGTATCCTTGAACATTAACAGTATTCAGTCTGAATTTAAGAGACTGGCAGCCTATGGTCTTTTTTTAAAATCTGACTTAGACTGTCTGTTTCTTCAGGATGTTCGTCTTCACTCTCCAGTACTTCTGGAAGCAGCCTCTGCTGGCTGGATATGGGGTACTAGCTACTGGTCTCAAGGTAGAGCACCTTGTTCTCTCATGGGGATTTGTTTTTTCTCACAAATTAAAGTACTTAGACAATTAGAGATAATAGAGGGACGGGCTCTGTTGTTGGATATTTTGTGGAAGGGCCTGCCTTTCCAACTTGTGAATGTGTATGCTCCTCAACTAAAGCATGACATGGTTCGGCTTTTCTGAGCTCTTCAGCCCTTTCTCTTTACTACCATGAATGTGATTTTAGGGGGTGATTCTAATTGTGCTCTGTCACAGCCTGACCTGTGTCTTAGCACCAAGAAACAATATTGTGATGTTTCCTGTTCAAGGGAAGTCATTGCCGATGTGGGTTTGATGGATGTTTTCGATTCACATTTTCAAGTGGCCCCTCACACCCATTCTTGTGGACCTTAGTTCATCAAGGATTGATTATTTTTTTGTTTCTGCCTCCCTTCAAATACAGGATGCTAAGGTAGTAGATGTGGCCACTTCTGACCATCGAATGTTGATTCTTTTGGTTGGTAGCCACCCGGACCAGAGACATGGCCCAGGAACTTGGAAATTAAATATGTCCTTACTGGATATTCCACTTATTCAGGAAGATTTTGGCCATGTTATGGCAGCTAGGAAGTCTGTTTTCTTTCTATATGAAGATACAAATGACTGGTGGGAGGACTCGAAGAAAGAGTTCTGCTCTTACTTTCAGTCTGTGGTAAGGCTTAATGGAACATTTAAACGTGACACACTACATTGTTTACTATCTAAATTGCATTCCTTAACCACCCGGCATTATGAAGGGGGTATGGTTTGTCTAAATGCCCTTAAGGCTTTCAAAGATAGGGTGATTAGCCTACAGCAGGATATAATGTGGAGGGTAGTGAAGCAACAGCGTTATCAGTTATTTGATAAAAAACATGATACGGTCCCCTCTGATACCTGTGCCCAGTTTTGACAGCAACATACTATGCTCTCTTTGCATGCTGCGAGTGGTACCACTGTGACTGAGAATTCTGCCATTTTGGCTGAGACTGCATTTTTTCTTGGCTGCATTTATCAGTGAGTCTCTACCACCAGACGTGATGAGACGATGGTTGCATGAGTGCTCCCTTCCTGGCCTTGCTGAGGATCTAGGTAAGATATTGATTGATCCTGTTTCACCTGCTGAGGTGAGACAGGTCATTTGGTCTCTTCCTACTGGCACCTCTCCTGGTCCTGATGGGCTCCCTCACGCCATTTATATAACTATTTGGGACATGTTGGGGGATGAATTGGTGGCTGTCTTGAACGGAGCATTGAGCTCTGGTACTTTGCTGGTTAACATGTATGAAGAGATATTGGTACTTTTGTTCAAGGATGGAAATTGAGTGGATTTGAGGAATTGGCGACCCATAATTCTCCTCAATATTGATAGTAAAATACTGGTAAAGGTCCTGGGAAATAGGATGGTGGGTGTGTTGGACTCTATTATTCATCCCACACAATTTAGTGGGGTACCCCCTAGGAAGATACAATATGCCTTGATTCTTCTTCGGGAAATCCTTTATAAGAGCAGTACCCAGGAGTTAGTGGGGCATCTTGTGAGCCTGGATCAGTCCAAGGCCTTTGATCGGGTGGAATATGATTATTTGTGGGAAGTTTTGCTGGGTTATGAGTTTCCTGAAGTGTTTATTTCTTGGTTAAAGACTTGTTATAGTAATATTAGTCTTCTGTCTATCATGAATGGTTGGGTGGGGGCTAAGATCCTGGTTGGTAGAGGAGTGCGGCAGGGCTTCCCCCTCAGTCCCTTTTTGTATTTATGAACCCTGGACCATCTGCTTCATAGATTCTATAGGACTGACAACATTATAGGCCTTTCAGTAGGTAGTTCCGACATACCGATCAAATCGATTGCTTATGCAGATGATCTTTGTTTGGTTCTGGCCGATCAAGCCTTGGCACGTTTGGCCCAGGAGAAGTTACGGGTTTTTTCAGCTGTAACCAGCTGTGTTTTGAATCAAGACAAGTTCTGTATTCTACCACTTGGTTGTGAGGATTCTGTATGGTCCCCTATCTGGCAATTTCCAGTTGTGCCAGGCTATACTAAACTCCTAGCCATTTATTTTGGTGGTCCAGACCCACAATTTTATAATTGGGAATTCAAACTTCGGTCTACTCAACTGATGGCTGTTAAGTGGAACAAATGGCATATGTCTAAAAGCAAGAGGATTTATATGATTAAATCCCATTTGTTGCCGATTTTTTTATTTCTTTGTGCGGTTTTTCCTCCTCCACAAGCTCTGGAAACTACCGTTTATAGTAGGGTTTTTTTCAGTGCTTATGGGGGAGTAGATTAAACCCAATTAAAAGGGGCATTACCTGTCTACCCCTAGCACAAGGTGGGTTGGGAATGATTAACCCGTTGGTTTTCTTTTATGTTACCTTTTTTTTGATAACATTGTCCCTCTCCTTCATAAAGTTTCTAACTTGTGGAGTCCATGGGTGTTGGATATGATTGGCCCTCTGCTGTTGGTGTGGGGCTCTTCAGACTTTCTCTTTAACCAAGCTAAAGTTTCTATGTTGGCTGTTTATTGGAATGAGGTGGTTAGAACGATTAAAGTTTGGAAACTGTCTTATAGACATCTTACTACTGGGACTAGGAAAAGTGTTTATAATTGGCTGATAGATACACATTTCACTGTGGATCCTTGGTTTCCGGAGCATCCACCTTTGGTCAAGGACTCATTTGCCCAGTTTCTCCACAGTCCTCGGATCCCAGCTTATATGTGGGATTTCCTCTGGCTTTGTACACATTTGAAGTTGGGGGTTAAAGGGAATATGAAGCATAAAGGTCTTGCAGACCGTGCCTGTCCAAGAGATTCTACTTGTTCAGGGGTTGTTGAAACCATGCATCATTTGTTTTTGGATTGCCCCTTTGCAGTTCATTTTTGGGCTGTCTTTCATGCATCTTGGCCTTCCAGCACATTTCGGGCTGTAGACCCAGAAATCTGGATCAGGGGCATTTTCCCTGGTTCATGGGCAAAGTTTGACTCCTGTACGTTGCTGCTCTTTATTGGATATGTTAAATTCCAGCTTTGGCAAGCTCGCTGTTCATTGACCCTGCGGCAGAGCTTATTGCCTTGTGATCATGTTTTTCCTACGGTTCATCATGAAGTCCTCAGATGGTGTTCTTTTGAGTATAATTCAGCATCTCCAGATCTTTACAGCTTATGGTGGAGACATATGTCCTGGTTGGACATGGGTTAAAGGCCCACCCCCCCCCGATTTTTTTGATTTTAATTAAATTTTTTTTTCTCTCTACACTTGTATGATGTTTACTGCTTATGTGTGAGTATACTTTGTGGTACAGACTGTTAGGTTTTCCCGTACTCTTTTCCCGGGGAAGGGGTTAGGGTGTGTTTATGGTATTTCTCTTTGTTGTATGGGTTTAATGTATGATGTAACACTGTAGTTGTTTTCTTTTCTTTCCTTTCTGGGTTTTAGTTTGCTGCATCTCTCATTTTATGTGTGTTTTTTATATGTTGTATAATACGACTCCCCTACCTTTTGGGGGGGGGGTTAGAATTTAAGTTTTAAGATTGGGTTGTGTTACATTTATTTTAAGCTGGACAGCTACGCTCAAAATATGTCACCAATGTTTTCCTGAATTTGTTTTTTGCGTGTGCCAGTTTTTCCTCAATAGGTTTTCCATTCTTGAATTGCAACTATTGTATGATGTACTACATTTTCTAATGTTCGCACTATAATTTGTGTATGGTAACCCAACTTTATATTTATGTTGCTTTGCAGTTTATATTAAAATTCCCCTACTCTTCTAGTGGGGGGTGAGAGTGTTTTTCAGCATTTATTGTTGTGTTTTTGTTAATGAATACTTGTATTGCATGTATGATGAAATATTTCTTTATGTTTACTTTTGTTTTTTTGCATTATGATTTTGTGTGCTGCAACACTGTTATGTATATATTTTGCTTTCAAGTTCTAATAAAAAATTCCCCAACTCTTTTCGATAAGTGCCATGGAATCCTACTATTAGATGATTGTTTGATTTGGTGGAGGGAAACAGTGATTTGTCACAGGGTTAAATAAGATAGGTTTATCTGGTGAATGGGATTAGAATGTGTACTGCACTCTGGGGATTTTGTATGATCTTTGTATTTATATACTGTTTACTTTTTCTGTCTGATAATTTTTGTACCAGTTTGTATTTATTTCATTTGCAATAAAAATTCCTCTGCTCTTTTCGAGAAGTGCCATGGGATCTTTAATGTCCACCTAAATAACCACCAGAACAGACAGACGGGACCACGGTTTAACATCTAATGTGAAAGACAGCATCTCAGGAGTGCAGCACCCCCCATGCTGCACTACAGTGTCAGTATTGGGATATTAACCCAAGTGCCTGGTGTAGGGATAGAACCCACAGCCTACTGATCACCCGGCCTCAGAGGTGAGTGTGCAACCTACTGAGCCACTGACTCTGACAAATTGTTGTTATTCCATGTTTTCATGTTTTATATATTGCCTCGTCATTTTTGTGACCTGTAGGGAAAAAAACCTGTTTGCTCTTACCCTATGCTACACCATTTCATCAACTGTTGACATACAGTCTGTAATATTTAATTTAACCAAAGTAATGCATCGCATCCTCACGTGAAGTCATCACTTGGAGAGTTCAATATTAGTCTAAGCAGTATAATTCATTCCAACTGATGAGACGGTGAAGAAGTTTGTTGTGGTGCAATGCATACTAGTAGGTCTACAAGGCTGATTTATGTTAACACCGCAAGGTTTCCATAGCCTGTTAGACAAACTAGTTTGTCTCTTACCTTAATCCCAGAAAGTATCAGTTGAGTAGTATCATATGAAGTCGAGATGTAACATGTTGTAATGTAGCATCATTGCAGTGTCTTAATCTTCAGTGTGATTCAAAAAGGGTAATTTTGTGACTTCTGTAGATTTGTTGAACACACGTTCTCTGAGAAATAAGAAACATGCAATCAATAAATGTGATGACTTCTGGACACACTACTGCACCACTTTTACCACATCCAGGCACCAAGTGTGAATTACTCGTGAGCACCTCAAAATGGCCAAGCTTCAAAATGTCTGCCTTTGCTAAAATGCTTCAGAACAGCCACCTTTGTTTAAAAAGTTCTCTGAATGGGTCAGGGTTGATGCAGTATGGTGGAAATCAGTCATGTAACCACTTCCAGACACACTATTGCAACACTTTTGCCATATCTGGACACCAAGTGTGAATCTCTGGTGAGTGCCTCAAAATGGCTGCCTTTGCTGAAATGCCTCAAAATGGCTGTCTTTTCTAAAGTGCCTCAAAATGGCCACCTTTGCTAAAAAGTTCTCTGACTGGGTCTGTGTTGATGAGGTATGGTGGTAATCAGTCATGTAACCAATACAGGACACAAAGTCACTAAACTTACTTGTGCTCCCAGGTCGCACCTGTAAACAAGTTTTCAGCTTAGTGTTTCTCACCTGGTAAAACAAAGGTTACGAAAAAAAACCAAAGGTTAAAAAAAAGTACACCACCACTTTTGCTAGATATGGATACCAAGTGTGAATCACTGGTGCACAGCTCAAAATGCCACCTTTGATAAAATGCCTGCAGATGGCCACCTTAGATAAAATGCCACAAAATGGTCAGATTTGCTAAAATGCCTCAACATGGCCACTTTTGCTAAAATGTTCTCTTTATGAGTTAGGGTTGATGTGGTATGGTGGCAATCAGTCATGTGACCACTACCAGGCACAGTACTGCACCACTTTTGCCACATCCAGGCACTCTTTAGGGGTATTTTCTTTGTTAATTTAACTCAAGTGCTGCACTGTACCTGTAAGCTATATATCTAACTAAAAAATTGTCTCTCACTATTTCCAGTGGCTGAAACCTTCGCTGCATGGGAGTAAATATGTTCTATATACCATTGTACTGTTTAGGGGGTTCTGTAACCCACAACTAAACTTAATACCTTTAACTGCTGTTAATTTTAATCTTACTATGGCTAGCAAGTGTTTAACTCTTGGCTGGGGGTGACTGCACGAAAACCAAGCTGTTCTGAAACTCCAGTTCCTAACTTAGCATCCTACCCTTATCCCTAGTCTCCTGAAAGTTGGAAATGTGAAACACTCCCTTGTTCTGAACGAATGTCTCTGTGGTTCACTCTGTCTCTCAACCTTGATTCTTCCCCTCCTCAAACCTTTCCTGCCTGACTCTCTTCTGCTTCTCTCACTTGTTCTCACTCCATTGGTCTCCTTCCTTCAATTCTGCAACCCCAAAATCCTTGTTCTCTATCTCCAGACTTTGCTCTCCCCCACCCCCGGTAGTGTTAACTTTTAACCTATCTTGTCTGCTAAGGAATTAGTCCTGGCATCAGGCCCCAGCCCCTCCACTGACCTCCCACTAATCCCTCAGCTCCCCCTCCCCTTTCTTTAGCTCATGCCCTGGCCCTTTGTTCATTTATGCCAGCCCACTGCTGACACTCGCCAGGAGGCCCTACTAAAATATCTTGTTTTCCTTTTGCCTCCAGGATCCTGACCACATGGGGCTCCCACTGCTGCTAATCTGCCTAAACTGGCGGGGAAGACCAACGGAGGCGACCAGGTAACTGCACAGGTGTCTCTCGCCCTCCCTGCCCAGCATCTAGCCAGGTATGCAGAAGCCGTAATCTGACCCACCCACAGCACTCTAATTGGACAAGGCTTTCATGCTGTGCTATGCAGATTGGTGGGTCTCTTAAGCTGTGCTCTTGGCGCTGGTTTTCAAAATGGGAATAATGGTGCAAAACAACTCTTTGGCTAAACCATGTCAAGACCTACTTTGCAGGTGTCTGGTACTCTTTAGGGGTATATTCTTCTCACCCACCCACCCCAACCCCTGCCATTATTAAATAGCACTCCTCCCTCATAATAAGGCTACACTTCCTAACCCACTCCCCTGCACACTTCTCCTTGACTCCCTCTTAAAGACATCATTACCGTGAAGTCTCATCTCTCAGTTATCCCCTTTTGAGTGTTTTGCTGCTCCTTTTTTGACTGCTCTCTCTCTCCTTATGCTTTTTATTCCACTACTGTCTCACCTACATAATATTTCCTCACCATAGTTGAATAGTTCTGACACAGCATTTTAACCCTGAGTGGTACAGCATTGTAGCCATTATCACATTAAGGTGCCCCCCTGGACTCTTCATACCCTTGTGATGGTGGCCCTTGCCTCCCTACTCCTTTGATGCATCCTCATATTTACTTTTGAGTCTGTCAAGGACTTAAAAGAAGGCGGGAACAGACCTAAAAATCCTTCATGCCAGGAACAGAGTCCAATGGCGTTGGCTACTCAATTAACACCCTCAAAGGGCACCAATCCTCACATACTCACACTGGATCACATCCCTTGCTGCCCCACTCCCCCAAACTTGACCTCTCTTACCCTCTCTGTCAAGATAATATTAATTGCTGTATCCAATTACTGGAGCCCAGCTAACACCCACCCCACAGATAGTGCCTGTGACCAGAAAAAGCACCCTAATAAAGCTTTTCTGAGGTTCTTGGTTAGGTGCCTTTGCAAATTACTAGTACTACTGCTTCTCTGTGCAGGTAGCGTGGAACTAAATCCAGGCCCCCCCTACTGTTAGCTGCTCCCAGAGAGCTCACCCAGTTAAAGGGCCTGAGCTTCCTTCATATGAACAAATGCAGCCTTGCCAGCAAATTTGACCAGGCCCAAGCCTGAGTTTTACATGCCTCCCCTGATGTACCTATGTTCTCTGAAACCTGGCTCAAGAGCAATGTACCTGATAATTTTCTCTGCATCCCTGGCTATAGTCTATACAGGTGTGACAGACCTACCAAAGGAGGTGGTGTCACCATTTATATCAAAGAAAAATTCCAAATTACCAACCTTGACCGTACATCATTGTCCAAGGAATTTGAATGCCTCTCCCTTAAAATTATTCTGGCACCTGGAGTTACCTTACTGGTAGCTGTATGTTATAGGCTACCTGCAGCCAGTCTCGGCATATTGACCCACCTGCATTCCCTCCTGGAAAAAGCAAGTTCGGAATGTACCCTAATAGGAGACTTTAACCTAAACTGGACCAATGCCAGCGCCAACAGTCTCGAGGATTTTTGTGATGGACACTGGCTAGCTCAGATGACCCCTGAGATTACTTCGCTAAATAAAAAAACCCTTACCGATGCTCCTTACTGGACCTTATTCTGGTCAGTAAAGCACATAATATCTCCCATACTGGGGTCTTCCATAATGAACTGAGTGACCACTGCACAATCGCCTGTGTCAGGTACATCCGTCACCTTCTTTCCACTTCCACCTTCAAGATTAAACACAGCATGAAAAATTTTGTGCTCCATGCCTTTCTAGCTGACCTTGGGGATATCCACTGGCAGGATTTCTACCTCGTACCCACTGTTTCAGAAGCCTTCTACATCTTCCAGGAGTTATTACTTAAGGTCGTCAACAAGCATGCATCTTTAAGGAAAATGAAGTTAAGGAAACATGCTCCTGACTGGTTTAACCCAGCACCGAAGATGGCCCTGTGGCACAGAGACCTTCTATGGAAAAAGGCTAGGAAATCTCACTCCGACACAGACTGGCTGTCTTTCCGAGTAGCCAGGAATGCCTGCACCAAAATGGTCAGGTTGGAAAAAGCACGCTTTTTCCAGTCTGCCCTTGAGGAAAACAAAAACTGTTCAGCCAAATTCTGGTAGGTTCTAAGAGAGATTGAAGGTCACTCCCCTGCCACTCCTTTTCCAGCTAAAATTGTGGATAATAACATTATATGTACAGCCAGGGCTGAGATCATTGAACAGCTCAATAGCCACTTTGCAACTGCAGGCCTCTCCTTTGACAATTCGCCTGCTAGTAAACTAAGCACCACTTGCTACGCCAGATCAACACCTAGCCCAATCTCTACTCCTGGGTCTGACAACCCTCCGTTCAAGTTCTACCTGGTATCCTACAAATAGGTGGAGGACCTCCTCCTCTCACTCAACACCAAAAAGAGTGCGGGTGCTGATTTACTAGAACCTTTTTTTCTAAAAGCAGGTTATTCCTACCTGACAGCACCAATTACCCATCCTTTTAATTGCTCACTAGTCCAAGGGGAATTGCCATATAGTTGGAAAATTGCACATATCATTCCCTTGTTTAAATCAGGAGACCTTACAGACTTGAACAACTACAGGCCCATTTCACTGTTTCCCATTTTATCCAAGCTACTCAAAAAAAATTGTCAATGCTCAATTAAGGGAGTACTTGGATAATGAAAACATCCTCAACCCTGTTCAATTGGGGTTCAGGCCCAAATATAGCACAGTGTCAGCTCTAGCCAAAGTCTCTACATGCCCTGGACAATAAACAATACATCCACACCCTCTTCCTTGACCTTAGCAAAGCATTCAATATGGTTTATCACTCCATACTACTTGACATTTTACTTGACATTTTAGGAAACATTGGTGTAACCCCCACTGCAGTACAGTAGTTCCGCTGGTACCTTACAAATGGAAGTCAGCAAATCAAAAGCCAAGATAAGCTCTCTACACTAAAAACCTTGCCACGCGGTGTCCCACAAGATTCGATCCTAGGACCGATCCTCTTTGCCCTTTATATTAACCGTATCGACTCTGGGCTTCTTCGCGGATGACACTGTCATCTATTCAACCAACCCCTCCATTGATCTTGCCCACAAGGAACTACAACAGGACTTTATCACACTCCAACACAACCTGCTGAATCTGAAGCTTCTTCTAAATGCCAAAAAAACAAAAGCCATGGTTATCTCCCAATTCTCCAACATCAATACGAAGGCATCCAATACCACTCAGATTACCACTCTCCTTGGTGAATCTCTAGAAATAATGGACAAATTCAAATACCTGGGAGTATGGCTGGACAATAAATGGAACTTCAATGTGTACCTAAATGAGTTATCTAAAAAACTAAGGCAGCATCTTGGCATTTTCTTCCATATTAGACACTTACTTACCCTGGAAGCTAGGAAGAGATTGGTTCAAACTACCTTCCTTCCCCTGCTTGACTATGGTGACTTTCTATATAGTCACTGCCCTCAGCGTGAGCTCCAAAAACTAGACACTCTTTATCACCGTGCACTGAGATTTGTGCTTGGTCTACCCCTTCAGACTCATCATTGCTTACTGTACCAAGCATTAGACTGGCCTTCCCTCTCCCTGAGGAGACAAAAAAATGCACTCTTGTGGTTCTTCCGGGCCCTGACCAACAATCTGCCTCCCAATATTAGCAAACTATTCGAGTGCTCAATGTCTACCTACAGTATAAGGAACTCCCGTTTCATCAATTTTAAAACACCTCGGACCAGAACACGTCTTGGCTCCACTGCCATTAGCTCATTCCTACCAATGCTCTGGAACAACTTACAAAAAGCACTTAAACTCCCCATCCTGCCCAGATTTTGCATCTTCAGGCAGCTACTAAACTGATGCTTGCACACGGTGTGTGACTGTTTGAGGTAAACAGATTCCCAACTGATCAACCATCCCCATAGACCGAATGGACCAGGCTCTTCTATCTCACCTCTTGGCTGGATCCCTTTAGGGTCAATATACTCCCCTTGGCCTGTTCCACCCCAGCACTTAGCTAACTCTCTTTGGGGCCACCTCCCTTTTAGTGATACCCCCGCCACCTCTCTCTTATTTGTTTCTCTCCTCCAACCTTCCCTGTGTCTCCCCTCCCCCTCCCTGCATGAGGTTAGTTATAGAATGTGAAACTTGACTATGTGTGTATTCACCACCTAAGCTATGTAAATTTGTTTTTGACTTGTTTTTTACATGGTATTACTATCTGTCATGCACAAACTGTTACGTCTTGTTATTGACTATGTCCTATGTGTCCAGGAGCATCTTGAAAATGAGCCTGCTCAATGATGTAACTGCCTGGTTAAATAAAGTTTGATCGATTGATTGATTGAAGTGTGAATCACTGGTGAGCACCTCAAAATGGCTGTCTTTTGCTAAAATGCCTCAAAATTGGCACTTTTGATAAAGTAATTCAGAACGGCTGCCTTTGCTAAAATGCCTCAGTCAAGTGACCACTAATGGACACAGTACTACAACACTTCTGGCACACCCAGGCACTAATTATCTTCAATATAAGGCACAACTACCAATAAAGCATCTCCTGAAGTCCAATGGCCTCTCCATGACCTTCCACGCCAGGGCCCACCATTTCACAAAATTCATTCGCTGTTGTATGTTGGTTCCACAACACCTTACGAAAAATGGCAGCATCACAGAAGAAGCATTCCCGGGTCCCACCTCAGCCTCCAAACTTATACTGATTACTGTTTCACATCCCTGACACTAACCACACATAGGTTTCAACCCTTGGACCTTGCACAATCCCACCAAGCGAATGCCACCTCCTTCTCAATCACCAGGTGCTAGATTCTTAGGTCATAGCCAAAACCCAACTGAACCCATACTCATTACTGTTACACCTCCCTAACACCAACCAAACAGAGGTTTCAACCATGGGACCTTGCATGGTCCCAGTTAGGTAATGCCACCACCCAAATGAGAGCTGGATCCTGAGGTCACATGAAAACTTTATTATCTATTGTTTGTTTAATTATGACATGCTCCCCTTTATTAACCAAATCACCATGCTAAAAAGTTAAACACACACACACACACGCATACACACACACGAGATATGCAATGGGGTGACTGGAAATATCCCTGATACTCCCCAGAGCGTAGTTTGACTCTATGATGTAACGAGTGTTTTATCTCTGACAGGTGTAAAGTCCACTAGAATCGCATTCTCACCATACTGTATGTAACGTAGCATTCCTACAAAATACAAACAACAAAATCCATTGATTTCAGTCTTGAGACAGATGATGAATAAATTGCAGTGTTAGAGGAAATAGGAACCATGATAAACCCTCCCTGTACTCCCGCCTCAGCTCCACCCAAATGCAACCTCAACAAGCATTAACATAGCCCAAAAAGTACACCTTTTGCAGTAAGAAAAAATGTTTCAACCACTCAAAGACAAGCAAAATGTGTTTGCCTTTTCAACCTAGTATATCTGAGGTTCTCAATGGACCAACATTGTTAGCAGTTTCATGAGGTCAAACCCTGACTGAACTTTGAAACAAGAACACATACTGTACATCAATACACAAATATCAAAACCCAAGCTAAACTGTAACTTACCATTAGTGACATCACATAGTAACCTACCTTATGCACTTATTATTTGCAGTTTATTTCCCAATCTGACTGTTCCATGAGTATTTCTGAAGCCAGGGGGACATCTTTTGTACAATGCACTGTGTATATAGATTACAATGATCATCATATGGAAGACGACCCTGACGACAGGCGATAGGGCATTTGGCACGTATATCCTTATACGTGGTTCGTTTGAAAGACTATTGGCCTATATACTCCAATCTGAAAAAATAAAATTGAAAGAAATTATACCAATGGCGATCAGAAAGTTTTAGTCAATTGGATTACATACTGTACATTCCATTCCACTATATTAAATAGTCATTCATCCTATTATGTATTCTAAGCACAAATTAATATATCAGAGCATGAGAGTCATGGCATAACAAACATCCATAATTGCCATCACAGTCAATAGTGCCATAGATATGGCCTGAGCCACATGCCTTAGTAGCTGTAGGAATTTTCTGGCTGTGATGTGGTGAGATGCTGATACAGTACCAGCTGGTCATGCACTTGCAAGTGGTCTGGTCTATCTGGTGACAGCTAGGCCTTGTCTTGTGCTCAGTCATCCCCTATCAAACAAGCACTCATACGTTCTCCTTCCCACCCAAGGCCTGTTGAACCAGGACTCAGGTTGCTAACATCAGGAGCAGAAATGGAGCCTTCACTGCTGGCATATATACTCCTTTACTCCATATTCAGACATAACTAAGCAATCAAGATCTTTCTCTCTCCTCTGTCCCACTAAAGGACTGCTGCAACAGAAAACAGGTTGCTGAGTGCAGGAGCAGAAACCTTCTGGCTTTTCTCCCCCTTGACCCCCTGGACAGATATCACCTAGCAAACAACCTCACATCCCTACTCCATCCCTCTTAAGCACTGCTGCACTAGAAAACAGGTTGCTAAGGATAGGAGCAGAAATGGAGACCTCCCTGCTGGTGTCTCTCCCCCTTGACTACCTGGAAAGACATCACCTATCAAACAAGCTCTCACCTTTCATCCATCCATCTTAAGTGCTACTGTGCCAGAAAATGAGTTGCTGATGTCAGGGGCAGAAACAGAGACCGCCCTGCTGCTATCTCTCCCCTTTGACTACCTGGACAAATATCACCTAGAAAAGAAGCTCACACTCCTCCTCCACCCCTCTTAACCATTGCTGCATCAGAAAATGAGTTGCTGAGTGTAGGAGCAGAAACTGAGAACTCCCTGGTGGTGTCTCTGCCTATTGACAACCTGGACAGACATCACATAGCAAACAAGCTCTCACCCCTCATCCTCTGTCCCTCTTAAGTGCTGCTGCATCAGAAAATGAGTTGCTGAGGGCAGGAGCAGAAATGGACACCTCCCTGCTGGCATCTCTCCCCCTTGACTACCTGGACAAACATCACCTATCAAAGAAGCTCAAACTCCTCCTCTGTCCCTCTTAACCGTTGCTGCACCAGAAAATGAGTTGCTAGGTATTGGAGCAGAAACGGTGAACTTCCTGCTGGTGTCTCTACCCACTGACAACCAGGATGGACAGACATCACCTAGCAAAAAAGCTGTCACCCCTCATCCATCTTTCTTAAGCACTGCTGCACCAGAAAATGGGTTGCTGAGTGCAGGAGCAGAACTAGAGACCTACCTGCTGGTGTCTTTCACCTTGACTACCTGGACAGACATCACATAGCAAGCAAGCTCACACCCCTCCTCCATCCCTCTTAAGCACTGCTGCACCAGAAAATAGGTTGCTTAGGGTAGGAGCAGAAATGGAGACCTCCCTGCTGGCATCTGTCTCCAATGATTCCCTGGATGGACATCACTTAGCAAACAAGCTCACATGCCTCTGCTGTCCCTCTTAAGCAGTGCTGCACCAGATTATGCGTTGCTGAGGGCAGGAGCAGAAACACAGACTTCCCTACTGGCATCTCTCACCCTTGATTTCGTGGACAGATATCACCTAGCAAATATACTTGCGTGCCCCCTCCATCCATCTTAACCGCTGCTGCATACAAAAATGGGTTGCTGAGGGCAGAAGCAGAAATGGAGATCTCCCTGCTGGCATCTCTACTCCTTGACTTCCTAGACAGACATCATCTAGCAAACAAGCTCTCACCCCTCCTCCATCCCACTGAAACACTGCTGCATCAGAAAAATGGGTTGCTGAGGGCAGGAGCAGAAACAGAAACCTCCCTGCTGGTGTCTTTCTCTCTTGACTCCATGGTCGGACATCACCTAGCAAATATACTTGCACCCCTCCTCCTTCCATCTTAAGTGCTGTTGCACATGAAAATGAGTTGCTGAGGGCAGAAGCAGAAACAGAGATCTCCCTGCTGACATCTTTACCCCTTGACTTCCTGGACAGACATCATCTAACAAACAAGTTCTCACCCCTCCTCCATCCCACTGAAACACTGCTGAATCAGAAAATGGGTTGCTGAGGGTAGGAGCAGAAATAGAGACCTCCCTGCTGGTGTCTTTCTCCTTTGACACCATGGTCAGACATCACCTACTAAACAAGGTCTCACCCCTCCTCCGTCCCACTCAAGTGTAGCTGAACCAGGACACAGGCTGCAGAGGGCAGGAGCAGAAACGGAGCCCTCCCTACTGGCGTATCATTCCCCAGACTACCTGTACAGTCATCCCCTTGCAAATAAGTTCACTCCTCTCCTCCATCCTACCCAAGCACTGCTGCACCAGAAAACTTTATTCATGATTTCTATTACTGTAAATGTTTTTTTGTTTCCCAGTAGTCTGTCTCTCTGTCTCTCTCTCTCCCCTGTCTAGATGGCATCATCAAAGATTTATTTTACCAGCCTGCCCTTACCCTGCCTGAACACACAGCCACAATGAGTTCTGGTAAACACTTTATTTGTATTTTCTTACTGTAAATGGTCTTGTTGTTTTCCAGTAGTCTCTCTCTCTCTCTCTCTCTCTCTCTCACCCATCTGGATGGTATCATCAAAGATTTATTTTACCAGATTATTTACAGATACAGGTGGAAGATATTCACAGAACAGACTGAGCAGTATTAGTGGCAATAACCTGTCTGCAGATATGAACAACCTGCATCATTTCACTACTGTACCATATCACACATGAATGAGTAAATAAAAAAATGAAAATAATGAAGATAAAAATAAACTAACCTCTGGTGTCTTTGTCATACATTTGTCAAGTAACTTTACTGTACTGAAAATAAAATAGTCACAGCTAAGGAAAATACAATGGGCCTGATTGTTGAAGTCCACTTAGAGAGACACAAGTCCATATATTGGTTGGAGCCCATTTGTGTTTGGCTGTCTTGAGGGCTGGTTGTCTTCAGTGCTGGTTGCCATAAGGACATGTAGCATTGAGGACCATCAGCCTTGAGGGCTGGTTGCCTTGAGGGAAATCAGCATTGAGGGCTTGTTGCCTTGAAGTCCATCAGCTTTGAGGGCTGGTTGCCTTGAAATCCATCAGCCTTGAGGGTTGGTTCCCTTCAAGTCCATCAACCTTGAGGGTTGATTGCCTTGAGGGCCATCAGCACTGAGGGCTGGTTTCCTTGAGGACCATCAGCAGTGAGGAATGTTTGCCTTGAGGGACATCAGCCTTAAGGGTTGGTTGCCTTGATGGCCATTAGCCTTGGGGGCCAGTTGCCTTGAGGATCATCAGCCTTGAGGGCTGGTTGCCTTGAGGCCCAAAACCCTAGAGGGACGGTTGCCTTGAAGGCCTTCAGCCTTGAGGGATGGCTGTCGAGAGCCAACAGTCTTGAGGGCCGGTTGCCTCAAGGGCCATAAGCCATGGGGTATAGTTGCCTTAAGGGCCATCAGCCTTGAGGGATGGTTGTCTTGAAGGCCATCCACCTTGAGATCTGGTTGCCTTGAGGGCCATCAACCTTGAGGGATGGTTGCCTTAAGGGCCATCAGCCTTGAGGGCTGGTTGCCTCGAGGACCACCAGCCTTGAGTGCTGGTTGCCTTGTGGACCATCAGCCTTGAGGGCCATAAGCCTTGAGGGACATCAGCCTTGAGGGTCATCAGCCTTGAGGGATGTGAGTCTTGATGGCCATCAGCCTTAAGAGCTGGTTTTCTTGAGGACCATTAGCCTTGTGGGCCAGGAGCCTTGAGGAATGGTTGACTTGAGGGCCAACAGCATTGAGGGCCATAAGTCTTGAGGGTCATCAGCTTTGAGGGCCATAAGCCTTGAGAGCCATAAGCTTTGAAGGCTGGTTGCTTTGAGGGCCTTTAGCCTTGAGGGCTAGTTGTCTTCAGGGCCATCAGCCTTGAGGGTCAGGAGCCTTGAGGGAGTGGTTGCCTTGAGGGATGGTTGCCTTGAAGGTCATCAGCCTTGAGGGCTGGATGCCTTGAAGGCCATCAGCCTTGAGGACTGGTTGCCTTAAGGACAATTAGCCTTGAGGGCTGGTTGCCTCGAGTGCCCTCAGCCTTGATGGCTGGTTGCCATGAAAGCCATTAGCCTTAAGGTCTGGTTGCCTTGAAGGCCATCAGCCTTGAGGGCTGGTTGCCTTAAGGACAATTAGCCTTGAGGGCTGGTTGCCTTGAAGGCCATCAGCCTTGAGGCTGGTTCCTTGAGGGCCATAGGCCTGAAGGCCATCAGCCTTGTGGGCCATGAGCCTTGAGGTCTGGTTGCCTTGAGGACAATCAGCCATGAGAGCTGGTTGCATTGAGGGCCATCAGATATGGGGGATAGTTGGCTCAAGAGCCATCAGCCTTGAGGGCTGGTTGCCTTGAGGGACATCAGCCTTGTGGCCATCAGCATTGAGGGATGGTTGCCTTGAGGACCTTCAGCCTTGAGGGACATCAGCCTTGAGGGCTGGTTGTCTTCAGGGCCATCAGCCTTGAGGGTCAGGAGCCTTGAGGGAGTGGTTGCCTTGAGGGTTATCAGCCTTGAGGGATGGTTGCCTTGAAGGTCATCGGCCTTGAGGGCTGGATGCCTTGAGAGCCTTCAGCCTAGAGGGCTGGTTGCCTCGAGTGCCCTCAGCCTTGATGGCTGGTGCCATGAGCCATAGCCTATGATGGTTGCCTGAAGGCCATCAGTCTTGAGGGCTGGTTGCCTTAAGGACAATTAGCCTTGAGGGCTGGTTGCCTTGAATGCCATCAGCCTTGAGGCTGGTTCCTTGAGGGCCATAGGCCTGAGGGCCATCAGCCTTGTGGGTCATGAGCCTTGAGGTCTGGCTGCCTTGAGGACCTTCAGCCATGAGAGCTGGTTTCATTGAGGGCCATCAGATATGAGGGATAGTTGGCTCAAAGGCCATCAGCCTTGAGGGATATCAGCCTTGTGGCCATCAGCATTGAGGGATGGTTGCCTTGAGGACCTTCAGCCTTGAGGGACATCAGCCTTGAGGGCTGGTTGCCTTGAGGAACTTCAGTCTTGAGGGCTGGTGGCCTTGAGGGCCATCAGCCTTGAGCACTGGTTCCATTGAGGGCCGTCAGCCTTGAGGGCCATAAGCCTTGAGGGTCATCAACCTTAAGGGCCATAAGGCTTGAGAGCTGGTTGCCTTGAGGGTCTTCAGCCTTAAAGGGCTGGTAGCCTTGAGGGTCATTAGATATGGAGAATAGTTGCCTCAAGGACCATAAGCCTTGAGGACCATGAGCCTTGAAGGCTGGTTGCCTTAATGGCCTTCGGCCTTGAGGGCCTTCAACCTTGGGAGCTGGATGCATTCAGGGCCATCAGATATGGGAGATAGTTGGCTCAAGGGCCATCAGCCTTGAGGGATGATTGCCTTGAGGGCCTTTTGCCTTAAGGGCTGCTAGACATGGCAATTGCTGTACACAAATCATCTATTTGTTATTGGTTGCCTTGAGGGAAGTCAACTTGATGCTGGTGGTGGCCTCACAAATTTCCATGGCAGAGGCCATTCGGTTGTGGTGAAGGCCATAGACATTGAGGGCTCATTGCCTTTAGGGCTCAGGGTCAATGTGGTGCAGCGGTAATCAGTCACGTGACCACCACCTTCTTTGAATTACATGTGAGCACCTCCAAATGGCCACTTTGGCTAAAATGCTTTCATAATGACTAAGAATGTTAGGGAGAAGTAGCAGCATTGGGAAGGGGTTCAGCTGAGCTGTGGCTATGACCTCAGGAACAACCATTTGGTGTTTGTGGGCCGGTGGGATATCCCTGAGTGGGACTGTTCAAGGTCCCGTATGCCTGGTTGCCATCGGGGAGATTGCACAGAGCTGGAACAGATGTCATAGCCACAGCCCAACCGAACCCCATACCAGGACTGTGACTCCTCACTGACACCCTTAGGCATTATGAGAACATTTTAGCAAAGGTGTCCATTTTGAGGTGCTCACACGTAATTCAGAGAAGGTTCCTGGATGTGGCAACAGTGGTGCAGAAGTGTGTTGGGTAGTGGTGACATGACAGATTACCACTATACCACATCAACCCTGACCCATTCAGACACATTCAGAAAGCTTTTTCAGCAAATGTAACCCATTGTTAATGGGTGATTGTTGAACACCAATTGCTACACCTAACAGCCCTCAAGTTAAAATGCCATTATGGCATAAAGGCCTTAGCACCCATTTGTTGTTGGTTGCCTTGAAGGCTCATTGCTTTGAGGGCTGTCAGGCAGAGCAATTAGTTTACACCAATTGACCACTGGCAAGTGGTGTACACCAATCGCAGATTTCTGTTTGGTTGCTTTGAGGGTCACATGACTCATTATATCTATACCACATCAATCCTGACCCATTCAGAGAGTTTTTTTAGCAAATGTGAACATTTTGAGGATATTTTAGCAAAGATAGCCATTTTGAGGCTTGATATCAAAAGAGGCCATTTTGAGGCATTTTAGGTAAGGTGACCTTTTTGAGGCACCCACCAATAATTCACACCAGGTGACCAAATGTGGCAAAGGTGGCCCTCAAGGCAAACAATCACAAATGAACTATTGGTATTCACCAAGCACACATATATGTTTAGTTGCCTCAAGGGCCGATAGCCTTGAGGGCTGCTTGCCTTGAGGGTCATCAGCCCTGAGGGCTGGTTGCCTTGAGGGTCAACAGTCTTGAGGGATGGTTGCCTTGAGCGCCATAATCCTTGAGGGCCATCAACCTTGAGGGCTGGTTGCCTTGAGGGCCTTCAGCCTTGAGGGCTGGTTGCCTTGAGGGATCATCAGAGACATAGGATAGTTGGCTTAAAGGCCATCAGCCTTGTGGGATGATTGCCTTGAGGTCCTTTTGCCTTAAGGGCTGTTAGATGTGGCATTTGGTGTACGCGAATCATCTATTTGTCATTGGTTGCCTTGAGGGCCATCAACTTGATGGCCAGTGGTGACCTCACAAATTTCCAAGGCAGAAGCAATTTGGTTGCCGTGAAGGCCATAAGCATTGAGGGTTCATTGCCTTTAGGGTTCAGGGTCAATGTGGTATAGCGGTAATCAGTCACATGACCAATATCCATCAAAGTACTGCACCACTTTTGCCACATCCGGGAACCCTCTTTGAATTACATGTGAGCACCTCCAAATGGCCACCTTTGCTAAAATGCTTTCATAATAGCTAATGATATTAGGGAGAAGTAACAGCAATTGGAAGGGGGTTCAGGTGGGCTGTTGCTATGACCTCAGGAACAAGCATCCAGAGTTTGTGGGGTGGCGGGATTTCACTGAGTTGGATTGTTCAAAATCCCATATACCCAGTTACCATCAGGGAGATTGCACAGAGCTGGACTTGAGGTCATTGCCACAGCCCAACTTGAACCCCTTATCAGGACTTTTACTCCTCACTGACACCATTAGGCATTATGAGAGCATTTTAGCAAAGGTGGCCATTTTGAGGCACTCACTAGTAATACAGAGAAGGTTCCCAGATGCACCAACAGTGGTGCAGAAGTGTGTTGGGGTAGTGGTCCCATGACTTATTACCACTAGACCACAGCAACACTGACCCATTCAGAGAGCTTTTTCAGCAAATGTAACCATTTTGAGGATTTGTTAGTAAAGGCAGCCAGTTTGAGGCATTATATCAAAGAAGGCCATTTTGGGACATTTTAGGTAATTTGCCCTTTTTGAGGCACTCACCAATATTTCACACAAGGTGTCAGATGTGGCAAAGGTGGCCCTGATGGCAACCAACTGCAGGTGAACTATTGGTGTACAACAATTGCCAGTGGGCGATTGCTGAACACCAATTGCTACGCCTAACAGCCCTCAAGTTCAAATGTCATCATGGCATAAAGGCCTCAGCACCCATTTGTTGTTGGTTACTTAGAAGGCTCATTGCTTTGAGGGCTATTAGGCAGAGCAATTGGTTTACACCAATCAAGCACTGGCAAGTGGTGTATACCAATCGCCTATTTGTGTTTTGTTGCCTTGCAGGTCACATGACTCATTACCACTATACTGCATCATTCTGACCCATTCAGAGAGCTTTTTTTAGCAAATATCACCATTTAGAGAATTTTTTAGCAAAGGCAGCCATTTTGAGGCTTGATATCAAAGGAGGCCATTTTGAGGCTTTTTAAGTAAGGTGACCTTTTTGAGGCACTCACCAATAATTCACATGAGGTTCCCAGATTTGGCAAAGGTGTTCCTCAAGGCAACCAATCACAAATGGACTTTTGGTGTACACCAATCACCCATATCTTTTAAATTGCCTCAAGGGCTGTCAGCCTTGAGAGCTGGATGTTTCGAAGGCCATCAGCCATGAGGGATGCTTGCCTTGAGGACCATCAGCCTAGAGGGTTGGTTGCATGGAGGGCCATCAGCCTTGAGGTCTGGTTGCCTGGGGGATCATCAGCCTTGAGGGTTGGTTGCCTTTAGGGCCATCAGTTTTGAGGGTCATAAGCCTTGAGGGATGATTGGCTTGAGGGATGGTTGCCTTGAGGACATTCAGGCTTGAGGGCTGGTTGCCTTGAGGACCATCAGCCTTGAGTGACATAAGCCTTGAGGGTCATAAGCATTGAGGAACTTCAGTCTTGATGGCTGGTTGCCTTGGGGTCCGTCAGATATGGGGGATTGTTGGCTCAAGGGCCATCAGCCTTGAGGGCTGATTGCCTTGAAGGCATTTTGCATCAAGGGCTGTTAGACATGGCAATTGGTGTACAAGATCTGTCTATTTGTCATTGGTTGCCTTGAGGGAAGTTACCTTGACAGCAGTCAACTTGATAGCTGGTGGTGTCCTCACAAATTTCCAAGGCAGAGGCCATTTGGTTTCCGTGAAGGCCGTAAGCATTTAGTGCTTATTGTCTTTAGGGCTCAGGGTCAATGTGGTAAAGCGGTAATTAGTCACATGGCCAATACTCATCACAGTATTGCACCACTTTTGCCACATCCAGGAACCTTCTTTGAAATACATGTGAGTGCCTCCAAATGGCCATCTTTGCTAAAATGCTTTTATAATGACTAAGGATGTTAGGGAGAAGTAACAACAATGTGAAGGGGTTCAGCTGGGCTGTGGCTATGACCTCAGGAACCAGGATCTGGTGTTTGTGGGACTGTGGGATTTCCCTGAGCGGGACTGTTCAAGGTCCCGTATGCCCGGTTGCTGTCAGGGAGATTGCACTGAGCTGGAACGGAGGTCATAGCCACAGCCAACTGATCCCCATACCAGGACTGTTACTCCTCACTGACACCCTTAGGCATTATGAGAACATTTTCCCAAAGGTGGCCATTTCGATGTGCTCACACATAATTCAGAGAAGGTTCCTGAATGTGGCAACAGTGGTGCAGAATTATATTGGGTAGTGGTCACATGACTGATTACCACTATACCACATCAACCCTGACCCATTCAAAGAGCTTTTTCATCAAATGTACCCATTTTGAGGATTTGTTAGTAAAGGCAGCCATTTTGAGGCATTATATCAAAGGAGACCATTTTGGGGCATTTTAGGTAATTTGTCCTTTTTGAGGCATTCATCAATATTTCACACAAGGTGACAGAGGTTTCCCTAAAGGCTTCCCTCAAGGCAACCAACCGCAAGTGAACTATCAGTGTACAACAATTGCCAGTGGGTGATTGCTGATCACCAAATGCTACGCCTAATAGCCCTCAAGTTAAAAATGCCATCATGGTGAAAAGGCCTTAGCGCACATTTGTTGTTGGTTGCCTAGAAGACTCGTTGCTTTGAGGGCTATCAGGCAGAGCAATTGTTTTTTTTTTGTGGCCTTCTGAGGAGGTTGATGCCTGCCTAAACTTCTTCAATCCTTCTCCATGGATGCCATTTTCTTATTAAGGAAGTGGGCTTCCAGGGACTGCTGCCTTCGCTTGTGGGTAGCTGAGTTGAATTTCTAGCAGTGTTGGCACTCCTCCATGTGGTGGTCTGGGCCTAGACAGAAGAGGCACAAGGAGTGGCCGTTCTTGTGTGGAAGCTGGGAACCACACGAGCTGCACTTATTTTTATGCAATTCGGAGGGCATCGGGGATGACATACACAGCAAATGGCATGAAAAAAAAAAGAAGAAAATCAAGAAAAAGGGTAGAAAAAGTTGAAACTTTATAACCGGAACTTTCACAAGCTGATGGCGGGAAAGAACTGGAAGAAGGGCGTGACTGCTAGCTAGAAGTTTTCCGTGGGGTCCTGGTGCCTGGCGGCTCAGTCCTATATGTGAATACCTACTGAAAGAGCCCTCTCAATGTAAGATCAGCCAAACCAAAACCTGCTCTCCTCCTAGAAGCAATGTCCAGACTGTAATATTTAATAAAGGTATGGACACTGCTCCAGGTGGCTGTGGCACAAATGTCCACCGCTGACACTTTTCTTAGAGAGGCAAAAGAGGTGACAATGGCCCTAGTGGAATGGCCCTTAACCGAGCACAGTAAGGATTTGCCATGGCGCTGATAACAGAAAAAAATGCAATTCATTAACCACTTGGGTAGTGTTTGCTTAGTGACAGGATTCCCTGTCGTATGTTTAGCAAACGCCATGAACAACTGGTCCGTGGTCTGAACAGAACGAGTCTGGTCCAAATAATAATGAAGGATTCTGTGAACATCCAGAGTATGTAACAAGGCCTCCCCCCTGTTGGAGAACTCTGGACAGTAGACCGGAAGTTGGATGTCCTGTTTCAGAGTCATTGCGGACACCACTTTTGGCAGAAATTTGGGATTTGTAGGAAGCTGCACCCTATTCCTATGAAAAACAAGGTAATACTCCTTCCACATCAGGGTCTGAAGCTCAGAAATCCTCCTTACTGAAGTAATGGCAACTAAAGATAACATCTTCCAAGAAAGGAGAAGTAGCTCGCATGACACGAGTGGTTCAAAAGGAGGGAGGGTGAGCTTTTCTAAAACAAACAATAGGTCCTACAGGGGGACTGGATCCCTCCTGTGGGGGTCTAATATGCAAGACTCCGCTGAGAAAGGTCTTACAGATGTCGAGTTGTGCCAGAGTCCTTTCTCCAACCGCATCATATGCCAAGATTACGCAAAGATGCACCTTGATAGAGGAATAGCTAAGACCTAAGTCAAGAAGATGGAGTAGGTACTCTAGGACAAAGTTGATGGAGCACTGGAGAGGATCCAGGGGTTGGCTTCCTGAGAGATCCAGCTTCTAGAGTGGCACTCCCTGATCTGGTGACCAGTCATTCTGGTGGGTGGACAGCTGGTCATCCTCTGCAGACCATCTGTCAGGCAACTGCTCCTTCTGGGGCGAATGCCTGCTGTCTGACAAGGGCGTTTCGGCAGGGGGACATTTGTACTTTTTAGAAGTGATCCCTGTGGCCAGAGGGGGAGGCGTCCGCTGGTGAATG
Source organism: Neoceratodus forsteri (assembly GCA_016271365.2). Taxonomy (NCBI): domain Eukaryota; kingdom Metazoa; phylum Chordata; order Ceratodontiformes; family Ceratodontidae; genus Neoceratodus; species Neoceratodus forsteri. The sequence goes on along the minus strand of CM028129.1, from coordinate 809,123,487 downwards.
ACCTCCTGTAGCTGGTGGGAATAGTCTGGCTTCTTGTGTTTGTCAGAGGATCCCGTGGAGCTGCAGCTTTCTTTGGGCCTAACAGCAGGTGACTGTCCATCCTGGACCAGGCCCTGTGAAGACTTATGAGGCTGGTGAGCCAGGGGACAGAGCTTGCGTGTCTAAGCTGATCCCTGGGCTTAGAAGAGGACAATCTGTGGGCACTAGTTCTCTGTAAAGAAGGGGGAAATGCACCCTGACCTCCCACTGGAGGAAGAAGCATGCCTGGAGGGAGACTTGTGGTGGGATTCTGACCAGGGCATTTCCTTGTCCTTGGAGTGTTTCCCCTGGACTTCTCTCTATGATGAGACTCCCTGGTGGGTGAAGATGAACTGGGACCAGACAGTGACTTTTGCATGGTGGCTACTTTCTGCTCGAGGAGGTAAGCCTTTAAGGCCTTAGCCCTGTGGATCCTGGTCTTATTGTTGAACTTTTGGCAGTGTTGGCAGTTGTCAGGTCTGTGGTCGGGGCCTAGACAGATCAAGGCCTCGTAGCTGTCCATAGCTGGGATCTGTTTGCCACAACGGCTCTTCGACTTCCACCGAGTAGGTGAAGAAGACATGCATTGAATCTTTGTCAAAATATTCAAGAAAAATGCAAAAAAATGTATATTTAAAGACTACTTATCTGCAGTCGACTGCTAAGCGAGGCGTCCAAGGAGTCGCAAAATGCGGGTCGACAGCGGGAAAGTAACTGAAATGATGCGGGGGTCTGCCCTCTTTACACCACGTCTGATATCCCCGGCTACAGACTGCTAGCTAGAAAGTTTTTTCCAAGGGGTCCTAACGCCCGCAGCCTTAAACATAGAAACAGAATTTGACGGCAGATAAGGACCGCTTGGCCCACCTAGTCTGCCCATTTCCCTACCTAACGGATAAGCTGCAGATCCTAGTTAACGAACAGCCTACTTCCTCCTACTGCCCACTAGAATTGCCTTATGTCTGTCCCATGCAGTCTTGAATTCCCCCACTGTTTTTAACTCTATGACCTCCTAAGGAAGGCTGTTCCATGCATCTACAACCCTCTCTGTGAAGAAATACTTCCTCACATTACCTCTGAGCCATCCCCCCTCTATCTTCAAATTGTGCCCCCTTGTTCTTGCACATCTCTTTTTTGAAAGATGCTACCCTCTTGGACTTTGTTGATTCCCTTGATGTATTTGAAAGTTTCTATCATGTCCCCCCTCTCCCTCCTTTCCTGGAGGCTATACATCTTAAGCTCCTTTAGACTTTCTTCATATGTCTTCTGATGCAGACCCTGCACCATTTTGGTTGCCTTCCTCTGGACAACCTCCACCCTGTCTATATGTCTTTGCAGAGATGGGGTATCCAGAACTGTACACAGTACTCCAGATGTGGTCTTACCAACTGTCTATAAAGAGGCCAACAACTTTTTGTTTTCTACTGGTGATACCTCTCCCTATGCTTCCCAGTATCCCCCAGCCCTCCTTACTGCCTTTTACATTTGCTGGCCCACCTTTAGGTCATCTTATATGACTACCCCAGGTCCCTTTCCATTTTTGTTGTCAGTATCTCACCCCCATTGTGTACTCTTGCCCTGGGTTTTTGTTTCCCAGGTGCATTACTTTGCACTTCTTTGCATTGAATCTAAGCTGCCATATATTTGACCATTCCTCCAACCTTGCTGAGTCCCTTTTCATCCTTTCCACCCCACCTTGCATATCAACCCTGTTGCAGATCTTTGTGTCAACTGCAAAGAGACATACCTCCCCCTCCAGTCCCTCCGCAATGTCACTTATAAAGACCTATAGTGGCATTACCTGCTGCAAGAGTTCCACCTCAAAGTCAGATCCTTGCATCCTTGGTCCCCAGGATGAGCTCCCAAACCCAGATCGGAAGCATCAGAGATAAGGGAATGAGAGAGAGCCTGACAGTGGAAGGAGGCCCCTACCAACAAGTTGGTGAGGTCCTGCTACCAGAGGGGATATTTCTGAAGACCATTGGAGATCATGACCAGCTAGTCCATGGTGTCCAACCACTGATCCCACTGGACTCAGAGACCATTGGATAACCCTTATGTGCAGCCTGGCCATGGGAACCATTGGAATGGCTGCCGCCATAAGACTAAGAAGGTGAAGCACTGAGCCAACCGGAGTCTACCAAGACCTGGCCACCAAGGTGGCCTGAGAGATCAGGGTCTCTGCTCGGTCTAGCAGGAGGAAGGCCTTGCTCTGTACCGTGTCCAGCATTGCTCTAATAAATTGGAGGTGCTGGGAGGATATTAGCTGGGGCTTGGGTAAATTCACCGAAATTCCCAGGTGGGAAAACAGGTCCAGAGTTAAGGTTAGGGATTCCTTCAGGCCATCTGGGGATTGGGCTGAAAAGAGCCAGTCGTCCAGGTATGGGAACATATATATGCCCCTGTGGTGGACAAAGGCTGCGACCACTGCTAGGCACTTGTTAAATACCCAAGGCTCCAAGGACAGGCCAAATGGGAGGGCCTTGAATTGGAAATGGTTCTCCATAAAGGAGAACCTGAGGAAGCGGCGGTGGGCAGGGAGGATAGGGATATGGGGGTAAGCATCCTGCATATCCAGGGAGCACAGCCAGGTGTTTGGCAGGAACAGGGGTAGGAGTCCCTGGAGAGTCAGCATGTGAAACCTCTTGTACTCTATGAAGAGATTTAGCATGCTGAGGTCTAGGATAGGCATCAGGTCCCCCATCGTTTTTGGAACTAGGAAGAAGAGGGAGTAAAATCCCCTTCCTATTTGATCCTGAGGTACAGGCTCTATGGCAGCCTTTTGCAGTAAAGCCTGGATCTCCTGATGGACAATGGGGATCTGACCCAATGGGTAAAAGGACATTCCCGGAGGGATGACTGGAGGAATCTCCAGGAACTCGATGGAGTGTCCTCTTTGCATGAGCTGAAGAACCCCTACATCTGCGGTGATGGCCTTCCACCCATCTAGGTAGAGGCTGAACCACCCTCCTACTGGCTCCTCTGTGGGTAGCAGAGGGAACGGGAGACAGGGAAGCAAGTCAGGATGTGGAGGGAAGGGGAGCCTTAACTCCTGAGGCTGCCTTGGTGAATTTGGCCTGAGGAGGTTGTGCTCCTAAACCAGTGGCACAATGTTTTCCTTGATGTTTGCCCTGGTTCTGCTTCCCGTTCAAATTTCTTCTGCAACAAAATGGCTGCTTTGTTTGTTGACCTGAACTGTACATTCAGCGTACATCTCTTAATGACCTGATGCTCTCCTGTAGCCCAGTAAGAACATCCTTATCATCACCGCCAAAGAAAACAGGGCCCCTGAAAGGTGCATCCAAAAGGGTGGACTGGACATCCGGTGCCAGACCTGCCAGATGCAGCCAAGCTAAGGCAGATCCCCGAGGCTGCAGCCTGAGCGAAGGAATCAACTGAATCATAGGTTGCTCAGAATGCTTGTCTGCAGGATGACTTGCTCATCCATACCTTCTCCAATAACTTTTCCCTGAGTTGCTCATCAGGGATGTCTTGGAGATCCCTCTTTAACTCCGAAAGCGAGGACTTCTGGAATGCTACCATGTGCAAAACATAGTTGAGTGACTGGATGGCACAGGTGGAAGAGGCGTAAATCTTTCTGCCAAATTGAGCCAGCTGCCTCAAATCCTTGTCTGGAGGAGATGAACTGAGGTGCTTGGGCTGGACTGAACGGTCATGGGCAGCAGTAATGACCATAGAGTCAGCTTTAAGCTGTGAAGTGAGGTGTGAGACCCCTTTCTGAGGGTAATAAGTCCTGTCAGCTTTCCTGGAAACTGATGGGATTGAAGAAGGCTGCTGCCAAATAGTGGATGCGAGGTCCTCATGTTGACCCATCCACGGGGATATAGGGAGGGGATCCACAGTTGTGAGATCTAAGTGCTCAGACATATATCATGCAATGGATACTGGACTTGCCACTGGTGCAATATTTGTGGACCTGACCAAGGCTTTTGAGTTGGTCAGCCATGACCTGCTCCTATGACAACTTCATGTCCCTTACATATGAAACGACTTAACATGGCCATCACCAGCTCAGTTGTTACCCTCTGTGAATATGGCCTTATCAGTTTATATTTCTGCACCAGACTCAGCCCTCCATCGCATCTTTCTGACCCTTAATAAAGCCTGCCAACTCCTCACAGGTGCTGCAAGACTTACTCACACCTGTGAGCTCCATTCACAGGCAGGGTGGCTCCAGCTAAACAGCAGAGTTAAGTACCATACCTACCTACTGGCCAAAACAATCACACTAAACTTGATGCCACCAAGAGTCCAGAATCTGCTCATGCACCATGTAAGTGCCAAGCTGACCAGAAGCACCCACAGCCAAATTTTCAGTGAACCTAGATGCTGCACTGCACAGGGTCAACATGCATTCTACTACCATTCACCAGACTGGATCAACACCGTTCCTTCAGACATCTCTGATACCATAACCATTGGTGCTTTTAAGCAAAAGCTCAGGCTGCACCTTGCCACAGATGACAAATGTGACTCCCGTTGGCCATTCATGATTACCAAAACAACTCTCCTACATTTGGACCACCATAAAGCAGTAGCACTTAGTGTTCCATCTAATCCTAGGGCCACCTACCTTTACAGCACTTCACTGTCCCACCACCGTCTACCCCCCTCCCCTCCCCTCCCCACTGGGCACCCATTACCCTATCTGTCCCCACCTTCATGCCCCCCTGTCTGCTGCTATCCTAGCCCCACTGTGTCCAACCTTCCTTAAATCTGTTCTTAACCCCTTACTCAGGTATACGCATCACTATGCTGCGGCTGTGCCTATTCTTCACTCTGTTTCTCCCCCCACAAATAGGCTTAACTCTCTGATGCAGGCACCCTCTCACCAATGCCGAAGCAATGTCGAAATCTTTTTCCTTAAGCTAAATGCTATCCCAGTCTTGTAATCCAAACCAATTTATTGTCCACCAAGCTTGTAATGTATTGTTTCCACCAATGCAATTTTGTACTTGCTTGTAATGTAATGCCTTTGTATGTAATACTATGTACCTGTTCACTTTCTTCTTGTAACTGACACAGAACCTACAAATGAGCATCCGCTCACAGGTGTTCTTCAAGATATCTTTAATATAAGTATGGCACAAGTTAAAGGATTATTTTGCCAGTCTGCTCTTGCCTGATCTGTACATGCACAGCCACACCGAGGCCAAGAACACTCTGTATTTGTGATTTCTGAGACTTTAAAAATGTCTCTTTGGTCCCAAATAGTTCCCCCCCCTCCCCCCTCCCCTGGACTGCACAACAAATCAAAGATTTATTTTACCAGCCTGCCATTGCCTGGCCTATACACAAAAACCCACATCAAGTCCAGGAATAAACTTTGTGATTTATGTGACTAAAATATCTCTCTGGTGCCCCATAGTCTTTCATGCCCCCCTCCACCATATGGCACAAGTGGAGTGGTCATGCACATTAGGGAAGGGATAAGGTGTAATAGGGAGGGGGGAGGAAGACAGAGTGGAGGCCATATGGGTGCAACTATACAACCTGAGGGGTAGCAAGGTTAGACTGTGGGATACTTTATAGGCTTCCAACAAAGAATGAGGATATTGATAGGGAGCTGGGGCCACACCACAAGTATAGCATTCCCCAGTGTACAGTGGTCCCAATTCAAGCCCTCCCATACCTGGCGCCATCAAAAATAAAGAATTCCCTTGAGTTCTGTGTTCCTACTAAAACCCTCCCATAACAGGCCCTTCCAAAAGAAAAAAGGTCTGAACTGGAGTCTAATGGCAAAGCCCTCCCATACCAGACACCACCAAAAATAAAAATAAAAATTCCTGGTCTACGGAAGTCCCCCATGTTCTCTGATAACAGGTCCCACCACATGTAAATCATTCCCTGGGGTCCAGTGGTTTGCCTATGCCATCCCATATCATATGCTACACAAAAATAAAGACTTCTCTGGTACTGGTGGTGGAGAACAGGTCTGAGAGGTAAAAGAGCAGGGGGGGCAGGGGGGTCTTGCTCCTGGGGGAGATACATGGTGGGTCCAGTGCATAGCATGGGGAAGGTAAGTGGCTGAGGTAGACCGGTGGGGTGGAGCCGGATGTCTCTCATTTGGAACCTGGAGCCCATGACTGTGTCTGTGGATGCAGTCATATGGCCCAGTAGGTATAAAAACTACATTGCAGTTTTGTGTTTGTGCAAGGTGAATGAATTTGCAATCAGCTGGAAATGTCTTAATCTGTCCAGAGGCAGGCAGGAACTGCCCTGTAGGGTATTGATCTCTGCCCCTATGAACTGCAATACTTGTGCAGGAATGAGGAATATTTTTTTTGTGATTGATCAGGAACCCCAAAGACTCCAGGAGCCCTTGGGTGGTCTGTAGATACTGTCTGACTTGATCTGGTGATTTCTCTACCACCAGCCAGTCGTCTAAGTATGGGAACAGTGTGACTCTCTGACTTCAAAGGTGTACTCCAACTGCTGACAGGCACTTTGTGAACACTTTTAGGGCCAAAGAAAGGCCAAAAGGCAGGGCTAAATCTGTCAATCCCTCCCCAGCCTTTACTGCCCCAACCCCCTTGGGTAGCACCCTCCCTCTGTCTTTCGTAAGTACCAAGCAGAAGTAGTCATTGAGTGCTTCTGCCTTTTCTCCCCCCTTCTCAACACACCCACTGTCCTCCTTAATCCTTACTATCTGTTCTTTACAGCTTCTTTTTCTCCCTGATGTACCTGAAGAAGCTTTTCTCCCCCTCCTTTATGCCTTGTGCCACCCCCTCTTTGCCCATAATTAACCTGAACCATACTGAGTGATGGTCACTCACCGATAATGGTTTGTCCTCCACAATATCCCTCACAAATTCCTCATTTGTAAGCACTAGGTCTAAGGTGCCCCCCTGGTTGGTTCCCTGACCACCTGTGACAGGAAGCTTTCTTGAAAGGTATCCAGTAGTACTTGTTTCCTTTTACTGCTGGTGTCTGGGGTTTCCCATTTAACCCCCGGCAGGTTGAAGCCTTTTCAACCACCACACTCCCCTTCCTGCATGCCATTTTAATCTGAATCGCAAATTCCTTGTCCAACTCCTATCTCTGGGAGGGTGGCCTGTACACCACTCCCATCCAGAGAGTTCTATTATTGGAATCCTTGATGTCTGTCCCTGTTCATCTCCTGCTCGACTCCCCCTCCTGCACAGAATTCGCCCTGTCTGTTCCCATTTCCCCAATCAGTGTTCTCCACTGCCACAGCCATTATGCCCCCAAGTTTTCTCTATCCACCCTGCTGTAGGTGAGGCCTCACTAGTGCATAATACAATGGCATCACCACTTTGTGCCTTCTGCTAGTGTTACCTCTGTGTATGCATCCCAGCATGCCACTGGCTGTCCTTGCAACATACATGCTCTGCTTTGACACCTTTTGCTCATCAGAACTGATAACTCCTAGGTTCCTTTCTTCCTTGGCGATCATCAACACCTTCACCCCATCCTGTAACCCTACACAGGTTTCCCTCTTCTCAGGTGCATTATTTGGGCTTCTTTGCATTGAACTGCAGTTGCCACTCCTCAGGCCATTTTTTAAGCTTTTCCATGTCCATGCTCAATTTCTCCACCCTTTCTGGGATATCCACTCTCCAACAGAAGGCTGATTACAAGATGAGCAGTCTGGCAATGGAACATAAGCTGATACACTGGGTTAGAGACTGTCTGATGGACAGGAGGCAAAGGGATCCAATCCAGGGAGGGGGGGTGACCAGCATGGTACTTCGGGATACACAAGTCCTGGAGCAGTCCTGCTCAATGTCTTCATTACAGACTTTGCAGAAGGGCTAAAAGCAAAGGTCTGTTTGCCTGTTTGCAGTTTATCAGCTGGTGTCCCGTTGCCAGACTGCTCATCTTGGAATCAGCCTTCTGTTGGATGTTGTTGAAGGCTTTGCTGAAATCAAGGTAGATGACATCAAACCTCCCTCCCTGATTTACTTTATTTTTTTTTTTGTACCTCCTCCGCGCCAGATTTTCCGCCCGGTCACGGATCCCCCCTGCTGCGGCATCCCCCCTCTTGAGCCGCTCCCAGAGCACCCCCCTGGCTTGCCCCACAAGGCGGGGACGTGGCACCCTCGGCCCTTAGGGTGCCACGAACATCGTAAATAGGCTGGGAGCCGTGCTGTTTGGGGGAGCCTATTGTAGCCCGAGGGATGGGCATCATAGAGGCGTCGGAGGTGGGGGGAGTTTTTTCCCCTTTAAGGGGGGGCGGGAGCGTGCAATGACGCCAGCGTCTGCCCCGCCCCCATCTGATGTCAGGCCCTGAGTGCTTGGGGTTCTCCCGGTCTCCACCAGGAGTCTACCGTGCACTGGTGACTCACCACACCTTCCCCCCGGATCAGGAGAGCAGTCGGTAGGGCGCTCGATCCTTCTCCCGGCCGTCCTCCGGCGACCGGAGTCCGTTCCGAACCCGGTCGCCCGGCGTCATGGAAAATCCAACTGCGTGCACGGTGGGGTCGGCCTGATTTACTTTCTTAATGAGGCATTAGGGTTTCCAACCCTAACCCCCACCTTGCAGAGACTGACAGTCATTGGGGATGTCCCTTTGGGTCATCGGCCATAATGCTCATGCCATTCCACCCCTACCCAGCACACATTGACAGGCATTGGAGTTTGCCTTGAGGGCTTCGGCTCTAATGCTTACCCCATTCCATAATTAAATAAGCTGAGATGGGTGCGGCATAGGAGAATGGGGTGAACTTTTGGGCCAAGGACTCCAAGTCACACCCCAATGCCTGTCACTGTTTGTTGGGGTACTCCAGTCCATTCCTGGCATGTTGAAATCCCCCACAATCACCACACTACCCCTCTCGCAGGTTCTTCTTATCTGTTCTGCTAGTTCCCTGTCTAACTCCTCTGTCTGAGAGGGTGGACTGTACACCACTCCCGTTCTGAGAGTTCTATTCTTGGAATCCTGTATTTGCATTCAAAGTGACTCCGTGCTACCCTCCTCCTCTTTCTCCCTTACACACTTCAGTCCTTCCCTCACATACAATGCCACCCTCCTCCTTTCCCAACCACTTTATCCCTACAAAATAACCTGTACCCTGGTACAGACAGGTATCAGTCATTGTATTGGGTGACTCATGTTTCTGTGATGGCTGCAATGTCCACCTCTCCATCTACCATGAGCACCTGTAGGTCTGTAGTTTCCTCCCAAGGCTCCTACCATTAAGGGTGACCACCTTTCACCCCTTCCCCCCAATCCTGCCCTCCTTTACTAGCATCACCAATAGTACTTGCCCATTGTCTTTTGTTACTGTTATGGGGGGGTAAGCACATGTGGCTTCCCAACCTGTGGTCTCTGCATGTCTGTTGCCCACTTGCCATCCCTCACTTCTAGTTTAAATTCCCAGCTTCCTCTATGTACTCTTCCATCCTCTGTTTCAACACTTCCTTTCCCTCATCGCTCAAGTGTAGTCTGTCCTTGGCATAGAGACTATTGTCCTCCCAGGTCCCTCCCCACCCCCCCACGCCCACCTTCCAGTTCTTTCCCTCCAAATGCCAAAAAATGTATGATGAGAGAGAAGAGGATATGCCCCCACAGAAGATAGAAAAAGAATAAAACTCATGGGGACGGAGGGAGGGAAGGCAATACCTACTGCAGAGCCTCTCTCGAAGATCTACTGTTATGGTAAGTTCTTATGTACTGTACTATCTTACTTGAGAGGGCTCTTGCAGTAGGTATTCACATATAGGACTGAGTCCGAAGCAGTCTGGAACAAAATGAAATACGGGAGGAGGATAGTCATTCACAACTGATATAAATCAGGGCTGAGCAGGTCTCATGATAGGCAGCTCTGCAGGACAGCCAGTCCGAAGCCTGCTCTATGGCAAGAGGCAACATCCAAACTGTAGTGTTTCATGAAGGTATGGATGGAAGAGAGAGAACCTGACAGTGATGTGTTAGGTTGTGGCTCAGGATTTGTAGAACGTGGTTCTGAGTTGTCTCAGTCTGAGTCGTCGTCATCAGACTCAAAGGATTCCAGCATCCTGGGTAAGGAAGGATCTACACCAGTGTCACTAGCTGGTAGCGAGCCCGAAGTGCAGCTGGATGGCACCATGCTTGGGTGGGTGGAGCCCCCCCAGGAGAGGAGTGCCCTCTTGAGGCTGAAACTTTTTTTAAATCAGTCAAGAGCTGTGACCAGGTACTTCCAGTGGGAATGTTTGATAGGTATGTGGAAATAGACATCCTTGAGATCCAGGGAGGCTAGCCAGTCTTCTGGTCTCAGAGAGGGAAGAATTATTCCCAGAGTCACCATTTTGAACTTTGGCTTTAGTATGTGTTAGTTCAGGTATTGTGGATCTAGGATGGGTCGCCACTCCCCTGTCTTCTTTGGGGTAAGAAAGTATCTGGAATACAGTCCTTTTCCCCTGTGATTGAGAGGTACCTTCTATACTGCTCAGAGGAGCAGTAGAGAGGGGACTTCTGCCTCTAAAGTCTTTGTCTCCACAGGAGAGGGAGGACTGAAAGACTTTGCTCTCATTTTTGGGAACCTTCTCAAGCTGAGAGAAAGTCCCTGGCTCACTGCTTCCAGGACCCATTTGTCTGAGATAATAGACTTCCAGACCTGGAAATAGTGAGCCAGCCTGCCCCCTACTTGAACTAGGGAGATGACCCTGAGTGACACATCAGGGTGTCTGTTTGGCAGGGGGCTTGGACTGAGTGGAGGATGGAGTCTTGGTCATCTCCCTTCTGCCTCTTCAACTGTGTCATGGGTCGGTTAAAAAAAAAATGAGGAAATTATCATTTTTTTAGGATACGATAGGTACCGGAAACCACAATACAAATCATAGAAAAGAACAAAACAGAATTGCTTCAGTTCCTAACTGGACCGACCAAGAAGAAACCAAACAAAATACAATTTCTACCACACAACACTAACTACCTACTAAACACTTATTGTACCAAGGACGCAGATGCGAACACCGAAAAAATAAGTAAACGGTTGACAAACCAACTGTAAACGGTTGACAAACCGACCGATTTTTTACTTAAACCGAACCAAAGTGAAGGACAGAATCTCCGGGATCGACTTCTTATTTAGGCAAAGTAAAGAATCTGACGGTTACACTAAGGAGTACCTGGGACAGAGGTTTGAAAATGGTGCACGAGCTCAACGTTCTATGTCTTGGCACAGAGTTAAACCTTTCCTCTCCGAAGCAGTTCAAGTGCTGGGGCTAACTGCATGTAGTCAGAATACAGCAAGACTTCATGTTGTTTAAAAAGGCATTTCCTGATGTCCAGTGGTCCCCCAGTTACCTCTTTTACAAGGCCCCACTAAAAGTAATTCACTTCCTGTTGACAAATAGCCCAGCAATGACCTCATATTCCATGACCCAACCCATCAAAAAGGATACCCAGTTGGCCAATTGCCACTCAAATCCCTTCAAAACTAGGCAACACATGAACAGGAATTATAGGGTGCATGTCCTACACAAGTCCTCCTGTACCAGACACAACCAAGTAATATGTGGAGAACATCTTACCAGGATACTGTGGAGTCAGAAGCAGGAATCTTGAAGGGACGACGTACATCAGTACTGAAAAATAAAATATAGGAATGGAGTCACAAAGGATCCATAGTTCTTAGTAAATGAATAATATATGACATGTTCACAATACAGTTATACTTATCCAATGGGGAAGGAGTCCTCATCCTTTCAGGCATGTGAAAGAGAAACAACAATAGGTTAATATGAAGAAGATACAGTAATGAGATAAGAAACCAAGAGTGGATAGATACTGTTGGTGCATTGGACTACATTTGAGTGCAATGGTGCATTAGATAAAACATTACTGCTAAAACAGAGTATAATAATAGAGGTACAAAGAAATAAAATTAGTTAATAGATAGCAGAAGAGAAAGTGTTGTTAGTGGAGATGATTAGAAAGACCAGTGCTCTGTGCCTAGATGGCCAGTTTTCAAGTGACTGAAATCAGTGTCCCGGGTGGGATAGGAAGTATTCCTTTTGGATCACTGGACCAATGTTGTTTAGGCAATCATTTAGGTTCATTCACTCTCCCTTTTAATGGCATTTCTTCATGGCACCTCTTCTGTAAATAAAACACCTAGTTCATTTTGACCGTCAAATTGGCACATGCACCTTGATAACATGCGTCATCACGAATTTTCCATTCAACAGTCAAATTGGCAAAACATGCACCTTGATAACATGCACTATCCTGAATTTTTACTTGGGCTGTCAAACTGGCACATGCACCTTGATAACATGCGCTATCCTGAATTTTTACTTAGGCTGTCAAATTGGCACATGCACCTTGATAACATGCACTATCATAAATTTTCCATTCGACCATCAAATTGGCACAACATACACCTTGATAATTTGTGCTATCACTAATTCTCACTTCGACCATCAAATTGTCCCAACATGCACTTTGTTAAAATGCGCTATCATTAATTTAGCACCCTAATATAGTATGGTTGAGGTTTGATTTCTTCCGCAGAGATCAAAATGTTGAAAAAAACAGCAACAGCCTCTTTGGTCCCTATTAGTCTCTCTCTCTCTCTCGCTCTCTCTCTCTCTCTCTCTCTCTCTCTCTCTCTCTGTCTCTCTCTCTCTCTCGCTCTCTTCTTTCTCTCTTTCTCTCCCCCTCCCTCCATCCCCTCTCTGGATTGCACAATTCAAAGATTTATTTTACTAGCCTGCCATTGCCCGGGCTCTATGCAAAAAGACACATTTTGTCAAAGAATAAACTTTATTTGTGACCCGTAGTCTCGCTATCTCGCCCATCCCCGTGTGGCACAAGTCAAAAGATTATTTTGGAAGTCTGCTCTTCCCCAGTCTGTACACACACAGCTATACTGAGGCCATGAATACACTTTATTTGTGATATCTGTGACTGTAAAAATGTCTTTGGTCCCCAACAGTCCTAGCTCCCTCTCCCCTTTGGACTGTACAAGTCAAAGATTTATTTTTCCAGCCTGCCATTGTACAGCCTGTACACAAAAAGCCACATATAATCCAAGAATAAACTTTATTTGTGATTTATGTGACTGTAAAATATCTCTCTTGTGGCCCGTAGTCTCTCTCACCCCCCAGTATGGCACGAGTCAGAGGATTATTTTGCCAGTCTGCTCATGCCCCATCTGTACACACACAGCAACACTGAGGCCATGAATACTCTTTATTTGTGACTTCTGTGACTGTAAACATGTCTCTTTGGTCCCCAATAGTCTCTTTCCGTCTTCCCCCCTCATGGCACAAGTGGGTGGGAAGCCCCTGACACCAGGGAATCAGTGTCATTGTGCCATGTCTATTGGGAGTCCCCCCAAAGACCCAGCACCATCACAGAAAAAAACACTCCCTGATTCCCAGTAGTCTACCCGCACTATCCGAAACTATACACCGTATCAGATAAAGCATTCCCTGGTGTCTATTGGTTCCCCCACCTCAGAGAAATGGCACCATAACACAACATTGATTCCCTGGTGTCAGGGGCTTCCCACCCACCCTCAAATGCCAGTCTGCCCTTACCCAGCAGAAACACACACAGCCACACATAGCATGGGAAGAAACTTTTATTTATGAATTTTGTGACTGTGCAAATTATCTCTTTTTGGTCCCCAGTACTCCCCCCCCCCCAATCCGTTGTTGGCAAAAGTCGAAGATTTATTTTACCAGTCTGCCCCTACACGGAATATGCACATACAGCCACACTGAGAACAGGAATGTACATTATTTCTGATTTCTGTGACTGTACAAATCTCTTTGGTGCCCCATGGACTCTCTATCTCTCTCTCTCTCCCCTGTGAATGGCACAAGTCAAAAATTTATTTTACCAGTATACCAATGCCCGGGCTATACCCAAACAGCCACACTGAAGACAGGAATATACTGTATTTATGAATTCTGTGACTATACAAATGTCTCTTTGGTCCCCATTTGTCTTTGTCTCTCATGTGCTCTCTCTCCTAGCAATGGCGCAACTCAAGGATTTATTTTACCAGTCTGCCCCTGCCCAGCCTATGCACACACAGCCACACAGATGCCGGGAAGAAACTTTATTTCAGATTTATCTGACTGTACAAATGTCTCTTTTGTCCCCAGTAGTCCCTCTGTCTCCCCATCAATGGCAGAAGTCAAAAATGTATTTTACCAGTCTGCCCTTGCCTGGCCTATACACACACAGCCACTCTGAGAACAGGAATATACTTTATTTGTGAATGCTGTGACAGTACAAATATCACTTTGGTGCCCCGTAACTCTCTCCCATGTGAACATCACAACTCAATGATTTATTTTACCAATCTGCCCCTGCCCAGGACAGGGATATACTTTATTTGTGAATTCTGAGACTGTACAAATGTCTCTTTGGTCCCCAGTAGTACCCCCCCACCCCATTGATGGCATAAGCCAAAGATTTATTTTACCACTCTGCCCCTGCCTGGCCAATACACACACAGCCACACAGAGGACAGGAATAGATTTCTGTGACTGTGTAAATAACTATTTGGTCCCTAGTACTCACCTCCCCCATTAATGGCATGAGTCAAATATTTATTTTCCCAATCTACCCCTACCTGGCCTATACACACACGGCTACACAAGTGCCAGGAATAAACCTTATTTCTGAATTCTGTAACTATACAAATAACTCTTTGATCGTCAGTAGTCTGCCCCTCCCTCCCCCCATGTTGATGGCATAAGTCAAATAATTATTTTACCAGTCTGCCCCTACCTGTACTATACACACACAGCCACACTGAGGGCAGGAACATACATTATTTGTGATTTCTATAACTGTACACATATCTGTTTTGTGCCCTGCTGACTCTCTCTCTCCCATGGGAATGGCATTAGTCAAAGATTTATTTTATAAGTCTGCCCCTGACTGGCCTATATGCACACAGCCACACTGAAGCCATGAATATACCTTATTTGTGATTTCTGTAACTGTAAAAATATCCTTTTTGTGCTCTGTGGACCCCCTCCCTACCCCATTTGATACCCCTGATCATAGAATCACCCAACGGGAGCACTCTAACCACCCAACCAACCAAATTTCTCTTTGGCCACCGGTAATTAGTCCCTCTCCATTCTGCAATGGCACGTCAAAAATGTATTTTGCCAAACTGCCCTTGCCCTGCCTCTACACATTGCGGTATAAAAACCTCACTTTGTCCTATCAAACGAAAAGCTCTTCCTGGTGTCCATTTGCCTCCCCACACCCTAACAACCCAGGCACTGCCACAATAAAAGCTTACCCGGTTGTTCAGTTGTACCCAAATTCCCTCCCATACCAGGTGCAACAACATGTAATACATATAACAAACCTTGCCAAGTGAATAAACTGATGTTCAAAAATCTTCAAAAGCTTGAACCAGGACTCTACACCACAGATGTTCTTGTCAATCAGTAAGATGTCCAATCAGGAGCTGTCATGCAGTAAAAAAAAAAAAAAAGTGATATGATAAACATCCCATATCAGGTGCCACCTCCAATGTATACAGTGTCAGTCCCCATATCACCTAACAAACCAGACCCCACTGCAAAAAAAAAAAATCCCTGTTGTCAAGTGGTCCCCCAATTCACTCCCATACCCAGTGGATCCTCAGGTTACACAATCCCCTGGTGTCCAATGGCAGCCCACCAGCTCTACCATATCAGGCCCCACCTACAAAAAATGCTTTCTACGTTGTTCAATGGTCCAATTACTTCCCATATCAGGCATCACACAAGAAAAGCATTCCTTGGTGTCCAATGGCCCCCCCAAACCCCACCCATATCAGGTCCCACCCCAAAACATGAATTCCCTCATGTCCAAAGGTGCCCCAATCCCATCCCATACCAGCCAGCACCCCAGGTTAAACATTCCATGGTGACCAAAGCCCCCCCACAAGCCCTCCCATAGCAGGCAACACCTCCAAACAAAAATGCATTCCACGTTGTTCAATGATCCCCCAATTCCCTCCCATATCAGGTGATACAAAAGTTAAGCCATTCCTGTTGTCTAATTTCCCCCCATAAGACTCCCATATCAGACCCAAACCACCAAAATGCATTCTCTGTTGTCCAGTTGTCACCGTCACCAAATTTCCTCCTTATCAGGCACCACAAGTTAAGCATTCTCTGGTGTCCAATATCCCCCACGAGCCCACCCAAACCAGGCACCACCACAAAAACAAGTTCCCTGTTGTTCAGTGGTGCCCCAAGTCACTCCCACACCAGTCGGCTCCCCACCGAGGGCAGGAATACACTTTATTTGAGATTTCTGTGACTGTACAAATGACTCTTTGGCCCCCATTAGTCTCTCTTTCTCTCTCCTTCTTTCTCTCGCCCCCCCCCCCCGGATTGCACAAGTCAAAGATTTATTTTACCAGCATGCCATTGCCTAGCCTGTACTCAAAAAGTCACATTTTGTCCAAGAATAAACTTTACTTATGATTCATGTGACTGTAAAATATCTCTTTGGTGCCTCCGAGTCTCTCCACTCCCTTCTCTTTATGGCACAAGTCTAAAGATTTATTTTGCCAGACTGCTCTTGACCTATCTGTACTCACAGCCACACTGAAGTGAGGAATAGTCTTTATTTGTGCTTTTTGTGACTGTACAAATGTCTATTTGGGCCACAGTAGTTTCTCTGTCTCTCTCTCTCTCCTCTGGATTGCCCAAGTCGAAGATTAATTTTATCACCTTGCCTGTACACAAATAAAAAAAGCCACAGTTTTTCCAGCAGTAAACTTTATTTATGATTGATGTGACTGTAAAATATTTCTTTGGTGCCCCATGACCTCCCCCCTCCCCCGGCATGCCACAGGTCAAAGGACTTATTTTTCCAATCTACTCTTTCCCTGTTTGTACACACACAGTCACACCAAGGCCAGGAATACACTTCATTTGTGATCTCTGCGACTTTAAAAATGAGTCTCTCTCCATTGGTAATAGCACGTCAAAAATGTATTTTGCCAAATGGCCCTTGCCCTGCCTGTACACACTGTGACATAAAAACCTCACTTTGTCCCATCAAACAAAAGCATCTCCTGGTGTCCAGTGGCCTCCCAATACCCTCATAAACCAAGCACTGCCATAACGGCATCATACCCTGTTGTTCTGTTGTATCCCAATTCCCTCCCATACCAGGCACAATATGTATTGCATAGAACTAACCTTGACAAGTGAATAAACTGATGTTCAAAAATCTCCAAAAAGCTCGGACCAGGACTCTACGAGACAGATGTTCTTGTCGATCAGTAAGATGTCCAATCAGGAGCTTTCCTGAGGGAAGACATAGTGAAATGATAGTAAAAGCATCCCATCACATATCAGGTGCCACCACAAGTTAAGCATTCACTGGTGTACAATGTCAAGCCCCACAAACCCTCCCAAACCGGGCCACACTCAAAAATAAACAAAAAAAAAAAAAAAAAACATTCCCTGTTGTCAAGTGGTCTGCCAATTCACTCACATACCAGGAGACACAACAGGTTAAGTATTCCCTGGTGACCAATAGCCCCTGAAAAAGGCCCTCCCATATCAGGCACCACCACCAAAAAATGCATTCCATGTTGCTCATTGATCCCCCAATTCCCTCACATATCATGCACCACAACATGTCAAGCATCACCTTGTTGTCCAATTGCCCCCCACAAGCCCTCCCATATCAGTCCCCACCACCAAAAATGCATTCCCTGTTGTCCAGTGGTCACTTAATTCCCTCCCATTTCAGGCACCACAACAAGTTAAGCATTCCCTGGTGTCCAGTGTCCCCCACAAGCCCTCCTAAACCAGGCCCCACCACCAAAAAAAAAATTTCCTGTTTTCCAGTGGTCCCCTAATTCACTCCCATACCAGGTGGCACCACACTGAGTCCAGGAATACACTTTATTTCTGTGACTGTACAAATGTCTCTTTGGCCATCAATAGTCCCCCTTCCCTTCCCCCACACCGCCTCTGGATTGCACAAGTCAAATATTTATTTTACCACTCTGCCATTGCCCAGGCCGTACACAAAAGGCCACATCTAGGCCAAGAAAAGAACATTTTTGTGATTTGTGACTGTAAAACTACCCCTTTGTTACCCTGTAGTCTCTCCCAACCCCAACCCCTTCTGTATGGCACACGTCAAAGATTTATTTTGCCAGACTGCCCTTGCCCAGTCTGTACGCACACAGCCACATTGAGGCCAGGAATACACTTTATTTGTGATTTCTGTGTCAGTACAAATTCCTCTTTGCACTGAAGTTCTTCTTCTCAACTTCCTGGTTGTACACACCAGAGGCACATAAGGTTACATACCTATCAGCCCCATCTTCGAAAAAAAAAAAATTCAGTAAACCCAGATACCTCTTTGCCCTAACATAAAAATTTGTCTCAGGTGACTGCTGGGGCAAAACTTTTATTAAAGGAAAGTAGTCCTTGTCTCCTCATTTCCCACCCTGCAAGCTTTAACCCCCCCCAATTAGGGCTTTTGTAAATAAATGCCCATTTTCTAAATGGGTTCACTTACTTTTATTTATTTACACTTGCATTGGAGGCAGTGGTGTGGTGCTGCACATTGACATGCAATGGAGGACGGACAGCGTGCACCATTTTGCCAAATGCCGGACTTTTTCAAAAATAAAAAAAGTAAGTGAACATGTTCAGAAAATGGTATTTTATCTGGTAAAAGCCCCTAATTGGGGGGTAAGGCTTGGGGAGTGGGGAATGAGGGATGAGGACTGCTTTCCTTTAAAAAAAAATCATATCTTCTTCTGGACTCTGGTGTGTGTGTGTGTGTGTATGTTAGGGGGAGAGGATTGTAAAAGAGAATGGCCCTCTGTGGGATGGGAACATCAGACAATGCATTTGGTGTGTGATGGTGCCGGGTCTCAGAGGCTGGAGGTGAGCCACTGGACGCCATGGAATGCTACTTGTAGGATAGTGCCAGGGGTTGCAACACCCAGCACCACCCAACACACAGCGTTACCTGGTGTCCAGGGGCTCCACCCCACCATACGAGACCAAGCACTATCACACATAATGCATTCACTGGAGTCAGGGAGATAACCTCACCATATGAGACCTGGAGCCATCACACCAAAAAACATTCTCTGGTGTCCAGTGGTTAACCCCCTCCAACTCTCAAACTCTGAAACACCCGGCACCATCATACTAACATGCTAAAATGCCAGCAGAGTAGGCCTAATAGTCTTTCATGTCTGCTTGTTTAGTCAGCCCTCAAACTGGGAGCTGATCCTGCTGTCCCCCCACCTCCTTGGGATAGTCCATTTCCAGTACAAGACATTCCCCTTGTATTGGACTTTGCCAGCACTCCCCTTCCCCTATACCTGTCCAACACCTCTTGAACCCCTTCACAGTCTCTGCCTCCACTAGTCCCCTGGGCAGCACATTCCATGGTTCCACCACCCTCTCAGTGAAGCAGCACCTCCTCCTTCCCCCGACTCTCCACCCTCTAGCTTCCATCCATGCCCTCCCATCCCCTCCTTCCTTTGGAACACACCAACCGAGCCTCCTGTATTTATCCGTTCATGTACTTAAAGACCTAAATCATGTCCCCCATCTCTCCTCTCCTCCAACATGTACATGTTGAGCTCCTGGGCACTCTCCCCATGGGTCATTTCCCCCAAACCCAAGATAATTTTGGTTGCCCTCCTCCTAATCCTCTCCAGGAGTGCAATGTCCCTTTTTAAATCTGGCCTCCAAAACTGCACATGGTACTAGAGGTGCGGCCTAACCAAGCAGTTATACAGAGGGAGTATCACTTGCCTCCTTCTGGAGGTAATCTACCTAATTATGCAAGCCAGCATCCTATTTGCTTTGGCCTGTGTCTTCCTACAAGTCTCAGAATTGTTGATCTTGACATCCCCCACCATCCCCAGGTCTCTCTCAGCCATTGAGACTTGTAGCATCCCCCCACCCCAGGGTATAAACTTGGCCTGGGTTTCTGATGCCCAGGTACAGTACGGTGCATTGAACTTCAGTCCCCACTTCCTTGCTCACCTCTCCAAAGTATCTAGGTCTCCCTGTAGGGCTACCCTCCCCTTAACTCCATCCACCCCTGCTCCCAGCTTTGAGTCATCCACAAAGAGACTCATTTCACTCCTGATACTAGGGATGGGTGGACCCAAAAAGGTCCTGACCTTTATTATCAGGATCAGGATCCAGGCCAAAGTCCTGACTAGTTCTGATAAGTTCTGATTTAAATCAGAACCCTTTGTAAAATGTGAGGAAAACTGAAAATCTGCCATAAACATGCATAAAATGGCACCGAGATCTATGACACAAACGGAATTGTAAACAGCAGAAGCTCTATCAGTGTCTGTTGACCCTTTTGTTCTTTTTAGCTGCGTTTTTTCTTATTTTATGAAATTAAGACACTCTTGCACTTTTGCTTTAAACTGCACATTTTAGTTAGGGTAACAATAGAAGACACTGGCAGAACAGAGGTTAAAACCGCCATGAGATATGAGTTCAGGCAGGTACTGAGTGAGCACTGAAGCTCTGTCTGTTGGCCTTCCCTATCCCTTTCCTCTTGCCAGGTTGATCTGTGTTTTTCTTTTTATTCTCCTTAGCCCTTTTTTTTTTAGCTGCCTTTTTTCATGAAATTAAGGCACTCTTGCACTTTACTTTACAGTTTGCACTGCTGGACAAGTTTATAGTTAGGGAAAGTTGCACAACAAGAGAACTTCTACAGAAGACATTGGCAGAGCACAAAAACTGCCACTATGAGATACAAGAGCAGGCAGGTACTAAGTGAGCACTGAAGCTCTGTCTGTTGGCTTTCCCTTCCCCCTTGTCAGGCTGATCTGTGTTCTTCTTTTTATTCCCCTTGTCCCTTTATTATGTGCCTTTTTTTAATAAAATTAAAGAACTCTTGCACTTTGTTTTAGTAAAGTTTAGTTATTAGGGCAACAAGTGAAGGTAAGGCACTATTGGTACTATACTGGCAAGCAAAGACTTAGTAGTGTACAGGCTTTAGTTAGAGTAACAACAGAAGGCACTACTCCTGGCAGACTGGCAGACGCAGTAAACTAAAACCACCCCCATGACACAGGGTGAGCAGTACTGAGTACTGAAGCTCTGTTCAGTATCCCTTATGTGCCCTCCCCTTCCCCACCCCCTTTCTGGCAAGGTTAATCATTTTTTTTCTTTAATCCTCTTGAACTGGGCAGACTACATGGGCCAAGCAGTCCTTATCTGCCGTCAAAGTCTATGTTTCTGTGTTTCCATGTTTCCCCTTCCCTCCCCCTCCCATCATTTTCTTTATCCCTTATTATCCCCTACCCCATTGGATTTTGTTTTAGCAGCTGCAGGCTAACGTTTATTTCCAAGGCTCTGCTGGTGGTAAAACAAGAGGACGAGAGATTCATCTCTGCCACTAAACTCTTCTCAGGTTCTCAGCCATGCCCTGACTGAGTCTCTTGGCACAGACCATTATATATCCTCAAGACTACCTGACCAACTTATGACAGACTGTGACGTGTGTCACACAAGCTGTTCTCTCCATCTCCCTCTGACTGTGCCCCCAACTGATAATAATCTTTGACTTTAACATCTATTATTGCAGATGTTTTTGCATTTACGAACTGCAAAGTTTGTACTTATTATCCTATAGCACATTTCTACATAACTTCTATTTTTTCAAAAGCACTTTATCTTGTAACAGGGTCAATATCTAACTTCTAATTGCACCTTGTCTGTGTATGTTTGACAGCATCTTTCACCCTCCTGTGCCACTTTTGTTTTTTTATCTTCATGTTTTTAAGCCTGGTCACTATTAACGGTGTGTCATTCTTTTATCTTCCTTTTACACACAACACTTTCAGCATATTTGACACTGTCACTTTAAAGCACTCTGTTTAAATTACAGCTATGAAACACACTGATTTCAGCCTTGAGAAAGTGCTTAGTATAGCACGAAAATGTTTAGCTGTTGAGGGAGGGTGTTTTCCCTAGAATGACATTGTTGGAGTTTATCTTTGCTTTTATCATTTATGGGTTGCCTGAAATAATTAATAAAGCATTTGTGCACTGTGGAACCTGCGTTTCTGTGGACCTTTCACTGTTTTCATCTGAGGGCAGTGACCGTGCTGCCAATGTTCCGTGATCTGTAAGCCCTACCTCTATTTCATTTTTTTTTAAGCAAGCTATTCTCTTTCTCCCTTTAACTGTGACCCCCCAACTTGAGCCATGAATAGCTTAGCCACCAAAGTTCCCACCCAGCTGCGCCTCCTGTCCCCATTGCAGCACATTTCACCCACCAGACCAATTAGACCCTGGTGTCTAGTGGCACCCCCCTCACTACTGTCTTATAGGAACCCCCAACCCCACCCACTATTCACAATCCCTGGTGTCTAATGACCCCCCATCCTCTGATATTGCCGGCACTGAAAAAAACTTGCTGATGTGCTCCTCCAGGCGTGTGGCTGTGAACTTGGGCGAGAGTAGAGAGTAGCATTTTGTCAGGCTTCCAAGTTCCCTAGTCCCAAACTTCAGTGCAAATATTATACTAGTAGGCAGTTCTGGAATGCAACCCTGAGCTGTGATCAAGCTGGCAGCTACAAACTGCAAGCTTATTGTTGCTCCCAGCTTGATCGTGGTTCAGGGCTACATTCCGGGAATTTCCTGCTAGCATAAATATTGCTCTGTAGTTTGGGACTGTGAGCTGAAAGCCTGACAAAAAGTTACTCTGTCCTCTCACCCAAGTTCACAGCCACAAGCCAGAAGGTGGAGGAGCACATCAGTAAGTTTATGGTGCAAGTGCCATGTGTTGGGGGGGTTCTCGACACACCAGGGATGACCATTTTGCATTTTTTAAACATACCACCCACACGCAACTGGCGGACCTGGACTCAGTACATTTAGGCAATGGGTTCTTATTAATTCAGGTCCACCGGACCTCATTGGATCCGGGGGGGGGTTCTGATTTTTGGCGGGCGGTCCGCCCATCCCTACCTGATTCCCTTCCTTAAGTCAGAGACATAGGAATTGAACAGGAGGGGTCCAAGGACTGATCCTTGAGGGACCCCACTAAGGACCCTCCTTGGAGATGAGACTATCCTCCCCCCCAACATGACCCTCTGGGTCTGCTCCGAGAGCTAGTTTCCTACCCATCTGATCATCTGTTTCCCAACCCCCTACTGAATGCATGATGGCTGGGATGATAGGGATACCCAAAAGAATTATCAAATGCAGGCCAGATGGAGGAAGCCCAACAGGAGAAGACTGGCAGGGGACCCAGCACCAGACTGGTAGGGAGGTCAGCCAGGGAAAAGCAGGAGCTAACTCCCGGACTTCACGGTGCATGCAGCTTGTCTGGAAAAGTAAGAAAGCAAAGAGGCCACAGCACCAGGAGACTTGGAATGCATGGAACAGAATTAATGTAGATGAAGAAACACCCCCAAAACCACACATCTGAATGGCTGTACTCCAGAAAAGTGGAGGAGGCGGACAGAAGAAAGCAGCACCAGCAAGAAACAGCCACTCAGCAGTCCAAAGGTTCAGCAGCTATTCCAGGGGATCAGAAAACAGAGGCATGGATATCGTGGTTCCGGTTCAAGCAGGACACTGATAGTACTGGCAATTGGGTAGGAAATCCATGAGGTACAGCACATTCCCGGTGTCCAGCACAGGTTCCAGCCAGAGCGGCAGGGGGTGAGCTGCAATTTGGTGAGAAAAGCAAACAAGGTAAACCTGTAACTTGCACGAAGCATGAGGGCCAAAAAAGGAAACTGCAGCTGAGCGAAGCAAGGATGCCATCTGCATCAAAGCATGAGGGAAGACAGCTATAGAGAGGCAAAACGAGTGCAGCACAGTAATGGGAGGGACTGACACCAGCTCCAGGTAGGGAGCAGGTAAAGAGAGAGAAGGCACTGAAGGGATCAGGGGAACAC
Organism: Neoceratodus forsteri; assembly: GCA_016271365.2. Classification (NCBI taxonomy): domain Eukaryota; kingdom Metazoa; phylum Chordata; order Ceratodontiformes; family Ceratodontidae; genus Neoceratodus; species Neoceratodus forsteri. Next base: position 809,099,599 of record CM028129.1, on the reverse strand, counting down.
CGAGCTCCAGGATAGCCACAGGAAACAGTGGCAAAGCATAGGAGGATGGGGGGACCAACCGAAGGGGAAGACTGGACCGGGCAGCTAAGTGAGTGGCAGGACAGGCCAACAAGAGAGGGGAGAGAACAGGCAGAATAGCGAGATGAGAATTTTGGGCCGGAGGTATGAGGAAACCAGGCAGTTCAGAGGGAAGGAAGGTGGCATCTCTGGCCACAATAAAAAAACTAATCCTGGTGAGGCCCAGGATGTGTGACTTTTTAAGCTCGATGGGGGAGTGATGTTGTTGCTTTGCCCATTGAACCTCGGGCTTAAAGCCCTCCTATTACATAGAAACAGATCTGACATCAGAAAAGAGCAGTTTGTTTCACCCAGTTTGCCCATTTTCCACCTATTGGATAAGTTGCAGATCTTACTTACCCAACAGCCTACTTCCTCCTACCACCCTACTATAATTGCATTATGTCTGTCCAATGCATTCTTGAACTCCCCTTTGTTTTTGGACCCATGACATCCTCTGGAAGGCCATACCAGTGTGGAGATGGGGTCTCCATAAATGCACGCAGTACTCCAAAGTACTTCAGATTTCTGTGACTGTGCAAATAGCTATTTGGGTCCCAGTACTCCCCATTAATGGCATAAGTCAAATATTTATTTTACCAGTCTGCCCCTACCTGGCCTATACACACACAGCTACACAGATGTCAGAAATAAACTTTATTTCTGAATTCTGTAACTATACAGCGGGGTGCCTTAGGGACTAAACAGTGGTGTGCCTCAGGGATATGTACTCGCTGGAAGAGAAGAAAGAAAGAGTGGACATGAAATAAATATTCAAGTACATCCAGGGTATAAACAAGGTGTGGGAGGGGGACTGTGGATGGACTCAAGCATCCTTGGAAAGGGCATAGGGGAATCATAGAGCTACAGAAGCAGGTGGGTCTGAAACAGAAATCCAGTACAAGGGCTTATGGACAGACTAGATGGGCCAGACATTCCTTATCTGCCAAACAATTTCTGTGTTTCACTCTGGATCACTCCATAGATTCCTAATCTGGATGCCTCCCTCCTAGTTGACCATCCTCAGTGCTGTCACTCGCCCCCTTCTGATCACGCTTCCTGACACTGGTCCCCCACCCAGATGACTAGCCAAGCATCCTCCAGTCAACCACCCACCATTCATGTCAGCCTGACCCCCCCCCAGTGACCACCCTTTATGAACCAGGACAGCTACCAACTGTGACAGAAAATCCTCATTTTTGTCCCAAACGAAAAGCTCTTCCCGGTGTCCAACAGCCTCCCCCAATTAACCCCCATACCAGGTGGAACCAAATGTTAAGCATTCCCTTGTGGTCAATGGCCCCCCTACAAGTCTTTCCATGTTAGGCCCCCCACCAAGTCCTCCGATATTAGGCCCTACAACCAAAAATGCTGGTATATTTTGTGTAGGGTTGATAACATTTTCCCTTAAATAGTAGTCCTGCAGGCTTGTACTTGAGAAGGTAACATTTCAATATGTACACTAGCTGGGCCTCTGGAAAAGTCTGTGGGGCTAGTGGATTTTCCTCAGTCACCTGCCCTGCTGGCTAGTGACTACAAAACTTAATTTTGACCACTGCACTGAGGCCAGGAATGAACTTTAATTGTGATATCTGTGTGTGGCTGTAAAATGTCTCTTTGGTACTCAGTAGTCTCAGTCTCTCAGGTCTGAAGAAAACATTAAAAAAAAAAAGTTCTGGCTGGGTGCAACAAAAAATGCACCAGCACCTGACCCAAACCACATACCTTGCTGACCAGCACTGGCAACCCACCACCCACCACACCATGGGGTCAGCTCACGGCAACCCACCATGGCACAACCCTCACATCCTCATTGTGCACGCTCACCCCAGCGTGCATACGTTAGTGATATCCTGTCACTATATTAATCGAAACCCCCATCCGGCCACCCTAACCTACCATAGCCATTGAGGGATTCGCGGGGAGCGGGTCACCGTTGTTGTCAATGCCCTTTCCCGGCACCTTATCCAGGGATATCCAGTCAGTCTCTCTCTCAGATGGCACATGTCAAAGATTTATTTTACCAGTCTGCCCTTGCTCTGCCTGTACTTAGTCTATCTCTGTCTGCACACTCCCACCCCCACCCGGATGGCGCATGACAAAGATATTTTTACCAGTCTGTCCTTGCCTGTACATACACAGCCACACTGACAGGGGTTGAAATTGGCACTGGCACTCTAGCTAAATGCTGGTAGATTTTGTAAAGGGGCTAATAAGAATTTCTGTTAAGTAGCATTGCAGGCTTGTAGTTGAGAAGGTAACATTTCAATATGTACACCAGCTGGAATGGTGGAAAAGTCTGTAGGGCTAGTGGATTTTACCCAGTTACTTGCCCTGCTGGCTAGTGGCTGCAAAACATGATTTCTATTCATGCAGTGAGGTCAGGAATAAACTTTATTTGTGATTTCTGTGACTTTAAAAAGTCTCTTTGGTCCCCAGTTGTCTCTATTCCCTCTGGTTAACATAAGTCAAATATTTAAACAGTCTGCCCTTGCCCTGCCTGTATACACACACAGCCACAATGGGTCCAGGATTAAACTTTATTTGGGTTATGAGACTGTAAAATGTCTCTTTGGTCCCCATTAGTATCTCGCCCCTCTGGATGGCTCACAGCTACAGTACCTTATCCCTCTGCTCTAATTGGACTATAATTTGGTTTATCTATTAAAAAAAAGAATAAATCAAAATCATTACCACGCATTTTTATAATCATGAAATGTGAATTTTACACATATTTATTTATTTGTTTATTTAAAATTTGTTGACCGGGAAAGGCACACTTTTTTTATTTTTTTTTATTTTTAGTTTTTGTTGACCGGGTAAGTGCACTAGACAAATCCTGCCTATTTTCAGGCACGACCAAGGGGAGGGGGATGCAGATGAATGTCAACTGACCTTGAACCAGATTAAGCTGCTGGTGGTATTTTTAGTGAATGAGGAAAATTTGGCAAGGACACCGGGGAAATTTCCCTACTCTTTTCGATAAGTGCCATGGGATCTTTAACATCCACCTTAACTACCACCAGTCCAGGAAGATGGGACCTCGGTTTAACATCTCATCCAAAAGATGGCACTTCAGAAGTGCAGCACCCCTCTCATGCTGCACTACAGTGTCAGTACTGGGATATTAACTCAAGTGCCAGATATGGGAACTGAACCCACGGCCCTCTGATCTCCCAGCCTCAGAGGCGAGCGTACTACCTACTGAGCCACTGACACTGAGCTGAGGATAGTTTCCAGGAGCGACTGGCATATCTCACATACTTTATACCAATTGCCACGTATAAGGTTCCAGTTCAAGATAAAAAAGCACAGCAAATAAATACCATAAATAAGAAACTTTAATTTGGTATTTCTGGGACTGATAACAGCGTGCCTCCCCTCTCCCCCTCATCTCTCTCTCTCCTCTTGCATGTCTGCCCTCAAGTATGTATATTTGTAAAATGTTGCCCACCTACGCTGGCCCTCTCTTCTGTTGAATCATAACATGATGACATCTCAAATATGTCACAATAGAGTGTGCACTACTGTAACAACCCCGACACATCTAATGGGCCCTCATGAGTGCAGATACCCTACAAAACTAGTACATTGTTTGCCTGAAGGAATAACAATATTGTTTTTCCTCTGCAACACTGCAACAAGTCAGTGGAATTTTCCATACACAGGGAACATTAAAAAAGGTCTGGGGCTGATTAAAACATTTATAAATACCAAACACAAGCAATACCATTCACATGAACAGTTCAGTCTTCCTTTTCTATCTATTCCGTTGAGATTACCCCTCAAGAAATGCTCAGGATGGCCATTCCCAAGTTTCCTTTTCTAACTCGCTTCTCAAAACTGAAGACAAGGGCCAGCAAGACGTTCAAACTTATGAATCTAAAACTAGAGCTCTTGTACAATAACTTGATCAACTCGCAAAGTCTCTGACCACCCCATCCCAAATCCTTAGAGCCCTGATTCTCTCTGGAGATACCGGTCATGAAATGCAACTCACACATGGTGGCGCCTAAGCAAAAAAAAAAAAAAAAACGAGGAGGGTAACAGTTTGCAACTTCCATAGGCAGAAAAATATACCAGCTGAGTAAATCCCTGTCCCCTTTCTCTTAAAAAAAGGGAACTTTGCAGCACTAGTTTCCCGTTAGCTTCTAAATAGCTAGGTACTCAGTTTGTGTTCAGAATTTTAGCACAACCCCCTGCACTGATTGTCAGCTTGCACAATTCAAATCTCGTGCCAAATATGAAAAATCAAGCCAATCACACAACATATAAAACTATGCTTTGTGCCCAATACCAAAGTAGATCAGTGAGATGTTATGTTATGAAACTTGATCAATGACAATAGCTGAATCATTTTGTGATACAATAGTACAAATATATAGAGGTTCATTGCAGTACGTTTAAAAAAAAACACACGGGCAAAAAAAAAAATTTGCTGGGAAAGCACATACTTCTGCTGTCAATATCTCCATTCATCTCCACCCCTCTTCCTCCATAATTCAATATGGCATAAAAAAAAGGCCAGAGGCAAACTACATGACAGGATAGCTTTACTTGACGTTGATTTCTTATTCAGTACAAACAAAGCACAAGACCCTGGCCAAGGCTTAGATAAACAGCTTGCTTTACCAACACTTCCCCTCTTCCCGACATGGCACTTGTTGCAAAACAAGTTGAAAGTGTTCTGCACCCCACCTCACTGTCTTCAGGCTGGTATTTGCATCTTCACACTGGAGGAGGGGGGGCAGATTGGTGGGGGGCGAAGCAGCAAGTCAGAAGAAATACAAAAAGATGCATAAATTTCGGGGAAAAAACAGGTGCTGTATTTTTGGTGGGGCTGGGCATACTTTGCAGAAAGGGTACCACAAGCCCATATAACAGGACTGCAACTGCTGCTAGCTCCCGCCTGCAAGCACCTCTACTCCCTACAGTGCTACGTTGACCCAAACATCCCCAGTTATGCCAACATGCAACTCCACAATACCTACCACATGTCACACTCTGTTGTCAACTCTCCCTCTCGCCATTGACGAGATTCAGATTCTTTCTCTACATTGAAGTGAAGTCACAGTTGCAGGGGTCTGGTGCTGTGTGATTAACTTTTGATGATGAGCAGAACAGATCAGCATACAAATAACATTAAACAAAAGAAATGCAAAAAAATGCAAATGGTGAAAAAAGATCACAAAATGTCCAACATTCAAATCAAATACTACAAAATGGCCCCGAATTTGCATACATACTTGAATGGGTGAACAAGCCTGATTGACAGGACTTTCGGAATGTTGGTTTGCGAACTCTGTTTAAATCATGTTCCAAAATGGAACCTCTGAACAAAATAAAATCTTAGGTATGAACATGATTTGTACCAACTAAAATAAAAAATGGAAACATAAAATGAAAAAAACACATCCAAAATGAAGCAACATGAAACACCGACTGCAACGAGGATGTTTATTTTTTTCTCTATGCTGTGAAATACAGTAACATCATCGACAGTAAAAAATAAATTCAGTAGTTAGAAAAACAAACAAACTTCAGTATCAGTAGAGAGGGGACTCCCTTTCTCACAATATTACTGCATAAACAAAGCTGCCTCAAATCTGCTTATTCAAATCATGAGTGCATTGGTAAAAAGCCCTAAGACAAGTCACGGTTGCATGAAGGGCCGACTAGTAGTTTCTTTTCAACAAATTGTAAATACTTCAAATTATACCTGTCAACTTTCAAATCCCTCCATCATACCCTTACTGTTTCTGCCAGTTGGAGTCCCCATACTATTTACTGGTGGCCATTCTTCATTCAAAACAAAACATACCTCTCAAAAAGCCTTGCTTCTATGTTCCCACTGACAAAACAAAGCAGTGGATTTCTGGCAAGTGTTCTCAGAGCGCCTCACAGATTCTGGTGAATAGCATAGACAATATGCTAGGTTCCAGCAGAACTTCAGTGCAGAAGGAGAAAAAGCAAGTGTGAGGACGCTCTGCAACAGGTGTTCAAGAGAAACGCTATGGACATCTGGTGAGCTGTAATTGGATCCTTAAACAACCAATAAGAGTTAGCCACAGGTCCCTGCTTTGCCGAGCACTAGGCAGATTTCTAAAAGGGGTAGCTTTGTTTATGTACTGCAGCTCAAAGAAAAAGTGTTAGTGAGGATGAGTTATCTCATCGACTACAATAGAGACTTCAGTTAATTAGGACGAGTTATCTAGTTGGCGGCAGGATGAGGGTTAAGTATGGTATGTGATGTTATAGTAAATTGGGAAAATGGATAGACTAGGTGGGCCAAGAGGTCCTTCTCTGCCATCAATACTTATGTTTCTATGTAAATGAGAAAACAAGGCAGAAGCAGCAACCTGTGCATTTCAACCATACTTACACAGGGGTAGGACACAATTGCAAGGCAGACAAGCATCAGTTCAGCTTGGAACCTCAACTGGGACTCCCTTTTTGTTGAGAGAACACAGGTCGGGAAGATGACAATGCCTCACCTTGACTGTTGAGGAATAGCAGAGAGAGCAGGGTTATATGAAAAGTGTGTTAATATATATTATAAGTATGCCACTGTTTCCTGTGTTTCATTAACCTTTCCAGTTAATCTTGTGTGGCTATTTTGGCAGTGTGGCTCTGCTTTGGATGTACTTTGTTCCCCAATAGGAGGAAAGCTGCAAGCGGTGGAGGAGCCAGACCAGCAGTGTGGGCAACGAGCACTTCTGGGGGCTGAAATGCCGAGGAAGTCTTGCACAGTTGGTTCACTTGGCCAGTGAATTGATACAGAAAGAGGCCAGACCGTATGGTGGCAGTTTGCAAGAGAGCAGAGCTTATTTTTGTATGTCTTAAAAGAGTGCATCACAGAAACTAAAAGACTGGAGATCAAGAGTTTAGAAAACACAGGAGTGCAAGAGAAATTCTAAAACCCATTACAGATAAGCTGGAAGCTGGGAATTCTACAGAAAGAAATGCTGAAACAGGGATATTGGGTTGTTTTAAACTTTACCTACAATGTTAGTAGAACTTTGATTCATTTAGGGCTGAGGATTCCTTAATATTTTATAATTTTATCATTTTGCTTTTATTTGATCTTTTTATGTTATTTTCTTTTACTTTGCTTTATAGTTAGTTATTCGTATGGTGGATTGGTTTATAAGCCAGTAATTGGTTTGAACTATTCAAATATCACACCAAGTTGAGCTGTATATAATACCTACAGTACATATATATACATCTACATATTTACATGGTTATATAGTGCTTTAAAATTCATGCCAGTGTACCACATGGTTGCTAGAGATTAAATGCGCTGGTGTCTTGTTTATGCAGATGCCATTCGACACAGCATGCTGACAGAAGCTGAGATCCCTGGCAGAGGCTAAATAAAAGCCTAGGAGTGAGCTCCAGCACAGAAAGCTGTACAGATAACAGCTTAGGCTGCTTCCCTTCATATTATTGAATCAGTAGCTCGGCACTACCTGCTATGAGAAGGCTGAGTAAGTAACCTCCTATTCAGTTTAGATGTCATTTGGAATTTTGCAAATGTCATGTATTTATTACATAATATACATGGTATAGCCTGGGACTGATTTATACTCTGTATTGTATGTGATTTAATTTAGAGCAAATGAGTGGATTGACAAACATGCATAATATACATGGTATAGCTTGGGACTGACTTATATTTTATGTGATTTATTTTAAAGCAAATTAGTGGATTGACAACCATAGCAGACCATTTGACCAGGATGTCAATGGAATTATTAAGGATTTGGTTAAAAGAATCCAGGTGGAGCAATGGACAGAGTGAAGATCCCTTAGAAAGAATAAGAGGTGTGACGCTAATATTTTTTTTAAGATATTAGATATGAAAAGTGAAGAGTACAAGAATCTGGTAAAATGCTAATCAGCTACAATGTAGTTACATTATAAAATGTAGATTTTAGTTTGCTTCATCAAAGGTTTAAACGATGAAGCACGTTATTTTAATAACAGTTAAAAGTAAGCAGATTAAGTAGACAGTCTGTACAGTTAGGGTGGGTTAGCATAGTTAGGGAAAATAGTGAACGTAGATTTTAGGAGTTTAGGTTTTTTTTTAATTAGAATCCTCTTACATTGAGTCCAGAAACCCAGGAGACTTGGTTGCATGACTGCGCTGCTAGTTTGGTTTTTCCAAGTGCTGTATCACTGTATTTCCATCAGCTGATCTGAAGAAAGGAGGCTGTGCGGGGACTGAGTGCAACTGGAAGGGGTCCTGATCTGTTACCAGGTATGCTCCAGCTGAAGAGCATTGAAGACTGCCAATAGACAGCAGGTGTGTGGTGGGTTGAAACTGATATCCAGTGCTGTTTTGGATGGAAGCACCACAGAAGGGAACCAGCTTCCTAGTCGACATCCCCCACAGCGACACCATGTAAATGCTGAAAATGGTCCCAACACCCCTGACACCAACGGATGAAATACCGCCACAGCCACCACAGCAGAAACCTCGATGGACAGACACACGAACAGCCACAGAACACTGCAGCACTAGCACCAGCAGTACCCATGGTGCAGGACACGACGGCAAGCACCCCAAGCCATGGATGACCTGATGAGCGGTAGCTTGGTGCAATGGAAGGTGGGTGGGGTACACCGGGAGGCCCAGATTCAGTGACAGGGCCAGTGACACACTAAAGCAGGGAAACATGCACAGGGGGATGGCCCTAATGCAGCCCAGCAATGGAGAGGCACCTTCAAATGCAAAGGAGGCCAGTAGACCGGTGAGGGGAACGCGGACCACATGGAGGACACTGCCCCCATGAGGGCACAGAACAAGGCATGGAAGGGGTCTACATGAGGTGGCACAGGCAAGGCTGCAGAACCCCCCCATGCACCACAGGCCTTACACCTGCAGGTTGATGTTCAGCACCAGCGCCATCAGGTAGTCCCTGCAGCTATGGGTGCTTTATTGTTCAAAAAGATCTATGATCCTCCAGGCACTCTCCTGCCACTGCTGAAGGGTGTGCCCCATGGCCATACCTAACACTGCCTGCTGCAGCTTAATCTCCATTAACCACTGTTCCCCATGCAGGACATCCAGGAACTGCCACAAGGAGGGGTGTGCCACACCCAACAGGGCATTAAATGCCCTGTGCCAGCCCTCAATGTCATTATTGATCTACGGCATCCCCTCCAGGACAGCAGCATGGCAGTTCCTTACAGGGATGGGGAACAGCGGTTTGCAGTGGTGCCCACTGTGGACAGGTCTGCCCAGCCAGGTGTCCTCAAAATAGTTGAAGATGGGGGCCAGCTCCTCTTCCTACTCTTGAAAGAACTCCTAGCCATGGAGCTCCTCATAGGAGGTGCAGACATCACCCGAGGGTACAAAGGCGAGGGCGGGCAGCATCCAGAGGTGCATGGCGCACACATCGTCTGTGCTGTACTTGTGTGCAAGCCCCCCAGTCTGCTGTATTCAGTGCCACATGCACTGGCTCAGGTGGAAGAAGCACCCATGCACCTCCATTTGGGGCAGCACTGTCTGGATGGCTCTGTGTGCTGCAAGCTCATAGTCCTGGAGCATGTGGCAGGGTCCATCTACAGGGCACAGCTCAGACACCTTTTGGAACATCCCTGTGTATGCAGCCAAAGTCCTCTTGGACATGAGGATGTACACAGTGGGCAACACAGTGGCCCCTTCCACCCCATGGAGTGTGTATAGCTGGGTGAACAGCCTGGGGCAGCACTTGAACATCCCATCACCTAACCAGGCTGGACTGCGGACCAGGCATTCTAGGTTCCTTGTGGTGCTGAAGAGCAGGTATCTGTACTTGCTGCCAGACCCTCCCTTCCCAGAGTCATGGAGCAGGAATGGCTTACCTCCATGGGTCCTGCAGTACTCTTCAGGGATGGTTAGGTTGGCCAGTAATTGTGGATCCACAGGCGCCCTCCTCATGCTTCTCCTGACACACTGTGCTGATCTCTTCAGGAGGGGTACTGATGGTAGGCTCCCTCCCACAGTCTTGCTGACCCCCGAGCAGCATGCCACGATGATCTGCTGGCTGCTCTCAATGGTGTCCCTTGCTCTCTGCCATACTGCTTCACGGACCCTGTGGACTCCTACAGATGGGGTGTCTGGCACATGGTTGTGTGTGCCCATTAGTGTTGGTGGGCCCCTAGCCATGGTTATCACCTGGCCCCTGCATCCACTAGCTACATACTCACAGTACTTCCAGTATGTGCAGTGGCCATGGGTCCTCTCTTGCTGGTAGGCATGTCCCTCTGCCACCAGCAGCCTGTGGTCCTATGCACTGTTGACATACTCCACTTCCATTCCCTCAGCGGGTTTCTGCGTCCAGTGGGTGCAGGTGTGGTCTTCCACTTTGTAGCCGCCAGTGCACCTGCTGACGCACTGGGGTGTGTCAGGTATTGTGGAGCTGCACTGTTGTTGCAGTCAGGATTGCAGGCTGCTCCATGGCTGTGTCACTATTGGGGTGTCAGGATTACACCATGCTACCTTTTGGACTGGTCCTGCTGTATGGAGAGACTTTGATGTCGGTATCCAACTGAGGGGATATTGATGGACTGTTTTCCTACCCGAGGATGAGTGTGGAGCACTAACTACTGTACTCCCCTGGCCTGGAGGGTGTTGCTAAGATCTAGTTAACATCGAGGCCAGGTGGGACTTGAAGCCTAGGCCTGAAGACAACGGTAGTCAGTCAGTGGAAGGAGAATCCATAAACTGACTGTCGGCCTAATGATTACACAAGGTGTCGGGCTCAGAGTTTTGGTGGCTGTCTTTGGATAGCTGCCGACTCTTTTGGAGTTTTCTTTGTTCTTGCTGACAGAATAGGGCTATTTGGAAGGCCTTGTTAACTCGCGTTGGAGCTGACCCCCTCTGGATCTTGGACTCATCAGCAAGAACTGGCATTTCAGTGAGTGGTAGTGAGAGGACCACTCACAATTATATGTGTTCAGCCTGGATTCCAGCTTACAGTTGTGGAAGAACTTTCTAGTTTATTTATTTATTTATTTATTTAAGAATCAGTTTACAACCTTTGAGCTAGAGGCTCGTTTCCAAAGGTACTTCGTCACATAAAGACAGTTATTTTCCTCTTTCACAATTTGCTTTGCAGTTTCTCCTGAAAATATTCTCTGGACTTGAATAGTTCAAGGATTCTCCTTCTTTATTTATTTAGTTACAATTTTTAGTTACTTAAGCTTTGCTGATTTGGGGATGTTTGTGGTTGGGAGGAGATTAGATAGCATATGATGTCAGTGTCAGTGGCTCAGCAGGTAGCACACCCGCCTCTGAGGCTGGGAGATCAGAGGGCTGTGGGTTCAGTTCCCATATCTGGCACTTGGGTTAATATCCCAGTACTGACACTGTAGTGTAGCATGAGCGGGGTGCTGCACTTCTGAGGTGCCATCTTTCGGATGAGACGTTAAACCAAGGTCCCATCTGCCTGGATTGGTGGTAATTCAGGTGGATGTTAAAGATCCCATGGCACTTCTCGAAAAGAGTAGGGGAATTTTTTATTATTATAACATTAAAAAACAAATAATTACAAACAGTGTTGAATCACACAAAATCATATACTAATCATGAAGTAAAGAAATCTAAATAAATACCAAACAGTGTTAAGTCACTCTAACTAACCCCCTAAGAATTATTTAGAAACCAAAATTAAATCATAGTATTAGAAAAGGATCACCCCCCCCACTAAGAATAGGGGAATTTTTCATTATAATAACATCAAAACAATAATTACAAATGTATTAAAGTCATACTAAACAAAGATGCAAAACAAAAATTCAGTATACACCATAGTAATAAGGCACAGCAACACCCTACAAACCATGAAGGAAAGCAAAGGAAATTATTTAGCCACATTTGTTTTCCCTTTTTTTTTAACAAGAAAAGCGTACTATTTATATTTGATGAATATTGGGAATCCCTTCCACCAGCTGGTCACCTTCCAAGAAGTGGATTTTTCACAGTCTTTAACATAAATCCTTTCCATAGCCCCTTTAATTAATAAGCGGACAATCTCATAAGACATCCTCTTTTGGTACAAGACCCACTGACTTGCCACAAATAATAAATTAAACAACAACAAAAAAGTTGCCATGTCTCCCTATCATAATGTCCACTCAACTGAAAATTAATACCTAAAATCAGGGTATTATAATCTAAATACAATAACCAAGACATGTTCCATTTAGATGACAGGAATTTCCATAAAGAAGTGGCATAGGAGCAAAAACATAAAAAATGCTCCATCGATTCTTCTTGAGCAATACAGTCCGGGTAAGGACAATATCTTTCAGTCACAACTTTATCTTTTGCATTTCCTCTAACGTTTGCACGACCATACAAGGAAAGCCAAACCAATTCCCACATATATTCAGGCAACCGAGGAGTGTTTAATCTTTGAACAGCAATTTTTACATGAGTCATAGGGCAATTTTTAAAAGCAGGTTCAGTCGGATAAAGTAATGTCATCACTTTTTTATACAATTGAGGCCCAGTGTTATCCTTAACCAATTGAACTGAAATCCCCCATTTAAACAGCTTCGTTGCCACCGACAAAAAATAGTGTGGCAGTTTCAGTGATTTAATCGGTTTCAGAGGTAAATTTTGCCAGGCTAAAAAGTAATGTGCCAAAGTTTGTTTAAGCAAATACCCATATGGGGTCATTTGGGGAGTAAGTCCTAAACAAATATTATGAGAGATGAACAAAGTGTGAAAAAAAATCACCAGGTCCACCATCCCAAGCCCACCTTTATGTGTTTCCAAATAAGTATATTGCAGTTTTATTGGATTCAGCCGATTACCCCATAATAATTGAAAAAATGTACTATAAATTCTAGTTTCTAAATTCATGGGTAAAGAAAATACCATTGCAGTAAACAATAAACAGGGAATAACAAATTGTTTCAATGTCTGTACTCTCTTAATTTTTGACAATTTCCACTTTTTCCATAATTCAATCTTCCCCTCAGTTCTATGTAGTGCAGTATTCCAGTTAAGTTCGGGTAAATTGTGCGACCCATATAGTAAGCCCAATATTTTAATCAGCCCTGATGAAATTGCAATTCCTCCAATAGTCTTATCCTCTGTATCCCCTCTCCCTATGAATAATCCCTGACTCTTTTGTTCTTGTATTTTAAAGTTAGACACCCTAGAAAATAAGCCATTAATTGTAGAAAAACTGAGACATGTTCAACTTTGGAAAAAAATACACATAAATCGTCTGCATAAGCTTGAATGAAATGCTCAGAAAACAAGGGCGGGCTGAACATACCCTAACATTTGGGAATGGTTGTCACTGATCGTATTAAAGCATCAATAGTAAAGGAATATAAAAGAGGGCTCAGAGGGCATCCTTGACGAATCCCACTAGGTATGTGAAACCCCACACCACATATGCCATTCACAATCGGGTGGACTATTGCCCCTTTATAAAGTGATTTGATCCAACTAATCACTACCGTAGGTACTCCATAATACCTTAAGGTCAAAAATAAGAACGGGCGATATACCCTGTCGAAAGCTTTTTTTTTGGTCAATGGAGACAATGTAGCCCTGCTTTCCTTGAGAATCTGTATATTCAATAAGATCACGAAGGATCATATGGGCCTGCTGGATTTTCCTTCCAGGTAGTCCACAAAATTGATAAGGGGATTGCACTGTAACTGCAAATTGTTTCAATCTATTATTCAAAATTCCTGTAAAAGCTTATAATCTGTGTTTAAAAGCGTGATCGGTCTCCAATTCTCCAAATGTGTTGGCCTCCCCGTTTTGTACAGAAATATGACCAATCCAGCAGAGAACCACCTAGGAAAAACCGTACTGGAAATGAAAAAATTAAAAACTAATTCCAAACACCTGCTGAATTCCGAACGAAAGGATTTATAAAGCTCCGCTGTTAGGCCATCTTGTCCTGGAGAAATCCCTAACTTTTGGGACTTTATTACTTCCTCTATTTCAAACCGTGTTATAGGTTTTAACAATGAAGATTTTTGAAAGGGTGAATCAGGTATTTTTATGGAAGACAAGAAATGCTTCATTTCCATTACGCTGGGAGGGACTGTAGGTGCATGTGATAAAAAAAAATCTTTTATGATGTTCTGCATACTCTCCGTATCAGTCACCACAAAACCCTCTTGATTAACTAATGCAGTTAAGGAAGTATTAGTTCTATCCTTTTTAAAGGTCTCAAAAGGATCACCTTGAGGCTGTTTTTTTAACCCATATTGTTGAAGAACTTTAGCAGTTTTTGCCCTGTCATATTGTACCAATAGCAGTTCCTTTTTAGTGTATGAATCTGTGAAGAATAATCAAATTTTGAAGTATTAGCCTTAGAGAGTAAGTAATATAATTGTTGTAGTAAAGCTGAATAACGAAGGAAACTAGAATTTGATACCATTTTCCCCTGATTCTTAAAAAGTTGCACAAATCAGTTTTCGAATCCCACCACCATTGACCGATGTCATCATATAAAAAGGTGACTGACAATTTTGCCATCAGTAAAAAACCTAGTTTTTGCCGAATCTTAGAGGATTGTAATAATGGAGCACTTAATTTCCACCTAGATTTTCTCTATTGTGGAAGTGAATCACTAGATATTTTGCAATGAAGTAAAAGATGATCTGAAAAGGCCACTGGTATAGTATAACAGGAAAAAGATAATTTTGGAGATAAAAAAATATAATCGATAACAGAGGAATATTTGTTTTTTTGATAGGTAAATGTAGGACCTCCCTGCTGTTTAATACTGGCCGTAACCAGCCCGGATGACTGTATTAATGATCTAAGAGCCATAGTATCACAATATACTTTCCGTTTTTTTGATGCTTTTGGAAATTTCTCACTTGGATCCAATTCACAATTAAAATCACAGCAGAGAAAAATTGCAAATGAGGTGATCAAAAAAGGTTTAATCATTTGTATTAGTGCCACCTTTTCAGCCTTTACTTGGGGACAATAGACATTTATAAATCTGCACGTCATAGACTTCCAGACCCCATCTAGAATCATCAACCTCCCCAGGATCAAGTCCATGAATTTTATCAAAGAAAAAGTATAAGAACCAAAAAGAAAACCCAAGCCATCAGCTGATTGTTGTCCAAAGGACCAATAAGAAGGACCCCAACACCATTCTTTCTGAAAATTCCTGACTTGGTCAATAGTGTAAACCCAAGTTTCTTGTAATAAACAGACATCCAGTCGATTATCATGCACATAATTAAACACAACCTGTCATTTTTTAAAGTTTAACATATTATGAACGTTCAGAGACCCAAAATTAAGCAAAGCCAGAATTGAAGGTGAGACAGTTAACTATCTTTTTTTCTTCTTTTCTTTTTTTTCACTTTTGTAACCTTCCTGAGCCGTAAATGGGGAGGGGGGGCTATCCCTAGCCTGTTGTGAGTCTAAGTCCTGACACTCCATGACCGAATCTCCCCACTGGGATGATAGAACTTCAAAAGGGTTACTGGTTTCCACATCCACAGTAGAGCGGCCCACTAAAGGAGGTTTCAAATTCCTGGAGGACCTTCTTACCTGCAGTGGCACCGTAGTGACTACCTCATGGGGCCGAGCCTCCTGTTTGTCAGTATAACAAACTGGGGATAACATGGCAAGTTATCCTTTAAGGTGCCTGGTAATGGAACTTCAGAATCCACAATTAAAGACTGCGGTTCAAGGATATTAGTGGCACTGCTAGATGCTTGATTTTCTACCACTACTCCAGAGGCTAAATCTTGAGCTTTTTGAATAAAAAGATCAGGACTACTAATGGATGCCTTATTCCTAGCTGCCCACACACATTCGGTAAAGACATGTCCTGTGTCTTCACAAAGATCACACCTGGTGTGATTCACACATTGGAAGGCTATGTGCCCAATCTCTCCACAGATGTCACAACGGGGTTTATCACATGAACTAGATAAATGTGTTCTAGAACCGCATTTGTAACATGCCCTAGGTTGGCCCGCATAGAAACATACCCCCCTATCCCGGCCCAACAAAAAAGAGTTTGGAATATGCAAAATCCCTGAATCTGATTGTCTAAGTTTTACTTTAAATCTCCATCCCCCCGTCCAAAACTGTTGGTCATCTAAAATGGCTTCTGGAGAACTCAAAACATCACATTTCTGGGATAACCAATACAAAATGTCATCAATATGTGCACCTTCATTCCGAAACATAATTGTTACAAATTTAACCAATGGTTTAGTCAGGGGGATTACGAAAAACGGGGTCCACAGGGGTGAGAATTTGACCTGGTTGTAACGCTCCCAGAATAAATCCATGGCATATGCTGAGCGAAAGCTTATGTCAAAATTGTCCTCACCAGATATATTAATAAAAGCAAATACTTCACGTGGGGAAAAATGCAAGGAATCTTTCAACAAATATTTCCCCACATAAGGCCTGTCCAGTCTAACTTCTAGACCACCCTTATATCTTAATCTAACAGCGTTACGTCTAGGGGCTGCTTCCTTCTTTATTTTAGAAAATAAATCTGACAACAATGGTTTATTAGAGTCTGCTTCTTTTTTGTCAGTATGAAGGTGTGCAGTATGCAAGTCAGTTAAAACCTGTGAAGGCTGAACTTGTTCCTGGGGGAGGCTCCTGCTGCTCATTAACTTTTTCCAAATTAACTTGTGCAGTGGGTGATTCAGAAATGTTAGGACGCCATGAAGGCTCATTTTGCGAAAAGTTTAATTTAGGGTCCCAGTCTGGAGAAGGACACCAGGAACCATTATTAAAGGACCAACCTGCTTCCCGCAGTGCCGTTTGAGGGGTCCAGTTATCATCAGATAAAGGTTTGACACTAGTAATGTTCTGCACACAAGAAGACTCAGAGTCATTTTTAATTATCCCCGATACCACTTGTTTGTCTGGTGGGACTTCCAATGTCTTTTGGCCGAAAAAACAGCCGCTCGTTTTTCCTTTCCCTCAATCCCCACTGTATCAATATGAGCAACCATTTTCTTTGTAAAGGTGAATTCCGAAACCCCGACCTGATCCAAAGGGTTTGTTTGATAAACACAGCTTACCGCAGGCTGTTGCGACTGCATAAAAACAGTAGTGGGGAGAGGTTTTAACACAAACCCTGAATCCTTAGATAGCGTTTTCTTTGTTGTGCAAATCACAGGGCAGACCGACTCTACCGCCTGCAGTTCTTTGTTGACTCCAGTTTCTATGACAACAGGTGACGCTTCATCCGTAGTTTCTGCCGAAAGACCACCTGATTTTGGCTTTCGGCACAGAAAAACAACATTTCCCTTCCTGCCAGCCAATATTCCCAAATCAGGGTCGTAATGCACAGTGCTTGCCACTTCTCCTGGTTTCGTGATCAACGCTGGACTTGTTTGAATCTCCGGTTCTCGTAAAGCACTTGTCTCGGGCACCGTAATCTCCGGTGAATGCTTTAAAGTGCAAGAATTTATAAGCTGTTCCACCCGCTCTCATTCATGAGCGAGGTTAGGTAAGTTGATATTTATTTTTGACTGCTGCAGCACATAAGCTATATCCTCCGGTGCTTTCAGGTTGTCTTGTGCCTCTAAGCTTTCCACCGACACAACGGTGTCTCTTTCTGCATTGCCATAATCAGAAATGCCATTTCTAGTCTCCGTGTTTAGAACTTCCAATCCGTTCATACAGGAAACCAGCTCTCTATGCTCCATAATGCCCATTGTCCACCAGTGCTGAGCCAACAATGACTCAACTAGCTGCTAGCCCTCTACTGCCGGCAATGCAGTAGGGGAATTTCCCCAGTGTCCTGGCCAAATTTCCTTCATTCACTAAAAATACCACCAACAGCTTAATCTGGTTCATGGTCAGTTGGCATTCATCTGTATCCCCCTCCCCCGGGTCGTGCCTGAAATTAGGCAGGATTTGTCTAGTGCACTTACCTGGGCAACAAAAACTAAATAAATAAAAAATGATTGCATGGTGGTGACTGTGTAGTTAAATTTGATTGTATTTACTGTATTATGTGGATGGTGACTGAATGATTAGCTAGGTTTTTAAAGTTTGTACTGTTAAATATTTTTTATTTCTGTTTAATTGGTTTAATTATTTTAGTATTGTTATGTGTTTTATTTTTATGGTTTAGTTATTTTATGCATGTGTAGGAGACTTAGGCCCCTCCACATTAGCTACCTGCCCTGCTGCATGACCTCCACCTCTTTTGTGATTTCCACCTCCCTGCTGCTGCAATAAGGCATTGCAGGGAGGTGGGTATTTGCAGAGGGAATGGGGAGTCTGTGGTGGGGTGCCAGGGGCTCGATGGAGGTGAGAGGGTTTGGATTGGTAAGGAGCAGGAGGTGCCCTAGGAGCAAACAGAGCCTGATGTGTTTGGTCTCCATTCCTAGGGTTTCCATTGGACCGCATGGGCAGGCAGCTAGAAAGCCTACAACCTTCACTGATCCCCTCTGGGCAGTGTTATGTAATATCAGGTCGATGAGAAACAAGACTGCAATTATATGGTGCATTATGTTGGAGCATTGCTGGTGTAGGACTCAATTAGAGGAGGATAGATTTGCTTTCAGGAATCACTACGCTGATTATCAAAGGGCGATCAACAATAAGAAGGCAGATTTCCTGTACAGGGAGATTGCTGTCTGGCAGAATAGACCAGCTCATCTCTTTCAGATTGTGGACAGACTTCTTCATCCTGTCTGTCTACAGCTGAAAAGACCTTTTTCAGTAGTACTTTGTGAAGAGCTTGCTCTTTTTTTTTCTGACAGGGTATCCTCTCTTAGGGCTGGGATCTCACCAGTGAGTCTAGATCAGTCCCACAGGGTGGGGTCTGGGTGGAGCAGGGGCACTCACATTGTCTGGATGGAGTTTCAGTCAGTGGAGGTCTCTAAGGTAATTACGAAGCTGCAGCCCACATATTGTGAACTGGACCCTGACCAGACATGTCTCCTAGTGGACTGCACCAAGATTAACAGTCCATGTTCACCGGGATAATCAGTTGCTCATTTTCAAAGGGGGACTTCCCCCTACATCTTGATGGAGGTATTGATGAGGTCCCTACTGAAAAAAACATCTCTAGACCCTGATGTCCTGGCAAATTATAGACCGATCTCCAACCTCCCATTTCTTGGGAAGGTTGTCGAAAAGATGGTGGCTCTGCAGCTCAAAGAACACCTGGAGACCTTTTACATCAATGAGCCATTCCAGTCTGGATTTAGGTCCATGCACAGCACAGAGATGGCACTAATCTGGGTGCATAATGACCTCCTCAGGGCAAGATATTGAGGGGAGTGGACAATTCTTATCCTCCTCAATCTGTCATGAGCATCTGATACAGTGGACTACACCATGCTGTTGGATTGCCTTAGAGAGTTTTGTGGACTCACCGGTACTGTCATCAACTGGTTTGAGTCCTCTCTCTCAGGCAGGAAGCAGAGAATAATGATGGGGAATTTCTCCCCCTCTCCGATACCCCTGACCTGTGGAGTTCCTTAAGGCCTGATCCTTTTGCTGATGTTGCTCTTGGTATACATGCTGCCCCTGGGGATGCTCATCAGATGGTACAGTCTGGGTTTTCACTGTTATGCAGATGATACTTAGCTGTACAGTTGAAGAGTTGACTAAATACCTGGCTGAGAGCCAGGACTGGATGAACTCTAACTGAATGAGACTTAACCCAGACAAGATGGAGGTGCTGGTAATTTAGATAGGTCGTGGGCATGATGGGGATGCTTCTGGGATTGCAACATGTTTGGTCCTGGGGTTGATCCCATTGATGGCATCCTCTAGGGTGTGACCTCTGGGTGTTGTCCTCAATGACATTCTAACATTTGAAGCTCAGGTGTTGGCTGCTATCAAAAGTGTTTTTTACCATCTGAGGAACATTACCCAGATTAAGCCCCTTATTCTGCCTGAGGACCTGCCGTCACTGGTGCATGCCTTTGTAATATACAGAATTGACTATTGTAATGCTCTTTACCTCGGGGTCAGTGGAGGGAACCTCTGTTAGCTGCAACTAGTGCAGAATGCAGTGTCCAGGTTGCTGACAGGGCTGTCAAGGTCCTGTCATGTGACCTTGGTCCTGCAGGGTCTGCACTGGCTGCCAGTCAGGTGGAGGATTCTCTTCAATGTGGGCTTGCTCATCTATAAGGCCCTATACGGATCTGGCCCTGGCTACCTGTATGACCCTTTACTCCTGCTGTCCCAGCCCGCTCCAGTTGTTCCTTCACAGAGGGCCTCTTGACAGTTCTGAGGACCAGGCTGAAAACCTTAGGTGATCATTCATTCATGGTGGCTAGCCTGGTCCTCTGGAACTTGCTGCTAAGATATTTGAGGGAGGCCCCGATGGTGGAGGAATTTAGGATAGGCCTAAAGACTCATCTTTTTAGCCTAGCTTTCCCTGCTAATGCTTTTAAATTAACAAGACTTTAATTATTTTATTTATGAACAAATTGTTTATATGATGTTAATGTTGTTACCACCCTGGTTAAATTGCTTAAACATGTTTTACTGTATGGCACACAGAGCCTCCGGGATTGAGTGCCAGATAAATAAATATTATTTACTTACTTACAAACTGATAAGTGCTCCATTTTGATTGTACTTTTGTATACTCAAGCACCTTAAGACCTGAGCACTTTGAGATTTAAGGGAAACGAGACTTTGCACAACATGGAGCACATCCCAGTAACAGAACTTTTTCTAGCACAGGTATTTTGCTCTGGACATTAACTTTGCTATACTTGAAATTGCTTGGAACCATTTGGCTTACAAGTGTATTATAAGAGAACAGTGCTAATAGACCTCAGAGATAAAATTGGGTTGCTTATTTTTAATGGCATCTCTCCTATCTATTCTTTTATTTGTTGAAACTGAAAACATTTTTACTTCCATGAGCTCTAATTTGGTTACAACTTTGCACTTCAAGCAATTTATGTTGGGCTGCTTCTGAACTAAAAAAAAAAGCTCTTTATAAGATTTTTTGCTGCTAGTAACATGCTGCTAAATTATATCCTCACCCTGTAATATGGTTATTATTGCTATATTTATTATTATTATTAAGTATAGCTTTTGGGATTATCTTTCACTGCACTTTATTGTACGTCTGAAATTAAATGTCTGAAATTAGCGGCTCTGTGCATGCAGTTTAAAGGTCTCTGGGTTGCAATCCAGAGGATCAAATTTCCATGTGTTACATATTATAAGTTATTTTGAATTTTTTTTACTAGTTTCTTTTTCTGGGGCATAATCATGGTTGTCACAAGGGCTCAGTTGAATGAACAACTGGCTGTTGCCATGGAAACCTATTGTAACACTAGCCCATTAGATAATGCCAAAGGGGAAAAAACGGAGGCATTTTAAAAAGTTCAAACAGGATCAACAGATTAGTCTTTAAATTTCAACAAAATCACAGAAAAAGTATGGTAAGAAAGAATCTTTCAGAGAGTACCTCACAACCAAAAATCACTAAGCATTTAATAATATAAAGACAAGGGACCCAAGATGGCTGCTTGAGGAGGTGGTGTCTGCAGGACTAGCTCCAGGGGTAGAGACTTAATATGCTTTAAGGGCAGAGAATTCTATGTGCCTTAAATAAAATATTCTTGTAGGCATTATATATTGAGCTAAGCAATGAAAAAAAAAAGAAGAGAACTACTGCTACTGCTAAAAACTGGTAACATGTTTGTTTGCTGCTGAAACAAAGGAAAAGTATGCTCCAGGGGTGAAATAGTCAGTGAACATGCAGAGGAGGGCCCACGAGAAGGAAGCAACTATGGAGCAGAGTGGAGGTAAAAACAAAAACGACAAAGATATCAACACATACCTCATGCAATATTGGGCTATTGCTCTGGTGACTCCAGCGACTCTTCAGTCTGATGCACAGGTATGTTTAGCTTCTATAGCACAATATGGGGAAACCTCAGGATATAAAATGAATATGAGCAAGACAGAAGCATTTTTAAATCCTCCTAGAAATTCAAACATTCTAATACAGAACCCTAATATTATAAAGGAAAAAATAAAATACTGTGAAGTAATTATTCCTAAACAACTGGATCAAGTTTATGAATACAACTTTAAACCAATGCTAACTACTCTCCTGATAACATTAATAGGATGATGTAACACAATTAAAATGAATATTCTACCATACTTACTGTTTTTATTTCAAACCCCACCTATAGTTATTCCAGAAAATAAATTTAAAGACCTTGATAGATAAATTGCAAAATTCATATGGAAAGAAAACAAGTCTAGAATAAGCTACCAAAAACTTATGCTTCCTAAGGAAAGGGGAGGTTTAACCCTTCCGAATTTCAGGAATTAGTATATGGCTGCACAAATAACACAAATAGCAGACTGGTTTATAAGGATTCCAACATGTACTGTAATAGTCCCATAGAACAACAATTTCATCTTTAACCAGATGCAAACAATGTACTTTACTCAGACTATTATAAAAAAGGGCAAGTCAGATAGAACAAAATTGCAGGTTACATATGCTACATGGTTTTGCTGAAAGGAAGTGTATAACATTATGCAATAAAAAAATACAATTTCATTTTATACCCCAATTTTTAGGAATTATGGATTCTGCCCATCATACAGTATACAGACCATGGGTTTAAAATATGGGAAAATTTGTGGGTTAGGAATATACAGTATCAGATTTAATAGTAGATAAAGTATTAATGTCATTTAAACAAATTCAAACGAAATATAAGATATCAAGTCATTTTTTTTATTTTCTCCAAATTAGAGATTATATTGAAAAATCAGGAATTTCAAATAACTATTTACCACTTGAGGATATTCTGAGAGCGTGCAAAAACCAAACATAACAATGTTGTTGGCCATATACTGTATAATTTACTACAAGAATTGTCACACGTGGAATTGATGGTACTTAAGGCCAAATGGGAACAGCATATAAGAAGGAGTATTCCACAGAAAGACTGGGATGAAATTGTATCATATCCACATGATGAACTCTATGCTGCAAGCCTACAGCAAAGACAGTGTAATATTTTTCATAATATGTATCTAATTCCCTCCAGATTAAATACATTCAACCATAATTTACAACCAAACTGTTCTAGATGTCAAACTAATTTGGGGTCATTAATACGTATGTTTCTCACTTGCAAGACACTAAGTGTTGGGATATGATACAGAATGTAATAGAAAGGGTCACAGGTTTTAAAATAAAAAAAGACCCATTATTGATTCTGTTAGGCCATAGGATTAAAACATATAAAACACAACAAACATTTCAACATAACCTTATATCCATGGCTTTTTAGTGGCCAAAAAGTGTATGTTGATGGCCTGGAAAGATGGTAATCCACCATCTATAAGAGCATGGTTTAATTTTATGGTTGATTTATATAATTCGGAGAGAATCCATTATTTTTTTAATGAGAAGACGGAATTATTTTATGAAATATGGGACCCTATTTTAATTATCACCTTGAATTATAAAGTAACAGACTAGGAATAAGCTAAGGCTTATTCAAACATAAATAATGTCAGCTAGACTAGGAGAAGTACTAACCTGCCTGTTTAATAAATAGGCATCATGTCTGGGCAACAAATTTTTTTCAATGAAGTCCACCACAGCGACAAATCTCTCTAGGTCACTGTGGTGGATCACTGAACTGCACTGCTCACACTCCAGGTGTTCCACCACCATCCTCAATAGAACTCTGACTCAAAGTTGTATATTTAGAGATGGAGGGTGTGGGGGCAAGGAAAAGACTGTTTCCCAATGGGATCAATGCCAACAGTTGGCATTGTTCTCATCACTGTCGGGGATGTTGAGGACATCCCCAATGATGTCAAGTGGTGGAACCAAATAAATATATAAGAGTTAAATATCTAATTAAGTGAATGGTAGAGATATTACAATGACTACATATGTAATATTCAGAAAATGTCCAAATGTTGTGACCTCTTTGTGTAATCTTGTTAGTTACTTAAAAAAATAATAATGTAAAGACACCTTCTATTGACCTTCATTTAATAAATGTCTCAGGCTTTTGTCAAAGTAAGGGAACTCCAAACAACTAACTTTGACTCCTAGAATTAGCCTGCAGGTGACTAGTCCTCTGACTCAGAATATGAAGGTTAATAAGCTGTTGACTCCTTATTGAAGTCCCCAATTTTGGCTCTGAGGTCTATAGTATTATAATCCAGTCAAATGCTCAATAATAACTCCTATGATTCTTCCAAAAAATATGTGCCTTGGCTAATGTTTTTTTGCAGCTGCCAGGCTCATCTTTCACTCAGGAGAATGAAGTTGGAAAATGGAAATACTTGGGAGTAAATCTCAAAAATATATTACGGCTGAAGTAATCTCAGATCTCCAGGAGGCATTATAGTGCAGTGGTTTAAGGCTCTGAGCTGCAAATCTGGAGACCTGAGTTTGAATCCCGCAGCCCCTACTTGCATACGGTATGACACTGAGCAAGTCACTTAACTTCCCTGTGCTCCAAGGTTGCACCTGTAAATAAGCTTTCAGCTTAGTGTGTCTCTCCTGGTTAAACAAATGAAAAAGAAAAAAAAGAATACTTATACTGGGTTGAAAAAATTGGACCAGTTTAGATTGACACAAGGGGATGGAGAAGCATTCATGATCTGCAACATGAATCATGTATTAACAGTAAAAGTTTACATGATTCCATAGAAGATTCCAAAATATCTCTACTATCAGATGGTAAAATTGAACCCCTTATTTACTTTCCATCTTACATGAATGTAGATATTATTAATGTGATGAACAATCCATATGCAGCACATTTGATGCTAATGGGACAAGTTGTTATTATCTGAAGTGAGTTAGATACAATAAGGGAGGATTTAGATATCAATGGAGCTAGAACGGATGACATTTTGAGAGAATTCCATCAGCTGCAACCACCTTGAGAACCATCTTTGGTAGCCATAGTGGAGGACCTAGAAAAGGCTCCAGATCCTGTGATAAGACTGGATTTTAGCTCCATTATTTTTCCTGATTTGATTCCTTCCAGACAGCCTCCTAAAAAGAAATGGGTAGCTAAAACAATCAAAAAGAAGGGAGAAAATGAAATCCCCTGTTGGAATTAGTTGTTTCCCTTAGAAGCTATGCCACCAGTGGAAGGTACTGGTTCTCCTAATTCAAATATTATATCAGGGGTTAAACCAACAAATGTACCAGTGGAGGTGGTGCATTCTGTAGATTAAGTGTCACCCTCCTCCAAGAAAAGCAGCTCGCTGGCTTCCAAGCTTATGGGTGCTTGTACTGATATTATCACTATTAAAGAATTGTGAACTATTGTTGGGGAAGTTTGGGGAAATGGGTGAGTTAGCTCAAAACATAAGAGAGCCTCCCCCTGCTAATTTTTCCTTAAATATTGGAATCTTTCTTGGTTAACAAGGTTCCACTTCTGGAGACAAGAGATTTGATTAAGAAGCAGGTGCTGCCCATTGTAGCACTGGTACAGAAAGGAGTGCCCTTTACCCCAGATTCAGATGCTTTACCTCAGGAACTCGGTATCCAAAGATTATATTGGTTGAGCAGAAAAGGTAGGCAGTACCATGTTAGAGTATGTAATTTTTGTTCTTCTGTCCAAGATGGGAGTCCAGATTGAGATGGGTGATATTGTAGAAGTTTCGTTGCTAGGGATGAGTTGAGATTGGAGTGTATTCAGAGTTAGTGTGTAAACCACAGAAGAGCATATTATTTGTGGAATAATAGTCACTTAAATGAAAACTTAACATAATTCTTACATATGTCAATAGCAAAGAGATCTCTAATCCTGTTAGCTCAGCTGCACAATATAGTGGTCCCTTCTCCCTTAGTATATTTGGTGTGAAAAAACCTCAAGGAGAAATGATGTTAAATTAATTATATCAATAAGCTAATTTTTTTGCAAACTATCTACAAATTCCATTGGTATATATGGGAATAAAAAAAAGTCAAGATAAGGGAGGATCATGATGGCACCCAGGTATATGTGATTTTTAAATCGGGGTTAACTGCGGAGAAAGTTTTGGAGAAATGTAATATTCTTGACAGCTTGGGCACATATGTAGTGAGTAGTTCTATTTTTGATACCCAGGCAGTTCTCCACTCACAGATAAATCTGGAACAGGATTTCGTTACCTGTACAGTGCTGCTCTCTAATAGGTTTCAAGCACTTTCAGGTTACCAATGACTTGTGGTTCAGTCCTCTACCCTGTCTCCCATAGATGCTTCCAATAGATCTTTGTCCGACAAACCTTTGAACCATCTGCTCTCCTGGAATATTGCAGGTCTTGGCACAAAATGGGTAGATCAAGAATGCAAGGGTTTTTTTCAGCCTATGCATTAGCACGCTTTCAGGAGACTTGGAATTCTCGAGAGCATGATATTCATATCAATAACTTTAAAGTTTTTCAGTTTCCCATAAAAAAAAAAGATTAGAAGTTAGGCAGGGCATCAGGAGGTCTAGCATGCTATGTAAAGACCGATAAGCATTTTTTTCTGCTCAGCTTGCTCATACCATGGACTTCTTTATAGGTCTTTACGTTAGGGTACACAGTTTTAACGTTTTGCACTTGAATTTATATATTCCACCTTCTTCTTCTAAGTATGCTATTGATAAACCTTGGAGAATCTTAGGGGCCTATTAGAGGAGCTACAGTATATCAAAGATTTTTGCACTCTCCTATTTTGATTATGGATAGGGATGTTTGATTGCCTTTTGAATAACTCTGCTGTTGGGTCACTGTACTGTATATAGACTCTGCCATGCAGAAACAAAAACTAAGGATACCATGAAATATCAAGTAGGTGTGAATTTCATTAGGTTTATGCAGGAATGTTATTTTTATCCACTTAATGGTAGATTACCTGGGAATGAAGAAGGTCAACATACTTATCTTTCTTTGTTGGGGGTTTCTATTATCAATTATGCTATCTGGGATGGCCCTATTCAGTCTTGGTCCTCTGTTAAACTGATTAATAAAATTAAAAGTGATCATTTTCCATTGGATATTGGATGGGAAGTAACTTCACTTTTCATTTCACTGTCTCATGGAGAGACTAGGGGGATCAGATCTACAGTACAGTAGTTTCTTCTTCTTGTTTTTACATTGCTTCTTGTGGATTCTACTTGGTAGAATGTTATTTCTTTCCTTTCTTACTACTAAGGGGCTAGCAGGGTATTGTTTGGGGCTGTTGGAATTTTGAAACCTGTTTTGGTAGCTATAAGCGGGCTCATTTGTTTGATGATTCACTGTGTGGCAGGCTGCATTTGTGGAGGCCTATTTCTTCTATCTTAAAATATAATTGGTGTGATTTAACTGGATCTGTTTCTTTGAATTGGAGACCTATATCTTCTAATTCCAAGCCTATTTTGATGTGTTATTGGTGAAGCTGTTTGAACTGGAGTCCTGTTTCTTTGGCTAGCAAACCTATTTGGGGGGCTTTGAGTAGAATTGTGATTCATTGTTGATGGCTTCACTAGCTGCAAAGTTTTAGTGCAGAGTGGGGGAAGGGTGCTAATGTTCTGACCAGAGGCCTCAGCTACCTGATTGTTTCTGGAAGACTTGGGCTGGTTCCACCCCCCTAAATCCCTCACCCCACCCCACCCTGGTCCATGATTTCCTTTATACCAGGGGTTCTGACATCACTTCCTCAAACGGGCAAAGGATATGCACCCGTCGTAGCAGAAGCAGACATCCAGGAAAGGAACAGCCGCAAGTGAAGAGGTGACTGCTATCTCAGTGGAAGGGAAGTAAATGCAAATCTAGGAGCTTTCATTATTACTACTTTGCATTGATATTGCATTGGGGAAAGGAGGAGTAGGAGTTTGAAGAAGGTTGCGCAATCGCTACTTAAAGTCTCTTTTTGAGTGTGGATAGGAAGAATAGGAATATAAAAAGCAGTTGCTCAATATATCTAAACATGTACAACAAAGGAGGTAAGGGAAATAAAGAAAAGAATGTTTTGCACTGATAGAAGGGGGAAAGGGGAGACTTGGGGGAGTGTTTGGTATCCTGCAGCTGGAAGGGTGGAGGTTCATTGGTGGGCAACAACAGCAATGGGTAGGGTGGTAGGCTGCAACAACTGCGGTGCACCAATCTTTCTAAAAATTGTCTGGAGTGTGGGAGGATGTTTAGTGTGCAACCACATAGAACAATTTAGAAAGGAGATCAAGGGTCTGCAGGAGGAACTAAGACAGGCAAGGCAGATTGGGGGTGGGTTTAGCCCAGTACTGGAGGGAGGAAGAAGGGGAGATGAGGGAGGGTGATTTAAGCCAACAGTGGTGAGGAGAGGGTCAGAAGAAGGGAAGCAGAGACAAAGGGACCCAGGCCAGGAAGAACGATTGCCAGGGAAACCAGGTCAGGAGACAAAACACAAATGGAAGGAGGCGATAGGGACTTGTGAGGGGAGGCGAAGAAGTGGCAAAAGTCATGGAGTGGAAAGGAAAGAACAGGTTACTATGAAGAGAGAGGGAGCGGGCATTTGTGAAGGGTCTTCAGAAAATAGTTTTGCACTGCTAGAGAGGAAGAAGGTGGAGGAGGGAAATGATGAAATTAGAGGAGTAATTAATAAATGCCTGGACCAAACTGGAGCAGGGGGAAATTCTGCTCAAAGAATTGCAACAGGGGTAAAAGGGGGAAATAATGTGCAGGAGGAAGAAGAAGAGGAGCTGGAAATGAGAGAGGGAGATGAATGGACGCAAACAGGGAGTAAGAGGGGTGGAATCTTAGTGCTGGGGACTCAATACTAAGAGGAGTCAGGTGGGGTAGCAAGGGGGAGAGGCATAGTTGCATTTGGGTGGAGACCATGCCAGGAATGACAGCGGAAAGGGTGGGACAATCTGTTCTGAAATATGCTAGAAGGGGTAGGGACAAGCCTCATTTAATTATACATCTTGGGACAAATGACCTGGCTGACAAGACAGTAGATATAGTCCAGAGGAGGTTTGAGGAACTAGCACAATTATGTGAGGGCAGGAAGATCAGTAACTTTTCAGAGATACTTCCGGTGCAAAGGCAAGCACAACAAGAAAGCTGAGAATAGAGAATTTAATGGATAGCTAAGAAACTGGTGTTGTGCTAAAGGGTAAGGGCTGTTGGGGGTGGGGAGGGACCTGGGAGGACAGTAGTCTGTATGTCAAGGACAGACTACACTTGAGTGAGGAGGGAAAGAAAGTGTTGAAACAGAGGATGGAGGAGTACATAGAGGAAGTTGGGAATTTAAACTAGGAGTGGGGGGTGGCAATTGGGGAAGAGATATGCAGAGACCACAGGTTGGGAAACCATATGAGCTTACCCCCCATAACAGTGACAAAGGACAAATGGCAAGTACTATTGGTGATGCTAGGAAAGGGGGGCAGGATGGGAGGGGGGGAAAAGGGTGGAAGGTGGTTACCCTTAATGCTAGGAGCCTTGGGAGGAAAACTGCAGAGTTACAGGTTCTCATGGCAGAGGGAGAGGTGGACATTGCAGCCATCACAGAAACATGGGCCACCCAATACAATGACTGGGACCTGTCTGTACGAGAGTACAGGTTATTTTGTAGGGACAGGGTGATTGGGAAAGGAGGGGGGGTGGAACTATATGTGAAGGAAGGACTGAAGTGTGTAAGGGAGGAAGGGGAGGAGGGTAGTACGGAGTCACTTTGGATGCAAATCCAGGATTCCAAGAATAGAATTCTTAGAATGGGAGTGGTGTACAGGCCACCATCTCAGATGGAGGAGTTAGACAGGGAACTAGCAGGACAGATCAGCAGGACCTGTGAGAAGGGTAGTGTGGTGATTGTGGGGGACTTCAACATGCCAGGAGTGTACTGGAGTACCCCAACAAACAGGAACAGAAGGGAGCAGGTACTGCTGGATGCCTTCCAGGACAGCTTCCTGCTGCAAATGGTCAGTGAACCAACCAGGTTAGAGAATACCCTTGACCTAGTGCTGGCAAATGGGGACTTTGTAAGAGAACTTACAGTGGAGGAACCGCTGTCAGGGAGTGACCACCACTCAGTATGGCTCACATTGGATATGGGCAAGGAAGGAGTAGAATCTGGCACAAGAGTGCTGGACTTCAGGAGGGCCAACTTTTGGGGGATGGGGAAGTGGTAAAAGGGTACCTGGCCAGAATTCAATCTAGTATGGACACTAACCAGAGGTGGGAGCTCATAAAGCTGGGGGTAGTGGAGACAACCAAAACCTGATGCAAAGCCCAGAGCAAGAAGACTAGGGCTAAGAAACCGAGCTGGTTGAGCAAGGAGGTCACGGAAAAGGTAAGGAAGAAAAGAGCTGCCTTTAGGAAGTATAAGAAAACAGGGAGGGGGCAGGACAGGGAGGAGTACTTGACAGAACCAAAGGAGGTGACAAGGGCAGTAAGGCGAGCCAAAGCATCTACAGAACTCAGGCTGGCACAAGGCATTAAGAAGGGGGAAAAGGACTTCTTTAAGTACATCAGGGAGAAAAGGAGCTGTAAGGACCACATAGTAAGGATTAGGAAGGAGGGGCGTTGGGTGGAAGCAGTGTGCGATAAGGCAGAAGCCCTAAATGAGTACTTCTGCTCAGTATTTACTAAAGAGAAGAGGGGGGGTGACACCCAAGGTGGGAGAAGTGGCAGAAATGGGGGGGAAGGGGTGACAGATGGGGAAATCATGGAGGGCAGAGTTTGAGAGGGTTTGAAGGCACTGAGGGTGGACAAGGCGCCAGGCCCAGATGGCATCCACCCCAGGGTACTGAAGGAGCTGACAGAGGACCTTTGGCAGACCTATTTAATGCC
The DNA here is from genome assembly GCA_016271365.2 of Neoceratodus forsteri. Lineage (NCBI taxonomy): Eukaryota > Metazoa > Chordata > Ceratodontiformes > Ceratodontidae > Neoceratodus > Neoceratodus forsteri. Next base: position 809,068,803 of record CM028129.1, on the reverse strand, counting down.
TCACTACATTCAGGGTGTGTACCTCAAGACTGGAGGATGGCTCATGGTGCCCCTCACAAGAGTGTCCCCAAGGATGAACCGGAAACTACAGACCAGTGAGCCTCACATCCGTCATGGGTAAGCTAATGGAAACTATCCTGAAGGAGAGGCTGGTGGCCCTCCTAGAGGCCAAGGACTACAGGACAGCAGACAGCATGGCTACAGGTGGCAGATCCTGCCAAACCAGCCTGGTGGAGTTCTATGACTGGGTAACTAGGCAACTGGACAGGGGCCATGCAGTGGATGTCCTGTATCTGGACTTCAGTAAGGCATTCGACTCTGTGCCGCATGGAAGGCTGGGAAGGAAGTTAGTATGGGACAGGGACCGTTGCAAAGCTGGTGAGATGGGTAGGAAACTGGCTTCAGGAAGGCAACAGAGGGTGGTGGTGGGTGGAAGCTCTCACACCCAAGGGCAGTGATGAGCGGTGTTCCACAGGGCTCGGTGTTGGGACCAGTGTTGTTTGGGATATTCATTGCAGACATATCATGGGACATCAAGAGCAAGATCAGTCTGTTTGCTGATGGTACCAAGGTAGGCGCAGTGGTGGATGACCTAGGGGGATGGCAGGGGTTGCAGGATGATCTGGCAAAGCTAGAAACCTGGTCAGATACCTGGCAACTGGGGTTTAATGCCAAAAAGTGCAAGGTGCTGCATTTTGGGATGAAGAACCCAAGTAGGAGTTTCCTGCTGGGGGGAGTGCAGCTAGCCCAGACAGAGGAGGAGAAGGATCTGGGTGTGCTCATTACAGGGTCAATGAACAACTTGGCACAAGGTAGGAAGGCAGCTGCAAAGGCCAACAAAATGCTGGGTTGTATTGCAAGGGGTATATCCTCGAGGAGGGAGGAGGTGATTCTGCCACTGTATAGGTCATTAGTTAGACCACACCTGGAGTACTGCGTGCAGTACTGGAGCCTGTATCTGAAGAGGGACATTAAGTTACTGTAGGGGGTGCAGTGTAGGGCGACAAAGATGATCAAGGGGCTGAGGGACTTATCATATGAGAGGAGGTTGAAGGAGTTGAACATGTACTCACTGGAGGGGAGGATGGACAGGAGTGACATGATTGAAACCTTTAAATACATGAAAGGAATAAACAAGACGGGTACAGAGAGGCTGTTCAAAGTAAGGGAGGGGAGGGCCACCAGAGGCCATGATATGAGACTGGAGGGAGGGAGGAAGGTTCAGGAGGGAGATGAGGAGACACTTTTTTACAGAGAGGGTGGTGGCTGGGTGCAATGCGTTACCTGCAGAAGTGGTATCCAGTAGAACAGTGGACTGCTTCAAAAGGGAATGGGACAGGACAAGGGGGAGGGTTAATGAAGGGGAAGGGTGGAAGGGAGGGGCAGCTGCAGAATAAGGGGTGCTAGCTGCACATTCGAGCAGACTTGAGAGACCTCTAGGCCTTTATCTGCTGGCAAATTTCATATGTTTGTATGTTCGTACTAGAATAGGGTACAGTGTATCCAAAAATAGAAATCAGAAATAGAAAGAGGATTAACTGGACGAATGACATTTCATCTGAGATTTTCCAGTTATTGTTTCTATTTCTAGATTCACTTTTACAATTTAACTGCAATTCTCTCACAGCAACATAATTTAAATATTTGGAATCTCTGTACTCTGACCTCCATACTTTAATGTACCCTGTTTGTAGGGGCAGTACTTGAAGCAAGAAAGGATGGTATGACCAAGCCTGTAGGCATGAAAAAGCTAAGTTGATAGCATTGATCAAGGCTATTAAGCTACAGTATTCTAGAGCCAACTGTAGAGTCTGGAATAGAAAAGGGAAATCATGTAAAAATTTTCTCCAGGGGAAAAAAAACATGAGTTCTATAGGAAACTATGGGAGCTTATGTTTGAGTTTGCTAGTAAAAATGATTAAAGAGCTTTTGGTTTTTGGTCACTAAGGGAACCACAAATTCGTCAAACTCGGTAGATCCAGATATCTTGGCAAACTCTTGGGAAGAACATTTTATGTGATTGTTTTATGATCCATTATTATGGTATAATTCTTATACTTTCATCTATTATCTAACAGCCCCTTTCTTTCTACATTAAGTGATTTTTGCTATCTCTTCTTTAAAATGTAAAAAGGCCCCTGGGCTGGATTTAATTCCAGTAGAAGTGTACCTAAAGGCACTATTAATCTGGGCAGACTTTTTTCTTCTGTTCTTGAATAAATGTATAAAGATGTTTTTTCCATGATCTTGGTGAGATGCAGAAATTCTGCAGATATTTACAAAAGGTAATAAGTCACAACCCAAAATGTATCATTTGATTAGTTTGCTGGATACCTCAGAGAAAATTTTCTTGAGAATCATTCTTACTCAGCTGCATGAGCAACTTATTGCTCTTAGTGGACTTTCCCCTTTTCAGCTTGGTGTTTGGGAATTTTTTTTTTCCACCATAGACAATTGTTTTATCGTAAGACATCTTTGGGAAAATATTGATTGACTCGTGACCAGAAGTTGTATGTGGCTTTTGTTGATTTCTCTTCAGATTTTGATTCCATCTCACAAAATAAATTGTGGTATATTATGTTGGATAAAGGCATTGACAATTCTCTGATATCCGTCATTTCTACAGTATACAGTAAGACCTGGGCCCAGGTGAGATTAGGTTTCTCTGGTACTGTTTCCAATAGGTTCCAAATTAACAAAGGGATATATCAGGAGTGTCCTTTAGCTCCCACTCTTCTTAATATTTATATGGATAACCTTTTGAATGCTCTTGGACTGGTGTTGTCGGATTCACCTAAAATTGAAGTTCTGGATATGCAGGCTTTGGCATATGCAGACAACTTACTCCTTTTGTCTTTGTCACAATCAGGCTTGCAAAAGAAATTAGAGTATTTGGCTACTGTAAGGAGTCACAAAAATTATCCCTGATTATCAGTAATGATAAAAGTCAAATAATGATTTTCAGTAAGGGGAATTCAACTAAATCTAGGAAATGGAAAATTGGAAATGTACGCATAAACACTGTGGATAAATATGTCTATCCGGGTCTAATTCTCTCCTCTAATGGTTAGTGGTGTTCCCATATTATAAGCACTAAGACCAAAAAGAAAAAACATGTATTGGGTTTAAAAATATTCAATTATGGATATGGTGGTAATAGTTTTAGACCTTTGGTTCAAGTTATTTCTTCAAAATAAAATCCACAAGCCCTTTTAGCAGTGGAAATCTGGGCACCATATATGGTCTCAGAACTGCAGAAACTTTTAATACAACTCCTTAAGTGTTCTTTGGATTTAAATAACTCTGTTCCTGTGTCCTATATTAGGGAAGAACTTGGTCAAGATGGTAACAAAACTTTAAATGATTCTATTGTTCTGGGCTGTTGGATTAAGTGTACAAGAGCTCCTCCTGGCAATTTGTTATGTATCTGTATTGAGGAGAAGGAAAAGTTGGGGTTGACAGGCTGTAGAAGATCCATACGGTTATCAAATTTGCACTTTCTAATGGGAGAATATCAACTTATCTATTTAAACAGTTATTTTCAATAGGGTATTACTTTTAGTCTAAAATACAAGAAGTATATACAGAATAAAATTAGAATCTATAACGAAGAGGCACACCCGAACACCATTGCAAGGTCCAGATTCTCATCTTATTATGCATTAAATGAGGTGTGGTTTGGTTATAGATTTAATTAGGATTATATCTTGGACCCTAGAAAGAGAAGTGCATACATGAACTATAAGTCTGAGACCTTATCTAGCAATGTACATTTGATAAGATTAGTTAATACTCTTAATGCTTCTGAGAATCCTTGTTCATGTTTTGTAGGAGGCAAAGAGAATTTATATCCTGTATTGTTTGAATTTTTGTGATATGAAAAATTATGTGTCACATGGATACATAGTATCTGGACAGAGTTAAGCTTTATTCCAGATGATCCATGAATTTTATTTTAATGGTGAAAGATATAAACATTATTAATAAACTCAGGGAGTATTTTTATATTATTAACAGGATTAGGAAGCATCAACCTTTTAGCTATCAAGATAAAGTTCTCTGATATTGCAGGATTGCATTGTATATGTTTTATAAATAGAATAATAGATGGATGAGTGTCTATTACAAGGGAATAATACCATTGAGAGGGTCTGGGGACAAAAGAACCTCGAGAGCAAAGCTCGAGAGGTTCCCTTCTCCCCTGAACCTAGAGATGGTATTAGTCCCCAGGGACAGACATGCACCTATTTGTTATTTTTTGTTATATATGGATCCGATTTTTGTTTCTGGGGTGCTGCAAAGCCAAATGGCCTCTGCACTGAGGACTCCTCACTCACTCACTCACTGTCCACCTGCCCTGTGCCCCTGGCTCTGCACCCCTGCAGTCTTTCTTAGCTTGTGCTTGAGTGCCTCCAGTTAATTTTGTTTGGTAGGCAGTCCTACCAGGTAGGTATTTTCAGCCTCAGTATACACAGCGATCCTGCAATATCAGAGAACTTTATCTTGATAGCTAAAAGGTTTATGCTTCCTAATCCTGTTAATAATATAAAAATACTCCCTGATTTTATTAATAATGTTTATATCTTTCACCATTAAAATAAAATTCACAGATCATCTGGAATAAAGCTTAACTCTGTCCAGATACTATGTATCCATGTGACACAGTCATTCCTGGTCCCTGAACTGAGAAGGCCAGGATGATTTTCTCTCGGTAAGCAAAAAAAAAACACGCTTCAGACATGCCCATTTGTACATTGGAGCTGTGCTCCTCTTGAGGGCTTTACTCCATCAGAAGCGCAGAACAGAAGATGCACAAGCAGGGTCACATTCTGAACTGGAGCCATGGTGGTGAAGTCTGAACGATACTATTATGAGACCGGAAGTACAGTAATAAAGGGCCCCCCAATATAGTATTATGAGGACCAGAAGTATAGTTTAGTGTCAGTTTAGTGTCAGTGGTTCAGCAGGTAGCACACTCACCTCTGAGGCTGGGATTGCAGAAGGCTGTGGGTTATATCCCCACACCAAGCACTTGGGTTAAATCCCAGTACTGACACTGTAGTGCAGCATGAGGGGAGTGCTGCACTCCTGAAATGGCATCTTTTGAATGAGACATTAAACTGAGGTCCCATCTGCCTGTTCTGGTGGTAGTTCAGGTGGATGTTAAAGAGCCCATGGCATTTCTCAATAAGAGTAGGGGCATTTTTTTATTAGAATCAAAAGCAAACTTTACACACAATAAACAAAAACATGAACTCTTATTCTAAACATTTGTCTCCAAACACATTCCAAACTTTCTTATCTCTTAAAAGCTTTCTTTTAGCCTATTCCAGTTATGTTCCATGATTCCTTAGCCCTCTTTTCCCCATACAAGTTACACTCATTTTGATATACTTTATCTACTTCTACTTGTATCTTAAATAACAAATCCTGTTGTCCTATTTCTCTATTCTGCAGAAATCTCTGACACCTATTTTGCCAAATATCCCACTTCAGGATTGCCAGTATCACATAATGTATACTGTGTTAGAAACATAGAAACATAGAAACATAGACTTTGATGGCAGATAAGGACCGCTAGGCCCATCTAGTCTGCCCATTTCCCTACCTACAGGATAGGCCGCAGATCCTAGTTAACCAACAGCCTATTTCTTCCTACCCCCCACAATAATTGCCTTATGTCTGCCTCATGCATTCTTGAATTCTCCCACAGTTTTAGACCCCACAACCTCCTCAGGAAGGCTATTCCATGCATCCACTACCCTCTCTGTGAAATAATACTTCCTCACATTGCCCCTGAACTGCCCTCCTTCTATCTTTAAATTGTGTCTCCTTGTTCTTGCAAGTCTCTTTTTCTGAAAGATGCTACCCTCTTGGACTTTGTTGATTCCACTGAGGTACTTAAAAGTTTCTATCATGTCCCCTCTCCTTCTTTCCTCAAGGGTATACATATTAAGCTCCTTAGTCTCTCCTCATACGGCTTCTTGCAGACCCTGCACCATTTTAGTTGCCCTCCTCTGGACTGCCTCTATCCTGTCTATGTCCTTGCGGAGATGAGGTCTCCAGAACTGGACACAGTACTCCAGATGGGTCTCACCAACTGTCTGTACAGAGGGATAACAACTTCCTGTTTTCTGCTGATGATGCTCTCCTATACATCCCAGTATACCCCAGCCCTCTCTACTGCCTTCTCACATTGCTTACAACCTTAAGGTCATCTGATATGATTACCCCCAGGTCCCTTTCTTTTTGTTGTTGTTACTACCTCCCCACCCATTGTGTATTCTTCCCATGGGTTCTTGTTTCCCAGGTGCATTATTTTGCACTTCTTTGCATTGAATCCTAGCTGCCATACTTCTGACCATTCCTCCAACCTTGCCAAGTCCCTTTTCATCCTTTCCACGCCTCCTTGTGTATCAACCCTGTTGCAGATTTTTGTGTCATCTGCAAAAAGGCATACTTTTCCTTCCAGTCCCTTTGCAATGTCACTGATGAAGACATTAAAAAGGACTGGACCCAATACTGAACCCTGCGGTACCCCACTAGTAACCCCCCTTTCTTCAGAGTGGACTCCATTTACAATTACCTTCTGTGTCCTGCTGTCCAGCCAATGTTTTACCCAGGCTACCACCCTTGGTCCCACTCCCAGGCTGGTTAATTTGACTATTAATCTTTTGTGTGGGACTGTATCAAATGCCTTGCTAAAGTCTAGGTAGACCATGTCCACAGCCCCTCCCTGGTCTACTACTTTGGTCACCCAGTCAAAGAAATCTATTAGATTCATCTGACATGACCTTCCCGCTGTGAACCCATGCTGCCTTGGGTCCTGTGCTCCACTGGCCTCTAGGTACTCAACTATTCTTTCCTTCAGAAGTGACTCCATCACTTTCCCTACCACAGAGGTCAGACTGACAGGTCTGTAGTTTCCTGCCTCTGTCTTGGTCCCACTTTGTGAAGGGAATCACATCCGCCCTCCTCCAGTCCTCGGGTACCACACCATCCTCCCATGATTTATTAAAAAGAGTAGCCAGTGGTTTCACTAGTTCCTCCCTTAATTCTTTTAGAATTCTGGGGTGAATTCCGTCAGGACCCATTGCTTTGTCCACCTTCAGTTTTAGGAGTTCTTGCAGAACCCTTTCTTCTGTGAAAGGACTGGGATCAACCCCCCTATCAAGAGTGCTTCTGTTAATTGGATTAGGCACTTCCCCCTCCTCTTTTGTGAACACTGAGCAGAAATATTCGTTCAGTATTCCTGCTTTTTCACTGTCCCCCTCTGCCCACCCACTGTTCATTCTTTTCAGCCTCACTATCCCTCCCTTTGTCTTTCTACGCTCGCTGATGTACCTATAAAAGGTTTTATCCCCCTTCTTAACTGAGTTGGCTATCTTTTCTTCAGTTTGGGCCTTTGCTATTCTGACTTCCCTTCCTGCTTCCTTCTGCCTTAACTGGTACAGCTCTCTGTCCTGCTCCTTCTGTGTTTCCTTATACTTCAGAATGCTATCTTTTTCTTCCTGACTTTCACAGCCACCTCTTTTGAGAACCATAGTGGCTTTTCTTTCATTTGATTTGTTTATTTGCTTCACACAAAGGCTTGTTGCCTCTGTGATGGCAGTTTGATAATTCCCCATTGTTGCTCCACACCTCCTTCTAGCCTGTTTGCTAGTGTTTTCTGAGGCACTCTCCCATCTTGCCAAGTCAGCCCTCCTAAAGTCCAGTACCCTCACTTTTGTATGGCTTGACTTTGTAGCTGAGTTTAACGTGAACCACACTGTTTGATGGTCACTTGTCCCCAGATGGCAACCCACTTCTAGATCTGAGATCCTCTCCTGCTCCCGTTTGAGAGTACGAGGTCTAAGATTGCTCCCTCATGAGTGGTTCCCAAACTAGCTGTCTAATGCCTGCCACCTGTGGGGCATCAAGAATGGCCCTGCTTTTGGATGTGGCTGCAGCAAATGTGCTCCAGTTAACATCTGGCATATTCAGGTCTCCCATCAACAGTATCTCCTTTCTCTGCCATTCTAAGAATGCCTTCTATCATATCCTTGTCCATTCCTTCCCCTGACATGGGGGTCTGTACACAACCCCTGTGCGGATTGTGGTGCCCTTTCCAGTCTCCAAGGTGACCCACAGTGCCTCCTCTCCTCCCTGTTTACTCTTTTGTTCAGTTGCTTTTATCCCTTCCTTTACATAGAGAGCTACTCCTCCCCCTTCTCCCCTGCCTGTCTCTCCTGTAGGTTATGTACCCTGGTATGTTAACATCCCAGTCATGGTTCTCTGTGTACCATGTTTCTGTGACTGCTACGATATCCAGGCATCCCTCTTCCATTAAGGCCATCAGCTCAGGGAGCTTGTTGCCCAGACTACGGGCATTGGTACTCATTACCCTCCATTTCCTGATGGCCTTACTCCCTTTTGCCCCATCCCTGTCCTTCTTGCCTTTGTCACTTTCTCCATTTACCCCTGCCCTTCTCCCTATTGACACCTCTATGTTGGTGTGTGCCGCACTTACTACCATGATTATTTGGGGGGCTAGGATTTTCCTGCTCCTTTCCAGTGTCTCCCCCTTGGCTAGTTTAAAAGCTTGCCAATGAAGCATTTAAACCTATCACCTAGGATCCTGGTTCCCCTCCCGGACAGATGCAGCCCATCATGCCAGTATAGGCTTGCATCACTCCAGGTGGACCCCCAGTCCCCAGTGAAGCCAAATCCCTGAGCTCCACACCAGTTTTTCAACCACTGATTGAATCCCATGGTGCGGAACACCCTAGCCTCTCCTATGCCATAGATGGGTAGCACCTCCGAGAAGGTTACCGTGCGTGCTACTTGACTAAGGCCCCTCCCCAATTCCACAAACTCTTCCTGCACTTCTCTAATCCCTTTCTTAGCCAGGTCATTTGTCCCTAGGTGTTTTTGTTCAAATGTTCCCATTCTTTTGTCAGTTGCCCATATACTAAAATATTATATGTCATTTTCTCAAAAATGTCCATATCCCAGAATATTGCTAAATTCTTCCAGAAAGACTTTATATAACTGCAATGAAAAAATGATTCCTCATACTTTCCTCCACCATTCCACAAGACATTTCTGCACATATCCTTTCTTCTGTACTTTTATGTTTTTGGTTCCCTTTTGTATTCAACTTCCCATGACTGCACAACCAAACTGTTTCCCTCATTTTGCTTAGTACTCTCTTTTCCAAAGTCATTTCTAAGATTGTGTCAGTTCAAATATTCCTATCTACTTTAAAAACTGCATCTTCACGGTGGCCAAGTGGCGCAGAGGGCTGAGGTGCTGGTGTCTTACCTCACACCTTGCTGGCGACCCGAGTCTGGGAATGTACTTGGGGCACCAGGGGTTGACAGGGAAGGAGATTCTTGAGTATCCAGAGGAATGCTCTCCTCTCCTGGGAGTGGGTTGGTTGGAGGCCCCCACTCTGTGAGTGTCCCGGTGGAGACCAGGGGGTACTACAAGAAGTGATGCACAAGAGGGACCAGAAAAGTGTGAAAAATTCATGCATGCCATCTGGATGATGGCAACCCACCTCCCTGCATCTCCCAGCCAAGATACCTCCAGGCTGCATTTCCATGCCCTGGTAAAGCTGCAAGGGGGCACTATGTGTGCTCCAGTCTCTCCTTCCAATGGCCCAGCAGGATATGGAAGCACCACCCCCCGATGAAGGGATATGTCCAGGACAACCAGGGCATCAGAGCAGCTGGATGGTGGATTGGTCAGAGGAGGCAACGGCAGGATTTGGCCCCCTGAAGAAGAGGATGACAGCGGGTGTGTCAGAGGAGGTGTAAAGAAATAATGGAAAAAAACTGGGTCTTCATAATAATTTCTTATCACTATTTCTTTATACACCTGTTTTCTGCTCTTTATCCCTGCTAAATCTGTAGTAAGACCCTATTGTGTAAAATACTTCCTACGATTTTTGCATGTATGCAGGTATATCTTGTTTCCTCTTCATATACCCTTTTTTACCTATATTCATTAATATGGTTTTACTCAATCTTTGTGCCAGCTGCTCCCATAGTACATTTTTCGCTGTAAAATAGGTACTATATTAGCATAAATAAAGATAATTGTAAAAAAAAACTATAAGTTGGACCATGTTCAATCCCCCTTCCTTTGCAGTTCTATATGTATGTCCTCTTTTAATTGGATTAGCCTTGAACGCCATAAAAGCTGAAAAAATAATCCCAAAATTTTAGTTTGAAGCGGCTGTGGTATAGTATAGAAATACGCTATATATAAAAATATCAGTATAATAAAGGTTTTTATTAAAGATATCCTTTTTTCCCTCATCATGTTCCAATTCTTCCCCTTTACTATGTTTCCCTGTGCTACTGCAGTTTTACCTTCCCAGTTTCTAATTGCAGCATTATCCCACCAAAATTGTTATTTCCCCTTGAACTATCTCTAGGTCACCTTCTTTTTCTCAGCCCATATTCCCTAATGGATACATTTTATTTTTATCTTTATTAATTCCAAAACCTGTATACCTATTGTTCTCATTTATGATTTCTAACATTTCCTCCCCAGATTTTTGGTTTTTAACTAATATAATACAATCATCTGCATATGCACCATGTTTTTTGTATTACCTTATTCTCCCAAATCATATTATTTTTATGTTAGGCTCTGCCTCTATCCTTCTTAATAATGGGTCCAAACTAAATCATATAAGTGGGCAATTCTGCCTTATCCCATTATGTATGTACATTGGTATACCTAAATGCCTGCTCACCATAGGGCAAATCTGTGCTTCTGAATATAGTGTTTTTATTAAACCTATAAACTGTTTTGGTAGATTATACTCCTCTAACATGTCTCAAATGTGTTCATGCTGAATAGCATCAAAGGCTGTTTCTTGGTCTATTGAATATAAACACTCATCTAGTCTATTCTCCTGTGTCTCATTCATAATTTCTCTAATGTATGTTAAGTTTTGCCTTATGTCCCTACCCGGTATGGCACATGTTTGTGTCTGTAGAATTAATTGGTCTGCATACATCATTAATCTTTTATTCATTATTTTTTGCCAACATTTTATAATCAAATGTTTATAAACCATTTGGCCTCTAATTTTTTTATCTCTGCTCTGTCCCCTTTTTGTATAAAAACATTGTGACCCCTAACCTCATACTTTCTGCCAACCTTCCTGTCTTAAAGATTTCATTAAATACTAGAGTTAACATATTAGCCAACTCTTCCTCATATTTTTGTAGAATACATTTGGAATGCCATCTGTGCCAGGCACCATATTCACTGTCAAAGAATGTATTGCCTCTTTTACCTCTGTTACTTTAATTTCCCCATTTAATGCCAAGGTCTCCATCTTCCCTAATTTGGGTATATTTATTTTCTTTAAAAAAATGAATTTCCTTCCTGCCTTTTTGCTTTTGAAATTTTTGTTTTATATGTTCCTGTACAATTTGTTTAATATTACCTATTTCTGTTTGTAACACCCCCTCAGTATATTTTAATTCATACATTACTCTGGTATTTACTGTCTCTTTACTCCTGTCAAAGGGATTAGTTTGGAATTTTGCACCCTGTGTGCCACTTTTCTGTTCCATAATTAAAGTGTTTGCCCTATTATACTGGTAATTCTGTATTTGCCACTTTATCTCCTATATCTATTCTGATTCATCTGTTTTACACTGCACCTGATGTGTCAATACTTTATGCAGTTTACCCCTTAACACTAACCATTTCTTATAACTGCTTAATCTGCTTCAAAGTCAGTTGTCATTCATCTGTATCCCCTTCCCCAGGGGCATGCCTGAAAATAGGCAGAATTTGTCTAGTGCACTTACACGGTCAACAAAAACTAAATAAATAAAATAAATAAATAAATAATTAGACATCTCTGTTCTTTGTGATAGTTCAATAATTATTTGTTTTATGTCTTTCTTTGTATCCTCCCACCACTCTAATACTGAGTATTTCTAAAACTGTTTCTCTTGCTTTAAATAAATCTCTTATTTTCTCATCACACTCAGGTACCTGCAGTCTCTCTGTGTTCATTCTCCAGAACCCTTTTCTGAATTTCATGTATCTACCTAAATCTATCCTTTCTATTACCCCTAAGTGGTCTGTTGTTTCTATAGGGATTGCCTTAACCCTTTGAGAACTGAATATGTGTGAACGTATATAGATTCTGGATGTGTATATACATCCATAGTCTTGTAAGGGTAAATGTCCTTGATCTTAACTTCCTTAGTGATCAACCAGAAATCTATCCTTGTTGATAACTTGCCTTTAAAAAAGGTATGTTCTGTTTTTTCCTTTTTTAATTTGTATGCCTCCTCTAGACCCCCTTTTTTAAAATCTCTTTTAACCTCAGTGTGTCACAGTAAATTTTATTGGTTTTCCTCCCCCAATCTTCTTTTGTTAACCCACAATTAAAATCCCCCCCACCCACAATACTCATTTTGATATATGGTTCAACTAGACCCATTATCCAGCTTAGTCTGGGGGTTATACATATTTATAATACTTACTGCTGTTTGTTTTATACCAACATCTACTATGAACACTCTGCCAGGCACCAAGTCTACTATTTTAGTAACTTTTACTTTTTTTACTACAAAGGCAATCCTCACCCCCAAACATCTTTCTTCACCAATAGACCATAATGATGCCCCCCACCTCCATTCTTTTTGTGCATGTCTAATTTTCTCAGTGGTGTGCAAACGGGTATCCTGTATTAAGATGATGTCTCTGTTTAACTCACTTAAAGTATGAAACACTTCTTCTTTTCCTCCTGTTTTTTTATGCTGTTTACATTATTAGTAAAACAAGATAGGCAGTCCATTTAAAGGTTTTTTTTCCCCTTTTTTCCTTTTTTTTTCCTACACCCAACTTTAGTTTTTTTTCTGTTTCTTTGAGACCCGCATATCCATAGTATCACCCTCCACTACCTCCCCATCCGCTGTGTCTTCTGGGTCTGAAATGTCTACACATTAAGACAATGAATCTTCTTCTATCATGGACCATTCTTTGTCTTGAAAAAGGTCATACCTGTTTATAAGTTATATCCCTTCCCTGTCTCTTTCCACTGATAGACTTTTCTGTTGTCTGGGTTTTGACTTTTTCCTAGACCTAGTCACCATTGTAAATACTGTTTCATTTTTTCCCCTTCTTTCTGTTTAGTCTCTCTTCCTTTGTCCTCTTTTTTGGTGTTTTCTGCAATTCCACCCCCTTTCTGTCTTATTTGCTGTTCCTTTGGCCTAGAGGAGGGGTCGGGGGCCCTTTTTTTTCCTGGCCTCATAAATCACTTGGTCCTCTTTACCTTTTGCTTTCTGAGTCACTTGCTCAGCTGTCTCCCCTGGGTCTGGACTGTTGTGGGCTGCTCATGGGCAATGTAGATAAAAATGTCCTTCTTCTACACATACATTGCATTTAACCTTGTTCTTGCAATCCGCCCCATGGTGTCCAATTATTTATTTGTTTTTATTTATTTATTTGAGTATTGGATTTACAGATCTTTGAGTCAAGGACTCATTTACAAAGGCACCTCATCAGGAGAGACAAAACAATTATAGAACACAGTAATACGTTAGAGCTTAAATAGCTACCAGCATTACAATCATTCACTGGTGGTACAAAGGTTTCAATGGTGAAAAACACGCTGGCATATCATAGGTACATGGGTACCATGTCAGGTGAAGAGAGAGACAAACTTTGTTACAGTAATCAATTGCAAAAAAAATTTTTTTTTTTTTGAATCACAGAATTCGGGGAGAAACCCACACATAATTCACATGAAGGCTGAAGTAGCTTGGGAGATCTTTTCATGAACAGGGATCATTAGTACTGAGGGGATAGAGCTATGTGCAATTGCAGCAGTGGGAGTTGGTCAGGTGGCTTCAGAGGGCAGTCTTAAATGGGCCTAGTTTGGCGCAATCAACTATATTGGCTGGGAGTGCATTTCTACCTGTAGGGAGCTCTGCAACTGAAAGCTCTCTAGGGCTAAAGTTGTCCTGACCCTTGGGACAGTGAGCGAGGTTTTGTCCGTGCTACGGGTGGGCACTGAGTGAGATGTCCATTGGACAGAGGCAGATACCCAAGGGGGAGAGTCCAAGCGGTGTCTTTTTTATACAAGGAGGTAGGTTTGATAGTGAAGCCTTACTTCCAGGTTGAGCAGGTCAGTGGAGGAGTATAACAGGCAAGTGTGGGTGTGCCTTGGTGCCCCTGTAAGGAGCTGTCAGGCTTTGTTTATGGAGAGCTGGATTTTTGTAAGGACAGTATTGTCAGCAGCAGCATAGATCAGCAGACCATAGCCAACTAGTGACAGGACTGATGAGGTAATTGCTAGTCTGACAGCATCTTGTGGAAGGCAGTCCTGATGCCAGTATAACAACTCAATCCAAATATTGGTAGCTGTAGAGAGGGTGCTGATGTGGGAGTGATAGGTGAGGGATGAGTCAAAGGTGACACCCAGGTACTTGTAGGAAGAGACCTGTTCTATGGGGTGTAGAGTGTTAGGAAGGATCATGGGGGGGCCCCACTGGCTTTACTTTGGTGGTGTGTGAAAAGCATGGCCTTGGTCTTTTTTAGGTTTACTACCAGTGACTGGGTGGCAAATCAGTGCTCTGAATTCTGAAATGCGTGTTGAAGAGTAGCATGGAGTGCAGTGGGGTTGGGGTCTGATGCAAATAGCACTGCATCATCCGTGTAGAGGAGGATTTTGCTAGGGCATATGGATGAGAGTGAGTTAAGACATAGGCTAAAGAGAAGGGGGCCTAAAATGGAGCACTGGGGAACCCCAGAGAGAAGAGGTCACATCAGATCGGGTGCTGTTGATTTTAACACATTGTGTTCTGCCACAGATTGAGCTGGTGAACCAGGAGAGGGGACCAGGGAAGAAACCAAGGCATCTGAGGGAGTCAAGCAAGAGGGAGTGACAGACCATGTCAAAGGACTTGGTGTGGTCAATGAACATGGCCCCAGCAGGGTGGCCGGTGTCAAGGCGGAGTGCAGGAAGTTAAAGAATTCAAACACGGCTGTAGTAGTGCTGTGGCCAGCATGAAAGCCATGTTGTTCAGGGCATAGGATAGTGAGCTTGTCCAGGTATTCCATGCGTTGGCTGGCTACTATTTTTTCTAGAGCCTTAGAAAGTGGGGGGAGGATGGAGATGGGTCAGTAGTTACTAGGGGTGGATTGATCACCGCTTTTTAGGATGGGAGTGATGATGGTTGTTTTCCAGGTGCTGTGAAACTCCCCCAGGCACAAGAAACAGTTAAGCAGCTCAGTGAGGGGGGCCAGGATTATGTCCATGGTGAGTTGAAGGAGCTTGGTGTCCATTGGGTCAGAGCCAGGGCTGTTACTATTGATGGCTTTAAGGATGAAGGGTCTAGCTTCCAGTGGGAAGATGGTACGTAGGTAGAAGGGGGGGACATTGGAGGGTGGGCATCGGTGAGACAAGGACAGGGTCGAAGAAAGTACTAGGTAGGACGGAACTTAGATCTGAGAAGGTGTGGTTTAAGCAGTCTGCAATTTCAAGGGGGTCAGAGCAGATAGTACCATTGATGGAGAGTTGGGATGGGGGAGAGAGCGGGTTTTCCCATTTAGCTCTTTTACATTGTTCCAGAAGTTTCTGGCCAATCCCCAGAATGAGGCAAGGGTGGACTTGTAGTACTGGGCTTTTGCTTGCCGAATGGCCTAGGTACACTTGTTTCACTCTGCGTGGTATGCTTGCCTGTCTGCCGGCTTACCAGATTCCACGGCAAAGTGCCAGAGTTATCTCCTGTTTAAGTTTGAGGAGGAGGGAGGGTGTGACCCAGGGTGCATTTGGCTTTCTGGTGCTCATTCTAGTGTAAGGAACAAAGAGGTCACAGGCCGAGTTAAAGGCCTGTGTAAAAAAGTCCAGTGATTCATCAATGGTTGAGGAACGTCTGATGGGGGACCAGTCCAGCTTTGCAAGGTGCAGCTTGAGGTGGTGAAGGCCGCCCGGGAGGAGGTGCCTGCATTGGGTAGTACATGGTACAGGCTTACTGTTGGTATTGGACCAGGAGAATGTGACAGGGGAATGATCACCGAGCGTATTGGGTCGGACACTCAAATTAAGCACTTTCTGGGAATGGTTGGTAATAACAACGTCCAGGAGGGTGCTAGTACCAGTTGATGGATTGCATCTAGTGGGGTTGGTGACAAGCTGCATCATGCCAAGGGCAGCAAAGGTGTCTCTGGTTTGGGCAGCAGTGTCTAAGAGCAAGTTGACATTTAGGTCTTCAACAATTATCTGGCATATTTTGGGTGGCAGCCCAGAGAGATAGTCAGTGAGTGAGTGAATAGCAAGGTTTTGCTTTCTGGGGAGAATATAGGTCATAGTAAGGAAGAGTGGGGCCTTTGTGGGATTGTGGGTGATTTTTAGGGTGAGTGCTTGAGCCCCACCATCAAGCTTTGGGGGTGGCAGTTTATGTCCAAGGAGGGTATCATGCATGTAGACAGTGCACCCACCACCGCATTTTCCCACCAGGTCTTCCCTGAATAGGGTGTAACCTGGGAGGGAGACAAAGGAGTCAGGGGTCAAATTGGATTACCAAGTTTCAATGAGGGCAATAATGTCTGGTTGGTGTTGGGTAACCCGGCACTGAAGGGTTGCAGCCTTTTTAAGGAGACTGCAAATATTCATAGAAGCAATATGTAGTCCCTGTGCATTTGAGGGTTCATTAATGTTGGTGAACATGGGGCCAGGGTTGGGAAGAATATTGCCCAATAGTAGTAGGAGAAGTGTGATAAGTCAGAGTAGGATGTGGCAGTGACTGTGGCCTCGAGCAGTAAAGTTGTGCAAGGGGCCTGATGCTGGGGTGAAAGAGATGGGTAGAGAGCAGAGGGTGGGAGTGGTGGCTGTAAGAAGGGTCCATGATACTAGTAGGATGGGGAAGGTGTCCGATGGAGGTGGGGGAGGGTGTGGGGGTGGGGCAGTTGTCAAATGTGGGGGTTCTAGCGGACGTGGTGTTAGAAAGAGGGGGTTTGTTGTGGAGGGTTGGCGTATGTCGTGTGAAATGTGGGGTTGGTGAAAGAATCAGGGTGAGGACCAAGGGCAGCAGCCCTGCCCATGGTGCATGAGGCATTGAGGGGGATAAGGGGTGCAGCATGCTGGCAAGGAAACAAGAATGCCACTATGGAATAGTGGTAGGGTGCTGGACCCTGGTTGTAATGGTGCCAGGTTCAAATCCCAGTACGGGGGGGTAGAGAAATAAAGGCCCGAGGGTACAACCTGGGAGGAGAGGAACCTGAGATTGGGTGTAATTCGGAGGTAAAGTGGGGGGTACATTAGTGACTCCTAGTGGCCAGCTGAGGCAGGTGTAGACTGGGGGGGGAGTGTTGAAAGGAGGGAGAGGAAGGGGTAAGCTGGGATGAAGATATCAGAGCTCGGGTAGTAGAGAGGGGGTAGAGCTAGAGTGTAGGAAAGGGAAATAGAGATCAGAGAAGAGACTGACAGGGACATTTTAGTAGGCATATGGATAGTTGCACGCCCTCTGGTGGGCAGGTGCTATTAGCTGCAAATGGAAAAGTGGGGACTTAGAACTCAAACAAGTAGGAAATCATGTAACTGGGAGGGTCTATAAATTAAGGGTTGAGCTTGGGTGGGAGGGTGGCTGGGGCAAGTGGGGCAGTTGACACACAGCGTCAATAGGTTAACACCCCACAGTAAGCTTGCAGAGAAGTCAGAGGTCTTCTTTACCTCTTAGGCTCCCGTTGGTTTCCTCTGCCCCTGGAGGTGCTTCCCGAGGTCCGTCTGGCTGCTAACTGGGGAGAGGGGTGTGCAGAGGCCTCTTAGGCTCCCATTCATTTCCCCTGACCTTTGGGGTGCTTCCTGAGGTCCATCTTGCCGCTAACTGGCAGCATAGTCCACATTTTATTTGCTCACAGGAACTACTAAGATATCCTTTGTCCCCACACCTGTACCAGGCCCTAGGCTGGCCTGCATAAAATACCACTCCTCTATCTCTTCCCCCAAAAAAACAGTTTGCCAGGTGTTGTATTTCTCCATTTAGCTGTTTCAAGGTCACTTAATATTTCCATCCCCCAGTCCATAGGCACTCCTCATCTAAAATTGGCTCTGGGGGACCATGCACTACACATTTTTGCTTCAATCAAAACGTAATGTCAGACACATTTACCACCTCATTTCTAAAGAGCACTGTTATGATTTTGAAAGCAGGCTTAGTTAGAGGGATTGAAAAAAAATTATTCAATTGTGTCGTATGCTCAAGTTGGTGAAATAGCTTCTAAAATCTGTCTAAAACCCCTGGGTGTTTAAAACTTATGTTATATTCAGACTTTCCTGAGACATGAATCAAGGCATATATCTCGTGGGGTAAAATTTCATATATTCCTTCAACAAATGTCTGCCTACATAAATTCTATCAAGGGGCATCTGCAGCTAGCCCTTTAAATTTAAGACAAACCACATTTCATCTTTCATCTTGCTTCATTTGGTCTTCTGAAAACAGTTTTTCCCTTGTGTTGCTCTTCCAAGCATTTTGTTTCCTATTTGTCCCCTCCTCACTTTTTACTTTATCTGACTGAATTGTTTTTTGCTCTATCTCCCTAGAAAGATCTTCGCTATCCTTCTCAGACAATATTTCAATTTCTTTAGTGTCATCTGTATTTATAGATGCAGTTTGTTTTTCTTCAGGTGTTTCCACATTCTCCTTATTTGGATTTTCTAAGTTATTTTCATTCGTTTCAAGTTCAGATTGTTTTGATCCGCTGGGTCTGTTTGGATCCCACCCTGATCCATCTGCCATTTTTTTTCCAGCCAGCATTTAATAATGCAGATGATACCCACTCAGGGGTATCGTTAAAGCTTACAGGACTTTCCTTGTCTAGATCTGATGTTTTTCCTTTCTTTGGGGGCCCCCATCATTTTTTTCTTTATTTTCCCCTTGTTTCTTTTCTTTATCTTTTTGTTTGCTTTTCCCTGGTGTTTTGTTTTTTTGTACTGACTGCCGTCTTAGGCTGAGTCACTTCTGACTCTGTGTGGTCATTCCTATTGGGATAACTTTCTCCTCTGTACTTGGCGTTTCAGCTATATAAGGAGTGGCCTCCTTTGAAGTTGCCACATCAGCATGGCTCAGCAGACTGTGACAGGCCATTTCCTTGTCACTGCCCTCCTGCTCTAATTCTTTCAGCAAACATTTCTTTTTACTCCTCAACAATTCTTCTTTCTCAATTTCAAATAACAAAGCTGTTTTTTCAAACTTACTGTTTGCTAGTTTTTTCATTTTAGAGCTAGAGGTCTCCACCTTTGCAAGCTCATCAGCTGTTGTACTTTCATTACTTGTCTGCTACATCTCAATACTTTTTCCATCTTTCTCAGTTATAGCATCCTTTCAGCCAGAAATCTCCATCGTGGCCTGGTTACTTTCCAACTTTCTCTGAGCAACTGCCACATCAACACTTCCTCCTCCTCCTCCTCCTCCACCACCATCTGTCCGGCTCCAAACTGGGCTCCTCCATTCTGCTCCTAGGAAGTCAAGCCCCCTGCTGGCAGAGTCGGGGAATTTCCCCAGAGCCCTGGCCGAATTTCCTGCCATTCATTAAAAAAAACACACCAACAGCTTAATCTGGTTCAAGGTCAGTTGGCATACATCTGTATCCTCCTCCCCCGGGTCGTGCCTGAAAATAGGCAGAATTTATCTAGTGCACTTACCTGGTCAACAAAAACTAAATAAATAAATAGTACTACCGGACTGAGTCACCTATTACAGGATTTTTTTATATGCTTTTCTGAGGTATTATTTTTTAAATCCATATATTACATATTTATAAATGTTATTGTTTTTTCTTGGGGTTGATATGTTCAGCTGAATTTTGTATTTGTATGTTTTTCAAGCTGTAGTGGCGTGTGCTAATCAATAAAGCTTTTTAATTGACAATTGCAAGGGGAATAGTCAGAGAGAGAGAAAACAGGAGCGGGAGCTGGGAATGAGTGTCACTTGATTCCTGAGGGAACAGGGGGAGGCTGTAAAGTGGAATGAAGAGTGGAGTTGGTTCCAAATTGATTGGAGATTATATGAAAAAGCTGATTGTCCAGAAGTGGAGTGGGGATGAGGAATGGTGAACATGGGAAGATCCCTGGAGTAGAGGGAGCAGGAGGCAGAGGGGGTGAGAGGAGTGATGAGAGGTAGGAGGGAAGGGACCAAAACCATTATTTGGATATGAATGAGGCACAGTGATCGTGTGACATGAAGGTAGAGGGAGACAGGATAAGGAGGATTAAAGTGAGCAATGATAATTGGGGGGGGGTTGGTTTCAAAGTGGTTGAATGTTCATGAGGTGGGTAACAGGAGGGTTACATTGAAAATTGGGGACCAAAATCTACTCACATCATAATGTTATGAGTAAACTTTAAAAAAAAATAATGTTTCTTCATTCTGACTCTAAATTTTCAACATACTCTTTTTAGGACCCTTGTTTCTGAACATTCAGGTGTCATTTATAAAATACTGGCTGAAATGTGATTTTGCAACACAAATGTGAAACCACTTTTTTTTTAATCATAGAATAGTTTTTATTGTTTTCCAATAAGACCACACTACAGTCAATAAATCAGATACATAATATAATACAGCAGGATATTCCTTCATATAACATATTGTCCACAAACAACTGAATGCAGCATTTTTGGTCATCCACCATTTCAGCTATAAAGCTACCAGTATTTTAGGGTTTGCATTCTCCCATCATTGATACAGAAAATAAAAGCAATACTCAACATAGCTAAATTCTACAGAGCAGAAGTAAGTAGGGAAGTATAAAGAGAAATTGTCATGGGGAGGAGTACATACACACAGGACAAGGATATTGTATTCCTCACCTAGATCTTCTCCACAGGTCCAAGTACTGAGAAGACTAGGTTACTCAAACTGCTGGGCCGGAGGATTTTGTGGACATGGAGGTGGCAGGCGACAGAGGGCTGAGTTGAGGTATGCCTCCCATTTGCTATAATATAGTGACAGTTGTCCTCTGCCGGTATAAGTGAGCTTCTCAAACATAGCCAGCCTGGCTAAAGCTGAATGCCATAAGGAGATAGCTGGTGGGCCAGGTTGTCACCAGGTCATCAACAGGATCCGTTTAGCTTCTAGCAGGGCTGTGAGGACCCATTCCCTCTGCTGTGATGTAATCAGTTCCAGGGACAAGGCATCTCCTAATAGGAGCATAGGATTGGAAAGGTCGATAGGTTGCCCCAACACCCCGGAACAGTCTATTTCCACTGAGGCCCAGAAGGTAGCCGGGGTGGGGCATTGCCACAGTACATGTAGGATGTGGGCTGGACTCTTGTGGCTCCTCCAGCACTCAGCATGAGGAAGGACACCCCATTTATGTAGGGCGGCCGGAGTACAATACCAGCAGAGCAAGATCTTAAGCTGAATTAGCTGACTTCTGGCATCCTTGTAGGAGGAGTGGGCTCGATGCAGACAAGATGCCCACCTATCTGATGCAAGATGACAGCCAAGATCCCTGCTCCAGGCAAGTCTACAGTCTTCTGTATAGTCTGGTTGTGCCTCTTGCCGGGTACTATAGAACTTGGCTGCAAGTCCCCGGGATGAGGGTTTTAAATGCAAAGTGGAGATCCAGAGCCATTTCGAGTCAGCCGTCTGGGACCAGTTGGCAGACTGTACTGCAACTCGAAGCTGCAGAAATTTCTAAAAGTCTTGGGACGGCAGTACATAGCAGAGTTTAAGCTGCTCAAAAAACATGAGTGTGGTAGAGCCAGGTAGATATAGGTCTTGAACTGTGTGTCTACCCTTCTTGGCCCACAGCACCCAGTTAAATGGTTTGTTATCCATCATTAGGAGCTGGTGGTGCCAGAGATTGAGGTACCGAAAGGGCATCCAGCGCTCAGATTTTTTGGTTCAAGCTGCAGCCATAAGGCGGAACCAGGCCTTTCTGGTTTCAGCCATAACTAACGTAAGCAGGCTATGAGGAATCAGTAGATTAGTCCAAAGCAAACTTGGGGGATCTCCTGCAGCACTTGGGCTTCCAGTTGGACCCACAATACCTGGGGTGAAAGTGTGGGAAGAAACCATTTAGTTGCATGAGCTGCTAGAAAGGACCAATGATACCCTTGTAGCTAGGGGAGTCCTAGGCCGCTTCTGGACCAATGAGCTCACAGTTTATGCACACTCAATCACGGTCTCTTGCCCTTCCACAAGAACTGCTAGACAATCTTGTCTAATTGCCTAAATGTTCTCTTGGACAGGGCAATGGGGAGGTTGTTGAGTAAATATGTGACTTTAGGCAAACGCAGCATTCTATTTGCAGCAACCTTCACTGACAGAGAGAGGTTGAACCGAATCCAATGAGATACTTCAGTGGTTAATTGTTCCGGAAGGGGGGCAAAATTCCTGGATTCAATGTGCCTCCAATCAAATGGTATATGGAGACCCAGATAAGTAAGGTTGCTGGGTGCCCAGGTGAGTCCCAGGTCCTGAAGACAGTCTTGGGAGCAGGCTGCATTTAAGGGGGTAACACATGTTTTCCATTGATTGATTTTTAAACCTGAGAGGCCAGCGAATGTGTGTAAGACATCCAGGGTTGGGCGCAGTGATTTCCATGGATATGATAGTGTGGTGGGCAAGTCATCTACATAGGCGGCTGTTAAGTATACATGCTTCCCTACCGGAATACATGGATCTCGCTAGTGGACTGCAGCTTATGGATGAAAGGATCCAAAGCCACCAGAAACAGTAGTGGTGACAGCGGGCAGCCTTGTCGGATGCCTCGCTGCAGGGAAAAAGGCTGAGATATATCTTTGTTAGTGAGAATACGAGCTGAGGGTTCATTATATAGCACCCGAATCCACTGCCGAAAGTATGGACCAAAGCCATATTGCTGGAGTACAGCATATACGTAGTGCCATTCAGCTGAGTTGAAGGCTTTCGAAAAATCCACCGCCATTGCGGCCATGGGAGTAGTGGAGTGCAGGATCAGCCACTTAAGGTTGAGGAGCAACCATATGTTGTCTACAGCAGCTCTCCCTTTGGTGAACCCCACCTGAGACGTGTGTAAAATAGAGGGCAAAACGTCCATCATGAGGGTGGCAAGCATCTTGACTGCTATTTTGTAGTCTATTGATATCAAGGATATGGGACTATAGTTAGCACAATCCAGTGGATCATCCGACTTTTTTGGTAGAAGGGTGATGAGTGCCTCTCTCATGGTGGGCAGGAGGGTAACAGATACATGTGGCTGCTGGAGAGCAGCGAGAAGCAGGGCACTGATTTCCAAATTTATGAGTTGGTATAACTCAGTGGTCATACCATCTGGTCTGGAGGATTTGCCCTTAGCAAGTTGGGACAGTGCCACCTTAAGCTCTGACTTGGTGAAGGGCTCATCAAGCGCGACCCTCATGTGTTCTACCAACCGTGGGGCTCAGGCTTTAAAGCAAAAGTCCCTCAATTGAGCCTCCAGCTGGCTCTTTTCCAGAGTGGCATGCGACTTATAAAGCTGTTGGTAAAACTGTCACATACAGGTATTAATCTGCTTAGGGTCGGTGACCGTCCCTGCATTCTGGTTCCTGAGTGCATGTATACATGAGGCGGCCTGTTGTTTCTTTAGCTGGTATGCTAGGAGTTTGCCTCCTTTGTCTCCCCCCTCCCAGTAGGCATGCTTGGCCCAGGTCATCAGCCAGTCTGCCTTTTGATACAGTATTGAATTAATACGGTACCCAAGACCGACTATATTTCGGAGGGCCACTGTATCGGGTTTGTCTGCTGCAGACAATTTGAACCGGGCCTCCAAGGCAGATAATTCAGCTTGGAGATGGGATAAGTCTGCTCGCTGGGTCTTGTTCTTCTGGGCCACATAGGCGATGTTGCGGCCCCTCAGTACTGCCTTGAATGCCTCCGATACCATAGCTGCAGAAGTATCAGATGCTTTATTAAAGGCAAAGTAATCCTGGGCAGTGGACCGCACCATCACTTGAAATGCAGGTTCTTTAATCAATAGAGGGTTGCATCGCCATCTAGTGCTAGAGCCAGTTTGCCCTGAGGGGGTATACACGCAAGAGACTAGTGATCGGAGACTAGGATGTTATTTATTGCAGATGTAATAACATCATGTGCTGCAGTGATGTTAGCAAGACAAAAGTCTATACAACTGTAAGTAGTGTGCACTGGTGAAAAGAAGGAGTAATCATGCCCAGCAGGATGATCTCTCTGTCATACATCGGTCAGCCCCCACTACTTCATTACCTCCTGAAGGGTGAGCACAGCCTTAGGGTGCATCTGTGTGGTTGGTTTAGATTTATCCAAGAATATGTCTGTTACTAAGTTGAAATCTCCCCCTAGCATGATGGGAATGTTGGGGCACCCCATGGATAGGGATTTGAGAGCCTGCTTAATATCCAGGAAGAAATCTGGAGAATCCACGTTAGGTCCATAGATATTAGCCAGGATTACATGGCCTCCTGGGTAGGAGAACCGAGCTACTATCCAGTGGTCCTGTGTGTCAGAGAGTACCTTATCCGCGACCCATGGGCTTGATTTCCAGATAAGGATGGCTACCCCCTTGGACTTTGTTTGTGCAGAGCTGGCCAGTACCGAGCCCACCCAAGATTTTTGAGCCACGATACATTCCTACAGTAAGATGCATCTCTTGTATAAGTGCCACGTCTGCCTGCAAGGAGTGTAGGTGCTTGAGGACCACTGACCTTTTGGTTGGATGGTTCAATCCCTTGACATTCCAGTAGATAAGGTTAACCCCCATCTTGGACTTCGGCATAGTTAGGCCCGTGGGAAATAAATGTGGAGGTACCCCAGCGGTCCAGCAAAATTGGGTGGAAGCAATTAGAAAGAACACCTGTAACACAGCCGAAGAGGTCATTCAGAGATGAAAGTCGGAATAGGTTGATGACAAAAACTAAGGGGAACTGCAGAGCCCTGGTGGCAAGAGAAAACAAATAGGGATAGGTAAGTACAATATGCCAAAAAGCAAGAATTACAATTGCAAATAGCAATATATTCCAAACACTCTAAGAACAGGGAGAACAACTATTCAATAGTGAGTCTATTCTTAGATACACTTTTATAGAAAAAAGAAAGGAAAGTATGGCAGTTATGGTAACACCTTCCTAGGTTGATTCACTTAAACAACAATTTGCAGGTATCTAGAGTTACGCACGTAGGTACAGCTGACCTTCCGTGAAGGAAGGTTGTGCACAGCCGTGCTGCTCGTGTACCTAGAATGGGGGTTGGAGAGTTTTAACCGGTATCAGCATCGAGACTCTGCCCCCAGCTATAATATAACACTACAAAATTGCTACCCTTGTCCAACAGAACTTCTAGGTGTGGCATCCATTGGGGAGATGTTAAGGGAGCAGGATTAAGGGTAATACCATTGCATGCTAGGGTGGGTCCTATATCGCACTGGACAGAGGATGAGGCCCTATCAAGTGCCTGGATGGGTCAGAGGACCTGTTGAGTTGTCCCTCAATTTGGCTACCAACTTGGGGGAAATTCCAGGAGATGGGAGGCATATGTGGGACAGAGACATGCCTGCTCAAGAGGCAGAATCATTCCAAAATCCCTGATATTCAATGGCATGGATAGCATGCCCACTGGTGTGCAGCATGATCCTGCAGAGCCATATCGGGGAGTGATAGGTTTCTTTGCTATGGTACCTACCATATCGTCCCATAACATATAAAATTAAAGTTGATGTAAGCCCCGCTGTACCATACACAAATCAATAACAACAGCATAGTAGAAGAATGGGAAAACACTTATGAGACAGGTCAGTCTGGTGAGGCATCGCTTCTAAGAAGATCCGAACACTCAGCGGAGTTGGCTGAACCCTCGTAAAGTGTTTTAGTAAATGTGAGCAGGCCAGGCTTAATGGGCAATGAGGTGGCATCTGTGCAGCCTTCTAGGTCCATTGGGAAATCTGACCAGGACCCCATCGACACAGCTTCCATGAGCAAATCATCCGAAATGTCCAAAGGTTCCACTGTAGGCTGCAACGAAGTGTCATCCCTTGTTTGTTTAGCTGGTGGTGCCTCCTTTTGTCCTTCAGGGGTTGCACTGTGTTCCCCATTCGAGTGGTGATGAATCCACTCTGTTTGGCTTATTTCCTGCTGTGGTCTGGAAAGGAGAGAGTTAGGCAGAAACTGCGGTTGTATGCTGGATTTGCTGTCTGTTGGTCCCAGTGGTGCTACACGTTGGGGAGACCTGGGGGAAGCATTAACATGTGTGACAGTCCATCTGCTAACTTGTGTCTCCAGGAACCATGTTGCTAACTTGTTGGTTCCCCCTAGTGTGCACACACTGACCTGGATTCCAGAGCTTCCTAGGAGTTGAAGTTCCAAGGGGCATCCTAGGCAAGTATTTAGTAAGCCATAACTCAGTCTCCTGGGGTGTTTCAGCTACAATCTCTCTCCCTTCTCTGGATACATGCAGGTGAGCTAAGTGTCAGAAGCCATATTTAAAACCTTACTGTGCTAGGAATTGTTTGACTGGAATAAAGGCTTTCCTACGAGCCGCCACCTCAGCAGAAACGTCTCTGAAGAATGAGATTTTCACTCCTCGCCATTGGATTTCACCTTTGTCTCTTGCTGCACACAATACTCGCTCCTTGGTGGAGTATCTGAGGAGGTATACAATAACAGGACGTGGTTGTGAGTTTGCAGTTTGGGATCCATTTGGTATCCTGTGCACTCTCTCCACCTCAATTGGGCCCTGACACCTTTCCCCTAACATTTTGGGGATTTCCTCATTAAGAAAACGCTCTGTGTTAGGGCCTTCCAGCCCCTAGCGTATACTGAGGATTCTTATGTTGTTTCTCTTCCCTCGATTCTCTTGGTCTTCTGCTCATCTTCAAAGTATAGCCAGTTTGGTATCATGCTCCTGCAGGCATTGTAACATTTTTGCCTGGCTAACCTCAAGGTCCTCCGTTCTCTGTTCCACCACATTCATTTTATCGTTAAGAGTGCGAACTTCAGCCACTGTGCTCACTAAGGCGGTTGATATTGAATCCACCCTTGTGAGTAGTGTTTCTAGGAGAGTAGTTATGTGTTGGTGGGAAGTGCCAACATCAGGCAGCTGAGAAATGGAGCTTACTGCTGCTGTTGCCTGCTCGTTCAGTGAGGGAGATAAGGATGCCATGCGGTGGTCAGGTCAGGCTTCCGAGACTATCCAGAAATAGATGTAGGAGGGTGAGCCTGCTATTTGCAGAGCAGAGACAGGTATTGATGCTCAGCTGCTGTGGTAATAGTAGCATGGTATGGCAGCTGCCAACTCCGATCTGAATGTAAAGGCCTAGCAGGCCTACAGTGGGGTGAGAGAGGGCCGACACCAAACAACAATCAGTCGGCTACCACACGCAGTGAAACCCACCCCAAATGATGGTTTAATTATTCAGGATGCATATTGTGGCTGCAGTTGCAAGACAGTTCCCTGGATGCTAGTCTATTATATCGGATTAGCTTAGCTGGGGACCGAGCTTTGATCCTAAGCAGCCATCTTCCTCTGCGTTCTAGCCACGCCCCCGTGAAACCACTTTTTGTCCAGAATTTTAAAAACAACACTTGTCTTGTTTATGAAGTGGCATGTAAAAATTGCTATGTTGAAAATTTGGGTTCCAAATATATAAGTGAGCCTTGAAAAATGTCAACATACCTTCATAACATTGTTGTTTTTCAATATTTTGACCCCAAATAGTCAACACAATCTTCTTATGATCCCACCTCATAAACCTAGTAGGTGAAAATTTTCAAATACTGCCTGAGAGGTGATTTTACAGAGTGAAATGTGAAATCACCTTTTGGGATAGATTTAAAATAGAGATAGGGGTCCCAAAAAGGCCATGTTTAAAGGCCATGTTTAAAATTTGGGGGGAAATATCAAACAAGGAGTACAAGTTCAAAATGCATTGAAATACGTTGACTGCAGCTTCTTTCAGTTCCCAGTTTGGCATTGAACAGTGGAGACTTGCCTCTATTTCAGGGAGGATTATGCATTTCAGACTGCCAGTAGGTAAGCTAAAGGTATGGGATGGTGGGATGGTGGGTGCTTTGTGAAGGGGTCTGGAGGGGTAGGGTAATAGCTGCATGGGGTGGCAGCAGCAGCATATGTCAATGGACCATTTTACTTTTTACAGGGTGTAAAAAACAAACAAGTACAAGGGACAGTTTTCTTGGGCAACCAACTGTCAGTTTAATATTTTCGGGGCACAGGAATGGATGGGAAGGTGGAAGGGATACTTGGCACCGGGTGGGATTATTTTAAAGAGGTACAGACATGAGAAGCAATGGGGAGGTAGTAGGGTACTTGTCAGAGGTGGGAACTGCATTGTGGGGGGGGGGGAACAAGGTGCAGGCTGATCATTACACCACTCAGTTCTTTGCTGGATGGCATCATGCAAATCAAAGCAGAGTCGCCCTGCAATTGGGTGTCTCTTTTCTTTGAACTTCAGAAAGCTTCCACCCAGCAAGCACTAAAGAGTATGATGATGTACATGGCTGATGATTGGTCTAACACTGTGGAACCCCTTGCAGACTGTCATGCATTGGACCAACAGTGACACACCTCTCAAATCCATCATCACAGCAATACATTTGGTTTATGCACTCTCGCACATAAAAAAAGGACATTTCAAAATGACAATTTCAAGGGTACCAACATTTTTTTTAAATAACACACTTCATAAATGGGGTGGGGGGCACCTCAGAAAGTGCACAGAGGCACCAGGTGAAAATACATTGGTGGCAGAGTCAGGCTTCACTCCTTCCACCACAGTGAAGATGAACCATTTTCAGGAAAAAATATAATACAAATGATAAAGCAGAAAATCCTATAGCAAAGCAACCTCATACAGTACAGTTGGGGTTTAAAGTACTATAACCTAGACATATATTCTGTGGCTTGCTCTGGTCATATAATGCAATTTTGTTTTGCGGCTGGCAACCCTATAAAATCTGATCCTACCCCACTGGATCTCGGCCTCCCACCATGACCTCCATGGCTGCACATTTTTACAAAAGGTGAGAAATATCTGTGTCCGTGGTCAGAACACAACACATTTTTTGTGATAATCCATCCATTATTACAGTTGAGATTGTGGGGTGCATGTTAGGGGAGACGTGTAAGGCGGGGAGCATGGGGACACTGAAAAGGGAGGGTGAGGGGTTAGTTGTGGGAGTGGGATAGGAAAGGAAAAGGGAAGGAAAGGGGATTGGAGGTAGGAAATGGGTGTTACCAATGGTGTGGGTGGGGGCAAGACATACATACTGTAATAATTCACCAACATACCCACACTGGGATGTAAGGACAAATTTAAAGTAAAAGTTTACAGTAATGGAACCTAAATGATTTCTTCATTTAAACCATGGTCACTATTAAGTCAACCAAAGCTTTCTATTTGAAAGGCCTCCTGCAGGAAAAATTTGCACCTTCTGTCACACCCTCCCTATTAAAGGGCACCACTATTCAACAACATAATGTGATGATTTTCATCTCTGAAATGTGTTGACAGACTGGAGGCACAGTCTTTCCGCCTGATCATAGATTTATGTTCAGAAATACATAACCTAAGTTCCAATTTTGTTTGTCCAATTTGTCACAATGACACTTGATAACATAAATCATGTGGGATGAACTACATGTAATGCATGGTCTGATCTTGATTTTTTCATCCCCACATGGGTTATAAATCTCAACAAACTCATGCGTATTGCTACACTGCATGCAGTGCCCATATGGGTAACTACCTGATGGTGGGAGTCCAAAAGAGAAACCTGTCATCATCTCCTGTACTGTCCGGAGGGTGAATACTGCAGATTAGCATTGGATGGTAATAGTACTTCTGTAATACAAAAGCCTGTGTGTACAACCAGATGATGATCCTTTAAATTTAAAATACTACTTGCAGACTCAGTGAGTTATTTTGATAGTAGTACCTGTATTATCACAAAGCTAGAAGTTTAGACATTCCTAAAAAGTCATTAAATGTGTAAACATTGTGTATTGGTATGATATAATGATCTTTAGCTGAAACTCAATCTGTTTATACTTTTTAATTCTTAGGACTACTCCCCTTGACAAAGCTGGCAATTGAGCCAGCAAAATATTGGGAGCTACGAGTTGGTGGCCAAAGCACAAATAAAGATGAATTTCTGAGTTAATCTAAAATTTGACTCAGTTCACTTGTTAGTTTGTGTACCTTTACTGCTGTGGCTGGAATTTTACCTGTCAAACCTTAGATCACCGTTCTAGCCTTTGTAAATTCCTCTGCCTCTTCTTGATCCCTTTTTCACTATCGATCCTACCACAGAACGTCATGTCATCTGCGAAGAGACACAACTTGCCCTGGATGCCCTCTCCAATGTTCCTGCTGGACATATTAAAAGGACAGAACCCAGGACAGATCCCTGTGGCATCCCACTCATGACCTCCATGTCTTCCACTTTGACTCCATGCACTGTACCACCACCCTCTGCTGTCTCCTCTTTAACCAGCGTCCTACCCATCTAACTATGTCCCTAGCCATACCTGGGTCCTTCAACTTCTTTAGCAATCTTTTGTATGGCATGGAGACTAAAGCCTTGCTGAAACTGAAGTCGAGTAAATAAACACATGGCCCTTATCTACTCCCTTCATTACCCAGTCTAAGAAAGTGATCAGGTTGGTCTAACAAGATCTCCCTGCCACAAACCATGCTGTTTACTATCCTGTGGACTGTTGCTCTCTAGGTAGTTCAAAAGGTACTCATGACTCCAGCAGTTTAACTACAACAGAGGTAAGGCTGACAGGTTTGTAATTTTCTGGCTGCTCCTTGCCACTACCTTTGGTAGCAGGAATACATCCACTGCACTCCAGTCATTCAGAATTATCCTTGCCTGAGTTAAGCTATTGAATAGCCCTACCAGGGGCAAAGTCAGTTCCGCTGCCAATTCTTTGAGCACCCTTGGGAGCAATCCATCTGACCCTGGGGCCTTACATACCTTTAGAGCTTCTAGCTCCTTCTGAATTCTTTCTCTGGTAAATATTTCTGATGAAGGACTGCATGTGGTCCGAAAGCTTAAGCACCTGTTTATTTTTATAACATCTCTGTTGGTCCAATAAAAGGTATTACATCATCTTTTTTTCTGGATCTCTTGTAAATACTGGCTGTCTCATTTTTAGAATCCCTCTAAGAGCTGCCTTGATGCCACTTTCTAGCAAGGGCTCACTGTCATCCCTTGTGAAGACAGACCTGAAGTAATCATTAAGGACAGCTGCTTTTTGTTCATCTTCCTCTATTACCCCCCCCATAGCCTAACAATAACCCTCCTTGCTTCCCTTTTTTCCTTATTTCCTTATTATACAGTGAAGCCCACAAGGTTGAAGCGCAGCACTGCAGAATTTTGCAGTAGAGATACTGCAGCAAACAATGCAATTTCAATGACAGTTAATCCCTTTTGTCATGCAGTAAACCTGTGACACTGCACTTCATCCTGGCTGGCTTCACTGTATCTGAAGAATTGTATTTTTCTCTCCTTTGGCTCCTTACACAATACATAGCTCCATTTCTGCTTTTACCTCCCTGACTGTCCTCTTTGCTTCCCTACTTCTCATTTGGTACTCTCCCATTCTTCCTCCCCTTGCTTTTTCCTTGTACCTGGTAAAAGCTTTCTTCTTGGCCCTCATTGTTTCTTTGACCTTTTCTGGGAACCATATTGGTCTCTTGTGCCTGTTTCATTTTGTAGCAGTTCTCATGCATGACTTTGTTGCTTTAAAAATGGTCCCCTTGATTGCCTTCCATCTTTCCTGTACACCTCCGATGATGTCACCCTCATTGGTTTGTCTCAGACCTGCTTCCTCATCCAGTTCAAGTCTTCTTTTCTGAAATGTAGGACTTCAGATTTGGATAGGAGCAGTCTGGTCCAGAGGGCCAGTCTGAACCAAATGGAATCTCTGGATCCCAGTGGCTCTCTTACCCTCACTTCACCACCCATCTCTGAGTTGTTGAGCACCAAACCAAGAATGGTTGCCTGTATAGTGGTTTCCTTAACCAGCTATACCAGCAACCAGTCCTGTAACGTATCAAGCAGGGCCTGACGTTTTGTGTACCTGGCCACTAGAATGTCCTAGTCAATATCCGACAGGTTCAGATCACCCAGCACCACCACTTCCCCTTCATCACTACCCTTGCCTGTTCTTCCCTGAGCTCCCTACTTCTTTCTTATTCTTGTTCTAGTGGAATATAAATGACTCCACCTGTATTTTCTTGCCTGAGAGTGCCGTAAGGTGAATCCAGAGTAACTCTGTTTCTCCTTTGCTTCCCCTGCTGTGTCTGTCCTCACAGTATATATGGCCTTTTCTGACATACAGAGCTACACCCCCCTTTTCCCTTCCCCCTTCCTGTCTAAATATCTGTATCCCCATTAAAAAAATTCATAAAGAAGTAAAGAAAGTCTCAAAAAATGAAATTATTTTGAGCAAGCAACACAGCATTTCAACACAGCATAGCTTTGAAATCGCTTCACTGTTAAGACACAGAAATCTCTAGTCCTCTCTTTTGTTTGCCAGTACCACTCTACAGTATATAAACTTGCTTCTCCATATTCTATCATAACACATCAATCAGTTTAAACATTGATAGTCATACAGTTCAGGATCACGAGCTGGAAGTCATACATCCCTGATGTTTCATCTCTTTAAAGGAGGACTCCTTTTCCTAGTATAAATTTGACTATTAAAAAGAAGACGTTTCTTGTTTTCAAAATGCCTACAGTATTAAAGACATTTTTACCCCAAGAAAGCCTTGCTGAGTTGCAACATCTGATTTTCATTGAGGTCCTGCTTGTTATAGTTTGTTGATGGTGATCAGGCAAGAGGTTTTGAATGAGACATTCTAAGAATCTACTGTAACAGGACTCCAGGTACCTGTTTATGTCACTTTAAAAACAGAGCAATAGATATAGTATGAGTAGTACACTAAGCATTTCATACCACTTCAGTAATTTTTAAACAGTAATGGATAAGAAGTAAATAGAGCCCCATTAGAGCTGCCCCCAATTTCAGCAAATTCAAAATCTCACTCCTAAAATCACCAGGTAGGCAGAGCTATGAACTATACCTCCATTTTGTGATCATCTGCGGTGGGTGATGTTTTGGACCTAGCATAATCTTAAGGCATTTTTTTTTATTTTAAATAAAAACATAGCAATTCACTTACAGTAAATAGATAAGTGTTACTACTTAACAGACACTGCCTAAATAATTGAGCTAGAATACTATATCTTCAGTTACCTTAATTCATTTGTTTAATTATCCATAGCATTTAGCTGCTTTATGCTGAAATTCAGGAACACTGTTCAGGTCTCAGTTCTTTTTTCTTGTGGGGTTGGTACTTCATGTACAATGGTATTTGTTGGTTGCCTATCTTTGGATGTTAACCAGGCTACAGAAACTGACATTCCTCAAATGAAAGTGATTTTTCCAGTTTCCTTCAAATAAATTAGAGCTGGCATGCACATGAATCAAATCTTATAATATGTCAAAACAAATCTGAATTTCAGGTTATTCTGTTTTTATTAATACAGACTTTTGCATCAAAACTGGCTCTTTAGCCTCTTGGCTCTTTGACTTTCTCTGTTTCTGCTACATTTTCTGCTCCAAAGTGAAATTCCTTTCCTTGAGTCATCATAAGTACCTCAGAGGAACAAGACTGTGATGTCATAACAGCGGATTATGACTTTACATTAGTTTTAAACAGCATGATCAGATGAGGTTTAAGGGGAAAGAACCCTTTTTAATGAAAATATCTTCAGTAATAAAAATATGGACTGCCCTGCAACTCATATTTTGAGGGAATTTTATGTAACTGAGTTCTGTTGATGCCAACTGTGACTTTTTTTTTCTTACTACAAACCAGAACATCTTTAACCTTTCAAAAAATATGTTTTCTAATTGTGGTTGTAATTCTTTTTTAACTGAATTTGTTATTGTATGTCATGTAATGTATGCTTTGAGATGTAAGCAAAATTAATTTGCAAAAAAAAATTGTTAATGTACTAGTTAGGTGTTAAAGGGAAAAAAAGTAGGGAAATGTGGAGTTAGGGTTTTCAACTTTAACACCCCACCCCCACCCTATAAGCAGCAAACCTGGCGTGGGGTATGCCTTGGGATTGTCAAGCCTTGGGCACCAGACCTCACCCCAAAAAACAACACACCAAAATCTGGCCAGTGGAAAATCATGTACACAAATGCTTGCAGTCCGGGGAACAAGATCCCAGACCTGCAGGCAACAATGACAGAGGCTAAACTGGACATAGCAGCCATTAGCGAGACATGGTTTACCAGTAGCCACACTTGGGAAACTTCAGTACCAGGCTATGTAATGTTCAGAAGAGACCAAGGTGCAAAAAGGGGAGGTGCAGTGGCCTTTTATGTCAATGAAACTATCAAAGCTACAGAAACTCAGAATACACATAAGGAGCCAGAAGAACTGTAGGTCACAATGGAAACAGGAAATTGGGCAAACATACAAACTTAGGTTGTCTACAGGCCTCCAGACCAGGGAGGTCATAGAAACAGTATTGTTAGAAGATCTACAAAACATGACAGCTAAGGGGGAGGTTCTGATAATCGAAGACTTCAATATGCCAGATATAGACTGATCAATACCAGCAGGAACATCTGCCAGAACTAGACACACAGTGTATTACCTGCAGGAGGAGGGCCTCAAATAACTGGTACAACAACCCACAAGAGACAGGGCTATCCTAGATCTAGTACTGACTAACAGGGAAAGGATCACAGATCTCCAGGTAGAAGGTCACCTGGGGGCCAGTGACCTTCACATGGTATGGTTCAATTTGGCCACTAGAACTAAATCATCCCATTCCAAGGCATAAATATGGGACTTCGGAGGAACTGACTTTGATAAGATGGCCAACAGAGTTAAGCTAGCCATGACAAGAAGAAATACAGGTGAGGGGGGTATAGGCAAAGTGGGCAAGTATTAAGTATGCAATACTTGAAGCAACATCCCATTGTGTTAGAGAGAAAAGGAAGTGCAAAAGAAGAAGGAAACCACTTTGGGTCTCAAAAACAGTAGCAGAAAAGGTCAGAGCCAAAAGGCTGGCCTTCAGGAAATATATGGGAACGCAGTGGGATGAAGATAGAGAGGCATACCAAACTTCCCTAAAGAGAAGCAGGGAAGGCAGTAAGGCATGCAAAGGCCCTAACCGAGGAAACACTAGCATGAACAGAAAAAGAAGGTGACAAGACTTTCTATAGATACATTAGTGAAAGGAGAAAGTCCAGAGGGGGTATTGCTAAGATCAAAGGGGATACGGGTGTGTGTGAGGAAAGGACCATATAAAAACATCTATCTTAAATAGATACTTCTGCTCAGTATTTATGGAGGAAAAGGTAGGGCAGGGCCCAAAGCTCAGCATCATGGACACAGAGGGGAGGGAGGGGTGCACTAGTCCCTTCACAAAAGAAAGGGTCCTACAAGAGCTCGATAAGCTCAGGGTGGACAAAGCAATGGGACCTGATTGCACACATTCCAGGGCATTAAGGGAGATAATGGTGGAACTAGCAGAGCCATTATCAGAACTGTTTAGTGAATCTCTGAGCACAAGAGAGGTCCCAGAAGACTGGAGAAGAGCTCATGTGATCCCGCTCCACAAGAGTGATAGCAAGGAGGAGGCAGGGAACTACAGACCAGTCAGTCTTACCTCAGAAATCCGCACTTAGATCCCATCTGTCCAGCCAAGTGATATGCACCTGCCACACCTGATCAACTCCTCCAGTAACACATACTGACTACCCCACCTACCACACACTCATGCAACATCCAACCTGCTACTTTCCCCCCTCCTACCCTACTCCACCTATTCCTTCTCCCCTCCCACAGCCCCAGTCTCACCCCCCTCTCTATTCCCCCAGGGTCCACAGCCACCCCTACCAATTTCTGAACCCTCTGTCCTTCCACTCCCCTACCCTTTCTGACAAGGTGACCCCTAGCCAGAGGTTACCGCAAGCTAACATCTCCTCCTTCCCCTTCTCTCTCCCTACTCTCTTGAACTACCCTGCCTCCTCCTGCTCCTTCTCTTTTTCTAGTTACTACTGAAGTATCAACTTAGCCTGTATGCTGAGTCACAAACCTATACCATGTAGTTTGTCATTCACTTCACTGTTGTTACTTGTTTAATGTAACTCTGTGTGTCTCATATTGTATGTTCACATTTTTTCCCGATGTGGAACCTTTGTCAATGAGCTTGTAGCTCAAAGGTTATAATCCGAGAAGTCAATAAATAAATAAATAAATAGAAGTTGGCAAGATTATGGAGGGACTCCTTAAGGAACGGATAGTGCAACACCTGGAATCCATAGGAGCACAGGATCCAAGACAGCATGGGTTTACAACAGGAAGATCCTGTCAAACTAATCTCATAGCTTTCTTTGACTGGGTAACCAGAGTGGTGGACCAAGGGGGAGCAGTTGATGTTGTCTACCTTGACTTCAGCAGAGCTTTCGATACTGTTCCACGTAGAAGATTAATTAATAAGCTGGATAGAATCAGGGTGGGTCAGAAGTTGGTCAACTGGGTTGCAAATTGGTTGAAGGGCAGAAAACAGAGAGTGGTGGTAAACTGTATACAGTCAGAAGAGATGCTAGTCACAAGTGGGGTACCTCAGGGATCAGTCCTGGGGCAAGTCCTCTTCAATATCTTCATCAGTGACATTGCAGATGGACTGAAGGGTAAGGTGTGTATGTTTGCAGATGACAACAAGATCAGCAACAGAGTAGATGATCCAGATGGGGTGGGCAGAATGAGAAGAGATCTGGATAAACTGGCAAAATGTTTGGAAGAGTGGCAACTGGGGTTTAACACAAAGAAGTGCAGGATCATGCATATAGGAAAGAGAAACCCTGAAGCCACCTATAGATTAGGAGGGGAGTTGCTGGCAGTCACAAGGGAAGAAAGAGACTTAGGCATCATCATCACAGATTACATGAAATTATCCAAGCAGGTCACTAAAGCAGTAGGTAAGGCTAAGGGGACGATGGGGTGTATTAGTAGGGGTATCACAAGTCATAAGAGGGAGGTAATAATCCCTCTTTACAAGACACTGGTTAGGCCCCATCTGGAGTACTGCATGCAGTACTGGAGGCCACACATTCACAA
The DNA here is from genome assembly GCA_016271365.2 of Neoceratodus forsteri. Lineage (NCBI taxonomy): Eukaryota > Metazoa > Chordata > Ceratodontiformes > Ceratodontidae > Neoceratodus > Neoceratodus forsteri. The sequence continues at coordinate 809,031,660 of CM028129.1, read as the reverse complement.
AGACATTAACCACATTGAGGCAGTCCAGAGATGGGCAGCCAAAATGGTGAAGGGACTGCATCAGAAAACATATGAGGACAGATTAACAGAACTCAATATGTATACCCTGGAGCAAAAGAGGGAAAGAGGTGATATGATTGAAACATTCAAACACCTTAAATGCATTAACAAGGTGAAAGGGTCTAATATGTTTCAATATAAGAAAAATAGCAGGACAAGAGGACACAGCATGAGATTAGAGGGAGGCCAATTAAGGAGTAATGTAAGGAAGTTATTTTTCACAGACAGGGTGGTGGATGCATGGAATGGCCTACCTCAGGAAGTGATGGATATAAATACAGTGCAGGGCTTCAAACAGGCATGGGATAGGCATAAGGGAGCAATACAGATAAGTATGACTAGATAGGCCATTGACAGAGCAAATGCCGATGGCACATTCATAAGATAGAAAAAGAAATGGGCAGACTGGATGGGCCATGCAGTTCTCATCTGCAGTCAACTTCTATGTTTCTACGTTTCTATTTATGAAGTTTTTTGCAATGAGTTTCCTTACTTTTTGAGATAATATAATTGTATTCTTATTTTCCTGTGGGAGTGCTGGGCCCATAATTTTTCAGATAGTGTCATGGTATCCTTATTTGCCTGTGGTGCCATCCTTTCAGAAATCTGTATATGTACAGTATGTTGGTGTGAGACAAAAGCAACCAAATTGTCAGCAAAGCCTTCTTTTGTGGCCCGCTGGCACTGAGGGTTGAGGCTCTGGCTGCCACATCTTGCACTACACCAGCAACCTGGGTTCAGTAATGAGCCCAGGTCATTGGGGGTCGGCCAGGGAGTGAGAGGACTGAGCATTTACTGACTGCTCTGCTCTCCCTGGTGAGGGTTCAGGGCTCACACTGCATTGCAGTGGCCCCCGATGGAGATTAGGGGTTCCACAGTTGTGGTGCATCTAGAGGGAGGAGTATGGCAGAAGTTGGCATGTAGTGTCCAGATGTCATTGCACAAATGTTCTCCTAGGGGACAAAAACACAGCGGAAAATGGCGGTCAGTCATGGAAGCTTGATGGCCATGCACTGCACACCCTCGGACCCATATGGAATCGTGCCTGAGTATTAGATCCAGGCCCACTGGCCGTGGATTAGGGGGTCCCTGCTGCAGGCACTGTGTGTGCTTGCTCTGTGTGAGTGAGCCATCAGGGGTCGCATGGGATGCAGAGTACGGCGGTCTGACAAATGCAGACCAAGCCACAGGGAGCAGAAATAAATTCAATATAAAAAAGCATAGCCTTCTTTTTACCCCACCTCATGTACGCTGTACTGAAACTTTCCAAATCCCCAGTAATATGTGATTCCACTCCACCACAATGTCATTCTTGCCACAGGTATGAAAAGAAAGTTTGGCCAGGATTTGAAAAATGACAGCTTTCACATTCATGAGGTGGTTTAAAAAATGGCTATGTTGATAATGTGGGTTAAAAATATTTAAAACTGCCAAATTTATGAGTGAGCATAGCAAAATTTCAACAGATACACATAGCTTTGGCATTTTTTTACATACTTTGACCACATATTTTCAACATACCCTTCTTATCACACCACCTCATGAACAAGTGTGGTAGACATTTTCAAATCCCTATTGAAGGGTGATTTCACCTACTGACAGCAAAATCACCTTTTCAGATTAATTTGCATAATTCCATTGACATTGTTCATGAGGTGGGGTCTCAAAAAGGCCTTGTTGAAAATTTGGGGTCAACATATGCTAAAATGACAAAGTTATGCATCGAAGTGGAAAACCCCATTGAAATACATTGAACCACACCTACCTTAGAGCATGATTTTCAAATGGTTTGGATGGATGCAAGGGGTTTGCATCCACAAAGTTTGACACAACTGGTAACTTGTGTCCCAACTTAAGTCAAACATTATTTTCAAAGGCAGCCTGCGTCAATTTAGGATGCAGCTGCGGCAAAGCCCCCTGCATCACAGTTGTGGCATGCAACCTGGTGCAGCATGGCACTAAGGGGCTTGCGCCATGACTGGGCTGCAACATCCACTTATCTGGGACTTTTAAAGCCCCACCATGGATGTAGCAAGGGACACCAGTCAGAACAGCCAGGAGGAGGTCTAACTGGATTGCACCAGTGGGCTGCTGTACTATGGAGGGCAGCAGGTGTGCATAGTGGGCACCAAAGGTGGAAGGTGGGATGTCGAGACAAAGCTCACCAACATTAGCAGTAGCATGGCACTCTGCCAGGTGCCACTGAGATATGCAGTAATAATATCATAATAATTGACAGCATCCACCGGTAAGGTACTGGCATCCTGATTCTAGTGCTCCCCCATCTTCCCAGTGTCCAACACCCCCTGGTGATGTAGTGCTGAACCTCCTCCCCCATGTTCTCCAATCCCCCCAAGTGTGGGCAGCAAATGCCACAGACCTAACGCGCCCACCCCCTGATCTCCAATCACACCCAGTAAAACAACACATAATTCCCTGGTGGAGCACCCTCCACCAACCCTGTCTGGCATCTCCCAACTTCACCCCCCCCACTGTGACAGCTGCAGAATCCTGTGACTGGCACATCCCTCTGCACACCACCATGGCCAGCCGCAGGATGCCTTCTCAAGTACTGTGTACAATACAGTACACTGTACTTGAGAAGGCATCCTGTGGCTGGCCGTGATGGTGTGTGTAGGGCTGTACTTGAGAAGGCATCCTGCAGCTGGCCATAGTGGTATACAGAGGGCTGTGCCAGTCACAGGATGTTGCTGCTGTCACAGTGGGGGGGGGGAGTGGGGAGGTTAGGTGATGCCAGACAGGGTTGGAAGGGGGGCTCCACTAGACCACTAGGGAATTATGTGTTGTTATACTAGGTGTGATCGGAGATCAAGGGTTGGGCGCAATAGGTCAGTGGCATTTGTTACCCATACTAAGGGTGATCGGGGAGCACAGGGGAGGGGGATTCAGCAATATATCAACAGGGAGTGCTGGACACTAGGGGGATCATGGAGGCACTAGAATCGGGATGTGAGTTCCTTACCAGCAGCTGCTGTCATTTATTATAATTATGTTACTGTATACTTCAGTGGCAGCCAGCATGCCACTTATGCCACTGGCCCCATCCTGGCATGGTGTTTTGTCCTCCCCCCAACACTATCCCAGCCATTCAGGTGTTGTGCTTGGTGGGGGATGAGGGGGGAAATGGATTGGGTAATCCCTGCTAGTCAGAGTGGGGAAGGTGGGGGACACTGCACCATCAAGTGCTGTTGGGGCTGCTCAGTTCTGGGATGGGGTGGCAAGATGCAAACCAGACAATCAGAGGATCTGGGATCACTGGGGGAGGTAACTTATACTGGACTGTGTCACCATCAGGGATGGGGGCACTAGACCACCACCCCACTATGCATTTAGCAGGGCATGGTGGGGGGGCTGCCAGTATATGCTGGTGGCACAGGGGCATGGACACTGCTCTTGGGAAGCAACCCATTGCTTTAGTGCCCTGGTTCAGGTTTGGTGCTTCATGGGGCACCTGGACTGCCCCCATGCACTAGTCCAGGACTGCATCCTGGACATACACCACAGGTACTGATTGTGCCACTCTACATGGTGCAGGACCATATGGTGCAGCTATTTCAGAAGTTTGCCGCAAGTAGCATATTGCAGCAAACCTTCTAAAATAGCAGTATTTGCCCTTGCTGCAGTTGCATTGGACAGAGCCCCCTACTTTGCCACAGGTTGCATCCGATGCAGGAGAATTTGATAATTGATTCCTTAGTTTCTCATATAGCAGTAAGTGGTTCCAACAGCAAGACATTTCTTCAATGGAAGAGTGACTCTACAGTCTGGGACCTATTCAGGTGAGTGAGGGTGTGAGGGGTGGGGGTGACAGGTGGTGGGCAGTCAGTGTGAGCTTGGGTGGGGGTGCTGATCTGTGAGAGAGTATTTTTCCAAAGCAAAAAAGACACAGAGGGAAGGCTATCTTTATTACAGGTACTACAATACAGGTTAGGAGATCGGGAGGTTGGGGGTGCCACTAGACCCCAGAGGAAATTTATGAAAGTAGGGGGATGGTTAATTGGAGGATGAAGGGTGCCACGGACACCAGGGACAAACAAATATTATGAGGAAGGTGATCAGAGAGTGGGTGGTGCTGCTGGACACCAGGGAAATGATACATAATTTAGGGAGGTGATGATCATAATGGAGGGCACCACTAGACACCACGGCAAATGACAGAACAATGGGGATGGTGAGCAGAGGGTGGAGGGGTTTCACTAGACACCAGGGAAAAATCTAAATATATAAAACATTAAGTATAAAAATATGGGGAAGGCAATTAAAGGGTTTGGTGCACCACTAAACACCAGAGTAAACTAATAAAATTAGGGGGGATTGTGATGGGAGGTTGGGGGTGCCACTAGACACCAGGGAAAATGCACGCAATTATGGGGAGGACTTGAAAAAGCCTTTTTCATTTGAAGGAATCTTTTTCCATATCAAATGAAAAAAGCAAATGAGAAATGATTCATTCAAACAAAAAAAGAATCAGGAAATAACTATGTCCAAAATCCTTTTTCGTGGCAATGGTTCTTTTTTTCTGTTTAAACAAAAAAGGATGAATGAAAACAACCAGCAAAAAAACTAAGCCAGATATCCTTTTTCATTTCAAGAGATCCTTTTTCATTTGAATGAAAAAAAAAGACTCATGAAAAAAACATTAATGAGTCACAAAAAGGATTTAAACTGTAAAAAAAAACACATGTTGGGGACACTTTTCCATCTAATGGACCCTTGATGAGCAAGATACATGTGTTTGTGTCTCTGCACAATATCATTTTTATGGATATTGAATTTTTTTTTAATGGAAAACAAGATAGCGGCAAATGAAAAAGGATTTTTTCCTCACAAAAAAGGATCCTTTTTCATTAGGCCCAAATTCTTTTTTCATTCCAGGAAGCTATCCAAAAGATTGTACTGAGCATGCTCAGACACTGAAATTTTAAGATTTATGGATTAATGTTTTTTTTCACCAAACCAGTGAAAGTCACATCTGTGGGGCAAGCCCTTTCTACCCTGAAAATTTCAGACTGAAACTCCAAATTGTCTGGGTGCAGGGCTACAACAAAAAAAAACCACAAAAACTATGACTTTTTTACATATTTTCACTATCTGTATGTCAGAATCCACATATCCGACCAGATCAAAACTTGGAACTTCAAGACATCTACTCCTCAAGAATGCACATGTTTACTTTTGTTCAACTCCGTTGAATGGCTGTAAAGTTACTAAAGTGCTAAATTTGTGGTTTAACAAAGAAAGCCCTGCTCAACCCTAACTATCGTGGTGCTACTGTACCACTTTGTTATAGATATAGACATAGATACAGATACAGATATACATATAGATACAGATATAGATATAGATATAGATATAGATATAGATATAGATATAGATATAGATATAGATATAGATATAGATATATAGATAATACACGGTTAGGCACTATTCCTCATAGAAAGGGCCATCATTTATTTCCCTATATACCTCTGACTAATCTATCAATCAAAGCTATGTACCTGCACTAATCAATCAATTACTCTTAGATACCTGCACTAATAAAAAGGGGAGAACGCTAATTCGCTCATGTCAATTCACTCCCGGACAATGCGCTCCCGACAATTTGTTCCCATTTTTTTCGCTTCTGTGGAATTCCACTCCCTGTCAATTCACTCCCACTAATGTGGGATGTGTCTGCATCATGTATCTCTCTACAATGTCCTGGCCATTTGAATCTGTTGAGCAGTATATTAGCCTGCCTCGTGATGTTGCCACAGCCACTACTGAGAACTGACTCCCCATCACTTCATGTTCAGTTCAGTCAGCAGCACAAACATATCTGATTTTCTCTCATTTTGGCTCTTGATTAATAGAAGTGAAAGTTAAACCAATGTGGTACAGTACCTGTTTGTTTTGGTGGCTGTCTGTGCATAGAATGCGCACTCGCAGTGGCAGAGCTGGGGCACTTATTTATTCTCACTCCCTAAAAAACACACATAAGGGCAGTACCATATATATAGTGTACTTTTGCACTTCTGTGATCTCATTTCAAGCTGTGGATAAGCAAAATATCAGCTGATTTTTTTTTAAACTGCTCTTCCTGCTAAAAAAAACAACAGGACAGTGTACTGTAATCCTATAGTCAGAGCATTCTCAGCTCACTTCTCATCCTTTTACCCTGAGAGTTCACTGTGCTTAGAATCTTAGAACTAAAATGTAAATCTTAACAAAACATAAAACATTAAAACACTAAAAACCTGTTAAATTGTTTTAAAAATAATTGAGTCTCTGAAGTCAGAGTGTCTTTTCAGTTAGACATGAGTTTCAAATCCAAAAGCACCTGTATTCGGCATTGAATTAATTGCTTCTATCTATGAAATGCCCCAGAGATACAGCATCAGTAACTGGAATTTGGTGCTAGCAAACTGTACTTTGGGCAGTATCTCAAGGCTGGATTTGAGGTGCACTGCAGGATGCCATGGTCTGCATTCAAATGACTTGCATTTATCCTTTTTAGACCCTATGCAGGCTATAATCACTGTGTCTAGATACATTGTATTTGGGAGGGAAAACGCGGGCGCGAATTGACATAGACCCAATAAAACGTACACAGCTGCACTGCCTTAAACTGTGTGGGATACCACTAATAACACAATTAACACAGCATTAGGAAGCTAGCCAAACCAAATAATAAGCTGTGAAAGAACTTGGAAAAAAAAGACACAGGAAACTCTCCCAAACCCAGAAATCTGCCAAACTCCTACCTGCACTCACTACACCCCATTCTCTCCTTGCTGCAGGAGATCCTCAGGTGCCATAACTTGGTCACAAAAACAATAACCATCCTAGCTTGCACCATAAAGGGGGAAAAATGTGTATGGTGGGCAATGACTACTAATGAAATGAGCTTAGCAAGTAAAATCCCTGAGCTCATAGCCACATTGGTATAGAACAGGTCAGACTGGGTGGCTGTGACTGAAGCTTGGTTAACAGAAAACCATAGCTGGGACATAGCCATCCCAGGGTTCAACTTGTTCAGAAGGGACAGAAAGGGAAAAATGGGGGGAGGGCTAGCTTCCTACATCAGGGAGGACTTAAATGCAAGAGAATTGCAGGTGACTCAGGATGAGTCAGAGACCCTCTGAACAATTATTGAAAGCAGGAAAGGGGCTGTATTTCAAGTAGGTATTGTTTACAGACCCCCAACACAGGGGGAAAAAGGGGATATAGAGCTAATAGAAACCATACAGAAAATAACAGGCAAAGGTGAAACAATACTGGTAGGGGATTTCAATTCGGCAGATATAGAGTGGAGCACATACACAGCAGCAGCTTCAACTAGAAGCAGGGAGTTTCAGGCAGCACTACAGGAGGCAGGCCTGAGGCAGTTAGTAAGCTCACCAACAAGGGGAGGCACAGTCCTCAACCTGATACTTACAAACAGTGCCAAAGTACATGACATACAAATAGGCACCATCTCGATTCAAGTGACCATGACTCAATATGGTTCAAGGTCAAAACATCTGAGGATAACAGTCACTCAAAAATGAAGGTGTTAGAGTTTAGGATGGCAGACTTTCAAAAAATGAGGGTCTCTCTGGAAAGTAGCCTTTGCGGGGACACAATTTGAAGCTAGAGAAGGATGGTTCAGGGGCAACAGGATGAAGTATTTTTTCACAGACAGGGTGGTGGATGAATGGAACAGCCTTCCTGAAGAGGTTGTAGGGTCAAACACAGTAGGGGAATTCAAGAATGCATGGGACAGACATAAGGCAATTCTGGTGGGGGTTAGGAAGAAGTAGGCTGTAGGTTAACTAGGATCTGCAGCTCATCCAATAGGTAGGGAAATGGACAGACTGGGTGGGCCAAGCGGTTCTTATCTGCCATCAAAGTCTGTGTTTGTAAGTAAATAACCAAACAGAGGCACCAGACAATCGTGGTGAACACTGGGACAATGAAACCCATACATCTCATCAAGAAATGTGTTGGCACTGGGTCCTGTTCACAATATGTGTGCTTCAGCCCGGAAGCAACCCTTATGACCTCGGCCAACTCTGCCAGTTTAAACTCACCCCAAATGGGTGGAGTTCCTCTGTGATGCCCATGGCAATCACTGTAGGCCATGGTCTGGCTCACTGATGGAATTCCCTGCCAGATGGAGGACACCATGTCAGAGAAGAACAGAGCAAACTCCTCACACAAAGAGACAGAAAACTCTTTTCAGCTGTAGACAGGACAGATGTAAAAGCCTATCTATGGTCCGAAATAGCACAGCTGGTCGGTTCTTCCCTGCAGCAATCTCCCTTGACAGGAGCTCTGCCTTCTTATGGGTGATTGCCCCCTAATACTCACTATAGTGAGTGCACGGGGCAGTTTGTCCTCCACTAGCCTGATCTTCTGCCAGCAGTGCTCCAACTTCTGACCCTTAATCTTCATCACCTTGAACTCTACATCAAACTATGGAGACCTCAAGTGAAAAGATTTGTGTTGTACATGGACCGGGGCATTGAGCATGTCGGACATTGCCCTGTTATAGGAGGCAACCACCTCACTCACACCCCTCGCACATGCATCACCAATACTAGATAGATCAGCCACCACCAGAAATCTCCCTGGGGACAACCCTCCTCAAAGGGCAGTAGCTGACCATCTCTGCAGGTGGAGTGCTCTCAAGGGGGGCCCCAAATGAGAACCTCACCATGCAATGGTTGGACCAACTGACCCGATCAATCTTGAGATTAGCAACCTCAAGCCCTAGTAAGAAAACCAGGTCCAACATGTGGCCACCATAGTGGGTCATGGAAGTAACCTCTTGTGACAAGCTCAGAGATGCCATCATCTGGAGGAGGTTGGGAACCAAGCCTGGAGGATGTGTCATCAGCACAGGCATTGAAGTCCTGCAACACTACACATTCGGGGGCCTCCAACAGCTAGCCAATCGCAAAATCCACCAACTCCTGCAGAAATTCTCCCACTGCCCGGGGGTGCAGTAAACCAGGAGAAGCCTGCAGCCTGCACCCAGTCCCCCATGGACAGCTACATATTCAAAGGACCTGATTGCTCTCACTGGGTGCACGGTGAAGCCCAGGTCAGATCTAAAACAGATGGCCTCTCCCCTGCCCCTGTGTTCCACCCTAGAGAAGTGCTCTACCGAGTATGTGGGGTTGGGGGCAACTGCCTTCCAAATTGGCCCAGCATTATCACCCACCCAGGTCTCCATGATGCAAGCCAGAGTGACCATCGAAATCAAGTCTACTATAATTGTGGACATATTCCTGATCAATCTGGCATTGCAAAGCACCACCCTATGTGGACTAGTAGGTGATGCAACCCCTCTGGCTACCTGCCCACTCAGTCTGGTGGGAACCCTGGGGACAGGAACAAAGGTCAAGGTTGCTGGGGTGGGTACTTTAGGAATTTCTGGTTTATATTACAATTTATGTGGGTGGTGAGGGGTAAGTTGGGGGGATTTGGGTTGGGGATAGGGGGTTGGGGGCCTTGGGTGAGTGTGGGATTGTGTCGGTGTATTTTCCTGTTATACTGACTGGGTCTGTTGTGTTGGTTGGGTTTTTTTTTTTTTGTATTTTTGTATTTGAAAATTCAAAAAACTTAAATTTCAAAAAAACCAAAAACAAAACAAAGGTCAAGGTAGATGGCACAGGATTCTACATGTCGTTGTCTTTCTTCTGAGGTCCTGTAACCTTCAATTGCTGCATATAGACTTGATGCTCACAGATAATGTGATGATGGTGAGTACGTACTTAGATGTTAAAAGGTACTATGCATGCCTTGATGACAGTATCAGATGTTGAGAACACCATCCTGATGGTATTTGTGGTGAGGTTGGCTGAACTGAGTGGCTTGAGGATGTTTCTTGGACTCTGTTCTTTTTAGGAAGCTGGCGAGCTGACAGGTAGTCTTCAGCTAGCATAATGTCAGTTTCTGCTGTTTCTGGGTTATGTTCTTTTACCCAGATCTGGATTTCGCTGGGTAGGATCTACAGGAACTGCTCAATAACTAGAGTCTCAATGAGGTCCATTTTTGACTTCCCCTCTAGTAGTAACCATTTGAAATATAACTCCCTTAATCTGGTGTAAGTCTCTCTGGGAGTATAAGAGGTCTGATATCTCAGAGACTGAACTCTCTGGTGATAAGTCTCTGCAATAATGTCATATCTGCACAATATTTCCTTTTTGACAAGGTCATAATTGTCTATATTTCTGGCTTCCATGTTGCTGTATGCCAGCTGTGTCTTGCCAGACAGGTATGGGGCTAAACGTACCACTCACAGGGATTAGGTCCAACTACATGCTCTGGCCACCTTTTCAAAGGTAGTCAGGTATGCTTCTATTTCATCATTGGGGTCATTTTGGTCAATTTAATGTCTCTGGGGCTTGGTCACACCCCACGCTATTGGCCCCAATTACCTGAAGAGCTCTCAAGGTCGCAGCCCATCGTTGGTCTTGCCTCTGTCTCTCCTTCTCCCTCTTACAGTTGTCCAGTTCTTGCTGAATCTCCATCTGCCTCTGCATCTCCATCTGGTGAACTGACAGTCATTTCAATGAATTACTGATGTCTGAGGGGGGCCCCTCCACTGGCTCCTCTTCCTCCTCTTCCTCCTCTTCCTCCTGTTCCTCCTCTGATGTACTAAACTCAGGATCAAGTTTGTTCTATGGCTGGACACTTACTTCCAACCCAGGAAGTAGCTGCTTCCCACTTCTGTCAACCATCGTCCTGGTCTGGATACCTTCTCAGGTCTCAGTTTGCTCCAACATCTCTTTTTTGAATTTCTGAGACATGGTTCATCTCTAATCTGTTTCCTCAATATCAGGACTGATATCAGAGTTGGTGTCCCCCAGTTTACTTGGACCACCAACTTATCCCACTTGTGACACCACTGTGGCCAGGTTGGCCAAACTGAGTGAGTTGAGTAAACATACACAGGAGTCAGACGTTCAGGTGAAGCAAGACACACCACTTTGTGACTTTATTTACACAAAAATAAAACAAAAATAAGAAAAACAAATCAATATACATAGCTAGGACTCTCTAGACATAGTCCCACCCTCTGTGCCTTTAAGGAACCAACAGTCCTTACACAACCTGCTCAGGCTGTACCTTTCTATCTAAAGAATGTTCCCAAATGACTAGCTTTTATACTGTTCTGGTAACCACATGACCCTTGGATCCACCCCCTAAGCTAATACAAATACATTTTTACTCTAAACAATGATAAAATAACACAACAGGACCCTAGGTTACATTTTATTATATTATACATCAGTAAATGCAGCTCTAAAATGAAAATAGAGAGGCTATATCTTTAAAATCCTTCTGAGTGTCCTTATGACACACTTAGCCCCTCCCTGACTGTCGATATTGACAGTGGTAATCCTACAAGAATAGCAGCAGAATTGGGTGTTGGCCCCTAAGGGCTGAACCTGATAGCTTCTGCACAAGTAAGTCCCACGAAAGCAAACTGCACTCTCAAAAAAAAAAATGTCTTAGTACTTTTTTAGAACTGGAATAAGGACTAACACTTTTATCCTTGTACTTAATATCTGCGTTCTGTTCTTGTACTGCAGTTTTTTTATATGCCTTAGTTAGAGTATGCACTGATAGCATTTTACATTGATTAGTGAGTAGGGACAACAGACAAACCAACAGTTGCTGCTTTTCAGCCCATTTCTGAGGGCTGCTTTAAAATAGAGGACACATGAGAAAAAGACAGGCAGCCCTCTTTGGGTGAAACTGCTTTGCTAGAGCTGCTGAGGATGAAATAAAAATATTAGTAGACACTTTATTTTAGAGGACATTTGGTGCTATGGGCAGGGTTGTAAAACATTCAAACATTATGTAAACTTTATAGACAGACCCTGCCCTGAACACCAAGTACTCCAGTTTATAACATGAACAACTGCTCTGGCTATTTGTGTCATGTGTCTAACTGTTCCCAAGTTGTTAACCTTAACTCAGCTGTTATTCCTATTGAATGCAATCACGTAATACTGTACAACTTGTAATGTTAAATGTTCCTCTCATTGACAACCTGCATGTTATCCTGTCCTGTGAACTACTGTAATGACAAATGTATTCTCTTTGATAGCCTACGTGTCATCTCCTTGTCCCCCCAAGTCTCACTGGGAGATGAGCATCTTTTGCTCAGCATGCCTTTCCTGGTAAAACTATTCAATAAATAAATAACTGAAACTTTATTTTAATTTTACTCAGAATTTAGAAGCTGGAAATGGAGCTGCTTACAACTTTAATAATAATAATAATAATAATAACTTTATTTTTAAAGCACCTTTCAGAAATATCAAGGCGCTTTACATCAAAACACAATATACAATATCAATTTTAAACATATGAAATAAATTCATTAAAACATCACTCAGTTGAAACAAACCATGCGATCATCCATACGATCAGCAAATATTTACAAATAATTTCCATTAATCATCCAGATAGGCCAGATCCCATAAATAGGTTTTTAAATCTTTCTTAAATACCTCCACGGAGGTGCACTCCCTTAGCTGGCATGGTAGAGAGTTCCAAAGAGTGGGTGCAGCATATGAAAATGCTCTACTACCAGAAGATTTTAAATTCACTCTTGGAATCTCTCACAACCCCTCGTCGGCTGAGCGGAGCGATTGGCTGGGGCAGTAATGCACCAGAAGTTCTTTCAGATAGGTTGGACCCTGACCATGAAGGGCTTTAAAAGTCAATAAAATGACTTTAAAGGTGATCCGCCACCGTATAGGCAGCCAGTGCAGTTTGCGCAGCACCGGGGTAATGTGACTGGATCTCCTTGTCCCAGTCAGAACCCGGGCTGCAGCATACTGCACCAGCTGAAGGTGACGGATTTCAACCCCAGAAAGCCCAAAGTAAAGGGCGTTGCAGTAGTCCAAGCGCGAGGACACAAAAGCATGGACCAACATTGGTAGGGAGTCAGATGGAACAAGATAACGCACCCTGGCAATATTCCTAAGATGGTAAAAGGAAGTCCTGACAACGGCCAACACTTGAGATTTAAGGGTCAGCCTATCATCTAGGACAATCCCAAGGTTGCGCACCTGTTCAGAGGTCAAAAGTGACACACCGCCAAGAAAAATTCCAGAGGGCGTGCCATCATGCGACCTCGCTATCTGACCACCCGGGTCCACCACTAACACCTCTGTCTTCTCTGAGTTCAACTTTAACCAACTAGAATCCATCCACCCTTGGATTTCTTCCAGACAGTTATTAAACACAGAGAGTGCTCCATCCTGGTCAGGTGCAAAAGACAAGTATGGCTGGGTATCATCTGCATAGCAGTGAAACCTCAGCCCATACCGTCTTATAATGTCTCTGAGGGGCAGCATGTACACTGCGAATAACATGGGTGACAGCACGAACCCTGAAGCACCCCACACAACAAAAGAGTTGAGCCGGAGAAATGAACCCCCGACACAACTCTTTGTGATCTCCGAGTGAGGAATGAAGTGAACCATTTTAAAACAGTTCTCGACATTCCACAAATTGACCTCAGGTGTGCTAACAACACCAAGTGATCCACAGTGTCAAAGGCTGATGAGAGATCAAGAAGAACTAGAATGGAACGTCTCTTCTGATCTCTCTCGCCCTCAGAAGATCATTAAGCACCCGAACCAGCACAGTCTCAGTGCTGTGTCTTTTACAAAAACTGGATTGGAAGGATTCGTAGACATTATGGATGGTTAAATGGTCTTCCAATTGGGCTGCCACTACCTTCTCAATAACCTTCCCAATAAAGGGAAGGTTAGAGATAGGTCTGTAGTTTGAAAAACAGTCTGGGTCCAGAATAGCTTTTTTCAAGAGGGGTGTCACCACCGCCTCTTTCAGGGAGTTAGGAAACTCACCAGACTCTAAGGAGCACAAGACTATTTGCACCATAACTGGACCAATGGTCTCAAGACAACCCAAAATTAGGGAAGTTGGTCCAGGGTCCAAACTACAGCTCATAGGCTGCACACTATGGATGATCCTCATAATATCCACGACTTCCAGTCGGCAAAAGGAACTCCAAGAGAACTGAGGTATTGTGAGCTTGCACTGTTCCACAACATCACCCTTAGAGTTTGCCAGACACAGGCCCGCCTTGATGTCAGCCACCTTAGTTGCAAAGAACTGAGCGAGCTCCTCACACTCTATTTGCGAAAAGGCTTTTCGGACATGCAGACAGGCTCGGTTGCACAGTCTGTCTACAGTCCAAAACAGCTGAACTGGTCGATTCTGTGCAACTGCAATCTCCCTGGACAGGAATTTTGCCTTCTTATGGGTGATTGGAGATTGATAGATAGAATAATGTTCCATCAATCTAAGGTGGTCGGCATCAAGGGCGGATTTGGGCCAACAATGCTCTAACCTTCGCCCCCTGTCTCTGCAACTCCCTCAGTGTCCCATCAAACCAAGGGAACCTGGGGTGAAGGGATAGGGGGCTCTCGCGAACAGGAGCAATAGGATCCAGGGCCCCTGTAATGACCATATTATAGGCTGCCACCAGTTCCTCTGGGTTACTGCTAGTCAACACGAGGGATGAGAGGTCAAGGACAGCTACAAGGCCCTGGGAAGTAATATTCTGTAATGGGCGGTACCTGACCATCTCCACAGGGGAAGGTCTTCTCAGGGGGGTGAAGAAATTGAACCTCATGGTGTGGTGGTCAGACCAGGTGACTGGTTCCACCCCCACGTCAGATGAATCAATCCCTAAGAGGAAGACTAAATCCAAAGAGTGCCCAGATTTATGTGTAGCAGTGGAAACTACCTGTGTAAGGCCCAAAGAAGACATAAATTGGAGGAAGTAATTACCAAATTGTGAGAGTTTATCATCGAGGCAGGTGTTAAAGTCGCCCAGAACCATCAATCTGGGTGACTCGAATGACATATAGACAAGGAAGTCTGCTACTTCCTGTAAGAAGTGTTTTTCATCTCCGGGTGGACGGTAGATGAGAACAATTCAAACGTCTACACCTGCTACAACTGTACACTCAAAGGATTCAGTCTCACCTACTACCACATTTGTGAGGCCCAATTTGATTTTAAAACAGACTGCAACCCCCCCCCCACTCCTGCGGTCCAATCTCGGGTGGTGTATCACTGAGTACCCGGCTGGAATCATGGCCTCCAATATGGGGCCTGAATTTTCATCCAGCCAGGTCTCAGTGATGCAAGTCAGGTCAGTCGAACTAATAAGATCGGCTAAAATAGCGGTCTTATTCTTAACAGACCTGGCATTGCATAACACCGCCCGAGTTGGACAAACCTCAGAAGCTGTCCAGCCTATCTGCCCACCAAATTCAGTAGTGCCCTTGGGTATGGGCACCAGACATGGGAAACCTCAGTCTGGATTCCATTTCACCCCAGGGCGCCTTCTGGGCTTAGCAACCCTGATACGGTGGCCCCGCTCTTTCATCCTCTCCTGTTCACCCCCCCCACCCTCCTCACTCTCCTACGAACAATCCCCAGCGCTCTACAGTGCTGATACATCTCAAACTGTAGGGGAGGAGTATAAAAAGGGCAGAGGGCGTGAAGAGAGGAGGATGAATAGCACACCACCGTGGAGCCTGCCTGCCAGCACATGATTTAGCTCAAACTAAACAATATACAACAAATATCTAACTAAACTAATCTAAAAACCCTAAATGCCTATAACAGAATTACTAACAATTAAAATCCTAAAATCCTCCAAAACAATAATAACTTAAACAATAAACCCAACACAACAAAATCTACAAAACCACCCCCCTCCCCAACTGGATAGAATTCAAACCCAGAAAACAAAATAAAATAAATAAAAATCCTCTCTCACAGGATAAAATACATATACAAATATAACCCCCCCCCCTCTCCACAGCTGAGGGAAGGGAGACATTTTGGGCACTCCCACTACCCAAAATACACACAATAATAAAAAAAAAAAAAATAAACAAAAACAACACAATAAAACAAAAGAAAAAATAAATATAAGTGTCCTGGTCCTCTCACCAACCAGGAGACCAAAAAGGAAAAAGTCTGGGAAAGAAGTCAACCAATGGTAGGAGAAGTCCTGTCGAATCCAACAACAGCTTCAAATAAACCAATTAAATCCAAAAATCATAAAGAATCGGGAACCAGCAGGCTATTGAACAAATTCCTGGTACATTTCTGTTCACAGTAAAAATTCCTGGTATCAATAGTTAGTTTACAAGTGGAGATAAAGTTCCCTCGATTCAGATATAGCCCGTACCAAAACAACCCAGGGCAGGTCGCGGTATATACAACCGCTCATCCCCACTTGGAATGCAAGGAAAACCCAACCTCTGTCAGGCAATTCCAGCAACTCCTGGAGGCCCCGAGGACACCAAACCTCCAGTAGGCAAATCCGACCCTCCCAGGAACAAACCGCCATACCCCCGCAACCCACCTCAGGTCAACTGGACTGGCTAAACCTCTCTTCCTTCTCCAAAACAGGGCTGAAACATAAACCAAATCCAAGCAGGTGGTCACTCAAATATCCAAAATTCGCTATTAAGACCAAACTCCCATATATGCACAGGAGTCTTCCATACAGCAGCAGCCAGATCAGTGAATCCGCTGTCGGCACCCACAAAGGCCCCGTAAATCGTACCTTGGAGACTCAAACAGATCCAGTGAACAGAAAACAGGAGGCAGTAAGCAGCTACACTCCAAACAACCCCTTGACTGTTGTCGCCTGAAAAGCTGAAGCAGGTAGCACCGATTTCTGATTCCAGGTACTCACAAAGTTTACCCAACACCGGCAAGGCTTAAAACTTCCAGAGGATCTTATAAAATTATTCTGTGTCCTCCAAAATGCCAGGTCCAGGACCATATACCACAGTCTCCCAGTCACAACGGTGGCAAACTTCAAAAGTCCTCCAAACCGCTGAATTCATGAGCCGCCGTCTCCCGGCTCCTGACTCCAACTCCTGACTCCCGACTCCAGGAAGGACTCCAAATGTGGATAAAAGTAAAATATATTAAAAACAAACGAACGAAATACCGACATAAAAAACAAATAAACACTAAAGAAACATGAAGCACTACAGAGCTATACACATGGCTAGGCCAGTGTGGCTGCCATCTTGGATCATGGCTTAGACATATTAGACTTCTCCAGCTTTCAAAATTTTTTCCCTGAAAAGTGCACAAACAATTTATGACACAGAGCAGCTTTGGAGCAGTTTTCACAACCTAACTGCTCTGTGCATTTACTTTAGGCAACACTATACCAAACAGAAGCTGGAAGGAGAGCACTTAGGGCAAGAGAACACAAGGCTCTCTCACAGACATTGTACCCTAGAGGATTTTACTTCCATTTAAGTATAAGCTACAGGCACAAATGAGGGTTTTCTTTTGCAAATGCCTGACTGTGGCATTTGCAAAACAGGTCATTCAGAAGTGCAGCACATAAAAATGCTAGCCTCCCCACTATTTAATATTGCTGCAATTTTATAGCGTTTCAGACAACAAGCTATATTTTACCAGTTTCTCTTGGAGCAAAAGGGGTAACATTATTTTTTACAGGAGGAAAAGCCATTAACCCTACATTCCCCATTTCTTATAGGCACCCACAACCCTGCATGTTAGCAGTGTTTACACAGGTGATTTCAACATATGCTTGTTGTTATACAGGTTTGTGTATTTACTGGAGCTGAGTGTACCCCACTGGCAGGGAGGATCACACCCTGGAACAGAAACGGAAAAATGGAATAAAAAAAAAAAGATGTAGGTGGCCATCTTACAGTACAGAAAAGGATAGTACAGGACAGAAAGGCACTGTTGCAACAGACTTCTGAAAGGAAGAAGAGATAGAAAAGGGTGCCTAGGATCCCCCTCCCCTACGATGCCAGGGTAGGGCACTCGCACTGCCACAGTACTGTTGTTGAGAAATACCATAATCTCTCTTGAGAAATTATTGTATTTTTATAAGACTGTTTTACAGAGCAAACATTTTCATCTCACATCATCAGACATTAAGACAGCTAAATGGAATTTTACTTACCTTTCAGCTAGAAATATTTAATAAGCATGTTCGTCTAAGTCAAGAAAACATAGTTTGATCCTGGTCCTAATTCATTATGTTTTAACACACATTGGTTTTGTAATGGGAAATACTGGGGTCACTACTGTTTCATTTAACAATATGGCTAACACATATGACATACCTGTTGACTCATATTCAGTGTTGCTATCTGTGTGATGATTTTAAACAAAGTTCAAAATTACATTAACTCTTACACTAAGGAAAACAATACACATATCCCTGAATATAGATAATATGACAAGCTACCAGAAACACAACTACACAGTAATTTCAGCCTTAAAATGACAGTGGCTTTTAGCAGAAATAGAACAAAGTTGAAATTATAAGTGAACCAGGGATATAAATTCAAGTTCAAACTTGACCTGATAGTATATGACCCTGATAGCATATGACCCTATATTGCTCACAGCAGAACATTCTGTATGTGTTTTTCATAAGATATTTTGACATGCCTCTAGTTACACAACTTAAACAGTGCACAACATGATAGACATACCTTGAAACCAGGAAGTAAAACAATTTAATTGTTTATCTTTAACTTTGTGTGTGACTACTTTAAATTATAGTCATAGATATTTAAA
This sequence comes from Neoceratodus forsteri, assembly GCA_016271365.2. Taxonomy (NCBI): domain Eukaryota; kingdom Metazoa; phylum Chordata; order Ceratodontiformes; family Ceratodontidae; genus Neoceratodus; species Neoceratodus forsteri. The sequence continues at coordinate 809,012,955 of CM028129.1, read as the reverse complement.
ATACAGTAACCATTTTTAAGATATTTGTTATACAGAAAAAAATGGAAAAAGTGTAGAGGTGAACCCTGAAAAATTCCAGGTTGTTAACATAATGACACAAGTTTGAGTTTGTGGATTGAAATAATTCAAAATGAGAAAGGTATGATAATTATTAAATGGATACTATAATTTTATCTCAAAAATAGGAACTGAAAAATTGTGATTGCATATCTTAAACATATCATAAATCACTCGTGATTTCAGTCAATCACCACTCAAAGCCACTGTACTTCTTATCTGGCATACAGTTTCGTATTTTTTTAAATATTTTATTCTGCTTGACTGAATTGCCCCATTCTTTACCCCCCAATCCCAGAAAACCATTGCCTCAGCAACTCTGCTCCCCAGTCTTTTCTGTGGGGCCCCTCTACTTCTGCCAGCTAAGTCATCCATATTGTCCAAATGAAAGCAAACCTATCATAGAATTTTACACTTTGCTGCAATAAAACCTGCTTGTGTGCACCCCTGTGACGTCCTCAAAACCCTAGGATGGCCATCTTCCGAGGCAAAGCTTGACTTCCCCCTACTTTGTACAATGTTCATACTTATCCACCTTCCTTCCCCTCCTGTCCTCACTAGCATGCTCACTTTGAAACCCATCCTCAGATCCCTTCTGCTACTCTCACCTCCCTTTGATGAGTCTCCCCAAGACACGGCTAGTTGCAGGCACAAAGTCCTTCACCTTCGTAGCACCTCAAAAATGGAACAACCTTCCACGCAAACTACGTTCCTGCACGTCCCTTCCCCAATTCAAAAAATGCTACAAAGAACTCTTCTTCACATCACCCATCTATTCCTGTTATTATGTCCTCCTGTAGCCCCCTCTACCTAAATCCATACTTCCTCATCCCTCTACTCAACTTACATAGATACATAGACAGTGTAGGCAGATAAGGGCTTACAGCCCACCCAGTCTGCCCATTTGAGCTTGTAAGTTCACTTTATGTTTTCCTAGAAGTCTGTTCCTCTATGCTACCTCTGTTACTCTATTTACTACAGTACCTCCGCTATATACTACTGATCAGTACAAATACCTTGTTGTAAATACTACTTCTGATATTTATATACCCCAACCTCGTGGTCTAAACTTGCCTCATACTAACATGAATGTGTATACGATCACCTCATCATTAATGTTGCAGTCTCTATTCTTGACATATATGTAATTTAAATGACTATGGCACTTATAGACTGACTGTTGGTAAATGTTACTCTGTAGAATGTACCTTTGTAACTCTCAGCCTGTTTTAACCAATGACTGTAAATTGCTGGAATGTATTTCCCTGGGTCACCCCTGAAAAAGGATAGGTTTATCTCAGTGGGCCTACCAGGTCATCAAAATTCAAATAAATACAATAAATAACAGTCTGCTCTTGTGCAGGAGCATTAGGAAGACGTGCTTCACTTCTGCTCCAGGGAGCAGACAGCAGAATAAAATATTTAAAAAAAAGGCTTAACTTATTATGAATCACTCTAACACTACTCGAGTATTTATAATAAGGTATTAGTATCTCTGAGGGATGTCTGTTATGGTGTAAGAGACTCCCCTCCTGAGGTTTTGGCAGACATAACTACTCAGCTTCACTTTGCGGTCCTTTTGTCCAAACATCAGACTCAGAATCTCTTATACCATAAGAGGCATCCCTCAGAGATCTAAATAGCTTATAATACATGCCACTTAAACATGTTATCATATGACAGTAGTCACACATCTTTCTCAATTTTAAGACACTGCCGCTGTATTCCAGAGGTTGCTTGGGATGAGATGAGGGAGAGCATAACATTTTATGTCAGGGACTGTTTGGCATTGGGAGGGTGAGGTGAGGGGCACCAATGGATATCAGGGAATGCATTTTAGAACAATGTATTGACAATACATTGTCAATACAAATTAATTTGTGTCTATTGTAAAAATCTTTTTAAAAAAGGAAGGAAATTCATTACAAAAAATATATTTAAGCATCAGTTAGGGTTGAAGCACAAACTAATTTTTGCCTTGGTAGCCATTTTTGTATCAAGGCTCAGACTTCTAAAAGCCCTACTGGAAACAATACTAAACTCAAGAAAATGTGATGTCAGGGTAAATAAACCCTCTGACTTTTGGTGAATGTGTTGAATGGTGTTCCTCACGGTTGAAATAATTGCTACATTTATTTATTTTATTTATTTATTGAAAAGTTTCACCAGGAAAATTACACTGAGCAATAAGATGCTCGTATCACGGTACGTCGTTGGGAAGGGGAGAGGGAGCAATACTTAATGCAACAGTATACATAAATCAAGTAAATAGCTTAAACTGTACATAGCCAAACAAACTAAATAGCTTAACTGTACATAGCCAAACAAATGAGATAACAAGCTCAAGAGTATTGACATAATCAGCATGGGATCTATAAAGGAAGTATAGCAGGAAGGGGAGATTTGGAGACTAAGGAAGGGGGTGGTACAGTAGAGGTGCAAGAGCTAGGATGCAGGAGGGTTTAGGATAGTGGAGACATTAATTGCCTCTTCTGGAGGAAGGAGGAGATATATAGACCATCAGCAGAGACAAGTCCATGCACATGCAGTGCTAATATTATCCTAACATCAGCACACTCTCTCAAAGAATGGTAAGTAAATTTCTATTCCATGAAATACAGTGCAGAAGTTAGGGTACCATCAATGTTGCATTGAACAATTGCTTAAACACCAAGAAACACCCCAAAACAAATTCACCAAGAGTAGGGGGACTTTAGTACCATAACATAGCATTTCCTTACTTTAGAAGCTTTGTGCTTCAACTCTAACTGATGCCTAAACACAGTTTCACAATTAATTCTTTACCGTAAAGCACTTGTCTGCCTAAGCACTTTAGAAAATTGTATAATGACATGTGCACACTGCACATTGCACATTGTAGCATTCACCACACCGCCTTATTATAAGTTTGAGCAAACAAGGCATATACTATCTTAATTACTAGGGACTGTACTTTTTAATTGGTGATACTTGTTATCCAACATTATACAAATTAGGCATCGTGGAAGGCCACAACTATGGCATGAAACTTATACTGTGAGTGAGGACAAATGTGGGAAATCCAGTTTAGGTCACCCTAGCCCCTAAGTGCTTCCTCCTTTTGTCAAAGTGACTGCTAAATGAAATAACTGCAGTAAATGTCTTTTCAGGCATTTATCCCATTGATGAGTTGGACTTGGCATGTAGTTCCAGCGAATTCCTATACTTGATAATTCATCACATAATAACCATTCTAGGCCCTTTCTAGTTCTTGCTAAACAGAACCTAAATGATGGACCCCTCAATCTATTGATGTTCTTAAGGATCATTGGGTGCCCTTTTGAACAATGCATCACATTTAGGGAAAATGCAATCCATTATTTGGTGTTGAAGAATGGTCCTTGAACCTACTGCAGTGAACATTATAATTTTTCAACTTAATGTTATTTTTGAGGATTTAAGGGCCTTCTGTTCATTAGATGCTTCAAACCTTTGTTCAAAGGGATTTATATTGGTATTGGAAATAGTCCCATTAGATAGCGTTATACTGTATGTTTATTGATCAGAGTTGGTGTTTAGTGCCTTACAACCTGCATCTTGCCACTGGATCTCAGTCTTTCCATTCTGGGTCCTATCCAAGTCACTTTTGGGCCATTATATTACCCAAACCCTAAAGGATAGCCCACTTTAGCATTACAGTTTTTAAAGCTAATTAGTTGTCCTTTTGTAACAATGTATTAAATTGTAGGAAATGATGTTATTTGGTGGCTGAATGTTAACAGTTTTCAACTTTGATTTAATTTTTTGATTTAGGGCTACTGGCCAATACATGATTCCATCCATGATCAAAGTAAGTTCCACTGGGAATAAAGACATGTTTTTCCAGGCCTTGCACAAGTCCTCTTTGGGTCCCCTTAGGTCCCAAACCCTAAATATTCCCTCAACCTAACAATGTTTTACAACTTATCAGATGCCCTTTCTCATTTTGTGAATGATTGACTTTTATGAATGATTGTACCCAACTCCATGTATCATGTATTCCACTTGTTTTGTATTTAGTTCTGTGTTGTGTCTTGTTGTCTTTATTCTGACGTGGAACATTTGTAAAAGAGTCTTTGAGTCATAGGTACTATAATCTGAGACTTGAATAAAAACATAAAAAAATAAATAAAGTATGGAAATATATTATTTGATTTGCGGGGGGGGGGGCTGAAAACTATTTCAGCAAATGTAAAACTGTTTCTACTTGATCGTAAATTCTTAGATTTAGAGTCCCCTGCCCCCTTGGTGATTTTAAGCATTGGTCAAAGTTTTATCCTTTATAAGTACTGTAACTCTATTGGACAGCTTTCATTTATGTATCATATTGGTGAATCAGACATGGCATTTTGCAATGTTGAGGCCCTGTATCTCACCACAGCAGCTCATTATTTCCACACCAGGCTCTATTCAAGTCCCCTTTGGACCTCCTTATCTCTCACACCATAAATAATGGATCCCTCAACCCTTACATTTTTAAAAACTTAGTAGCTACCCTACCTAGCAATGTAGTGTATTTGGGAAACATGTGGCACTTCGTAGGAGGAGGCAGAAGCCATTGCAGTGAATGATAGTGTTGACATTTTTTTTTACTTTTCCATACATTGAGAAATATTGATGTACATCATAGTTGCTCTTGTTTTGGGTTTCTATTCAGCTTAATTTATTTGTAGAAACCAATTTTTCTTAAAATGCCATGCTTCTTCTGCATTTATGTTTACATTAAAGAAAGATATCAGGCCCATTTCTCAATTGCAAGAAACCAACACAAAAGTGCTTGCACTGCACTTTTCCTCAAAGTCTGTGCTTAAACTCCTCTGAGCTAGGCTCAAAGGGGTTGCACACCCACCTGTGCATTTCAGAATTACTTTTTTAACCTGCATGTGAGGGGCAGAAGTTGACATCCAATTGGCTCACATGGCCATTCCTAATACATGATGACCCTTGCTTATGTAGTTACAACATTAGCAGTACCCCTTGTTCACAGAACTGTTACAGACAGGTGGCAAGGGTGTCACTAAAGTGCAACAATGAATATACAGCTGGTGGGGCATGGTGATTGGTAAGGGATCAGAGTGACAGAAACAGTGTACAGTATTCTGATTCTTTGTAACTCTCTTTCTGGCACATGAATGTATCTTCTTAATGATCCTGCAAGTTAGACTCTTATATGAAGGGTGGTATTCAATTTTTTGACTGGGAATAATAATTCAGATCATTTGCCCTAGATGATTTGTGATTTCCTCCAAGCAGTTACTGGGGGAGATGATGAACTATGCCTCCTAAGTGAAACAATAGGGGGTGAGGAGTAGAGATGAATAGAGATGCATGAAGTAGGCAAAGATAGCAATGTGAAATAATTTTTAAAGTTTTCCAGATTTGCAAAGTGACAATTTTGCAAAGTTTTTGGCAGGTGAAGTGACACATTTCAGGGATAGTTATGCAAATTATATGGTGAAGTCACAGCTCACCTTAACTTTGCCTTAACTTCAACTAATTTCACCAGCAGAAGCACCATTGCCCCAGGAAAACTCAATGTGAAGTGGTAGATTGGTGAAGTGGTCAATTCCCAAGTTATTCACAAAGGCAAATTATACAACTTTGCCAGAACTTTGTCAGTGAAGTAAAACTTCACATCTCTAGTGAGAAGGCACCTGGAGTTAGAAGCAGCCATGTTTTTACCTTGAGGCATAGCATCAGATCAAGCTGCATGATGATGTAAAACATCAGCTTGAAGCAAAAAGGGAAGTACTGAATAAACTCCTACAGGTCAAAGTGGAGAAACTACATAAGTACACTAGGCAGAGGTACTTTTTTTTGGTTAAGTAAACTTTATTGAAAATTTTCCAACAATAAAAACAATGAAACTAAGAACATACAACATACAGATCAGTGTACACTAGGCTTTGTATAAGTGAATAAAACACTAATAATACTACAATGCATCTTACATTAATGTTACCATAAACCCTAAACATGAACCACCTCCAATAACCCACTGGAGATGAGGAAAGATACTACCCCCAAGTGATTCCTCCCATCCCACCTCCCTCCCCAGAGTAAAATCTTATTTTATATATGAAGATAACCCATGGTATGTGTAACAGGAATATGAAAATATGGGTGTCCATACTAACCTGATATTGTCCAATGTACCAATGGATAATAACAGTTAAAAAAAAACTAAGAAGTCAACAGTTTTAAAATGAATAGAAGTTAAAATAAAAGTAACCATTGATAAAGAGTGCCCCATTTTGCCGAAAAGCTGTCCCTTTTGTGTCTGACATTGGCTATGTATAATTCAAAACATTCAAAAGCTCTTTGTGTCATTCTGCCCAGGATGGTACTGTAGAATCTAACCAGCACTTAAGCAGCACCATTTTAGCTGCAGCAGTGATAATGGCCATATAATGTAGGTACGTTGGTAACTAAACAGGATATAACTAAACTGTCCTACTAAGCAGACCTCAGGAGTAAATAATGAATATAAGCCTAAAGATGGGTCTAACCTAACATTAATTGCTGACCAAAGGGATACAGCCTTTTCGCAAGTCCACAAAATATGGTACAATGTACCTTCAGAAATCTGACATCTAGAAAAAGTGGAGTGATTCTGTCAGCCCAGTCTCTTTAATCTAGAAGGTTGAAAATACATATTATGCAATATTTTAAACTGCATCTGCCTCAGTCTATCTTCCTTTATATTTTTATGCAAATCTTCCCAAACTTTCCCCCATTCATTTGAACTCCACTGTAGTGATACCACACTTTGCCAATAGTATGCCACAGCAGTAGAGGGAATAATTTGAAAAGACTGATAGATGCTATGCAACTTGGTAGAGCTGTGCAGAATGGGAAATTTCTGAATCCATGGAATTTCAAAACAATTTCACAAAAGTCTGTGAAGTTTCGCAGAATTTTGTAGAATTTTTAAAATTTAGTAATTTGGTTATAACTCAGCTGCTGTTTCAGCTAGAATATATACTCTTTGGGTCAATGGCCACTAACGTGCCAAATGTCATGACATTTGGATGGATAGCTACAAAATTACAGGTGCTCAAATGTTGTCATTTTATTGTTTGGGCAAAATTTCATGAACATTTTTATCTGCATATACCTTAACTGTCTATTGGGTCAGGGATCTTACATTTGGAATGATTTCTTGATGATAGATGTTCTAGCAATGTGCCAGATTTCATGACAATATGATGCATCGTCTCAACATTGTTTGTCCTCAAAATCTGTCATTTTATTTTTTTCAGGAAAATTCATGAAAAAAACTCATCTGTATATAACTCAGGCACCTTGGGAGCTAGGCATGTGTACATTAGTATGGATAACCTTTTTTGTATTGCTTCTAGAATGATCTAAATATGGAGAGAATTAGATAAGAGATTTTTAAGTTACAGGGGTTCACAACTTTACTATGCAAATATTTGCAAAACTTTGTGAAAACTATAAAAAATATGGATGTTTGTAACTTCATTGCTCTTGCATGCATTGAGTTAACATTTGAAATGCATATCCATAGTCAGTGTATCCTGGTGTCTAACATAACTAGATAAATTGGTTAAGCAGTTTTAATTTTGTGGAAGAAAAAAAATGATTAATAACATTTTCTCACATATTTATGATAGCATATACTGTAGATGAAGCATCCAGAATTTTTGTGTGGAATGTAACATTAACAGTGCACATATTACTACTTCATTTGATAAGCTGGGCTGAGCTTTTTGCAGTCCTGCTGTTCCTCTCTGAGTGACTATTACCCCCCCTTCTGTTTTGGAATAGCCAGATTGACCCAGTAGAACTACTGATCCCACTGATCCTCTTTGTTCTTTACAGTGACAAACTCCCTTAACACATGAATCACCTACTCCTTTTCCTATTGAACTACCCTGTTGGAACAGCCAGAATTCTTTCTTCCTGCTGCCCAAGACATTCTTCCTCCACTACATCTTTTTGAGTACCTCTAAGTCCGAGACTTGCATGTACACCAGGCTCCCTGGATCATACATTTACTGTATGTGATCATTAAATAGCCTGCATTCAGGTTGGAATTGTTGACACTCTCTGCTTTCTTGCTCTAACGTGGGGGTCTACTACTGTTGTGCTACCCAGCTCAGCTGTCCATTTCTTGGTGAAACTGTGCATCTCAATCCAGAATCTGGTGAACTCCCTGCACTACCTTCTTCTTAAACCCTTATCCTTTATTTAGAATTCCCCAGGTAAGTTGAGTGAAATTAGAAAATTCCAGTTTTATGGAGTTTTTCATGAAATTCTACAATTTTCACACTCATGTTGTTTGCCTTTAAGTACAGATGTTATTTTGCAATTTTTCACAGCTCGCAATTAATAAAATTGGCACACACAGTTTCCTTGTAAAGTTTAAAGAACCTGCAAAATTTAATGGTATTGCACTCTCTAGTTTTAACGTTTCATGGGTTTATAAATTTGTAGTTTACATTCTTGCAAAATTAAATTTTTAAATGTCGTGAAAGTTTGACTACTTTTAATTCAATCCCATTTAAAGCTGCAAATATGAACTTTTTCAGAAATGACCATGTAGTATAGAAGTTTAAATGCTTCAACTCTGGTTAAATTTGGATATGTAGTTTTAAAATTAGAGAGAACTAACTGAAATTTAAATTTTGGCAACATGTTTCGCAGGCTAAAACTCAGTCTCATTTTAAGCTAGAAATCTGAAGCTATGTGCATATATGAATGTAGTGATAGCTTGCATACCTGTTAATTTGTGTAACATTTCAATAAATACTATCAAAATTATAATAAAATTACAGAAATCCAAATGTTGGCAAAATATTTGGCTACCTGTAACTCAGCTTCCATTGAAGCTTGGGATTTAAAACATGGTGCATATATGCCTTCTAAGCATGTCTCTAAATCCTGATATTGTGGAGAAATTTGGATAAGAAATTTTAAAATTATCTCAAAATAACTGAAAATTAAATTTTGATTAAATGTTTGGCCACCCGTAACTCCACCCCTTTTCAATCTACAAATATGAAATGGGACACACTCATGTAAGCCATGGGGTACTGTTCATGCTCCCAAGTTGGTGTTATATGGATGCATACTTTTAAAATTATAGTGAAATAATTGAAATGTAAAATTTTGTAAATTTCTGCAGAATTTCCATGATAATTCTGCAGAATCAAAATGGTCATTCCACAGGTGGAATTTTATATGTCTCACAGCTCTACAATTTAGAAGTAGCATGTGGGGACAAAGTTGTCATTTTCAATTCATCTAATTGTCGAGAAAAGGAGCCATCCCACGATGGAGTTCCCAAAAATATCCGTATCACACAAGTTGTTTGTAAATATGTAAAAAATAGTTTAGGGTCTAACACATAATGATTTTGGAATGAAGCAAAATCCAAAATACGATCCTCACGCTGCAACATGGACACTGGGGTAGAGAGCGGGAGCAGTAAAAAGGAAGTAGGAACTGGGTGCCTATCTATGCAAAAAAGTAGAGTTTCCTTGAAAAGATTGAGAGAGACATTTACAAGGGACAAATCAAAAAGTATGGCATAACTGTCCATGAGCACGACTTGACCAATAGCAAAGAGAATGTTTCCATTAATGGGATATACTTTTAGGCAGGATGAGGATGAAAATGAAAAAGGAAAGATTTAGACCCAGCTTCCAGCAGATTGTGTGCTCAATAGTAAGGCACAAAGGAACATATTCACCTGATAGTGATTCATTTCTTGACTTCCAACAAAAATACTTGGATCCATGGAGAGCCATATAGTAAAGTAAAAAAATCTGAAAAACAAATACCACCACACTGAAGAGGGAGTGTAAGCTTCTTATATGCTCTTCTTTGTGCTCCATTATTCCATAAGAAGCCAGAGAAAATCATGACACAACCATAACAGTGGAATAAATATATTAAGCATGCCCAATGGGTATAGGACATGGGGGAGGATATTCCTTTTAATAGTGCTCCCCCTACCCCAGAAGGATAGAGGAAGAACTGAGCACCTTTTTAAATCATGATTTATTGTATGAAGAAGTGGATCTCAGTTCAGTTTACATAACAGAAGAGGAGTGTGAGATATAAAAATGCCTAAATAAGATAAAGTTTTAGTTTTCCACTGCAGCCCTAGAGAGAGTACAAATGGTTTATCTACATAGATGCTAAGGGGCAATACTACCATTTTACTATAATTAAGTTTATAAGCAGAAACCTTCCCAAATCAAGATATTTCATCCAAAGCCACTGGAATAGAAGTGTTAGGGGATGCTAAGTACAGTAAGATATCATCCGCATATGCCTATAACTTACATTCATACCCACCAATCATTATACCCTGAATATTAAAATTACCCTTTAGTTTCAGTAATAAGGGTTCTAAGTACAGGTTAAAAAGAAATGGGAAAAGGGGCAGCCCTGTCTAGTGCCCAAAAGAATAGAAAAAGGAGAAGAGGCCACACCATTACACAAAATGAAAGCTGAAAGATGAGAGTACAAGATACAAACACATTTAATAAATGCCCCCAGAATATTATAAGCCTTCAGAGTCACAAACAAATAAGGCCAGGACACTTAATCGAACACCTTCCCTGCATCCAATGAGACCAGGGCTGTAGGGGTCCTGGCCTCCTCAGCCACAGAGAGCAAATGAAATATTTTATGGGTATGATCTGAGGAATGGCGTTCAGCCATGAAATCAACCTGCTCCGGTCAAATTAGACCCGATCAGATCTGTTCCAAATGACCAGCAAGTATCTTAGCTAAAATGTTGAAATCTAAATTAATGAGGGGTATTGGATGGTAATTTGAAGGGTGTAGGGGGTCTTTAACCAATTTGGGTAATGCAATAATATAAGCTCAGTTGAGAAAAAAGTTGATTAAACCATGTTCAAACAGAATATTTTAAAAAATCCACCAAGATTGTGTTTAAAAGTGAAGAAAAAGCTTTATAGAAGTTGGCCAGGAAGCCATCTGGTCCTAGTGCTTTGTTAGGGGAAAGAGAAGAAATAGCATCCATCACTTCTGAGGCCAGGATAGGTCCCCCTAAACCTGCCCTCTGATCTTCTGAGAGCAGAGGTAATGTAATATTCTGAAAATAATCATCAGTCTGGGTAGGGTCTGAAATCACCTCAGAAGAGGGAGAATATAAAGCTTTGAAATAATTATAAAACTCCCTAACAATTTCATGATTAAATCACCCATACTAACAACCTGTATCCTACAAACTGTCTTAGATTAACTTTGTTGTTGCAGTCAAAGGGCAAGAAGCTTACCAGTCCTTTCACCTTGTTCTAAGTATTTATGTTTAGTGCATAGTATTGTCAATTCAACATGTTCGTTCAATAGGGTTCCACTCTTAAAGAGTTGAGAGAGACCCACGTCGAATCTGATGTTGAGGATGACAGCTTAAATTCAATATCCCATATCTGGGACAACAAATCTTGCTCTTTTTTATGTTTTGCATGGGCTTTTTTATAAGCAATTCAGTTACATTCACCCCGGATTGTGCCTTTAGTGGCTCCCATACTACATCCAGTGGAATTTCTGGGGTCCTATTAGTATTGAAAAAGTGCTAATAAATTGACACAATAGGTCCACCACTGTGGGATCTTGCAATAACTGTGTATTCAATCACCAGATATAATCTCTGTCTGTCTCCCCAAGGATATCCAATACCAAACCTACTGGGGCATGATTGGATACAACTAATTTTTTAATATCACAGTGCCTCACCCCAGATAGTTGTCCTCAGGAAAGTAAAGTAAAAAGTAATCAATACATGAAAAGGAATTGTGCAAGGGAGAGTAAAGATTATAAGAATGATCTGTTGGGTGAAATGCATGCCATGGATCAGTTAGTCCTAGGGAATCCATAAATTCCCGAAGACCTCACTGTGAGGGCATCAGTCCCTTTCAACCTTGATTGGATCTGTCAAGATTTGACTGAAGGACAGAATTCCAGTCCCTGCCCACTATCATCAGCAAATGATTGTATGAGGCCAACAGCACCATCAGCACAGGGAAAAAGGAAGGGGAGTCTGTAGTTGGTCCATAGACTGATCCCAATATAATTTTGGAGGAGTCTAGCCTACTATGTAAAAAAAGGTACCGGCCTTCAGCATCCCACAGTTCTTTAATAACCTGAAAGGAAAGATGCCTATGGACCAAAATACATTCCCCATTCTGCCTAGAACTATTCCCTACACCAGAGACATTCCCCACCTAAGACCTACAGAAGAAATTAACACTGTCACTAAGCAGATGAGACTCCTGAATAAGGGTAATATCAGCCCCTTGAAGCTTCAAATGCTGGATCAGAACATATCTCTTCTTAGGTTCTTGGGCACCTTTAACATTCTAAGATATGTAAGTATAACCCTTATCTACTACTAACAATTACAATTGTACATTCTAAAAGTGTCCTCTATAGAAAAATAAGACAAGTGAAGGCACTCCAACCCCCCCGGTACCAAACCAGTCCCCCCTCATAAAATTCCCATTTCCTTCCATGTACTATAACCGAAATCCCCAACCCCAAAAAAATCACAGTATGCAGGGCAACTCCAGCCCCAACTCTCATCTTTTTACCCATAATACTACACACCCAGATCCCTGAGTCAGCTCAACCTGTTCCTCCGGACCCCAAGACAGACAATAACAAAAAAGAAAAAGAAAAAAAAACACACCCAACTACACCTCCAGACCCCCCAAACAAGTAAGATACAATAATTAGTACAGAGGATGGAAGTAGCAACTTAACCAATGATGGGATCAAAAACACAGTCCAAGCCCTTCTCAGCAATCTAGACATAAAGAGTAAAGAAAATAACACAAACACAACAAACTCAACAGGGGGAGAAGGAAATAAAAAAAGGAGAAAGAAAAAAATAAATTAATTAACATAAATTATAAGCACAAATAATAAAAGATAAACCAATTAATGACCGAGTAATAGGAAACCTAAAAGAATAACTCACAAAGTAAAAAAAGAATAGCTCCCTGGTATTATTAGGACCGTGCCATCAATGATATAAATATAGAAATTACATTTAGCCCTGGGATATCCAAAAATATATACAGTGAAGCTCGCCAGGATGAAACCCAATTCTGCAGCATTTTGCAACATGCCACAGCAGAGTTACTGTGGAAAACCATGTAATTTTAATTTAAATTAATCCCTTTTGCCATGCATTAAACTGACATTCACATAATCCTGGCATGGTCTCAGTTTCCAGCATGACAAAACATATTAATTCACATAAAAATTGCATTGTTTACTGCAGTAACTCTGCTGCAGCATACTGCAGAAAGCTTTAGAAGTGGGTTTTATCTTGGTGACCTTCACTGTAGTTCAGTATCCCATCACAGAAATTTTTTTCAACATAGTCAGTCCTGAACAATATAACTATAATCCTAGTAATGAATAAATAAAATGAACAATATAACTAAACAAGACCCAGTGAGAGGTAACACCTAGCAATAATTAAATAACTGTATAGAATAATATAAAAGAAAAAGGGGCACTAGGGGTCATCATCGTAATGAAAATATAATGCTATGAATCACTATTGAAATTAAGAAATGGAACTGCTCTAGGTCATAAAAATGTGTAGGGAGCGAGACATTTCTACTGCCAATATGACCATGGCTTTCCCACAGTGTAGAAACCCCAAACAAGGGGCAGAAATGTAAACCAAGCCACAAACATTACTACTTAACAAATGCCCGCTATCTTGGGGCCATATATAAGAAATAAGGAACATTCTAGAAAACCACAAAGCAAAGAATGCAAAAATAATGCATAACATGCCCCTTTTGCAGAATATTTGTGCAAAAAGGAGAGTGTTCTGAACCCCCAGAATTGCAAATCTGCACCCTAATCTAGTAAACATTTAAAGCTAATACTGTGAGACCCCTACACAGCCCCACTGCAGATCAGAACTCAAAGGCATTACATCAGCAAAACAATCCCTAGTCCCCCTAATAAACCAGTACTAAAAAGAAGGTAAGTGTGTCCTGTTATATATATACCTCAGGAGGAGAGGAGTAACAGTACCACCATGCTAAATTTCTGATTCCCAATCTTCGTACGTATAAGGCTATACAAACATGCACATAACCATTATAAAACTATTAAAAAAACAATATTTGTCAGCTATTACCCCTTTCTGCCACCAGATGGAAGCATACAAATGGAATGGAATTGAAGATTGATCAACTGGCTGTCTTATCAATCAATCAATCAATCAATCAATCTTTGTTTAACCAGGTGAAGCAACGTTGAGCAAGCTCATTTCCAAGGTGGACCTGGGCATACAGAAATTACATCCAATACGTAAGAGATATACATATGCATGTACAGGTACTGCAGTACTGCTCCTAGTAAAGAGCAGCACAGATGTAACAGCGGTTAAAATACAGGCTGTACATAAAGTAGAAAATCAAACAGGATACGAGTGAAGCAGCATATAAAATATACAAAGCTATACATAAGCTAGAGAGACAGGCAAGATATAGAAGATTCTCACATAAACGTTTGTATTGAACAATATGTTTAAATACCCTGTAATGTTAGTATAAGACAATACGTTATATACCCTGAGAGAGTGTGGAGCAGCCAAGGCAAATTAGAGCCTAGGAAAAAGCAGAAGGTGGAAGCCTGGGGTGGAATGCTTTAAGTAGTGCATGTAGGAGGTAAAAGTTGATCTCAAGATGTCGGAATCTGACAGAGCACTTCAAGAGAAGCACTTACAGCGTTCAGAGAAAAGTATCGCATAAAGGAGTTTGAATTCGGGGACTTTAATGGGAATTGCTAATTTTAGAGTTATTTGAAGCTTGTTCCATAGCTGGGGTAGTGCGAAGCTAAGGGAGGATCTGCCAAAGTGGGTTTTGACCTTCGGTAACATTAGGGAAATATAAGATTGGCTTCTCAGGGCATAGTTGCCCGAGACACATAGGGGCAGACAGTCAGAGATGTACTGGGGCAACATCTTGGCAACTGCTCTGTAGGTCCAAAGGACAGTGTTCCTTTGTCTCCTGAAAGCAAGAGACGGCCAACCCACTGCCAAGTGCAAGTCGCAGTGGTGGGTAGAATAACGTTTCCCAGAAATGAAACGAAGGGCTCTGTGATAAAGAACATCAAGTTTGTCTAGGGCTGTCCCATGAGCTTGACTGTAAATGAAGTCGGGGTAGTCCAATAATGATAGAAAGGTAGCTTGGACCAGCCTCCTCTTTGACTCATAGGTGAGAAGGTGCTTGATTCTGTAGAATACACTGAGCCTCTGTTTCAGTTTTTTTGCGATCTCATCTACATGAACCAGGAAAGACAGACGGCAGTCAATCCACATTCCAAGGTATTTAAATTTATCAACATAGTCAAGGGGTTCGTTGAGCAATGTGGTGATTGGTTGCACAAAGCCTGCTACAGACACCAATGGAACAAAGCTGTTCGGGGTCAAAAGCATTGCCTTAGTTTTTTTTAGCATTTGACAGCAATTTTTGCTTGAGCAAGTTGTGCTGCAGGATGTTGAAATCTTTCTGCAAGTCTGTGCATGCCTGCTGAGGAGTAGGTCTAGACAAGTAGAGGACAGTATTGTCCGCGAAGAGATGATTGTTTGAGGATGAAACCCTCAGGTCGATATTGTTGATATAAAGTGAGAAAAGCAATGGACACAGGATGGAACCCTGGGGTACACCTCTATTAATAGGTTTTGAAGGGGAGAGGTTACCCACAGCTTTTACCTGTTGAGAGCGTCCAGAGAAGTAGGAGGAGAACCAGCTCAGGGACGTCTGGTCTAGGCCAGAGGTGTGAAGTGTATTCAGAAGCAGTTCATGATCTACAGTGTCGAAAACCTTGCTTAGGTCAAGGAAGACTGTGCACACCAATAATTTATCATTGAGGGCTTTCTGCCAGTCATTCGTTACCTTTGCGAGAGCAGTAATTGTACTATAGCAGGGCCTAAAGCCTGGCTGAGCCAGGTTGAGTAGGTTAAAGGAGTCTAGATAATCTCTAAATTGTGTTTACTACTTTTTCAAGCAATTTGGAGAGAATATGTAGCAGTGAGATGGGCCTATAATTATTGGGGTCTGTCAGGTCACCAGATTTGAGCAGGTGGATCACTTGGGCTGTCTTCCACATCATGACATCATGGTAAATGCACCCAGTGAAAGAGATAAGTTAAAAAGGTGCGTGATTGGAACAGCCAATACGTGATAACTGATCTTTAAGAAGTATGGCTCAATATGGTCAGCACCAGCATGTTTTCTGACATCCAGATGCAGTAGCAAGTCATCTACCTCCTTGAGGGAGACAGGATGGAAAGAGAAGGTGGGGGCAGATTGGGTGTAGTGGGGATCTGATGCTACCTGTGCTAGGGATTGGGTGCGAAAGTGGCTGGCCAGCGAGGAGTCAAAGGCCAGTCCTGCAGTGGCAAAGTGGTCATTCAAAAGATCAAGGATCCCTACTTTGTCAGTGATGACTGTGTCACCTTTTGAGATTTTTGACAGAAAAGACCCAGTGGGAACATGACCTTCGATATCTTTGAGTGTTGTCCAAAATTTTTCGGGACAGTGAGTGGAGGAATTCAGTAATGTTTGGTAGAAGGATGCCTTTTTAGTTCTGGTTAGCTTTGTACAAAAGTTCCTAGCAGCCCTAAAAGCAGCCCAATCTTCAGGGAGCTTTGTTTTCCGGGCCCTTTTCCATAATTTGTCCCTACTATGTAGGGCTGTTCTCAGCTCTACTGTAAACCACGGAAAGGATCTTTTCTTGATCCAGGTTTTGACTAGTGGGGCATGTGTGTCACGTGGGTTTAGTACAATGGCTTCAAATGGCTTATAGGCATCTTTGGCTGTTTTGGCCAGGTAAAATTCCTGCCGGAGCAGAGACTCATGGATATCCTCAAGGAAGGCATAAGTGCCGAGATTACGCACACATCTATTAAAGGTGTATCTAGAGGAAGAGGGGGGTTTAGATGCAGTCCTTATGCAAGCAATGGGACAATGGTAGCTGACATCTGAGAAGAACACACCTGAGTGGGAGAATATGTATGGCTTGTTCATGAGTATGATGTCCACCAAAGAGCTTTTACTCAGGTTAGATCTGTTCGGTCATGTAGCATCAGAAATAAGCTGAACCAACCCAAAGGTGTCACATAGTACTTTAAGTGGTAAGGAGAATTCGGAGAACCAGTTCAGACTGAAGTCTCCCAGGACAATTACTTCAGCCTGTGTTTTGCTTAAGAAGTTAGTCAGCTGGTTCAACAGATGGAGGCCTGCAGAAGGGGGCCTATAGCAGCCCGTAATATACAAGGAGGAGGACGCAAGTTGAACCTTAATGGTTAAACTTTCAAATTCCTTAGCAACAGTAGTGGAGTCAGTAACAGAAGCAATATATTTGTCCAGCACATAGATGATGACACCACCCCCTCTTGTTGGTCTGTCAGTGTGAAAGATGTTATAGGAGGGAATATTCACCTCAATGTCTAGGGTTGTTGGTTTAAGCCAAGATTCTGTAATTACCAGAACATCCGGATTAGTATGCGAGATCCAGGTTTGGATGGCATCCAGTTTTTTCAATAGACTACATACATTCAGATGTAGTATACACAGACCTTTAAGGTGAGCTAGGTCACAGGGGGTGAGTTGGTAGTTGAGGGCCTGGATTTAGCTTGACTGATCCTGAGCAAAGCAGCAGCAACACGAGTAACTTAATAAGCGCATTTAGCAGCAATCTAAAGGACCTGGTGCATTCCCGTTTACAGATAGATACCTTTTGTGTTTCAGTGTGACTATAATGTGCCTCAATAGAGCGCAGAATTGCGTAAATCATGACGCTGGTGAGATAGAGTTGAGGTGAACAGAGGAGATGTGGGAATTAGTAGTTGACATTAAGCCAACAGGGTAGGGAGGTTGCCATCCCTGTGTGCCAATGAGATATTGAATAGAAGGACGGTGGTGTCATGGTATGCAAATCGGCAGGTGGCTTGCATGTTGGTGTAGCATTTCCCAGCTCCTGTGTTCCAGGGTAAGGGGTGTATGTAGAGAACATGAAGCCAACGTAAAGATGTAGCAACAGTGCAGCCCTCATTTCATATGAGGTGAGGGAGTCTTAGAGAGTATATGGGTATTGTGGAATAAATTAGCTGAGGTAAACTTTCCTTTACCTGAGACCTAATTCTGGAGATTTAAGCAAAGTAGGATGGGCCATAGAGGAGAGAGACCAAAGGGGGGGGGAGCAAGAGGTTTAGACAGGAATAACCTGCCTGAGTCTGGGTCCATAGTCTAGATATATAAGCAGAAAAAGAAGAGCCAATGAAGAAGGAGTTCTTCCAGAGAAGGAGGGACAGAAGAGTATTTAAAGGTTGTCTGGGCGGGGAAGGGGGTGGTACTAAAATAAGCATCATAAGCACAGCTCTGACACACCTCTGTTTCAGGAGAGTGGCAACACAAGCCAGATATGCTGACTGGAAGGTGCACCAGTCATGGGCGAGGTTCCTCGTGGCTGGTCTAATTGGATGCCTTGGCAAAAAGCCATGACCAATGGGAGAGCCACCGGAGTAGCCCGGCCCCAAAATCAAACAGCAGCAGTACCTTGATTTCCTATCCGGGGGTCGGGACCAGGAGACCGGTCCGAGGGCAAAGCAGGGTCCGGTGGAAGTGGCAGCCAGAGAGAGACAGCCGTAGGCGCCACCTCACTGCTGTGAGTGCCACTCAACACACAGATGTCTGTGGAGAACGATAGGAAACAGTAAATTATAGGCACAGTAGAAGGGATGAGGCGGGATGTGGCAGGGGGCTGGTGGCAGACGAGCAGCAGGGGGTGGAGGCAAACAAAAGGTAGACAAGGTCAGAATAGCCAGAAATGGCGTGGGAGGGGTTGGTGATAACAAAGGAGGGAGAGGACAGGAGAGATAAAGTGTAGGATTACAGCAAGAAGTGTTCCAAGTTCAATTTGCAATGCCAAGAATGCTCCAACTGGACACAGACAGATGCAGGGCTTGGGAGGATATAGTGGGAATGCAGGGCTTAGAAGGATAAAGTAGGAGCTCACAGTGCCAATGTGCAGAAAATAAAGTAACAGCAAGTCTTAGCTTAGGAGGTAGTGGAATTTGATAAATTAAAATTCAGCTCTACAATTAATAAGACTCAGTTTCAGGTAGTTAACAGTCAGCTCTTCAATTAATGAAACTCAGTTTCAGCTAGTGTAAAATGCAACACTACAGTTACACATTCCATGCAGAAAAACAATGCTAGTAATAAATAAAATAAGCATCATAAGCACACTCTGACACAGCTCCAATTCAGGAGAGCAGCAACACAAGCCAGATATGCTGACTGCAAGGTGCACCAGTCGGTGGGCAAGGTTCCTAGTGGCTGGTCCAATCGGATGCCTTGGCGAAAAGCCGTGATCAATGGGAGAGCCGCCGGAGTAGCCCAGCTCCAAAATCAAACAGCAGCTGTACCTTGATTTTGAATCTGGGGGTTGGGACCAGGAGGCCGGTCCGAGGGCGAAGCAGGGTCCGGTGGAAGCGCCAGCCGGAGAGAGACGGCCGTAGGCGCTGCCTCACTGCTGTGAGTGCTGCTCGAGGCGCAGATGTCTTGATTTTGAATCCAGAGGTTGGGACCAGGAGGCTGGTCCGAGGGTGAAGCAGGGTCCGGTGAAAGTGTCAGCCAGAGAGAGACAGCCGTAGGCACTGCCTCGCTGCTGTGAGCGCTGCTCAAGGTGCAGATGTGTGCAGAAGCCTGTCTGTAAAAGAAGAAAGAAGAGTTTGACAATGCCTTCTAAAAGTACGAGTTTAATATACAAGAAATCACACCCTTAAATTATACTATAGCGAATGATATACCTAACACAGACATTCTAGTTGCAAAATATTAAGAGTGTGCATCCCCAGTCCACTGATATGCAATATCGAGATTCTTCTGAAAACCGAAGGCAGAGTAAACAATAAACATTTGCTGAACACCTTCACCATCCCTCATAAAAGAAATAACCAGAGTCCAGAGTTTCACCAGAATAATCCAAATTGGTCCATTAACCTTCAAGAGAGATTACTATGTAAATGAAAGCCCAACAATAATTAAAAGAAAAACATATTAGAAGGTTTCAGCACCCTCTCAGTCCCTTAAGGAGCAAGGACAGGCATATTGTAACTAAGGGATCAGATCCTCGGTCTCCATGTTCAAAGAAGACTTAAGCCATCCCTGCCATACAGTTCAGCTTCATGGTTAAAGTAGCACAGGAAAGTACACCAGTGAATAGAGGAATCACTGCAATACCAGCGAAGTTAAAACATTAAGACAAGCACAGTGTGTACCAGCTTTGTTCAGGTTGTCTGCTCAAACAAATTGGGCAGCACCTTAGATAACTCCCCCCCTCAACTGCTCTACCGAATCAAATGATAACTGGGCTCCATCCCAAAATATGTGCAGACAAGCTGGATACTGCAATTTAAATGTAATCCCAGCTGCTGCAAGTTTAGCCAGAATAAGTTTAAAAGCTGATCACTGCTGGCGGGTCTCAAAGGGGAGATCCTGATAGACAGCTATTTTCTTGCAATCCCATAATAATTGAGATTGACTGTGAATCTTGACAAAAATATGTTGCTTGTCTAAGTAGTTAAGTAGTTTGAAAAGTAGCGATCATGATTTTTCTCATTCACCCAGCATGGGTCAGAGAGCCCAGTGAGCCCGTTCTGCCACATATCGCGGACCATTCGGACAGGCACCAGAAATTTTTTCTCAAAAACCCTGTATGAAACCTATGACATCCTTCCCTTCTGCACACTCTGGGAGACCAAGAATTACCAGATTTTTTTGTCTTGATCTCCCCTCTACGTCGTCTACTTTGAGCTCCAACGTGTTCAGTTTTGGCTGCAGTGTAGTGAGAGCAGGGTCAGCTTTACCTCACCAATCATCAGAGATGAGATTAGGGTTTCTGTATCTCCGACTCTCTGGGCCAGCTTGACAATAGCACACACCTCTCAACCTTTTGTCATTGAAATGAGGGACATGGACATTTTTGGACACTCAAAATGAGGGACAATGAGGGACATAGACCCTCAGAATGAGGAACACATCCACAAACATGGAGATACAAGCTCAGAACACTGTGAAAACCATAGTGTTTACTTGTACAAAGTTTATTTTGGATTTAGTATTTTAGAATATTAAGAGTTTCTTCTTTAAAACCTAAATGTACAGCACATTCTCTGTGTGGGCAGCACCTTTTCCATGAGGGACGGATGAAGGACAGAGCAATTTTAAGGGGCAAAATGAGGGATGTCTCTTGTAATGAGAGACACTTGAGAGGTATGCGATAGCAGGCTTAATAGAGTGAACTTCATCCGTAAGCCTTATAATAGAATTTCTCAAAGGCACCAACTCTTGGAGAAAAACACCAACAGTAAGTACTTCCGAATCTCCTGAGGAAATATTTGAAGCCTATGGTGTTGCCTTGGATCTCTTTGGCCCATGATCCTTCGCCAGGGTGGCCAGCTGAGAATGATGCACCACACTTTAGTAATTTTCAATATCCATTTTTGTAGCCATACGAGGTAACAAACTAATCTTCTCAACTTCAAAAAGAGTGTTCCCAGGTCCAAAGTGGTCTAAAACTATATTAAACCAATATTTAACTAGAAAAAACTAACTGAGGGAGCAGTGTGGTGCAGGTAAGTGAGTGTTCAAAAACCAAGCATCATGTGACTTCAGGGAGAGGCACTATGAGGGCAGCAACAAAGCAAGTCATCTGCTCGCCCTTCAGCTTGTGGGACAAGGAAGCACAGGTATAAAGTCATAGAATGCAGCCCAGCATAAAACATAACTGATGTCCACACAAAGTTGCTTTTTCCAAAATATAGCAGTTTACTAGGTAGCAAGAAAAATACAGAGCACCTTGACCAAAGGTATCCACAACAGACCATTGCTTAGAGACAAGGGAGCAGTACAGGAATCCTCCAGATGGGACATAAGGGAGGTCACTCTGGGGATCCAAAGGTAATCTTCAAAGGATTTGTGGCATTTTATTCTGTTCTATATAAATCTGAGGGTTCCACTGATTTCTGAACACTACAATATTAATGGTGCTAATGGGAAGGTGTGCTGATGCCACCACAGAGGGCAGCCACTCTCACTTGGCTGCAGTGCAAGGTAAGGCTGTGGTGCACACATGAAAGAGAAATGATACAAGATTAAGGACAGGCTAAATTTATTGTGCATATAACATAACACAGACAAGACAAGTGAGCTTACTGTGCAGCTGCCCTGTTGCTTTGCTCACTAGAGCTTTGTCAGGGGGTCCACAGTTCTCTTTCATGTGTGCACCTCAGCCTTGCCCTGCACAGTTCCCCTGATCTCTCCCACTTTTTCAGGGATTGCAGATTCCCACTCTATCACAAATGGACCAGTAGGATATAGACAAGCCCATTACTGGACAGGCAGTAAGGAAGCACATTAAGGCACTAAAAAATATGAAGTTACAAGGGCCCAATGGTCTCCTGGCAGTGTGGAACAAGCAGAGCTCTCTGGAGGAACTGGCCTGACTCACCTTAATGTTTAATCAGGTGCTAGAGTGGGGCCTGCACAGTCTCCTCGCAGCAGGCTCAGGTAATAGTTTTGCACTAGGCAGATAAGGAAAATTACACCCTAAATGTTTACATACTGTGCTCTTTACATAAGCACAAAAGCTACAGTTAAGGTAAATGAGATTACTACAGACAGATTTTATTTAGAGCAGGGCACCCAACAGGGGTGCCCCCTCACCTCCACTTTTTGCTATAAACCTTGAGCCTCTGGCAGTAGTAGTCTGTCTGGACCCCACTATCAAAGGTATAGAGGTGGGCTGTGAGGTGCACAAAGCCTCCCTGTATACCAATGATTTCATTTTTTTCATTTCCGATACTGGAAACTCCATCCCAGCATTGCTACATGTACTGAGGGAATTTGGCAGACTTTCTGTTTGCAAACTGAACTATTGTAAATCTGAGGCATTGGTGGTCACAAATCCTGCCCTACCCATGTCCAGCATACTTTTCCATTTTCCTTGACCAATTGCAACCAGATTTGATATGTTGGGTCCAGTTAACTCTTCGTGTACCCCAGCTCTTTATAGAGATGTGGCAAAACAAAAATTTCACTGGCAAAATTGCTGCAAAATCGGCAATTTCACCACGTGAAATCTTTTGTGGAACTGCAGCGAAATGGCAAAATTTCACCTGCAGCTTTGCCCCCAGCAATGGGCATCCACATCATTAAAATTAAATCTCTCTGGTGTCTAGTGCCCCCCCCCAGCTGCTCACCAACCCAAATGTAGAAAAAAAAAATTTTTCTCCCAGCTGTCTAGTGGTTCCTCCCACCCCCAGCTGATCACCAGCCAAAATTGAATAAAAGCCCCCGAGTTACCCTCATCTCCTTGTAAAAAAAATAAATAAATAAAATCCCTACTTCCTGGTGTCTAGTGGACCCCACCCTGTCATAAGTCATAGAGTGCCCACCCGCTCCCCCTCAGTACCCCAATCGAGCCACCAGCACAGCCCTTCACTCACCTCCATGGCCGGCAGCCTGACTGAGCACTTCAATGAATGACCACGTGCTTGTTCAAGCATTTGCTCATTCATTGACGTGCTCAGTCGGGCTGCCTGCCATGGAGATGAGTGGAGGGCTGTGCCGGTGGCCCAACTGGGGTACTTGGGGGAAACAAGGTGGGTGCTGAATGACTGATGAGGGGCTGGGGGATCCACTAGACACCATG
The DNA here is from genome assembly GCA_016271365.2 of Neoceratodus forsteri. Lineage (NCBI taxonomy): Eukaryota > Metazoa > Chordata > Ceratodontiformes > Ceratodontidae > Neoceratodus > Neoceratodus forsteri. The sequence continues at coordinate 808,989,126 of CM028129.1, read as the reverse complement.
GAATGGGGATTTGATTTTTTTTTTTACAAGGAGGACATGAGGGTAACTCAGAGGAGGGGTTTTATTTCATTTCGGCCAGTGATCGGCCGGGGTGGGAGGGACCACTAGACACCAGGGAGAATGAACTTTTTTTCCTACATTTGAGCCAATGAGCGACCAGTGGGGGTCCACTAGACACAAGAGAGTCTTAATAAGTAGCAAAAATTATGAAATTTCACTTACCCCAGGGGTGAAATTTCATATTTCGCCCCACAAAATATTTCATGAAATGCACGAATTTGGAGAAATATTTTGTGGGGTGAAATTTTCAATTTTGCACAACACTAGCAGTTTACAATAGACTCTTTTCCCACTTTATTGATGGTGTCATGAGGGGGCTCCTGTTCCACCCACTTCCCCATCCCCCATAATAATCACTGCGGGTTGGAAGTCAGTAAGAACTGGGACCCCTACACAGATTAGCAGGCAATCCTGTGGCTGCAAGGACAGAACTGCATGCCCTTTATATCTAGGTTACCTGCTCTCTTTTTTCTGACTTACAGAGGGTTCATTACCATGCAACACATGCCAGAGAGGGACAGACAGGGTCACGAGTGGGATCCTGTTCCAGCCACTACCCCCTTCCCCCAACAATCACCCCTAGGACTGGAGGGACTGCTCCCTTTGAGAGCCAGCAAGAATCTGGCACCCTGCACAGATCAGCAGCCAATCCTCCTGGAGCTCTGTGTATTTACTGGCAGGCACCCAAGCATTCCTAGTGCTGCGGTCCTTGCCCAAAAGGCATCAGGAATCTGCCTGGGAGTCAGCCATGAAGGCTGCTGGCTGCACTATACCCTGGCCAATTTAGAGAACACTCTGTATTATCAAGGTAATTCTAAACTGCTACTATAATAGGACTGTGGGTAAGGATTACACTGGACACAGTATATCAGGAACAACATACCTCTGTATTGCTTTATTTTATGCAAAAGTATAAAAATAATAAATAAAAGTAATACTATTTACAAAACAAATAAAGAAAAATAATAGCACAATGCTATTTCCTATTAGTAGATTCACCTTCCTTCAGATTTCAGAGACAGTTCAAACAGTCAATTCAACTTTTCCTGCTGTGTTGCTACGAGTACCTATCCAGGTAAAGGTCCTTCCGCTTGTCTTACTTTAGACAAGTGAGACCTGCTTCTCAGCTCATCTGCCTATGCATTGGTTTGGGGGGTTTATGTAGCCCTACCACTTAATTTTAGACCCACCCACAAAAGAAAATTAAACAGTTTGTCCCTCTAGAGGCTTACAACTAGGCCTATACAAAAATAAATAGTTGTTTCTAAGCCTGCATTATAGAGAATGTTCCAACAATATAAACTAATGCAAATAACCATTTCTCTGGCCAGTGTTATCACCATTTTAAACATAAGGGTCCATTATGTAAGTAAATTCCTTCCACTGGTCATCATGGTTATGCAACATTTCATTATAGAAAAGGGCCACTAGGGGCCACTATCTTCCTATCTAAAAGTCTGGACATACTGTTTCATGTCTGAACATGTTGTTTCAGGGGACTTTCTGGTTCAGTCATTATTTTATCAGTTTTAACTTTTTTATTTTATACTAGGGCTAACCCAAGTCTATACAGTACTGTATAAAATAGGAATGTTCCTGTCTCTTTAATTTGTTTCATTGTACAGCAGAGCAGCAGTGTTCAAAAGCTCATTATCTGCTGCTTCTGCTGTGGGATCTTTACAGGCTTCTGATAAATCTTTCTTGTAAGCGCTGTCACACTGCATAGCTGCAACATAATAATTTTTTAATAAGAAGTGCATCCAAGTGCTTAAGGTAATATCCTCTCACTCATTTATTTGTATATTTCAATTCATCTCAGCACTATTGCACTTCTTAATTCTGCACACCAAATGCACTACATGAATTTTATTTATTTAACCCAAGAACATTTTAAATGCACATATGCACTTTATATTGTTCCAAATGCACTTTTAATCATTCATAGGCATTTTATGCCCTAAAAGCACCTTAATAATTTTGTTGCCAGTTGGCATGTTGGACTTGGACCTGTTGCTACATGGGAATGGTGGTGAGGGACGGATAAACTGAATAGGAAAAATAAGGTAGTAGGAAAAAGGTATAGAGAGAAAGAAAAAGACCGACATAGATGGCCAACCTACGTCAGGGCTAGAAATAGGTAAAGGATTGGGTAAAGAAGTACTGTTGTGCAATAGATTTATAGTAGGAAGAAAAAGATGACAGGATAGACATCCCTCCACCGGAGTACAAGGCCTGGCAGAATGCAGTTCTGCCTCAGCTACCTCATTGTTATAGTTTCTTTTGTAAAACATATTGGGCCAGATTTTCAAATGGTGGCACAGGGCTTGTGTCAAGCCCTGCACCAGGGTACTTAAGATTTTGTGGTGTGCCAAGCCAGTTTGCAGCAGCTGCACCCAAATTTTAAATCTCAGGCACATTCGTGGCAATTTCCATGGTTTACGGCAGCTTGTACCACACATCTGGTGCAAGCACTGTGACTTTGGTGCCTGGGAGTGGCGCAGTTTAGACCACAATAATGTAGTCTAAGGTCCTGAATGTGGCACAAGGGATGTCAAATCCTGATTGTGGGCAGGAGAATGCCGCAAGCCCAATGCACCATATGTTCGGCGCACCAGGGGCTTGTGGCATTCTTGCCAGTCTGAAAATCTGGCCCATGATCTATGGAGTGATCCTGGACCTTGAGTAAACAGCCGGTATGACAATGTTTAATGGAGGTCTATGTTATAGTGTTAGCCTATATTCTTGAACACACAAATACTATTGTTTATCTCCTTAAGGCTATTAGTATCAATTGGAGTATGTTTGCCTTGATATCTACAATGCTAGTCTATATCTCTACTTCTGCAAATGCTACTGTTTGACTCACTTAGGTTATTAGTAATAATTAGAGTACCTCTGCTGTGTTATTCACCATCTCTGGCCACTGTAATTTAATAGTACCTAGGGTGTTACACAATGGTTTACTTATTGTTTTCGGTAGTTGCTAGTCCCTGTCTGCTTATTTGCCTGTTACTTATTGTTGATTACATACCTTTAATCCACCCTTGCTCAGAGCCAACCCAGTATCCATCTAACTTTCTTATGTCAAACCACCTATTAGATAGTGTAAAGAATAAGAATAATGTTAGCTTCCAAAGGTATAAGTGCTTGTGCTACCTTGCTCATTTTCTGAAAATGTCCTGCTGGTCTTATGTATCCACTTTCTTCTACCACTGGCCATATGCCATAGTAATATTGGCCCTCTCCCTTTTACTTGCTGGGGATATTGAAAACAAACCTGGCCCCCCCAGCTTCTCCCATTAAGAAATGTATGCATGTTCAGCAAGGCCTCAATGGCATAAAAATTGTCCACATGAACATTAGGAGCCTTATTCCATACCATGCGGATCTCAATGCCTGGGTTAATCACGTTAACCCTGATACACTTGGGGTCACAGAAACATGGCTGAAACCCTATATCCCTGACCAACTATGCACTGTGCCTGGACACAACTTCATCAGAAGTGATTGTCCTGGGCCAAAAATGGATGGTGTATCCATGGTGTACTTTAAATCCCACCTTAACCTCACTGCTTTGTGAACCACAGCCACCACTGAAAAAAGCTTTGAACTATCTCATGCTGTTCTTCTATTAGGTGGAGCAAACATTTTACATTTTTTCTGTACTTATATTCCCCCAGCTGTTAGTCAATAGGCACTTCAACTTCTCCATAATACTATGGGACCTATAGCTAAGTTTTTACTCTTTGGTAACTCTTCTATTGATTGGCTCAGTGCCAAAAGCAATGATGTTGACCTACATCTCAGTAAGCTGCACCTTACTCGAATCACATCTGAACCTGTGTGAACTGCTTTTAATGGGAGCAAGGCCTCATTAATAGACTGGATCCTAACACCCAGGGCTGATAGGATATTTTCTTCTGGTGTGCTACCTGATGTAACCAGTGACCATACACTGGTATTCTGTGTTTGGAGAGCTACATATCTTAAAGCCCCTCGAGACTTCTCTGTTTTCATGACCCTACACATTTTAACCCTACCCAGTTCAAGCTAGATGTCAGGGGTACTGAGTGGTGGCTCTACGATGCTGGTTTGACAACCCTTTTGTCGACCGGCATCTTGCCAACAGGAATCATGTCGACTGCAGGTTGTGGTTTACATGATTCCTGTGTGTGTGTCTCTCCCGGTCCATTTTTTTTTTATTGGCGGGCTTTGCCCCAAACCCCCCATGTGGGCAGGGGCTCTGGCCCCAACCCCCCATCTTTAGGATTATCAACTCCAGTTGGAGTTGATTCGAGGTGGGGGTACAGCACTGGGAGACAGTGTGCCCCTGTCTCAGGCACACCAACACAGTGACCTGTTGACAAAGTGTCAATTTTGCTATCAGGGTTGTAGTTCGCTATGTTGGTGTCGCCATATGTGGGGCATACCCTGAGTGGTCAAACCTCTTGAACTCAAATGATGTTAATCTGGCTGTGTCTCACTTAAATTAAATTTCTCTGGTTTACAGACAAACATGTCCCACTTACTACTAGGAGGATTTGGGGGCCCTGTAACCAAATGGCATGATCATCCACTCCTTACCTTGATCAAGGCTGGGGATAAATACAGGTCTATAAACAAGGCTACTAGGTTCACATCTTACTTGACAAAATACCATACCCTTAGAAACTAATGTAAAAAAGCCATTCACCTGGGAAATGCAAAACACTTTTGGAAGTGTTTTAAACTTGCCATGGGTCTATTTACCAACCCTCTACATTTTGACATGTGTATAAACAATCACAGTTGTAACAGTCCCAAAACCATTACCAATGCTTTCAATGAATTATTCTCAGACCTCTCATCTTACACTGGGGTCTTCCCACCTTTGCCACCGAGGATACGCCTTAAAAAATATCCATGCTCTTACACTCTGAGCTACCCTCAATTTTACTACAGTGTAGTTAAAGTATCAGAAGTACATAAACTACTACAGTGCATCCTTACAGCCATATCAGCAGCCTCTGATGTCATTGATCCAAACTTACTAAAGGTTGTAGCTACTGAACTAGCTTCACCTGCCATCAGAATTATCAACCTGTTCCTTGTGTCCGGAGCTGTACCTGTACTATGGAAACTCATATATTCCCAGTTTTTAAAAAAGGTGATGCAAACACTCTTCAGAGACTATTGGATGATTGCCATTCTTCTTGTACTCAACAAAATACTGGAAAAGACTGTTGCCTCACAGTTATATGAGTTCCGAACCAAGCATAACCTTCTGTCACTGGCACAACATGGTTTTCATAAAAATCATTGCACTACCTCAGCTCTCCTCTCCTTCACTTCCCAGATAGCAAATACCATGGACAGGGGTGAGTATTCATTGACCTCACAAAAGCATTCAAGTCTGGTGGACCACTATTTGTTTCATACCAAACTAAGCAACCTTGGGGTCTCTTCCTCTGTCTTATCATATTTTAGGAATTATCTTGATGAAAGAAGTAAATGGGTGAAAGTTGGAGTTACCTTCTCTGATCCTGCCCTTGCCATGATGGGTGTGCCACAAGGCTCCATACTTGGACCCCTCTGATTTGAATTTCATACAAATGACATTCAGCAGACCCTCACTCACTGTACCCCTATCTTATATGCAGATGACCTCATCCGGCACATACTGTAAGCTTGCATAGCACATCTGCCAGCTCTAGATCAGGAATTACTGAACTGCCTGAATTCTCTTGATTCATCAAAGACGCTTTGGCTTAGATCACAGCTGAACGGTCAGACTTTTCCTTGGTGTCCACATATTGGGCCCAAATTGTATAGGGCAGTGAGAGTGCCCTTTAATTCAATTATCTTTATTGTAAAACTGTTGATTTTTCTAAAGTGTACATGAGAGGTAGTAGTTGGAAAGCCTCTGTAAATCAATTTTCTGAATAGGTGGGAGATCTTCAGTTTCAAAATACTGATGTTTCTAGTGCATTAGTGACTGCTCATTCTGAGTCAGTTTTTTCACTGCTGCTGGATATATTAGCTATTTTCATTAGGTATTGGAAGGGAGGGATTGGTATTATTTTATTTTAAGTTTATGTTAATTTATATGTTGTATCATGAATTGTTGTTTTATGCTTAAGTATTGTATGGGTGACTGGTTATAGCCTTGTTATGAGTGTGTTTGAGTGGAGTTGATTTTGCTTTGGTGAGTGGTTATTGTGTGGAAGTTTTGTTGAAGTGAATGTTTGAGCGGAGTTGTTTTTGGTTTATTTGTGGTTCTGTTTCTGCTGTATGAAATGTGTTTGGAGGGCTATAAGACGGATAGGCGTTATTCCCCCTTCAAGCTCCAGGGTCTTCGCCCCTTTGTTTGTCCTTCTTTGTCATCTGAGGCATACGTTAGATGTCATGCCCTGAGAAGGATGAGAAGAAAGAGGGGGGTCTGTGCCATGGGGGGGATGGAGAGTAGCAGTTAGATGGGGTAGTGGGGACAAGGAGATGATCTGGGGCAAAATGGGCTCAGAACAAGGGTTCTCCCTATCTGATTCCCATCCCCAAGGGCACTGCTGAATGCAGGCAGGTGGTGCGGTCTTCCTCGACTGTTCATCCTACTCAGATGGTGTTATGTAATGCCACGTCTATTTGTAACAAGACTGCTTTATAGCAGATCTTGTTGGGACAGCAGACCTGGAGTGTATCACCGAGACCTGTCTGGACGAGAATGTGGGTCCAGTATTGGCCTCAGCTGTTCCAGCAGGTTACTTGGTGATAAACTGTCCGAGAATGGATCGTAGAGGAGGGGGTGTAGTCATCTGTTTTAGATCTGAACTGGGCCTTGTTGAGGTGCTAGTGGGGTGCACCAGATCCTTTGAGTGTATTGTGGGTGTAGGTTTTGGGTGCAGGATACTTCTCATCTACCGTTCACCCGGAGATGGGAAAGAATTTCTGCAGCAAGTTGCAGATTTCATTGTTGATGTGGTATTGGCATCCCCCAGATGATTGATTCTGAGTGATTTCAATGCCGGGTCAATGATGAACTCTTGCCATTTGGATTTGACTTCCTCCAATTAATTACTTAGTTGGGCCTCATACAGGTTGTTACCTCCACCACCCACATTAAGGGTCACTCATTGGACCTGGTGTTCCTCCTGGGGATGGAGATATCCGATTTGGTGGTGGAACCAGTCGGATGGTCTGTCCATCAGAGAATAAGGTTCAGTTTTGGGGCTCCTCCCTATGGGCCTGCCCCTACAGAGATGGTCCAGTAACACCCTTTATGGGGTGTGACCCCTGATGGCCTAATGGCAGTGCTGGATCTATCGAACATGCCGAAGGAACGCATGGATCAGGGGGACCTTGTGCTTGCCTATAATGTGGCGGTAACAGGGGCCCTGGATTCTATTGCTCATGGTTGTATTCACCCCCTCACCATCTGTCAAAGGTCACCATAGTTTGATGGGGCCTTGAAGGAGTTGAGGAGAGTGGGGCAAAGGCTGGAGAGGGCCTGGCAGAAATTGGGTCTTGATGGCAACAGGCTTAGGTTGATGGAATATTATACTTTCTATCAATCAACAATGACTTGTAAGAAGGCAGAGTTCCTGTCCAAGGAGATTGCTGCTGCACAAAATCAACCAGCTCAGCTCTTCCAGACTGTGGACAGATTGTGCAATCCAATCTGTCTTCAGTCTGCAGGAGCCTTTTCACAAGAGAAGTGTGATGAGTTTGCTCAATTTTTTGCAGGTAAGTTTGCTGCCATCAGATCTGAGATCTATCTCCAATGGGTGCTGTGATGGTTGGCAGGACAGCACAAGTGCCCTGTCTGTTTGGATGAATTTCAGTCAGCTGGAACTCATCAACATTGTTAGGGTCATCCATGCTTTGTGGCCAGCCTACTGTAGTTTGGATCTGGGCACTATACAACTCTCATAGGTTGCATAGATGAGATCAGCCCAATCCTTGCAGAGATAGTCTGGAGTTCATTGGCAAGGGGGGTCTTTCCTAATCCCTTAAAGAAGGCAGTTGTGCGACCTCACCTGAAAAAACCCTTTCTCAACCCAGACTGTCCTGCTAACTACAGACCTGTCACAAACCTGCCCTTTGTGGGTAAGGTTATCGAGAAGGTGGTTGTGCTGCAGCTAGATGATCATCTTACCATCCATGATGTATATGATTCTCTCCAGTCCAGATTTAGGAAGAGACATAGTACTGAGATGGCTCTTGTCTGGGTGCTTAAAATGATCTCCTAATAGAGAGAGATTGGAGGTCTTGTCCCATCTTGGTCCTCCTTGATCTCTCTCCATTATTTGACACTGTGGACCATGGAGTGCAATTGCATTGCCTGCGGTCCATCTGTGGACTTTAGAGCATGGTCCTCAGGTGGTTTAGATCCTTCCTCCAGGGTAGGACTCAGAGAATGGTCACTGGATTTATTCCTCTGGCTCTCTGTCCCTGCCCTGTAGGGTTCTGCAGGGTTCCATTTTAGCAGCCATGTTGTTTGCAGTGTAGATGCTGCCATTGGGACACATTATTAGGTGGTATGGCTTGAGTTTTTATTGCTATGCAGATGATACTCAGCTGTAACTGTCCTTTGTACCCAGGCAGGAGGGTGTGATCTCGGAATTTAACAGTTGTCTCTCTGAGATTCAGGACTGGATGAGTGCCAGCTGGCTGAGACTATATCCAGATAAGACTGAGGTGTTGGTGGTGGACTCAGATCATTGGGTGGTGGGTATGCTGGCTGTACAGTCACTGGGGCTTTTGATCGAGGATGTCCCACTAGCTGCCTCACATCTGGTGCATAACCTGGGCATTATTTTTGACAGTGAGCTGTCCCTGAAATCTCAGGAGTCGGCAGTTGTCAAGACCTCATTTTTCTAGCTGAGGAATATCACCCGGTTGAAGCATCTGGTTCCTCCCAATGATCTTTCTATTTTGGTCCATGCCTTTGTGACTTCCCACCTTGACTATTGCGATGACCTGTACCTAGAGCTTCCAGGGGTTGATAACCGTCACTTGCAGCTGGTACAGAATGCGGCAGCCAGGCTTGTGGCTGGGACTTTTAGGACCAGTCACATTATGCCTGTGCTCTATGGACTGCACTGACTGCCTGTATGGTGGCTGATCACCTTCAAGGTCAACTTGCTGACCTACAAAGTACTACATGACCAAGGACCCAGCTATCTGAAAGATATCCTTTGCCCCTACTGGCCCCCACCTGCTTCGATCCACTGACGAGGGACTGCTAGAGATTCTCAGGGTGTGTTTGAAGACATCTGGGGCTCGGTCTTTTTCTAACGTGGCCCCTACCCTGTGGAATTCTCTACCTCGTCGGGTGAGAGAGTGCTTGTCCGTCCAAAGTTTTAAGTCAGCCCTAAAAACCTATCTATTTAGGCAGGCATTCCAAGAAAGTATTAGCTGATAGTTTAGCCATAAATTGTATGCTGCTATATGAAAATGTATGCTGGATTAATTGTTATTATAAGAGGATTTTGTGGAATATTAATGTTTGTATTTATATATGTTTATTTTATTTTATGTACAGTGCCTTGGTTTTGAAAGGTGCTTTATAAGTAAAGTTATTATTATTATCTGACATTAGCACCATTCTGTCTGCTGACCTCCACAGTGTGCAGCATTGGCTCCTATCTAACAAATTCCTCTTAAATACCAAAAAGTCACAGGTCATACTGTGTGGCTCTGTTTTTAAAATTAAAAGCTGTATTACCCCACTAACAGTACTGTGTTGAGATGCCCCCCCCCCCCCATATCGGTGCATACATTCAATTACCTTGGTGTCACACTTGATGCATCCCTTGATTTCTTCCTGTATATAGCAGGCATCTGTAAATCCATGAGCACTAAATTACGGCTTTTGTATAAACTCAGACAAAACCTTACCCTTTTAACATACCTATTATTAGCCCATGGTGTCCTACTATCTAAGTTTAGCTAAGGAGTATCTGTAATCCATGCATCATCCAAAACCAATTTGCAAAAATTGGACATTACATATACTAACATCTGTCAATTCACCACAGCTAAGAGACCCATCATTGTTCCCTATACACCAGTCTGGGATGCCTTCCTCCTTCGGTCCTGTGTGACCTAGCACTTGGAGGAGTGATTTATGATGTCTTGCAAAACCAGCCCCCATTTTCACTGTCTAGTCTTCTCCATGATCCAACTGATACCTATCTTCTAAGGTCTGCTATTCGTGCAGAATTACCCATTCCCAGAACCAGATCCTGACTGGGCGGCACTTTCTTCTCGGTTGCTACCCCTAGGCTATGTAATTCAATACCAATTAGCCTACACCAGTGCCAGACTGCTACTACCTTGAAAACAGGATATCGCAGTCACTTCCTCAAGTCTCATGTTTGCTCCTGTGACTAGAGCTTTGTGTTTTAAATTATTTGTTACACCTCAGTCACAAATGTTAGCCTGCTCATTACTATGAAGATTTTACCTTGAAGTGTCTCATTAGCCTTTTTATATTGACTGGTTTCACATGCAAGCAGTTGGCCTGCACCTCCAGGGACTTTTAATTTATGATCTTTTTTTTTTTTGCTTATCTGTGTACTACTTTCTTTACATAATCTGTTACCTATAGTTAGAGACCCATGTTTTTCTTAAATAAGAAATAACCAGAAAGTCAAGGTATAAAATGAAATAACAAGAAGTTCAAGGTATAACAAGAAATAACAAGAAATTCAAGGTATAAAAAGAAATACAAAATTCAACATATAAAAAGAATAAAACAAAAACAAACACATGAATAAAGTGAAAACAATTCTTTTTAGGGGGCAAAAGCTAAATAAATGCTTGCAGCAGTTGTTGTTTAGGGTCCTTTGTTACCACAGAGATGGTCCAGAAAAAAGCAACAGCGGAATTGTTTCATTCACAAAACCTTTCAAGACCATAGCATAATGTTGCATATGCAATAGGAGTGAGCAGATAACCCATTAGATAAAAACAGGTATTCTCGCTGCATGTGACAACTCCAGCTATCACACTGTCATGATATCATCACAGTGTGATAACTCAAGTTATCACACTGTGATTACATCAGCAAACAAAAAACAACAGCACAAAACACAGTCCTATTGTATGAAACGAATACATGATGGCTAGGTGTGTGATACAGAATATATCTGAACTTGTGGCAAGTGAGCTCAGGGAACCACACTCATGGCTCCACCACTCATGATTTTCCCCAAGCTCATGTGGTATTCATTCAGATATATTCTGTATCACACACCTATCCATCACGTATCTTCCTATTAATACAATGTAGTATACTTGGAATGTGATTTCTAGTGTGTATAAGGTCATTTTGAGGTAGTTTATAAATGTAAATGTCATAACAAGAAATAAAATAAAATTTTCAATGAATAAAAAAAGAAATAACAAGAAATTCCAGAAAAAAAAAATAATAAAAAATAAAAAGAATTTCACGGGTCTCTACTTATAGTCAATGTCACTCACTGTTGCTGTATTGTAAGTTGTTCTTTTCTTACCCTGAGTCCATGTAACCTCATGGGTCATGCCTGTAATTAGACATTTAATTGTCTAGTGCCCTTTCCTGGTCGACAAAAACAAATAAATAAATACTACCAACTGGCAGATTTAGCATGCAGGAAGGTACTCCCATTGTTACTTCTGGGATGTAATACTAAGTTCAAGATGAAATTCTCTCCAGATTTCTGTTCCTGTTTCAAAGCCTCCCAGTACCTGCCCATGAAACCTTTTGGGTTAAAATCCTACAGGACATTTCTTCATTTATCGGGGGGGGGGGGCTTGATAGACCATGTTTCAATAGGCTCACTTTCTGTGCTCCTTATGATAGAAGAGGCCTGGCAATGCCAGATCATTAACATTATTTGGCTTTGCAGACCTCAGCACTTATGATCTGGACTATGCAACGTATTCTCACTCAGAGGTATAGGATGGAGGACATCCAAGAGCTAGGGATGCCTCTATTTGCAGTACCTTTGGCCTCCAACTTGACAATTCTTAGAACTAGGAGCATGATTCCCTGGGTAGCTCACACACTCAGAACCCTCTTTCAGATCTGTGGGCAAATCCCTTCAGATACTGCCCTAGGCCCATTATCACTCATTCACTATACATATACCTTCAAACCCTTAGAGTCTGACTCTGGTTATTATACATGGGACAGATCGGGACTCACTTGATCTTCTCAATGTATAGCCCAGGGGCAGGTTAAACATTTTCAAGACTTGTCCCAAGAGTTCCACCTCCCCTACACAAAGTTTTTCAGATACATATAGGTGAGTCACTTTATAATGTCAGGGGATCATTTGTCCCAGCTTTCCAGACCCAACAATTCTCTGGAAGAATTCTTCTATTAAGTGGTCTGTATCTCATCACATTCTTGATACCTTTTGGAGCTATATAAAATTTTACAGGGGACTGATTCCCCTCTGTTAAAAGGGCTGATGATTCATTTGGGAGCTGGGCAGTAGATTGTTCATACTTCTGCTGTGATGGAGTAAAGCTTTGCAAACATGTTGGAAGGTTACCTCCTGTCCCTCCTAAAGACAGTTACACCGGAAGGTTATAGTGAGGTATTTCCAAACCCTCACTGTAAAAAACTATTTTGGCACTACCAGAGATGATAGTTGTTGGAGACACTGTGGAGGGAGGGGATCTTGTTATATCTTTTGGGATTTCCCGCTGTTACATACATATTGAAGTGTCATCCATGAAGCCATTCAGAAAACCTTGGGTAGTACTATGCTGAAATACTTCTCTTCACTGGTGCTGGGTATTTTACCATGGCCTCCTAAAAGCAAACATTTGAGGAGTTTATGCAGAATTCTGATTGCAGCTGCTGTCAAATATATCACTTTAGGTCAGTCAGCTGATGCTTCTCCACTATTTAACACATGGATCAAGAAGGTTTGGGACATTTATTGTATAGAATGGCTGACTGCAGATCTTCAGCCTTGGAAGGAGAAATGCAAATCTTTCTGGCATCCATGGGTCACACATTTTCTAGAACATTTCAGTTTGTTATAAGGTTCAATTTTGGCCCTGGGCCAATGGGGCAGGCCTTCTGACCTTCCCTCTGATTGCCTCATCGAGCAGCCATGCACCCCCTATTTCAGAGACTTAAGTTATTCATCCAAAGGTTCTTTCTTTTTTTCTGTATTTTGACTGCACTTATGCAGTGATTTTGGATGCCATTAATTTCTCACCATATTTTTTCTTTATTGTACAGTTATGTTACACATGTTTTTGGTTGTTAACAACTCTTCACTCATTAATTCACTGGAAAGTCTAGTTGTGCATTATTTATTCCCAGAAATCTATATGGAATGGTATGACTACCTTATAGTATTTTAATAAACCTGAGTTATAAAAAAAAGAAACGGTGCACTGGGAAACTGGACTGGGGAGAAGATTTCTATTGGATGCCAGAGATGGTATTTTGTTTAGGGTTTGGAAGGGGTAACCACTGGCCATCCAAGAAGGCCAGGAGATGCCTGTGGTGATGACTGTAAAAATCTATACCTAGAAACATTAAGAAAGGTAAAAGCTGGTTGAGTAGGTGACAACCAAACAGGTAGTGCCTATGCCCATGGCCTCTGTCCATGGCATGATGCCTTGCAACTGGTGATGTGCCACACACATAAGTCTGTGGGTGACATGCTTCAGGTGTAAATGTGTGTAAACCCTGTTTGTGCACACTAACATCCAGCAATTCTCATTTTACATTCTGCTTTACTTGCAAGGGAACTCCTCCTCATGTGACAAAGACATAACTCAGTGTATAGCCATAAATTATGGTGACACAGTGAGAAGGCTGTTTGCTTCTCATTTTGCACTTCCCCACTTTGTGACTGAGAAGAAAGCACACCATATTCATTTTATTTATTCAACATTTGGTGATTGGGATTAGCACACTAAACCTCTATGGGGTGCAGTTTACAGATCCATGCTGGACCCTTCCTACACTACATCAACTCTATACCACATCTGTGTCTGCTGTCCAGAAGCCCAGGGAGCAAGAGATCTGAGGATGCTCTGCTGAGTCAGTGGGACCGGAAGTAACATATTAATATAGGGTTGGCATTAACTCTAAGTACATCATGTTTGCTTCCCTGCTTCAGAAGCAGGTATGAATACATATGCTGTGCAAACATGTACAGTACTAATCTAAAGGTGCTCACTACCCACTCCACTGCCGAGGGCATCCATTGATTTCAACAACAACAAAGGATGGCCACTACTGGGAGTATGGTACCTCAGGTAGAGAAACTGACAAAACAACAAACAAATCAGGCACCTGCCCCAGGGCAAAAAAGTTGCCAATTACACTGATTTTAGTTTTTAATCTGCTTTATTAAAGGAGTCACTGAAACAGCATCAGTGTTTATACCCCGTCATTAACTTGGAATGTTCAAATGCCTTACATCTTTTCCCATCTTTTTCAATGATCCCCAATATTGATGACAAGTTTCATCAGGAAAGAGTCATGCATAGTTTAATTGCCCCTCTACTGGCCCATGAAATCAAGGCATAAGAGGTAAAATTATACCACTACCAAGTCACAGTAAAGCACAAAAAGATCCCACAAAAACTACATCTTATCAAGAAAAATGAGGTCCATGAATCTGAAACCCTAGTCTGCTCAAAGAAAATAGTAAGAGCTCTACTTTTCCAAGACAGCAGTTCATTGGTTACTTATATTATTGTACTGGTCTGTCTTTAGATAGCTGTGTATTAGGCAACTGATTGTACAAGATACACATTAATTAGTTTCTGAAATCCAGCATGTAATTTGACACCACAGGTACCCTCTCTTTCCCTAATCCTTATAATTGCATGTCTTTGTCTTCCAGTGATTTCCCCTCTCACTCTGACATCTATATTCATACACATGTGGCATCTAGTGGCATACCCCCACCAAATTGTGTGAAATGCTTTTATTGCCAACATGTTCGATCAAATGTTCCCTGCTTAGGCCAGCTCAGTGGTAAAGAGGGCTGAGGTGCCGTGGACACCTTATCTTTTCCTATATTGGTGACCCAGGTTTGGGAATGGACTTGGGTTCCGGGGGATCAGCCGGGTAGAAGATGATTGAGCAGCCCCTGGACTGCTCTCCTCCTCTGGGAAGGGGGAGTTGCTGGATTCTCAACACTAGTCTGACCCCTAGCAGAGGCTGGGGGCAGCCCAGTGCAACTTCAGGGCTGGAGAGATGGCGACACCTCAAGCACGATAGCATGCATGGTGCATCTCTGTCAGCATTGCACATCCCTCCCTCCCTTCCAGAAATGTGGAAAATAGCTGGGCACAGTAAGGATGACACAGGCCTTTCCTGGGCTGTGTGCCAGACTTTGGGACCCTTCTCCTACAGTGGATCCATGTATGTTGGCAGGCGGCACCTGCTGTCAGACCCCCGCCACAGGAGGACTAAGTCATGGAGGATGCAGGGTGAGAGTCCTCACTGGATCCATCATTCTGACATGAGCCACCACCAATGAACCTCGCCACAGGAGGTAAGTTGTGGAGGAAAGCTGGGCAAGATACGTCCGTGGGGTTCTGGTGGCAGGGATGGGGAGATCAATTGACTGGAGGCTGTGCCGTGGTGGGGGATAAAACGTCTAACTGCAAAATAAGTTACCTGCTGTCTAGTATTCCTTTCTGCTGCCCAGCTCACATGACTATAAGCACTCAAACAGCATTACTGCCTGCTTTTATCATGTAGTAGCACTTTCTACCCACTGGTCAGTAATACCTTTTGCAAGACGTGAATGTAGAATTTTAAGGGATTTCTCAGTGTACTTTAAGATCCTTACACTGTGTGCTTCGGAGCTGCTTATGCTGTGCTGCTTTGGGTAGTTAGCCAGAGTTCCCTACAGAGGTCTGCCATAGCATTAGTGCCATGAATTCTATGTAAATGCACTAGTTTCTCCAGCTTGGCTACTACGATTGTTCTGCAGCTGATTATTCTGTTTTACTGTTCTCTCTCTCTTTGTCCTCCTGTCCCTCCCTCTGCTCTAAACCCTCCCTCCTGCTCTTGGATTGCACTCACCTGGTGTTGACACAGTCTAACACAAAAGATTAATAATCAAGTTAGCCAGCCTGGGAGTGGGTCCCAGGGTGGTAGCCTGGGTAGCAAACTGACTGCACAACAGGACACAGAAGGTAATAGTGAATGGAACACATTCTGAAGAAAGGGGGGTTACTAGTGGAGTACCTCAGGGCTCAGTACTGGGTCCAGTCCTCTTTAACATCTTTATAGGTGACATTGCAGAGGGTCTGGAAGGAAAGGTATGCCTCTTTGCAGATGACACAAAGATCTGTAACAGAGTTGATACACAAGGGGGGGGTAGAAAGGATGAGAAGGGACTTGGCAAGGTTGGAGGAATGGTCAGACATATGGCAACTTAGATTCAATGCAAAGAAGTGCAAAGTAATGCACCTGGGAAATAAAAATCCAGGAGAAGAGTACACAATAGCAGGGAAGTACTAACAACAACAATAATGGAAAGGGATCTGGGTGTAGTCATATCAGATGACCTAAAGGTGGGTATGCAATGTGAGAAGTCAGTAGGGAAAGCCAGGGGGATACTGGGATGCATAGGGAGGGGCATCACAAGTAGAAAAAGGGAAGTGGTTATCCCTCTATACAGACAGTTGGTGAGATCCCATCTGGAATACTACGTGTAGTTTTGGAGACCTCATCTACGCAAGGACATAGACAGGATGGAAGCAGTCCAGAGGAGGGCAACTAAAATGGTGCAGGGTCTACATCAGAAACCATATGAAGAGAGACTGAAAGAGCTTAATATGTATACCCTTGATGAAAGGAGGGACAGGGGGGACATGATAGAAACTTTCAAGTACCTCAAGGGAATCAACAAAGTCCAGGAGGGTAGCATCTTTCAGAAAAGAGATGTGTAAGGACAAGGGGCACAATTTAAAGTTAGAGGGGACGGCTCAGGGTAATGTGAAAATTCTTTTACACAGAGAGTGGTGGATGCATGGAACCGCCTTCCTGGAGAGGTTGTGGGGTCTAAAACAGTGGAGGAAATCAAACATGCATGGGACAGACATAAGGCAATTTTAGTGGGGGGTTGCAGGAAATAGGCTGTTGGTTAACTAGAATCTGCAGCTTATCCAGTAGGTAGGGAAATGGGCAGACTGGATGGGCCAAGTGGTCCTTATCTGCCGTCAAAGTCTATGTTTCTATGTTTTTTACCTGAATACTTGTTGCTCTGTACCATACCCTCAAGTGTATAGGTTGCTCTCAATGGCTGTACCCCTCCTGAAGTTATAATACTATGGTCTCCCTCTTATGTGTTATGCTGTTATTGCTCTGTTTCCTGTTTATTGTCACTATGTGACAATAAATTGATGAATTGTGACAACTAATGAATAAAGGATGCTCTCTATGCTGCCTCCCTGACATCATTGCACTATTGTCTGTATATGTTTACTATGTACAAACCGTTGACATTATTACAGTATTGCCTGTATATGTTTACTATGTACAAACCCTTGATATGTATAGTTTGCTCTATATGGCTCTACTCCTCCTGACTTTATTGTACTACTGCCTTTATGTTAATTGTCCACTCTTGTTGATGAGTGCTATTATCTACTTGTGCTTTCGTTTAATGTAACCTCCTGGTTCATACTTGAAAATAGGCACTCGGTTGTCTAGTGTACCTCACCGGTTACCAAAAAAAAAAAAAAAAAATTAACCTTTGATGTGAGCAATTAACATTGTGGCCCCTGGGTGCTCTCAAATGAAGTTGTGGGTGGCAAGGAAGCAGTGCAAACTTTGCATCTAAATATGTGATACAGAACTGAGCCTTTGCTTTTTTCTGTTTTGATTCTTACCCCATCAGATGTGAAGTAATAGAAATTAGGATTATTTAAGAACAAAGTAATAGATCAGAGAAGACAGATCTGGGAGGTGAAAATAGATTCCTGACAGTAAGAAGCATCAGTGACACTTTTTTGTAGTTTTTGGAACATAGAATTAAGGGAAAATAAAACTGACACTATACTTATTAAACAGAATTGCCAAACATTTTAAGTGCGCAAATGTAATTGACATGCACTACACTTTTCTTTGTGAGAACCTTATTTTTATAAAAATGATTCCTCTCTAGCAACTGAATAAGAGATTGTAATGTATGCCAATTCAACCTTTGATGCTAAAATGTTCATCTTCATGACAAACTAAGTCCCATACTGCTCTTGATATGGAGAAAATGGCTATTGATCATTTTACAGTAAATTCTATTATGTCTTTTAGCATGCTGTGTTTGTGTACATATCAAAAGTCTACAACAAGTGCTATCATCATAGAGCATATCCATAGAGAGAAATAGGGAAAAGGCAGCAAAGACCTGACACTGGTGCTTAGTACCATGATTGAAATCAAAGCAGCCATATCCTGAGAGCTCATCATTGTAAAACACAGTACTCGTCTTGTAAGTGCTGCACTGGGAATTGCTGGAAAACCTTTTGAGTCCATTGAACTACAATATATAGTCACAGTATTGCAAGTGTTGAGCTATGAATCAGCCCCTTGAAAAGACATTTGTGAGTCTCCTGAACTGATATTTCATTCCTGACAGTGCTGATGTGAAATGCTTCCTTCTGTGTTTTGTATCTAACTACAGCTATGTGAGTGATTGTTCACAAAATATGTACTGGAGAGAGAGATTATGCTGCTTTTTGCTTGTTGTTTGAACTACGTCCAATGAGAAGTATGTTTCCTACCAGCTAATCTGTGCTAGCTTACAACACCTGCTGTGGGGTTTGTTGATACCCTGGTTTTCCTGGCAACCCTTGAGCCACAACTCTGAGCCATCCCCATTAGCAAGCTACACCCTCTCCCCCAATTGATGGTGGCAGCCTGGTTTGGCAGGGCTTGGGCTTTTAAATTCAAACATCTGCTAGATCTAGTGGCTTCTACAGTGGTGGTGGTGGTTCTGTGTGGCAAAATGTGGCAAAGTGTAATGCAGTCAACTGGATTCTCCCACAGGACTTTCAGAGCTTAGGCTAGGCATCATAGTCCATTTTTTAAGTGGAAGCAATATAAAATAGATAACTAAAAGGGAAAGTAGTCGAGTCAGGAAAAATTGTGTACAGTTTGATAGAACGGTATTTGGAGATTGTTAAACAGTGTCTATTTAAAGTTTGGTAACCGAGAGAGTCACACTGAGCTGAGTCTCATTTGCAGGTGTGACCCAGGGAAGGGGGATAGGAGGCAAAAATACATAAGTACATAGTGTCAGGCAGGTTACAAGTGGTACACAAACATGTAGTGTCATGCAGGTACAAAAACAGTGCATAAGCAAGGGAACATAGGTACATAGCATCAGGTTGGTTACAATAGTTACCTGGGTAGGTGGCAAGATACATGGGTAAAGAGTGTATGACGTGTAACAAGGTAGCTTTTTGTAAGAGCAATTTCAGATGCATAGACATAGCATGTATACAATGCTAGAACCCAGATTGGAATAGGCATGGTAACTAACAGTGAAAAATAGACAAGGCAGTGAGCAAGGTACAGCAATATGTATGAAGGTATGGGCAAGCCTGAGATTTGGAGGGGATTATAACATTTACCCTGGTTGCAACATTTGGCCCCATTGGAGGGGATAGGAATAACTTTGAGTGATGATCGAACAATTTGTAATGGTGGGCCCAGCAAGGGATTAGTTAGGCTAAACGCATGAGCAATGAGCGGGTGGTAGAGGGTACTTCTAAAGAGACTTAGTGATGGCAACATGCAGAGTGGAGAAGGTACAGAGTTCCACAAATGGGGGAAGTGGAAGGAGAAAGCAGCTTTGCCAGAGTTAGAGTGAAGGTGGGGTTGGGCAAAGAAGCAGGGGTCCTGTTAGCAGAGACAAAAGGAAGTGTGGGTGGAGGGTGATAGGAGGGATGCGAGTTGGGGGGGAGTGAGTTGAACTAGTATTTGGCAGAGATAATGGAGGTATGGTAGTTGTGGTGTGAGGGAAGTGATAGAGTTGAGTAGAAGGTGCAGAGATGGGTCTGGGGGCATTTAAAGTGAACTGACAAAAGGCACGGAAAAGGACATCCAGTGTGGAGGGAGTGGATATGAAGGCAGACCTGTACACAACATTAGCATAATCAAAAAGTGTCAGGATTGTCTTTGTGAGGAGAATCCAGTGAACAGGAAGGGAGAGGTCCTCTTTGTTTCTGTACAGGACCCCACGTTTGGGGCAGATCTTGGAATGAATGTAGTTGTGAAATCCAGACAGCTGTCCAGCCAGACTCCTAGGTGTTTATAGGCTGGGACTATGTTCAAGGTTTTGCCATCATGGGCGGAGAAGACAGGGGGTGTGGGGAGTTTGGCTAGTTTATGGGGTATGTTAAAATTCATGCCGACTGTTTTTGAGGTAGTAACCTTTAATTGATTTGCCTGGAACCAGTTCAGGACATGAGTGAAATCAGACTGCAGCCAAAAGGTCACCACAGAAGCAGAGGGGCCAGAATTACAAAGGAGGGTATCATTGGCATAGAGATGTATGTGGAAGGAAAAGCATTTATGAGGGATGTCATTAAGTAAGATAGAAAAGAGGATGGGACCACAGTTAGAGCCTTGTGGTACTCCTACTAGGATGGGGGCACATTTTTAGCTAGGATGCATTGAGAGCAACCAGAGAGGTAAGATCAGAACCATTTGACTGAGAAGGGGAGAGGCCAGCAAGTTATAGCTTGGTGAGTAGGAGAGGATGGGAGACAGAATCAAAGGCCTTGGCCAGATCTATAAATATAGCTCAGGTAAGGTGACCTTGGTCCATGCCAGTGAGAATGGCATTGGTAACCCTGAGTAGGGAGGAGACAGTTGAGTGTTTTTTTCCTGAAGCCTGATTGATATGAGGACAGAAAATTTGTGGAGGTGAGGAAGTGGGTGAATCTGGTTAGGACAAGGGATTCTTGGAGCTTGGCTAAAGCAGGGAGGAGGGAGATGGGATGGTAATTACCGGGTTGGTAGTGATCACCGCCTTTGTGAAGGTGGATCACTTTTGCAGATTTCCAGGCCTGTGGTACTGTGCCAAAGGAGAAAGAGAAATTGAGAAAGTGGGACAGGGGATGAGCAATGGCTGGGGCAGAGAACTTAATTATGAGACAGTTGAGTCCAACAGGGCTGGATTTGTGTGGTTTCATGGATAGAAAGGCACAGGAGAACCTCTTCGGCAGTGATAGGGTAGTGCTGACATGTGTTTGGGGCAGAAGGAGATTGTGATACTATGGGAGGGAGTACAGCGGTGTTAGGGATTGGAGGAATGAGCTGAGGACTGAGGGGGCGTAGGAGGACAGGGTAGGGCACAGTTTGTAAAGCAATTATTTAGAGTGGAGGCAATGGAGTAGGGGGTATGAGACTAGATTGGTGTTGATGAGGAGGGAAGGGGAGGAGGAGTTGGGGGGTTGAGAAAGGAGGAGAGGATTTACCAGAATTTATTAGTGGAGTTTAGGTTTTCTTGTAGTGTGTTCTTGAAATAATGGGATTTAGTTGCCCAGATAGCTTAGGTACATGCATTTCTCAGAGCTTGATAGGTGGAGAGGTCATTGGGGGGATAGTGACACTTTGTAGAGTGTCCATGCACGGTCATGAGAGTTGCACAGCTTGATCATGTCAGATGATATCCAAGGGTGGTGGAAGTGTCTCATTCTACAGTGACATAGGAGGGCATGAGTGTTCCATACATAATTTAATATGAGGCAGAAAAGGGAGCTAGCAGTATTTACATCATTTGTGGTGCAGAAGAAGGATCAGTCAGAGGAGGTGAGATCATGCAAGAGCATAGAGGTATTTATGGAGTGTAAGAAGCAAATCCAGCAATAAGTAGTGAGGGAGTGTGGTAATTGAAGTTTGGGTGTGCAGTAGGTCTTTATATAATATTATTGTTTTAACAGAAGAAGAGCTGGGAAAAAGCATTGTAAATGAACATTATTTGGGGATTAATTGTACCACTAGCAAGCCAAGGGGGGAGGCACTGAAAAGGAGGAGGAAAAGGAGAAGGGAAAATCCTAGCCCACCCCAAAAAAATCAGGGTAGTTAGTCAGGTAAACACCAAGATACAGCAATCAATAGAGAGAGGGGCAGGGGTAAATGGAAAAAAAGACAAGGGTAGTAAGGACAGGGATGGGGCAAAAAGAAATAAAGCCATAAAAAATGGAGGGTAATGAGTACCAATGCCCATAGTCTAGGTAAAAAGCTCCCTGAAATGGTGGACTTGCTGGAACATGGATGCCTGGATATTGAGCAGTCACAGAAACAAGGTACACGGAGAACCATGACTGGGATGTCAACATACCAGGGTACACAATCTACAGGAGGGACAGAATGGGAAGAAAAGGAGGAGGAGTAGCTCTCTATGTAAGGAAAGGGATCAAAGCAACAGAACTAAAGGGTAAACAGGGAGGAGAGGAGGCACTGTGGGTCACCCTGAAGACTGGAAATGGCTCCACAATCTGCACAGGGGTTGTATACAGACCCCCATCTCAGGGGAAGGAAATGGACAAGGAAATGATAGAAGGCATCCTTGGGATGGCAGAGAAAGGGGAGATATTGCTGATGGAGGACCTGAATATGCTAGATGCTAACTGGATCACCTTTGCTGCAGCCACATCCAAGAGCAGGGCCATTCTCAATACCCTACAGGGGCATGCCTCAGACAGCTAGCTGTGGAACCCACTCAGAAGGGAGCAATCCTAGACCTGGTACTCTCAAATGGTGATGGAGAGAGGATCTCCAATCCTGAAGAGGGTAGCCATCTTGGAACATGCGACCACCAAACAGTGTGGTTCACGATAAACTTAGCTGTAGACTCAAGCCATACAAAAGTAAAGGTACTGGACATCAGGAGGGCTGATTTTGTCAAAATGGGAGAGTGCCTCAGAAAAGCACTAGCAAACAGGCAAGAGGGTGGAGTGGAGCAACAATGGGGAAACATCAAAACCACCATCACAGAGGCAACAAGACTTTGTGTGAAGCAAATAAACAAATCAAAATGAAAGAAAAAAACACTATGGTTCTCAAAAGAAGTGGTGGGGAAGGTAAGGGAGAAAAAGATAGTATTCAGGAAGTATAAGAAAACACAGAAGGAGCAGGACAGAGAACTGTACCAGTTAAAGCAGAAGGAAATGGGGAAGGCAGTCAGAATAGCAAAGGCCCAGACCAAGGAAAAGATAGCCAGCTCGATTAAGAAGGGAGATAAAACCTTTTATAGGTACATTAGGGAGCAAAGAAAGACTAAGGCAGGGATACTGAAGCTGAATAAAGAGGAAGGTGGTTAGTCAGAGAGCGACAGTGAAAAAGCAGGGATACTGAATGAATACTTCTGCTCAGTATTCACAATGGAAAAGCAGGGAGAGATACCTAATCCACTCAATAGAAGCATTCTGGATAGAGGGGTTGATATTAGTCCTTTCACAGAAGAAAGGGTTCTGAAAGAACTCTTAAAACTGAAGGTAGATAATGCAATGGGGCTTGATGGGATGCACTCCAGAATTCTAAAAGAACTAAGGGAAGAACTAGTAACACCACTGACTACATTTTTTAAAAAAATTATGGGAGGATGGTGTGGTACCTGAGGACTGGAGGAGGGTGGATGTGATTCCCCTTCACAAAAGTGGAGCAAGACAGAGGCAGAAAACTACAGACCTGTCAGTTTGACCTCAGTGGTAGGGAAAATGATTGAATCACTTCTGAAGAAAAGAATTGTTGAGTACCTAAAGACCAGTGGGGCACAGGACCCAAGGCAGCATGGATTCACAGCAGAAAGGTCATGTCAGACAAATCTAATTGATTTCTTTGACTGGGTGACCAAAGTAGTAGACCAGGGAGGGGCTGTGGACATGCCCTACTTAGACTTTAGAAAGGCATTTGACACAGTCCCACACAAAAGATTAATAAACAAATTAGACCACCTGGGAGTGGGTCCCAGGGTGGTAGCCTGGGTAAAACACTGACTGGACAACAGGACACAGCGGGTAATAGTAAATGGAATCTACAGTGAAGAAAGGGGGTTACTAGTGGGGTACTGCAGGGTTCAGTACTGGGGCTGGTCCTTTTTAATGTCTTTATAAGTGACATTGCAGAGGGACTAGAAGGGAAAGTATGTCTCTTTGCAGATGACCAAAAGATCTGCAACAGGGTTGATACGCAAGGTGGGGTGAAAAGGATGAAAAGGGACTTGGTAAGGTTGGAGGAATGGTCAAATGTATGGCAGCTTAGATTCAATGCAAAGAAGTGCAAAGTAATGCACCTGAGAAACAAAACCCCAGGGGAAGAGTACACAATGGGGGGTGAGATACTGACAACAACAAAAACGGAAAGGGATCTTGGGGTAGTCATGTCAGATGACCTAATGGTGGGCCAGCAATGTGAGAAGGCAGTAAGGAGGGCTGGGGGGATACTGGGATGCATAGGGAGAGGCATCACCAGTAGAAAACAGGAAGTTGTTGGCCCTCTGTGCAGACAGTTGGTAAGACCACATCTGGAGTACTGTGTACAGTTCTGGAGACCCCATCTCTGCCAATACATAGACAGGGTGGAGGCTGTTCAGAGGAGGGCAACCAAAATGGTGCAGGGTCTGCACCAGAAGACATATGAAGAAAGACTAAAGGAGCTTAGGATGTATAGCCTCGAGGAAAGGAGGGAGAGGGGGGACATGATAGAAGCTTTCAAATACCTCAAAGGAATCAACAAAGTCCAAGAGGGTAGCATCTTTCAGAAAAAGAGATGTGCAAGAACAAGGGGGCACAATTTGAAGATGGGGGGATGGCTCAGAGGTAATGTGAGGAAGTATTTCTTTACAGAGAGGGTTGTAGATGCATGGAATGGCCCTCCTGAGGAGGTTGTAGGTTCAAAAACAGTGGGAGAATTCAAGCATGCATGGGACAGACATAAGGCAATTCTAGTTGGGGTAGGAGGAAGTAGGCTGTTGGTTAACTGGGATCTGCAGCTTATCTGTTTGGTAGGGACATGGGCAGAATAGGTGGGCCAAGCAGTTCTTATCAGCCATCAAATTCTACGTTTCTGTATTTCTAGTTGTTTTATTTATTAGGTAGCCAAATACCAAGTAGAAACTCTTATGGCTGGCTCAAAAGGAAATACTATTTTGATGTTGCTGCTCAATACAGTGTGACAGAACAGGGATATAACAACACCTAGAAGACATGGTTTTACTAACAATTGCAAAAAATTACACAGAACAATTTATGTTTATTACAAATGGACTACAGCATGTGAGGCTCAGGGACAGTAGTCAAGTGTTGATCTTATTGCAGTCCCTGAGTGGAGACATGGAACTAAACCCAGGGCCAGAAATGGATATGGGACTGGTGACTGGACAGGAAAACACATGTAATATCATCAAAAAGATGGATTCTTATAGGATTTGGGTTGAGGAAAACAATTTGATCTGATTGGAATAGCAGAAACTTGGTTACATGAGGTTATTTTAGATATCTACTAGCGACCATCGAACAGTATGGTTCACAATAAACACAGCAATAGAGTCAAGCCATACAAAGACAAAAGTACTGGACTTTAGGAGGGCTGACTTTGCCAAAATGGGTGAGTGCCTAAGGAATGCACTAGCAAATGGGCAGGAAGGAGGGGTGGAAGAACAATGGGGAATAATAAAAACTGCCATCACAGAGGTAACGAGCCTTTGTGTGAAGCAAATAAACAAAACAAGACGATGTAAGAAACCACTATGGTTCTCAAAGGAAGTGGCAGTGAAGGTTCAAGAAAAGAAAGCATTCAGGAAGTACAAGGAAAGTCAGAAGGAGCAGGACAGAGAACAGTATCAGTTAAAGCAAAGGAGGCTGGGAAGGCAGTCAGAACAGCAAAGGCCCAAACCGAGGAAAGATAGCCAACTCAGTTAAGAAGGATAAAACCTTTATAGGTACATCAGGAGGCGAAGGAAGACCAAGGAGGGATAGTGAGGCTTAATAAAGGGGAGGAGGGTGGGCAGAGGGAGACTGTGAAAAGGCAGAGATACTAAACAAATATTTTTGCTCAGTATTTACAAAGGAAGAGGGTACATAAAACAAACAGTAGTAACACTCTGGATACAGAAGTTGATACGGCCCATTTACAGAACAAAGGGTTCTGAAAGAACTCTTAAAACTGAAGGTGGACAAAGCAATGGGGCCTGATGGGATTCATCCCAGAATTCTAAAAGAACTAAGGGTAGAACTAGTGACACCACTGACTACCCTTTTAACAAATCATGGGAGGATGGGGTGGTACCCGAGGACTGGAGGAGGGCAGATGTGATTCCCTTCACAAAAGTGGGAGCAAGGCAGAAGCAGGAAACTATAGACCTGTTAGTTTAACCTCAGTGATAGGAAAATGATGGAATCACTTCTAAAGGAAAGAATTGTCGAGTATCTAGAGGCCAGAGGGCACAGGACCCTAGGCAGCATGGATTCTGAGCGGGAAGGTCATGCCAGACAGATCTGATAGATTTCTTTGACTGGGTGACCAAAGTAGTAGATCAGGGAGGGGCTGTGGACATGGCCTACCTAGACTTTAGCAAGGCATTTGACACAGTCCACACAAAGATTAATATGCAAGTTAGCCAGCCTGGGAGTGGGTCCCAAGATGACAGCCTGGGTAAAGAATTGGCTGGAGAATAGGACACAGAGAGTAATAGTAAATGGAGTCCACTCAGAAGAAAGGAGGGTTACTAGTGGGGTACCGCAGGGTTCAGTATTAGGACGGTCCTCTTCAATGTCTTTATAAGCGACATTGCAGAAGGACTGGAAGGAAAAGTATGTCTCTTTGCAGATGACACTAAGATCTGCAACAGAGTTGATGCACAGGGTGGGGTGCAAAGGATGAGAAAGGACTTGGCAAGGTTAGAGGAATGGTCAAATGTATGGCAGCTTAGATTCAATGCTAAGAAGTGCAAGGTAATGCACCTGGGAAACAAAAACCCAGGGGAAGAGTACACAATGGGGGGTGAGATACTAACAACAACAAAAATGGAAAGGGACCTGGGGGTAGTCATATCAGATGACCTAAAGACGGGCAAGCAATGTGAGAGGGCAGCAAGGAGGGCTGGGGGAATACTGGGATGCATAGGGAGAGGCATCACCAGTAGAAAACAGGAAGTTATTATCCCTCTGTACAGACAGCTGGTGAGACCCCATCTGGAGTACTGTGTGCAGTTCTGGAGACCCAATCTCCATAAAAACATAGACAGGATGGAAGCTGTCCAGAGAGGGCAACTAAAATGGTGCAGGGTCTGCACGGAGAAGACATATGAAGAGAGACTTAAGGAGCTTAATATGTATAGCCTCGAGGAAAGAAGGAGGGGGACATGATGAAACGTTCAAGTACCTCAAGGAATCAACAAAGTCCAAGAGGGTAGCATCTTTCAAAAAAGAGGTGTACAAGAACAAGAGGCACAATTTGAAAATAGAGGGGGCAGCTCAGGGTAATTTAAGGAAGTATTTTTTTACAGAGAGGTTGTGGATGCATGGAGCGGCCTTCCGAAGGAGGTTGTGGAGTCAAAATCAGTGGTGGAATTCAAGCATGCATGGGATAGTCATAAGGCAGTTCTGGGGGATGGGGGTAGGAAGAAGTAGGCTGCTGGTTAACTAGGATCTGCAGCTTATCCAGTAGGTAGGGAAATGGGCAGACTGGGTGGGCCAAGCGGTCCTTATCTGCCGTCAAATTCTATGTTTCTATATCAAAGTGCAGGTTCAGTGTCAAAGCCTTGTCAGACAAGAGACAGGTAAAATAGGAGAGAGGATTATGGTATTTATTGAAATCAATTTGTGACCCTTTAACATTTTTAAATCTGAGGACAGGGGATTTCTTGTCTATTAGGTCAAGTTTTATCAATCAAGCCCACAATAGGGGTCATTTACTCACCTCCAAAAATTAAAACTAAACTGTTTGATTTGTTGGCCAGTAAGATTTCAGAAGTAGTTAAAGATAATGGAGTAGTACTGATTAGAGATTTTAACACAGACTTGGTACAGAATAGGGGTAGAAAATTAAGTGACATTTTTGATATAGTGGGACTAAAGCTGATAATACAAAGACCCACCCATTGTAAATATCAGTAGATCAGGGATCCATATTAGATTTATTGTTTGTTTCAGAGTATAGAAGTACAATCATCAAATATGTTGCCACTAAATTTAGGAGAACAGTATCTGATTAAATGTTACTTAAAAATTATTAAGAGAAAAAATAACAGGATGACCACAACTTACTGAATAACAAATGTAACAAAATTAATTTAAATTCTTTCAGACATAGTTTACAAATGGAGAAATGGGACAGACTCAAACTTATTCCAGATTTAGATATGGCTGTACAGAACCTTACACAAATGTTTATTACAATTTGTAATTTATATACACCAAAAATACAAAACATTTGTTAGAAACATAATTTGCCCTGGATATATGAAAGATTAAGACACAACTCAGGATAAAAAATAGAATTTGGAAGAAAACAAAACAGACAAAAAAGTGGAAAACTGGAATCTTATTAAAAATGGGTGCAATAGTGTACAAATCAAATTAAAATAGCAAAAGAAAATATTATAAATCAAACAATGACCAGGCAAGAGATCCAAGAAAATATTGGAGATATGTAAAACATTAGCAGAACCCATTGAATCCCACATCACATATTAAACTGACAGAAAATGGTGTTATGCAGGATGCACCATTAAGGGTATCAGAAATGTTAAATGATTATGTCATTTAGTTGCCAGATTTGGAACTGGATAATCTGGATGAAGAGGTTTTTGAAAGCAATATGGATTGTGAGACTGGTGCTCCTGGTACTGAGGGCAGGGTGGGCAGCAGGGCAACAAACAGACCCCCATTCAGATTCAGCAAAATTGCTACAAGAGAAGTACTGAAGGAAATGAACAGACTAAATGTTCATTAATGTCAAGGGTTGGATGGGATTGTCACTAAATTTTTGAAACTGGGTGCAGACATTGTAGGTCCAATATTGAGTTATCTATTCAACTGGACCTAAAATTGTTTCATTTTTCAGATTTTTGGAAGACTAGAACAATTGTTCCAATTTTTAAAGGGGAAGATGCTTCTCTGCCTTTAAACTATAGACATATTGCCCCATTGCCCATACTGTCTATAGTACTACAGACACTTGTACATGGACAACTCTATCAGTATCTTGAAAAACATGAACTTTTGACAAGGTATCAATATGGGTTCTGGGCAGGGAGATTCACAGACACGGCCCTTGTAGATTATAACAATCTGGTATCTAGATTATTAGATGCTGGAATGTACACAGGGGCCATGTTTGTGGACCCCGGTAAGCCTTTTCATCTGGTGAATCACTGGATGCTACTGGACAGAGTGTTAAAAATGGGAGTGAATGACAAACCCTTAAGTTGGTTCCATTCTTGTTTGTCCAAAGGAAGGCAATGTGTTATTCAAGGATCTGCTATATTGGCACTGAAAAGTGTCAAAAGATGATTCCCACAAGGCTCAGTTTTATGCCCATTGCATTTTAGCATCTATGTAAATGATTTGCCAGAGACCTTGTGGAACAACAAGATCCAATTATACATGGACAACACACGGTTGGTGGCCTCTGCCTGCAGCAAGACTGAGTTACAACACAGGATTCAGATGGATTTTCAAATAATGGAAACATGGTTTGTAAAATCTGTGCTTCTGTTGAATGATAAGAAAATCAATTTTTCCTCGGTGGTAAAAAAGTTACAAGATTGGACCCTAGACATATGACTTAACAATGGACAAAAAGCGATTCATGTGAAAACCTATAGAAATGAAAGTGTTCATGTTGATAAAAAGCTAACATTGCAGAGCATATTGACTCCCTGGTCAAAAATACTACTCAAAAACTTGATTCTCTACACAGAGTGTCTTCCTGTTTTCAGAAGAATCTAAGACATAACTGGTTAGACAGAAACAGAAAAAAAGTTCTGGCACATGCTAACTCATGAGAGGAATGCATAGATATATGTATTAAAAAATAGTTTATTTCACCAAGACAAACAAATTGTCATGCCTGACATGTTTCAGACTGGCTTCAGTCCTTTTTCAAAGGCTAAAGATGAGCCATAGACACTCCTCTTAAATACATACAAACACCAGGTGGCACAAATAACAAATTAAATGACACAATATCATTAAAATAAATTGCACAAATTAGCTAACAATGATGTGTTTTTTTTTTTATTGTTAATCATGATAGTCTTTGTTATGTATTAGTGAACAGGGCTGCTAATTTACCGTGGTATAGATCTTCTGAAGTAATTCTGAAATTTATTTTAATGATACGAGTTAGCGTGTGCCAGAACTTTTTTTGTTTCTATCACTTGTTGGTTCTTGAGCACCGTGTCCCAGTGCGCACTCATTTTGGCAAGAATAACTGGTTAGACAATTGTTAATTCCAGTCTCAGAATATGGTAGTTTACTCTATAGAAATTCAACCAAGACAGCTTTGAAAAGAAATTGACTGCACATACAAAAAACTAGCAAGATTTGCAAATTCAAGTAAATTTGACACACGCCACTGTGGAAATTATTCTACACCGAATTGGCTGACAGAAAACAAGACAGATTATAATTGACTTATGCATTGTCTGAAGTTGCTAAAATCAAAAATTTTTCATCTTTTAAGAAACTGCATAAATCAAATCAAATCAGGTTTATTTGTATGGCGCCTTTCAATTACCAAGGTGCCACACATAACAATTAAACAGCTACAGCGCATAACTACAAGCTTTATAAATAGTATAAAATACAGAAAAACAATAAAATATTATTCAAGTTATTCCCCAAATGCTTGGGTCCATAGGAATGTTTTTAAGGCCTGTTTAAATCCCTCCACAGTCATGCAATCATGTAACTGAAGGGATAGAGAATTCCAAAGGGTAGGGCCACATGCATAAGTACACGGGCCCCAGAAGATTTTAAACAAACCCTTGGAATCTCTGGCAACCCTTCATCAGTTGAGCGGAGAGATTATCCAGGGCAGTAAGGAACCAGGAGCTCTTTCAGGTAGTCTGAACCCTGTCTGTGTAGGGCTTTATATGTCAGAAGTCTGACTTTGAAGGTGATTCGCCACTGTACCGGCAGCCAGTGCAGTTCACGCAGCACTGGAGAACTATGACAGGACTGGGAGGTTCCTGTCAATTACTGGGCCACTGCATTCTGCACCAGCTGCAAGCTGCGAATATCCACCCCCGAGAGCCCTAGCTATAGGGCATTGCAATAATCCAAGCGTGAGGTCACAAAGGCATGGACAAACGTAGGCAGGTCACCAGACGGAACAAGGTGCTTAACTCTGGAGATATTCCTCAGATGGTAAAAAGAAGATTTGATGATAGTTGACACCTGCGAATGCAGTGTCAGTCCCTCATCAAAAATTATTCCCAGGTTTCACACCCATTCAGAGGTTTGGAGAGGAAAACCCCCAAGAAAAAGTTCAGAGGGTGTCCCCACCCCCAACCCCCTTATCCGCAACCTGGGTCAACCACCAGCACCTCAGTCTTTTCTGAATTCAACCTCAACCAGCTTGAACTCATCCACTCCTGGATTTCTATGAGGTAATTGTTAAATACTGACAAAGCTCTGTCCTGGTCAGGTGCAAAAGACAGGTAGAGCTGGGTATCATCAGCATAGCAGTGAAACCTCAGCCCATACCTTCTTACAATGTCTCTGAGGGGCAGCATGTATACGAACAACATGGGGGATAACACCGATCCCTGACGAACCCCACATGATTGCGTAATTGGATCAGAGGAATAAATCCCAGACACCACCCTCTGAGTTCTTCCAGTGAGGAAAGATGAAAACCACCTGAGGACCATACCTGACAGGCCACAGATGAACCTCAAATGATCAAGCACAACCCCATGGTCCACAGTGTCAAATGCTGAGGAGAGATCAAGAAGAATCAAGATGGAATGGTTCTTCTGGTCTCTAGTCATCAGAGATCACTGAGCACCCGAACCAGCGCTGTCTCAGTACTATGCCTCTTTCAAAAACTGGACTGGAGAGGCTCATAGATAACATGGATGATCAAATGGTCACCCAGTTATGCGGCCACTACTTTCTTGATCAACTTTCCCATAAAGGGGAGGTTCAAGATTGATCTGTAGTTCGCATGGTGGTCAGGGTCCAAAGAAGCTTTCTTCAAGATGGATCTCACCACCACCTCCTTCAGGGAGCTAGGAAACTCACCAGTTTCCAAGGACCATCAGACTATCCATGCTAGGATTGGACCAAGAATGTCACCAAAACCCAAAATCAAGGTAGTTGGTCCTGGATCCAAATTGCAGCATGTAGCACGCATATCCTGGACAATCCACATGATGTCCAAAAGCTCAGACTGGCTGAAGGTACTCCAGGAAAACTGAGGTGCAGTGCCCAAACACAGGTTCAGAGAAATGCCCATAGAGTGTGCAGGTTGGAGTGCCGCCCTGCTGTCATCCTCCTTAGCCACAAGGAATCGAGCAAGCTCCTTGCATTCAATTTGCAAAAACATTTTTTGTACCTGTAGGCAGGCTGGGTTGCACAGTCAGTCTTCGGTTCAAAAAAGCTGAGCCAGTCAGTTCTGAGCAGCCGCAATCTCCCCGGACAAGAACTCTGCCTTCTTACGGGTGATTCTGGATTGATAGGCTTGATAATGGTCCATCAATCTAAGGTGATTGGCATCAAGGTGGGACCTCCGCCAGCAATGCTCTAACCTTCGTCCTAATCACCGCATCTCCCTCAAGGACCCATCAAAACAAGGGGACTGAGGGCGAAGGGAGAGAGGACGAACACAGACTGGAGCAATGACATCCAGAGCTGTAGATATCGCTGTATTATAGGCCATCACTATGGCTTCTGGGTCACTGTTTGCCGATGGAAGGACTGATGGGTCAAGCACCGCCACCAGACCTTCAGAGCTCATATCTCATAAAGGGCGGTACCTAACCATCTCTACAGAGGTAGACCTACAAAGGGGGGTGCAAAAACTGAACTGCACAGTGTAGTGATCGGACCATCTGACTGGTTCCACCCCCAAATTGGAGGCTTCGACCCGCAGAAAGAAAACTAAGTCAAGAGAGTGACCAAATTTATGGGTAGCACTGGAAACAGTCTGTGTGAGGCCCAGAGATGTCATCAACTGGAGGAAGTGCTGACCAAATTACAAGAGTTCGTCATCGACCCAGGCATTAAAGCCACCCAAGACCATCAGTCTAGGTGACTCAAATGCCATATCGATCTCAAAGTCCACCACTTCCTGCAGGAAAAGGCTTCTCATGTCCAGGTGGACGGTAGATGAGAGCAATCCTACAACCTACACCTGCTACCATGGTACATTCAAATGACTGGGTCTCCTCAACTGGTACACTCATGAGGCCCAGTTCAATCTTAAAGCAGACCACAACCTCCCCCCCCCATGACCCAGTCTCTGGTGGTGAATCACCGAGTATCCAGCTGTAGTTGCAGCTTCCAATATGGGGCCAGAATTCTCGTACAGCCAGGTCTCGGTGATACATGCCAGGTCCGCTGTTCCAACAAGATCTGCAATAATTGCAGTCTTGTTTTTAATGGACCTGGCATTGCATAACACCACCTGAGTTGGATGAACCTTCAGGGCAGTCCAAGCCACTTGCCCACCAAAATTGGTGGTGCCCTTGGGTATGGAAACCAGATTTGGAGAACCATGATCTGGGTTCCATTTGGCCCCAGGGCATCTCCTGGATCTCGCTACCCTGATGTGATGGCCCTACTCATTCACCCTCCACTGTTTGTACCCCCCAACACCTCCCCCGATGAGCAATACCCAATGCTCTACAGCGTTGGTAGATAGTAAACTGTAATGGGGCAGATAAAAGGGCGGAGGATGAATAGTGCACAACTGTGGGGGCAGGCCTCCTACACATTTCAATAACCCAAATAAACTACACAGTCTACTAAATAAAATAAAATCAATATACAATAAAACCAAAATCTCTCAACACCCACTTCAGAGGGATACAGAAAATAATTAATGAAACCATAAACTAATAAATAACAAAATTAAAACAAATTAATGCCACAAACAGCACAAACTTTAAACTTAAAAAGTCTCAGTCATCCAGTCCAAGCATGTAATTTTCAGATTCACAGTGAAGGCTAAATAATCAGAAAAACATTGAGCTGTGATAAATTGCTGAAAAATTCAAAAAATCAAACCCCCAATAGTCCTCACACCACCAAAGGGGATCAGTTTAAAAGAAGAAGTTCAAAGCATCCCCCAACCCCCTAAATTATCTCACTACAAAAAGGGGGGGGAGTAAAATATGTCCAGGCTCTTTAGTACCAGGCACACTCTCACTGTACCCTGGATCACGAGAAGAAAGACACTCTCACTGCCTTAAACAAATTTAAACGCAAACACAAAATGCATCTGACCATAATTTATAGGAAGAAAGTCCAGAAAGGTCCACCTCGATGGTCAATTGCTCTGGGGCCAGAGAAAGCCTCCATGAATCCTGTTGGGCAGATGAACTACAAGTCCACATCCAGTGCTAACAGTCCCCCACCTGGGCTCACTTTCTAGCAAGCCCCAAGGAGAGACCCTAGAGGACACCGGGCTAAACCGCTGACTACATGGCAGGATAGGACCAGGACCCCTGCACAGCTGCACACCACAGCCAGTCCACCCCCAGGATCAAGGCCTTAACTCCAGGCTCAAAATTTAAAGCTGATCTTCAGATATTCACTGCTCCTGAACACGCGCATGAACCACCATTCAAAGAGTCCCTCAGCAGTTAATCCACATAGCCAATAATCCAAAAATCAAATCTGGTTAAATGCAGTAATCCAAGATCTTCACCTCAAAAAAGTCAAGTTCACCTCTTCAAACTTGGCGACTATTCCCAATGTCCTCACAAGCACTCTTGAAAACTAACCACACAACACCATATGGTCTCTGACAGTCAAAACCAGTCTCCACAAAATTTATCAAAGAAATGAAGCAGCAGCAGCAGCCCAACTGACTGAAAATCTGATGCGGTAATGGGTCAATGCAGGATGGCCCCAATACATACTGTGAAGCGGTCTTCTGGGGTCACCATGGTGCCACTCAGGCATACGGTACACCCGACTGCCGCACTTCGCTACAGATCTCCAAGCAAGTGTGAACAGTGGTGCTGGCAAGCAAGAAACTGTTCCCCAAGACAAAAGAAATCACTAAACATAAAGCTTTAAACCCTACAATGTTATGAAGCTAAGAGGCATTATAAAATGAAAACGTAAGTTAAAAACTCTAAAATACTGAAGCACTTAAGCTATACTAGCAACTGATGGCTCCCCCAACCCAGCAGCCATCTTAGATAATCTTCAACATAACTACTGAAATTCCTAAAAATGACAGATGGCAATTACAAACTTACAACTGGACCCTGCCGTATACATATGTGCATAATACATATGGGGATATGACATTACAAATGAGCGCTGCAAAATCCTGGCACTTGTTGCCTAGTGATATAAAAGCTAAGAATTCTCTCTCTGTGAATTTCAGATCGCACTAAAGAAAATACTATATATACCATGTGAGTACTACACAAGACATTTTTAATGTTATTACTGTGTAGATTTTATTATAATGTTATGTGTTTGAGTCTTTCTGTATTTTGTTAGAAGTCAATTGTTATATGATTGATGTTTTTATTGTACTGGGCATTTGTTGAAAATAGGGCATATTTCCTAATGATGTGTTCATGTATAAAACATTTTTATCATCATCATCATCACCATAATCCAAACTATCTATCCATTTATTTTCTTTATTTCTGCCATTTTCGGTGAAATTCCACCATTTGTGGGTGAAATTCTGCACTTCACGGATCTAGCCACACTTTGTGAATTGCGCTAACTTCAAGGATTAATTAGTGGAGCAAATTTAACCAACTTCTTCCATCTCTACCCATGGCAGCAAGTAGCCTAAAAAGCAGTACAGTCTGACCAGCTAAAGAAAAGTAACAGAGTGGATTAGCAAATGGGAGTAGCTTAAAAGGACAGCAAAATCTCACAGGACCTCAAAACACAATGAGCCCAATTTTCAAAGCATCTGAGAGGGATGCAGGGGAGTTGAGGTTGGAATCAAGACACAAGTTGCGACTTGCATCTGACAAGGTGGTTTAGCGCAATTTCAAACTGCGTCACTGCAACCCCTCTGGATGCAAGTCCCCTGCATCCCTACAGGACACTCGCATCCCAGCACAGAGGAGGTACTAAAGGGCCATGGCCCTTCCATGATGTCACCCAGCACACCTTCCTACAGCACTGGTGTGCCAGGCATACCCGCTCCATGTGTTTGTGCACCTTCCCTGCCACTGTGGAGCCCCTGGTTCCTGTTATGCCAGGCCCCCCATGGCGTATACTTGCAGCAGGGCAATGGGGCTTGTGCCACAACTTTGGGTGCAAGCTGCAATAAAATGAGGGCTGTGTCGTGATTTGTATCCCTCTTCTAAAATCGTGACCAATTTGCGGCACACCCTTGGATGGAGCTGCAGCATTACTTGTGTGGACGCAGGGCATGGCCACAAGCCCTATGTCCAGCTTCTAAAATCAGGCCCAAATTTTCCATCCATCAGAATTTACCCAGCAGCAAACCAGAGGAATGAAACCATCTAAGTTTCCTAAATCATATACCAGACTGATATGACTTAATCAATACCAACTGAAAAAGAAACCTGAACTCTAAATTGACATGAAATTCCAAGCTTATGATGGCAGGGAACTCTAAGGGCCTGTACTTCAATCACATCTTATCTACTGGGGAGAGATAAAGTATTCAGTATGTACCATCCTTGGCTGTTTGGGATTAAACATTTCAATTCAAGCAAAACATTTACCTTAGCAACATGATAAATGCAAGTGTCTGACCATGAAACTGTCTGGTCATGAAAACTAACTGTAAATATGTTTATTACATTGTTTATATCTGTTATGGTTTTATTACATTACCTAATATTTATTTAATGAAAACAAAAATATATATTGTTTTTAGTCAAACCTTAGTTTGGGCATTTGTCTTTGTGCCTCCTATCTATAGTCCAGAAATCAAATGGGTAAATGCATAATATGGTCCCTTGTACTATAACACTTGGTCAGAAGGTGTGCATGGTAAACACAACCCCAGTAACAATTTTGAGGGTGGATATTTGCCATTAATTCATCTGTCACTTGGATAAATTAACAAGGCAATGCTTTGACATCATCATTACAGCAGGGATAAACTGTAGAGCATAGAACAAATCCAGCAACTAGGAACAGTCGAGATGAAAATTTGATGTTTTAGGTACAGTATTAACCATTGCTAAGCAATTTAGGTCACAAACTGTATTGAGAAAGAAATAATGTGACCAACTGGGAATTAAACCCAGGTCCCCAGAAAACCGTGCATACTAATACTGCACCAAAAATAGGTACTGTTTCTTCCCCATCCCAGTCATCCCACGTTCGTGCCATTCTCCAAGCCCAGTCCCCCAACCACAGACCTTACCTCTGTTCTTCTCCCGTAGCTTGCTCTCTGTGGCAGGGTGGCAGGGAGTTCATTCTCCACCGACCGGGACCAGATCCAGTTTGGGGAGGTGCCTTAGTTGGGGGTGGTGCCTGCAGAGGACGGCAGTCACTGACTCATCCGGGACAGTATTTTCCATTTTTTTGGCATTGGGGAGCATACAGTGTCAACAATGGCCACACCGTGCATGCTTCCACATGCAGCACATAAGTCCCTCTGTCCCCCACTGTACACTAGTTAGGGTTCCAGTGTCAAAAGTAGGGAAATGTAATGATAGGGTTTCCAACCCTAACACCCAACCCCAACCCTGTAGACAGCAACAGGTGTGGGGTGTGCCTTGGGGTTGTCAACCCTAATGCTCACCCCAATTCATGAGTAAATATGCTGAGATGGGTACATCATATGAGACTGGGGAAAGTGTTAGGGTTGACAACCCCAAGGCAAGCCCCATGCCTGTTGCTGACCACAGGGTGGGGGGGATAGGTTTGGAAACCGCAAAATGACATTTCCCTGCTTTTGACACTGGAACCCTAACTAGTTAGTTAATGAAGTTTTTTGCAAAGAATTGCCTTACTTTTTGAGATAGTATAATCATATTCTTATTTCCCTCTGGTCCACAATAGTATCCATACTGTATTTGCATGTGGGAGTGGGCCTGCAGCCCATTCCATCCATAATGTTAAAGATACTATAGTAATCTCCCATCCCATGCTGCGTAGCACCAAAGACCTTGCATTGCAGTGTTGTTCTATGGGAATCACAGGGAAATTTGAAACTTGTATGATTCCACACCAAATGGATATCTTTTCACCAAACCAGCAAAAGGCACATCTGTAGGGCAAGCTCTATGTTCCCTGAAAATTTCATACAAAAATTGGAAGCCATGTTTTCACAGTAGAGTGACAAATAAGAAACTGTACACCTCACATTATAATGTTTTCCTATGGGAAACAAAGGAAAATTAAAACCCGAGAACTCCAGAGCAAAGTAATCTGCTTTCACCAAACCAGCAAAAATCACATCTGTGGAGCAAGCCCTTTATACTCTGAAAATTTCAGGCCAAAATTCCAAACTGTTTCTTCAGTGTGAAGTGACAAAAAAACAACTGTATAAAATTATTTTTTCACAAATTGCAAAACAAGATCCTGTTTCGAGTTTTCTTTTTCACAGTTTTCAAAAAAGAAAAACCCTTTTTAGCAAATTGTGAAACAGGATCCTGTTTCATGATTCTTGTTTTGCAAATTTGACAAAAAGGATTTTGGCATGTAAAAAAATACAATTCTAGGTGATTTTGGAAAAAAAACTAACTACACAATCTAATAGAACAGGTCCTGATCGGCAGCACATGTGTTGGTTGCTTCAAAAAACATAATTTTTTTTCCATTTTTTAACTTTGTTTGCCTCGCTAAGAAAAAACTAGATGGGAGCAGCACAAAAAAGATTCTCCATTTGCGACAAAGGATTACTCATTTGTGACACATAATCCTATTTCGAGGCCCACATCTAATTTTCACATTGAAAATAATGGGAAATTTTAAAATTGAATAACTTTTGAATGGATTAAAATTATTTTTTTCACCAAATCTTCAAAATGCACATCTGTGACCCAAAACCTTTCTAGCCCAGTACCAACCCTATAGTTAGGGTTGAGTAGGCTGTTTAATGTTAAACCTCAGTTCCTGCACCTCAGTAACACTGACACTATTCAATGAACTAGCCCAAGATTTGGCATGCATGATCAGGCTGTCAGAGTCTCAAGACATGAAAAGTTTCATGACAGCATCTTGTTTGGTTTTCAAGACATGGAGCACCAAAAACCAGAAAAAAACACCACATTTGGTTTCCCTGTACTTAACATTGTATATTTTGTGCTGTCACCTACAGACTAGATAGTGTGGAATTTTTTCATGAAATTTTCAGGGTTGAAGGAGCCTATGCCAAGAGTGTGCCTTTTGAAGGTTTTGGGAAACAATATTATACGGTTCCAGAGTTATAAGGATATTTTTGATAACTGAGAAATGTAAATGGTAAAATGAAAACTTTTCATAAGAGGTTATTTTCATGATTTACTTTTCATGTGGAAAAAAGCACTGATAACTTCAGCTGATAGATGGATTCTTTGCCCTGCGCGTCTGTATCTGTAGCCACATGGAAGTGCAGGGTCCTGAGAGGTACACCAATAAATTTTTCACATCGGTTGCTGTATTTGTATCTGTTATGCGCACAGCAAGACACACACACACACACACACACACACAGATATACTGTATCTCAAACACTACCAAAGCCATTAAGGTGCAAAGTTAGGGATTTAACATTGAACACCCTACTCAGCCCTAATAATAGGGCGTGGTATAACAACAAGAGTGGGGGTGAATAAGATAGCTAGTAACTTACAGTATTGTTGTCACAATATATGTATATGTATATATATATATAATATACTGTTATATATATATATATATATATATATTTATTTATGCAATGGGCTGGACATATATTCAGTGTGATAAATGCATTTAGCTGAGTCACTGTATGAATAAATAAATTTATACATACAGTGACCATTTATTCACACAGTTACTATGTCACAAATCTCTTTAGAATTCATTTAGAATGTTCGGCCTCAGAAGCAGTACTAACCATATTCAAATGGGAATAACTTTAAAATGAAAAAATATAGCATGTTACTGTGAGCACGAAAATTGTTCAGCACAAGATTATCTACACAATGAGTGGTGTTTCATGTATAGATACTGTATAGATTTTTTTACAACTAGCAAAAGAGCAGAAGAAAATTTAATTTTTTGTTCACTTTTTTGACAAACAAATGTGAATAACTAAAACAAAAAATGATAACATGGTACTGTAAGCACAAAAAATATTCAGCACAAAAATATCTACAAAATGAGTGGTGTTTCATTTATAGATACATTTTAGTATTTTTTTTATAATTAGCAAAAAAAAGCATAAAATTCAATTTTCTTTTCCCTTTTTTGACAAACAAATGTGAATAACTTTAAAATGAAAAATGTAGCGTAGTACTGTGAGCATGACATTTGTTCAGCAACACGTTTTCTACAAAATGAGTGGTGTTTCATTTAATAACAACCACTATGCTAGGCAGACATACTATAGGAAAGTTAACCAAAACTCCCAGAAATGATCATTTAAAATAAAGATAAACAGTCAAAACCAAATGTTCCTGCACTGATAGAAAGCATCCCTATTGCATAAATGAAATATACAATGGTAAGCTGTCAGATAAATTATTTATCTACACTTGTGCTGTTTGACCTTGGACACCTTACTCATGGCTTACGCCACTTGTGAGGTTACCTAGGTCAAACAGCATAATGAATAAATAATTATCTGACAACTCTCCATATATCCTATATATATATATATATATATATATATAGATGGATATATATATATATATATATATATATTAGAGCAAAAAAAACTCTGTTTAATGCATTAGTTAGGGTTGTTCCACAGCGACAAAAGCGAGAAATTCAGTGTTAGGGTTGAAAGCCCCCTTGACCCCCGTCCCCCCAACCAGCATCAGGGGTGCGCATTGAGGTTGTCGGCTAACTCTCACCCCATCAGATGTGTGAAGAAGCAGAGGTATAGGAGAATGGGGTGAGAGTTGGAACCGAAGCAACCCAATGTGCCTTGATCTGTTGAGGGTGTCAACTGAGACTGGAGACCTAACACTGAGCCTCACTCACTGTTGCTGATAGATGAAATTTTCCTCTAAATTCCTCTTTTTGAGAATGATAATGAGAAATAGTGAATGTAATGCGGCGGCAGAAGCGCGGGGCCCGTGCCCGCAAATGCAAATGGTATTGCGCATGGTGATGCAAAGCAAAACAGAAAGATAAACAGTACTGCATACACAAATGGTTAAAATAACGCATACGTAAGAAGCAAATGAAAACGCAAAGGGTAATGCACATGGTGCCGTAGACGGGAACGGTAAGTGAAACAGGTACGGAACCGCAAGTGGAAGTGGTAAGGGTAAGAGTAATGTAAGCACACAGGCTGGTTTTCCCCAAAAGCTGCATAGAGAAAGACTGTGAGTACAAAGAATGTATGCATAATAATGGGTCTCGGAGCAGAAAATGAGGCATTGGAATACTAAATTTCTTGTATCTCAGGAACCATATGACGTAGAAAAAAATTTAAAAGTCATATGATGTATGACTTTCCTGGCTAGTTTTGTAGGGGGCTAAGTATTTTACTGATGAAAAGTTCATATCTCACACCGTTTCTGAGATATGGGCCCCGAAAAGCACAGCGAACACTATAATGTTATCCTATGGGAAAAAAGAGAACTTCGGAATGCGATAACTTTGGCTCCCTGTATTATTTTTTCACCAAACCACTGAAAGGCACATCTGTGGGATGTTGACTTTCTTCCCTCCAAATTTTAGCCCAAAAGACCAAACTGTTATTTTGCAGCAGGGCAGCAAAGGATTCCTGTAATGTGGCAGACGCCGTAATGTTATCCTATGGGAAAAATCATCAACTTTGGAGTGCCGTAACTTTGCCTCCCTGTAATATTTTTTCACCAAATCACTGAAAGGGACATCTGTGAGATGCTGGCTGAATTCCTTCCAAATTTCAGCCCAGAAGACCAAACCTTCGTTTGCAGCAGGGTGGCAAAATATTGCTGTAATTTTGCCGTAGCCTGGAAAAGTAATGTCGCAATTTGTGAAAGTTTTCACAAAAGTTTGTGACACTTTCGTGAGTGCGACACTAATTTGTGAAAGTACTTTTTCCATAAACTTTAAAAACATATTTCTAGGGTGTTTAACCTCAAAATAAAGACATGCCTAGCATCCTTAGGGTCCGACTAGGTAAACACAAAAAGAATTGTGTTGCTAGAGGGTCCCAAATTTAAATGCCAAGCATTTTTCTGATCACCAACTGAAAATAAAATGGTGGATTTGTGAAAGTAAAAGGGCCATTTGCAAAAGTAAAAACTGCATTTGTGAAAGTGTTGAACTTTTTGTTAACTTTTCCCATTGACTTATAATGGGAAACTGTTTTTTGAATAACTTTTGACCATTTCATATTTTTTCATGAAATCTTCAAAAGGCACATTGGGGAACCTGGACGCACTTTCCCTGAAGATTTCAGACTGGTCGCCCAAACCGTTCAACCTGTAGAGACAACCAAAGAATTGCAAAAAAGGGTAAATGAGCACACAGATCATGCTGCATAACTCTGCAGCCGTATATCCGAACAGTATGAAAGCTGGCATATCCTAAGATGT
The DNA here is from genome assembly GCA_016271365.2 of Neoceratodus forsteri. Taxonomy (NCBI): domain Eukaryota; kingdom Metazoa; phylum Chordata; order Ceratodontiformes; family Ceratodontidae; genus Neoceratodus; species Neoceratodus forsteri. Next base: position 808,946,236 of record CM028129.1, on the reverse strand, counting down.
ATGGTTCTTAATCGTGTATTCCAAATTTCAGGCAAATTCATTGAATGGTTGCAAAGTTATTAAGGTGCAAAATGTTAGGTTTAACATGTAAATGGCTCCTCAACCCTAACTATGATAGCACTACTGTGCTATCATAATAGATGGATATCTCTCTCATATATATATATATATATATTAGAGGCAAAAACTCCATTTAATGCATCAGTTAGGCTTGTTCCACAGCAACAAAAGTAAGGAAAATCGGTGCTAGGGTTGAAAGCCCCCTTGGACCCCAGCCTACCCCAACCAGCATTGGGGTGCTCATTGGGTCATCGGCTAACTCTCACCCATCACATGCATAAAGAGCAGAGGTATAGGAAAATGGGGTGAGAGTTAGGACCCGCGACTAATCGCACCCGATGCCGGTTGAGGGGTGGGCTGAAAGTGTCAAGGGGCTTTCAACCCTACCCCAAATTTCTCACTTTTGTCACTGTGGAACAACCCTAATTGATGCATTAAATGGAGTATTTTGCCTCTAATTTCTCTTCTTTTTGAGAATGAGGATGATAAATAGTGAATGTAATGTGGTTGCGGGAGCGTGGGGCCCGATGATGTCTTATAACATAGTAACAGGAACAGCAATGCAAACGCAAGCACCAACATTTGCAGAGATGGTAACACAAATGTAAGTGGTAAAGCAAATGTTAATAGAAACACTAGCACAAAGTGATGGGGAAGCAAACAGTGATGCAAGCGGAGATGCAAGCGTGTACAAAAAAATGCAACTGGTAACATGCACAATGACAGCACCGATATTTGAAATGCAAATGTTAAGTGTTACAGCAAAAAGAACAGCAAAGGGAACAGGAACAGAAACGTGAACACAAGTGCGCACGTAAACTCAAACCATAATGCGCATGGGCATGATACCGCAATTGTAAACGCAAATGGTAAAGGTAACATGAAGAACAATGCCAAAGAAAACAGAAACAGGAACAAAAGTGCATATGGAAACGCAAACTGTAACGCGCACAGTCACGGAACCGCAATTGTAAATGCAAATGGTAACATTAACAGCAACAATAAAGCCAAAGGAAACAGAAACGCAAGAGCATATGGAAATGCAAAGCATAATGCATGGGCACGGTACCACAATTGCAAATGCAACTGGCAATGGTAACAGCAACAATAACGTCAAACAACACAGAAACACAAACGCAAACACAGAGCGAAAATACAAACCGTAACGCTACATTGGCGTGACGGACGGAATGGTTACCTAACAGTAACAGAAATGCAACTGGAAATGTTAAGTGGCACAGTAATGAAATGGCACACCCTTCTTTTCCCCGAAAACTTCATTGAGAAACACAGTGAAAACAAAGAATGTATACATAACAATGAGCCTCGGAGGAGAAAATGAGGACTTGGAATACTAAATTGCTTATATCCCAGGAACCGTATGACGTAGAAAAAAATGTAAATGTCATATGAATTATGACTTTCATGGCTAGTTTTGTGCTTAGCCCCCATCGATGAAAAATCTGTATCTCATACCATTTCTGAGATATGGGTCCCGAAAGGCGCAACGGATGCCGTAATGTTATCCAATGGGAAAAAGCGTCAACTTTGGAGTGTGGTCACTGTGCTGCCCTGTAATATTTTTTCAGCAAACCACCAAAAGGCACATCTGTGTTATGTTGGCCTTCTTCCCTGCAAATTTCAGCCCAAATAAAAACAAAGCAGTATTTTGCAGCAGTGTGGCAAAGAATTCCTGTAATGTGGCGGATGCCGTAATGTTATCCTATGGGAAAAGGTGTCAACTTTGGAGTGCTGTAACTTTGCAGCTGTCCAATATTTTTTCACCAAACCACCAAAAGGCACATCTGTAGCATGTTGGCTGTCTTTCCTCCAAATTTCAGCCCAATAGACAAAACCGTTCTTTTGCAGCAGGGTGGCAAAGAAGTGCTGTCATTGTGGCCATAGTCCGAAAAGTACTTTTGTGAGTGCGACAGTACTTTGTGACAGTACTTTTTCCAGAAATTTGAAAAACATATTTCTAGGGTGTTTAACCTCAAAATAAAGACATGCCTAGCATTCTCAGGGTCCAACTAGGTAAACACAAAAAGAATTGTCTTGCTAGATGGTCCCAAATTTAAATGCCAAGCATTTTTCTGATCACCAACTGAAAACAAAATGGTGGATTTGTGAAAGTAAAAGGGCCACTTGCAAAAAAAAAAACTGCATTTGTGACACTTTCGAACTTTTGGTTAACTTTTCCCATTGACTCATAATGGGAACTTGTTTTATGAATAATTTTTGAACCATTTAATATTTTTTGACGAACTCTTCGAAAGGCACATCAGGGACCCCAGCCGCATGTTCCCTGAAGTTTCAGACCGGTTGCGCAAACCGTGCGACCTGTAAGTGAGAGCGAAGAATTCACCAGAAAGCATAAACACCTGCACAGATCATGCTTAATAACTCTGCAGCCATATATCCGACTGGTATGAAGGATGGTAGATCCCTAGATGTATAGTTCTTGATCAAGTATTCCAAATTTCAGGCAAATCCGTTGAACAGTGGAAAAGTTATTAAGGTGCAAAGTTTGAGCCTTTAACCTTAAAGGGCTACTCAACCCTAACTATATATATATATATATATATATATATATATATATATATATATATATATATATATGAGATATCTCATGAGTGCCGAAGGCACGAGTGAGATATCCAGAGCTCACGATGCAGAAGTGACAATATTTGCCATAGCACATGATTTGACCATCATGTATTCGATATATACAATAGGACCAAGAGTTTTAGAAGTTTTGTTATGCTCGCTTATGTTCTGTTCCTGTTTATGTGTTTGCTCACTCTGTGTGTGAGCTTTTCTGAATGGACTGGCAGTGTTATAAACTCTGGGAGACACATGAGTGTGTTTTGAAATGCTAAATGAGTTAGTTTTAGGTAGGAGTGAGAAACATACTTTTGTGAGGCTGTATTGTTTAGAAGTCTGGCTGTAGTGAAGCTGAGAGCATCACAGTAATTGTAATGAGCTGAGAGGCAGAGTGTCAGAACAGCTGATACTGTTTTCAGTGGTAATTAAGTTAGCTGCAGGCAGAGT